>OZ030009.1:147847613-150247613 GCA_964023405.1 Apodemus agrarius
TAGTGTTTAGGAATATGTATATGCGTATACATATACATATACATATATACATATACATATACAAAATCACACACACACACACACACACACACACACACGTTTAGACCTATATAGCTGTATACAGGTGTGTGTGTGTGTGTGTGTGTGTGTGTGTGTGTGTGTATAACAGCAATCAATGACAAGAGGCCATGAATTTGAAACAAAACATCAAAACATGGAAGGGTATATGGGAGAGTGTGTAGGGAAGAAATGGGAAGGGGAAAATGAGATAATTTTATTATAAATCTTGAAATTTTTATATTGAATTAATAATATTAATTGAAATATAATAATAATAATAATAATAATAATAATAATAAATGCTCTCAGTCATAGAACATCTTAAGAAAAACCATGTAGATGGAAAAAAAGAAAACTTCATGTGACATTTCTATCCATGTTTTCCTGGAGAAGAATGCAGTATATAGTATATAATTCCGTACATTTTAACTGACTCTCTGACATCTGATGGGAGTGGGGCACAGAATCAGGGACATTCAGTTGCCATCGAGGCGTCTGCAGCCCAGTGCTTCTGTAGTTATCTGACATGTTTGTTTTCATCTTTCAAAGGCACATTCAGCTATTCTTTGCATTTATGCTACGTAGATCCAGGAAATAAGTTTTCAAATAGCTTGAAATGACTCTCAGAACTAGAGTGTTATTTTGTGTTTAGGGTGAGGAAAAGCAACGTGGGCTAACATTTACTCTGTCTTCATGCTGCTTATATACGGAGATGCCGGTGTGCTGATTACTTAGCAAAGAATAATAAACTGAATGTGACAGTTTCCCTGTGCACTGACCCTCTCATTTAAAGTAGATATAACTCTCCATGAATTGTTTTTTTAGGGCACAACATTCAGCTGCCTTCGGGATGCTTGGTGTCCAAGTCTTTCCTCCCATTCAGTCTCTCAGTGTCCATTACTGAATGTGTCCAGGATGGTTCTTGGGCCACAGTGACTCTCAGTCTTCCACAGGAATGTCTTCTTCTATGTTCTTTCAATGGTTTGACTCTTCCTGTGGCAATCTAAAACAAAGACTAATGCAAATGCGAATTTCTTAAGGAAGTTGTGCAAATATTAGAAAATATAAAGTCTCCTGGTAAGCCAAAGCAAATATGTCTGAAATTTGAGTAAATACCTGCCCAGGGTGAACAAGGAGGTGGTCTGAAGTAGCTACTGTGCTAAAATTATTCACGGGTTACTCTGCACAGGGTACATAATCCGACAGCTGGTATAGATACCAATGTGCTAGGTAGACATAGACATGCTTTCTTTATGAGCATGTAATATAACCTAACAACCTTCATATTAAACCTTTATACATAAACCTAAAAAAAATAGGACTTTAGACAACAGTCATTGATCTGACCAAACATATGAATATAAAATTTTGAGGATATCTGAAATTATTCAGACATCTACATTGTTAATAAATATAATTACCAAGTCAACCATGCAATTAGAAGCTTAATATTAACAAAGTGCTGTGGCACACACTTGTAGTGCTAGGACTAGGTACACTGAGGCAGAAGGATTACAAGTACAAGGTCAGCCAAGTTGGATAGTAAAACACTGTCATAAACTCCTGTGCCCTCTCCAAAGAAGCAAGAAGTGAAAGTTATTTACGTTTCAAGAGAAACAATAGGATAAAATCAGCCCTGACTTCAAAGTATCCAGTGCTCCTATTAACTACACCTTGACCTGAGAGTTCTGTTGGCAAATGCCATCCTAAACTCCTCCAAAGCCCACTTATTACATCAACCTTTTAGGGAAGGAACCCATCACCACAAATGCTACACATGGATACTTTGTTACTGTCTTCTGGAGGATGCTAGCTTAGAATAACTTAGAGCTCAAATCCAGCTGCCCCAGCAGAGCTCACTGATCATAAAAATGCTAATAGAGAAGCAGTTTTAAAACATCTACAGTGAATCTCATCAGTTAGGCACTGAACTTTATTTTGACATTTCATGCCATTGCAGATGTGTATACAGTTCCAGAGTAGATATGGGGCAATAAACCAGAACAAGAAAAAAAGAAAAGGAAAAAAAAAAGAATCAGTCAGTTTGCACCAAAACTTGAGAGGAAGTAACTAGAAATTTCTACTTCCTAGTCACAGTTTGGTCAGGATTATTTGCTGCCTTAACTCATTGAAGAAAACAAAAACACAGCCTCAAACTATGATGTTTTTTATTTGTTTTATTTATTTATTTATTTATTATTAATTTATTTAATTATTTTTTGTTGTTCTTTCTTTGGTCTGCTACTTCAGTGCAGGGTGGAATCAGATTATTAAGCCTGCCTCAGGCTCCCCCCTCAGAGAGTTACAGGTGGTAAACCCTGGCCTATTACAGATGTTATCTATACTTTTTTCATTTCTTTTTCACTTAATGGATTTAGCTTTTTGTGTATCTCTAAGAAAAAACTCTGAAAGGTAAGTATGAAGATTTAGATTCTGTTCCAAGCACTCTAGAGGAAAATTTGAAAGGAAAAAAAAATGTTTCAGTCCTTCACTTTGTATGCACTGCATAGGTGCTGAGCTAAGTAGGAGCCCCGCCCTCCAGAAAATGTATATTTAGCAGAAGTCACAAAGTAAGAAATGTATTGTTTTCAGAGGCTATGAGGGAGCACCTAGGCCAGTTTGGAGACATCAGGTCATGCAGGGGCCCTGGAAAATAAACTAAGCTAAAACATTAAAAATTAATAAAGATTAATTAGTGAAAAAATTTAAAAACACCAAGAAAAGCCATGTTAATTATAGTAGTCATTCCTTTTTTCAGTTATAAGATAGTTTTATTATTACATGCATCTGTTCATTTACTGCCTCAGCCTTTACCATGATAGAGAACTAAGCCTGTCCTTAAGGACACATCTATGAAAACCCTGGGCCTCTTGGTTACCCCCACACACCAGGAAAGACAGAATGGAAATGAGCTCTGACCCAGCTATATGTTAAAATTTACATGCTAGAAAATTTGTTTTACGCAAACTGAAACCACCAGGCATGTAAGGACCATTGAGTATAATTACTTTCTGATGAAATGGAGAATATGAGTTCAAAATTTTTCAAACATTTTAAGAGACTATCTCCCCCCACAAACACACACACATACACACACACATACACACAGATAGTGACTACTTCATTATATAGCGCACAAGGGTGCAAGAGCCTTGTCTGGATGCCTGTGGGGTGGTAGATAGTCAGAAACAGCATCTTAGTGGAAAGAGGTGGCAAGAGAAATGGATCTGGATGGAGAGACAGTGCTGGTTCAGGACTGAACATTCAAACCAGGGTGGGGGTTAAACACTGATAGAGCTACATTACTGTTGCTGACATCTTGGAGTATGACTGTGGTAGATCACAGTCTCCAAGGGAGTGGACACTTTCATTCTTAGCAGATTAAACTCATATGTTCATTCAACCCAGATATTTTTAAGAAGGTTGTTATTCAACTTGATGATGCTTACTTTTCTACCTGTAACATATAGGGAAAGGTTGTAGGGGTCAGTTTAATCAGATTTAATAGCACAGTGGACCAGACCACTCAGAAGGGGAGAAGTGGGTTCTTCTTATACAAGAAGACACTCTTTGGAATGTTAAGAAATAATTTCCTTTTTAAAAATTTATTTTTCTTTTATGGTGTGTGGTTGTGGGCTTGTGTGTGGGCTTGTGTACAAGAGTGCAGGAGTACACAGAGACTAGAGAGTGTTGGTTCCCCTAGAACAATAAGGACACATGCTCCACTATGTTCATAGCAGCCTTATTTATAATAGCCAGAAGCTGGAAAGAACCCAGATGTCCTTCAACAGAGGAATGGATACAGAAAATGTGGTGCATTTACACAGTGAAGGAGTACTATACAGCAATTAAAAACAAGGAATTCATGAAGTTCTTAGGCAAATGGATGGAACTAAAAAATATCATCCTGAGTGAGGTGACCCAATCACAGAAGAACACACATGGAATGCACTGACTGATAAATGGATATTAGCCCAGAAGCTTGGAAAACCCAAGATACAACTCACAGACCAAACAAAGCTCAAGCAGAGGATGGCCTTGTTGGTCATCAAAGGGAGGAGAGGGCCTTGGTGCTGAGATGGCTGGATGCCCCAGTGTAGGGGAATGCCAGGACAGGGTAGAGGGAGTGGGTGGGTTGGTAAGTAGTGGGAGGGGGGATGGGATAGGATGTTTTTGGAGGGGACACCAGGAAAGGGGGTAACATTTGAAATGTAAATAAATGAAATACTTTATAAAAAATAAAACAAATCTATTAAAACTTTACTATAATAGACTGAAGAGAGATTAGAGGAAATAATGTTGAGCACAGAGAAGAGACACCGGTTCAGATACTGGGGATGCAGCTCAGTGCTGGGCTGCTTACTACCCAGTCATACAATGCCGGCGTCCATTCCTAGAATCTCTTGACTTCTTAGGAAAATGTCTCAGGGCAAGGAAATGGGTAACCCCAAATGGTTATTACTATCAGTGGGAGATTTCTTTTTTGGTGTTTGTAAGACAAGGTTTCTCTGCATAGCTCTGACTGTCTTGGAACTCATTCTATAGACTAGGCTGGCCTCAACTCAGAAATCTGCCTGCCTCAGCCTCCCAAGGGCTGGGATTATAGTCATGTGCCACCACTGCCCATCGTATCAGTGGGAGATTAACTTGTAATTAACTAATATGCATTTTAAAATAAAAGAGTATTTGCTAAGCAAAAAACAAAAATGAAAAAGAAGAAAAGAAAAAGGAAAATAAATAAAAGAAATATAAGCCGTTGTGAACCACCTAGTATGGGTGTTGTGAAATGAACTTGGGTCCTCTGAAAGGACAGAACATGCTCTTTACTGCTAAGTCCCAAGAAGGAATTTTTATCACATGTCCATTGGATTCTGCAACATTTTCCAAGTTTCTCATCCCTTGTCTTTGGATGAATTTTCTTTCAAAATCACAACTCATTTAGTTTTCCTTCTATGTCCAAAAATGATTCTGTTATTTTTCTCTTGAACGTTGACACACAAAGTTTTTCAACCAGCAATATGAGTTTTTAACACTACCAAAGTTTTGGGAGTGATATTTCAAATTATTCTCGAAGTCAATAGGTTATTGGCACATTCATTAAGGTTGTAGAAATGTTTAATATTTTACGAATGGCTTTTCAAAGCCTTTTCTCTTTTTCTTCTGATTTAAACTAAGAACAATAACAGCTTGACTCACCCGGGGCATGCACTCTCTAACCTGCTAGGAAGAATGCCAGTATTTCTCTTTCAAAGGTGAAAACCAATGCTTCAGTCAAAGATTGTTATTACATAAAAAGCTATAAGCTGGCCATCAGCTATCCAGACAGAGTGCTCTAATCAAAATCATAATGATCAGGAATTTGATCTGGACCATCTTGGTCTCAAGAAGTTTGGAAAAAAAATATTTGTGTTTAACCTACCCAGTCTAATTGTACTTTCCTCCAAATACAAAGATGATTTCTGAACATGAATTATTAAGTAATTTTCTTTCTCTCTTGATATTGCAATATTGTTTTAAACAAATAATTCTTTTTGAATTTCTTTTATCTGTTCTGGAGTGATGGTACCATACATTGTTTTTTCAGAACTTCTAAAGCATTTGTTTCCCATTTTTAAAATTTACTTATAGTGTACATACCAAACACTCCACCCTTCTGGAGTGCAGAATTTATGTTTTAATGAATTCACAAACTAGTGCAAAATATCTCCAACTGGAGTTGACTCAGTGGTTAAGAGCACTTTCTAGTCATCCAGATGACCTGGGTTTGATTCCTGTGTGGAATCAAATTGTGGGAAGTCACAATTGTCTGTTACTCCATGTCCCGGGAATCTGATATCTCCCCCTGGCCGCCATGAGCTCCAAGTACACAGTGGTGCACAGATAAACATGTGGACAAGACATTTATTCACATGAAATAAAATAAATTAAAAATGTTTCTGATTATTAATATCATAATTTGTCACCCAGAAAAAGTACAGGTAAGCCAGTCATGTGCCTTGTTTTTGTGACAAAACATGGGACAAAGGCAACTTAGAAAAGACTCACAGTCCCAGAATAGGGGTCATAATGGAAGGGTGGGAGGTCCTAGGAGCTGGAGGTGGCTGGTCACATGGCATCTGTAGCCATGAAGCAGGGAGCGCGGGCTGATGGCGCTTGTCCCTTTCCTCCCTTTTATTAAGTTCAGGATCCCTGTTTATTTAATAGTGTTGTCCATATTTATACGGGGCTCATCAGCTCAGTTAAGATAATTCTTCATAGTCATGCCAAGGGGCTTATTTCAATAGTGATTCTAAATGCCATCAAGTTGACTGTCAAGATTACCCATGGCAGGTGCTCTATGTCCCCTCATAGGTACTCCCTCTCACCTCCTCTAAGGCCCTGGCAACCAATAATCAACTTAAAGATCTATGGATTTGTCATATGGAGATTGCACATAGACAGAACCACACAATATTAATCATTCTGTGTGTAGTTTCTTTTATTTCCCAAATGTTTTCAAAGTCTGTTCATATGGTTTGGGGTATCAGTGCTTCCTTGATCTCGATGTCTAGATGTTATACCATTACAATACCCATTCACAGCTTTAAAGACACATAAGTCATTTCTATTTCTTGTCCCTTCTGAAAAATATTCATAAAAACATTCGTATACTAGTGTTCCTATGACTACATTTCCAGGTCTTTTGGTCATATACCAAGGGTTAAGATTGCAGGGTCAGATAAAAAGCCTGCTTTTTAAATTTTTAAAGCTACAAAAGTGTTACAGTCCCACAAGCAACAATATATACAGAACCCAATTTCTTCTTCCCCTCACCAGTACTATCTACTTTTCTTTATATTCATCCTAATATGTGAAAACAAATAATATACAGTAGTTTTGATTTGCATTTTCTCCCGACTAACAATATTGAACATCTTTATTAAGTGTCTATGTTGTATATCATTTGTAGAGATACAAACTAACGCTCAAATTGAATTGTTTATCATTTTGCCAAGTTAAAGAGCTCTTTATATTTTCTGGCTCTTAGAACTTTGTCAAATATTTGAGTTACAGATATTGTTTCTTTGGTTTCTTACACTTTAAAGGTTGCCAGTTTAAATGTTACATCTAAGAAATCTTTGTGTAACTTTAAGGTCTCAAGGGTTGACTGGTGTGCTTTCTTCTAAGTTCAGATTAGGCCAATATCTTTGTGTACAACTGGATAAACCTGCTGTGTAATTTGTAAAGAGTGAACATTTATTTGGCCCCTGCTAAAAGCTGTCAAGTTCAGGCTTTGGTGGTGACATCTAGTGAGAGCTTCCTAATTGGTAGTGTTCATCATTGTTCAGAGTGCCAAGATAGTCCAGGGTTCACCGAGGTCACCTAGCAAGACTTTGTAAGCTTGCCAGACAGTTAGTTCACTTTTCTCTTTTTAAAAATTTTTTTTCTCATAAGTACCCATCAACCAGTATCTATTCACGAACGTAAAGACATATGGACTAGTCATATCAATGTTACCACAGGGTCCTCACACCTCTACACATCTCAAAACAGGGTTCAATTATAGCTTGAGTTTGGTGGAGATGTTTATTTTTATTTTTTTCTTTTATTGAAAATAGATTTTTTTCTCACATAATATACCCTGATTATGGTTTCCCTTCTACTTCTCCCAGTTTTTCCCCATCCTCCTTCCCATCTGGATCTATTAGTTTTTTTCTCTCATTAGAAAACAAACAGAGGAATAATAATAAGGCATAATTGTATAAAGAATCTCTTGTGAACTGTTTAGAAGCACCACCTATCAATAAAAATCTGATGGCTTCTAAGCTGAGGCAAGAAATAGGAAGTGAGAGTTCCAAAGGGGAGAGAAGCTGAGCTGGAGACTGCGTAGAATCTTCACCCCTAATTTCTAGCATCTTCGTCACTGGAAAGTATTCTGCAGGCTTCTAAAAGAGAAATGTAAACACCAACTCAGCCATAGAGTTGGTATAGGATAGAGTCAGGCACAGAAGAGGACTCACCCCAATCTCTACGGAGACACATACAGTCACATGACAATGAGAAGAGATACCTAACCACATAGCAGAATTTAAAATCGAATAAACAGCATAACTGAGTTATGAGCCAGTGGGAATGATCTAAAGCATAAGGTCTAAGCATTTATTTAAAATTATTTTAGTCTCAAGAGTGATTGTTTCATGAACTCAGGCACAGAGGGAAGACCATATAGCTATAAATAATACAATAAGATAATACAAAAACCACCACTTTGGAATTAGGTAAAGCAAACAAACAGAAGGAAAAAAGATCAAGAGACAGCACAAGAATCAAAGACCCACTCACTCAAAGATTTAGGAATCTCAGAAAAACACTAAACTGGAAAGCCATTGGATATAAGAAAAGGACCTGGTTTAGACCTCTATTGGCCCTGAACATTCTGCTTCAGTCTCTATGGATTAATCCAGATTTCGATCATATAGATTTAGAGACCTTGTTCTCCTGATGTCTTCCATTCTCTTTGACTCTTACACTTACTACCTCCTCTTCCACAGAGTTCTCTCAGCCCAGAGGAGAGGTGATGGAGAAATCTCATTTAGAATTGCATGTTTTGACATCTCTAATTCTCTGTATATTATCTGGCTGTGAATCTCTATACTTGTTACTATCTACTTCAAAAGGAAAGATAAGCAAGGCACTGGTCTGTGCGTATAGAAGAATGTCATTAAGAGTCATTTTATTGCTACTCTGTCTCTCTGCCTCTCTCTTTATCTCTATCTGTCTCTGTCTCTGCCTTTCTGTGTCTCTGTCTTTCTGTGTCTCTGTGCCTGTCTGTCTTTCTCTCTGTTTCTCTCTCTGTTGCTCTCCCTGTTTCTGTTTCTCTCTCTGTGTCTATTTCTCTCTCTGTGTCTCTGTGTCTCTGTCTCTGTCTCTCTCTCTCTCTCTCTCTCTCTCTCTCTCTCTCTCTCTCTCTCTCTTAAATCATCGTATTTGATTTACCTAAGGTCCCCATGTTATCTAGCCTCAAGTTCTTGGTCACCCAGGGTAGGCTATGGATGCGTTCCATTTTATGAAATGAGCCTTTTGGAATGGGTCAAATCAGAGAGTGGTTGGTTACACCCACCAATTTTGTGCCACCATTGCACTAGCATATTTTACAGACAGGACACTATTGTCAGTCTAAGGATTTATGGATAACTTGATGTTTATATTTCTCTTTTAGAAGCCTGCAGAATATTTTACAGTCCAAAGATGCTAGAATGTAGAGGGGAAGGTTCTATGTAGGGCTCCAGCTCAACTTTTCCAGGTTCAGTGAGTTGTATAGGTGCTGTCTTTAGAAATGGGGCCTTGCTGTCAGTTTGTGAAGAGCAAGCAATCTATAGCCTTGGCAACAACACCCTGGGTTGTTGGGGATTCCCTTGAGACAGCTTTGTCCAGTACTTCAATTAGATGTAACCCAATGACAGTACTGGAAGCTTCGTTTGGTGAAAAGTGAAGAACAATTGGGGCTTTGCCTCCACCATTCCCTGAAGATTTCACTGTGTTTATGTGTAGATTTTAGGAAGCTTCTACAGTATTATGTTTATATGCTATGCCCCAAATGCCTCCCAATATAATTTTCTGTCCCTGTATTCCCTCTCTCATTTCCTTCTTCCTTCCTCCTCCAACTCAATCCCCTCATTTCACTCCTCCCATTTATCTGTAACTATTCTATTTTCCCTTCCTAACAAGACCCATCTGTCTTCTCTAGTCCTTTACTATAATCCTAACACTAGTGGTTCTAGGGATTGCAGTTTGGTAGAGTAATATAGCTGGATCTTGATGTAGATCAAGTCCCATCTTCCTGAAAAACCAACACATGGATTTCCATAGGAGCTGTGTGGATTTGCACTTCCTTGGTGGGACAATTAGATCAAAGACAATTTATAATGCTTATCTCATTTTCTGCTATTATTCACTTAGATCCTTATGCTACTTTTTTGTTACCTTTGCAATGTGGTTTAAAGAACATTACTTGTTGGTGAAAGGACTTCTTTTTCTTAACAAATTGTACTGAAATCCTAGTTGAAAGTCAATTTGTCACAAATGGACTCATTTTGGAAGCCTCAGTTCTAACCTGGCATCACATAGTCTTAGTTATTATAGCCTCCTCTGGTTTTTAAATTAGTATGAGTCTTCTAAACTTGTCTTGAAGTGCTCAAATCTTCGTAGCACTGCTTGGTCTCTCTGTCTTAACATTCATTTAAGTGTTAGCACAAACTCAACATATTGAAAAGAAGAGTCAGTTTACCTAGTATTGTCAGATTAATCTAAGATAAATTGACAAGTACTATATCATTAGCTTTATAATATCCACTAATTCATAAATGTGTTTTTGTGTTTATTTATTTGGATCTTTTGAGTTACCAGCAATGGTGTTTTGCAGTTTTAGTGGTGGAATTCTCTTAATTCTTTGTTACAATTATTCTTAAGTATTGTATTCCTTTTGGTGCCACTGTAAACAGAATTACTCCTAAATTTGATATAAATTGACTTTCAACAAGGATTTTAGTACAATTTGTTAAGAAAAGGGTGCTTTCAACAACAAGTCGTGTTCTTTAAACCACTTTAAAAAGAAAACAAAATAGTAGCTTAAGGTCCTAAGTGAATAATAGTAGAAAATGAAATAAGATTTGATTTGGATAGCCTTTAGCGTGTGGGTGTGTAGGTGGCTGTTATCCATTAGTCTGCTCTTACTGGTGTGTACATTGTGGGTGGTTGTTCCCAGTGGTCTAGCATTCTGAAACTATCTTGGGCTCATTTGTTAGCTCTAGAAATGTGTAAGATTTTCTACATACACAATCATATTATCTGCACAAGGAAAATTTTCTACCGATTTTCTACTAGTCTGGATACCTTGGGTATTTTCTTCTAGATTAATAGCTCTAACTAGACCCAGCAGTGCAAAGATTATTAAAGTGATAGGATCGAAGCATTATATCTGCAGCTGTATAAAAGAGAAGAAAAAAAGATGTGAACAAATCAAGGTAAAAAGGAAAGTAGCCAATTGTGGTGATGTATACCTATCATACAGGGGGGTTTCTAATTCCAGGCCTACCCAATCAGACTGCAGGGTAGAGGGGTGCAGAAATGAAAGGGTTTGTTTGGCTCATTCATGGATTCAGGGATTTTTTGTGGTAGAATGGTGTGGTACAGCAAATCTTCTATCCACATGTTGTCACAAAGAAGATAGGGAGGAAGAAAATGAAACAGATTCAGCCTGCCACAGCAGGCATTCAGGAACCTGGTCTTCCAATGAGGATCTTCCTAATAAAATTTCCAGTATCTCCCAATAATATCACCAAGTTTTGTATCTATCATTGAATTCATAATTGATGATATCAGAGTCCTCAAGATTGAATCTTTTTCTTTTTTTTAATTTTTTTTTATTTTCTATATTCTATGTTTACATTCCAAAGGCTTTCCCCTTTCCCAGTTCCCACCCACCATAGTTCCCACAGTTCCTCTCCCCCCCAACTGTTCCCCAATCATTCCCCCTCCCCCCTCGGTTTCTTTACTAAACTGGATTCAATCTTTACAGGCCCAGGGTCCTCTCCTTTCTTCTTCTTGGGAATCATTTGACTTGCTATTTGTGTCTTGAGTATTTAGGGCTTCTGGGCTCATTAATATCCACTTATCAGTGATTGCATTTCATGTGCATTCTTTTGTGATTGGGTTAATTCACTCAGGATGATATTTTCCAGGTCTAACCATTTACCTACAAATTGCATGAATTCATTATTTTTAATTGATGAGTAGTATTCCATTGTATAAATATACCACATTTTCTGTATCCATTCCTCCTTTGAGGGATATTTGGGCTCCTTCCAGTTTCTGGCTATTATAAACAAGGCTGCTATAAACATAGTGGAGCATGTGTCCTTATTGCATGCAGGGGAATCCTCTGGGTATATGCCCAGGAGTGGTATGCCAGGGTCCTCTGGAAGTGACATGCCCAATTTTCTGAGGAACCGCCACACTGATTTCCAGAGCGGTTTTACCATTTTGCAATCCCACCAACAGTGGAGGAGTGTTCCTCTTTCTCCACATCCTTGCCAGCACTTGTTGTCTCTTGAATTTTTAATCTTAGCCATTCTGACTGGTGTGAGGTGGAATCTCAGGGTTGTTTTGATTTGCATTTCCCTGATGACTAATGATGTTGAACATCTTTTAAGGTGTTTCTCGGCCATCCGAATTTCTTCTGGTGAAAATTCTTTGTTTAGCTCTGTGCCCCATTTTTTGATAGGGTTATTTGTTTCTTTGCGGTCTACCTTCTTGAGTTCTTTGTATATATTGGATATTAGCCCTCTGTCGGATGTGGAGTTGGTGAAGATCTTTTTCCACTTTGTTGGTTGCCGTTTTGTCCTTCTGACAGTGTCCTTTGCTTTGCAGAAACTTTGTAATTTTATGAATCTTCTTCTTAATTTGCCCCTCTCTAGTCACTTTTGAATGTGACTGAGTCGTCAATGCATAACTCTCTAAAGAGCTTTCCAGATAGCACTATGTCTCTTTGGTTTTGATTCTGATCTTTAATTATGAAGATTTCAGTCTTTCATAATGAAATGTAATGTTAGCAGTGTATGATACATAATTTTTGTCTTTGGACATTTAATTATTTAGTAAGACAAAACTTTGAGAATTTAAAGTTATATAACTATATTTATAAACCCAAAGTTTAAAAGATTTTTAAAAAATGTGTGTGTGTTTGTGTGTGTGTGTGTGTGTGTGTGTGTGTAAGTGTGTGTGTGTGTACCTGCAATAGATATATGAGTACCTATAGAGGCCTGAAGTGGAAATAAGAGCTCCTGGGACCAGAGTTGGAGCACACTTAATCACTGAGTTACCTCCCTATTCCATTGATGCAAAGTTTAAACATCTTGTGATTTGCATAAATGCAGATGATTATGGTTAAATACATATTGCAGTATAATAGAACGTACACCTTGCAGCATTTAGTATATTCATGCAATCAAGGGCATAGAACATGTTCTGGCTTTCTCTTACAGTCTTAATTACCAGTTTTATTCTTTTCATTACCTAAGACTTATGCTTTATTAAAGAAGTTATTTATATACAATTACACTTTGATGTACTCAGAATATAATATTTTAAAAAACTAAGCCCACAGATTACTAAATTGCCTATTTGTCATCCTCTGCTTTGTCTTAACTAAACCTCCAGGTTTTTCTTCTTTCCAAACCTCTCAATTCCCTTATTACTCAAGCCTCAGCAAACACAAACAATCAAAGTGCCATCTCTGAACCCTACAGGGAACCATTTAAACCCCTTCTAGCAAGAGCAGGTGACTGTTTCCACTCCTTTTGTTCCTATGACTTATATTTGAATGCCTCCCAGAGTCCCACGTTTGGGATGCTTATTCTGCAGCTAGAGCTGTGCTTTGCGAGGCTGAGGAGACTTTGGGAGTTGAGCCTGGTTAGCTGGTGTAGGGCAGTAGGAGCAGCCTTGGGCCTGTGCTTTACACTTTCTTGTACTCTACCATGGGAACAGCATCCTCCATTTTTCTCCCTTCACCAAGCCTCCTCTACCATGATGGAGTAGAAGCTCTCTGAAACACGAGCTAATATAAACCTTTTCTCACTTAAGTTGCCCCTGCTACTAATTTTGGTCACATCAACACAAAAGCCACTGAACCATAATTCAGTGTTTTCTCTAGAACTTCTGATGATCTGTGACAGCTCGTCCCTTGCCTGTTAGCAGTGTAACCTTTTGATTTGTTGTGTAGCACTTTCAGAGTGCCTGTCTGCAGCATTCTTCCAATCTTAATGTTCTTTCTGAGTAAAACATCTCCAGCATATATAAAACTTGTAGCAACCTGTCTCCATTTCTCTTTTGAGGGACATCTGGGCTCCTTCCAATTTCTGGCTATTATAAACAAGGCTGCTATAAACATAGTGGAGCATGTGTCTTTATTGTATGCAGGAGAATCCTCTGGGTATATGCCCAGGAGTGGTATGCCAGGGTCCTCTGGAAGTGTCATGCCCTATTTTCTGAGGAACCGCCAGACTGATTTCCAGAGCGGTTTTACCATTTTGCAATCCCACCAACAGTGGAGGAGTGTTCCTCTTTCTCCACATCCTTGCCAGCACTTGTTGTCTCTTGAGTTTTTAATCTTAGCCATTCTGATTGGTGTGAGGTGGAATCTCAGGGTCGTTTTGATTTGCATTTCCCTGATGACAAATGATGTTGAACATCTCTTAAGGTGTTTCTCGGCCATCTGAATTTCTTCTGGTGAAAATTCTTTGTTTAGCTCTGTGCCCCATTTTTTGATAGGGTTATTTGGTTCTTTGGGGTCTAACTTCTTGAGTTCTTTGTATATATTGGATATTAGCCCTCTGTCAGATGTGGGGTTGGTGAAGATCATTTCCCACTTTGTTGGTTGCTGTTTTGCAATCTGTCTCACCAAATAATCACATGCACTAGTAACTTTTAACTTGTGTACTATGGCTTTTCAATTTATATTCAGCCTCTTCAAATGAAAATTGTCTCTTTTGTCACCTTTAATAATATTCCATATTAAATATCTATCTATGAATTGCCAAATTTCATGAATTAATAGTGCTAATAGTGGGCATTCATTTCATTCTCTTCAAAAGAAAATCTTTATTATTCAACTAAAATAGAGTTTGGGCTTAAATTATGAGTTTGTTTAAGAACACTCATTTAAATTTTCTATTTCACCTAGAGTTTATCTAAATCAGATATAACTACACTTATCAAAGGATATTCGATAAAATATTTTAATAATTTCTAGTAACTTGCCAATATAAAGGCTTTTATTGATAGAATTGAAATGGTAAAACTTCCAGGCATACCTGAAATAAATTGGTGGCAGCATTTTAAATACATTTGAATTTTGTTTGCCAACTGTTGTGTAATCAGTTTAATCTAGAATCAAAGCCTTCTATTCTGGAGGGAAACTTCCTAAAATAGGATGTTGGTGGGTAGATGAAACAACTGGATGATCTAAGGGGAGAAAACACTATAGGAAAATTCCTTAAGACAGAGTAAACAGCATAAAAAAGCTTTAGGAAGTCACTGAAACTGACCTGATTCACTAGAACCTAGAACTGTCCCTTCCTCCCTAAAAGTATTATAAACAGGCAAATTTGCTAACAAGTCACTTTCATATGAGTCAAGATGCAAAGAACATTCATAGACCAGACCAACTTCTTGGAAGAAGCAGGGACCAACTGAGCTGCCTAAAAAGAGGCTCAGACCAACTGGATCATATGGGAAGGACACTACCCAACCCATGAGATGCCTGCAGGCTGTGCAGTGCGCTCCAGATTCCCACCTTCCGTGAGATGTCACTCATGTGGGGTAGGCTTTGGTAGTGCAGCTGCCTTTGAGTCATTTCTATTCCTGTAAGTAACTCCTCACCCATATTCCTGTAAGTAACCCAATAAAACTCATTGGCTCACCAAGCTGGATCTGGGTGGTTTCTGTAATTTGGTCTGCAGTCAGTGCCCTATTTGGAGTGAGCACATGTTTGCTCACATCTTTCCAGGAATAGTGTCAACCACCACCAGTTTGGACATCTTGTCATATTGCTTTCATCTAATTGCCACATGCTAGGTGGTAGCTAGAATCCGTATAGCTTTGTCATAAGAAAGATTAATTCTAAAAACAAATCCTAAACCCCCTTGTTTTAAAAATGGATATTATTCCTAAAAATGAAAGTCAGGACAATTTTAAGAAACAATTATACAGCTCCCTATATAACCACTGAATGATATAACTGGAGCATTTATTATTCTCTAATAGGGAATAAAGAAAATACTATATAAGGAAAACAAAGTATTCTTGCTTTCAAATAAGAGAGAGTGGAAGCTATGTGGATGAAAATTGCTGTCTCACTGCAAAGAATTCAACATCTTTAGTCAGCAGTCACAAGGATTCCTTCCTTTAAACCCCCTCAGAGGAGCAGATTCCTGGGGTTTTTTTTGATAATTTATTAGAGGTTAATTACAAGACTGATAGGGAAGCCTGATGAAATCCGAAGACTCTATCTGTTGTCTGTTTTATAACTATAACTAAGACAAAAGACTCTTAGCATGACTGCTCCCTACCTCCTTTCTCTCTGTCACTACTGAGAAGTGAACCTCACCCATGCTCCTAGCTCTTTTCTTGAGATGGAAGAGGAAACAGACAACAGTACAAACCACATTTTTCTAAGCTATGGTATACACGGACAAAGTGTACTAAGGCATTTCAAATGTATGATGTATGAAGGACCACGGAGATGACCACATCATTAGCCGAGGTGTATCTGTATAAAGCCTAAGCTCTTAAAAGTGCACAGAGCCACAGGAGTCCAAGCTCAGACAGTGTAAATACCTTGTTGGGTTCCTATTTCTCTCCTAGTCCACTTTACCTTCCATCCACAGCCAGGCAGTGAAACCATTGCCTTGCAAGCACCTTTATTTCCTTTGTGTCTCTTGCCCCATATTCATGATGTTAAGCCATGCCCACATGCCCACCATTAGCTACATTAGTTGAAAAATGGACAAAATTTCCTCTTAGCCCAGGACCACTCACTACTGTGAATGCCTTATGCCTGCCTGATGAATGCACAAACTTATTCCCATACATTCTCTTTACCAGGGAAGCCTTCTAATGACCTAATCAATTCTATTACCCATCTCACTAAGAGGAGTTTTTATAACACTCCCCTCTTGTTCCATGACTATATCTGCCTTATTCCTGCTGGATGGTGTGCCTCACTGCCTGTCCTTACTCCCTGGATAGGATCATGATAATTCTCCACTTCTCTGCTACACCAGCAATTCTTCTATCTCTTCATTTCTCCCCATAAATATAAATATATTATTTCTCCCCATTTCAACAATTATTTCCCTTGATCCTATTTTGCTTTAGTGTTCACATTCATTTGTCTTCATCCTGAACTACCAAATCCAAGAGTTACCCATGGTATTGGTTACTTTCCTTGTGGCTGGATATCATACAAAAAGTAGCTGGAATAGTTACCCAAGCACAGGTGGATGGCCTGCAGGACAGACATCAGGCAGGAGATGTGGTTAGAGACAGGTCCACAGCAGTAGGGGTTGAGGCCATTCACCTCCTCAAATCTCAGAGGAACAGGAAGTAGAGACTGGGCAGGGAAGTAGGCCAGGCTATAAAACTTCAAGGTCCATCCCTAGTGAATAAGTGTCTATCTAGCTTTGCAGGATCTACAACACCAAATGTCCAAATACCTGAGCTGATGTGTATATTTCACATTCAAACCACATTTGCTGTCTCTGACTTCTATTCTTTCATATTATTCGGTCTTGCTCTCCCAGGCTTTCATGCCACCATCCTAGCTAACCAACTTTGGTTGAGATCAATAATAGAAACATTTCAGTCCTGTCTTATTACATAAGAGACCCAACACACCAAAATCCCAATGTTTTCCCATAGTCTTTTGCTTTGTTTTGTTTTGTTTTGTTTTGTTTTTCCAGACAATGTTTCTCTGTGTAGCCCTGGCTGTCCTGGAACTCACTCTGTAGACTAGGCTAGCCTCGAACTCAGAAATCTGCCTGCCTCTGCCTCCCAAGTGCTGGGATTAAAGGCATGCACCACCACTTCCCTGCTGATTTTCCCATAGTCTTAACTTTACTGACTCATCGCAGTCTTTGCCTCCAAATGACTAAGTGCCCAACATCTCTCTCTTTTGACTCCATTTATTTTCTACCTGTTTCTGCTTATGGAACCTTATTGCAGCACCAAAACTTTAAGGACCACCATATGGTGAAGCTTATCACTCACACACATATTCAGGTACTTCAAGAACATCCTGATTTTAACACGTCTAATATAACCCTCTTAAACACTGCCCTCAATATCTACTTTCCTAATATTTCTTCCTTCTGTGTTGGTTTCAATTTGCACAGATGGAGTATCCTTAATAGCAATATCTGAAAAGATCCAGAAACATCTGAATTCCAACATGATGCTGAAAGTAGAAATTCCATATCTGAGTCTCAGTGAAAATTCTGTCAATTAAATATGGTGTATAGAGAATATAGAAAGACGACTCGGCATTTAAAAGCTCATAATGCTTTTTGGGAAGACCTGAGTTTGATTACCAGCATGCAGGTTGGATGGCTAACAATCTCCTATGACTCCAGCTCCAGGAGAATCGGAGGCCTCTGACCCCCACTGGCATCTGCACTCACATGAACATACTCACACACAGACACACATATACACTTATTAAAAAAATAAAGTAAATCTTTAAGACATTATATGAAATTACTTTTAGACTACATGTATATCATATATAACTTTAAAGTGAGACTTGGGAATCAACCTGAAGATCAGATAGATAGATAGATAGATAGATAGATAGATAGATGATAGAATAATAGATAGATGGATGGATAGATAGATGGATAGATAGATAGATAGATAGATAGATAAATGAAATACCACCAAAAAATTCTAAAATCCCAAATGATTCTGTTGCCAGACATTACATTTCTGGCAATCCAGAATTAGGGAGTCATGCTGTGACTATGGGGAGATTACTTGGCTCTCCTAGGGTCTTCTTAGCTTTATGACGAGAGAGCAGTGGTCCTTCCCTACTTGTGAAAAAAGGAAAACATTAACAGCACACAAGGCACCTAAGCTGTTCTGTTAAGTGAGAATCAGGTTTGGAGGCATCACCAGCTGTTCTGCCTAGTAGTAGATGTTGGAGCCCACACCTCAAGTTTATGGCCACGGATATATGTTTAATCTACAGAAAAGAAACAGTAGCTTCCTGCTCACATGATCCAGAACACTGTTCTAGACTTGTGATTGTCCAGGGCTGAAGCTAGCACTAAGAATCTGTCCAGAAGGTGCGTTCCTTTTCTGGAATGTAAAGCTGTAAGAGCACAGTATCAAACAAGCAATCCTAGGCTTCAATGTTTATTTTAATATTATTAATTCATAATCCTTGACTTGCTGTTTCCCCTCTGTGCTGCTTATTTATTAGCTTTTCTTATTTCTGTGACAAAATACCCAACAGAACTATATTAAACAAGAAAGGCCTTCCTTTTGGCTCATGGTTTAATTGTTTTACCCCATCATGGCAGGAAAGGCATAAAGCAAGAATGACTAGGTGTGGCATCCTGGGACGTGATGGATCTGCTCACATTCAGCTGCACAATCTAGAACCCTAGTCTATAGAGTGGTATGTTTTTCCCCCTCAGTTTCTACTCTTGAGAAATAGCCTCACAGATGTGCCCAGAACCTTTTTTTCCAAGAATGATTGTAAAACAGGTCTAGTTGACAGTGAAGATTAACTCATGGGGCCTACACACACTTGTGTTAAAATTAAATGATAACCCAAAAGAAAGTTATTACTCTGATTTCAGTGTATAAATCTATGCACAGGCATTCATGCATATGTGTGTGTGTGTGTGTGTGTGTGTGTGTGTGTGTGCATGTGTGTGTGTTCAATTTTAATAATATTAGCACTTTGGTTCATAGCTTTATTTATTTTCAGCAATTTAAGTGTCCATGGATAAACAGAGTTAACTATTAACTAATATTTTCTTAGGTTAAGCCATTTGTTAATTCTTTCTGCTGTTTTCATTTTAGTTGTTTAGTGTAAAAAACACAGGTAAGACCTCAATCCCAGGGCTTACACACATTATTTAAATGACTGCTTTATGGCCCTTGCAAAATTTATTGGTCTTTTACTTCAAACTTATTGAAACATAGCTTCAACTTGATACTGTTTACTTTCATCTAAGATATATTTATCTTTTGTGGTGCTTAGAATGAAAATGGCCCTTATAGACACACAGGAAATGGAACTGTTAGGAAGTTTGGGTAGGCGTGACCTTGTTGGACAAAATGTGTTACTGTGGGTGAGCTTTGAAGTCTTAGATGCCCAAGCCAGGACCATGGTAGCCTGTCTGCCTCCATGCTTTCTGCTGTGACAATAATGCACTTAACCTCTGAAACTGTAAGCCAGCCTCAATTAAGTGTTTTTCTTTATAAGAGTTGCCATGGTCATGGTATCTCTTCATAGCAATAGAAACCCAATGAAAGCACCTTCTTAGTTTTTCTGTGCCACTTTCTTAGACTGGTATCTCTCTCAGGTAATGTATGGTTTCCATCTGTACAGCTTTCCAGAGTTTGTTTTACAGGGATTTGATTTGTAGTTACAGTAGGATTTGACTGTCACACTGTAGGCTTATCTTAGAACATAAATGCTAGCTTGTAATTATGACTTCCCTTTCCCCACTACAGTTGCCACCTCTCTCTCTCTCTCTCTCTCTCTCTCTCTCTCTCTCTCTCCCTCCCTCCCTCCCTTCCTCCCCCCTCTCTCCCTCTCCTTCTCCCTCTCCTCCCTCTCTCTCTCTAACCAAGTTCACTAACCTTACAAGGATGGAGAGATTAGTTCATTCTTATTCAAAACATCTGAGACAAGAAATGGTCAGAATTTTTCACATTTTGAAATACTAGATTATGTTTTATCAGAATATTTTATGATGAGACCCAAGTTTAAATATAATCGACTTTATATACACACTTTATATACAATAACCTGAAGGTGATTTTACACATATTTTAATATTTCTATGCATGATTATATAGTCCTGTGTGCACCTCTTTGCGGAAAGGCTTCATGCAGGAGCTAAAAGTATCCTAAATATTAGAGGGTTGGGATTTGGAGTGAGTAATATTCCATTCTTGGTTTTGTAGGAATAGTGTGAGTGGACAAATTCACTTCTTTATTTCTAAGATATTTTTCTCATTGACATCTGTGTTAAATTCAGTCTGAATAATATCATTTTTATTGCTTCTCCCTGTGTTGTTCTAATAAAATATTCTCAAGTTTATTCTGTGTCCCTGCTTCTGCCCCAAAGCAGCGCTCTCATTCTTTCTTTGCCTTTTATTTTTATGGTAACATTATTGCCAAATTTGACTACATAATCATTTAAGAAGAGAGCCCCCCAAGTAACATGTTTAAAAAATTATTTTAGAAAATTAAATCAATTTAAATAATTGAATGTAAAGAATTATTTTCGACAATTCTTTCTTAAACATCTTTTCATTGCATATGCCATCTTTTAGATTTTGATTTTTCTGTTTCTAGAAGAATCCTTCTAGTATATGAATTTTTCACTTGATTTTGTGCTGCTAAACTCAGAGCATTTCCTCTAGCTATTAAGGCTGCTATTCACTCAAGTTGGATATGGAAGACTTGATGGAAGATTGACTGAGTAAAGGAGGTGAAGGCTTCCTTCTCACATCTTTCTTTCTTTCTTTCTTTCTTTCTTCCTTCCTTCCTTCCTTTCTTTTCTTCCTTTCTTCTGCCTACTTGTCAGTGTGTATGTATGAGTGCTTGTGCACCTCTTCAATGCATGCCATCTGTTCCATGCTCTGACTGTATGTCTGTTTTCAAGAGACTCATGTTAGCCACTTGAAGGTGAGCATATCACTGTAGAGTCTATGGTGTCCATTATGCTATCTCTATACCTGTGTAACCTTGGCTTGTGGCAAACAACTGTGCTCACCTTTTCCCCTCCATTTTCCCTCACCCTCAGAGCATTTTTCATTATAAATAAGCTAACTTTCAGAGAGCTCATAAAATGTGTCACTATGCTGAAAGAGCCTTTTGGTGGGGATAGTTGTAAGACATTGTGCCTCTTATGTGTCCCGCAAATGTTCCTGGTTTCCTTTGACCTGTCTGCTTATTGAAATAACAGGTGCCACAACCCATTTAAAACCCAGAGCTCTGCACAAGCACTCGGTGGTTTTCCTCCCTTTGTTCCAAAGATCATCATATTTAGCTATAGTCCTCCGATGCTATTCTGTGGAGGCTTTACCAGTTCCCTCACTATTGAATATGTTTTAGGGTTTCATTGGCTATTGTTGGTTTCAGAGAAGGAAACATCGGACCAAATATGTTGTTTCTTATCAGAAGCAGCCCACAAGCTGTGTTGTTTTCTATTTTGTTTTGGTTTGGTTTTTTTATTGTAAATCATTGTCACAATGCATACTATTCTCTTAATCACTGGTCACATGTCTTGTGGGACAGTATCTGTGAGCTCTAAACATGCTCATGAGTTGCATAGCAACCCCAAGTTCTATTCTCCCAGGAGTCTGCCCTAACTCTACCCTCTGTGCCCCAGCCTACCCTGACTTAAAATAGAATGTGTGGTACTGTGAGTCATTTGAAAATGGTTCCCTAAGAGACAGCATGTTACTTAACGGGTACCGCTAATCAAGAAGGCATTCAGGGAGGCTGTGATGACTAAGAGGGGGTAGAGGTACCAATATCAGCACTAGACATAAAGAGGATTATTGATACATTAAGAAAACACCAATAGGTCAATTAGACCTTTGAAGAATGTGGTGGAAAACAAGAACCTGAAAATGGGAGAATATTAGAATGCTTCGTTTCATGAAAATGGAACAAACCAAGCATACACGTGGCGCGTGGCAGATAAGGCAAAGTGCAAAGAAGTTTTACTACATGTGTCTGAACACTCTTAGTTATCTTACTGATTTTTCATATGCTACAAAATATTTCCAATAAAAAGAGATGTAAAGAAATCAAATCTAGAATTGGAGGTGAGCCTGGTAGAGTGTGCTCAACACTCTTCCGGGTAAGGTCCACAGAGAGTCTGTGCTTCATAGATGAAGAAAGGTCTTTGGCCCAAGTCTCAATAGGTGGTGGTGGGAATGTGCACTGGCACCTGGAGCCCTACGGAGGGCAGAGGCTGCCTGAGGTCAGAGCAGACACAGATTCCTCGGCCTCTGTGACCTGCCTGACTGTATCTACCTACAATGTAAGGGCAAGGAGAAATGAGGACTCACTACTGATTGTTTCCCTAGAATGCCATCTTCGAATCTCAAATGGAGATAACTTTACCTAGGGGAAAGATTTGGACATTAAAACCACTGTGTGTGTGTTATTCAACAAAATAAGTGACATGTTTTCCAAATAAACATACAGTGCTGGGGCAAGAGGGTTGAGTTGAGGCAGACTGCTAGAAGGATAGAACTTTGGCATGATATACAAGAAAAAGGGAAGTTTTGTTAACACTGAAATAGAAAGAGAGATATCCCTTAGACACAGCTCCGTAGTTCTAGGATTTTTCTCCTTTAATTCTCTGATTTGTAGAAATATGTTCATAGTACATCTAAAACTCATCTGCCTCCTGTTTGCTGTTTCTCTGACATCATTTTTGGGGTAGGAGAAAGAGAATTTGGGTTGTGTTTTATCATATCCCAAATAAATAATCTGTGGAATGTTTGTGACCAAAGGGTCAGGGGAACAAAGATGACACTGGGTTCTTAGTTACTATGTGTGGAGTGTTGGCTCTGGGTTTGACAGCTATAGGTGTTTAATAATGGCACATCCAAACTCATGCCCTTTAGTGGTTTCATGTCCACTTTGGAGAGGTGGCTGGACTTTGGCACATGTGCAAGTGATGGCAGTGACTACCTGTGAATGCATCCTCACTTTGCAAACCAAGAGAATGGCTCCTAAACAAGGCTTAGCCTAGGGCACACATGTCCAGTAGAAGCAGGCACAGTGTAATGTCATATATATATATATATATATATATATATATATATATATATGTATGTATATATATGTATATATATGTATATATATGTGTATATATACATATATATTTTATAATATATAATTTTATTTTTTATACACACACACACACACACACACACACACACACAACTTGGTAACCAAGTGCCTGCAGATACTTGTCTCATGCCCATGTGATCTGTGAATTTTGCCCGAGGGGTTGTAATTAGATCAGCTCATAGAGAAGCATTTTCCACTCACCACTTTTAGTAAGACATTACAGCTCCTTTCTTGGGAGTAAGTAGAAAATACCTGGTGGATCACTTTGCTCTGATTGAGAGATGAATTACATTCTTTTCTCCTTTATCAACGTTTTCTGCTTTGTTACACATATAATTAATTTTATCCATCTTTTAAAATGTGGCAATTGCTATATTTCTACCCACTTATTTATTCTTTATAACACAAGTGGCATTTCTTTTTTTTTTGTTTGTTTTGTTTTTCTCTATTTTTTTTTTAATTTTTATTTTCTATGTTCTATGTTTACATTCAAAAGGCTTTCCCCTTTCCCAGTTCCCACCCACCATAGTTCCCATAGTTCCTCTTCCCCCCAACTGTTCCCCAATCATTCCCCCTCCCCCCTCGGTTTCTTTACTAAACTGGATGCAATCTTTACAGGCCCAGGGTCCTCTCCTTTCTTCTTCTTGGGAATCATTTGACTTGCTATTTGTGTCTTGAGTATTTAGTGCTTCTGGGCTCATTAATATCCACTTATCAGTGATTGCATTTCATGTGCATTCTTTTGTGATTGGGTTAATTCACTCAGGATGATATTTTCCAGGTCTAACCATTTACCTACAAATTGCATGAATTCATTATTTTTAATTGATGAGTAGTATTCCATTGTATAAATATACCACATTTTCTGTATCCATTCCTCCTTTGAGGGATATTTGGGCTCCTTCCAATTTCTGGCTATTATAAACAAGGCTGCTATAAACATAGTGGAGCATGTGTCCTTATTGCATGCAGGGGAATCCTCTGGGTATATGCCCAGGAGTGGTATGCCAGGGTCCTCTGGAAGTGACATGCCCAATTTTCTGAGGAACCGCCAAACTGATTTCCAGAGCGGTTTTACCATTTTGCAATCCCACCAACAGTGGAGGAGTGTTCCTCTTTCTCCACATCCTCGCCAGCACTTGTTGTCTCTTGAGTTTTTAATCTTAGCCATTCTGACTGGTGTGAGGTGGAATCTCAGGGTTGTTTTGATTTGCATTTCCCTGATGACTAATGATGTTGAACATCTTTTAAGGTGTTTCTCGGCCATCCGAATTTCTTCTGGTGAAAATTCTTTGTTTAGCTCTGTGCCCCATTTTTTGATAGGGTTATTTGGTTCTTTGCGGTCTAACTTCTTGAGTTCTTTGTATATATTGGATATTAGCCCTCTGTTGGATGTGGGGTTGGTGAAGATCTTTTCCCACTTTGTTGGTTGCCGTTTTGTCCTTCTGACAGTGTCCTTTGCTTTGCAGAAACTTTGTAATTTTATGAGGTCCCATTTGTCCATTCTTGATCTTAGAGCATAAGCTGTTGGTGTTCTGTTCAGGAACTTTTCCCCTGTGCCCAAGTCCTCCAGGGTCTTCCCAAGTTTCTTTTCTAGTAGTTTCAGTGTGTCTGGTTTTATGTGGAGGTCCTTGATCCACTTGGAGTTGATCTTAGTGCAAAGAGATAAGAGTGGGTCAATTCGCATTCTTCTGCATGTTGACCTCCAGTTGAACCAGCACCATTTGTTGAAAAGGCTATCTTTATTCCACCGGATGGTTGTGGCTCCTTTATCAAAGATCAAGTGACCATAAGTCTGTGGGTTAATTTCTGGGTCTTCAATCCTGTTCCATTGATCTGCTTGCCTGTTGCTATACCAATACCATGCAGTTTTTAACACAATTGCTCTGTAGTACTGCTTGAGGTCAGGGATATTGATTCCCCCAGAAGTCCTTTTATTGTTGAGAATAGTTTTTGCTATCCTGGGTTTTTTGTTGCTCCAGATGAATTTGAGAATTGCTCTTTCTAGATCTATGAAGAATTGAGTTGGGATTTTGATGGGGATCGCATTGAATCTGTATATTGCTTTTGGCAAGATGGCCATTTTTACTATATTGATTCTGCCAATCCAGGAGCAAGAGATATTTTTCCATCTTCTGAGGTCTTCTTCGATTTCTTTCTTCAAGGACTTGAAGTTCCTGTTGTACAGATCTTTCGCTTGTTTGGTTAGAGTTATGCCAAGGTACTTTATGTTGTTTGTGGCTATTGTGAAGGGTGTTATTTCCCTAATTTCTTTCTCAGCCTGCTTGTCCTTTGAGTACAGGAAGGCCACTGACTTGCTTGAGTTAATTTTATAACCTGCCACTTTGCTGAAGCTGTTTATCAGCTGTAGAAGTTCTCTGGTGGAGTTTTTTGGGTCGCTTAGGTAAACTATCATATCATCTGCAAATAATGATAGTTTCACTTCTTCCTTTCCAATTTGTATCCCTTTGACTTCCTTATGTTGTCTAATTGCTCTTGCTAGAACTTCAAGTACTATATTGAAAAGATATGGAGATAGAGGGCAGCCTTGTCTAGTCCCTGATTTTAGTGGGAATGCTTCAAGTTTCTCTCCATTTATTTTGATGTTGGCTACTGGTTTGCTGTAGATTGCTTTTACTATGTTTAGGTATGGGCCTTGAATTCCTGCTCTTTCCAAGACTTTTAGCATGAAAGGATGCTGAATTTTGTCGAATGCTTTTTCAGCATCTAATGAGATGACCATGTGGTATTTTTCTTTCAGTTTGTTTATGTAGTGGATTACATTGATGGATTTCCGTATATTGAACCATCCCTGCATCCCTGGGATGAAGCCTACTTGATCATGGTGGATGATCGTTTTGATGTGCTCTTGGATTCGGTTAGCAAGAATTTTATTTAGTATTTTTGCATCTATATTCATAAGAGAAATTGGCCTGTAGTTATCTTTCTTTGTTGGATCTTTTTGTGGTTTAGGTATTAGCGTAATTGTGGCTTCGAAGAATGAGTTGGGCAGTGTCCCTTCTGTCTCTATTTTGTGGAATAGTTTGAAAAGTATTGGTGTTAAGTCTTCTTTGAAGGTCTGGTAGAATTCTGCACTAAAACCATCTGGTCCCGTACTTTTTTTGGTTGGGAGGCTTTCTATAACCCCTTCTATTTCTTTAGGGGTTATGGGACTATTTAGCTGATCTACTTGATGCTGATTTAGTTTTGGTATTTGATATCTGTCTAGGAAATTGTCCATTTCCTCCAGATTCTCCAGTTGTTTTGAGTATAGACCTTTGTAGTAGGATCTGATGATCTTTTGAATTTCCTCAGTTTCTGTTGTTATGTCTCCCTTTTCATTTCTAATTTTGTTAATTTGTATACTGTCTCTGTGTCCTTTGGTTAGTCTGGCTAAGGGTTTATCTATCTTGTTGATTTTCTCAAAGAACCAGCTCCTGGTCTTGTTGATTCTTTGTATGGTTCTCTTTGTTTCTATTTGATTGATTTCAGCCCTGAGTTTGATGATTTCTTGTCTTCTACTCCTCTTGGGTGAATTAACTTGTTTTTCTTCCAGGGCCTTAAGGTGTGCCATTAAGTTGCTAGTGTATGCTCTCTCCAGTTTCTTTTTGGATGCACTTAGAGCTATGAGTTTTCCTCTTAGCACTGCTTTCATTGTGTCCCATAGATTTGGGTAGGTTGTACCTTCATTTTCATTGAATTCTAAAAAGTCTTTGATTTCTTTTTTTATTTCTTCCTTGACCGAGGTGTCATTGAGTAGAGTATTGTTCAATTTCCATGTGTATGTGGGCTTTCTGTTGTTTTTGTTGTTATTGAAGACCACTCTTACTCCCTGATGATCTGATAGGAGGCATGGGATTAGCTCGATCTTCTTGTATTTGTTGACATCTGTCTTGTGACCAATTATATGGTCTATTTTGGAGAAGGTACCATGTGGAGCTGAGAAAAAGGTATATTCTTTAGCTTTAGGATGAAATGTTCTATATATATATCTGTTAAATCCAGTTGGTCCAGAGTTTCAATTAGTTTCACTGTGTCCCTGTTTAGTTTCTGCTTTCCTGATCTGTCCATTGAGGAGAGTGGAGTGTTGAAGTCACCCACAATTATTGTGTTAGGTGTAATGTGTGCTTTAAGCTTTAGTAAGGTTTCTTTTACGAATGAGGGTGCCCTTGCATTTGGAGCATAGATGTTCAGTATTGAGAGCTCTTCTTGGTGGATTTTCCCTTTGGCCAGAAAGAAGTGACCTTCTGAGTCTCTTTTGATGATTTTAGGTTGGAAGTCAATTTTATCTGATATTAGAATGGCTACTCCAGCTTGTTTCCTGAGACCATTTGCTTGTAAAATTGTCTTCCAGCCTTTTACCCTAAGGCAGTGTTTGTCTTTAACACTGAGATGGGTTTCCTGTATGCAGCAAAATGTAGGGTCCTGTTTCCGTATCCAGTCTGTTAATCTATGTCTTTTTATTGGGGAATTGAGTCCATTGATGTTAAGAGATATTAAGGAATAGTAATTATTTCCTCCAGACATTTTTGAAATTATATTTATTTATTTTATTTATTTTTTTAATATTCGAGAGGTTACCTTCTTTTAGGTTTGATGAGAGGAGGTTTCTATCTTGTTTCTTCCCGGGTGTAGTTTCCGTCCTTGTCTTGGTGTTTTCCCCCTATTATCCTTTGTAGGGCTGGATTTGTGGAAAGATATCGTGCAAATTTGGTTTTGTCATGGAATACCTTGATGTCTCCATCTATGGTGATTGAGAGCTTTGCTGGGTAAAGTAGTTTTGCCTGAGTTTGTGTTCTCTTAGAGTTTGCATTATATCTGCCCAGGATCTTCTAGCTTTCATGGTCTCAGGTGAGAAGTCTGGTGTTATTCTGATAGGTCTCCCTTTATAAGTTACTTGGCCTTTTTCTCTTGCTGCCTTTAATATTCTTTCTTTGTTTAGTACATTTGGAGTTTTGATTATTATGTGACGGGATGTGTTTCTGTTCTGGTCCAGTCTGTTTGGGGTTCTATAGGCTTCTTGTATATTCATGGGTATCTCTCTCTTTAGGTTGGGGAAGTTTTCTTCCATAATTTTGTAGAAGATATTTGCTGGCCCTTTAACTTGTACGTCTTCATTCTCGTCTATACCTATGATCCTTAGGTTTGGTCTTCTCATTGCATCCTGGATTTCCTGGATGTTTTGGGTTACAGCCTTTTTGCATTTAGTATTTTCTTTGACTGTTGAATCAATGGTTCCTATGGTATCTTCGGCTTCTGATATTCTGTCTTCTATGTCTTGTATTCTATTGTTGATATTTGCATCTATGGCCCCTGATTTCTTCCCAAGGTTTTCTATCTCCAATGTTGTCTCCCTCTGCGATTTCTTAGTTGTTTCTACTTCTGTTTTTAGTACCTGGATGGATGTGCTCAGATCTTTCGCTTGCTTGATTGTGTTTTCATGTATTTCTTTAATAGATTTTTGTGTTTCCTCTTTCATAGCTTCTACTTGTTGGCCCACGTTCTTCTGTATTTCTTTAAGTGATTTTTGTCTTTCTTCCTTATTGTCTTCTTCTTTTTGATCCATCTTCTCCTGCATTTCTTGAAGTGATTTTTGTATTTGCCTTGTAAAGGCTTCTAACTTTTGATCCATTTTCTCCTCTATTTCTTTACGAGATTTTTCTATGTGTTCGGCTACCAGCATCCTGACCAGTGATTTTATATCCAAGTCTTGTTTTTCTGGTGTTTTGGGGTATCCAGGGCTTCCTGTTGTTGGCGAACTGGGTTCAGATGCTGTCATGTTGCCTTGATTTTTGTTAGTGACATTCCTTCGTTTACCTTTTGCCATCTGGTTATTTCTGGTGTTAGTTGACCTTGTTGTCACTGGCTGGTGTTTGAATCTCCTGCGAGGCTGGGCTTACCTGTTGTTTCTCTACTGGTGGTTATGCGTGATTGCTGCTCAACGGGATCACGAGCTGGCTGCCACCAGCTGACTTTGTGCCCGGCCTGAGGACTCTGGCAAGTGTGGGGGAGTGCAGCAGAGCCTCGGTAGGCGCTGCTGGGCCTGCCTAGTAGGGAGAGCCTAGCAGATCCCCTCACGTGGTAGCCCCTGATGGAATCTATCTACCTGTGTCTTTCCAGCTGTGTCCTGGTTGCAATATGGAGGCCTTCCGCTATCGCTGGTCCGGGGTCCTGGGGAGCTGGGTGGTTCCGGTTGCCTCAGTGCACGTCCTAAGCTCACAGGGACGTGCTGCAGAGCCTAGGTGCCTGGGCCCGCCTCTGGGCGAGAGCTCAGCAGCGCTCCCTGCTCCAGTCCCAGACGGAGACCCTACCTGCGCCTTTCCAGCTGTGTCCTGGTTGCAATATGGAGGCCTGCTGCTATCGCTGGTCCGGGGTCCTGGGGAGCTGGGTGGGTCCGGCTGCCTCGGTGCAAGTCCTAAGCTCACAGGGACATGCTGCAGAGCCTAGGCGCCTGTGCCCTCCTCTGGGCGGGAGCTTAGCAGCGCTCCCTGCTCCAGTCCCAGACGGAGACCCTACCTGCGCCTTTCCAGCTGTGTCCTGGTTGCAATATGGAGGCCTGCTGCTATCGCTGGTCCGGGGTCCTGGGGAGCTGGGTGGGTCCGGCTGCCTCAGTGCACGTCCTAAGCTCGCAGGGACGTGCTGCAGAGCCTAGGTGCCTGGGCCCGCCTCTGGGCGAGAGCTCAGCAGCGCTCCCTGCTCCAGTCCCAGAAGGAGTCCCTACCTGCGCCTTTCCAGCTGTGTCCTGGTTGCAATATGGAGGCCTGCTGCTATCGCTGGTCTGGGGTCCTGGGGAGCTGGGTGGGTCCGGCTGCCTCGGTGCAAGTCCTAAGCTCACAGGGACGTGCTGCAGAGCCTAGGCGCCTGTGCCCTCCTCTGGGCGGGAGCTTAGCAGCGCTCCCTGCTCCAGTCCCAGACGGAGACCCTACCTGCGCCTTTCCAGCTGTGTCCTGGTTGCAATATGGAGGCCTGCTGCTATCGCTGGTCCCGGCATTTCTTTTAAAGTGGCAAGAAAGAAATCTTTTTTTTTTCTTTAAAAAAAAGGCCCAAATATTATTTTCTTTTATCTGTACATTGACAAGAAATATTCCTGGAAAAAATTAAAAGAGATTGCCATTTTCTGTCTTGATTTTCCAAAATATTTAGTCAATAGATGTCATTAATATTCTAGGACTTTAGAATTAATATAGGGAAATAAACTTTTAGAGGCCACAAGAATATCTTCCTAAGGAAATATGAAGTGATGATAACCTACCTATGTAAATTCACCTCTTACTAATGTTCCCCAAATGAAGAAAGTTTAGAATCACAGACATGCAAAACTTGAATGGACCAAATCAGAGAGACTATGTTTTTTTTGACACGTGTTGATGTTACTTTAACTGAGAGAGAAAAACAATAGAGGCAAAGTAAGTTTACAAAAAGCCATGTCTAAACTCCCAGGTAACGCAGTATCACTTTAAAATTATTAAGAACATGAACATTTTTTGGAATAGAATTTCAAGAATAGTATGCTCAATGGCGCTCAGAGCAACCTCACAGAGACTTAGCACTCAGAGAAATATTATTTGAGAAAAATTTGTTCAAGTGATACTAAAGAGGTTCATATATAGAATTAAAGAACATGCTGATCTTATTCCATATACATGCATTGTATCTTCATAGAATACAAAAGCTGAGCATGTTGATATCTATTATTAATCATTGTCTTCCAGTTTCATGACCAGCTCATTAGTTTGTAGTTGACATCTCTGAGTACATCTTTAATATGACCTATTAGCAACAGCTAATTTCTGGGTTTTTTCCCATTAAATATGCTGTGGTTATTTTGGCAGAGTAAAAACAATTTCAAGCTGTTGATAGGTTAGCAGAATCTTTTTGCTACTCTATTCCTTGGAGGAATGGCTTGACCCTAATATATGTTAGCCCTTGGGGCTTTAACACGGGTGACAACGGACACTGCCCACTATGTTTTACTCCCTTGAGCATTCTTACTTATTTAAAAGCCAAGAAGATAAGCAGTCTATTTTGAAGTAATAAGAGTAATTTTTTTCATTAAAATAAATTGAGTTTCAAGAAGTTCAATAATTAAGTCAAGGCCATGGAGAATGAGATACACATACATGTATCAAGTCGGGATGGATATGAAATTTATAAATAGAGCAACAAAAAAAGATATCTTTAGTTCGTCATGGAAAAGATTTTTCATTTTTTCATTTTTATTGAAAATAGATTCTTTTCTACTATAATCTATCTTAATTACTGTTTCCCCTTCCTCTGCTCCCCCAGCCTTTCCCAACCTCCATCCTCATCTGGATCCGGACCCACTCCATTTCAGTCTCTCATTAGAAAAGCACAGAATTCTAAGAGAAAACACCTAAATGTAATAAAATAAAATGTAATAAGATAAAACAAAAAAATCATAAATCGAGGCTGGACAAAGCCAACCAAAGGAGTACCCATGGTATGCACTTACTGATACGTGGATATTAGCCTAGAATCTTGGAACACCAAAGACACAATCCACATACCAAATGATGTCCAACAGAAGGAAGGAGTGGACCCTGGTTCTGGAAAGGCTCAATGCATCAGTGTAGGGGAATACCAGAACAGGGAAGTGGGAAGGGGTGGATGGGGGAACACAGGGAGGGAAAAGGGCATGTGGAACCTTTGGGGGACAGGGAACCAGAAAAGGGAAATGAAATGTAAATAGAGAATATATCCAATTAAAAAAAAAGGTCAACCAACAGAAGTAAAAAAGGCCTAAAAGAAGGTACAGGAATCAGAGACTCACTAGTCATGGACTCAAGAGTCCCATAAAAATGCTAAGTTGAAAGCTGTAATATATATGCAAAGGCCTGGTGCAGGCCCTTGTAGGCCCAAAGCTCGCTGTTTCCGTTTCTGAGTTCATATGAGCCTTGTTTCGTTGTTTGAGAAGGCCTATCTTCCTCTGTCACCTCTGGCTTTTATACTATTTCCGCTTACTCTTCTGTGGAAAGATTTGATGGAGACATCCCATTTATTACTGTTTCTTCCAAGGATACCCTCTCCATCTAATATCTCACTGTGGGTATCTGCATTCGGCTGCAGAAGGAGATTCCCTATTGATCACTGAATAAGACACTGATCTATGTTATAGCAGAATATCTTTAGGACTCATTTTATAAATACATTTTTAAAAGACTAGTTGTGTTTGGTTTTATACTAGGTATCTGGGCTATCTATTCTCTGTTTCTTTGTCACCCAACCAGTGTCTGGTATGGGTTCTACTTCTAGAGTGGGCCTAATGGCAAATCAGACATTGGTTGGCTACTCCCAGGATTTCTGTGTCAGTGCTGTTAGCATATCTTGAAGGGTGGACACATTGTAGGTTACTGAACGGGTGCTTATGTTTTACTTTTGATAGCCTGCAGAGTACCTTCCAGTACCAAAGACACTAGAACCTAGGGGTAAAGGATCCAGGTAGGCACCAGTTGGCTTCTCCATGTTTCATGAATTGTGTGGGAGCTGTCCTCAGCAATGGGAATCAGCGGTCAGGTTTCAGAGAGCAACTCACTGTCTTAGCAACAGCCTGGATTGTTTGGAGATTTCCACGGGACACTCTTGGACAGTAACTCAATTAAATGGAACCTAGTCCCAGCACTGGAAGACTATTTCAGAGACAAGGGATGGCCAGAGAAGACTGTGGCCAATTTTAAGTCTTAACACTTAACAATGAACTTAAAATTTGGTTTATCCTGACTCTACATTGTTATACTATAATTCATGCTAAATGCATCATGAGATTAGCACTGTTTAGCAAATTGCTAATGTAAGTTTTACATATAAACATAGCAATACTAAATATAATTTTGTTTGTCTATTTTTTGTAAATATTTCCAAAGCAATAAAACAATTCATATTTTATTTCCTCACATACACATGATTAATTTTTAAAGACATAATTTTGAGTATTCTACAGAAAACACAGTTACAAATTCTATGCCACATTGTAAAGGAGTTTTATAAAGTAATGGACTTCATTTAATCTTCACCAGATAAGAAATTCACAAAAGTAACTTAAGTTAATATGAGCTTTTAAGATTCGGGTTTATAAAAATAAAGAATGAATTTCATTGGATTTAACCAACTGAACAGGTGACTATTTTAATTGCATTGTTGGCCTGTCATTTTGTCATTATCTTTCATTCCTGAAATATCTTGAAATAACTCAAGGAAGAGATGAAGCAGTGCTCTCTGTCGTGGGTATAAATAATAGATGTTTTGCTAGAACATTCATTTTTGACAGCTGCTAATTTTTTATAGTAGATCTGTTTGACTTCAGAAAAATAAGAAAGTCCCTCTTTTTATGGAGAAGTAAATACAACAATTAATATTAAAATTTCCTAATGACTGGACTTTAAATCTGACTAGTTAAATGAACTATTCAATTAGAAATGTTAATTTGCAATTCAGGAAAGAGAATTCAATGTAGTCACTTCATACACCATTGAATGAAACTGTCAATGTCCTTTGATTTCATGACAGCTTAATTCATGCTAACTTTAAATTATCAAAAGTACAAATAATAAAAACCTGAACTCTCCTAGACGGGTGATGGAGGAGATAATCCACAGAACGTACCAAACTGTTCAAAAAAGCTTGGCAATAACATGACGGAAAAGAAGGAACCAATTTTCCCTTGAAAGGTATTCCTGCAAGCACTTTTGTTCGAATGCAAGAAAAATTCACCTTTTAAGTAAAAGCTTGTGTTACACAACAGCAAAGCAGCTGTACAGAAACAGAATGCAAAATTAGTTTGTCTGAAATTTTAGATAAAATGTATGTGAATATATGTATATATAATAAATAGCACTATTCAAACATTTTTGAGGGTTTGTCAGGAGCATTTCTAGAAAATACGGAGAACACAAGGGGGATGCCTTCTCTGTGCTGAGGAGATTAAAATTTTATGTTCTAAGACACACATCAAACCACCATTCTGCAGTGTGGCCAGGGAAGGAAGGATAAAGAAGTAGGAGGGATGAGAGGCTAACAGGAGCTTCTTGCTTCAGTTCGAAGACTGAGCTGAAAATAGCTCTAGTACAGACAATCCAAAGCAAGTCTGACTCACATACGTGGAACTCATTTCAGACTCTCAGGTCAGTGAAGTCAGCTCTTTCCCCACCCACCGATAATTGAGCCATCTCCACTGGCTTCTGGGGTCTTGCCACCATTACTGATTTACTCTTAATACCTCCTTTTTCTCTATCCTGCTAGACAAGAATGATTTCTGAAGACTCTGGTCAATAATTCTTAGGCTGAAGCCCAGCTTCTCTGCAAATTAATAATTTATGAGACACAAACACACATACACACATATACATACACATGTATGAACACACACACATTGTGTTGTGGTGTCTACCCCTACATGTGACCATATTCCAACTCTTACTCTCTGCAGAGATCTGGCTGACTTTACAGCATAAAGAGGCTGCATTTGTCCAATCACCCTTTCTATACAAAAGATATACTACTCATGTGGAAACTGATCAGAAACCACCCTGGTATTTCACACAGACATACATACATATACAAACACGTGTGTGGAGGTAAGTAGTTTCTTCAGTCTTAATTCACTAAATGTAAACACAAGAAATGAGGAAAGACAGATGCTGTGTGATGAATAGCTCTGATAAGTCTAAAGACTCCGGAATGGTCACAGCATCCTAGCTGCTCAGAGTAGGTTTTTGTTGACTTGTTTTTTCTCTGGTGGACAGGATAGCTGAAGCTTACTAGTCTACTTGCTGTGTCATTAAAGTTTAGATACACAGTAAATTCTAAGACACAATAAACAGGATCGCTTTTTGCTTCTTTGTTTATACAGTAAATATTTAATTCAAGAAATTAGTTAAACAAATGGTTTATAAAAATTAATTGACTAATGTGATGTTCGGTTCATGCTAAGTGCTTAATAAACATGTACAAATATATTCCTCTATTCAAAATATTGAAAGTTTTAAAAGGTGATAAATGGCTTATGATTACTGGATGAAAAATTAAAGAAGACTGCTTAAGTTGAGAGCTAATCCCATTTCTATAGCAACAGGAAACCCTTACATTTTCAAAATTGTATCATCATTACCATTCCTTGTTTATGAATGGTACAAGTGGCCTGGCTAATCTGACCAGAGTCGAAAGCAACACAGAACTATGGGTGTAAACATTAATGGTCAGAAGGGAGTTTGACAGTATGACCAGCTAACATAACACCAACAATTGGTTCCCTAACTAGGGCTTACAGACATGTGTTTTTAACCAGTTTACAGTAAAAAGAAATAACATCATTGTCATCGAGCAGGTCTCAGAAGCAAGCAGAAAGTGGTTGGTTATTTCCATAGCATCATGCCATTGTTGCACCAGTAGGTATATCTTATCAATCAGTCAGTCAGTATTATATACAGCATGCAAGAACCAGCAACAATGCTGGGCAGTGGTGGCACACGCCTTTATCCCAGCACTTGGGAGACAAAGGCAGGCAGATTTCTGAGTTCGAGGCCAGCCTGGTCTACAGAGTGAGTTCCAGGACAGCCAGGACTGCGCAGAGAAACTCCGACTCAAAAACCAAAAGAAAACAAAACAAAAAACCCAGCAACAATAGAGATGAGAAATACTGAAGGCAGAAAGATGGGAAAGAGATGGGAAATGGAGAAACCATGGGTGGAGGAAAGCTTATCAAAATAAAGAATATATGAAAAAGCCACATGGAACCTATGATTTTGAAGTAAAAATATAATCAGAGAGGAGAGTAGAACACAAGTGATTTGAAAGAATGTGAAGAGTATACTAGATTAAATGTCCAAGCATGTGTGAGGACAGGCTAGCAGAGGAGAGCACAGAATATGGAGAGTATGAACCAAAACTGAGGATGCACAAAAAAATCTCTCCTAGTTTGCTTCTCTGTTGCTGTAATAAAACACTGGCCAAAACCAACTTGGAGACAAAAAGTTTTATTTGGTTTATAGGTTATGGGCCATCACTGAAGAAAGTAAAGGAGGAACCCAAAGCAGGAACCTGGAGCTGGAACTAAAGGAAGAATGGTACTGCCTCCCTCTCTCTGGCTTGTTCACCTTGCCTGCGTGTAGTGGGTTGGTTCCCACATCAATCACTAAACAAGAAGGTGTTCCACAGACATGCCTACAGGTCAATCAAATGTACGAATTTTCCCTGTTGAGTTTTGCTCTTCTCATTTGATGTGTGTGTGTGTGTGTGTGTGTGTGTGTGTGTGTGTGTGTTTCTGTGTGTATGTTTGTCTGTGTCTGTGTCTAAGTAGTATGAAGATAAATACCCATCTTGAGTACACACGCTGTTCCCAAAAGAGATACCCAACTAAAAGAAAATATGAAAATCTCATTGTTAATGCAGAGTAGTTTCCTATAAATTGTTGGTCAGGAAAAACCCAGAGGCATCTAAAACAACACAGGCTATTGACCATGCTGTTGGTTGCCTACCCTAACTAGAGGGTAAACCTCAATTGCTGAAGACAATCACTTTTCCAAAATATATTCTCTATTAACACACTTTCCAAACCCAAACACTTAACAGTTAATCAGTATTATCCTCATGGGCCCTGTAATACTTCCCTCTCCGTCTCTGGGGGTGCGGGGGAAAGAAAACCTGACTATTTACTTGTTTAAGTAGTATGTGCTATATATAGTTTTATATATAGCACATACTACTTTGTATTTGTTTCTTTTATACTGCATGATGATTTGGGGATTTTTTCCCATGTTTCATTGCATTAGTTTTCTGATGTATTGATTAATCATCCATTTGTGTGGACGTACTATTTTTGTTCACCCACCCATTGTTGATGGGTATTTGGGTCATTTCTAGTTTGAGGTGATCACAAATAAAACTACTATAAATTTCTATAGTCAAGCCTTTACATACTAAATTATAATTTTCTTGAATAAATACATAAGAAGGAAAAGACTGGTTCATACTATAAATATGTGGTTAGTGTACAAAAGAGCTACAGTTATTTTTTTTCTCTACATGGTAGTAGCATTGTTCATTCCCAATGTTATCTAAAAGATCCCATTGTACCATGGCATCCCTAACATTTGGTAGCATCAGTCTTTTTAATTGTATCCATTTTCATGTATTTGTAGTGTTATTTCATTCATATTTCTCAAACACATTATTAAAGCATGCTATATATTTTCATGAACTTATTTTCTATTGATTTCTCTTCTGTAGGAGGTTTGTTCAAATGTTTTGTAGTTCTTAAAGGGTTGTTTGGCTACTTGCTTTTGAAGCTTATCAGCCCCTTTATAATCTGTACATATCTTGTTAAATATGTACATTACATGCCTCCTTCCATTATGAGACTTCTGTTCCTTTTCTTAAAAGTATCTTTGATTTTTATTGAGTATAATGTCAGATCTTTATTTAGTGGTATCCTAAAAGGTATTTACCCACAACAATATTTCAGGTATCATTTCAGTTTCCTGTGAAATTTTATAGATTTTTCTCTTACATTTGTGTCTGTCAGACATTTTATGTTATTTTTGTTATGACATGTGGTAAGGGTTGACATTTCCTTTTTCTCTATGCCAATGGCTATTTAGTCCAATTCTATTTCTTTTTCCTGTTGAATTAGGTTGGCAATTTGTCCAAAAGTAGTTCAATCAAGTATGTGATGAAGGTCTATCTCTGTACTTTACTCATCCAATTGATCTGTGTTGATCCTTACCATTAACTTGCTGACTTGAATACATGTAATTCTACATATTCTAGTCAGAGCTGCAGATGACATCCTGACTGTCAAATTTGTGCATCTGTAATTTTTCTGACACAGGGACTTTCTCTTTTGCCAAAATTCCCCTCAAATTTATAGCTGAAACAATCCTCCTTGCTCAGCTTGGAGTATGCAGGGTGCATCTACAAGCTGAGCAATCGAGAAGCAGAAAAAGGAGGATCCCTTGTCGTTACTGGTTAGCCACTCAAACTACATTATTGAATTCCAGAATTGATGAGAGATCCTATCACAAAACACAAGGAGGGAAATTGTGGGGGAAAAAACCACATTAAGTGTTGACTTTTGGCATCTGCACATCAGCATACATGTGCATGCATATAATATTTATTGGCACTAAGGTTGAAAAATATGGAGTATGGTGGCTGTACTGACTAGTTTTGTATCTTAGGTGACACAAGTTAGAGTTATCAGAGAGGAAGGAGCCTCAGTTGAGAAAATGTCACCATAAAATTCAGCTGTAAGGCTTTTTCTCAATCAGTATCAATAGGGGAGGGTCCAGCTCACGGTGGATGGTGCTATTCCTGTTCTGGTGGTCCTGAGTTCTATAAGAAAGCAGGCTGAGCAAGCCATGATAAGCAAGACAGTAAGCAGAACCCTCCATGACTTCTACATCAGTAACTGTCTCTGAGTTTCAGCCTTGCTTGAGTTCTTGCCCTGATTTCCTCAAACGATGGTCTATGATCCGGAAGTGTAAGCTAAATAAACCCTTTCCTCCCCAGCTTGCTTTTTGGACATGGTGTTTCACTGCAGCAATAAAACCATAACTAAAGCAGTGATCTTGTAATGTTTTCACTTGGGAATGGTGATAGGTCATGAAGGGATGTTTAGATCCCTTCCCAAAGTCTTTCTCAAGAGTTAGATTGGAAGACCTTTCATGAAAGGTTTAAAAGGCAGAAGTGAAGCAGCAGCCATGTGTACTTTTCCAAGTCTTGCCACAGTTGAGTTGTATTTCTAAGAATAAAAGAACCATGTTTTCTTCCTTACAGTCCATTCAGAGGCTAAGGTTAGAAGGTCACAGAAGTCTGATCCAGGCTCCAGGCCATTCTGGCGGATTACAGTTGAGCACATGGGTCACATCTGCATCCTCCTTCACTATTCTCATCAGCTCCTCCCAATCACTGTCTCTTCAAAGCCAAGACCCAGACTGTAGACAGCCTTATCCATAATAATTAGGTCTCACAATTCTGTGATAAATTCCCTATATGTTACATTAGATAGTGTGTAGCCCACGTACAAATCACATGTCATATTTAATCTACAATGATATTTAACATAACATACATCACATCATGAATATCTTAATGATCGTGCCTCACTAACTGAACTCTGCCATACTACATTATATTTTAAAAACATCTACATCTCCATAAAAGGTAGTTTATAGTAAAAGCTCATGGTTCATTTGCCTCAAAGGAGGTTCTTTTCTGATGTTCATTTACACACAAGACAATATAATAGTTTTCTACTTGTTTTTAAAATTGGTTTTAAGGAGTTATTTCCATTTCAGCTGATATTCTTATGTGTGGAGGTGTTCTTAGGCCATTTTATCTATTGATGGACACTGATTTCATTTTATCATTAGTGCAGCCAACTGGATCTATATTTGATTGTGTGACATCAGGTTCTGTTGGGTAACCAAGGACAATTGCAATAGTCTATATGGTTTGGGAAGGAGGGCCTACAGAGTATCTCTGATCAACAACTCAAGGAGAAGAGTTCCCCACCTGGTCCTCGGATTTTTGACAACCCAAATATAGTCCAATTGCATAGTTTCCTCTAAATATTCTATTTATGTGAAAACACATAGTGTAAGGGGGGGACATTTGTGACTTACTGATCCATTTTAACAGATTAAGGTCACAGTTTTTAGATGTGGAATTGTGGGCTCTTAGGCATGAACCCCTGATGTGCCCTATATTTCTACCTTCATGCTTCAGCAAACTCTGTGTCCACACTCTCTGTAAAGGGCACACCACACTCAGATTCAAACTCCCTCACAAGATACTTTTGAGACAGAACATACTGGCCTCCAGCTGCTCACCACCTGTCATCCTCCACTTGAATTCAGACCACTGTGCAGAAAGCCATATACATTTAAAGGGTTCTGCATGTTCACAACAAAAGCCATTTGAAAACAAATTGCCATGTTATTAATGGCGGGCTTGGCAGTGCGTGCTGCTATTGGGACCTTGCACCAAACGGCTTGTGCCTTGCCTCATTGATTTTGTTTCCTCACTGTGGGGTATAAAATATCAGCTAGAGTGAAGGAGAGAGGGCTGACAAGTTTATTACACAGATGCTGAGACCCAGAATGCAGAGAGCCATCAGACAACAGGGGCTCCTCCACTACATCATCTGCAGACATGCTTCTTCTCTATGATGGAGGGTTCAATGGGCTGTGTGCAGTGATTTTATGAACTGTATTAACTGGTACTGCTTTTAGAGTGTGTGCTTAAATGAGCTATATTAAGATGACAGCCATAAATGCTTCAGATGAACATTCAATTACCAAAATGAACCTACATTTTGCCATCCAATTGTATAATTATATTGTTGTGAAATGGGTTTTTAAAAGCTGTCAAGAACATTCCCTAAATCAGAAAGAACAATGCAGAGTATCATTAGTAAATGTGAAAGGGATATGTGCATATGCATTACTTCACCCGTGTTAGATTGCTCGGTATACCTTTATGCATATTAGCTAATTTTGACATTTCCTGTTCCATAGGAGTTTCATATAGCCTATGCAACTGTTAATTTCAACTGTTGACCATATCAATACACAGCTTTAGATGCATATGTGAAGGTATTTCCAGAAAGACATAAGTGAAAAAGAAAGGCCCACTCCAAATGTGGATGACATCATCCCATCCAAAAAGCTCGAATCATAAAGTCCTAAAGAGAAGGGAAGGAGAAGGGCAGGTAAACACCAGCACTCTGCTTCCCGGTTGGCACCTCGGGTTGAAATACTCCAGTGGCTATGCCTTCGCCACAGTGATGGACTGGGACCTCTGAACCTTCTTTTCCCATAAGTCTCTTTTGTCAAGTGTCTATCACAGCAATGAGAAGCATAGTAAGAAAAGACAAGGGATTTTATTTCTTTTCTGAAGCTTCCAGTCGTGTCACTGTTTCTCAAAATCTCAAGCTACTCTTAACCTCTCTGTTTGTCCTCTCCTGTCTCTTCACCTGCCTCCCTCCTGCTCACACTCAAGACCCAAGGTAGAGTTCAAGGGCTCCATGAAGGACAGATACCATTCATCCCCCCAAAATGGACAGTGTTGGTGCCTCCATTTTGCCTCTCTGCCCCCAGATGCTTTTCTCTGCCCATATCTACAGACAGTTCAGTGGGTCTGGAGACCTAGATCAGTGGCAGAGTGTGTGCCTCACACGCTGCTACCTATAACTTAATCATCAGCATTAAAAGTTAGTAAAGATCTCTGATGTTGAAAAAATAGAGCTGCCTGACTCATTTGATGGCATATAGGGCATGTGGCGGTCAGGTAGGTGGCTTGTAGCATATGTCATTCAAGGGAAGCTCATCTTTAAGGCTTAGCTTTCTTCCAAACAGTGCAAAATACCCACAATTCCAAGTATAAAGGGACACAGACAATCTCTTTTGAGAATTCCACAGAATAATACAGGTGCCTCAGCTGTTCTTCATAGAGCAACAGGGCTTCAGTCAAGTTGACACAGTTCCTCTGTGTGAAGTATTTTCCATCCTGTTTCAGAACCTTCATTGACATGTCGATAATCAATCAGAGGGACTCCCATGTTAATCTTCTTCTGGAGATGTAGAGATAGGAACAGCTGTCAAATAGTTAATCACATAATCAAACTCTCTTCCTTCTTTGGCATACATCTTCAGCACTGGGATACAGTCTTCTATAAGAACTTGATAGCACTCTCTTTAAAGATTGTCTAAGACATCTGCACATGTTCTCCGCATGTATTTCTTATATCCATAAATTACCGTTTGGTCAGACTCTACCATAGTGACCATCTTTTGTTTCAGTGATTGACTGTTCATGAATTCCTTCAAGTGGTTTTCATTTTTAATTATTACTTTTAATTTTAAAAAGCCAATGGAAAAATGTATATTTTGAAGAGTTAGGGTGTTAATTTTTAAAAGTCAGCCAAAGGACAATTAGATAGCCCAGCAAAGACTGTGGAATGCACTGATCCCTAGAATGTGGTTTTATTATCTTTTCCCCTCTGTGTGGGGTTTGGGTTTTTGTTTTGATTTCAGTAGACCTTTAATTTGGACATGTGGAGGAATGAACATCATTGTTTTGTTCTGGAGAGAAGTTCCTGATAGTGTTTCTCCCCTTGCACCCCCAAAATGACTTAGATATTAAAATTTGGTTCTTTTAAAGGTTTAAAAAGAGTGATTAGCATGCTTCAATTAAAACAACAAAGGATTAAAAAAAGAGGAATATAGTCCTTACCCAATGGTTTGAGGAAACAGTCATGAACTGATTCAAGCAGTCTTTTCATTTTAAGTGTTTATACCCTACCAAGAGAGTTTCATATATGTTAATAAAATGGTTTCCAAAAAACCTTATACCTATGTATTTAAATACAGTATCTCTGTAATTTGACGGTGCCTTGTGTAGATTTATTTCCTTTTTTACCATGTCCCTCATTGCTCCTACTTTGTCAAAGCCACACCAACTCACAATTACCTATAAAATCTTACTTTACAGAAGATTTGTGAACCCAAAATATCTTGAATATTAATTTTGCATTGTTGCTTTGTCTTAATTTGTCCTTCCAAAAGAATTGTAATCTCAAAATAACGTTCTGGACTAGGAAATAACTATATGGGATGGGGTGCAAGGGGTGATGACCTTAAGAAGAGTTCGATGACTAAAAGGTAGAGTTCAATTCTTGGCATTGGTACTAGTCTGATGGCTGTGTTCTGATTATGAAAATCAGCTCTTATGTTTGGACAAAAGTAATTTACATTTGCACAGATTTAAAGTTATGCTTTCATAAAGAAAACCAAGCTACTTAAGCCATCCTTAAATCGTCATTTACTCATTTTATTCTTTTAGCTTATCTTTCCATTCTTCTTATAAATATAACAAATAGAAAATACACTGAGTGCATTATGAAAGGCTTCAAGCCATTCTTGCTTTCATCATTGATTTGTTGATCTCTCCAGTCACAATTGCACTTGCAGGCAGGTAGACAATATGGATAGTCTTTGAGCAGCACCGACTTACCCTAGAGCTTTTACCATTGATCAGCTTCCTGACAGGCTGCTGTGTCATGTAGTATAATTAGATGGTTCTAGGCGAGTATCTGATGAGGCTGCATTTGAATTTGTGTTATCAACAGCAAAGTTTTAAGCACTGTTCCAGAGCCTGGTAATGACTCTGTAATTAATACAATTCAAAGGATTCACGTAGGTGGTATCATGTCCTTCCTATCAAACACGTTGAATAGTCCTGTTACCACCACTGCCTTATCCTGGTGCTTCTTTATATCGGAAGGAAATTGAAGTTTAGAGTAGAATTTTGCTATGAGGTCATTTGCCAATCTGTGTCTATTTTCTATACCACTTATGTATGCATGAGTTTATGGTATGTATTTGCATTTAATTCATGTGTGTGTGCATTTATATGTATACCATGAGCATACAGGCACATATATATGCTCATGTTTTGGAAATAACCATAAGAGAGTGAAACACTGTTTGTAAAGAACTGAGAGAAGCAACGAGAATGAGTAAAGCAGTTAGTCTTAGATGATTAATCTCGATGTGTCCTATTCTACTACTTAGTTGTACTCACAGTAAGAAGCAACATCCAAAGTAGGGATAGCAAGTAGGGATTCCCTTAGAATCAGAGAAAACTGAACAAAAGGCCAGCAGGAAAGGAGCTCATCATATATCTGCCATAGTGCAGGTGGATTTATCAGCAATAAGTATTTTTACACATCTCTGCTGTGACTGACCTGATGCTAGCACATCAGAGGACACAACACAGCAAAACACAGATCACATTCTTAATGACTAAACAGACTGACAAGCACAAAGCTATACCAGCCAAAGAATATTTGGTATCTATTTGACTGTTACTTTTACCCTAATTTTAGAATAGTGAGTCTTGGTAGTTTTGTGAATATGGCAAGTTGTATCATTTATTGTGATCTTATAGAGCAGACCTAAGTGATAATTTTTCTTTCCTTCTATTTGATGCAGTATCAGCACTCATTCCTTAGGGTCCCCACGGCATAACTTCCCAGCTCCCATTCAACTCATCAATCCCTTGTGGACACAAAAACCACAGATGGCCAATGACCCTATAGAATGACATTTTACTTGCATTTCCTTAAGTATATTTTTGGTCATCTACATTATTTACAATACCTAATACAACATAAATATGTAATAGTTATAGCATTTAAGAGATAATAACACACATATATATCTATTTGGCAAAATCAACATACAGTATATTCACTAATTCATTCACTCATCCTGTTCTTTACTAGTATTTTCAGCCTGAAGTTGGTTGAATCTACAGAAGCAGACCCCACAGGTAAAGAAGCACAAACTTGCAAAGAGAATTCTCAAGGGAAACTTATGGGAATCATAGATGAACTGGACAATCTGTATTAACAAGACCCAGGCATTATTTCTAACCCACATGGATCTCTTAATAACAGCTCTGGCTATCCCATTATCCTAATCAGCCAGTAGCCACCTTACACCATGGACAGCAAATGGCAATGGAATGAGAAAAACAGATGACACTGAACAAATCTTTCAAAACTAGTTTATGAGATGATTAAACTCCTTGTTGGATGTATGTATAGCTTCCCATGCAAAGAAGGAATACCACTTCATCCTCTTGAGATTCTCAGAATAAGAAAATGGATATGTGAGTAGCCAGAAAAAGAAATGCCTCCAAATATCTGGGTTCTCAGTATAGAGTAATTGAAATGGAACAGAAAGGAGACATTGCATACTGACAGTGGCCAGAAGCTAGAAAAGACCAAAGAGTAAGTACCTCTTAGAGCCCTTACGCTGGGATTACTTGTTACAGCAACAGCACAGAGCTAACACAGACAACCAGGATATAAAATGAAGAGAAAATACTGGTTCTCTGTTGAAATTCAAACAAAATGTCACTATTCAATGATTTTTTTACATGGCATGTTACCACAAAAATACACATAGAGGCTAAACTCCTCAATTGGGCAGCATGAAGAGGTAAGGGTTTATGGGAGGTATTAGGGTCATGGAGACCAGACCCCAATGGATACTTTAGTACCACTCTGCCTAAGTATGTTCTTTGTCTTGGCATAAGTAGCGCTCAAGCACTGTGGGCTCTTATCAAAAGGTCTATGCCCTCAAGTTTGTCTCCTCAACATTTAATTGCTCCCCTCTATGATCCTGTTATTAGTTGAAGCAACTTGAGTTGCTTATAAGATATGACCATCCAAAATTTTGTTTTCTAACTTCCAGAACCCTAAGACAAAATAAGCCTCCTTTTGAAATAAATTGCTCATGGTTTGTTACAGTCAGCTGAATTTGAGTGGCCATGTCCTCCCTTCCCTTGCTTTCATGGAAGGCAATGCCCATGCTTAAGTTATACCCCTCGAGCTCCATGAGTGTGCTGAGAAGTGATGCTCTGGATATGAGTGACAAACCAAACGGTAAGCATCAGTGCTGGCAGTGCCAGGATCCTTCTGAAACCAGAGGGGAGAATATGTCTTCTCTTCCAGTGGTGTTTACCTACAATACAATTCATGGTTGTACATTTCTTGTGTCTCTCTCTATAGTAACATGACCATCTATGAGTTCTTCTGTATTTTTTTAATTGGATATATTCTTTATTTACATTTCTTGAGTATTATAGTGAACTTACTCCATTATTTACATTTCTTCAGTATTATAGTGAAGTTACTCCATTGGCCTTATCCTGACTGCATTAAATCTGAAGTCTCTATCAACATATGTGGTGTTTGGAATAAGAACTGCCTCCATAGACTCATATATTCGAATGCTTGGACATCAAGGAGTGTCACTACTTGAGAGTGATATAGTCTTGTTTAGAAGGTCTTGAGTGAGAGCAGGTGTACCGTTGTTGGAGGAAGTGTGTTACTAGGGTTGTACTTTGAAGTTACTGAACTCCAGGGCAGACCCAGTGGCTCTCTGTTTCTGCTGCCTTCAGATTCAGATATAGGACTATCACCTACTTCTTCATCACATCTGCCTGCATGTCACCATGCTCCCTGCCATGGTAACCACGGACTAAATCTCTGAAACTGCAAAGAAAATCACAATTAAATGTTTCCTTCATAAGAGTTGCTGTGCCCATGATGTCTCCTCACAGCAATAGAAAACTAAGATAACAATAGAGTAATAGGATTAGGATTAGGGAAGTACAAGTCGAAGATATTTTATGTGCACATGCATTTGGTGAGACAATGTGATTCATGTGCCACACTGTCAAACTCCTTGCTTCTAAATCCTGCTTTTTCAATAAGCCCTTTCAGCAGACAGTGTAATAAGAACACAGAAGAATGGTCTCTCTAGTCCTTGAAATCTCAACCCTCTTTGAGCCTTTCACTGATCTCAAATTAGTACTCTTAGTACACATCCTTGCCCACCAGAAGGCTTCACTCTGCTGAGAATGAGCTGTGGACACAGTAAATAGTTCTATGATGATATGATATTTGTGAAAGGCTGAACCAGTCCTATCTTCCATTTCTGAATCGCTGGAGCATATGTACTTTATAAAACATTGATCTGATTGACACACATGGTCAAGGTACCACCAAAGAAAGAGACACACAGGAAGAGCCCGAGTTTATTCTCCTCTGTTTACAAGGTTGCTCAGTGTGCGAATCTCTCTGGAAGAATTGAGTCTTCTTAGGGTCTCTATCACTCTGCCAAAACACCGTAACTAAAGCAAGCTGTGGAAGAAAGGACTTATTTGGCTCCCACCTCATCATTTAGTTGATCTCTGGAGGAAGTCAGGACAGGAATTCAAACAGAAGAGGAACTTAGAAGCAGGAGCTGATGCAGAACACATGGAGGGATGCTGCTTACTGGCTTGCTCCCTAAGACTTGTCCAGCCTGCTTGCTTATATAACCAAGGACCGCCAGCCCAGATACAGTTCCAGCCACATGGACTGGATCCTCCCCCATCAATCATTAAGAAAATGTCCTACAGCTGGATACACAAAGGCATTTTTCTCAATTGAAGTTTCCTCCTTTCAGATGACTCTAGCTTGTGTCAAGTTGACATAAAAGCAGCCAGGACAGAGTCCAAATTGTTTCTCTATAATTCTGTCCTCCTAACCTGTGGCACAGAAGTATTGCTCAGTAAGTCTGAAGATTCCATGTACCTAATTTGGAATTTTTTTCAGTTTCTATAGGACTGATAACATCTCCTGCTACCCTGGCAACACCATGTGATGGAGACTGAAAATGAAGGAACAGAATAAAGATGATAACCAAGCTATTTGGTGGGGGGTGGGGGGTGGACGGGGATTTGCTAGGCATGGTGAGATCATGAAAAGGAAACAAAGGCAACATATGAGGACAAACAAAGAACTAAATTGGAAAGGAGACTTGGTGAAGAATGATTGGCAGGTGTCATGGACAGAACCCAACATAATGGAATTTGGAAATGGCATCTTTAGGAGGAAATTAGGCCACAAAAATCACACAACCCACAGTTCAAGCAATAGGCCATCATCTGAAACTGGATTCCTTGCGCCTTAACCTTGGACTTCCCATCTTCTCAAACTAAAAGGACTAAATGTTGATTTTTAAGCCAACATGGCTATTTTAATATTTCATGGTGATGTGAGAGCATGTCTTAGAGCCTGGCTGTTGTTGTGAGTATGTTGGACAGAGATACTAACCAAAACACAAAGTTTAAAAGCAAATACGGTGGCAGGAAGGATGATCGCTTTACATTTTGTGATGACAGAACTGCAAAGCACACATGGGATGGAAAAATCATTCATGATAACCTATTAAGAATATGGACACAAGACCATTCCACGAAGTCTATACCTATCAAACTCTGACAAACGGTAGGATCAAGAGAGAAGGACAGAAGGAAGTCAATGGAATTCCAATGGTTTGTGGCTGTGGGTCCAGGTGAGCTGCTATCAGCAGTTGGTTATGTTCAGAAAGGTTTTGATCCTCATTCTGCTTCCAACCATCTTGAACCTGGTTTGTGTTGAGGGAAATGGAGAGGGCTGATTAATCTCTGATGTTGCATCAAAATCCAAACACATAAGATGACACACTTGATATCACCAACACAGAAAATGGGATCTCTGAGTATTGTTTTGGTACCAAACTCAGCAAAAGAATTTTCTATGTAACTGGAAATTAAGTCAGAGCGTGGAATATAGAAAAAGTAGCCCTTGGAGCTATACTGATGAGAGAGGAGATCTGGGCATTTTGGGGTCCTAATATGAATCACTTGATAAAGAGGATGCTGACGTTGAAAGAGTAAATTAATCAGGAAATGGGGATTCTCCTTACTCACTTTCATGTTCTAAAATATGATCCGTTGACTAATCATGTAAGTTCATCAAGGGGTGACACTGACTGACTGTTGAGGATTACATTACTCATAATTTCCAGAGGAATATAATCAACACAACTTCTTTAGAGAACTAGTTGAAAGTTACAGAATCGGCCCCATGATTATAGAGGCTGAGAAGCCCCATGATTTGCAAGCTATAGAGTCAGAGAATCAAGTAAAACAACTCAGCCTGAGTATGAAGGCCGAGTATAAAGAAAGCAGATATCTGAGGACAGGAAGAGACAGACACCCTAAGACAAGAAGGGAAAGAGAGAACAAAACATCACACATCCCTCACCTTTTGACTTATCCAGGCTTCTGTGAAGTTGGGTGATGGATCCACACTGCTAAAGGTGCACTGTCTTCCCTCGGCAGACTGACTGAGGCACCACTCTCTAATAACACACCGTAATAAACACCCAAGAACAATGTTCTACCAGCTCTCAGGTCCTTTCGCCTGTTCAAAGTGCCATATAACACTTTCAGTCACAAGCACAACACAATTGTGTAAGAGCAGCCACTGTAGTCATCCCTCAATACCTGTGTTATGGACCTTGTCATTTTAATCATCTTACAAAGGACAAAATAGGCCCATAGAAGCTGAGCATCTTTGTCATGTCTCTCAGTCACCAAGCAGCAGGTATAGGATTCACATGCAAGATATACAGGATCAGAGTCAGTACTGCTGATACAGGTGATGGTGTTCAAGAAGACTTGATATCCCTGTAAGTAAGGCCACCGGCCTTGGAGATGCTCTGAAACACTCAGCGATGCACTTACTGCCTCCTGGCATGGCTACCCACTAGGTAATTTAGTAATGCATTTTACCTTGCAATGGAAGAGGTAAGTATACTGTATAAGTATCTCTGCAGTCATTATCTGCTAATGGTGCCACACTACTCCTGAGCACGCAGGCTCACAGGCTGACTTCCCTCTGCTATATGCTTGTCCATCCTTCAGTGTGATCACCTGCTCGGCAGACAGTCACTCACAATTCTTCAACATCCTTTTGCCCTCTATTTTTAAGGTGCCCTTCTTAGTGGAGATGACCCCTCTCCACTCTCTTCCTGGCCATTAGCTCCTCCACCAGTCCCACTGTAATGTTTCTGAATGAGTTTGAACAACTGACCTTGGTACATGCCCCAACTCAAAATCCCAACCCCTCAGAGATCAGAGATTCCTGCAGAAAAGGAAAGACTATAAAGACCCAAATGAGATAGAGAATACCAGGATAATAAGGTCCTCAGAATTAACTAAGCAAAGTGTATATGAGCTCATAGAGCCTGCAACAGCAAGCACAGGACATACATGGGTCTGCACCAGATCCTGTACATATGTATATTAGCTTAGTGTTTTTATGGGACTGACTGTGAGAGCAAGTGGGTCTCTTTCTCTTGCGCCTGCTCTTGGCACTCTCCCTTGTCTTGAGTTGCCATGACTAACTTCTACTTGACAATTTTGCTATATCTTATTATAGTTTATTTTTGTGTGTTGTTGTTGTCTCTTTGAATCCTGTTCTTTTCTTGAAAAAGAGAGAGAAAAAGAATGGATCTGAAGGAAAGGGGAGGTGAGGAGGAACTGGAAGAAGTGGAGGAAGGAGAAACTTTAGTAGGTCTATATTGAATGAGAAAATAATCTCTTTTCAATAAATGGGGTGGGGACAAATGTTTACCTTTAAACCAGTGATTCTCAGCCTTCTGAGTGTAAGCCTTTACTGCGGTGACCCCAGCTAGAAAATTAGTTTTGATGCTACTTCAAAACTGTAATTTTGTTTCTGTTATGAATCTAAATATAAATATCTGCTTTCTAGTGGTCTTAGGAAATGCCTCTAAAAGAGTCATATGGCCCCAAAAGAGCTATGACCCACAGGTTGAGAAACACTGCTTTCAAGGATTAGTTCCAATGCTGTTTCATCCAGGAAGTCATCCCAAACATGCCGTGTTGTCTTACTCCTTACATTGTTATGGTACTGAAAGGCTCCAATCTTGTTCCTCATTTTATGTGTATCCATAAATAAACTCTCCATAAGTGGATTGTAAACTAAGGCATTTTCTTCATAGAATTTACCACTTTCCTGTTTGCTGAGTACTTTACTAATCCGGAATAGTAATTTTTTTTTTAGTTGGGTTTGCTAGCAACAGGAAAAGGGTGGAAAAGTTGACTATAAAATCTAGACTCATAATTGGGCAGAAACCTAGCACTGAAGCTGGTATATGTACTGAACAGCACCTCATACAACTGTGTGTTTGACTTCGCAGTTGCCACTACTCAACACCAGAAAAAGAAAGAGGAGTTCCCAAGTAGAAAGAAAAAGCATAAGCACTGACTCGTGGCCATAGCAACAGCAGCCGGACATGGACCTTGTGGTGGCATGCCCATGTGGCTACTGCCCAAAATCACAATGAAAACCACATACCAAGAAGATTCAAATTGAACTTCTAAAACTGTAGCTACTCACTTCTCCATAGACAGACACTTCAAAGCCATTTCGGAATAAAGCCCTCTCTGCCTTCCTGGCTTAAGGTGTGAGGATGTCCCATTCCCCAGAGCAGCCTTCTCACACTCCAGTCTATTTGGCTGTCGGGCATATAGAATAAAAAAGCTTCTTCTTTCTGGGGCCCATAAATCTACACTTGTGACAATCAAAAGAATTACAACGAAACCCAACAGCTAAGTATCAAAAGTCACTTCTTTGGAGCAAGTACAGATGGTAGCCTGCCCTTTACAGCCCTCAGGCTCAGCATGGCTCTACAGATGAACACTCAATTTTATGAGCAGAATCACTAACTTTGAAACCCAACTAAGTGTAATTTTTTTCCTAAGTGTAATTTTATAGCAGAAAAATGCTATCCCATTCCGCTTACTAATTGATCTGTATTTTAAAGTGTTCTACTCATGTATTTACATATTCTGAAGTTCTTCCATAAAATAATTGTAGATCTTGTCTTACTTTTGTGGACATGCACCCTATGCTACGTCGATCTTGCCTCTTTTCTGCAAAGCCTAAGACATCTACTAGTTAATCATTTAAATCAAGTTTCACCAGCCCTTCTTCAGTGTACAATGACATGAGAAATCTATAACACTCAAAATTGGAAAATAAAATAGCGTTTCATATGTGCACCGAACTTTAAAGGGTGTGGCCTTGCTGCTGTGCTTGCCTTACTGTACTCACCTTAATGGAAACAAAACCCAGTAAAAATTAAAGCAAAGTCACTGTTGCTGCCTTTCCCTGAGTATAGGCTTGATGATTGGGTATTCTGACTTAACACAAAAGCAGAAAATTTAATTCAAACTATGCTCACCCAACATATAGATAAGACCTAGGGCCAAAATAGATGATGATCCTAATAATTTGGGGATAAAGTTCAATGTCTATACAAATACTTTGAAGAGAAATTTAAAGGATATATTTATTACCTATTTTGTTGTATTAAATAGTTTGCTTGACCATTTTTAAACACATGCAATGCAGATGTGACCACTCTACCTTCCTGATTTCTTCCATCTCCTTCCTAACCTGTCTCTCTCCCATCCTCACAATTCCCCTTCCCTACAAATCTTTTCCTCGCATTCATATCTATGTACTGCAATGTAAATGTCTAGCAGCGCCATTTCCACCATTAAAGCTAATTTGAGAATCCCATCTTGAGGTCATGGTTTTCCTAGGCAATCAAAACAACCCTGGTATGCACTGCTGGAGATTTTAAGCATCCAAAATATAGATTTCTTTACATCTGATGAAGGTGTAGAAGGCTACAATGTTTTATAAAACATGTTCTTAATGGTATTTGCAATGAGTTTTGTTATTTGACTACCACTACTTTCCTGTGAGAACTTTATCTTCACAGACTTGTTTTTTATTAATCAATGTAAATTTTCATTTATTCTTATTTTATAGCAAATATTTATATATAAGTAATATGTATTTCTAATATGCATAAACATTTTGAGGTTCATAAGTGGCAAAGTATGCAATCTATAACATACAGAGTTCAGAATTTAGTAAATAATTACTATAACATGTGTTTTTCTTCAACTTGATCTTCTACAGAATTTTATGACTCTATAGCCATTTTATATAATGATGGGTTTCATGAAGACATTTTTAATCAACTATAATTTATTTTATCCCCTTATTTTCTCCCATTCATGCAAATCCCACTTACTTCTCCCATATAATATTCTTTCTACCTTCATATCATATATATGTGAGACAGTCTTCTATGTGTGGCAGAGAATCTGAACCCATGAAATCTCAATAATATGGATGCCATAATATGGGCTAAAAATGACAGCACCGATTGATATACAAACACGGATGAGGTAAATCTTACAAGACTCCAATGGTTCAAGAGTTATAGGCAGTTAATGGCTGCTGAGAGAGAGAGAACAAGTCTTTAGAGATGAGCCCTGGAAGGTTATCCAACACCAAGAGAGCAGTCCTTAACACCTATGAGCCACACTAAATAAACTCAGATAGATAGATAGATAGATAGATAGATAGATAGATAGATAGATGATAGTAGATAGTAGATAAATATAGATATATAGAGATAGAGATAAAGATACATATATGTATGTATATATGTGTGCATATAACAGTAATAAAAGAACAATTAAAGAGATTATGGATTCAGAATGAGGATGAGAAGGACATGGTAGAGTAGGGCTGGGAGAAATGTGAGGGAGGCAGAATGATACAAAATAATAGGCATATGGGAAATTTTCAAAAGAATCCACTTAAATAAATAAAAAACATTAAGATTCCGTCTCCTGCTAAAATACTATTATTAGTGAGATTTCTGGAATGTAGCTTCTCAATAATGTATAGAAGACACTGTCTCACATACGATGTCCTGGTCTTCTGGCTCTTACAATCTTTCCAGTCCCTCTTCCATAATATTCCCTGGTCCTTCAGCGTCAGTATTATTCTGAAAATGTAATAACTAGGGCTAGGCATCCTATTGTCAATCATTCTCTGGATTTTGATCAGTCATGGCTTTCTGTGATGCTCTCCATCTGTGGGGAGTGGGCGGGAATGAAACTTATTGATAAGGAGTGAGAACAATTAGGATGCAATTAGAAATTATAGGTTTAGTGACCAGGCAATAGTAGGTTCTCTTCATATATTCTAAGTGTGAATCCTCTGTCAGACATATAGCTACAAAAGAATTTCTCCAATTCCATGAACTGTATTTTCACTCAGTTTTTTCCTTTGCTGATTTTGTGTGTCATTTGTCAATTCTTTGATATTATTTCCTGAGTTATTGTACTACTTTTCTCAAAGTCCTTAAACTATTTCTACAAGTTAAAATGACTTTTCCTGTGTTTTTCTCTAGGAGTTTCAAGTTAAGGTTTTGATTCATTTGGAATTAGTTTTTATATAGGGTGAAAGATTCATTCTTCTACCTATGCATTTCTAGTTTTTACTGTATGCTTGCTGAAAGGTTGTCTTTTAGCCAATGTGTGTTTTTAGCATCTTTGTTAAAAACATCAAGTGGTTATAGCTGAGAAAATTTATTCTTGGCTCTCCCAGTCTATTCTATTGATAAACACTTCTGCTTTTCTTCTAGTACCATACTGGTTTTGTTACTATTGCTGAGGAGTATAACTTGACATTAGATATCATTATACCTCCTGTATTTTACTGTTTGTTTGTTGTCTCACATCATTGTTGAAAGTGAAATGCCAGTCTTCTTTCTTATTTTTCTTTGCTAATGTTACTTGCAACAATTCCAAATTATTTTTCACAAGCTCCTCTGTTAATGGAAGGACAGATCCACTGCTGAAGAAATAAGGAGTTTGTGTTGCTAGGCAATAACAACCCAAGAACACAGCATAGATAAGGAGAAGTCACTCAGCAGGATGAAGCTCTGAGATTCATTTCAGGAGGAACCAAATAACCTTGCCTCAAAAGCCCCATGGAGATTTTTGCATAAAACTTGATAGCCAGTCAGCATCCAGAAGCTTGGCCGGATATTAAAGCATTCACTTCAAAGAACAGACCCATGAGCTTCCCAACCTAGAAAGATTGGTACAAAAATTTACAAAGATGATTGTGATATTCCAAGGCTTTGGTTTTCTGTGATGTGAACAGTTTTTTTGATGTAGCCAGATGTTCCCTAGATCAGTGAGTAAATGAGAAACAAAGGGAGTCTCCTCTGCACTGTGTTCCTGACTGTCCATCCAGGGATAAGAAAAATGCAAGGCTTTCATTAAGACTTATGCCTCAACAGCCTTTATTTTGTGCTTTCATATTTTATAATGTAGAAAATTATATACCTAAATAAAAAACATAGCCGGGTGGTGATGGCGCACGCCTGTAATCCCAGCACTTGGGAGGCAGAGGCAGGCGGATTTCTGAGTTCGAGGTCAGCCTGGTCTACAGAGTGAGTTCCAGGACAGCCAGGGCTATACTGAGAAACCCTGTCTCAAAAAAAACATAGCAATGTACTAAGACTAAGGAACAAATTAAAAAATTAATTATGGAACATAATTAGAAAATCGTGTAAACCTCTGCCACACTTTGTGGAGACAATAAGTACGATCTGCCTTACCATTTAATGTGAAGTTACAACTGAGGTCACAGCTACTAAGAAGACTTTTCCTTCGCTCCTGAATAGTTGCATGTTATTGACAAAAATAAGGAAATGCAATAGGGTGCAAAAGAAATATGAAAATATTTGGTTGTGTTGTTTAAGAATTTTCTATCAAATAACCATAAGCAATGGCAAACTCTTGCATTCTGTGTGTGTGTCATTGAGAAATGATTAATTTGTGTATAGTGATGATAATGATGCAAAATCAAAATTACCACGTCTGCACTCTTGTTTTATAAATTTGTGCCTATACTTAGATACCTATGGTGTTCATTTTTTGGTCTAATGCAAGGTACAATACTACTGTAGACGTATTTATGTTAGATTTAATGTTTAAGTCATTAAAGGAGCTGGTAAGATGTCTCAGCAAGTAAGAATGGTAGTCTCTCTACATCTCATGACCTGAACTCTATTCCTGGGACCACATGATGAAAGAAAAAACCTGACTGCAGAAAGTTGCCCTCTGACATCCTCACATGCACACACACACACACACACACACACACACACACACACAGACACACACACACACACGCAATATAATTTTATGTCACTTTACATGTAATAAATAGATCTTTCAAAAGTGAACTACATGTAGGTCAATGCAACATGCAAAAGCTTATCTACATAGAGAATAAGACAACTAAGATATAGCTTTCATTTCCTTTAGTTGATAGAAAAGGAAAATGTTAAACAAAAATGTAATATCACCCAGTTTTTTTATCAATGGAGTTTACAACACAAGGCTCTCATTCTAGAATTTTGTTACAGTATTACAATATGGTCTTATGTCTTCTTTGAACATCTTTGAATATGAAATGCCTCTTCTTAGCATAATGTATTTCACCTATTTAGAGCCATCTCCTTGCTATGATCATGTTCAAGGTTTCCTGGTGGTCAGAGTCATGACATCTGACAGGATTTCTGGTGCTGCTCTATTTCCTCTCTACCAGCTCTGCAAATACTGTGGAATAAGCACATCATCTCCCTGCTGTGGGAATCAAGAACTTCGAAGGTGGAATTTGTATCATGGTATTTGGTATAGTGCTACTTAATTACAACTCTTTTCTCAGTTTACCCAAATGCTGATATAAAGGTTTTGCAATGAATTTCCTCGATTCATTGATGTGGCTTCTGAATTTGCCTTTGGGAACAGTGGAAGCCTATAAACATATTGGCACTTACCAACTGTAAGACCTGTGACAACATATTCACCTTCCTTATAATTAAAATGCAAATTAAGATGCTTCTTTCATTTCCCCCGAATGATTAAGACAAAATATGATTATAGAGTATGTAAAAGACATTTAATTATAAAAAGCTGTGCCAACACGTTCTTTGCCCTATTGCTTTTTTTCTCTCACTCTCTCTTACTAGGTATTCCAAGATCCTACTATTATAGCAAATGCTGTATGCTTGCTACCCGTATTTTGCACATTGGTTTATAGATGACTGGTGCCTAATTTAATAGTGTACCTAAACTAACCCCCATTGTTTTTACTTAAAAATAATGAAAAAATAGTGACTATTTAAAATATAGTCATTATTTTAAAAATTTTATTTTCTGGAAAATTTAAACTATTTCTAATGTTAAAGATGTATTAATGTAGTGCAAATTCTTATGAAACAGATTACTTTTGAGATAAATGTAAGTCCATTGTATACATTGTTAAGCATTAGATATAACTTATGTTTTGTATGAGCTTTTATACAAATGTGTTGGGGGGATTCATTATGAATAACGAATTAGGTTAAGGTTAGGGTTAGGGGTTAGGGTTAGGATTAGGATTAGCGTTAGGGTCAGGGTTAGGGTTATCTTTCATAATGTATTCATCATAAGCACTTATGTTTTTAAAAAATTAGGTTTTCAAATAGTGAGATACTATTCCTAGAGAAATGTGAACAATATTACCATGAAAGCCCAAATCAATAAACCAGTAAGTTTAAGTTTATTGGTGTTATTTGCAAGAGGAATGCCTAAAGATTCTGACAGGAAAATGGAGGACCCAGAGGTAAGTGCTTCACTGAAGCCCACCTCAGTATGGTCACTACTTCCAAAGGCTAGAACACTGAGTCTATTCGCATGACTTGCAGATAATTCAATAGGCTGGAGGGGATCTTCCTCGGCAGTCCTGACTATTAATCTGATCCTAGGAAGAGAAGAATCGTGTGAATCTGGAAGGAATTGGGGATGCCCTTTAGAATTTCCTGAGTAGTAAATGAGTTTCTTTAGTCTTAACATGTTTCCCTGTAGGATGGAATGTTTCCAGTCAACTCAAGAGAATCCCATGTGTTGCATTGTGTTAAAATAAGTCTATATCTATCAGAGTCCCAGGACCTATGCAGCAATTCTTTATGAATATAGATTTCTGTCAGAGGTTGCCCAAATTGCCTCTTAATGCTGAAGAACTCAGCATAGAAACCAAGGGACTTAAGGTAATTAAGCACATGAATTAAAACAGAGTTTGTTTTTATTGTTTAACGTCTTTACAAGTAGAGTTATAAGTTTACATTTTAGCAAGAAAGGCTGACTCACAGACTAGCATGGTCTTGGTTACATAAAATGTGTTATTCTTTTTATAGAAATATCTGAAATATAGGAAAACCTTGGGCCCTAACTATTTCTAGGCAGTGAGAAGGTCTTTAGCATTCCTGTGCTCCTTCCCACATTTGTTGACATTCCAAAATCTATTCCTGAAAACTATCAGCATTGAATGTTTCCATTCCCATGTCACAAATTTGATGTATCTTCATTTAACCTTAATTAAAATTCCAATAAGATCCTGGACTTGCCTTCTTTGACTCAATGATAACCAGTAATTTTGTCTCTAACTATGTTCCATGAAATGAAATATTGTCTGCTTTATCCTCTTTTCTTAATCAACTACCAGAGTCAGAATACATGGAGCTCCACCCATATGTTTATTAATCCAGATGTTTATTTAGCAAAAATGATCACTATAGGTAGCAAAACCTTTCCAATGATTTAAAATAAATATATTGTTGCATAAATATATAACACGTATTGGTGTCATTGAGGATACATCCTAAAATTTATACATTAAAATTTATTCAAGAGCTCTACCACTGACCTGTATCCAAGACTTATTTTTCACTACTTTTTATTTCTAAAATTGAGCTATAGTAATTATTATATGTTAAAGTCTCAAAAATGACCTCAGAAGATGGAAAGATCTCCCATGCTCATGGATTGGCAGGATCAACATAGTAAAAATGGTCATCTTAACAAAAGCAATCTACAGATTCAATGCAATCCCCATCAAAATTCCAACTCAATTCTTCAAAGAAATAGAAAGAGTAATTCTCAAATTCATCTGGAATAACAAAAAAAACAGGATAGCAAAAACTATTCTCAACAATAAAAGAACTTCTGGGGGAATAACTATCTCTGACCTCAAGCTGTACTACAGAGTAATAATGATAAAAACGAATGGTATTGATACAGAGACAGGCAGGTAGAACAATGAAATAGAATTGATGACCCAGAAATGAACCCACATACCTATGGTCAAAAGACAAAGAAGCCAAAATCATCTAGTGGAAAAAACATAACATATTCAGCATATGGTCTGGCTCAAATGGCAGTCGGAAAATAGAAGAACACAAGTTGATCCATTCTCATCTCCTTGTACAAAACTCAAGTTCAAATGGATAAAGGACTGCCAAATAAAACCAGATACACTGAATCTAATAGAAGAGAAAGTGGGAAAGTGCCTGGAACATACATTGGCAAAGGGGAAATTTTCCAGAACAGAACACCTAGAGCTGAGGCTCTAAGATCAACTGTAGAGAAAAGGGATCTCACAAAATTGTAAAGCTTCTGTAAGGCAAAGAACACTGTCAACAGGACAAACTGGCAACCTACAGTTTGGGAAAAGATCTTTATCAACCCTACATCTGATAGAGGGCTAATATCCAACAAAGAACTCAAGAAGTTAGACTCCAGAGAACCAAATAACCCTATTTTAAAATGGCGTACAGAGCTAAACAAAGAATTCTCCATTGAGGAGTCTTGAATGGCTGATAGGCACTTAAAGAAATGTTCAACATCCTTAGTCATTGGAGAATTGCATATCAAAACAATCCTGAGATTCTATCTCATGCCAGTCAGAATGGCTAAGACCAAAAACTCAGGTGACACCAGATGCTGACAAGGATATGGAGAAAAAGGAACACTCCTCCATTGCTGGTGGGATTGCAAGCTGGTACAGGCACTCTGGAAATCAGTCTGGTGGTTCCTCAGAAAATTAGACATAGCCTGAGGACCAGATAAACTACTCCTAGACATATACCCAGAAGATGCTCCAACATATAACAAGGACACATGCTCCACCATGTTCATAGCAGTCTTATTTATTATAGCCAGAAGCTGGAAATAATCCTAATGTTCCTCAACAGAGGAATGAATACAGCAAAGGTGGTACATTTACACAATGGAGTATTGTTCGCCTATTAAAAGTAATGATTTCATGAAATTTGCAGGCAAATGGATGGAACTAGAAAATACTATCCTGAGTGAGGTGACCCAGTAACAAAATAACATACATGGCATGTACTCACTGAAAAATGTATATTAGGAAAAAAATTAGGAATACCCATGATACAACTAACAGACCATATAAAGCTCAAGAAGGAAGACCAAAGTGTGGTTGCTTCAGTCCTACTTGGAAGGGGGAACAAAATAATGACGAGAGGTCGAGAGAGGATGTGACCTGAGAGAGAGAGAGAGGAGGGAGAGCACAAATGGAGCACAGGATCAGGTAGAAGAGGATACAGGGGAGAAGTACAGAAGGTCAGGAAATTGAGTGGAGATGTGTAGCAGTGAGGGATGGGGAACTGGGGATAGCCACTGGAAAATTCCAGATGCGAGGAAAGCTAAAAGGCTCTCCTGACCCAACAGGGAGGACATTAGCCAAAATACCCAACAAAGGGGAGAGAGAACCTGTAGAGACTATATCCAGAAGTTAGGCACTGTACCGGTTGAGGGATAAGGCCACCTACCTATCTCAAAAATATTAAGCCAGAATTGCTCCTGTAATAAAGGAAATACAGGGACAAAGAGTGGTGCAGAGACTGAAGGAAAGGCCATCCAGAGACTGCCCCACCTGGGGATCCATCCCATGTTCAGACACCAAACCCAGACACTATTGCTGATGCCAAGAAGTGCTTGCTAACAAGATCCTAGTATGACTGTCCCCTAAGAGGCTCTGTCAGAGCCGGACCAATAAAGATGCAGATGCTTGAAGCCAACCTTTGGATTGAACATGGGGATTCCAATGGAGGATTTAGGGGAAGGACTGAAGGAGCAGAAGAGGCTGAACCCCATAGGAAGAACACCAATATCAACCAACCAGACCTCCTAGAACTCTCAGGGACTAAATAACCAACCAAAGAGTACACATGGAGGGATCCCTGGCTCCAGCTGCTATGGAGCAGAGGATTGCCTTATCTGGCATCGGTGGGAGGGAAGACCCTTGGTTCTGTGGAGGCGTGATGCCCCAGCATAGTGGAATGCTAGGGCAGTGAGATGGGAGTGGGTGAGTGGGCGGGGGAGCTCCCTCAAAGAAGCAGGTAGTAGGGGATGGCATAGGGGTTTTGCAGAGGGGAACTCCGGAAGAGGAATAACACTTGAAATGTAAATAAAATATCCAATGAAAAATAAATAAGGTTTCCTTACAAGTAAATAATTTACTTTAAAATCACTTATTGTAAAAATCCCAAATCTTGATACTAATCTATCCCTGTATAGACTTGAAAAGTTAAAAGTTGTAAAATAGGCTTGGTATCAAAGACCTTTAAACTACACTCAAAGTTTCATCACAATGATTTTCTAATTGTGAGTTGAATAAAGACAACAACAATAGACTGTGGTATGTGAAGGAAAGCCTACTATAAGCCTCAAACCTACACAAATAACTACAGACTTCTGAAAGTGATAGATATAGTCTTCCCAGGAAAAAGCATACTACTGGCTTACCCGGTACCAAATGGTGATCTCTGAAAAGACATAAACAAGTAACATATACGCTCTGAGCAGGTTGAATTATATATTTATATCTATATCTACATCTACACCTACATCAACAATTAATGAGAAAAGATTCTACTATAATCTCAAAAAATTATAAACTTTTAAAAATATATTGGTAGAAAACTAGATGTTAGTTTTATAAAATGACAAAGTTTTGATGAAATATCAGTCTTTGTTAAAATGATTTTCTTGTACTGGAGTTATCTTCCTTGAAACAAAGACACTTTCATCTTCTTAAATCAGCTTCCTGTGAGTCATAGTGTCTTCTGGGTTATAAGATCTTTGATTGCTTACCCTAGTCCTCTTTATTGCTGGCTCTAAGTATTTTGCTGTAATGATGCCACTTTCCTATTTGCTTTTAAAGCAGTTTAATTATAACTCTTGTTAAGGGAATATTGTTTCACAGTGACCTGCGATCCTGTTTGATTAAATGATTTAAATACATTTTTGACAAACTACCCAAATCAAATTTTAAATTAAGTCTTTTTGACCTTTAACTTACTTGGTGTTCAAGAGTATTTCTCACCTAGAACTATAAATAGGGCCAAGGACGCATGGCTTGTAAACTCACTCACTCCAGGAGTGAAGTTATTACAAGTAATTTGTTTTGTATATATATAGAATTAAGCTGCCCACTAAATTGCTATCTCTGAAGCCATAGATTAGTACAGCTTTCAAACGTCAGCAAAGAAGTTCTTTTGTGAATGGAAAACAGAGCTAATATATTTTGTTAATACTTATAGTCATTCTACATCAATTCATCCTGTAAATTTAATCAATGTATATAAATGAGTAATTCATGGCTTCCACATTAAGCAAAGTAAATTTGTTTAATACCAAATGACAATTTCAATCATATGAATAATTTAAAATTCAATGAAATGATAACTCTGCCAAAATACCCCAGTTTATAACCAGAGTAAGAAACATACAAACAAGTAGTCACAAGAGTTAGGTCAAAGTAATGTGTCACAGAAGGCAGAGGATTGATAGCTCCATCTCTAGTTCAGGCTCACAGTCATTTAGAGATTATCAGACAAGAGTCCCAAGGCTTTTAGGCAGCATTAACCCTCAATTAACATCTAATCATCACTGGTTAAGATAGTAAAACATGGGAACATAAAAAGGGTTTAGGCTCTTCTGAGATAACCTCCATCTAAACAGCATCTAGAAAACGGACCCTAAAAAGACAATTCTATTAAAATTGATTCCAACTTGGAACTAAAATATACCCATGTGGCAGGGCACTCATCACCTTATTTGTCTCAGGGACTATCAAAATTTGTATCCAGACATTTGGGTTCCTCATGGTACTAAGGACAGAAGAATGGAAAGTGAGGTACTGATATAGAGTGGTCAGGGTGATTTCTGAGTGGGCCATCTCTAGTTTACTGAATTGTGAACAATCGTCAAATTGCTTAGTTGACATAAGTGACAACTTATGTTAGACTCTAACCTGTAGTATCTAGGGACGTGACTATATTTGGAAATGGGGCCCTTATAGTCAAGTAGGGCTATTAGGATAATCCATGCCCTGATATGACAGGATCCTTATAAGTAAAAGAAACTTGGGGCACATAGGAAGACATCAATATATGCAGAGAAAAGGCCCCATAAGGACACAGCAAAGCAGAAATTTTGGGGGAAAGTGAAGCTTCCAGACATCTTCATCTTAGGTTCCCAGACTCCAGAGCTGTGAGGTTATAAGTTACTGTTATGAACTGTAAACAGGCTAATACATCGTAAGATTGCTTTCAGAGTTTTTATATCTGCAGTAGTTTATTCAGATCATGGCCCCCAAAAGGTAGCAAAGTCTTTTATCAATGTGGACTGGACAATCAGAGATTTCAGCTACGATTTTTATTCTTTATTAAATATTTTAAATGTACTATGTATGCTTTTAGAGTAATATCTGACTGTAGGTAAAATGAAGGACATTTTCCAGAGCTCATTAATGATCCTAGTGAAAATATGACAGTGCTTAGTGAACAATTTCAGCATGTCATAAATCTCAATGGAAATATTCTCCAAAATCCAGACCAAGCATAGGCTTGTAAAGGAGTATGCATCCACAGCCAAGGTCTGATATTTGTCATCTTTTCAGCTAGCAGCGCATCTGTACACATTTTTGGCCTCTTTGGCTATATTTACCTTAGGAATGACATAAAGCGAGCCTTTATCTCCTGGTCTAGAAAAGAATGGAGCTAAAGATAAGCAATCACATGAGAAGAATAAAATATCCTGTCTCCCATTACACCCCAAATTATCTGAGTGTACTCGTAGCACCAGCAGTTGGGTATAAATATTAATATCAAGATACATATCTAACAAACTAAATGATGAGCACCCAAATAGCCTGTATCCCACCTGTACAACATCATGTAGGAAGTTGTACAAAAGGTCAACAGTGTCAAGAAAACTAATCACCAGCAGAAGAGATACCAAGTGGAGCTAATTAAAAGTTTAAACAGAGTCTTATGTGGGTGTGTTTATATATAATACTCTAAATCTCTACAAACACAGATAAAACTTCAAGGTCATGGCTCTGCTTCAGCTTCATTCCTTGCTTCCATTTCCACAATTATTTCACAGGCAATGAATTCTGACATCTGTATAAAATAAAGAGCTCAGACACTGAAGAAATAAAACGGTGTTTCCTAAGAGTTTCCAATGAATATGCAGTATGTATTATTTGAGGCTTTATGGTAAACATCCTAGAGAAGACACTAGTGTCATTATTCCACGGCCATTTACTAAAATGCAACTAAAAGAAGTAGAGTCTATCTACCGCCATTGTCCATCTTCACACTGACCTGTCGTTCCTTCTCTAAACATTTAGCTGGAAACAGTGTTTGCACCATGCTTTGGTGATGCTCCATGGACTGTTAGAGCGAATTCCATGGCTGTATGCTTATGATACTCTAGGGCCTGGGATTCTGTCCGGCGGAACAGTGGACCTGACACAGCAGATGCACATTTGGAAATCACAGCTGGAAATTCTGTGGAGAACGAATCTAAGCTGAGAAGTGGAAGCAAACCATTTCACGCTCTTCCGTAAACAAAATTATATTCTTTTGTTATCTCTGCAACTTTGAATATATATTGAAATACATCACAAAAGAAGTTTTCTTTAGAGTCTTGGTACTCAATGATAGTTCAGCTATATTTTTAGAAAAAAAATTAAAATAAACTTGCTATTTTTGATAACAAACCAACACCAAGTTTTATTGTGCTGTTGGCATCAAGCCCAAGCCACAGAATGTGAAGGACTGAATATAATTGCATCCAGCCTTAGATGTCAAGCTATGAAAGGAGGGTGGGACTGGAAGGGATATGAAAGACCCCTTTTAAGCATTTGTGGAGGACACATGGGTTTTGAGCAGTTAGGTTTTACATATGAAATGTTTCCACAGGCTTGCTCTCTGGCTGCAGATGCTATTTTTGGAAGTGCTGGAAATCTTCGTGGATGGGACACTGCTGGTGAGTATTGGAGGGCACAGACCTTTGAAGAGATAGTGCTCCTCCCCTTTCCAGACTTTGTCTTCACTTCACACTGCACCTTCTGCCAAAAAGTAAGCTTTCCCACATGTCCCAGGCATGATGGAGGGAGCTTATCGTGGAGAGAGCTGCTAGACCTTGCATTGGAACAGATCTTCCCTCCTAGAAACAATTTCTATTAGGTATTTGCCACATTGAGTTTTTAAAGATATTGCCCCACTAGGATGTGAATTCACAAGTTTACCTAGGGAACTCTGGATGAACAATTAACTTCAGACTCCTACTTCTTGAAATAAGACTAAGTCCTAGATCCCTACTGGCTCTGAAGATAGGGAATCAGTGCCTGTATCTTTTCCAAGAGCATTCCCTCTGGAATGAAATGTCCAGTCTATCATAATAACACCAGAAGAAAAAGAGACATCTCATCAATATTCAAGAACATTTCCTATGTGCCCTTTGACCTTGCTTGTGACAAGAGACTAGTGTGAGATAGTGGCATAGCAGATATGTTTTATGAAAATCTTCCTCATATTCTAAAGCAATCATCGGTAATTTTCTAACCTAATTTAAAATCTTAATGAGAAATAATTTAAAGCAGAAATTCCCTTTGATTTTAATCATTACCTATGCAACCTGTTAAGGATCATATGCACTATATTAGTTCTTAATGGTTTGTTCCTAGTTGGGCCTCTTACTGAAGTTTCATTCTTTTATCAAATCTAGGAAGCTGGTCCAAGTGAGAGGGGCTATTGTTCCCTATAATCGCCCAGCTGCTCTCTGTATGGCTCGCCTCTGTCATGTTCAGCAATTTAAAGTTTTTTTCTTTAAATAGGAACAGTAAATAAATGCAGGTGGGAAATTTCTAAATATAAAGTTGTATTGTTTGTAACTTAGAAACATAATTTGTATAGAACATTAGTACTTCTACCCAGCATTGATGGAAATGCCACCAGGCATTTCAACCTTTGTTTTAGCAGGAACAGAATAGGCTGTTCTTCCCTTTTAGTAGTAACAACAGATAATATATAAGAGTTAATGTGCTTTTCTATCCTAGGACTAAGACCTGAGAAGAGAAGCGTACATTAGGGGAAGAGGCGAAAATACTACATGAAGCCACGCGGAATGCACTAAAAATACCCCTCCCCAATAATTCATGAAGAGTAGTTGCCAGATGGTTTCAGTGCCATTCCAAAATGTATATACTGAACTCCAAGCTCCAGTATAAGCACCTTACGAGCGGGAGTGTTTAGGACATTAGGTCGTGAATGTGAGGCCCTCAGGAATGAGATTAGTGTCCTTATAAAAAGAAGCTAGGGCATGAGGTCACTTTCTTTGTGCCCTGAGATAATAAAACAAAAGTAGGCTGTCTCCAAGTCAGAAGACGGCCCTCAGCAGAATGCAACTACTCTGTACCCAGATCCCAAACTTCTAACATCAAGAACCATAACATATACAATTCTCAGATTCATATCCACCTAGTTTCTGGTAATTTGTTACAGTAGCTTAAACTGTTAAAACATCCCCATAAAACATTTTTGTTTTTCTTTATGAAGCTCCTGATGAAACATAGAGCTAGACAGCAGTTAAAACAGAAAAAAAGAAGACTTAACTCAAAACCAAGAATACAAGAAAAGTGACAGCATACAATTTGGCTAGATTTCAAACACAGCAAGGTTCATAAAAAATAAGGGGGGGTTACTCATGGGTCAATATGGAGGTTAGTGGGTAGATATTGTGAAGCAGAGACATTCAAATTTAGGGAATTCTGGCAACATTTTCTAACAAGTTTCTTCCTGAAGGTAGGTCAGGGTGACCATGGCATGTGGGACACACAGAGGAGAGACTAACTCTGATATCAACTGATCAAACGGTGAAGGAAAAAATGACTTAATCACAGCTCCTTGATAAACTTAATCTTACAAGCAAGAACACAGATGGAGAAGAAGGTTCCAGAAGAGCCTTACAAATGTTTGATTCAATCTTCCTTCTTATCCTAGAAAAGGGGAAATACTCCCCTTTCTTTATTTTTCATTAATGAAGTTCACTTACCACCTTCATCAATGTCTGATCACTTTAAGTATCTGATTGGGTCCCCAGTCCTCCACAGTGACCTGACTACTGTCTGTTCACCCTGTCTGTTTCCATTAAGAATCCCCATATTCCTCACATTTTCAACTAATATTTTCTAACCCCAGTTCCTTGACTATAAATTCCCAATTGCTTTGCTACATTTCAACTTGAAGTCAGTTCCCTTCTGTTGCAAAAAAAAAAAAAAAAAAAAAAAAAAAAAAACATCTTTGCCATGGCCTCTCTACTTATCACAGTGATCTAAATAACATTCTTTTTCACTTCCTAAAGATTCACTTTTGTTTTTGTGGATTTGTTTGTATTCAGTGTGTGCCCAAGTGTTGACAGAGGGCAGAAGAACACTGTATCTGCTGGTGCTGGAGATACAGGAAACTACAACTCACCCAACCTGAGTGCTAGGAACAAAACATCCATCCTTTGGAAGAACAGCAAATACTCTTAACCAGTGGCTTAGCTCTCTGGCCCTTGAATAAAGTCGTCTGTATTATGTATTAACAAGTATCATGAAATACTTCGTTTTCTTTAACAGTATCTCTGTTAGACTTTTGACAATTTTCAAAGATGGTGAAAAGTAGCTTCAAAGAGGAAAGATTTATTTGGCTCATAGTTTGAAGACCTCAGTCAAGAGTTACTTGGTTCTATTGCTTCTAGGATCATGCTAGGTGAGGCGACTGAGGATTTTAGTAAGGAGCATAATGGTGGAATATATTGGTTCACCTCATAGCAGATGAATGGTAGAGTGCTTAAAAGCAAAGGCCAAAGACCAAGACCTACTGGTCAAAGACACAACCCAGGTGACATTCTCTCTCACACAGCCCTATTCCTTAACAGTCCACATGGCTATCAACTCTCTAAGGTACTAACCTATCAATGAACTCTGTTGATGATGAAGTTTCCCAACTCCATGATTCAATCACAACTCAAAAGCCTACCAAGCTGGCAACCAAGTCTTTAACACATGAGCCTTCCATGGATATTTTTTGTATTCAATCCATAACAATGATACATAAGGTCATTTTCCCTGGGACTTTATTTTAGGTGAGAAGGTTCATTTCACTTCTAAATTCATGAAATAAATAAAACAGGACAACTCTTCATATAGAGACTAGCAAAGGGGTGGAGGTTTCAATTTTGGTTCCAATTAAAAGTTAAATAAATGTGAATATGATCTGTAATGAAGCAATTATAGCCTGTGTATGAGAGTAACCAAGTAAGAAATGAATGTTCACATGCTAATTCAAATTTTTCAATATTGTTTCCCTTTGTGGATCAGAGTCCACCTAATACTAAAATAGAGATTATACATACTAAAAAAAAAAAAAATTGACTCCTTTGGAATTAACTGCTGTTGAGTAGATTGCGCCTGGATGAATAAAAGCAATCATCTTGGACCAAGTATTGCATACTTTCCCCAAGGTGTGCAGAAATAGAGAGGTCTTACTAAGAGTCTACCCTATGTAGGCAAAATATCCAGTCAAATTCCCAACGAGGAAAAAGTCCACATAAAGGGTCAGCAGGCTCTTGCCTTTACTTTCATTTTCTGTCGGTGCACAATTCTTCAACCTCATTATATGTTATATATATATATATACATATATATATATATACACATAAGCTTTATATCAGGCTCAATATGCTTACCTTTAATTAATGAGGTAAGTTCAGCTCTCACACTATGCACTCACACTGTGAATTCAGATCAGAAAACCAAAATATACAGAGGAATTGGTGATCTGGTCAGGTTCCCTACAACCTTCCTTTCTGATCCATGACTTCCTTTATTTCATACTTTATTCAGGAAATAACATGTCCTCTGGTACAAGATAGACCATAATTAAAAACCCTAGGTCCAGTGTCTACACGCCATGCAATCGGAGGCACAATACTTAGGAGCTCTGCTTACCTCATCTATGGTACTAAGATTATCTACAGCAACACTAGGCAGCATGTATGACACACCCAGCAGCATGTGCATTCTACAGTCAGGAGCTCCAGGGCCCAGCTTTCTGCTTGTACCTCTGTGACTCCTGCTTTAAAAACTCTCATTAATTAGACCAGTCCCAAAGAATTATATGTTTGGCGGTAACTTCTGAGGTATTCCCAGGAACCAAATGCTTGCATTAACTTAGCTACAAAATGTACCTGATAAAAAAATAATAAAATGTGAGAGTAATTCCTAAAATATTAGAAAAGCAAAACACATCCAAGGTACTTTGGCTTCTGCTGAAAATTCAAATGTTCGAATGTGTTCAGTAGGATTTCTCTCAGCTTCCAGCAAACTGTAGACATCAAAAAACAAAAGCAAGCTAACACCGGTTTTGATGCTTCCACTAACTGGATCTGTTGTGGCCATTCTCTCTCCCATGGTTTTATTTTCACTTTATGGGATTAACTTTCCTCTTCACAGCATTCATAGTCTTGCTTCCTGTTGAATGCCTCATCAACGGCTCAGGTACCTAACCGGCAGAGGAAAAGGCATGAATCTCTGTGGCAGTTACATGAGATTCAAATAAAAAATAAGATATATTTGCATCTATTGAAATAACTTAAGTTAAGGAGATGGTTCATTTGGTAAAGATTCTACCACCAAGCCCAGTAATCTGTGCTCCATCCCTGGACCCCACCTGGTGGAAGGAATCGATGGATTCCTACAAGTTGTATTCTGACTTCTAAATGTATACTATGGTATGTGTACAATACACACAAATAAATAAATAAGTAAGTAAATAAATAAATGCAAAATAAATGTCATACCAAAAACATACTCTTGAACATAATTTTGATAAGATAATATCTAGCTATAAAGTTGTGTCCTTATCATTCACACTTAATTATTTTGAGTTTTCATTTCTATACTATATAATTATTATAATTTTTAATTACATAATTCTTTCTTAGGAGAATGGGAAAAGAAATGCACATATAAGTGAAATTAAACCTATTGTCTATGGTCAAGCTAAACAGTATCTCCTGGTATGCCAACCTAGGAGAGATGAACCAAGTTCAATAAGAAAGTCCTCTAGAAGTTTTCCTTTATTCCTGGGAGGGCTCTCCTAGATGTGGGTCTTTTGGCTTGCTCCTCTTCTGCGTGCACCCACAGCACTGTACATGGACCGCCTTTATCCAGTCTGTACTTTGGAAAGAAAAACAAAACCAAACCTGTACTGTGCCTGGTACTCAGGTCCCATGAGGAAGCCGCCTATACCCCAGTCCCAGAATGAGCACAGATTACTAATATGCACATGCTAAGCTCTTGATATTGAACTTTCAAAGGTTCCAACATTGGCTGTCATGGTGAATTTTCCAAGAATCCTAGAACTAACCAGGAAAATAAAAAAAATTATCTACTCAAAGCTGCAAGGGTAAGTGAACCCAGCAGGGTCAAAAAGGAATAATCTTTGTCTTTCTTTATCTGTACTAAGTTCAGTTGGAAGCCAAACAGAGGAAGTTCAGATATAACTATGGTCTCAGAGTTGCATTACTGTGAAGAGAGACCATGAGTAATGCAACTCTTCTAAAGGAAAACATGCAATTGGGACTGGCTTGCAGATCAGTTCATTTTCATTATGGCAGGAAGCATGGCAGTGTGCAGGTAGACATGGTGTTGAAGGAGACAAGAGTTCTACATCTTGATATACAACAGGAGACTATATGTCTCACTGAGCAAAGTCTAAGCAAATATAATTTCAAAAACCATCCCCACAAAGACACACTTCCTCCAACAAGGCTACACCTACTTCAACAAGGCCATACCTCCTAACAGTGCCACTTCCTAGGGCCAAGCTTTCAAACACAAGAGTCTCGTACCCATTCAAACCACCACAATTACCAAAGTACTAAAGCAACTATTATTTGTGATCAATTCTAACAAGATTAGCACTTCAGGCTAATGTAAATTGGACATCTACTATCACAAAAGTTCAAATCACATGGCTGCTCAGAGTCTTCTAACTGATTCAAGGGGCAGTGCCAGAGTTTAGGGGCCCCATGCTTGACTGAGAGCCTTATGAAGGGAAGCCTCAGGGCCTCCCCAATACCTTCTATAGGCAGCTGATGACTTCCATTCTAAGTTTCTGTTGCTTTGCTTCCCCCTCTGGTGATGCTCCTCTAGCAGTCCTGCCTCTAAAGACTTCCCTGAACCTTCTGTCCTGCAAAAAGTCACTTCTGCCTCCACCAGGTCAGTTTTCTATACTTCAACTAGAGGGCGAGGCATGGGCTTGGTAAAGGATGGGCAGATTGCTCACTCACATAGCAAGTTTGGGGCTACAATGAGTCTAGGTCTCAAAAAGAAAAAAATGGAAAGGAGAGAAGGGGAAGGGGACAAAGGGGAAAGAACAGGGAAAAAAAACACTAGAAAGGAGAGGGGACAAAAAACACTATGAAAGGAGAGGGGACAAAATGGGGAACTGCAGGCCAAAGAGGGATGGAAAGGTAAAAAGTTAAACTTGGCTTCGACGCAGGAGTACACCATCTCTACTCTCTTGACCTTCCTTCCTCCCCATCTTCATTTCTTGTTGTAAAATGCCATACATGTATTTTTACTAAGGAAGGAAAACTTCAACCAACAGCACATAAGGCAAGTCATCAGATTATTCTGTGTAAGTATCTGAAGACACAGTTGCTTCAAGTCAAAGGAATAGAGATGTAAGCAGGCAGGACACTCTGCATGAAGGGCGTTAGTGTTTTCATCTTCCAGGAGGGTCAGGATGGTGCTGAAATCTTGACCCATGCTCTGATTGGCATCGATCTAGACATGTTCTTGATCATTAACCCTTCTGGGTAAGAGGAAGGTTTTCACCTAGTGGGAAGGAAGTCCTTCATCAACATGCCTGAAACATTTGATTATCTCAGTAGGACTAGTTCCCTTCACAGGCCTGCTGAGCATCAACCGGCTGCTCCAGACGGCTGTAAATTGATATTTTGATTAAACACTCCTGTACTTTTCCAGTCCTGTGCAATTTAGGCTGAAGCTTTGCTTTATAATGCTGTCACTTTTTCCATAAACTCAGCATTCACTCTATTCTGCCCTATAAAAGTGAAGCTGCCTTCTGCACTCAGAACTCAATAAATATTAATTATTGCTACAAGGGTCCATAACCGGACAGGCTGTCTATGTTTCCCTTTATAAACTGAATTTCACTCATATATTTAGCTATTAGAGAAAGGCAGGTATAATGTTGTTAAATGTTCAGAAAAAATTACTCTATTTTTTTTTAAGTCTCAGAAAGCATCCTCAGTTTCTAGCAACAGAGCACATATCCTTTTGTTTAATTGTAAAAGCAGAGAAAGAAGCAAAAGTGGATTGGGGGTACAGGAAGACTGCAAGATGACATAGATAGCAAGTGTGTGAATAAGGCAGGATCCTAAAGAGTTTTACACAATAAGATTAGAATAATTTAGCTATTGTGCATATGCAATTGAAGGCAATTCCCTGAGAGGATAAAAAAAATAACAGCAAAATGAAATAAAATAATTACCATTGAAACTTCTAGTCTTTCAAGTGGTCTCCATATACCCTGCCTAACACTGAAGCCAATGATTTCTGCCTGTAGGAGTGGCTCCAAATACTTATGGCCCAAGCTCGGGATCCCCAAAGTCCTGCAGGACACTACAGCTAAAAGGTTCCTGCATATAGGTTGTAAGATACACCATGAGTCATTTAGAAGTTTCTACTTGTAGGGATTAAAGATGATCCCACTTGAATGCTCTAGCACAGTGCTGGATAAAGAATAAGTTCAGCTCTCTGAGCGGACTAGCAACGAGGGGCCACCGGGCCGCCTCGGGGCACAGCTCGGCACTCTAGCAGCTGGAGTCAGGGGCCTGGACTCAGAGCGAGCATAGTCCAGCACAGACAATGCAGCCAGAAGGGAGTAGCAGAGCCGGGTACCAGCAGCTCAGCCAAGGTCACGCGGTGCCTTCAGCTGGGGCAGCCATCTTGCCCCAGACCCCCGCGCGCAAACAGCAGGCACACTGGACGCAGTGAGCGGCTGGAATCAGGTGTGTGGCCAGAGTTATAGCTTAGCTTAGCTCTGCAGGAGATCCAGGCACAGAAAGCTCAGCTGCGGGTGCAGACTACCGGCCGGGACCAGCTCTCTGAGCGGACTAGCAGCGAGGGGCCACCAGGCCGCCTCGGGGGCACAGCTCAGAACTCTAGCAGCTGGAGTCAGGGGCCTGGACTCAGAGCGAGCATAGTCCAGCACAGACAAGCTGCCAGAAGGGATCTGTCTCCTGAGGACAGGTGTGCTGTGCTTTCAGCAGGGCGCCATCTACAATAAGACCAACTAACGCCAGAGATAAAGAGATGGCAAAAGGCAAACGTAGGAACGTTATTAACAGAAATCAAGGCAATATGGGACCATCTGAACCCAATTCGCCAACCACAGCAAGTCCAGGATACCCCAGCACACCAGAAAAACAAGAGTTAGATATAAAAGCACAGGTCATGATGCTCCTAGAGGAACACAAAAAAGACATAAACAAATCTCTTAAAGAAATGCAGGGGAACATCAATAGGGTAGAAGCTCTTACAATCCAAACACAAAAAACACTTAAAGAACTCCAGGAGAATATGGGCCATCTGACAGAAACCAATAAAGAGGAAATGAGAAAATCAGTTAAAGAAATGCAGGAGAACTTGAAACAACAGGCAGAAGTCATGAAAGAGGGAGCACAAAAATATATTAAAGAATTACATGAAAACACAAACAAACAAATGATGGAACTGAGCAAAACCATCCAAGATCTGAACACAGAGGTACAAACAACTAAGAAATCACAAAAGGAGGCAACCTTGGAGATAGAAAACCTTGGGAAGAAATCAGGGGTCGTAGATGCAAACATAAACAACAGAATACAAGAGATAGAAATAAGAATCTCTGATGCTGAAGATAACATAGTAACCATTGACTCCACAGTCAAAGAAAACACAAAATCCAAAAGGCTTATAACCCAAAACATCCAGGAAATCCAGGACACAATGAGAAGACCAAACCTAAGGATTATAGGGATAGATGAGAGTGAAGATCTACAATTTAAAGGGCCAGCAAATATCTTTAACAAAATTATGGAAGAAAACTTTCCTAACTTAAAGAGAGAGATGCCCATGAATATACAAGAAGCCTATAGAATCCCAAATAGACTGGACCAGAACAGAAACACCTCCCGTCACATAATAATCAAAACCCCAAATGTACTAAACAAAGAAAGAATATTAAAGGCAGTAAGAGAAAAGGGCCAAGTAACATATAAAGGAAGACCTATCAGAATCACACCAGACTTCTCTCCAGAAACCATGAAAGCTAGAAGATCCTGGGCAGACCTCATGCAGACCCTAAGAGAAAACAAATGTCAGCCAAGACTACTATACCCAGCAAAATTCTCAATCAACATAGATGGAGAAATCAAAATATTCCATGACAGGACCATATTTACACAATATCTTTCCACTAACCCAGCTCTACAAAGGATAATAGGAGGAAAACTCCAACACAAGTAAGGAAATGGCACCCAAGAAAAAGCAAGACAGTAAACTTCTTCCATCAAACTCAAAGGAAGATAACTACTCAAAAACAAAAATAACATCAAAAATGTCAGGAAGTAATAATCTCTATTCCTTAATATCTCTTAACATCAATGGACTCAACTCCCCAATAAAAAGACATAGACTAACAGACTGGATATGGAAACAGGACCCTACAATTTGCTGCTTACAGGAAACACACCTCAGAGTCAAAGACAAACACTACCTTAGAGTAAAAGGATGGAAGACAATTTTGCAAGCAAATGGTCACAGGAAGCAAGCTGGAGTAGCCATTTTAATATCAGATAAAATTGACTTTCAACCGAAAGTCATCAAAAGAGACACAGAAGGTCACTTCCTGGTAGTCAAAGGAAGAATCCACCAAGAGGAACTCACAATTCTAAACATCTACGCTCCAAATGTAACGGCACCCTCATTTGTAAAAGAAACCTTACTAAAGCTCAAAGCACACATTGCACCTAACACAATGATTGTGGGGGACCTCAATACTCCACTATCTACAGTGGACCGACCAGGAAAACAGAAACTAAACAGAGACACAGAGAAACTCATCGAAACTTTGGAGCAATTGGATTTAACACATATATATAGAACATTTCACCCTAAAGCAAAAGACTATACCTTTTTCTCAGCCCCTCATGGTACCTTCTCCAAAATCGACCATATAATTGGACACAAGACAGATCTCAACAAATATAAAAAGATCGAACTAATCCCATGCCTCTTATCAGATCACCATGGAGTAAGAGTGTTCTTCAATAGCAACAAAAACAACAGAAAATCCCCATACGCTTGGAGGCTGAACAATATTCTACTCAATGATACCTTAGTCCAGGAAGAAATAAAGAAAGAAATCAAAGAATTCTTAGAACTTAATGAAAATGAAGGCACAACATACCCAAATCTATGGGACACAATGAAAGCAGTGCTTAGATGAAAACTCATAGCCCTGAGTGTCTCCAAAAAGAAACAGGAGAGAGCATGTACTAGCAACTTAATGGCGCACTTGAAAGCTCTGGAACAAAAAGAAGCAATTTCACCCAGGAGGAGTAGAAGACAGGAAATCATCAAACTCAGGGCTGAAATCAATCAAGTTGAAACAAAGAGAACCATACAAAGAATCAACAAAACCAGGAGCTGGTTCTTTGAGAAGATCAACAAGATAGATAAACCCCTAGCCAGACTTACTAAAGGGCACAGAGACAGTATTCAAATTAACAAAATTAGAAATGAAAAGGGAGATATAACAACAGAAACTGAGGAAATTCAAAAAATCATCAGATCCTACTACAAAAACCTATACTCAACACAACTAGAGAATCTGGAGGAAATGGACCATTTCCTCGACAGTTACCAAATACCAAAATTAAACCAGGATCAAATAGATCGTCTAAACAGACCCATAACCCCCAAAGAAATAGAAGGGGTCATAGACAGTCTTCCAACTAAAAAGAGCACAGGACCAGACGGTTTTAGTGCAGAATTCTATCAGACCTTCAATGAAGTCCTGATACCGATACTCGTCAAATTATTCCACAAAATAGAAACAGTAGGAACACTACCCAACTCATTCTATGAAGCCACAATTACCCTGATACCAAAACCACACAAAGATCCAACTAAGAAAGAGAACTACAGGCCAATTTCTCTTATGAATATCGATGCAAAAATACTAAACAAAATACTTGCCAACCGAATCCAAGAACACATCAAAACGATCATTCACCATGATCAAGTTGGCTTCATCCCAGGGATGCAGGGATGGTTCAATATACGGAAATCCATCAACGTAATCCACTACGTAAACAAACTCAAAGAAAAAAACCACATGGTCATCTCATTGGATGCTGAAAAAGCATTTGACACAATTCAGCATCCTTTCATGCTAAAGGTCCTAAAAAGAACAGGAATTCAAGGCCCATATCTAAACATATTAAAAGCAATATACAGCAGACCAGTAGCCAACATCAAGGTAAACGGAGAAAAACTCGAAGCAATCCCTCTAAAATCAGGGACTAGACAAGGCTGTCCCCTCTCGCCATATCTCTTCAATATAGTACTTGAGGTACTAGCTAGAGCAATTTGACAACAGAGGGAAGTCAAAGGGATACAAATCGGAAAGGAAGAAGTCAAACTATCACTATTTGCAGATGATATGATAGTTTACTTAAGTGACCCAAAAACCTCCACCAGAGAACTCCTGCAACTGATAAACAACTTCAGCAAAGTGGCTGGCTATAAAATCAACTCAAGTAAATCAGTAGCCTTCCTATACGCGAAGGATAAGCAGGCCGAGAAAGAAATTAGGGAAATGATACCCTTCACAATAGCCACAAATGATATAAAGTCTCTTGGAGTGACGCTAACCAAACATGTGAAAGATTTATACGACAAAAACTTCAGGTCTCTGAAGAGGGAAATTGAAGAAGACATCAGAAAATGGGAAAATCTTCCATGCTCGTGGGTTGGCAGGACTAATATAGTCAAAATGGCAATCTTGCCCAAAGCAATATACAGATTCAATGCAATCCCCATCAAAATCCCAACTCAGTTCTTCATAGAGCTAGAAAGAGCAATTCTCAAATTCATCTGGAATAACAAAAAACCCAGGATAGCTAAAACTATCATCAACAGCAAAAGAACTTCTAGGGGAATCAATATCCCGGACCTCAAGCAATATTACAGAGCAGTGGTATTAAAAACTGCATGGTATTGGTTCAGTGACAGGGAAGCGGATCAATGGAATAGGATCGAAGACCCAGAATTGAACCCACACATCTATGGCCAATTGATCTTCGACAAAGGAGCTGAAAACATCCAGTGGAAAAAAGATAGCCTTTTCAACAGATGGTGCTGGCTCAACTGGAAGTCAACATGCAGAAGAATGAGAATTGATCCACTCTTGCACTAAACTCAACTCCAAGTGGATCAAGGACCTCCACATAAAACCAGACACACTAAAACTAATAGAAAAGAAACTGGGGAAGACCCTTGAAGACATCGGCTCAGGGGAAAAATTCCTGAACAGAACACCAATTGCTTATACTCTAAGAACAAGAATAGACAAATGGGACCTCATAAAACTACAAAGTTTCTGTAAGGCAAAAGACACTGTCAAAAGGATAAATCGGCAACCAACAAATTGGGAAAAAATCTTCACCAACCCCACATCTGACAGAGGGCTAATCTCCAATGTATACAAAGAACTCAAGAGGTTAGACCCCAGAAAACCAAATAACCCTATCCAAAAATGGGGTACAGAGCTAAACAGACTTTTCACCTGAAGAAATTCGGATGGCTGAGAAACACCTTAAAAAATGTTCAACATCACTAGTCATTAGGGAAATGCAAATTAAAACAACCCTGAGATTTCACCTCACACCAGTCAGAATGGCTAAGATTAAAAACTCAGAAGACATCAGGTGTTGGCGAGAATGTGGAGAAAGAGGAACACTCCTCCACTGCTGGTGGGAATGGAAGCTGGTACAACCACTCTGGAAATCAGTATGGCGGTTCCTCAGAAAACTGGGCGTGATACTTCCGGAGGACCCAGCCATACCACTCCTGGGAATATACCCAGAAGATTCACCAGCATGCAATAAGGATACATGCTCCACTATGTTCATAGCAGCCTTATATATAATAGCCAGAAGCTGGAAAGAACCCAGATGTCCCTCAACAGAGGAATGGATACAAAAAATGTGGTATATATACACAATGGAGTACTATTCAGCCATTAGAAACAATGAATTCATGAAATTCTTAGAGAAATGGATGGAGCTGGAGAATGTCATACTAAGTGAGGTGACCCAGTCTCAAACGAATACCCATGGTATACAGTCACTAATAAGTGGATATTAGCCTAGAAGCTTGGAACACCAAAGACACAAATCACATATCAAGTGATGTCTCACAAGAAGAAAGGAGTGGACACTGGTGCTAGAATGGACCAAAACATCATTGTGGGAGAGTACAAGAACAGTAAAGTGGGAGGGGGTGGATGTGGGAGCAGGGGGAGGGAAAAGGACATGTGGGACCTTTGGGGGTGGGGAACCAGAAAAGGGGAAATGAATTGTAAATATAGAATATATACAATAAAAAAAATCAAAAAAAAAGTATAAGTTCATATAGACCTTAGTTGTTATTAGTGTTACTATTATTATTTGTCTGTTGTTCTCTGCTTTAACTGTGGTTCATAATACTGTCCTGTCATTCTCTGCTTTAACTGTGGTTCATAATACTGTCCTGTTACTACACAGTCTGTATTCTGGAATACTCGATTCATTATATAGTCTGTATATAAACCACACTAGCTGTATAGTACCTGGTCCTCTAGCAATACAAAGTTTGAAGCTACACAGTGTGTGTCACTGAACACTGTCCCTCACTTCCAAGTAAAACTAAAGCCAAGTTTCAAAATTTTAGTCAATATGCAACATTGAAAAATGTAGGAGGATCAATAACCTGGTTACTTTCCTGATTTCCCTTGGCTGCCTCATAGACCCTCAGATGACAACCTAGGTAGTCAGCAGCTCAGAGAAAAGGTTGGAAGGAAATGGAAGCAGGGACCAGAAAATACTGTCTGGCTAAATCTAACCAAAAAAGACTCATTCAAAGGCCCAACGTCCACTTCCCAACCAGGAACTTCAGTTGTTACATTCAACAGCACTGAGCCAGCAGTGCCTGGAGCTCTCCCTGCCACTCAGAACAACTATAGTGTGGCTTGTGGACTTCCCCACTCAGAGCAGTAGCAAGGACCATGAGGTCCCTGCCTCTACTCGGTGACATAAGAAGCAGACACAGAAGCTTCTGCTCCAGTCACAAGAGCCATTTAGTAACACAGCAACTAAGGCAATGCCTGCTGCTCCTATAGGTGACACATCAGGACAGAGGACAGTTGTCACAGGGGAATGGAGAAGTCCAGAAGTCATGGCAAAGGCTGCCTTTAGAATACCAAAGGAGGCTAAACTTTAGAATACCAAAGGTGGCTAAATCCCCAATGGTAACCTACTATATAAAGGAAGAAATACTTAGAATACTCTTTACATTTAATAATCAAAATTCCCAGGATGCCACTGTCTAAAGACCTCCCCCCCAATATGGAGAACCAGGAATATTGGCCTGAATGAAAAAGGGCAAGCATCATGAGGAATACCAACATAAACCAGATGCTGGCATTATCCGAGAAGGATTTTAACGTAACTATTATAAACTTTTCAATAGTTAATTATAAATTCTCTTAGCCAATGAAGACTAATAGACATTAATAATAGAAAAGCCCCCAAAATGTCCATGCTGCTGACAATGTTCTAAGTGACAACCTGGGCTCAGCTTAGACTGGACTCTGCCTGGGTAAACAGAAAGAGTGCTATAAGATAAACAAAAACCCAAACTCAGCATTCCTCAGAAATTCTGTTAGGTGTGTTCTGTGTGTGAGGAAAAACCATTATTTCCTTTATCTACCCCAACAGTCAAATACCTCAGACAAAGGGCATCTAGTTCCTGATTAAAGCAAACAACAACAGGTCAAAGGCCCCATTCTGAACACCCCAGCTGTTCTGGCTTGCACCACAAGCCTCTCTGTCTCCTCCTGCCTCTCTGTCTCTTCATAAAGCTGGCAAGGTTTTCCGGCTGGCTGCTGTTCTGTGCCCCACTCACCCACCAAGAGACAGTTGGCGGTCTGGATTCTCTCAGTGAACTGTTTCCACCAGACTGGTCCAGTTCAGTGGTTTTCATGTGCTCTTGCTCACGATCGAAAGGAGACAAATGGAAATTACAAAGCTCAGTGATACAACTAACCTAAATAAACATACTGGAAATAATCAGCTGCCAAGTGAAGTCGATAATGGGTTAACTGAGAGACAAGTTAGGAGAATTCATTCAATCTACAAAGGAGCTAGACGGTGGACTGAAAGGAAAAGTCAGTGGAGATAGCCAGTACTCTTCACTGCACAGCCCGCTGTCCTAGGCAGTGTGTTCAAAGAACATGTTTTCTTGAAAAAAATCAATGGAGTATTAGGGTTCTGTGGTCAAACACGAAATATTTCAAGACACAGTGGCTGAAAATTGCCCTTTGTAGTGAGAGCTACAAACCTCCTGATTTAAGGAGTGAACCAAATCCCATGTGAGAAATCTAAAGAGACCCAATCTACATAATTAAAGTTCCCCAATCTGTACAAAAGACCCTACACTAAATCATAAATAGAGTTGGGGTATAGCTCAGTGGTACAGCGCTTGCCTAGCTCAAGACCCTGGGTTCATAGGTATGAAAATAGAACTGGATGTATATCTATTCCTGCAACGATTAATGAAAGAAACAAAGCAACACACTTACCACACTAAATAACTCAGTGATGCGTATGAACTTAATAGAACCAAGCACACACAAATTGTTAACAATAACAACAACAACAATAATTTTTTCTATGACAATGAAAGTGACATGCATGTATAGTATTTATAAGTTTGGGAGGTTATTTACATCCTGATTATGGATTTTAATTTCAGATTTGAATTAGGACATAAGAGCTGTACAGAGCTGGCCTTCTAGGGGAGTAGCTGTCTTTGCTACATTCAGATAGGGACCTGTTGTTCCAGAGCAGGGAAGCTGTCCACATGGTGGCTGGCTACAGAATGATATCAGTCCCAGAAGGAGTTAAAAATGGCATGCCTCTACAAGCATCCAGTTGCCCATAAAACAAGTAAACCATCTTCAAGAGATCTGCTACTATGAAGAAAACTACTTCAACACTTTTCAGAGCCTATTTGCCAGCTACAAAGAAAAAATAGCCATGATTCTGGCTGCTTTCTTCAGCCACTGAATGTTCACTGAAGTGTGATTGTCACACTCTGGGATCTCGTCTCTCCAAAGGTTGCAGGTGCAGTGCAGGACAACATGTAGCAAGGAAGATATTGTACACCGGAAGCCAATCCTAGAATTCTCTGCACCATCCAGTTCATCTCCAGAGAAACTAGGCAGTAGTGATGGTTTACACATTGTTCCAAATAAGCGTTGATAAACAGAAATAGCACAACTGAATGAGATTTTTTCCAATGTTATTACCAACAGTGTCAGACATGAATTTAATTTTATGGGGCCAGTATTGTTTGGAAAACTTTTGTAGTCCATTATGCCTTTATGTCTGCTTCAAAGATTAAGAATTAGGCTTGCTTTACTCATCATAACTAACTCATAATGCTTATTGGTCTATTCGTAGCCCAGCAAGACAGAAAGGTGAATGAACATTCCTCTCAGGGCAGGAAATGGCAGCCTTCTGGGACAGTGTGATTATGTCCTATTTGTGCCTGATTTTGGATATGTACAGCCAGGATTAACTTTTTGAGGCATTTCCCTTGAGGCAGATTATGGAGGGGGCCGCATGAGTCAGGGTGCCCCATGATAAGAAGCTGGATTGATCTTTTGTCAAAAAGCCCAGTGCTAAAGGACTGAGTCAATCATGCCAAACACACACAATTCCTTCTTGCTCACAAAGTTCTCCTGGAAAAGCAATTTCATGACCTCTGTTGATGCTATCTTCTCTTCTTAACCTCCTTACTGCTAGAAATTACCTTCGATTCTGGGTGCCTAATAGATTCATTGTGTGAAATGAAAACTTGTGTGTTACTCCCAAATATGATAAACTCACTGGTTTTGAAAATCCAGACCATGAAAAGAAAGTCTAGCAAAATAATTTCTTTCTAGGAAAACTATTAGTCAAGGAGGTGATTAGTATTTAAAAAATACAATGCTTGACTTGAGATAGAACTTTGCTTTATAAATAAGCTAATGATCACACACACACACACACACACACACACACACACACAGAGAGAGAGAGAGAGAGAGAGAGAGAGAGAGAGAGAGAGAGCTTTCATTTTATAAGCTAAAGCATAGACTCCTTAAATTTATCCTTCTTCTTTGATGCTCTTTAACAAGGATTGTAAAATTTGATGTAAGAAGTATATTTGAAAGCACTTTGGTAAGACAGCATGAATATATTTAATTGCACTGATCTTCTCAGTTTTAAATGCTTACAATATAACAGCATCTATGGCTGCATGCTAGAGCATGAGGTTCATTTCAGATTAAAGCAGAAAAAAAAGTCATGCTTGCTCACAACAATTCTTTCACGAGAACTTGAATGAATACATCTGAATTTACTCTGAGTCCTTGATGCCGTGATTGTCCCCAGTCAATTTTTCTTGCATAGATGTAATAACTATAATTACAGCAGTAAAGAAATAAGTGGGATGCTACAACCAGATACAACCAGTGCCTGGTACTAAGAATGTGTTTAACTGATATAATACATACATATACATATATACATACATACACATATATGTGTATGTATATATTATTCTCTTATACAATACATATATACACATACAGTAATATATATTATTGTTATACAATACATACTAAACAAAGCCTCCCCTCCCTCTACTCTTTCCAACCTCCCAACTCTCCTCTAGATCCATTGTTCCTCTGTTTCCCCTCAGAAAAAAAGCAGGCTTCCCAGGGATATCAACCAAACAGGATTCAACAAGACCAGGAACAAACTCTCATATCAACACTGGATGAGGCAATCCAATAAGGAGGAAAAAGATTCCAAAAACAGGCCAAGAAGTCAGAGACAGCCCTCCCCACCAATAATGGATTGTGGCCTGGAAGTATAAGCCTCCTCCTCCCCCAATTGTTTTTGGACAGTGTTTTATCACAATAGCATAATGGAAACTGAAGCAAGAGCTGAGCCTTTCAAAGGCATACCCACACCCTTGTACTTCAGGGAAGTACTAGCCAGCAGTAGGGTGACTCTGGGTATTTGTTGGATGAAAAACCCTCCAGTGTTTGAAATGAGAGATTTCCTCTGAAGTGAAAGAAGGACAAGCATCTAATTGTAATAATGCTGGAAGCCCCTTGGGATTGGATTTTCTTGAATCTGAGTAGAGGGACATTGAATTGACTTGTCATTATAGACAGTATAGAGTGGACTGAATTGCCATTATAATACAGTAAATATGTTATAATATTGACTCCAGTTTTAACAATGTTTTTATTATGGAAAGCCTCGAATATATGCCAAAGCAAACATAACAGTGTTATAAATCTCAGGTCAGCAAGCTTCAGGAATGATCGACATACAGTGAAATTTGTTTCCTCCATGGTCTGGCCCACTTTGTCCTCACCATGTTGAACCAAATTTCATCAACGAGACAGTTTTATCTATAATTTGTATTATGGATTTTGCGTGAGTTTTCAGCTCTGTTACTAAAGATAATTCACCTTTTAATGTAACCATAATATAATTAACATATCAAAAATGAATAATTATTGTGACCAAGTAATTTGTGTTGTCTAGTCTTATGTCAGCTTGATACAGAAACTAGAGTTATCTGAAAGAGAGGAACCTCAATGAGAAAAACGTCTTCATAACATCCAACTGTAGGGCATTTCTTTTTAGTGATTGATGTGGGAGGGGCCAGTCCATTGTGGATGGTTCTATCCCTGGGCAGGCAGTCCTAGATCCTACAAGAAATCAAGCTGAGCAAGCCAGGGGGAGTAAGCCAGTAAGCTGCACCCCTCCATGGCCTCTGCATCTGCTCCTGCCTCCAGGCTCCAGCCCTGCTTGCATTCCTGTCCTGACGTCCTTCGTGATAAACAACCATGTGAAGGCATAAACCAAGTAAACCTTTTCCTCCTCAACTTGATTTTTTTTTCACAGTGCTTTATTGCAAGTATACAAACCCCAACTAAGAAGCAATTATTCAAATTTCTAATTTTCTCTAAAACAACATAGTTATATAACTATGTTGTAGCTTGTTAAATTAAAATCCAAATACCAGCTGCACATTTAACTGGTTATACCTCTTAAGTCCGTTTCCCCTAAAATATCTCTACCTCTCTTCTTACCTTTCTTATTTTTTGTTATAGATGGAAATCAGATTTCGGATCTTATATTTTCCAACACTCTACTTCTTTGATCACATATCTGAGGTGTCGCCTGCCATGTTTCTTGGTCTCATTTCCATAGATAGGATGTTAGAGTTGGAGCCTCCTTCACACTCAGAAGCTTTTGTTTTCCACACTCTCCCCCACTCTCCACCCCAGAACGGACCCCGCACAAGGCAAAACTCTTCCCTCAAGGAGATCAAAATGGAAATGTCTGGTTACCTCCGTTCATGGTGTTACGGGGTAAATATCACACCCCACAGAGCTGCTAACACAATAGTCACTGTAAAATCTTTATTCTACTTCTATCACTTCTATAATCTCTGCTGTGAGAAAGTCTTTAGCTCTTTATTATAAAATCAGCCTTGAGATTTCTAAAGTAAATGCTCTCATTTTACCTAAATGCCTACTACCCTGAATAGCATGCTGGAATTTTTAAGATCTAATTTGAAATTCAAAAGATATTGACATGCAAAAATGATCACCAACCCTCCCATCTCTGTAAAGGTTAACCTCTGAGTCCGGGCTTAGCAGTACAGAAAAGCTACGGGGAGAAGGGAAATTACCAAGGATGAAATACGGAAGGCGATGCATAACATTCCAAGACCCTTTCCTCCTCGTCCATACAAACAAAACTCCTGGGCACCTGAAGAAGTCCCAGAGAAACAAAGTACAATGGAACTGTTCCTCAGAGGGCACCATCACCACAGTTGGCCTTCTTCGTGTGCTGCGCCTGCATTTACAGGCTCACACTGAGAACAAATAAGCCAGCAGCCAGCTGCCCACAGCGATAGCCCGCATCTCTACACTTCAGTAATTCCTCTTGGCACGACAGGCTCCTGAGTGACAAGCTCTTTGGTTCTCCAGTCCTGAGAGAGATGCACAGATTCAGTGTTGTTAACTTCAGCTCAAGACACTTCCTAAAAATTATTCTCCTTAGCCAAGCATTAGACTTGGAGAATGCAGTTCCGTCGTGGGTATTGCTGTTATTTTAACTGAAGGAAAGTTGCTCACCCTGTCAGCCCAACCCTATTCTTAGGGGAGAAATCTGAAACTTGGCAATAACAATCCTCTTTTCTTTCAGCATGGGCAGTGAAGCTGTAGTGTCAAGAGTGGACATTGTAAATCATTATTTCTGTACAGGAAAATCTTCCATTTGGGCACTAGACATCATAGCTCTCCTCATATATTTTCAGTCTGAACAAGACTATGAGGTACTTTTTTTTCTCATATGTGAGCTCTGCAGTTAGATTCTCCAGCATTTGATGCCAGTTTTGTTATTTGATAATGTCAAAATATTTGGCATTTTAAAGCCTCTTTGGCCTTGTCTGGCTATTGGGAATAATGATAGTTCATATCTCAAAAGTTTGTGGGTGAGAAGAATACAAAATAATGCTCTATTTACCCATAAAAAGACTTAGCTTATAAGAGAACAGTATTATGCTGATATTACCTATCTCCATAAACACTGTGAAAATCCTCTGTGCCCTGAACAGAAGCAAGAAAAGCACCCAATGGTGCAAGGGTTATCTTCAGCTCCCTAGTGCCTTTCCTGTGTGGAACAACTCCTGGAGATTTATGGAAGATATTCCTATGCAGATTATTTATTCCCACAAAGCTTTGCCACTATGTAATCCATTCCAAACTCACAAGAGATTTGGAATGCCACCAGGGTGCCCATCTGGGGATGGCCTGCTGGATGCTAGAATTTTCTGTTGGTTTTGTGTACTCTTTGGCAGCCCTCAGCCATGGCAAGAATGGGTAGGTCAGCCCAAAGGGCTCTGGACAAGACTGGAAAAGACCTAAATACACCGAGCTGGGGTTCTTGGAAATTAGACTATCCTGGCTAGGAGGAGCAGTGCTAGGGCTGACTGGAAAAGCAAATGGGTTGTGTGGGTAATACCTTCCTCTCCATAAACCCAGGGACACCTCTGGTTCCTTCTGATGGCTCAGAAACACAGGCAACCTGTACCTTCTAAAAGACTCTTCAGAGCAACCCACAGGGAGAACCCTAAGCCCCTCCCTTCCACTCAGTATTTCCTTTTGTAACCAGAATCTCATATGCTCACTCATATTGAAGAAAGAAAAACAAGAAAGAAATGAACACACACACACACACACACACACAAGGTCCATTTCCTCCAGATACCCTTGTGCACATGTTGTCACTATATATAACACAGAACTCAGAGAGATTGATTCTGCCACTCACTCTGCTTTATTACTGCTTCTTTCCTAAGCCTGGACAGTGTTGAGAGAAATATTATCTTTCTCTAACTCTTTGCTTCAGGCTGTGAAATACGTGCACAAATATGTTGTGTTGGAGCTCTCCTCTTTCTCATAATGGTTTAGTAAAATATGGTAACTAATAAAAGATGACATCAGAGTGACAGGCACCTTAATGACTCAGAAAGCTCCTACTCAGAAAGCTTCCAGACATTACTAATACAAATTCCCCTGCCTCCAGTCTATTCCTCACCAAAAAGTTGCTAACTAAACTAATTCTTTATTATTTGACATTAATCTATTATATCAACCTGCTGTCCTAGTGGTCATTGTTGGTCCTGCTATGCCCTGAAGAAAAAGTAGAAAAGGCCGAGCTTCTTTTACTTTCATGTCTCATTGTTTTCTAATAATTTTATTATGTTAAGAAAGAGGGAAGGGGAAGAATGGAGAGAGAGGTGGGAGATGGAGGAAAACAAGGGAGGGCAGGCTGGGTTAAAGCTAAGTGGTAAAGAAAGCATTGCCAATTATGTACAAGGCTTTAGGTTTGAGCACTAGCATAGAGAGAGGGCAGGGAGGGGGAGGGAGAGAGGAAGAGAGGAAGGGAAGAAGGAAGGAAGGAGAGAGGGAGGGAGGGAGGAAGGGAAGGAAGGAAGTTAGAGTGGAGTTTAGTAATCACTGTGGGACGGGTTCCTAGTGGGTGGGAATTACAGCAACTGTGGCCTTCCTACTGTGCTCTCTAAAAGCAAGGGGATGATTTTTTTCTTAATGTTCTAACACTGTTGGATATGCCACTATATATAATTATCATATTGAAGTTAAGATTTTTATTGCTTTATTTTTCTTAATAATAACTTTTACATTGATGGAAACACTTTCTCATAATGCCATGAGATACTGCAAAGGGTCTGTATCCGCTTGGTTTCTGTGAGTGTAATAAAACACAATGACCAAAAGCAACCTGGGGAGGAGGAGTTTGCTTGGCTTACAAGTCACAGTCCATCAGGAAGGAAAGCCAAGGAACTCAGGCAGGAACCTGGAGACAGACGAGAATGGAAGCAGTTCATGAAATTCTGCTTATTGGTTTGCTCTTTGCAATTTGCTCAACCTGCTTTCTTATACAAACCAGTTATGGCTATCCCTGACCGCACTGGACTGGGCCCTCCCACATCAATCATCAGTGAAGAAAATGCTCCACAGATTGGCCTACAGGCCAATCAGATGGACGCATTTTCTCAGGTGATCTTCCCTTTTCCCAGAGAATTTTAGCTTGTGTCAACTTGATGAAAATCCAACCAGCACACTGTCAGCAGTCAGTTGCTTGTGTTTTTTTTACTCAAACTGTATTCCTTTTCCATGCCCAGGTACAAACACTAATAAATCCTTAGATTCCGGCGCATGGGGCTGAGCCAACAATATAAACCTCCTGACCTTGCATCCAGGAGGCAGTTTTCAGAGCAGGGAGCAAGGCTGAGTGCTGGTGGCTTTTCTGTGGCTGAATCAACCTCTAAAGAGGAAAGGATTGCTTTCAGCTTTCCAGTCCTGATTTCTCGGTCCTGGAAGCACATGGCAGAAGGGGCCTGTGAATGTTCACTTCATAGTGGAGACGAAACAGAGAGAGAAGGGACCACTGTACCCTTTGGGGATATACCTGAGTCCCTAACTTCATCCCGCCAAGTCCTGCCTCTTAAAGGATCCACCATTTTCCAATAGCACACAGACTGGTAAGTGGGTCTTCAATACACAGGACTTTAGGAATGATCCAGATTCAAAGAATACCAATTAAGAATGAACAAACATTTGCTTTGTTTTTTAGAGGTCTAAACAGAAGCATCTGCACCAAAGTGTTGACTGCATTTCAAATTACAGTACAAAGCAGACAGAAAGAGCTAGACAGACATGCTGTAGAGGCTGAGCACTGGAATCACATGCTTCCCTCAACAGAAAGCCCAGGAGTTACAACATATTTTTGTCTGCATGTGATACTAAACCAAGTTAAACAAGTATTTCAACCCAATAGAATAGATGCAGTAGTCCCACCCAAGTAAAAGGGATAAATTCTAAGCCCTTTGGCAGCTACTATAAAATCAAAATTAAAGTCTACGTGTATATATAATGTATTTTCCTTCATTTATGTATTTACTGATAAAATTCAATTTATAAATTCAAATAGGGTATAGTTAGAGATTAACAGTAACTGCCTAAAAACAATAATTATGAGAATTCAAATAAAATTTACTTAAAACCATTTGTTTATTTTTAGAATTTTATACTACTGTCATCAGACCTTAGTTGACCACAGACAAACTTAAAATAAAGATGAAAATAAGCAGATTGCTATATTGCAATGAGACAAAACAATAATAAATTTCAAGTCTGGTATTTGTACAAAATTCTGGTATAATCTGGCCCTCTAAACTAAAGAGATTCAATGGGCTGCATTGTGGTCAGACAGGAACCGGAATTGAAAGATGGAGCTGGCTGGCTTACCCTATTTGAAACAGTTGACTGAGCACACGTGACCAAACCCTGACTGCTGGACGATTTAACTTGTTTAACTGTGGATACAACACAATTTGCCTCAGTTTCCCTTAGCATGATGACTCCATAGTGGTTTGCACCACTGGGTCCAATACAGAAACCTAAACAAAATTAGAGCCTTGTTCAAAGTTAATTCAATAGTATAAAGGGGAAATCCAACAAGTCACAAGGATTCCCCCCCACCAGCCTCTGTCATCTCCCGAACGTCCCGAAACTTACCAAAACGATACACATAACTATTGCTCAGGAAAACAGAACATATCTACCTATTTTTCTCATAACTTGTTCTCAATTTTTTCCAAGAGGAAGGAATAAAAAGAGGCAAAGTTTCTTAGAATTAGAAAAAAATTCTCAGAGGAATTCAAAGTTCTTGACAGTTCTCTTGAAAATCAGGCCATGTAAGAGGCCGCTCTATTTTTCAGTGACCTTTTCTGCTTCCTGGTGTTAAATTTTAGTTTTCAAGTGTCCTTGAAATTGTGACTAACCATGACTTCCATCACAATCCTTAATATTAAAATGGCTGATAGCATATTGTTGGTAATACTTAGGAAATGTGGAAAAAGATTAAATTTTCCCTCAACTTTTACAAAAGTTTCAGGCTTATCATTCAAGCACCACTCAAGTGTGATCCTATTTCTCTTTATATATTTTTATTTATTCTTTGAAAATGTCAAACATCTATACAATGTACTTTTACCATGTTTACCATCACTGCATCTCTTCACCTCTCTCAGGACTTTCACCAAACATTTCTATTTTCCAACTTCATATTTCTTTTTTTTTTTTTGGGGGGTGGTTCGAGACAAGGTTTCTCTGTGTAGTCCTGGCTGTTCTGGAACTCACTCTGTAGACCAGGCTGGCCTCGAACTCAGAAATCTACCTGCCTCTGCCTTCCAAGTGCTGGGATTATAGGCGTGAGCCACCATGCCCAGACAACTTCATATTTCTTTTCCATCTATTTTATAAACCACTAAATCTAACTAGTGTTTCCTGTGTGTGCTTGAATATGAGGCCACCCACTTAAGAGTGTGGTGATTGTCTTAGTTATGGTTTTACTGCTGTGAAGAGACACCATGACCAAGGCAACTCTTATAAGGACAATATTTAATTGGGTCTTGCTCACACGTTCAAAGGTTTAGTGCATTATCATCAAGGCAGGAACGTGGCAGCATCTAGCCTGGCATGGTTCAAAAGGAACTGAGAGTTCTACATCTTCATCTGAAGGCTGTTAGCAGAAAACTGGCTTCCAGGCAGCTAGGACTAGGGTATTAAAGCCCACACCCACAATGACACACCTACTTCAAAAAGGCCATACCAACTCCAACAAGCCCACACATCTAAATAGTGCCACTCCCTGGGCCAAACATATACAACCCATCACAGTGATTTTATTTTGAAAGTTTCCATTTTAAAGTATGATCCCAGTCTCTTCAAATATCCAGTTTAGAGAGTGATGCTTTAGGCATCACTGTGTCTCCTGGGCAGTAGACTGAATATCTAGACAAATCTCACTCACCTACTGTCCATCTTTCTCCATGTATGGATGACCAAGAATGCTTGGTCTTGTGTCTAATTGAACCTCAATTCCATTCAGTTATATGTACCAAGGTTGTTGACATCTGTATCTTCATATGTATTATCTATCATCTATTATACATCTATCTATCATCTTTCACCTATCACCATTCTATCATCTATTATCTATGAATTGGTCATTTATTAACCGTCAGTAATCTATCATCTATTTATCTATCCATCCATTTCTAGCATATCTTATTGTACTGGCTAGTTTGGTGTGTCAACTTGACACAGGCTGAGTTATCATAGGAAAAGGAGCTTCACTTGAGGAAGTGCCTCTATGAGATCCAGCTGTGGGGCATTTTCTCAATTAGTGATCAAGTGAAGGAGGGCCCCTTGTGGGTGGTGCCATCTCTGGGCTGGTATTCTTGGGTTCTATAAGAGAGCAGGCTGAGCAAACCAGGGGAAGCAAGCCAGTAAGTAACATCCCTCCATGGCCTCTGCATCAGCTCCTGCTTCCTGACCTGCTTGAGTTCCAGTCCTGACTTCCTTTGGTAATGAACAGCTGTATGGAAGTGTAAGCTCAATAAACCCTTTCCTCCCCAACTTGCTTCTTGGTCATGATGTTTGTGCAGGAATAGAAACTCTGACTAAGACAAATTGGTACCAGAAGTGGGGTATTCCTGTGACAACCTGACCATGTTTTGGGGAGGACTGTGGAAGGACTTTGGAACTTTGGGCTAGATGGTCCATCCAGTGATGAGACCTCTGTGAGATGTGGAGGAGCTTGGAAGATTATGTTGAGAACAGTGCAGAAGATGGAGGCCTGGTTTGTGAAATTTCAGTGGGAAGATTAAAGACTCTTATCAGGGCCATGAAGACTCTATGGTTTTGGTTAGCTGGAGCTGAAGAATCAGCTGTGAGTAACAAGATACCAAAACCATTAAAGTCAACCTTTGTGTTACTGGGACTATTGATGCTGGTTAGCTGAAGCTAAGAAATTAGCAGTGATTAAGAAGAAACCAGCATCACTGAGGTGAAATCGTCTGGAAGGTGTTTTCTGAGAGCACAGAGGGTGTGTTCCGGATAGCCAAGGTTGTACCTCGTGCTGTAGCAGGACTTGGTACTGTGTAAGAGTCACCCAGGTGGTACTCCTTTTGAAGGCATGAAGGCATCATGAAGAACAGCTGAGGCTTGGTACAGTGAGAGGCCATGGAAGGCCATTGGTGAAGGTGTACCCTCAGTTGTAATTGATAGCCCAAGACTGAAGGGATCATGCAAAGGAGTTGAGGCTTGGAGATGCCAGTACTATGCAATGACTACCAAGGACAGCAGCAGCAGTGGAGTACAGGCAGCTGGAGCCTAGAAGACAAGGTGTGTGCTACAAAGGGCAGAGTTGGAGAAGTGACTCAAGCCCTTGGAGGAGCCCAGAAGATCATGAGTTGGATCCCAGACATTGAACCATTGGAGTTTCAGTTTTGCTTTTGATTGTGACTGTGCCCTGATATTTTTCCCTCTTGAAAGAAGGTATTTTAGTGGAGCCCACAGTTCAGAGACTTGAATTTTTAAAAGACTTTGAATTTTAAGATATTGGACATTTTAAAGGGACTGAACTTTTAATATGTAAAGACTGTGGGACTCTTTACATTACTGAGATCTTGGGAATGAATAAGAAATTAAGGGTTGAGGCTTAATAGTGATATGTTGGTGTGTCAAGTTGACAAGGGGCCAATTGTACTGGCTAGTTTGGTGTATCAACTTGACACAGGCTGGAGTTATCATAGGAAAAGGAGCTTCACTTGGGGAAGTGCCTCTATGAGATCCAGCTGTGGGGCATTTTCTCAATTAGTGATCAAGTGAAGGAGGGCCCCTTGTGGGTGGTGCCATCTCTGGGCTGGTATTCTTGGGTTCTATAAGAGAGCAGGCTGAGCAAACCAGGGGAAGCAAGCCAGTAAGTAACATCCCTCCATGGCCTCTGCATCAGCTCCTGCTTCCTGACCTGCTTGAGTTCCAGTCCTGACTTCCTTTGGTAATGAACAGCTGTGTGGAAGTGTAAGCTCAATAAACCCTTTCCTCCACAACTTGCTTCTTGGTCATGATGTTTGTGCAGGAATAGAAACCCTGACTAAGACACTTATCAAGAATTTTCCTGGTTCCAAATAAAGAGCCTAATACTTGTTAGCACTCCTAGCATGGGAGCCAGGATATGAAGTCACAGGAATGTGAGTTATCCCTCTAGCTTCTTTGCTAGAAGTCTCAGTCTCTCTCTCTCTCTCTCTCTCTCTCTCTCTCTCTCTCTCTCTCTCCCCTCTCTCCCCTCTCTCCCTCCCTCTTCTCTCCCTCCCTCTCACTTTTCTCTTCTTCCTCCCCATTTGATGCTGGAACCCAATGAACACATGCCTCAAATTTTTCTCTTTAACCCAAGAATCTAACAAGATTAGAAAGAACTCAACTCATGAAAGAAATCATACCATATCATGTTGTTATTACACAAAACCCAGAGCCTATTTCATCAGGATTAGATTAGGGCACTGGCCTCTCATGACTTTACAGAGTTCGTAATTAAGCCCTGTTGCTCCAGAGGCCACCTTGATATGGAAGGTAATCATTAGAAGAAGGCTCTACCAGAATCACCAATGACTTATAGCCCAAGCACACACCTGCTTTTATTTTTCCATTCAACTTCAGCCCTATTTTGTGAACTGTAGGAAAGTGAGTCTTCTGTTTTATTGACAAAATGGCAACCAACAAATTGGGAAAAGATCTTCACCAACCCCACATCCGACAGAGGGCTAATATCCAATATATACAAAGAACTCAAGAAGTTAGACCCCCCAAAACCAAATAACCCTATTAAAAATGGGGTACAGAGCAGAACAAATAATTGTCACCAGAAGAAATTCGGATGGCTGAGAAACACCTTAAGAGATGTTCAACATCATTAGTCATCAGGGAAATGCAAATCAAAACAACCCTGAGATTCCACCTCACACCAGTCAGAATGGCAAAAATTAAAAACTCAGGAGACAACAGGTGCTGGCAAAGATGTGGAGAAAGAGGAACACTCCTCCACTGTTGGTGTGATGGCAAGATGGTACAACTGCTCTGGAAATCAGTCTGGTGGTTTCCTCAGAAAATTGGGCATGACACTTCCAGAGGACCCTGTCATACCACTCCTGGGCATAAACCCAGAGGATTCCCCTGCATACAATAAAGACACATGCTCCACTATGTTCATAGCAGCCTTATTTATAATAGCCAGAAGCTGGAAGGAGCCCAGATGTCCCTCAAAGGAGGAATGGATACAGAAAATGTGGTATATTTATACAATGGAATACTACTCAGCAATTAAAAATAATGAATTCGTGCAATTTGTAGGCAAATGGTTGGATCTGGAAAATATCATCCTAAGTGAGTTATCCCAATCACAAAAGAATACACATGAAATGCAATCACTGATAAGTGGATATTAATGAGCCCAGAAGCTCTGAATACTCAAGGCACAATTAGCAAGTCAAAAGATTCCCAAGAAGGAGGAAGGAAAGGACCCTGGGCCTGAAAAGATTGGATCCAGTTTTGTAGGAGAGTACCAGAACAGAGAAATGGGGGGGGGGTACTTATGGGACATATGGTGAGGGGGGAACTGGGAAAGGGGAAAGCCTTTGAAATATAAACAAAGAATATAGAATAAATAATAATAATAAAACGGCAAAAAATGCATCCTTTCTCCTTCTCTCAAAGCCTACTTGTAGCTATTAAACTAAGATCAAAGTTGCTGAGTCATGGCAGCCTACTACCTACCCATCAACCAACTGAGGAGAGAGGGGAGAACTATAGCAGCACTTGCTCTAGCGAAGATTGTGAATTTCCCCCAAAACCCCAAGCTAAAAAATTGGTCTTCAGTAGAGAGATACAGCCTGCTGAGTTTCTTAAGTCATTGAAGTCACTGGGGAGTGTGCCACTGAGGGGGATAATGGAACCCAGATACCTACTCATTTTGGATTCCTGTTTGTATCATCCCTTGCCTATTGCTAACACCAATACTCAACAGGGAAGCCCAGAGCTTACCTGCTCATTGAAAACATTAGAAGGGTTTGATCTCTTAAGTGTCTCAGGTATCTCAGAGTGACAGTGAAAGAGAAAGAGAAAGAAGAAGAAGCAGGGAAGGAGAAAAGAGAGGAGGAAGGAGTAAAGGAAGGAGGGAGGACCGGGCACAGATGGAAGGAGGAAGGGAGAAAAGGAGGGAGGGAGAGAGGGAAGAAGGGAGGAAGGGAGGGGAGAGAGAGAGAGAGAGAGAGAGAGAGAGAGAGAGAGAGAGAAGGAACTAAGTCTTAGTTGTTCCCAAAAAAAACTGGTGAGAAATTGAACTTTGTGAAGAGTTAACAGAGAAGTACTTCCACAGTGAAAAACAAAAGAAAATGTAAAAAACAAAACAAGGCAAACAAACAAACAAAAAAACAATTCACACACCTGGATAATGAAACGCATAGATTTGTTCAGAACATCAAACATTAAAATGGAGATAAGTGAAGAAACTATTTGAAATATTATGGAATTTTCTGTGGCTGAATGAGTACATAGAGGCAATAGAGGCATGAATCTTCCTTCTTGCACTGTATGTGATGAATATGCAAAAGAGGAGCTTAAAAACCCCTTGTAGGCAAGATTTCAAGTAAAAGAGATACTAATAATCACAATAAAAATCACTGGAAATATGTTTTTCTAAACCCTGTCCCCAATATGCATCTGCTTCAGTAACATCTACAGGAAACATGTTCACCCTCCTTTCAAAACTAGCTTCTGTTCACTGGACGGTGCTCAGCATTGAGACAGAACTCCAGGAGGATGGGGAACGGTCACATCAGTGAAGGTGACTGTCTGTAATATAAATCAGGTATCAGACACTGTGCAATATTGACCCTGCAAAGTAACTACTTGGGTTGAGCATTTTAAATCAAAACTCTAAAACCCAAAATGCTCAAAACTGAAATCTTTCCAGCAAGGTCATGAGTTCACAGTGAAAGAAAAATCTGTACTTATTTTTAAGTTTCAGTCAAAGGTTGCTTCACTAAAATACTGTACAAAGTTTCCTTCTGGCTGTGTGTGCAGGGTACATATAGAACATTGAGGAATCTTGAGTTTACTCATGGTTTACAACCCCAGATATCTCACAGTGTAAATGTTAATACCGCCAAATCTGGGGAAGAAAGTGAAAACGTGTTGCCTTTGAAGTTTGGGGTAAACAGCCTGTGTTCCATTGTATTCACAAGCAGGGAAACTGAATCAGACTATGTGACTCATGCCAGCCTGGAAGCTGCCCACCACTTCGCTTCATCAGATGACCAGTCCCTAGATAAAGACACTCATCTTACCCATGTAGCAACTGATTAAACATATAAAGAAATACTATGATGAATAAAGAAATGAACATACCAAAGGCCTGCAGAAAAACACAGAGAAGCAACTGAGTCACTGGGGGCAACCAAAGCAAATGGAGTTCAGAAGGATTTGCATTGGGGTAAAGAGTTCAGAGGTAGCACCATTACTGGGCAAAAATATTATGCAAATTCACTGTGACAGGGAGTGAATGGGGAAAGACACAGAGGTCTGGAAATGTGCCCATGAGCCCTATCCAGTCTGCATGGGGTCACCATTTATATGAATTCCTGGCTAATGTTATAGCAAAGTTTGCCATTTAAATAGGAACAGCTGTTCGGAACCAAGGCACTAGAACCAGATATAGCTCTACAGTGTTATATATGAAGCATAACGGCCCAGAGAAAACTAACCACTTTGCCACCTTATACTCAGTCTGTACATCAACTGAGCCAATGAATGTATTCAAAATCTGCAAGCCCCGTTGTGCCCATAAGATAGTTTATCTTTGTATAGTCATTTACCAATGGGGCAAGAGTTATGATTTTCATGAGATTCATAATGAGGTTTTATAGCACATGCACTCTCAACAAATCAAGGTTAGGGACTATGTTACCCAGTCAAGGTGGCATATCCAACAACCACTAACTACCACGAGGCTCTTTCTGGAAGATTTAACTCAAAGCGTGAGGTCGAATGGGCCCTCTAAAACATTTCAAATTCCAAGGTAAAACCAGGAAGCTAATGTTTCCCTCAGTGGTTACTCCCTTACCCTAACGGGGATCTATGCAGAACTGCCATAATCTTGGCCCTTTGGGTACTTCAAACTCTGTATCTGGAAAACTGCATTCAAGGACTAACCTCCAGACCTGTTTCGTTTCCATCTTCCCTGCAGAGGGAGACAGTACTTCTGTCCTGTCTACAGTACTTGATCAGGAGGACGGTCTGCATGCCTGTTCACCTGCTCTTTATTATCACCGACATTCCAAGAAATGGAGGCCACTATGTACTGACCTTCTACCATCAGCCCACACACCTCTCCAATCTACACTTACACCTGTTAACATCATGGCTTCCTGAAATCTGTAATGACAACCTCACCACACTGCCACAAGTCCCTCGTGCCTGTAGTGCACCCAAAATATTCTTTTAAAAATCCACCTGTGATGCTATCTTCAAACTTAAAATACTTGCATTAATTACCTTTAACACTAGGAGGTAAACGACAAAACTTTTGGGAACAGCATCCTTGTCCTCCCTGAGGGTTTATGCATACTCATCACATGCTTTGTCTTAACAGTTAACCACAACCTAACTGATGAGATTACTTTCACCTCTCAGATATTTTAGGAGGCCATTAGATCTCATGCTTTGACCAATGTCTGTTCTATAAATGACGACTAAATTCAGATTGCCAAACATTTATGTAAATGCTGGCTGAGCTTGGCAGCCTACCTGTAACTCCAGCTTCAGAAGGTAGAGAAGTAGGATCCTCACAAGTGGGTAGGGAAGCTAATGTTTTGTGGCAAGACAGTTCCTGTCTACTTACTATATGAAGTCCATGCCAGACCAAAGTATGGATACAATATGGTGTAACTTGGTGAAACAATTCATCTTATTGAGATTACTTATAGGAATATAATCTGTTGACTATTCTTGGTTGTCAACTATATCTGGAATTAAATAAAATCCAACTGGAAGCGTACATCTTGGGGGAAATTTACTTGATTGAATAATTTATAATAGGATGATCTATACTATATAGATCTGGGTTCTATAACTATAACTATATAACTGCATAACTGGGTTATATAACTATAACTCAGGATCTTTTGAGGTGGAAAAGTCCACCTTAAATTTGGACTACACTTTCTGTTGACTGCCTGTATGAAGGACATGGAAGAAATGCTTGCTCTTTACCTGCAAGTCCTCATCCTCACTGGCCAGTTTACTCCTTTACTGACGTTAGAACCAGAACCTTCGGGATTCTGAAGATGTACTAAAGAATATCTTGAGGCATTCATCATTGTGGACTGGACAACTACTGAATTTCTGGACTACGCATTGGAAGACCACCATTGTTTTAAGTTTTTATACTTAACATTTATTCTCATTTATAAATGAATAAACCTAAATAAGAGAGAGAGAGGGGATACAGAGAGAGGCCTAACTAATACAGAAGGGTTATTTACAGGAACAGAAATAATTCCGCTCTATCACTAAAACAACCCCTCCCAGCACAAGTGACAGCTCACCAAAGCTAGGAATCTAGAGCAAGCACACTGCACAACCTACAGGCAGCTCAACGGGCTGGAACATGTCTTTTCCAAGTGACTCAGTTGGTCTAAACCTCCTCCAGCCAGACTGACTGGATTCTGCTTCTTCTAGGCAACTAGTTTGGTCTCCATTTTCTTTGTTGCTTGTCTTGTCTCAGAGTGACTCTCCACAGCTTTTATTGTTTTCTCTTGGGAGAGAGGGGCCTAGTGAATCTGGTCAGCTTCAGGGACTTCCTGAAACTATGCTGGGTTATTGGTCTTCTGTCTTAAGGTTATTGTAGGACAAAATGTTTCAATTGCAAAAGAAACTGCTACACAACAACTAGCTGTACCAATAAGTTCTGAGTCAGCTTGAGAGACCTTGCCTCACTAAATAAGGTAGAAAATAATCAAGGGTAAGCGTATGCTTAGATTTTTTTCAAAACTTACTTTATTTAGGGTTCTCAAACACTTCAACCTCACTCCTAATCCACCAACAAGATGTAGAGGAGAAAGAAGGATAATATGAAAAGAGTGTTGTGGACCTGTTTAGAAATAGTTCCTGGGGGTGATTCTGCTTTGTTGTGATGATACCAGTAGTCCAGTTCAACAGCAAACACCAAACATGAATCTGTACAGCTAGCATGAGCCAGCAGACAGAGCCAGTCTCCACTAAATCAACATGAGTCAGTGAAAGTGGCCAGAATCATCCAGAATACCAGGAGAAGTTTTTTGGCACATCTCTGTCTATGAAATGAAGGTCAAGAAAGACCAGTAAAGACTCATGCAGCATCAAGCAGCATAATAATACAAAAGTGTTCTCTCACTGTTTGTGGGGTTCTATTTATATTCTTTCTAAACATTGTGTGCCTTCTCGAGTTTTTGTTTTCAGCAAAATATCATGTAATACAACTGAGTTGTTAAATTTCCACTTCAGGTGAGTCCTGACACTATCCTCAGACCTCCATATGCACACACATATATACACACATGCAAAACACGCATGCACCACACACACAACACAATACATACACTCTTGAAAAAGCAAAAGTGACAAATTAAGTCAGAAACAGAGAGATACTAACTTTCACATTGAAACTAGAACTATTGAATGTATAGAAAAGAGGTAGGAGGAAAGTCACTAGCAGCGGAGGACAGAAGACAGGGATAAAGCACAGAGCCTTATGGATTTAGGGTCTTTCTCTTGATTCATTTTGTTTCTTGCAGATCAGTTGTAGAGCAAAGTAAGCATAGCTACCTCAAGGGCTGTGTGTTTAAATTTTTCTAAGAGTAATTTTAAATATCATAAGCAAAAAGGTTAACTATTTGAGGTACTATGTTAGGAATTTTAATCTAGTCACTCAAATTTCTATCAAAAATCATAACAGTATTTTGTACCCTATAAATAAATGCAAGTATAATCTGTCAATATTCTTTCCTTTTTTGTGTTTGGATATTTTTATTTACATTTCAGATGGTATCCCCTTTCCTGGTTTTTCTGCCTGAAACCATCTATCCTATCCTCCCTCCCCTGCTTCTATGAAGGTGCTCCCCACCCACCCACCCACTCCCACCTCTCTGACCTGGCATTCCCCTACACTGGAGTATTGAGCCTTCACAGAACAAAGGGCCTCTCCTCCTATTGATGTCCTGCAAGGCCATCCTCTGCTACATATGCAGCAGGAGCCATGGGTCCCTCCATGTGTATTCTTTGTTTGGTGGTTTAGTCCCTGGGAACTCTGGGGTGTCTGGTTGGTTGATATTGTTGTTCTTCCTGTGGGATTGCAAACCTCTTCAGCTCCTTCAATCCTTTCTATAATTCCTCCACTGGGGACCCAGTGCTCACCCCAATGGTTGGCTGAGAGCATCCTCCTCTGTATTTGCCAGAGCCTCTCGGGAGACATCCATATCAGGCTCCTGTTAGCAAGCACTTCTTGGCATCCACAATAGTATCTGGGATGGATCCCCTGATGGAGCAGTCTCTGCTCCACACTTTGATTCCATATTTCCTCCTGTGAGTATTTTGTTCACCCTTATAAGAAGAACTGAAGCATCTACATTTTGGTCTTCCTTCTTCTTGAGCTGTGAATTGAATCTTGGGCATTCCAAGCTTTGTGACTATTATCTACTTATCAGTGAATACATACCATGTGTGTTCTTTTGTAACTTTTGTAACTTTTTGTTACCTCACTCAGGATATTTTCAAGTTCTATCCATTTGCCTACAAATTTCATGAAATCATTTGCCCTGGCCTGCAGGGGTTTCGACAGGGGACCCTAGGAGAGAAGAGCAGAGAAACAGGGACAGGAGACGAGAAGAAGGCCAAGACCAACTTTGTTCGAGGCCCCAAAATCTATATTCTCAGGGGATTATACAGGCAGGAGAAGAAGCAAGGTATGTGGGATTTTCCACGTAGCCTGGGCATTCTGCTAAGGTGAATCTCTGGCAGCTGTAAGATGTTTTCTTCTTCTGGGAGGGCACAGTGGTGACCATTGACTATCCAATCTCTCCAAGGTCTGTAGCTGAGGAGAAGTCAAAACCTAAGCCTATCTTTAAAATGAACTCTAAACATAAAGGTCAGTTTGGCTCCTGGCATCTCCTCCCTTTTTATTTAATTTTTCTGAGGCCGGCGAGAACGCGGACATCTATATGTCTCGTTGATGCACGAGTGGGCATTAACCAAAAAAGGGGGGAAGCATTGACCTGATCCCTCTCGTGGGGAACAGAAGATTGTTCTTCCCACATCTTAGGTGGCTCTTGGTGTCTTTTGGAGAGGAGGGGCAGAGCCTATCTTGGTGGGAGACCCCCACAGAATGTAGAGTTGTCTGAGAACTGACACCAACCCCCATGCAAATCAGGTGTGCTTCACGGGGGACTCAGAAGCGGACAATTGGGTCCTCCCCCTGCAATGCCTTGCTCTACACCCCTTGCAGGTGCCCACACTGAGTTCACGCTGTGCTGAACCAGTGTGCATAGTTCTGAGTTTCTATGCATCCCCCGTGGGGGTGATGTCATCGCATGGCTCAGCCAGGCCTCTATCAGCCAAATCAAGTTGATGATAACGTACCTGTATGGTTTTGAATGCCATGGAGTCAAACTGTTGTCTAATAAATCTTATACATAAGCAAAGGCCCAACAAGGTGCATCAGGAGAGAAAACACACTACCAATCAGTGGTAGCTCTAGAAAATTCTGTCTCTGAAGATCTTCATTCAACTTATGGAGTTTATATACCTGTAATTCTATTAGGCCAGATTCATTAACATAATAGCAACATTTTTCCTTAAGAAAAAGGCAAATTCCACCCTTCTCAGCTGTGAGAAGGTCTAAGGCACAGCAATTCTGCAAGGCAGCTTAGGCAAGTGGAGTTATTTGCCCTTGCAGAGAAGCCAAAGATTCTGCAGAAGCCTCTGTAGCTAATTGAAATTGTTCAGCTAACTTATTGGTGACTATAATAGAAAGTCCCAATGATCTACCTGCCAATCCAGCGGCCACCACAGACATAGTCAGGGAAAGGCCGATTAAAAAGGGCAAAAATAATGCATTTTTCTCTCTTCTGAAATGCTCAGAAGACATAAAAAATTTGCAGGGGGATGTTGAGTCTGCAGACGTAGAGTCTCAGTTGGTAGAGCATGAGACTCTTAATCTCAGGGTCGTGGGCTTGAGCCCCACATTGGGTGCCAGTTGCCCCAGCCTGCGGGGGTTTCGACAGGGGACCCTAGGAGAGAAGAGCAGAGAAACAGGGACAGGAGAGGAGAAGAAGAAGGCCAAGACCAACTTTGTTCAAGGCCCCAAAAACTATGTTCTCAGGGAACTTATACAGGCAGGGAAAGACGCAAGGCAAGTGGGACTTTCCACGTAGCCTGGGCATTCTGCCAAGGTGAATCTCTGGCAGCTGTAAGATGTTTTCTTCTTCTGAGAGGGCACAGTGACCATGACCACCCAATCTCTCCAAGGTCTCTAGCTGAAGAGAAGCCAAAACCTAAGCCTATCTTTAAAATGAACTCTAAACATAAAGTAAGGTCAGTTTGGCTCTGGGCAATAATTGTTTTTAATAGCTGAGTAATATTCCATTGTGTAAATTGAACATTTTCTGTATCCATTCCTCTGTTGAGGGACATCTGTATTGTTTCCAACTTCTGGCTATTATAAATATGGCTGCTATAAACATAGTGGAGCATGTGTCCTTATTATATGTTGGAGCATCTTCTGGGTATATGCCCAGGAGTGGTATAGCTGGGCCCTCCAATTTTCTAAGGAACCACCAGACAGATTTCCAGAGTGGTTGTACCAGCTTGCAATCCCACCAGCAGTGGAGGAGTGTTCTACTTGGTGGGAAAAAGAACTGATGAGATCCTAAAGAGAAGTATAAAAACTAAAACATTTTTCTTTGGGCCCTTGGCAAGAATATAGACATTTTCTCTGTTCCTTATACATCTAAGGTCATAGGGTCCTAACCTAAGAAGTGTTGTATCAAATGCAGGGATTTATACCTGCTCTATAAACTAGATTTATAAACTAGATTATAAATATAGATTCTATATGCTAGAATGGAATGGCATGGCATGCAATAGTTATTTATAGAATTAGTGAACCCAATAGGCAGTAGCTCTTGTCATAGCTATGAACTTGGAGTGGTACTTTCAACTTTCACCAAGATTTTTTTCTATATTCTTTGTTTATATTCCAAATGATTTCCCCCTTTTCCGGTTCCCCCCTCACCATATGTCCCATAAGTCCTCTTCCCTCTGCCCATTCCCCAATCACCCTCCTCCCCTTTCTCTGTCCTGGTACTTCCCTACAATACTGGATCAAGCCTTTTCAGGACCAGGGCCCTATCCTTCCTTCCTTCTTGGGAACCATTTGATATGCTAATTGTGTCTTGAGTATTCAGAACTTCTAGGGTGACTAATATCCACTTATCAGTGATTACATTTCATGTGTATTCTTCTGTGATTGGGTTATCTCACTTAGGATGATATTTTCCAGTTCCAACCATTTGCCTACAAATTTCATGAATTCATTGTTTTTAATTGCTGAGCAGTATTCCATTGTATAAATATACCACATTTTCTGTATCCATTCCTCCATTGAGGGACATCTTGGTTCTTTCCAGCTTCTGGCTATTATAAATAAGGCTGCTATGAACATAGTGGACCATGTGTCTTTGTTGCATGCAGGGGAATCCTCTGGGTCTATTTCCAGGAGTGGTATAACAGGGTCCTCTGGAAGTGTCATGGCCAGTTTTCTGAGGAAACCTCAGACTGATTTCCAGAGTGGTTGTATCAGCTTGCAATCCCATCAGCAGTGGAGGAGTGTTCCTGTTTCTCCACATCCTCACCAACACCTGCTGTCTCCTGAGTTTTTAATCTTAGCCATTTTTACAACGTGAATACCTGTAATGTGACCCATAAAGCCTCTTCCACTGCAATGTGCCTCTTATGGTTATCTCTGTGAATGTCACTATGCTGAAGGTAATAGATGATAACAAAGATGTAGTGCATTACTAGCCCATGAATTATTCCATCTGAGTGAGAAAGCAATCATTCAAGTATTAACGAAAATGAGAACTCTGAATTAGAAAGGCTAGCCAATCACTCAGTCGAATACAGAGCTGGTTCTGATTTCTCACTACACACCAGACAAGCCCCTGCTTTTTCTGCCTATGTAGGAAATTAGCTCTGCTAGCCAAATTGCCTAATTTACTGGTACTATTTCCTTCTGTTAAAAGCCTAACTAATTAATCAGGAGTTACGTTAAAGGTCCTTTCCTTACCCTGAACTCTTTCATGTCATTCTCCTGTATGGTTAAAAAAAAAAGGATCAAAATTAAGTAAACCTTCTCTTTTATAGGCAACACCCAGAAATCACTTAATAAATTGTAGCCTTTCAGTGGGCTATCTGTAATACAGAGAATCTCATGGTTTCTTATTTAGTCTCAGTACATTTAACCCCTTACACCATTCAGAAGTATACCATTTCTGCTATTCCTAAGCTAAAAAAAATCAGTTTGACAGTTTTAATACTTCCTGGATTAGTTCCAAATTGAATTTGAATTGTGTCTCAAAGTGGCCCAAATGATGTCATGGCATTCTTTCTTTTCTTTGGCTGCACCATATCCATGTCTGGGTAACAAACTAAATGGCCTTACTGTTTGTAGCAGACCCCTTGGTTGAGAAGGAAGTAAAAATAACAAAGTAGCAGAGATGTGGATGGAGAGAAAATGGAGGAAGGGGGGAAAGAAGGGGAAGGTGAGGGAAAGTGAGTAAAGAAAAATGAGATTAAAGGAGGGGGAGAAGAAAGAAATCTGAGTCTCATTACTGGTTCCTCTTTAATGGAGCTAAAGTGTTTAGTGTTTTCATTCATCTTTATTCTTGGCTCCCTGAGGAAATGCTTTGATTTGAATTATAGAATGGAACTAAATTGAGGAACAGTGAAAAAAACAGACTGAAGATTCCAGCACACACCAACACAAGAAGAGAAGAGATGGGGTTTGGAAGACATTCAAGAGGCACTTTTGAGTGTCCAAGACAGTTTGCTGTGTTGGAAATATAGCGAAGAACACGTAAAGGGCAGATCTGCCTTTGCTGATCTCCACTAGTGGTGATGTCTGTGGAGAGAATAGAATGGAGCAAAAGTCAGAAGTTTGAGGTGAGAAAATAATTGGCCTTTCAATAGAGCAGAGTTTCTCAACCAATGGTCTCAACCCCTCTGGAAGTCAAACAACCTTTTCTCAGGGTTTGCCTAAGATCATAAGAAAACACAGATATTTGCATTACAATTCATAACCAGAGCAAAACTACAGCTATAAAGTAGCAACAAGAATAATTCTATAGTTAGAGGTCACCACAACATGAAGAACTGTATTAAAGGGTTGCAGCATTAGGAAGGCTGAGAACCACTATGATAAAGCATGGTGGAGTTATGAACATGCACAATTAGCAGAGATTGATTTGAGGTACTGAGTCGGAAAAACCAAATGCCTGTTGTTAGTACTAAGAAAGATAGAACTAGAAAAACCCTGGAAAGAAAGTTGATAGCTTCTATTTGGGGCTATGTAACATTTGAGGAAACATAAAATCCAACTGGAGATGTTCAAATGACAATGAAAATCTAAGGTCTCAAGTTTTGCAGGAGGTGATAATCCAGGGAATAAGGATAGAGCAGATGTAGAAATATCCACAATTAACCACAAAGAAGGGACAAAGAGATTCATGACACTAAAAGAGTGGTTTACAGCTTAAGGTTAAACAAAACAAAATCCTGAATTTCTTGCATCCCATCATTCATGTTGATACTGTAACTGTGGTGTTCATGAAATAGCATGGTAAGGGCAGAAAAGAAATCTATAATTTGGTTCATTCCATGTCCTAAATGAATGCAAATAAGATGAGTGTGTGACCCACAAGGGAAGAAGTGAGCCAATCTCTCTGCAGAGGTCAGCTATTCAACAGAGACCTCAAAGGTCTGGAATCTCTCAGATCCAAAGCTCCATGTGCCTTTAGTTAATAATGAAGATCACAGTGTTCCAAGCTGATGTTGTTTGGAAGAAAGATGTGAGACAGTTGCTGAATGTATTCCAAAGAAGAAATCCATGAGGAAAGAGTCCTGGCCCAGACCTCGGGTAACTCCTGTAAATCCCATAGGAAGGGAGCTTTGCTAGAGTGGAGAAACCATTCATCAGGAGCTTTCTGGCATTCCAGTTTGCTTTCTGGTTCTGCAACCAAAAGCAATTTGGGGAGGAAAGTGTTTATTTGGCTCACACTTCCAGATCACAGTCGATCATTGAGGGTATGAGGTCAAATCAAAAATCGCGGAGGAATTCAGTTTACTAGCTTGCTTCTTCTTGCACACACACACACACACACACACACACACACACACACACGCGCGCGCGCGCGCGCGTGCGCGCACAAATGCACAAGCTAGAACCATCGGCTTAGTAGTGCTCTTCCTACGGTGAACTGGGCCTTCCCACATCAATCAGCAATCAAGATAATTCCCCACAGATATGGACACAGGCCAATTTGACCTGGGCATTTTCTCTCTCTCAAGATGACTCTTGCTTATGTAAAGTTGACAACATAAAAGGCTACTACTGCCTCCTCAGAACAGACACTATAAGTTGATAGGTATGGAAAAACTAAAATGTGTTCAAAACAAATCCTAAAAGTAGCTCTGTACAATAATCAATTCTTACCCAACAAAAATCCCGTGCCATTGTTAGGATGAGATGTGGAAAATTAAAATCATTTGTGAAGAAGGCTACTAGCTTACACACATAACAAAACTCCCAGCTTTTAAAGTGTTTGATGAAAAATAAAATCCTATTTATGTTCAATTATGCTGAGAATCAAAGCCATTAGCTATCAATATAAATAAATATAAGCAAGACATTTTAAAAAGCAGTAGAATGGAGCATGGGCAGAAAGTGATAGAAATACAGGGGGGTTGAATTAAATATATCTACAGAATTAATGGACAATGGAAAATGTATTCACCCAGAAAAACACAAGTAGGAAAATGGCAGTTTCTGTCTCTGAAAGGGCAAAGTGGTCCCATCTTGGTACAAGGTCAGGGTACATCTGTCTTCCTGTTCAATTAGGAGTAGAAAGCTGTTCAAAGGAAACCAAGTACAGCAACAAATAAAAGCCATGCAATAAGAGTTTTGAAGAGGTTTAGGTTTTATGTTAAGAAAAATGAGATCAAGGAATACATAATCCTAGCACGTGTATGCTAAAGCACAGTGCTTACTCTTTATGACTACAAAGGCAGAAAAAGCCAACTCATTTATTTACCAAGTACTTTTAGAGAACTTGCCACATGCTAAATCTTTGATATAAAAGTAAAATGAAACCAGATATGGTTCCTCTCCTTCTGACTCTCACAGTTCAGCACAAGAAAGGATAACAAATCAAACACACATGTAAACATGAAGGATATCTACAAAACAGGTGGGAGGGAGAGCTTCCTGGGGGGAAGCTGCCAAGTCAGGAGCCCGAAAATGACGTTCTGATAGAAGTCATACTTAAAAGCATACACATGAACTTCATATGAAGAGAATCATTTCAAGTGTCACAGAAGGAAGTGGAGACAGTGAACATTACATTGAAAAGAGTCCAGTGGCTAGGGGCTGACTGCTTTATAAAGAAAAACAACTCACCAGGATGAAAGCTTCTAGATAAGCAGAAAGCTCAACCATGACATTCCCATATCTTACAAACAGCAGCTCCAAGTAATCCCTAAGAAAGCCTGTGGGTAGAATTTTTAAATGAACAGCTACACGAAAACTTGTAGTTGTCTTTGTACCAAGGAACCCATGACATTTACACACACACACACACACACACACACACACACACGTACACACATCTAGACACACAAACAGACATGTATACATGTGACATGAATATGCATATATATGCAATATATATGTACACGTGTACAAGCTAGCATATATGCAGTAAAACAAGGAGCCAAGTATCATGTCTCACAGGCACCATATAAACTTCAGAGACATCTCCAGAATGAACAATCTAGTATCTCAATAAAAGTGATGACTTGCAGACGTGAAAATGGAACCTATAAAATACTGAAAATCAGATATTTACCTCACTAACCACAGTGTGTGTACCTTCCTTCCTTCCTACTCAGTCATACTACAGAAATAGGTAAAGTCTATTTGTAGGTATATCAAGGCAATACTTGATGATTGATAAATGGTTGTTAGTTGTAGGTATAACAGTAGTGTTATGATTCTCTGAGAGGCTTCACCTTTGGGGATTGTGTAGTAAAACTCATGGAGAGAACATCATATACACAGTGGGTTTACTTCAATATAATTCTCGACATGAGCAGCGGTTGGAGGTGAGGATGGATAAAAGAATGATCCTGTAGGAAATAGCGGAAATTGAAAACTGCCACATCATTGTTTTCTGCCTTCCTCTTGAATAGCTTTGAATTGACTTGTTACTGTGGCTGAACAGTATTTTCCACTGAACAGCTTCCATCAGAACATTCTAATTTAAGCTAGAGTCTAGATATACCTTGGCCTTGGACCACAATAGGGCACAAAGTCTTTTTTTTTTTTAGAAGTAAAGACACTTTATGATAAAATTAAAGATTTACATGGAAAATATTTCACATAAACACATTAAAATTGACAATTTTCATGGAAAATCAAAGAGTAAAGTGGTAGACATGTAAAACATTGCTAAATTAATTGAAATGTGGGATAGAAACATTTTATGATAGAATTGAAGATTTACGTGGAAAATATTTCTGATAAATTTGTAGAGAAATGTAGAAAAACATGTTAAAATTGAAGATTATCATGGAAAATTTTCTGAAATTACCGTTAGCTTGTCTTCATGCCCGGCATCATTCTACATGATACATTAAGACAGATTGTCTCACTTGTGCATTTTGGAGTGTTGCATTTGGGGTTGTCTATAGCTTTTCACCAATTCAATTATTGGTTTGATATTTGGCTAGGTGATAAGTATATAGCATTCCACAATGGCACAGGCTCAGGAGAGACTGCAGAGAGTTGTTATATTTCGGCGCACATCCTCGCACAGGCAGACACCAAAGCTGCCATGAGGTCACACAAGGAACTGCTTGTGTTTTCCCATCGAGGTACCCCCCCAATAAAAAATTTGATGTGTAATGGATGTTTGGGAAGCCTTTGTGCTTCGTACATACTAAATGCTATATTGGTGGGTTAAGAAAATCCACAGTAAGTTTAGCTTGCTAACCCTGCCTTCTGTAGGCACAAAGTAGACAAACAAATACATCTTGTACCATCAAAGCTGTACCACAACACCAGCACTTTCTTGCTGCTTTTACCAGAGCTGTGTGCAAACAACTTGACACCATTCTCTTCTGTTGTTGACTGTGTATTCCTGGAGCGCACTTAGGTGCTGAACCTGGGACTCAAACAAAAGTGGAAAGAAAACAAACTTACCTAGATCCAGCCAGAATGGTGCCTACTTTCTAGAATAAAGCAAAACTGCCACTCTGTGGGTTTTGGAGTGACAACCCATGCAGTAGGTAAAGAGCATGTCTGTGCTTAGCGATGAGGGAGCTCCAAGATCAAAGGCTCTCTTCGAGTTGCTTTCGTATTTCTGAAGGTAAGCTATTTAAAGCATCTCTGTCTTCTATTTTATTTTAGGTGAAAACCAATTTTATCCAAATAACTTACATAGGATGGTGTTGAGGAAGTGAAGAGAAACGGAGAAATAAGGGGCTGGAAGAAGAAGAAGGAGGAGCCGTTGCCCAAGGCAAGGCCTCCTGCCCTCCGAGAGTCAGAACTCCCAACGGTCTTTGGAATTTGACTACATAGAGACATTGGTTTTATAGAGACATATTTCCAACATGAATATTAAAATAGCATTTTTCTAGGAATCTCATATGCAAGCTAATATAAGTAAATATTAATTTCATTTGTAGAAGAACTATCTTGACAGCCATGCACCCTTTGTGACCAATGACTTTGTCTTATCCACGGTACCTCAGGCTCTGATATAGGACATGATTTATCACACAGAGAGGGGGGGGAGGGAGAGAGAGACATCAAGGGCAACATCAGACGTGTTATGTGTGAGTTTTAAGATATTTAACCTTCATAACCTTGATAATCTCTTGAAAAGCCTACAAAAATCTTATGTCAATGCTCAAAACTGTGTTGAAATCTCTTTTTAATAAATGTCAATTCTGTTTCTTACTGGTTTGTCCTAATTTTTTTTTTTTTGTGGTGAAGTCAAGAATCCCAACTATGCCTAAGTAGAGATTTCTTAGAACTCCTGCTGCTACAAGACCATACTAAGGAACTGCTGCTGCTGCTGTCTCAGTATTTACTCCTAAAACAATTGAGTAAGGAAAATCGATAATACCAGATAATTTCAGCATCCAGCGCATACTCAGAGCAAAGTTTTCTTGCCCGTGAAGCCGGTTCCTGGGATATCATTGCTTCCTTCTACACTGAAATCCCAGGCGTGTTTAGACTTAGAACTCACTCTTCAACTTAACGTGAGCAATTTCAAAGACATCTGATTTCCATACTTCCGATCATAAAGTTGAGAACTTAGTGAAATGCACCTGACAAGACTGATAGGAAATTTCAAAACTCTTTGGAGTCCTGAGGAAATTGGGTTTGCTTTTGTTCAATTTCAAATCCATTGAAGACCAAAAATACAGCTTAAGTGCAAAGTCCCTTGCAACCTAATCTCACCAAAGTTCGGTATTTCCTCCCAAAGGGAGCGTAGGAAAAGTGGTGAGGGAATTCAACCACAGTTAAATTGTTGAAATAAATGTGCCTAAGTGAGCAAGAGCATTGCGGTGTGCGCTTCGGCGGACAGCCCGAGCCCTCGCCTGCCAGCCCTAGCTGAACAGTGGTCGCTTTGAAACCTCTGCTGGCATCTGTACCCTCAGCTGATTTGATTTGATCAATATGTCTGGGAAAATGGCAAGATTTTCTCAAAGTCCATGAAGTATAAACACAGAGATGTCCCAGTGCAGGGAGACACCCCAGAGCACTCAACGTGTTCCGGGAAAACCCTCTGTCTGGATTCATTTTCCATTTAACTTCATTTTCTGATCAAAATAAGAGTTGCTTGTGTCATAATTAAAAGAGCGCAAGCGGTCGCATGGCGCTGTTCTTTCTGGGCTCAGAAGGGACTGTCGTTTATCAATTTGTAAACTTATCACAGGAAATAAGTGAACGTTATGTGCAGCCGATGTGAATTAGCTCACTGGGGACAGGAATTTAATGAGCAAGAGTCAGAGAGGGAAATAAACAAACTGGGTCCCTGTGGTGTTGGGTGTCTGGGTTGCTAGAAGACCTCCAACAGGGGGCTGTCTGCACCAAACAGCAGGGGGAAGCTCTCCTGGGTGAGGGAATTTCTTCACTGTGTAGTACTTTGAGAACAGCATGGCCCTCTACAGATCCCACGACATCTAAGATAACAATAATCTACCTTTGTATCAGTGGTTACGCTCGCCTTGAGAAAATGGGAGCGTAAGATACACTGTACAAGGCGCAGGCTGTTACACGGCGCTCAAAACTCTCTCCGGCTTTTTAGGGCATCACTTTGCTCTGGCTCTGACCAGCTCTGCCCTCATTTTCTGTCTGCCCTCATGGTGTTTCTTTACAGCTCATGGCCTCTAGCAAACAAACATCAGTCCCTTACATGCTCTGGAAATGTGCCTGCCATCTCCTGGATCTGTGAGGTGCCTCTGCCATCTCTCATGACTGTCCCTTCCTGGTGCCGCTGGACAGCCTTATCATGAGCCAACAGTGAACCGCATAGCTTACTGGCTTACATGCAGCCTTGAGGGTCACGAGTGGAAGCAAAGCTGAGAGTGAGGTCCCAGCTTGGCATGTCATTTCTTTTTTTTTTTTTTTTCTATGTTCTTTGTTTAAATTCCAAACGCTTTCCCTTTCCCAGTCCCCCCTCACTATATGTCCCATAAGTCCTCTTCCCTCCACCCAATCCCCAATCACCTCCCCTCCCATTTCTTTGTTCTAGTACTCCCCTACCATACTGGATCAAGTCTTTTCAGGACCAGGGCCCTCTCCTTCCTTCTTCTTTGGAATCATATGGTTTGCTAATTGTGACGTGAGTATTCAGAGCTTCTGGGCTAATTAATATCCACTTATCAGTGGTTGCATTTCATGTGTATTCTTTTGTGATTGGGTTACCTCACTTAGGATGATATTTTCTGGTTCCAACCATTTGCCTACAAATTTCATGAATTCATTGCTTTTAACTGCTGGGTAATATTCCATAGTATAAATATACCACATTTTCTGTATCCATTTCTCCATTGAGGGACATCTGGGCTCCTTCCAACTTCTAGCTATTATAAATAAGGCTGCTATGAACGTAGTGGAACATGTGTCTTTGTTGCATGCAGGGGAATCCGCTGGGTATATGCCCAGGAGTGGTACAACAGGGTCCTCTGGAGGTGTCATGGCATGTCATTTCAAGCCTAGGCCAAAGAGCTGCTGATTCTGAGTTGGGCTCCTAGGCTATTACATGAAGAACTTGTAGTAAGAGACCTCTATGTTTGTTTTCAATGCAAATAAAACCCTAATTCCATCCTAAGTATTCAGGGACTCCTTAGGGCTGGCCAATGCCCCTGTTCTCAACCCAAGAGGAAGCTTAACAACAGTTTTGTATTTTGCTGTCTTTCCCTACTATTACATAACTTATCCATATGAACATAAAGGAATAGAAAGAAGGCATACAGATGACTATAAAGTCACTCTTAAGTGGTATTCTTCTAAGCACATTATCTCCTTCTGTGTACTCCAAGGATCTGGATGAAATCTTTAGGTTTACTGTTGAATCCCTTCTGAAATTCATGTTTCTTTTTTTAAGGCATTTTTTTATTAGATATATTCTGTATTTACATTTCAAATGTTGTCTCCTTTCCTGGTCCCCCACCCCCAATGAAGCTCAAGAAGAAGGAAGAACAAAGTATGGATACTCTGGTCCTTCTTAGAAGGGGGAACAAAATACCCACAGGAGGAGATACAGAGACAAAGTGTGGAGCAGAGACTGAGGGAAAGACCATCCAGAGACTGCCCCTCCTAGGGATCCATCCCATATACAGACACTATTGTGATTGCCAACAAGTGCTTGCTGACAGGAGCATGATATAGCTGTCACCTCGGAGGCTGTGCCAGTGCGTGACAAATACTGAGAGGGACACCCTCAGCCAACCATTGAACTGAGCACAGGGTCCCCAGAGGAGGAACTAGAGAAAGGACCCAAGGAATGAAGGGGTTTGCAGCACCATAGGAGCAACAACAGTATGAACCACCCAGTACCCCCAGAGCTCCTAAGGACTAAACCAGCAACCAAAGAAATTTATGTTTCTTAAAAAATATTTTACATTTATTCAGTGTGTGGGGTGTGTGTGTGTGTGTGTGTGTGTGTGTGTGTGTACCACAGCCTACACATAGAAATCATAGACAACTTGTGAGAGTTGGTTCTCCTGTTCTGCCTCTACATTCTGAGGTCCAGGAACTAAACTCAGGGCATCAAACTTGGCAGCAACATATTTTTACCTGCTGAGACATGTGGCTAGCCCATAAAGTCTGTATGTGAATAAATGGTAACTAACTCTATATTTTATTTCACTGGCAAGTATTCATTCTTTTATCTTAAAATAGACTCTCCTGTACATCATACTAACCTGAACTCACTTTGTATCCAGAGCTGGCTTTGAACTCTGGTCCTTCTACCTTGATCCTCTGAATCCTGTGACTATGGTGTATATTACCACACCTAGTTTTGATGGTAGTTTCTTTTTAATTGTGTAAATTTTAAGAAACCCAGAGCTATAAAAACCATATAAGAAGAACTGGGCTTCAATCCCTCCCACCCCCTGTCCTTACTTCTGGGGCAGACTCTTGATGGATCTGCTGCAGTGAAGGCACCATCTTCTGATCCATCCTAGAGAACACACTGCACTCAGAACAGCTGGTAAGAACTCCCTCCCACCTCTGGAGTCCCAGAGCTGCTGCTGGAGGCCCTGACTTGATACCCAGCAACCACCAAAATGCCACCATCCTAAATACCACTCCCCTTCCGTTCCTTCTACCACTTCCACTGCCATTTCCTCTGAAGTAGTCTGGAGAGGCCTCAGGGCACAGGTAGGACAACCCCTGCTGCTCAGAGGAACCTGTCCAGAACACTCAGGTGGGATCTTTCCAGTTTCTGTCTCCAGCTGGGAATCATGCTCTGCCACAGTGCACCATATCCAGGTGGCATAAGGAGCTAGCTAACCACCCAGGACTGTGGAGAGGCCTGAGAGAGCAGAGTTTATCCTGGGCCACATAGCTACATACACAAATACCACCACAAGAGAGCTGGTCTCCCAGGAGTGCCTACATACCTGTGTGCACAGAGAGAACAGGAATCCCAGGAGTACAGATACACAGGCTTGCAGGACAGATAAACCACAATCTGAGACAGCAAGACCAGATAACAACAGAGAAAATCAGACGGCAGAAGACAAAGGCAAGAACATTACCAATAGAAACCAAGGCAACATCGTACTATCTGAACCCAGTTCTCCCACAACAGCAAGTCCTGGATATCCCAACACACCGGAAAAGCAAGAACTGGATCACATCTCATGATGTTGATATGGGACTTCAAGAAGGACATAAATAATTCTCTTAAAGAAATACAGGAAAACATGGGACAACAGTTAGCAGCCCTTAAAGCAGAAACACAAAACTCCCTTATAGAAACACAGGAGAACATGGGTCAACAGATAGAAGCCCTTATAGAGAAAACACAAAAATTCCTTAAAGAATTACAGGAAAACACAAACAAACAAGTGAAGGAATTGAACAAAACTATCCAGGATCTAAAAGTGAAGTAGAAACAACAAAGAAATCACAAAGGAAGACAACGCTGGAGATAGAAAGCCTTGGAAAGAAATCAGGAGTCATAGATGTAAGCATCAACAACAGAATACAAGAGATAGAAGAAAGAACCTCAGGTGCTGAAGAGACCATAGAAAACATTGACTCAACAAAGAAAATGCAAAATGTAAAAAGCTTGTAACCCCCAAAATTCAGGAAATCCAGGGCACAATGAGGAGACCAAATCTAAGGATTATAGGCATAGAAGAGAACAAACATTTACAACTTAAAGGGTCAGTAAATATCTTCAACAAAATTATAGAAGAAAACTTCCCAAAGAAAGAGATGCCCATGAACACATCAGAAGTCTACAGAACTACAAACAGAATGGACCAGAACAGAAACTCCTCCTGGCACATAATAATCAAAACACTAAATGCACTTAACAAAGAAAGAATACTAAAAGCAGTAAGGGGGAAAGGTCAAGTAACCTATAAAAATAGACCTATCAGAATTACACCAGACTTCTCACCAGAAACTATGAAAGTGAGAAGATCCTAAGCATACAGACCCTAAGAGAATATAAATGTCAGCCCAGGCTACTATACCCAGCAAAACTCTCAATTACCATAGATGGAGAAAACAAGATATTCCATGACAAAACCAAATTTATATGATATCTTTCCACAAACCCAGTCCTACAAAGTATAATGGGTGGAAAATACCAACACAAGGAAAACTACACCCTAGAAAAAGTAATAAAGTAATCTTTCAACAAACCCCAAAGAAGATAGCCATACCAACAGAAGTCCACCTTTAACAACAAAAATAACAGGAAATAACAATAACTTTTCCTTAATGTCTCTTAACATCAATGGACTCAACACCCTAATAAAAAGACATAGACTAACAGACTGGATATGTAAATAGGACCCAATATTTTACTGCATATAAGAAACCCACCTCAGTGACAGTCACTACCTCAGAATCAAAAGTTGGAAAACAATTTTCGAAGCAAATGTTCCCAAGAAACAAGCTGGAGTGGCGATTCTTACATCAGATAAAAATCGATTTTCAACCAAAAGTTGTCAAAAAGATATGGAGGGGCATTTCATACTAGTCAAAGGAAAAAAATCTACCAAGATGAACTCTCAATTCTGAACTCCTATGCTCCAAATGCAAGGGCACCTACTTCATAAAAGAAACTTTACTGAAGCTCAAAGCACACATTGCATCCCACACAATAATAGTGGGAGACTTCATCACCCCACTCTCAGAAATGGACAAATCATGGAAACAGAAACCAAACAAAGACACAGTGAAACTAACAGAAGTTATGAACCTAATGGATCTAACAGATATTTATAGAACATTTCATCCTAAAGCAAAAGAATATACCTTCTTCTCAACACCTAATGGTACCTTCTCCAAAATTGACCATATAATTGATCACAAAACAGGCTTCAACAGATACAGGAATATTGAAATAATTTCATGCACCCTATCAGATCACCACAGTGTAAGGCTGGTCTTGAGTCCCAACAAAAACAACGAAAAACACACATACAAATGGGATTTCATAAAATTGCAAAGCTTCTGCAAGTCAAAGAACACTGTCAATAGGACAAAACAGCAACCAACAGATTGGGAAAAGATCTTTACCAATCCTATATTTGATAGAGGGCTAATATCCAATGTATAAAAAGAACTCAAGAAGTTAGACTCTAGAGAGTCAAATAACTCTATTAATAAATGAGATACAGGGCTAAACAGAAGAATTCTTGACTGAGGAAACTCTAATGGCTGAGAAGCACATAAAGAAATGTTCAGCATCCTTAGTTATCAGAGAAATGCAAATCAAAACAACTCTGAGATTCTACCTCACACCAGTCAGAACAACTAAGATCAAAAACTCAGGGGACAGCAAATGCTGGCAAGGATATGGAGAAAGAGGGATACTTCTCCACTGCTGGTGGAATTTCAAGCTGGTACAACCACTCTGGAAATAAGTTTGGTGGTTCCTCAGAAAATTAGACATAGTACTACCTAAGGACCCAGCTATACCACTCCTGGGCATATACCCAGAAGATGTGCCTACATGTAATAAGGACACATGCTCCACTATGTTCATAGCATCCTTATTTATAATAGCCAGAAGCTGGAAAGAACACAGATGTCCTTCAATAGAGGAATGGATACAGAAAATGTGGTATATTTACACAATGGAGTACTTACTCAGCTATTAAAAACAATGAATTCATGAAATTCTTAGGCTAATGAATGGAACTAAAATGTGTCTTCCTAAGTGAGGTAAACAAATCACAAAAGAACACACATGGTATATTCTCACTGATAAGTGGATATTAACCCAAAAGCTCAGAATAAATGATACACAACTCACAGACCACATGAAGATCAAGAAGAAGGAAGACCAAAGTGTGGGTGCTTCAGTTTTTCTGAGAAAGGGAACAAAATACTCACAGGAGAAATTATGGAAACAAAGTGTGGGGCAGAGACTGAAGGAAAGGCCACCCAGAGACTGTCCTACCTGGGGATTTATCCTAAAAATAGTCACCAAACCCAACACTATTGTGGATGACAAGAAGTGCTTGCTGAAAGGAGCCTGTTATGGCTATATCCTGAGGGGCTCTGTCAGATCCTTACAGATACAGAGACAGATGCTAGGAGCAAGCATTTGACTGAGCGTGGGGTCTCCAATTGAAGAGTTTGAGGAAGACTGGAGGAGCTGAAGGGGATTGCAGCCCCATGGGAAGAACTTCGATGTAGGGCCAATAAGACACCCCAGGGACTCCCGGGACTAAGCAATCAACCAAAGGGTACACATGGTTCCAGCTGCAGTTGTGGCGGAGGAATCCCTTGTTGGGAATGGGTGAGAGGAGAGGTCCTTGTCATATGAAGGCTCAATAGATGAGGAAATCGACGGGGAGTGGGTTGGGCAGAGGGGCATCTTCTTGGAGGCAGGGGTAGAAGGATGGGTTCGGGGTTTTCTGGGAGGAGGGAAACCAGGAAAGGATATAACATTTGAAATGTAAATGAAGAATATATTCAATAAAAAAATTTTAAAGAATAAAAATAATAAAAAGAACTGGAAAATTTGTATGAAAATTTTAGCAAGAGAGAGAATACTGTATCATTTTCTAAAGTACATTACAAGTAGAAAGCTAAAAGCATTCAAGAATTCTAGAATTAATGCCTTAATAATGCAGAGTGGTGAAATTTAACAGGCCATTATCACATAGCAAAGAATTCTAGAATTCTAGAATTAATGCCTTAATAATGCAGAGTGGTGAAATTTAACAGGCCATTATCACATAGCAAAGAATGGCTTCTAAAGTCTACTTACATGGACATTTGTTGACAGAACTGACTCAATGTTATACAACAACATTTTCTGTGTCTGATTAAGTCCACACAGAATGGTTGCATGAGTCACTTTCCAGCTAGATACAGAAGCATTCATTAAAAAGAATGCACAGTCAATTCAATTTAATAATGGGAAAAATTAATGTTTAAATAAGCAAGGACCTATTTATAATTGATAATTGATGGTGTGTGATAGTCAATCTTCACTGCCAACTTGACCAGATTTACAATCACCTATGAGCTTCAGATGTACTACAAAGGCTGTCTGTAAGAGTGTTTCAGGGGGATTGAGGGGACCCCAGAATGAAGGTAGCAAACATCCCATAATGTACGGAATTAGATGGAATAAAAGAAAAGGATGACAGCATGCTTGTCCATCACCTTTCTCTGCTTCTGTCTCACTGACACGTGAGCAGGTTGCCACAGGGCTCCTTTCCCCAAGGCCTTCTTCACTGTGGTGGACGGTATCCCACGAACCATTATCCCAAATACCTCTTTCTTTCTCTAAGCTTCTTGACAAGTGTTTCGTCACAGCAAAGAGAAAAGTAATTAGCCCAATTCAACGCATTCCTATGATTAATGTATGAATTTATCCCACTTGCGTTTTGTATATATTATGAGGGGCAGAGCATGAGTTCTATTTCACTACCCCCTCCATGACAGGCGAAAGAAAAAGAACACAATGGACAATTCTTCCTAGGGAGGTGTTTAGGAACTGCATCAGATAACCTGGCCTGATGACTCAGGTTCAGGGATACTGACAAGGTGTCTAATTAAAGGTCCCAGAAGTCACAATGGAGAACTAAGGGCATACATGTCCCAAGAGGCCATTCTCTGTCTCCAAATGTCATATGGACAATTATACAAAGGTCTTCAGATATATGAAGACAGGAAAAACAAGTGACCCCCCAAGTAATGTATATTTCCATGGGGAGCCCTGAGACCCCTCTTGCCCTTCCTCAAACAGACAGACAGGGACTAATGCACAGGAATGATTTCTAGGCTCTCCTCAGTATCGAACCAGTGATTCTTAGACTAACTAGGGAGAATTGAACCTTAAATTTAACATAACATACTGAAGTGGAAATTTCTGGTTGTGTCATGTAGTACAGTCACACATAATGCTTTGCTGAGGCAAAATCTGTAAGAGGATGTGTGACGTTTGGAAAGAGTATAAATAGGGCTCAACAGACAGTTACTAGGTGCTTTCCTGGCGAGCTTCGCAATGTTTCCTTTGTCTCCCATCATGTAGATTTGGCAGAGGCCTGGTGGTTTCTTCTGGATAGTGCTACCATTGCTTATCTGTGTTTGGTGACATTTTGAACTGGACTGTTAGTATCCTGACACTACTGAGCTGAACTGCTGCTACTCTGACATAGATTGGAATTGTCCTAAGGAACTACTTCTAAACAGGTCCACATTCTCTTGTTTTTGTTTTGTTTTGTTTTTGTTTGTTTTGTTTTAATCTCCTTCCTAGAATAATCTGATGAGTGGATTTAGAACCACAACAATTCCCAAAAGATGCCTTCTACACAATACCAACTTGTATAAACCTACAATTAAGCTGAGAATGTTGTTTCCTTTCAGTACCCTCAACAATAACTAAGATCATAAAGCAGTGTCCCACTCCTGTCAGCAGACAGGCAACAGGGAGTAAGTCATTAAAGCACTGCTTAGTGCAGTGCCCTGCCCCCCTAACCCCCTAGACTCTGGCAAGAGAAAATATGATAAACATGTAAGAACCAATGTTCCTTTTGGTTTTCAAATTCCCCTGGCACCAAGCTTAGAAGTGACACTTCCTTCATTAATTTACTGTGGTTGCAGGACAGTGGTTTGTATTTCCCAGTTTTTTTATTTATTTACATTTGCTTTATTTTTTTACATTTCAAATGTTAACCCCTTTCCACATTACCGCTCCAAAAACCCCCTATCCTATCCCATCCCCATCCCCCTGCTCACCATCTCCCACCCCCATCCCCATATTTTCCTGCCTTGCATTCCCCTATTCTAGGGAACTGAGCCTTCACAGGAACAATGGCCTCTCCTCCCTTTGATGTCAGACAAGGCTATCCTCTGCTACATATGTAGCTGGAGCCATGGGTCCCTCCAATGTGTACTCTTTGGTAGGTGGTTTAGTCCCTGGGAGCTCTGGGGGTACTGGTTCGTACATCTTATTGTTACTCCTGCAGAGCTGCAAACATCCCCTTGTTCTATTTGCCATCTTTTCTCCCCTACTTTTAGACAGTGGTCTATAAGGAGCAGGGCATGTCCAAGCGTTTGAGAATTCTTATTAAAGCAGGTTTTGAAAATCCCAATCCTACAGCATACTCATCGGTTCCTCTGAGAATATTCTATGGAGTCCCCTACCTAGTGCTTACATAGGAGTCACATACAGACAAATACCTGGGGTCAAGGGCACATCAGCGCAGGAAAGTCTCAATCCTCTACCTTCAGCTGCATCTTAGATTAAATTCATCTGTCAGACAGCTAGATGCTCTGGTCGCCTCTCCTACTTCCTGTTCCTAATGAAACCCTGCAGCCCTCACCCTGGCAGCAGATAATCCAACTTCTTATATCCAGTGCAAATGAACATTCTTGGGACAGCTTTCTGCTCTTCAAATGTATTAAGATTACTCCGTGTGTCTCAACGTCTGTTCCAGACCCTGGCCACATGGTTTTAGGCCACTACTGTAGACCAGGGTGGGAAAGACTTCAGTAAGACCACCACCACCTGGTTTGGTTTGGTTTTTTCTCTAACAGCTGTCAAGACGGTACTATACTTTGCCTCTCAAAGGCCTCCAGGGGTTCTTAGGTTGGCTGTAGACCAACTGTTTTCTCTAAATGTAGAGAAGAAAATCCAACCTCTCATTCTATGCTGTTCATGGTGTCTGAATAGAATCAGAAGGGACAGCAGAGGTGTCCCATTATGCAACTGACATGCTTCTATATCCTTACAGTAGCATTTAAAAAATGCTTATAGTATTTCTTCAAACTTGTTATAAACCGTGGTTTTTTAGTTCATAAAGACTCTATATGTCCTAGTATTTCCAAGGCTATAAACACAGCCATAGTATATAAGGGCTCTGGCCTGTAAGAGTGATTTAATCCAAACCCAGTATTTATTTTCCAGATCATTTTTAGGCCCACCTTTACACATCTTGCATGCAAGTTGTCTGGGGTCTTATGGCAGGAGTAAGTAGAGAATGAGGTGAAAATTAGAATATGAAAGAAATTATTGGGTACAGAAAAAAACTAGAAAATGCTCTCCACTAAGGGTGACACAGAAGAGAGCAAATTGAAAGAAGGGTGTGGTAAGCAGATTACCTAGTAAGGTCTATTGCTCCAGGACTGGCTTATGTCCTCCCTTGAAAGTGTTTTGTTTCTAATCAACTATTTCTCTTTCTAAATTTGTCTCTGGTCTGTTTTTTGTTCAAGAACACAAACACCTGGAAATCCCAGCGATGCATCTGAAAAAAATCCACAGACAAAGTTCAGGACCAAGGGAAGTTGAAAGTTCCTTTGAAAAGTTTAAAGAAGAGAAAAGTACTCCCCTCTCTCTTTTAAAGTCCATTGGCCTTACATTTTAAGCATGAGAGTTTGTATCTGAGGAAGGTGTTGTGTGGGAGAAGAATTAAACTTTTCTATTCTTTTTGTCTTCAAATGGCATTCTGAGGAGAGGAATGACTAGAAAGATGAGTCTTTTTTTCCATTTCTATCATTGCATGGTTTTCATGGGGTTGCCATCTTTTTTTTTTAATTACAAGCTTTCTCTAATCTATCTTAAGAACACCCATATAATACTCTTTTTATGTATGCTGACTACTCTTAGGAATCCTGTTGCCACTTAACAAAGAAGGACAGAGAAGTGAAGGAACACACTTAGGACCACCAAGCTGAGGACCACTGAGTGAGAATTGAAACTATGTCCAGCCCCAGAGATTATGACTTTAACCAATCCACAAGGCACTCATGAGACCTCACTGTCACTCTACACAAAGGCACATGACTTTGCTGGAGGTGAGAGAAAAAGAGGTAGAGAATAAGTCAAACTAAATAATCCCAAGAAAAGCAGGCACCTCAGTTCCATCTACAAAACCCATAGTCAGCAGTAGTGATGTAACCCTGATTATACAATATCAGACAGTTCTCACTGCCTTGTCGTGACATCAGGATCTTGTCAGAAACCCCAAGTTCTTCAGAAGGTGATTTATCTGGGGCACTCGCCAAGACTGTCAGGAATTTCTAGGTACATATAATAATACCATATAGCACTTTTTCCTTTGGTCTTCTGTGTCTTCAATGATACCAAATAAAAATCTATCTTCAGAATCTGTTTGTGGCCAAATAAAGACATAATGGAAAGAGGACTTGTTTCTGAAAGTGTCATTAGATGCCCCAACTCTGCAATTTTGCCATCTGTCACTAACCCTCCTCCCATTCCTCCCTCACTGCCTCTTCCCCCTCTTCACTCTCCCACTGCAATCACCCACCATCGCCACCTTCAAAATACAAGTTTTCTTTTTGGTTCTATTTTTGCCAATATACTTCTGTTGATCAGACCCAATTATGGAAGTCTTACTCTTTACACAAACAGTATGTTGAAAACAGAGATTCTAAGGCCAACTCTTTAGATAATAGTGTTTGCTCTCCCTCATTACAACTTGATCAGGATGTGAGTAAATGTGACAGAAGACAGAAAGTGTAGATGTACAGAACAGACAAAGAGGAATGGACCAGAGAAGGCCCTTGGTAGATGTGTAGTTGTGATCTGAAACATGATCTGTTGCTCTAGACTAGAGCCAGAAAAACATAGAAAATGAAACTCTCAAAAGGCAAAAACATGGTAGTTAGTGCATGAAACCAAAGTGGCTTTTCATGAGGTTTGCATTCTAGAAAGAGAGTTGAACAATAAACCAACAAATGAACATCTAATACATCAGGAATTGTGTCATGAAGGAATGAAGAGAGGTAAAGGACAGAAAATAAAAGCAGGGTGCTTGAAGTATGATGGTCCAAGACCATCTTTTAAGGTTTATTTGAGCAGAGACTAACAAAAAGCATGGATTGTGTGTGTGTGTGTGTGTGTGTGTGTGTGTGAGAGAGAGAGAGAGAGAGAGAGAGAGAGAGAGAGAGAGAGAGAGAGAGACCATTTAAGTCTGAGGAAACACAAACTACAAGACTGATAAGATGTCAAGAGAACAGAACAGCAATAGGATGGCATTCAATACAACTGAGACCATACCATCCATTCAGGGTACCACTGGAGGAGAAGGCTCTTGATCTTCATAGAGGCAAATTTTTGTTAACTAGCTAGTTTCCTGAAGGTGTTATTCTCTACAGATGCATCTTCTCCTAATAGATCTAAGTACAAAACCTTGAAATTTTTATATCATCTAGTTGTATTTGTTAATTTTTGCCAAATCCAATATATAATACTAACTTTCCAAAGCAAGGACTTAAATAAATACTACCATTTTCTCAAATTATTTTGCCATACAACAATCCTTCCATACCATTCTGTTAGAAGATGTGTATATGTGTGTGGTGTGTGAGAGAGAGAGAGAGAGAGAGAGAGAGAGAGAGAGAGCGGGGGAAGGGAGAGGGAGGGAGAGAGAGTGTGTGTGTATGTGTATGTTGTGTAGTTATCATGTAGCATGAGTGGAAAAGGGATAAATATGGAGCAGTGAGAATTACTGGGTAAGTGAAACTATGCTGCAAGGTGCTCTAATAATGGCTACACGTCACTCATTTGCCCAAATCCAAAAATTATTTACCACTAAGAATAAATGAGGTAGTTGTTAGGAAACAGCATGTGAAAATCTAGTAATACATGTATTAGTGTGTCAACCATGGCACAGAAATACAGGTGAACATGTATTTTATAGCTGTTAAAAAGTGATTTACTTGGTCTTATCTCCTGAGCTATTTTTATGTGTCCCACATATAGATAAATTTCACTATCTTGTAAAAGTAGTAAGTTTTAGAGTGTGAGTTATTTTTCTTAGGACTGGCCACTTATTAGGTGCCACGGTCTTTAGAACTTGGGCTAGAATGTACAACACCATAGGCACTAGGCTCAGGCTGTTTTAGTTTCATTTCTGCAGATATGATAAAATATCCTGACAAAAAGTGACTTAGAGGAGAATGGGGGTTATTTGGCCTATAATTCCATCACTTGTCTCTCTTCTCTCCATCCCATTTTTAGTGCTATGATTTGTGCAACTGCGGTCAGGACATTTCTTCCAATTTTACTTCATCTCATTTTTAGTGAGGTTTCTATTGCTGTGTTAAAGTACCAGGACCAAAAGTAACTTGGAGAAAAAGGTTTTTGTTTCAGCTTACAATTTCACATCATAATTTATTACTGTGGGAAGTCAGGGTAGAAACTCAAACAGAATAAGAACCTAGAGGCAATAGCTAATGCAAAGGCCATGGAGGAGTACTACTTACTGGCTTGCTACCCCATGGCTTGCTCAGCCTGCTTTCTCATAAAACCCATGACTGCAAGCCCATGGATGCCACTGCCTACAATAGGACAGGCCTTACCATTTCAATCAGCAATTAAGATACATATAGGCTTACCCCACTGATCTAATGAGGTCATTTTCTCAGTTGAGGTTCTTTCTTCTCCAATGGCTATAGTTTGTGTCAAGTTGACATAAAAGTATAATACAGACGGAAGCAAAATTAGTCAGATGAGAAAAAGGTAACAACATACTGATAATTTATCAAGAATATGTAATAACTCTAAGTGTATATGCATGAGCTCTGGGGCTACTATAAAGTAAACACTCAAGAAATAAATACTGAAAATAACCTCATACTGAGTATGTTAGTGCCCATAGTAATTCCTCCGAAATGAAATCAACAAAGAAACCTTAGAGTTAAGCAAAATTTTAGATTAAATGGAATTAACAAGTTTGTAAAGAGTATTCTATCCAACAGACACAGAATGTACACTCGTCTCAGAAATCCATGAAGTCTTTTGTAAAGTAGACCAAATTGTGGGCTACAAATCAAGTCTCAGGAAAAAAATAAAGAAACAAATGTTGACTTCCATTTTATTATATCATAGTTCAACAAAACTAGAAATCAATAGCAAGAAAAGCAACAGAGCCATACAGTGACTGAACAACAATGCACTCTTGAATGGTTAGGAGGTTATTGAAGAAATCAGAGAGAGAGTTAAAATTTCTAAAACAAATGAAAAAAAGACAAACAACAAGAAAACTGAAAGCACGATCTACTAAAACCTTTGGAGGGAAGTTATAAGAAGGTCATTTATAGCTAGAAGTATTTGTCTTAAAAAGACAGATACATCTTAGACAACTAACCTAATGTTGTTCCTTAAGATCTTAGAAAACTAAGAACTCAAACTTTAGAGAGACAACAAGGAGTTACAAAGATGAAGTCAGAAATTTGTAAGTGGTGAATAAAGATAAACACATAAAATAGATGAAACTAATAGTCGCTTTACAGAAGGAGAGAGGGTGGGAATGAGCGGGTGAGAGAGAACCTAAGCTAAGACAATTAGACGTGGGAAGGGGAAAGGTATGATAAGATTCCAAATTAATCCAAAGGATCACTGGAGATTACTCTGAAAACTTTTTTCCAAAAATCTTAAAGTCTAGAAAAGAAATGGGCAATAACTTAAATACAAGTAGCCTATCAAAATTAAATAAGACATAGCAATGTGAACTATTACATGAAATGGCCTGGAAGGAACACTACCAAACTCATTTTCGTTTCTTTTTTTGTTTTATTAGATATTTTCTTTATTTACATTTCAAATGTTATCTCCTTTCCTCATTTCCCCTCTGAAAAATCTTCTATCCCATCCCCCTCCCTCTGCTCACCAATCTTCCCACTCCTGCTTCCCTGTCCTGGCCGCTACACTGAGGCATCAAGCCTTCACAGAACCAAAGGCCTCTCCTCTCACTGATGTCTAACAAGGCCATCCTCTGTTACATATGCGGTTGGAGCCATGGGTCCCTCCATGTATTGGTACAGTGACAGGCAGGTAGATCAATGGAATAGAATTAAAGACCCAGAAATGAACCCATACACCTATGGTCACTTGATCTTTGACAAAAGAACTAAAAACATCCAGTGGAAAAAAGACAGCATTTTTCAACAAATGGTGCTAGTTTAACTGGTGGTTAGCATGTAGAAGAATCCAAATTCATATTCTAAGCTATTACTGTCCTGACACAGAAGGAAAAAGGAGAAAGAAAGAGAGGGTGGAGAAAGAGAAAGGGGAAGAGAGAGAGAAAGGCAGAGAACAAAAACCATGGGCCTAATTTTTTCCTTGATGAATATGAATAGGAAAATTCTCAATAAAATGCTTGCTCACAAGTTGATATCAAGGGTACTTAAGAAAATGAGACATGTTGACCAAATTGTTTTCAGTCTAGGGATATGAGTTTGGCTTAACACAGAAAGGTCATTAAGTGCAATAGCACAAATAGATCTAAGGACAGAAACTATGTGATCATCTGAATCAATGTAAGTAAGGCCTTTAAGAATAATCAACATCACTTCATAATAGAATCTTCAAAGAGACACAGTGGTAGAAGCAGAAATGTATGAACATGATAAAGACTATATGACAAATTCGCAGCAGCATTATATCCAAAGAGGGAGAAATCAAGTCTGTTTTCCCTTCTATCTGGGATGAGGCAAGGACTCTTCCCATGGAATGAGATGATAGTGCCTACTGTTTCTATACTTGAACATTACAGTCTTCAGCAGCTCAGCTGGAGAAATAAAATATGAAAAAAGTAGAAGAGATATAAATAGGAAAGAAGGAAATCAAAGTATCCCTGTGTACCAATATAATTGTGTCTTTAAGAGATCCTAAAGACTCCACCAGAAAACTCATAAAATGGGTACACATTTTTAAAAATACCAATGTTAGTATAACGTCAAATAAATGATTTCATTGAATACCCAGGAACAAACTTAACTAAGGAGGTGAAAAAATTCTACAATGAAAACCTTAAGCAACTGAAGAAATTACATAAGACATACTTAAGCATTGTCATAATTACTATCTTGGAAGTGAACATAATAGTATCACAAGGGTTCTACAAACTCAAATCAATCCCCATCAAAATCACAATGGCATTCTTTCACAGAACTAGAAAAATAAATCCTGAAATGTGTATGGAAGTGAACAAGACAGCTAGGGCAATCTCTACCAAAAAAGAAGAGTGCTGGAGTTGCTACAATACATGATCTCAAGTTACATTATATAAATATAGCCAGAATGGAAGTGGCCCCCAAAACTGACATACAGATAATGAAAGAGAATGAAGGACTCAGAAATAATCACACACAATTATAGCCACCTAATGTCAAAGGTGTCATCTACTGGGAAAAAGATAGCCACCTTAATACTCAGTGGTGGGAAAATTGGATTTCCACATGTAGAAGAATGAAACTAGATCCGTCTTTCTCATATATCACACAAATCAATTTGAAATGAATTAAAGACCTTATTATAAGACCTAAAACTCTAGAGAAAAATACATAAGACACTTCAAGTAATAGACAGGGACTTGCACAATGGTCTCTAGTATCACAGTTAAACCATCTTCAGAACTGATAAATTGGATCAAATAAAAATGAAACAATCAATCAACCATAAAAACATGAAAACAAATGTTCTGTGCAGAATAGGAAACCAGACTTGAGAGACATCCCAATGAATCAGGAATGGGAGGCCCTGCCAATTACCCATCACACAAGGGATTTATATCTAGACTATACAAAGAACTGTAAAAATTAAACATAAGAATTAAACCATTGAATCAATAAGTGAGTTAATGAAGTGAACAAATAGTTCTCAAGAGAAGAAATACATAACCAGTAACCAATAAAACGCTTGAACGTTCAGCATACTGATCCATCAGGGAAATGCAGACTATTCCATATCACATCACCAGAGTGGCTGCCAGAGAACAAAGGGCAATCAATGATCCCTGGAAAGGATGTGGCTGAAACCACAGAAACTGTTTATGTGACCACGAACTCCATAAATATGGCAGCCTCTCAAACGAACTGAAAATAAAACTGCTATGTGGCCCGGCTACCATTCTTGGATGTATTCCTGGATTCCAAGTCAACACACCTCAGAGGTACGTGCACATCCATGTTTACTGCAGTAACACAATGCAGGGCCAGCTGAGGTATCCATCGGTGGACTAAAGCATCAAGAAAATATGGTATGTGTACACAACAAAAATTTAATCAACTGTAAAGGAGAATTTGAAGGAAAATGTAAAGGACATTTGAAGGAAAAATGGATGAAACTAGAAATCATGTCCATCAATCTCACTGCCCCACTTGTCATTTATTTTTTTATACTACAAACCTAAAATTTAAAAAAAGGATGAAAAACGTAAGAGAACTTAAGATAATTTCTATGATTTTTATAGCTTAAACTGGTGATGAGTTTTTGTTATTTTTCTCTCCCAGAAGTTTGCTAAAGTATAGTTTGATCAATACAAAGTTTAATTATAACAGAAATCTTTGCTCCTGGAATAGAACACAGGGGACAGTGACAACTCTCCGTATAAGAGGGGATCCTGCTTTGTTTTGACTTGACTGTGACTAACCTCAGTTCTGGCTGATATGTGTATTTTATCCATAAATGGAAATCTGTATCTCTGCTCTTATACAAAGATGGTGTTTTAAATATAGAACAATATAACGGGATAATTACTCTGTGAAGCTATCTTGTCAGTCAAACACCCTGCCTGCAGTTTGCCCTATGCGTCTGCAGAAAAGTGAGAGCTAAACCCCACTTGGCTTTGGGGTCTTTTGGACCATGCTTGCCCTGAGTTTCTTCCTTTGGGCTGCTGTAATATAAGAAAAAAACCAGATAGTTTATAGGATTTCTCACCATTCTGAAAACCGCCTAACAAGGTTAAGTTCTTTTTCATTACACACTTCTTGTTGTTTCCATTTGGGGTAGAAAGAGACTGAGCCTTGGTGTCTTTTAATGATATCATTGTTCTCATTCCTGAAAGCTCCACCCTCATGGTCTAACCATCCTTCAAAGGTTCCTGCTCCTAACACCATTGCTTTGGGTCTTTGAACATAAGAATTTGGGAAAGTTCATTATACTCATTAAGCCCAGGACTATAGAACACAGTTAAAATAATCAAAAAAGAGAAAAGAAACAAGCAGGGGAGGAGAAGGAAAGAAAAGAAACTTCGAATTGTAAAGGAAGAAATGTTTATACAATTCGGCTTAGCCTATTGGCTTACAATTACTGACAGTGTTCTATTTATTCAAGAAAGAGAGAGCAGCAAAAGAGCAAAGCAACAATTCTGTGCAAGACTTGCTCAGGGGAGCTATCTATTAGAGCCACTATGGGAATAGGAATAACTCTCACACACTTATGTCCCGGAAAATCCCGCCCCAGCATGGGTTGCATGATACTTGTGATAGCTGCATCACTGAAATCATCCTCAGAACTTTCAAGCAGTTATAACACTAAAGAGTGTCCTCTCCTCCAACAATTGTTTTCTGTTTATAGAACCTCAGGCATGTCCTTCATTAGCCTTGAAAGTGCTTTGTGAACACCATGAGTCTCCTAAGCCTCCTTGCTCCCCTCTAGAAAGTATCAACTTGAAGAAAACCTCCACACAACAGTGACCAGTTGACCAGTCTAGCTACACAATTGAAGGGGCCACTACAAAAGGAGAATATAGGGTCTTTGTGCAAAAAATAGCAAAAAGAAAGCTCTATTCCATCCACTAAAGTATACAGGACTTTTTTCTTTTATTTCTTTCTCATGATTTATCATGATGTGTTTTTATTTACCATTTAATGTTACAAATTAAAATTCAGCACAAATTGTGTCATCTATCTCAATGTTACTTTAACTATCATAAAAAAACATATGGTTTACATGTAGAGTCACCAAGATGATGATTGCCTTTAAACAGCTTATATATACTGTTAGGTCCTGGGCTATCCAAATATCCAGAAATGAGCTTAAGCTGGACTATAGAATATTTTCTGGCACTTAGATAAAAGTCAATATTCCCCAGGAACTTGGGAAACTAGTTTCCATCTGCCAAAAGGAGTCATTCCCCCTACCGTTGGCAGAAGGGACGTATGACTCTCCATTACATGTACCCATGGCTGTATATCAAACACATGCTGGCCTCCAGGCCTCATTGATCCTTATTCACAAGTACTTGTTATATAAGTCAAAGCCCTCCACACCAGTCTCCAGTCATTTACCTCCCTCAGCTGCTCAGTCTCCTCACAACCCACTATATGCTGCTCTTCCAGCACTTACATACTGACTCTCTATCCTGCCGCAGTGCTTTCACTTTTGAGAGCAGAGGTGAGATCTCCACCTTCACTCAAGGGGGAACAGCGGATTAGTGGTACAGCTGGGACAGAGGTCTTCAGACTGCCATTTGCACCAGGGGGCTAGGCAGCTCCATAGCCTTCTGTGCACAAACCCTGCCAGAAGAGATTTGGTCTCCCAGGAGTATGGACACAGCTTTACAGGCCCACAGGAGGGACAAGCTCCAGCCAGAGACAGCAAGACCAACTAGCACCAGAGATAACCAGATGGCAAAAAGCAAGCACAAGAACCCTACCAACAGAAACCAAGGCTACTTGACAACATCAGAACCCAGTTCTCCCACCACAACAAGTCACAGATACCCCAACACACTGGAAAAGCAAGAGCTGGATTTAAAATCATATCTCATGATGCTGATAAAGGGCTTCAAGAAGGACTTAACTCCCTTAAAGAAATACAGGAGAACATGGCTCAACAGGTAAAAGACCTTAAAGAGGAAACACAAAAAATCCTTTAAAGAAATACAGGAGAACATGACTCAACAGGTATAAGACCTTAAAGAGGGAACACAAAAATCCCTTAAAGAAATGCAGAACATGTGGTATATTTATACAATGGAATACTACTCAGCAATTAAAAATAATGAATTCATGCAATTTGTAGGTAAAATGGTTAGACCTGGAAAATATCATCCTGAGTGAGCTAACCCAATCACAAAAGAATACACATGAAATGCAATCACTGATAAGTGGATATTAATGAGCCCAGAAGCCCTAAATACTCAAGGCACAATTAGCAAGTCAAATGATTCCCAAGAAGAAAGGAGAGGACCCTGGGCCTGGAAAGATTGGATCCAGTTTTGTAGAGAAACCGTGGGGGGAGGGGGAATGATTGGGGAATAGTTGGGGGGGAGAGGAACTATGGGACATAGGGAGGGGGGAACTGGGAAAGGGGAAAGCCTTTGGAATGTAAACATAGAATATAGAAAATAAAAATTAAAAAAAAAAACAAGAAATACTAGAGAACATGACTCAACAGGTAAAAGACCTTAAAGAGGGAACACAAAAATCCCTTAAAGAAACACAGAACATGGCTCAACAGGAAAAAGGCTTAAAGAGGAAACAAACAACAACAACAACAAAAGAAAACAAAAAACCCTTAAAGAATTACAGGAAAACACAAACAATCAACTGAAGGAACTGAACAAAACCATCCAGGATCTAAAAGTGGAAGTAGAAACAATGAAGAAATCACAAAGGGAGACAACTCTGGCGATAAAAAGCCTTAGAAAGAAATCAGGAGTCATAGATGCAAGCATCAGTAACATAATACAGGAGATAGAAGAAAGAATCTCAGGTGCTGAAGATACCATAGAAAACATTGACTCAACAGTCAAAGAAAATGCAAAATGCAAAAAGCTTATAACCCAAAACATCCAGGAAATCCAGGACACAACGAGAAGACCAAACCTAAGGATTATAGGTATAGAAGAGAACAAAGATTTCTAACTTAAAGGGCCAGTAAATATCTTCAACAAAATTATAGAAGAAAACTTCCCTAACCTAAAGAAAGAGATGCCCATGAACATACAAGAAGCCTACAGCACTCAAAACAGACTGGACCAGATGAGAAGGTCCTCTTGGCATATAATAATCAAAACCCCAAATGCACTAAACAAAGAAAGAATATTAAAAGCAGTAAGGGAAAAGTGTCAAGAAACTTACAAAGGCAGACCTATCAGAATTACACCATACTTCTCACCAGAGACGACGAAAGCTAGAAAATCTTGGGTAAATCTCATATAGACCTTAAGAGTACACAAATGCCAGCCCAGACTATTATACCTAGCAAACCTCTCAATCACCATAAGTAAAGAAACCAAGATATTCCATAATAAAAACCAAATTTACACAATATCTTCCCACAAATCCAGCCTTACAAAGGATAATAGATGGAAAACACCAACACAAGAGGGAAACTACACCCTAGAAAAAGCAAGAGTGTAATCTTCCAACAAACCCAAAAGAAGATACCCACACAAACATAAAAATAACATCAAAAATTAACAGGAAGCAACAATCACTATTCCTGATATTTTTTAACATCAATGGACTCAATTCCCCAATAAAAAGACATAGACTAACAGTACTATTTTTCATGTAAATCTTCAATTCAGAAAATGCTTGTAATTCCTTTTTCAATTAACTTAGTAATGTTTTTATGTCTACCATTTTATGTGCATTGTTTTTTATGTATTCAATTTTATTATTTTTCTATATATTTCTTCTATTTTATCAGAAATGTTTTCCACGTAAATCAACTTTAACCAGAAAATGTTTATAATTCCACTTTTAATCAACTTAGAAATAGTTTTATGCCTACCCTTATTACATCTACATAAAATTTTCCATGATAATCTTTAACATGTTTTTCTACATTTTTCTACAATTTTATCAGAAATATTTTCCATGTAAATCTTTAATTCTATCGTGAAATATTTCTACTCCTTTTTCAATTAATTTAGCAATGTTTTATGTCTACCATTTTACTCTAATTTTCCATGAAAATTATCAATTTTAACATGCTTCTCTATATATCTCTACTATTTTATCAGAAATATTTTCCATGTAAATCTTCAATTTTATCATAAAATGTTTTTACTTTCTTTTTCAATAAAAGAACATTCAAGAAAAGAAAAAAAGAAAAGAGAGAGAGCATAGGGCTTCGACTCCACCCTTCTCTTTTAAAACCCACTGCTTTCTTCTTCTAACCAGAAGTTCTGGTTCAATCAGAAGAAATGGAACCTGGCATAGCTCTCTGATCTCTCTCCTGCCATGGAATTCTGCACATGGGATATCAAGAATGCCATCTATGAATGATATGGTACTATAATTTGGATCCAGAACATTCCAAAGCTTGTCTGATTCCCAGTCTATACTGTTGTTGGGAGGCATAGAACCTTTGTGAAATAGGTCCAGTCAAATAACATTACTCCTCAGGATAGTCCTTTGAAGAAGATATGGAAATTCTAGCCCTTCCCATCTCCTTTTTAGTTTTGTGTCCTGATACCTTTGAAGCAAGCAGCTCTTCAATGTGTTTCTATCATGTATCAGGGTATTATGAAAATAAACAAATGCATAAAGAAATAACATTAATAACTAAGAAGAGCCATAAATGTCAAGTAGAAGGTTCAGTTGATACAGTACTTTCTATGCAAGAATGAAGACCAGAGTTTTGATTCCTCAACAGTCACATAACAATCTGGGTTTCGTAGCATGTTCCTGTGATCCCAGCAATGGTGAAGTGAGTACAGGCAGTTCCCAGAGCTTTGGTGACCCATCAGCCCAGTCAAATTAGGGAGCTGGAAAGGATCAGCATTCAAAATCTCAACCACTGGGTCCTTTGACAAATCCAAAAGCTGAAAACATCAAGAGTTAAACCCCTCAAAGTCTAGGCCAGACTATGGAGATAAGTTATCCAATTGTCCTCTTCCATCTTCTTCTACAAGCTCATGAAACTCTCCAGACCTCTGTACCCAGGCTTATTCAATTTGTAGCAAGTTATGTTTTTAAAATAACCTTTTTATTCTCTGTTCTAAATTGAAGGTTTTGAAGGTAGATTGGGTCCCATGTTTAGTCCTTTATGCATAGTTTGCTATACACTAAGAATTCAGTGTGACTCTTTTATTTAATGCTCATTTTTATTTTTGTAAAAGCAGAAAGGCAGAGGCATAAAGAAGAGCTACATAAATACATTTTGAAAATGTGAAACTTAGTCGTTTAGCTGTCTAGTTTCTTATCTAATTAGTAAGAATTGTACAGGGCTTATGGTCTCAGGCACTTGGACACTTGATCGCTAGTTGGTGGCACTGCCTGAATAGGAGGTACGGCCTTGGTAGAAAAAGCACACCACTGGTAGAGGGCTTTGCATTACAAAAAGACATGTGCCAGTCTCCTGTGCTCTACATGCCTTGTTTTCAGTTTAAGATGTGAGCTCTCAGCTTGCTGCTCAACTTTCCACATCTTCCCGCTGCTACTCTTCACCATTGTGATGGCGAGGGACTCTGGCACCTCAGGAACCATAAGCCCAAGTAAAGCCCTCCTTCTGTAAGTTGCCTTGGCTGTAGTGTTTTGTCTCAACAATAGAAAAGTAAATCATAAAATGTTTTCTTATGTAAAGCATGTTTTTAATCTTCAGCTGTATGAGAGCTATAAAAATCTATAAACATAATATGTGATAAGAATGGCAACGCTGTCTGGTAAGAGGGGCCAGTGGTTAAAGTGCTTGCCACACAAATGTGAGGAACTGAGTTCAAAGGCCCCAAAAGACAGATGCAGATGTGCTAGTCAGCCATCCCCACATTCCTATGGCAAGATGGAAGACAGACTGAAAAACCTCAGGTCATCTCTGGTATCCATAGTGCAAGACAAAGAACTGGAGATTCTGCCACAAATAAGGTAGAAGGCAAGGGCGGATCACTGGAAGATACCTTCTGATCTCCATTATTGTAAAATGTCATAAGTGTACCCATACTTATACAGAGATGGGGGAGGGAGAGAATGTTGGTGGCCCAGTCCTTCCTTAGACCACTCCTCAGTATATACCTAGGTGTGGTGCAAGCAGGTAAGTTCACCTGTCATCTCTGCAAGGATTGTTTCCCTGCCTGGCCTTTTGCACACAGCTGTTCTCATTCAGAGATTCCATAAATCCCCAAAATCAAATAACATGAGATAAAAATTAAACTAAATTCTGTCCATACATGATATGATTTCTATTGGCTTAGACAACAACTTGCCATTTGCTCCGAAAACCCCGGCTGCTACCTGAGGCATCCTTCTCTTCTTCATTTCCTGGGCTACTGGAGAGATGCTTCTTCTTGGACCACTAGTTTATGTGACTATGTTTAAGCCTGGTGTGACGATACCAGTTCTCGCCATATTATTGGAAGGTTGGAGCAACATTCTCTAGAGAAACACCACCTGAGAACACACACACACACACACACACACACACACACACACACACACACTTAACTTACCAAGGGAAGAAGCATTGACAAAGATAAATATTTTTCACTCCAGGTCTTAGTGCAAAGTTCAGTTATTCAGAAAAGTCCTTCTTAACTCTTCAAAGCAGATCAGAATTCATACTGTGCTCCTTTAAAATATTTATAAAGATAATACAATGTGTTCCCATAATCCCAGTACTTGGTGACCAAGAGGCAGGGAATCACAAGCTCCAGACCTGACTGAGTTCTATAGCATGACACTGTCTCAAAAAAAAATCAAAAAAAAAAAAAAAGAAAAGAAAGAAAGAAAGAAAGAAACAAAGATATTTAGGACAGAATCCCATCAATCTAATGGTCTGCCTGTGTCTTAGTTAGGGTCTCTCTTGCTGGGAAGAGACATGATGAGCAAGGCAACTCATAGGAAGACTATTAGGGCTGCCTTACAGATCAGAGGTTCAGGCCATTATCACTAGGAAAGGAAGCATGGCGGGATGCAGACAGATCTGGTGTTAGAGAAAGAGGTATAGAGAACTCTGTATCTGTATTCTCAGGAAGAGAAACAAACATTCTAAGAAGGTTTCTGAAATCTCAAGCTCACCCCTAGTGGCACACTTCCTCCAATAAGGCCACACTTTCTAGTTGTACCACTCTTTATGGGCCTACGGGGACATTTTCATTCAAACCACCATAGACTTCTTCTGCAACGTCCGTGTGTATGTGGTATCTATACATATGTGGTAGGTAAATAAAGTTGAGTTTGATCCCCACAGCTTGCAGGAGCACTATAGCTATAGAGAACAAGGAGAGAATATGGTTGGTGAAACATGCAAGACCAGGATCCATCCCAAAGCAGAAATTAAGAAAAGGTAAAACAAACAAACAAACAAACAAGTGTTCTTTCCCAGTAACAAATAAAACAGAAATGTTTACAAAGTAAACACCCCCACCAAATAAAAAGGGAAATATGCTACTGTCTTAAAATTGTTCAAAATGGATATTATTTAAAGAGAATCAAATAAAATGGATATTATTTAAAGACAATTGGTACAGAAGGTCTAGACTATTTTATTCCTTTAATGGTTAAAAGCAGTGATTGTAGAATGCCTAGGATTCGGTTCCAGGGCGTGTCCCATTTGCTGCGACTTCCCCTAGTGCCCACCTGTTGGGAACAGGGCATCTGTTTCAAGTTCTGCCTGGTTAAAGTCAACATAATTCTATTCATCAAGTTGACAATCTTAAATGAAAGTCGGTGTTCTATTTGATTTGCCGCCGTTATAATATGCCTTCAGCCACAACCACTTTCAAATTGCTTTTCCTGGGGAAGATTGTGGTGTGATAAGCTCGGCCAGAAGCCTTAATAAATCAACTGGCATGGGGAACGAAAGTGAAAAATGTGCAGAACAAAGATATCAGATCTCATTTATTTTTAATTTTATTCTTCCCCTACACATATATCTTTCTAATGTTTAAACATTATCTCTAAACCATCCATTTAAAGGAGGACTTTCAAATTAATTTAATTTCCATATCAAGAATACATGAAGCAGGTATACAAAACAATCTCTCAGAGGCCAGGCTGTGGTTTTCTGTCTCAGTGGAACATCTATGATTCTTTATTGACTTCTGGTGGAAACATGGACTGTCTTACAACTCAATGGTTTTTTGTGTAAATGTATAACAGAATGGCTAAGACAAAGTCCTGAGCCACCAAGCAATCATGGAGGGTATTTACCAATCTGGATTATGATTCCCAAGGCATGAGAGCTACTGTCTACCATAGGACTGTAACCAGCATTTCCTTAGACTTCAGACAAGGAGGCCCCAGGGTTGGTCTATTCCAACAGTGTCAGGGCCTCTGCATTCTTTACACTGTTTCCCAGGCCCCTCAGGACATGAGCTTCTGCCTTTGCCTTATTTTTAAAAAGAATCATGAAAAGAATGATAGTAGCTAATGAGTTGCTTGCTTGCCCCACCTTCTCTTACACTGGCAAGAAGTTTCCCCAGAATTCTTTTGAAGTCATTAGCCAGAACTTCAATCCGCACAGGCTTCAAATCCAGTCTGCTAGCACACTTCTTAGCAGATGATTAGCCACATCTGGGTCACATTCACACCTGTAAACCAACCATTGACAAAAGACACACAGCTAATGCCATTAGCCTGAGTTAATTACAAGTCACCCTTGAGGCCTCAGCCACTAACCACACAAATGGAGAAGGTAATGTTTTCTAGACAAATGAAGGGCCTTCAACCAGCCATAGGATATGTGTTTTTCTCATAAAGATATACTTGTAACTACATATTTTTGCTATCTAATCCATTGATTAGACCAGTGGAGATGAGAAAAGATGAAATCAAAGCACAAAAGACAGATAAAATAGTAATGCTGAATAAATGAGGCTTTAATGTTAAGTGAAAGGAGTTTTAGTCTTTGAGGATTGTTTTACTCTGCCTGTGTGACCCTTACCTTAGAAGATTAATTACTGAACGTTTGAGAATTACTGATTTTCTTCCTTATAGTGACTTTCAATATCTACTAAATGAAACTTGTTCGACTAAGCCATGAAGCAGATAGGGAAAGTTAGAGGGCAATGCCTAAATATTAATGCAAGAGGTCTGAGAATGACTTTTTAGAAGTCTCTGCAGAAGCTATGTCCTTAGTCAGGACAGACTATCGATAGCATAGAGGACTCTGAAAGCTCCTTCCCAGCGTGCTCCCCTCACTCTTATTCAACATTTCATAACAACCTTCCAACCATCTATTCAACTACCCAGTTTCTTCACCCTTTCTATACTTATTTTATCCACAGAGATATAAAAAATGAATTAACAGTGGCTCCTCTGAGCACAAGGACCCCAATAGGGTTAGGGCAATGACTCTAAGAGCTGAAGGAGTTTGCAACCCCATAGGAAGAACAATAATATCATCCAAACAGATCTCCCAAAGCTCCCAGGGACTAAACCACCAACCAAAGGGTACACATGGGGGGACACATGGCTCTAGCTACATATGTAGCAGAGGATGGACTTGCCTGGCATCACTGGGAGGGGATCCTCTAAGTCCTGTGGAAACTTGATGACCCAGGATAAGGGAATGCTAGGGCACTGAGTCCGTGCGATGGTAGGTGAGGACCCTCATAGAGACAGGGGAGGGGGAGGGGAGAGTGAGCTTGTGGAGGGGAAACTGGGAAGGGGATAACATTTGAAATGTAGATAAATAATAACTAATAAAAAATGAAAAAGAAAGAGAGAGAGAGAGAGAACAAATGGAAAGGAACATCTGTAGACACTTCTCCAAGGAAGGCACCTAAATGGTCATGAGTAAGTAGAAATTACTAATCCCGCTGATCATCAGAGAATCATGTGGATTAAAACTGCAATGACTTGTGACCTCACATCTGTTAAAACAGCTATTAAAGGATGAAAGGTAAATGCAGTCAAGGCTGTGGAATGAGAGATGTAAATTAGTACAGCCATGAAAAAAAAGAACAATATGGAGTGCCTGGATAAATAAATAAATAAATAAATAAATAAATAAATGTCTGTGGGCTAGAAATTCAGAGTATAACTTCAAAGTCACTGAAATTAGCATGTCCCACAGACATCTGCACTCCCATTCTCACTACTGCATCCAGGACACAGAATTGAAGAGTCCAGCAAGAGAAAAATACCATAGAGCTTTGGAAAAGAAAGAAATCTTGCCATTTTCTACAATATATCTGGCACTATGACAAGCGAAATAATCCAGGCACAGAAACATAAGTAGCACGTGATCTTCTGACAGGTAAAATATAAAAAAGTTAAACTCTCCCGAAGCAAAATCACCTATGATTACAAGATCTCCAAAGGAGTAGGGAGTGGGCAGGTGTTGATAGAATGGACAAGAAAGAGGCAGGTGTCAGTAGGAATAACTGCCAACACGTGTTTCCTGCATTGTCCTTGTGAGTGTGGCTTATGTCCACATGTGGTGACTTAGGTATATGCTACCAAAGTGGGTTCCACTAGCCATTTTAATTACAAGACGGGAGATGGAAAGTGTTGAGTCTATGCATAACCCCATGGGGTGTTCTGGAACCATATGCGATTCGCAGTGCTGTCTGTAAATGTTCCATGCCCTCGCTCCACTTGGTAGCAGTGAGGTCTTTGGTCTCTGCTGATGATCCTTCCGATGAATTTTAGAATGTAGAGGACCCTGTGCTTTCTTTCCCCTGCAATGCATTCCACAGTGTGTAATCACCCTTCCACCGGAGTCCTAATTATCCCACGGACATGCTAGGTGCTCTGCCTTTATGACAGATCACTGCAGTGATTGCTGCTTTGTGAATTAATTGGCATTTTCCTTACTAGTATCTTGATCTGAGAATCAAATGTTCTGCTCAGTCAGTCTGCAGGATCTTGAGCACAGATATGTCCACTTTGGAGAACCCCAGTCAACATTATTAAATTTTAGTTATTTATTTAGTTAATGTATTGGCTAAATTATTAGTAAGGTAGAGTAATAAGCAAGAAGAAAGTAATTTACAGTGGTTATCCTTGGAGACAAAGGGACCTCAGTTTCCTTTCTAGAGACCTTGTGGCTCAGTGTCAGGGTTACTCCCTAGGTCATGCAGCTGCTGTGCAGGGATCCTCATGGCTATGCACCTAGGTACATCTGATATGTCATATATCAGAGGGTACATTTTAAATGTGACTTTGTTTATGTATTTGGTTGTTTACTGATGCTGGGACTCAACCTAGGGCCTTTACCCAGTGAGCAAGAGCTCCAGCCCTGCCCACCCCCAATTAATTACCTTATTATAGTCTCTCAAAAACAGTCTTGCAAATATAGTGATCTCAACTAAAACAACATCCTAAGAAAAATCTGTCATGTTTAAACACAATAATGCATTTAGACACATACATACCCAAAGCCTGGGCCACAAGGAGATGGGTCTCACTGGCCCTCAGTGGTGGAGTGGGAAGTAAATATAATCAAAATATATTGCATGCAAGTATGAAATTCTCAAAGGCTTAGTAAAAGATAGACTTTTTAAGATCAGGTGAAGAACAGCAAAGGAATAAAGCAGCAGACGCTGACCTCTGACCTCCACTCGGTGAACCTACACAGGTGAACCCCCACCCACCTCTGTACACACAGCACTTATGCACAGATATAGAAGAAAACAACTGAAGTCACCGCTGGGATCGTTAACATGTTCCAGATGCATGACCTTTGGAATCCTTGTACTTTGGCCTCAAAAATTATGTGAATTGTTATAGAATAAAATTCTTCTTAAATAATGAGAATACCTGGCTACTTTTCTGTTGAAAAGATGAGAATCAAAATCCTCTTTGTTTACAAAGCACCAAATCCATAAAAGTAAAAAAAAAAATCCATAACTTGAATGTGAAATTAATTCTATGGGAGTTGCTTTTGAATGTAACTTACTTCTTGACAATTGTTAAAATGGTTACTAACTTGCACAATAGAGGCCCAGCTTAAAACTTGGCCCAAAATGCTGCTTCAAAAGGCACAACTCTACACAAGAAGACATTATCTATTAACTTTCTCTTTAAAAAGAGAACGTTCACAAACCACAGTATGATCCAAACACACACACACACACACACACACACACACACACACACACACACAAAATCTTTGCACAGAGGGAGGAATGAAATATCTACTCAAGCTAACAGGTAGTAAGTTTCCATGCTTTTTTTTTCAAATGACCTTTAGTGTTCCCTCCTTTACCCTCCCCTCCCATTTCCCTTTCTATTAAATCCATCTATTCTAATTTCCCCTTTGTCTCTCCATATCACTGTATTTCCTTTCTTAAAAAAGCCTCTCCCCCAATCCACACCCCCAGTCATTTACTAGATACCTAACCCCTAGCTATTAAGATTGCAGCACACATTACAGACACTTAAAAGGTAGCTATAAGAGAAAATACACAATATTTGTCTTTTGGGGTCCGTATTACCTCACTTAGGATCTTAGGATGTTTTGATTTTGTTGTTGTTGTTGTTGTTGTTGTTGTTGTTGTTGTTTGAGGGTTTGGGGGATGTTGTTGCTGCTTTCTGTCTGTCTGTTTTGATTTTCTAGCTCAATCCATTTACCTGCAAATTTAATAATTTCATTTTTCTTGACAAGTGAATGCTATTGCAATATCATCTTTCTTTCTTATACAACCCAGGGCCAGCTGCTCAGGAATGACATCCCCGAAAATAAGTTAGATTCTCCCACATTTGTCATAAGTGAGCTAACCCAATCACAAAAGAATACACATGAAATGCAATCACTGATAAGTGGATATTAATGAGCCCAGAAGCCCTAAATACTCAAGGCACAATGAGCAAGTCAAACGACTCCCAAGAAGAAGAAAGGAGAGGACCCTGGGCCTGTAAAGATTGCATCCAGTATTGTAGACCCAGAACAGAGAAATCGTGGGGGCGGGGAGCGGGAATGATTGGGGAATAGCTGGGGGGGAGAGGAATTATGGGACATATAGTGGGGGGGAACTGGGAAAGGGGAAAGCCTTTGGAATGTAAACATAGAATATAGAAAATAAAAAGTAAATTTAAAAAAAAAGGAGAACCAAAAAAAAAAACAAAAAAAAAAAAAAGAAAGTGTTCTACAACATGCCCATAGGCCAATCTGATGGAGGCATTTCCTCAGTTAAGGTACCCTCTTCCTTGGTGACTGCAGTTTGTGTAGACTTAACCAAAACTATCCAGCTCACTTTCCCACTTGGAGGGATTGCACTTTCTTTTGTTCTTAATGCTTGTATGAAAGGTATCTTGTCACTATGCAAGGTAATACTCATTACTGGTGACCCATAGGATGAAGAGAAAACCTTTTCCACAGAGAATGATGGGATGAATTCAGGGTCAGGGGATAATGGACTAGCATGTGATCTCAGAGTCCTGTGATTCATTACCGGAGTCTTGTTCTGAGCTCCTGCAAACACTGTGGCCTGAGGGCCTAAGACTGGAATTTGAAACAACTTCCAATCTGCTAATTATTCAAGTGTGTTAAATAGTCATATGGACTTTCCAATTTACCTCTTTGATAAGCTTGTTGTTTTTCACCAGGGTCAGGGAAATCCAGAAATCTTCAAGTACAAAACAAGCTTCCACAGATGTATTCCTGATTAGCAGCACAGTTTCTAATATGTGCTGAGAAGCCAGATTCCAGCAGATAGGGCAATGCTCAACACCCTCCCCCCAAGTCTGAGTTATACATTTAATCAATAGAAGATGTTGTTAGCTATCTGTGAAAGAACTGTTTTATTGCCGTGATAAGTTTTTTTTCAGTAAAAAAGGAAGTGTCAATAATTCCCCCAAGGAATAAATAGCAACAATTTATAGCAACAGAATCCAGAGAAAAGACCCATCTAAATTTCCCAACAGAATAGTAAGGTGCAAGACTGTGACCTGGTCCAGCCAAGGGTTTCCAAGTCCACCTAGTGCCTCCTAATTCTGTAAATGTTCCTTGGGGAAGATTCGACAGACCAAAACGCTCTCTTCCCCTCACTCACCAGGCCCCTCACCTCATGCCAAGGCCTGCCCACTCTCTCATAACCTGTCGAAAACCCTTACCTCTGGCCCCTCGGCCACCACAGTTACCAGGTTCCTTTCACAGCCTCTAGTTCAAGGTTCTCCATCCCTGCATCTTAAAAAGAATGCATCAAACACCCGAACAAGCATTATTTGACTTCTCTCCTGTTTCTAGTGGCAGAAAGCCAAGCAGGCTTCTACATCACTCTAACCCCAGAGGCAAGCAGAGTGCCTAATAAACCCCAGGTGCTGGGCCTCACAGGGCCACAATAGCTCTATCCCACACACCCAACATCTCATGCACCCTGACTTCTCCAAGTCTGAAGACTGCTTGAAATTATGAGATCATATGCTGTGCTTGAGACTGAGGGTCTGTAATCATTACCCTTGAAACTAATGCCACAAGAATGGAGCAGAGAGTCTGACAGTACATAGCCATCCTGATACATCCTGCAATCATTGAGGGACCAATGCTCTGCTTTTCCCATGCACAAAGGGACCTTTCTGCATGCTATCTTTCAGTGATAAAACTAAAGCCTCTTTCCTGGGTTACAGGAAAATAGAGGGGATGTTATAGAATGGATTCCAATTATGCAGAAATGCTAATATGTGATGACTTCCAATTAACCAATGGTTTGTTGCCCAACTTAATAATTGCCAAGTCTAGACACTATAGATGAGGGCCTGAGTTCACAGGCTGCTGTCTTCTTTTTTTCTTTTATTTTTAATTTTTTAATGGATATATTCTATATTCACATTTCATTTCCCCTTTTCTGGTTCCCTGCCCCTCAAAGGTCCCACATGCCCTTTTCCCTCCCCGTGTTCCCCCATTCACTCTTTCCCACTTCTCTGTTCTGGTATTCCCCTACACTGATGCTTTGAGCCTTTCCAGAACAAGGATCCACTCCTTCCTTCTTATCAGACATCATTTGGTATGTGGATTGTGTCTTTGGTGTCCCAAGATTCCAGTCTAATATCCATTTATCAGTGAGTGCATACCATGGGTATTTTTTTGATACTGGGTTACCTCACTTAGTATGATGTTCTCCAGCTCTATCCATTTCTCTAAGAATTTCATGAATTCATTGTTTCTAATGGCTGAATAGTACTCCATTGTGTATATATACCACATTTTTGTATCCATTCTTCCGTTGAGGGATATCTGGGTTCTTTCCAGCTTCTGGCTATTACAAATAAGGCTGCTATGAACATAGTGGAGCATGTATCCTTATTGCATGCTAGGGAATCTTCTGGGTATATGCCTAGGAATGGTATGGCTGGGTCCTCCGGAAGTATCCTGTCCAGTTTTCTGAGTAATCCCCAGACTGATTTCCAGAGTGGTTGTATCAGCTTGCAATCCCACCAGCAGTGGAGGAGTGTTCCTCTTTCTCCACATCCTTGCCAACACCTGCTGTTTCCTGAGTTTTTGATCTTAGCCATTCTGACTGGTGTGAGATGAAATCTCAGGGTTGTTTTGATTTGCATTTCTCTAGTGACTAATAGTGTTGAACATTTTTTAAGGTGTTTCTCGGCCATCCGAATTTCTTCAGGTGAAAAGTCTTTGTTTAGGTCTGTACCCCATTTTTTGATAGAGTTATTTGGTTTTCTGGAGTCTAACTTTTTGAGTTCTTTGTATACATTGGATATTAGCTCTCTGTCAGATGTAGGGTTGGTGAAGATCTTTTCCCAATTTGTTGGTTGCAGATTTGTCCTTTTGACAGTGTCTTTTGCCTTGCAGAAACTTTGTAATTTTATAAGGTCCCATTTGTCTATTCTTGATCTTAGAGCATAAGCAATTGGTGTTCTGTTCAGGAACTTTCCCCCATGAGCCAATGTACTCAAGGGTCTTCCCGTTTCTTTTCTATTAATTTTAGTGTGTCTGGTTTAATGTGGAGGTCCTTGATCCACTTGGAGTTGAGCTTAGTACAAGGAGATAAGAGTGGATCAACTCTCATTCTTCTGCATGTTGACCTCCAATTGAGCCAGTACCATTTGTTGAAAAGGCTATCTTTTTTTTCCACTGGATGTTTTCAGCTCCTTTGTCAAAGATCACTTGGCCATAAATGTGTGGGTTTAATTCTGGGTCTTCAATCCTATTCCATTGATCCACCTCCCTGTCACTGTACCAATACCATGCAGTTTTTAACACTACTGCTCTGTAGTATTGTTGAGGTCCAGGATATTGATTCCCCCAGAAGTTGTTCTTTTTTTTTTTTTTTTTTTTTTTTTTTTTTTTGGTTTTTTTCAAGACAGGGTTTCTCTGTGTAGCCCTGGCTGTCCTGGAACTCACTCTTTAGACCAGGCTGGCTTCGAACTCAGAAATCTGCCTGCCTCTGCCTCCCAGAGTTCTGGGATTAGAGGCGTGCGCCACCACCGCCCAACACAGAAGTTCTTTTACTGTTGATGACAGTTTTAGCTATCCTGGGTTTTTTGTTATTCCAGATGAATTTGAGAATTGCTCTTTCTAGCTCTGTGAAGAACTAAGTTGGGATTTTGATGGGGATTGTATTGAATCTGTATATTGCTTTTGGCAAGATTGCCATTTTAACTATATTAATCCTGCCAACCCACGAGCATGGAAGATTTTTCCATTTTCTGAGGTCTTCTTCAATTTCCTTCTTCAGAGACCTGAAGTTTTTGTGATAGAAATCTTTCACTTGTTTGTTTAGAGTCACACCAAGATACTTTATATTGTTTGTGGCTATTGTGAAGGGTGTCATTTCCCTAATTTCTTTCTCAGCCTGCTTATCCTTTGCATATAAGAAGGCTACTGATTTGCTTGAGCTGATTTTATAACCAGCCACTTTGCTGAAGTTGTTTATCAGCTGTAGGAGTTCTCTGGTGAAGTTTTCTGGGTCACTTAAGTATACTATCATATCATCTGTGAATAGTGATAGTTTGACTTCTTCCTTTCCGATTTGTATCCCGTTGACTTCCATATGTTGTCTAATTGCTCTTGCTAGTACCTCAAGTACTATATTGAAGAGATATGGTGAGAGGGTGCAGCCTTGTCTAGTCCCTGATTTTAGTGGGATTGCTTCAAGTTTCTCTCCATTTACCTTGATGTTGGCTATCGGTCTGCTGTAAATTGCTTTTACTATGTTTAGATATGGTCCTTGAATTCCTGTTCTTTCCAAGACTTTTAGCATGAAAGGATGTTGAATTTTGTCAAATGCTTTTTCAACATCCAATGAGATGACCATGTGGTTTTTTTCTTTGAGTTTGTTTATGTAGTGGATTACGTTGATGAATTTCCATATATTGATCCATCCCTGCATCCCTGGGATGAAGCCAACATGATCATGGTGAATGATCGTTTTGATGTGTTCTTGTATTCAGTTGGCAAGTATTTTATTTAGTATTTTTGCATCGATATTCATGAGAGAAATTGGCCTGTAGTTCTCTTTCTTAGTTGGATCTTTGTGTCGTTTTGGTATCAGGGTAATTGTGGCTTCATAGAATGAGTTGGGTAGTGTTCTTTCTGTTTCTATTTTGTAAAATAGTTTGAAGAGTATTGGTATCAGGACTTCTTTGAAGGTCTGATAGAATTCTGCACTAAAACCATCTGGTCCTGTACTTTTTTTGGTTGGAAGACTTTCTATGACCCCTTCTATTTCTTTGGGGGTTATGGGTCTGTTTAGATGATCTATTTGATCCCAGTTTAATTTTGGAATTTAGTATCTGTCCAGGAAATTGTCCATTTCCTCCAGATTCTCCAGTTGTATTGAGTATAGGCTTTTGTAGTAGGATCTGATGATTTTTTGAATTTTCTGTTTTTATTGTTATATCTCCCTTTTCATTTCTAATTTTGTTAATTTTAATACTGTCTCTGTGCCCTTTGGTAAGTCTGGCTAGGGGTTTATCTATCTTGTTGATTTTCTCAAAAAACCAGCTCCTGGTTTTGTTGATTCTTTGTATGGTTCTCTTTGTTTCAACTTGATTGATTTCAGCCCTGAGTTTGATGATTTCCTGTCTTCTATTCCTCCTGGGTGAAAGAGCTTCTTTTTATTCTAGAGCTTTCAGGTGCACCATTAAGTTGCTAGTATATGCTCTCTCCTGTTTCTTTTTTAAGACACTCAGGGCTATGAGTTTTCCTCTTAGCACTGTTTTCATTGTGTCCCATAGATTTGGGTATGTTGTGCCTTCATTTTCATTAAATTCTAAAAAATCTTTAATTTGTTTCTTTATTTCTTCCTTGACTAAGGTATCATTGAGTAGAATATTGTTCAGCCTCCACGAGTATGAGGATTTTCTGTTGTTTTTTTGCTATTGAAGAACACTCTTACTCCATGGTGATCCAACAGGACGCATGGGATTAGTTCGATCTTTTTATATTTGTTGAGATCTGTCTTGTGACCAATTATATGGTAGATTTTGGAGAAGGCACCATGAGGTGCTGAGAAAAAGGTATAGTCTTTTGCTTTAGGATGAAATGTTATATATATATATCCAATTGGTCCAACATTTTCAATGAGTTTCCCCATGTCCCTGTTTAGTTTCTGTTTTCCTGATCGATACATTGAGGATAGTGGAGTGTTGAGGTCCCCCACAATTATTGTGTTAGGTGCAATGTGTGCATTAGGCTTTAGTAAAGTTTCTTTTACGAATGAGGGTGCTCTTGAATTTGGAGCATATATGTTTAGAATTGTGAGTTCTTCTTGGTGGATTCTTCCTTTGACTAGCAAGAAGTGACCTTCTGTGTCTCCTTTGATGACTTTGGGTTGAAAGTCAATTTTATCTGATATTAGAATGGCTATTCCAGCTTGCTTCCTGCGACCATTTGCTTGCAAATTTGTCTTCCAGCCTTTTATTCTAAGTAGTGTTTGTCTTTGATTCTGAGGTGTGTTTCCTGTATGCAGCAAAATGTAGGGTCCTGTTTCTGTATCCAGTCTGTTAATCTATGTCTTTTTATTGGGGAATTGAGTCCATTGATGTTAAGAGATATTAAGGAATAGTGATTATTTCTTCCTGTCATTTTTGATGTTATTTTTGTTTTTGAGTTGTTATCTTCCTTTGAGTTTGATGGAAGAAGGTTACTATCTTGCTTTTTCTTGGGTGCAGTTTCCCTCCTTGTATTGGAGTTTTCCTCCTATTATCCTTTGTAGAGCTGGGTTAGTGGAAATATTATGTAAATTTGGTCCTGTCGTGGAATATTTTGATTTCTCCATCTATGTTGATTGAGAGTTTTGCTGGGTATAGTAGTCTTGGCTGACATTTGTGTTCTCTTAGGGTCTACATGAGGTCTGCCCAGGATCTTCTAGCTTTCATGGTTTCTGGAGAGAAGACTGGTGTGATTCTGATAGGTCTTCCTTTATATGTTACTTGGCCTTTTTCTCTTACTGCCTTTAATATTCTTTCTTTGTTTAGTACATTTGGGGTTTTGATTATTATGTGACGGGAAGTATTTCTGTTCTGGTCCAGTCTATTTGGGGTTCTATAGGCTTCTTGTATATTCATGGGCATCTCTCTCTTTAGGTTGGGGAAGTTTTCTTCCATAATTTTGTTAAAGATATTTGCTGGCCCTTTAAGTTGTAGATCTTCACTCTCATCTATCCCTATAATCCTTAGGGTTGGTCTTCTCATTGTGTCCTGGATTTCCTGGATGTTTTGGGTTATAAGCCTTTTACATTTTGCGTTTTCTTTGACTGTGGAGTCAATGGTTCCTATTGTATCTTCAGCATCTGAGATTCTTACCTCTGTCTCTTGTATTCTGTTGTTGATATTTGCATCTATGACCCCTGATTTCTTCCCAAGGTTTTCTATTTCCAAAGTTGCTTCCTTTTGTGATTTCTTAGTTGTTTCTACCTCTGTGTTCAGCTCTTGGATGGTTTTGCTAAGTTCCTTCATTTGTTTGTTTGTGTTTTCTTGCAATTCTTTAAGAGATTTTTTGTGTTTCCTCTTTCATGACTTCTGCCTGTTGGTTCAAGTTCTCCTGCATTTCTATAAGTGATTTTCTTGTTTCCCCTTTATTGGCTTCTGTCTGTTGGTCCATATTCTCCTGGAGTTCTTTAAGTGATTTTTGTGTTTGCATTGTAAGAGTTTCTACCCTATTGATGTTCCCCTGCATTTCTTTAAGAGATTTGTTTATGTCTTTTTTGTTTTCCTCTAGCAGCATGATGACCAGTGCTTTTAAATCCAACTCTTGTTTTTCTGGTGTGTTGGGTTATCCAGGACTTGCGGTGGTTGGAGAATTGAGTTCAGATGGTGCCATATTGCCTTGATTTTTGTTCGTAATGTTCCTACGTTTGCTTTTTGCCATCTGTTTATCTCTGGAGTTTGTTGATCTTATTGTTACTGGTTGGAGTTTGAAGCTCCTGCGAGCCTGGCCTTTGGCGCTGCTGTAGTAGAGGGCGTCTGTGCTCCTGACTCCAGCCGCCAATGGTCAGCAGTGACCTGAGGCAAGAATACAGCCTCGCTGACCCCAGCTGCCAGCAGTCCGTGGTGTCCTGAGGCAAGATGGCAGCCTCGCTGCAAGCCCGGCTAGCTGGTCTCCAGAGGTCAGCAACCAGCCGCTGAGCTGCCGAGCTCCTCTGGCTCTGGGCGCCGGCAGGGGCCTGATCTGGTTGTCTATGCTAAGCTAAGCCAGGTCTCTGTCCATGCACCTGACCTCAGCCGCCAGCAGTCCGTGGTGTCCTGAGGCAAGATGGCAGCCTCGCTGCGAGCCGGCAAGCTGGTCTCCAGCAGTCAGCAACCAGCCGCTGAGCTGTAGGTGCACAGATCTCCTGCCGAGCTCCTCTGGCTCTGGGCGCCGGCAAGGGCCTGATCTGGTTGTCTATGCTAAGCTAAGCTAGGTCTCTGTCCACGCACCTGACCTCAGCTGCCAGCAGTCCGCAGTGTCCTGAGGCAAGATCTCCCCTGCATTTCTTTAAGAGATTTGTTTATGCCTTTTTTTTGTGTTCCTCTAGCAGCATCATGACCAGTGCTTTTAAATCCAAATCTTGTTTTTCTTGTGTGTTGAGGTATCCAGGACTCGCTGTGGTGGAGAATTGGGTTCAGATGCTGCCATATTGTCTTGATTTCTGTTACTAACATTCCTACATTTGCCTTTTGCCATCTGTTTATCTCTGGAGTTAGTTGGTCTTGTTACTGGTTGGTGTTTGAAGTTCCTGTGAGCCTGGCATTTGGTGCTGCTGTCGCAGAGGGCGTTCATGCTCCCAAGGCGAAAACTGGAAGGTTTCCTCCACTGGGCTCTGAATTACCTCCTCAGCTCTGCTGGGCCTCATTCAAGTCTCCTTCCGACTTGCTGCTCAGCGTGTAACTGGCCTCCCGCCATCTCCTCCTCTTTTGCCTAGGTGCCAGCTCTTAAGAATCAGTTTTTTATTTCCATTGTTCTGGGCTCGTCTCTTGGTTCTCTATGGTGACGTTTGGCTCATCTGTTGCTTCTCTACGGTGACCTGGAGGCAAGATGGAGACCGCCACTGCAAGTGCTGGGCAGTTTGCAGGACAAACTGTAATGTTCCTACGTTTGCCTTTTGCCATCTGTTTATCTCTGGAGTTAGTTGGTCTTGTTGTTACTGGTTGGTGTTTGAAGCTCCTGTGAGCCTGGGGTTTGGCACTGCTGTCATAGAGGGCATCTGTGCTCCCGAGGTGGAGACCTGAAGGTTTCCTCTACTGAGCTCCAAATTACCTCCTCAGCTCTGGAGAAGCCTAGATGGTGGCGCTCCCAGTCCACAGGGCTCTGTCTGGTTAGCTGTCTGTGGTGCCCTGAGGCAAGATGTCAGCATCCAGCTGTACTCCAGGCACAGACTCCTGAGCAAGTTGGTGCCCGCCCGGGTTGGCGCAGAGACCGCCCACCAAGCTGATCTGGCTCTGGGTGCAGGCAGGGGCCTGACAGGGTAGTCGATGTTAGGTTAAGACTTTGTCCACGCACGTGGCTCCAGCTGCCAGCCGCCCGCAGTGCCCCGAGGCAAGATGGCGCCCTCCTCTGCAAGCCAATCAAGCTGGACCCCAGTGGTCAGTGAGAGTTGAACTGTCGGTGCACAGACCTCCCGCCACTGAGCTGCTCTGGCTCTGGGTGCAGGCCAGAGCCTGACGGGGTAGTATATGTTAGGCTAAGACTCTGTCCACGCACCTGGCCACAGCTGCCAGCCGCCCGCAGTGCCCTGGGGCAACTGCAGTCTTCTTTTAACATATTGTCAGTAGCTTTCTCCATGCTTGCTGCAGGGACCAACATCTAAATTTCAGGATGATCCTGAAGAAATTCACCCCTGAGTATTGGCTCATCACACCAGGAGACTCTCATACAAATCTTTAAAGGTACACTCATGTTCATGCTTCAACCTTTTATAAAGTTGGTCTCTGAACCGCCAAGATAAACAAAAGCTGTACAGTAAGACTTCCTGTGGGAGAAATAACTAATCATGGAGGTGTGCAAACTCACCCAGCTCCACAGGGTTCTGTCAAATGGCTGTTATTTGAAATGAGTTCTGTAATCTCCCAGGTGATTTTGACCATGCACTCTGAGTCAAGAGATACTAACTTCCCCTTCTGGCATTTCTTTTGTAGTGGGCTGTCCACACTACAGTGTGTATTGGTCAATTTGCTTCAACTTACAAAGCTTCTGGCAGAAAGTGAGACTCAAAGACCTCTTGAATCTTGTTTCTAGAAAACTGAAACTGGCCCAGAGGCAGAGGGCAGCAAGTGAACCTGAATTTTCAACTCTTTATCTTGACACAAAGCGGGGGCTGGGGCACATGGTCTGAAAAATTGGTTCTTGGCCTCCTTTGGGTAGGAAGACATTGAAGTTGACATGCAATTATAAAATGAATTTGGAGTTCTCACAGTTTACTCCCTGGAGCCTTTAAGAAATAGAAGCAAGGCAATGAGAAACTGTGCTCTGTTTGGTTGGACTTGATACGATTCAATAACTTCAGTTATCTCCATTGTATCTGAGCTGTGAGAACAGGAGTCTGAGATCAGCAGGGATTTCTGAAGACTTGGCTCTGTCTTCGGTTGATAAGCATGGGACTTCTGACGGGAGTCCAGCCAATCCCTTGGATTTCACTAGAATTTATTTAAAAAAAAAAAAAACAGAGGCAGAGAAATCTTTCTGCTGCAGGGACCAGCTGGATTATCTCAGTGATTGTAGGAAGACACCACAGTGAATTCAAATTCCTCAACACAGAATCCTTTATTCTGGAGCCAGCCCACAGTCATTTCCTCCATCCTCTCTGCTTTCCACACACGTGTGTCATCACCTGTTCTCCCATTCCTTAGAAGTGTCACCTTGGGAAGGTTACTGAATATTCCCATCCCTTATTATCTTCATTTGAAAAATGGTAAAAGTTGTATGAAGATTAAACTAAATGCTTAATAGAAGTTATCATAAAGTTCCTTGGTGGCTATTACATTTTTTTTTCATTTTCAGTTCATTTTCACTTGATAATAACTAATTTAAAATGTGGGTGTAGGGATTATGTAAATAACAGTAACTACATGTAAACAATAGGAGAGACTGCCATTGGAAAGGGTACGTCATTATACTCAGACCTTACCATAGGAGAGCCTGCTGCACTGTTAGACTACACAGAATCTGCACAGTTAAGACAGGAGTTAGAGGAAGCAAGAATCCAAAGGAACAGGAAAGAATATATAAACAGGTAGAGATTTGCTAGCTTGAATATTTCAGAGCACTAGAAACCAGAAATGTCCTGTCACTAACCCAAAGGGTTAATGAGGGCCAAAGGACAGTGGGTAGAGCAGAAAAAGGACGAAGTAAGCTGTGATGTTGTGTAGCAGCTTCCTCAAGGTTGAGACAGTCTCTTCTGGAGAGAATACACAGGGGGTCCAAAAAACTCACAAAATTTACAAAATTAATAAGGCCCCTGTCCAATTATATGAACAGGAACAATTGCCAAGGAAGGGGAAATGTCTGTGGAGTGAGCCTCACAGCATTGTTGCAGAGACCCCAGTGGTTCAACTGACACAATTACACTTCACCTGTGCTCCTGATGCATCTGCCTAGATCCCACAACGTGCTGTCTACTTACAACCTTGTAAACCCACTATCAGTCTAGTGATGTCACTCTAGATAGGAAAAGAAATAACTCGTTGAAACGATGTGGAGGTTGTATTTCTCTTTCCCTACCTCCGCCCGTGCCTCATAACCCCAGGAAAAGCCACCTGTTTAGCAAGCTGGATTTGTGCACAATTGATTCTCGGATCCACAGTCACCCTAACTAGGTGAAGGGAAACAGACTCCCCAGAAAAAGTTAAGCATCTTTGGAGACCAGCTTGATTAAATTTAAACCACCCCGTTCTTCACTGATACTCCCTGGAATTATCAACACAATGCATTCTAACCCAGGGAGGGAGAGAAGGCATCCCAGAGCAAAGCAGCATGCTTAAATGGTGTGTTGACTTCCTTCTGAACCCAGAGGGTAGCCCAGAGACTGCTTGATAAATACATCAAGTGTATGGTGACTGAAACAGAACTACCAAAGTACAGTGTATATCTGCAGGTACAATAAAATTTCAAATACACAGATGAATGACTTCTGACCGGTCCATGGACAGAGCTGGAGGACAGCAAACCTTTCTGTTGGGAAGAAGGAATGCCTGACCTGAGAATAAACTGTTCTAAGAAAAACAGGACGAGAAGGCTGGGAGCCGATCATTTCCGATTTGCTCTCTCGAGACCAATAGCTACTACTCCTTTGGGGACAATGAGCATAGAGTCACAGAAGGATAGCTACCTGTCTTCTAGACAAGGAAGAATTATTATTACGGTTCCCATTTATGATTGCTGTCTGCCGCCACAGACCACAGTGGAGAGATAAGAAGGGGGAGACTGATTCTTCTTATAGACATCCATTCCTTTTCTATCGGTAGCCTGTACCTAGTACATACAGGACACCAGTTGTATGCTGAACCTTGTTGGGGCAGAGATGCTTACTTCCCTAATCAAGGTTATCAGTGAGAAAGGAACATAAGTCTGTTGTGTTATGGATGCACTAACTGCAGTAATTCTGTGGTGAAATGACCGCCAGAGGTTCACATACCTGAATCCTTGGTCCCCTCACCCCCCACCCCACCATAGAGGAACGATCTGGGGAGGACTAAGAGGTGTGATTTTGTTGGAAAAGGTATATTTATGTCACTGGGGTTCTATGTCTTTCTCTGTCTCTCTTTGGCTTCCTCTGTCTCTCTCTGTGCCTGTGTCTGTCTCTCTGTCTCTTTATCTCTCTCTCTCCCTACTTGTCTCTGTCTGTCTCTGTCTCTGTCTCTTTCTGTCCCTCCCTGTCTCTCCCTGACTCTCTTTCTCTGTGTGTGTCTGTCTCTGACTCTCTCTCCCTCTCTGTCTCTCTCTCCCTCTCCCTCCCCCTCTCTTCCTCTCCCTCCCCCTTTCCCTCTCTCTCTCCCTCTCCCTCACCTTCCCCCTCTCCTCCTCTCCCTCCCCCTTTCCCTCTCTCTCTTCCTCTCCCTCACCTTCCCCCTCTCCTCCTCTCCCTCCCCCTTTTCCTCTCTCTTTCTCTCTCCCTCTCCCTCCCCCTCTCCTCCTCTCCCTCCCCTTTCCCTCTCCCTATCCCTCTCCCTTCCCCTCTCCTCCTCTCCCTCCCCCTTTCCCTCTCTCTCTCCCTCTCCCTCCCCGTCCCCCTCTCCTCCTCTCCCCCCTTTCCCTCTCTCTCTCCCTCTCCCTCTCCCTCCCCCTCCCCCTCTCCTCCTCCCCCTCCCTCTTTCCCTCTCCCTCTCCCTCTTTCTCATTAGATGTAAGTTCCTGGCTACTGTTCCAGTGGCATGAATACCTGCCTCCATGTTCCTCACCATAATGTTCCTGGACTAAACCTCTGAAGCTGTAAACAAGCTCCCAGTGATGTTTCCTCTTATAAGGTGCCTTGGTTATGGTGTTTCATCACACCAGTAGATCATAAATAAGGCAAATAAGATGGTAACTTATGAAAAACTGGATAAATAGTTCCTGCTACATGCTAACCTACGTAATCCAAGTATAAGGCACATGCATGCGTTTTAGAAAGGAAAACATCTTAAGCAAGATAATTATTTCTAAGTGAATTATGCTATAGATAAAGGTGTGGTGAATAGGTACAGAACATGCAAGCACACTGTCATCATTTACAAAGGTTTTCTGAGGGAATTGAATCTTATTCAGACTTTAAACTGTGTCTGGACAGAGGAGGGAGATTTTCAGAAGGAAACAGCTCACTGAAAAGCCCTCAAAAAAGAGGATTTGAAGTAGGCTAGGGAGGTATTGGCTGTAGCTAGATTTGTCCAACAAGGCATGGTGATGTTCCCAAAGTAGCAATCTGAAATTTGAATGCTAGAAGATTGGTCCCAATGAGGCAGTGTTGAGGTGGCACAACTTCAAGAGGTGGGCTTTGTGACCAAGTGGCTAGGTCATGGGAGATATTACCCTATGAAAAGATTAACATCCATTCTAAGTGACTCCAGACAGTCACTCCTGGGTTGTGAGTTCATCTTTTAAGAACAATGTTTGGGTAACCCTTGAATCTCTTTGACTTCCTGTCTTGCTATGTGATGTTACCCTCTCCCCTGTGCTCCCATCATGATACCTTCTTTTGCTAGAACAATAAAAATGCATCACATTGTATATTTGTATATACAAATAACTATAAATAAAAAAACAGAAGAAAGCTAAATGTCATTTGGAGAAAAAGTTGGGCTTAAGAGTTTATTTTACTCAAGAAAAGTACTATATATCTCCACCAACCATGAGGATTATAGAAATAAGCTGTGCATTTCACATTCATTTTGTTTTTTATGCTTTGGAAATATTATAAGTAAGCATAGTGAAATATAACCTGATGATAATTATATCCTGAGAATTCAAGAATGGGAAAAAAATCAGACATTTAGATTAAGAAAAAAATGATCCTAATAGAGTGTGATGGATATAGATAAGTAACAGGGTGGGAGATAATGGCCAACCAAGGGTGGTCCAGAAAGCAAGCAGAGTAGGCACGAGTCCCATGAAAATCCTTCCCCATCATGGAGCATGGAGCTTTAAAAAATTGGTGCCATTAAGTAGTACATACAGGGATATGAAATAACACAAGTAATACCCTCTGGTTTTGTTACATGCTTGCCAAAAAATGTTCCTCTTACTTTTACTTCCAAAGAGCTGTTTATGGAGAGACTTACCCCAAGTCAACATAGGAAGTTAACAGTTTTTGTGTTGGAAAGCAATAGAAAGTAAAGAATGATAATTTTGCATTGCATATAAGCATAAACTTGTCAAATTTTTAAAAAAACTAATAAATCAGTTTCAGCAAATAGAAAAGGGGAAATTATTAACATGCATAGAGAATATTAGTGATGTTTCCTTCTTGGTCTGTGGGTAGCATCGCTACTGCTGATGAAGTGTCAACAGGCTGCCAGCTGATAGCCTCATTACCTCTGTCTAAATTGAGAAGATGGTAAGCACTGGTACATTGGGCAGACATGGGGCTTGGGGGAGCACATCCAGCACCCAAGATTGCTTCTGGAAAACACTTCAGTCATATCTGCCAATCTGTTGTATTCGTGACTCGGATGGCCACTGCCACAGCCCCATAGGTCCCAGAGACAAGAAGAGACTGGGCATGGGACAGAGCGGTCTTCTCAAAGTCACTTTCTACAGATAGACCTTCAATACCACCTTCTCAGAACAATGGGAGTGCCGGAGCCACCCTTGGCTGCAGTCACCTGTGCGACCAATCCTGCCAAGTCTCTCCTGGGGCAGATCTGCCCCTTCCTTGGTGTGACTGCCCTTCCTATTCCTCAACTGAAACTCTGTTGAACATAATAAGATTAATCTAGGCTAATAAATATCCCCCGAGAAGCATGCTTGGCACAAACACACTCTCCTGACAGTCGTAAGCTGAAATCCCCCTATTGTTGGAGGAGGCTACGCACCAAGAACAGAATGTTTGGCTCATTCATCAGCGTGGATGCCTCTGGAGCATGACACGGTGGCAGCCTTTCCTAGGAGAGAACGAACCCCTGGAATGACTCACTGAAATGCTGGAAATAGGGATTCATGTGGGACACCATGAATCCTTCACTTTCTGATCTGCAAGGTTCCAGAGAACTGGCACATTCTTGACCATGTCACATGATCTAAAGCCAAGGTCCTTAGTGGGATCCCTCTTCTTCCTCTCATTCTGACAACCTAGAGGCCAAACCTACCCAGAGAGCGATACAGTCTGAAGCATTTGTGACTGCTTTGAAGAAGAGGCGTGTCGTCTGCCTCTCCTCACCATCTCTTCTGTCCTCAGAGGAAATGTGGGGATTTTGCAAGGTGCCTGGCTTTTGCCTTGCCTTTCTCCACTGGCAAAAAGAAACCCACAGCAGGAAACAGCAAAAGTGTGGTCTACGGGACACAAGCAACAGCTATGAATGCAGGCAATTTCCTTTCTGTACACAGAGCCTAATGCTGCCCTGAGCCTGGGATGCACTCTGGTAAGGTCTATCCTCCAGCAGTTCTACAGGGTTGGTTCATGTTTGTCTCCACCTCACACATGGGGAAACTGAGTGCTTCAATGGTTGTACATTTTTCTGAGGGAGCTGAGATAATCTGCGAATGGAGCAATGGTTCTCCATCAGGGCAGAGTTTGATCCAGGGGACACTGGGCAATTTCTGGACATCTTAGAAGAGGAGATAAAACCTGTATCCAGTACATACAAGCTCAGAGGTACTGCTGTGCACTATGAAATAGACAAAACACCCATGCAGCTTTACATTCCAGGAGCACTGAGACTGAGAAACCTCACTGGAAGGATTATGTGGTCAACGTCGACACTGAGATTGCTGTGGCATCTTCTACGTGTCTATCATGAGTCTGCTCTGAAAGGAAAGGGAAAGGAGGAACATAGTGTTCATTTGGTACAATTTAGGCAAGATCTTTCTAAAACCTTCTCTGACAGAAGTCCTAAGACACAATGTGAGCCTGATCCCTTTGCAGCGGTCACATTTCTGAGGCCATCCAGGTTGGTTATAAATGGCTTCTGAAGGAGCAAGCTGGACAGGAAAGTGTCTTTCTAGCACAACCCTTTACTGACTCCAAACTACAGGTGGTGGGCCAAACCACCAAAAGTATATCCTCGGAGAAGGTGCAGAAGCCAGAGCACCACTGTCTATACAGAGAACACTACCCACTCTTGCACACAAGCAGTAGGTTGACAAAGAGTCACAAAAAACACTGTCCTCTCTACAGAAAGCCAGATATTATAACACAAGGGGCAACCACAAGCCAGTGCTTACCTTCCTGATGTTCTCTCAAAGTTCAGGCAGGCTCGTATCATGTACAGAAAGTTTAAAGAGGCAGAGTAATGGTACAAGGAGAGATAGCAGGACTCAGTACAATCTCCACATCTCCACCATCTCATACCTGCTCAGCTGGGCCTTTTCAAAAGAGGATGGTTGCCAGGGACTGACCCTGCTACAGGCATCTGGGGGAGCGCTCATTTCCTTTGAGGCTCACATTTGTTCTTTTCGGAAGAGAGTGTGGGTCAAAAAAACTAGATATGAATCTTCGGTATAGTCAAGATGTACCGATCCCAAGTCCGTGGGAGCCTTATGCTGGTGGGGATGGTTCCTGTAAAGCAGGTGTTACTTCTCTTGCCAAATTGTTAAAGCTCTCCTTACATCTGAGTTCCTTAACACATCCCCCTGACAAGTAAATCATCAGAAAGTGAGCAGAGGAGAGGGTGGAAAGCCCCGCCTCCAGCCTCCAAAGAGAAAGTGCCACCAGGATCAGACAGAACCAAAACCAACTAGCCTAACATTCTTCTGGACTTCTAGAGAAAACTCTTGTCCTTTCCCTAGAAAGGTCAAACTCCAGTCACTTTCCCTCCTGACTAATATCCCAGTAGCAGCTGGAGAGAGAGTGAAACACCGCACCACAACGTGACCAGCCCCATCCACACTGTAGCCCCCACCTTCGCCAAGACCTAGGCTGACAAATCCCATCATGCCTTTCCGGACCCATACACAATATTGATGGCATAAGCTGCAACAGTACACAGCTGGAGAGTCATAAATGTGGAACGGGCAAGCTTGAATTGAAGCCTACCTCTGCCACACAGCAGTGTCAAACTGGGCCATCAGTTCACTTTCAAACCTTCCATTGTGTGACATTTGATGTGAGAATCAAATTCAACAGAACTCCAAAAGGGTCTGTAGGAGCAACTGCTTCATAAATCATTCCTTATCTTCCTTATACATCAGCTCCTGAGTCAGAATGCTTCTCCCACTTTAGGTTCCTGGTATAGCCTGTGAGACCTCCATAGAGGTGACTAAGAGTCATTCTACCCTGCATTCCTGATGCTCATTAGCAAGAGAAGGCCTGGACCACTATTCTGATCTCAGTAGGGAACGCTAGGACTCTGTATCACAACCATCTCTCTCAGGCTCCTTCTCCATCCACTGCCTGACATGCTACTGCATGAGGTCTTCTTGAAGGACTGGGAGTTAGATGAATTCCCTGGTAGGCAGGCAGATAGAGATGGAGAGGAGCCATGACTAGGTAATAAAGATGGGTAACTTCCAAGATGGCTGGCTTCTTCCTTGCCCTCTTGACCTGAAACAAAAGCCTGGCAACTTTAAACAAAATCCTTGTAGTCTTTTTCTCCTGTCTGCTGATGGGCTGGCACTAGAGACTAGAGCGGGACCTGTTACGCAGAGATGAGGACCAATCAATCATCCTATCAAGACTCCTAGACTGCAACATGCTAATGTGGTGTGATAACGGAAAGTCCCCTTTCCATTCAACCCCAGCTGGAGTCTGAGGCTAGTCTAGCCCCCATTTGCTTCAAGGCTGCAAGAGCCCTGGCACAGAAGGGGCATCTGGCCAGGAACGGGTGCTTCCTGAATAGCTGTATGGCTGAGGAAGAGATGCTCAGCTGAAGGGGCACTCGTAGAGATGGCATCTGCAGAGCCTGATGAGACAGGACAGCTACTCTTCTCAGTCTGAGTACAGCAGGCTCAACCAGTAAAATCACTCCCATTCGGGTGCAGGGGATTCCCTAGCTGCTTTCTCTCCACTCCTGCCCTGCTCAACACCTCTCACTCTTGCACTGTTTCTGTTCTCTTCTTGAAAGGGCAGATGTCTTTTCTGGTAGAAGAGTTGTGAAGGGGGATGGAGATCTTTTAGACTGTGTCTGGTCTTTAAAAACACGTTTATCTAAGCACTAAAAGGCTTTAGGATTAAATTCTTCACGCAGGATTCCCAGTCAGTCACGTATTTCCCGATCTATGTATGACCAGGTCAGTTTTCTGGCAGTTGGCAAAGGGCATGTCACTCTTTTGCCATTTCCACCCTGGGACAAGAGAAAGGTGGCTTTCTCTTGTGATCGCTATGGCAGAAATGAGAAGGGCACACAGAGCCCCTGTCCTTTCCTCAGAAAACAGCTCCAGACACCACTGTGCTGCGGGGGTTTTGTCACTCCCAGTCGCTCGTCCACTAGCCCTTCAGTATACTGCCATCCCTGGGGAGACACAGAGCTTCTCTCCTTCCCTAACTACAGAGAAGGTGGGGCTGGCTGCCATTGGGACGTGACTGAGGAAAACTTGCTGGGTGACAATGCAGGGCAGGGGCTTCCTCTCACACCCTGAAATTCTACTCATCCCATGTGGGACAAAGAACATCCGCCTGGCTTACTTCCTACAAGGGATTGTTCCTACTTTGTCCTTCCAGCCCATCGGCCTCTCTGGCTAGAAGCAGGTCAGAGGCTTTCCGATCTTGCTGTTCTGTATGTTCCCAGTATCTAAAGGTTCTCACTGCTGTATGGTTCCTCTCTAGAACATTCATCTCATCTCACAACCCTCCCAGAGACCTCTTTCTATGATAGCACCTAGCTGATAGAATCTTGGGAGCTTAGGAAATTCTATTCTCAGGTTAGTGGGTCAGGTATCATAACGTTACATACTATCTGAGCCCCTGCCAACTTCTGTAGCTATAGAGGCTTCTTCGTCTAGGCCCTGGCCAACACTGCTACTGAGATTTGGACCTGGGTACCACAGACCCAGACTCACTTCTGTCAGCCTTCCTACTTTTTCCAGCTGCTGGCACAGCTTCATGCAGATAGACATGAACATTTTCATATTTTGTATGAGAGAAATACACTTGTGTTCCACATTGCAGAAAGGAAATCTGTAGCTTTAATTTTTTTAAAGCCTATTTTAAATGATGGGTCTTAAATGCTTTAACCTCCCTTCTAGCCCACCACCCAGCAGAAGTAGTAGAAAAGAAAGAATACAAGGGAAGCAAACCAGTTTAGAAATAGGTCTTTGGAGCAAATCCCATCTGTGGTGTCAAGAAATCAGCAGTTTTATTCGCAGGTTAAGAGCCAGCAGCAGTTTGATCCACTCGCAAACAATCCACAGATATATGAGCAGTCCAGTTTGGTAGTGTTGGGGGTAGCAGCAGCGGTGGCAGGACCTAGCAGGAACAGCCAGGCCTCGGCTGAGTCAGCACCAGTCAGCAGGAGGGACCAGAGCCAACAGGAGCACTAGGAAAACTTCTCATCTGTGCCTCTCTCAACGAGTGAAGATCAGCAAAGATGTGAGACAAACAAGCCCTGCCAGCTAGCTCTACCAGTAAGCCAAGCCCAACCTCCATAAGTCCTTTGATCCTATTTTTACTCCCCACAAATGTCACATGCCCTCCATGGGTCTTGCCTCACCACATGTGAGGCACCTGAGTCTGTCTCAGGTGACACCACTCTTTCAATCAGCCCAAATCTTTGGAAGCAGAAAGAAGCTCCAGTACACCCCCAGAAGTTTTTTTGGTACATTTCTGTCTATGGAGTCCCAACAAATGGAACTCAACTATGTAATGTAAGATGATCCAATACATGAATATAGTTAGCAAAGAGTCCTTCGTCATGTGTCCTTTCACATGCTTGTTTTAGCAGACCATCCTTTTACCTATGTCTGCTTCAGCAAAATGTTCTTTCCTGAGTATGCCAAAGCCTTTCCCCAGTGTCCCCCTCAGTGAAACTTTCCTTCAGACATTTGCCCCAGCGAACCACCATCGAACCCAATTGGCTGTCCAAAGAACTCTTAAGTTTCCACTTTAGGTATCCACATATTTGTTATTAATACCTTGCCACTCACACACTACTAATTCCTTTGTTCTGAGTTAACCCCTTACTGGCTTAGATACACCTAGGAGAGTACGAGGTCAACGTTTCAAGAAGTATATGATCTAAATACCTTCAAAACAAGGGAAGGGTGTCGAGACATGAGGACAGAAACATAGTATACATGTCTCAAAAATATGACTGGCGAAGAGACAAGATGAGTACCAGGATGACTGACGCCATGGCTTTCTCTGCCCCTTTCCCCAAGGCTGGTTGGATTACGGTGGAAGCTAGAATGCATCATTTAGGGTATTACATGGCTGCCTTCTTAGCCTGCCTACTGTCTAAATGAAGCACAGCGTGCATATTTAACTTAGGTCTATTCATTCACCTCCATGGTGCCTGGCAACAAAAGTTTGGGTATTCTGCTTACACCTGGATTATGGGGCTACTACACCCCCATTTGCTAAGGTGATGTCCCTGACATCAGCCCACCTCTACCTTCTCTGGGAACACAGGAACTTCAAGACAGTTTCCTGGCTACAAAAGGTCAAAATGCTGATAAGTAGCTCCTCTGCATAACCAAAAGCCTCACTGCATTTACCCTCATGAGGACGCAGGCTGCAACTGCAGAGTGATACATTCTCACCGCTTGTAAAGCCAGCTTATTTCTCACACCTGGACCTAGGGCAGGAGAGATGCTTAACTCCCCTTTCCTTTCACAAAATATAGGACACGGGAGATATCTGCCCTATATGATATTCATCTACTTACCTGACACTGTACTCATTCATCTCCAAGGGATGCTCTATCTCCCCTATAGGAGTCAAAATGACTAATGTTGCAGATAAGAAATGAAGCTTGCAGAGAAGAGAAATGCCAATTGTATCCTTTGATACTTGCATAGTTCTTCCAAGAACACTTATTACAGTCATTGCAAAAGAAAGAAGGAAACACTGCTGCTGAACTTAAATGATCAGACTGTGCTAGAAGAGGAACGGTGGGACATTCTGGTGTAGACAATGTATAGAAACCAGATGCTCCCACATCCAGGAACATATTTTGGATATTCTGTGGATGAGAAGGAAGAAAGGCTGAAAGTTTTTAATGACCCTTCTGTATCCAAACTCTCTCCGTGTTGTGGGAGAGGGGATGCAGAGGCTAGAATTAAGACCAGGAAGTCCATGAACTCAATAATGAGTAAAGTCAGGTGTAATAGCAGCCTAAATATGCAGAGGTAACTCACCCTAGCTAAGGTTCCTACGCAGCAAAACCCACTGAGTAAACAGATGCAGACTGGAGTCATTGGATCCTGGGGTCTCTAGACAGAGAGGTAATTGAAATTGTAACTCAAGCTCATACAGCTGAAACAGTAACCCAAGCCTCAGGACAATCATTTTGAAGAGGAAGCCATCAGGATTTGATTAAGTCCTGAGCAAAATGTTCACTTTCCTATGCCTTTTCCTAAGTGACGATACAGGAAGATGAGAGCCACCTGCTGTTAAGAAGTCTTCTGCCAGAAACCAACTCTTGGATACCCCAATCTCAGACCTGCACCCTGCAAACTAGGGAGAAATAAACTTCTGTTGTTTGAAAATGGAAGATGAGTCACGAGGGAAAGGAATTTGTTGTGTGAACACACACAAACACACACACACACACTCACACACACACACACACACACACACACACACACACACATGCTTTTTAAAAAGAATACGTTGTTTCTCTATTCTAAAGTATTTTTTTAGTATAAGGCTATTATAGACTGCCCTAGTTAGGGTTACTATTGCTGTGATGAACACCAAGGTAGCACTTTCCTCCTCAAGTTGCTTTGGTCATGATATTTCAATAGTAACCTTAACTAGGACACTCAAATACTGCCATATCCAGGAAATTTTTCATGCTATATTGATTTTTTTTTTTGGTTTTTTGAGACAGGGTTTCTCTCTGTGTAGTCCTGGATATCCTGGAACTCACTCTGTAGACCAGGCTGGCCTTGAACTCAGAAATCCACCTGCCTCTGCCTCCCAAGTGCTGGGATTACAGGCATGAGCCACCACGCCCGGCTGCTATATTGATTTATTAATTAAAGTAATCCTTAATAAGGATGAATGCTATGAATGGGATGTATGACTCATACTGCAATCTGAGCACGGAAAAATGATAAGACAGAAGGAATTTTACAAGTGTGAGCTGAATTTGGGCTGCATAGTGAGTTTGAAAACAACCTGGGCTACAGTGTGTGACCATCTCAACATACACAAACAACGCATGCTCTATATTCTGGGTATTGTGAAAGTCAGTCTAGGACAGGAAATAAGACCACAACAGCTGTCTGGAGATCAGAGAGCAAACATTCCAGGACCAGACTAGAGAAAAGCCACAAACAGTAAGAAGTGAGATGGGGGGGGACTACAAAGGAAGATGCACATTCCAAAGATGTCTGGGCAGTCCCTGACATGATTGAGAAGTCTAAATGAAACAAGCATCTGCTCCAAGCAGAAAGTTTCTCCTGTGATTCTAGCTGAGGCAAGAATCACCTACAAAATGGTACAGCCTACATGCTGGGCACACTGAATCCCCCAGCCCATTCCAGCCTTCTACCTCCCTGGTTAGTGCAACTGTACCACTTTGTCTCCTTCAGAATAAACATATGTGTTCACCAAGACTAGCACTTCTGATTAGCCAAGTTCTCCTCTTTATCTTACTATTATTTGGGGGCAATTCTCGTCTTCCCTTCCTTTTCCAGTTCCCTCCTTGCTATGCTCCTTCTCAGGATAGAACTAATTAGAACAAAAAGAACAAGTCCTCCTTTATCATGACTCTAACAAAGACTTTTTTAGCAGTGCACAAAACTATGTTACACAACATGTGGTTATAGGAGGGAGGAGAGATGTGCTGCTCAAAGCACCGGGGAAGCACCTCTGTGTGTGTAGTTTGAGATGGGTCATTTTTATTCAGTAGCTATTGTATAATAGTGTGTTATACACAAGAATAAGATCTTGTTAATCTATTATTTCCTCTGTCCCAACCACTCTTGACTCCTGACCATTGCCCTATTAACTTGACCCAGAATCCTGGACAGTTAAAAACTTTCAAGCGCTCATTCCTCACATTCATTTATCTATCAGACAAATGTCTTCTTAGCCTTCTATGCACAAGGAACTGAGTAGAGTTGGAAGTGTGCTTCTCTACACTTTTCAGCCACTTTTTGCTTAGGAGCATAATGGACATGCTTCAAATGGGCTTTATTAGATTAGCTTATATGATATGCTCTAGATAGTCTAAATAAATGCTGTCTCACCAGAGAACATGAAGCCTACTAGCTCAGTCCATAGATGGATTTCTATAGTAGCTCATCCATAGACTGGATGCCCCATCTGGGGCTGAAGACCTGGAAAGTGCCTGGAGAGCTATTCGTTTTCTGTCCATGTTAGAATCCCAGAGCTGAGTATGAATTTCAATGAAGTAATGCAGCAGAAGCAGCAATAAAGTAGATGAGTTTGCCAGCAAGAGTGAAGGCAAGCAGGCAAAGGCAAAGCTCCCTTATTCTGGCTTTTGTCTGGGTGACCACCTAAGATGTCATGCACATTTAGTACCAGCTTTCCCACTTAAAATGATATAATCAAGAATATCCCTCACAGAAGTCCCCAGTTGCTTGCCTCGTAACTGATTATAGATCCAGTCAGTGGATCTCCATCATGATTCTCCATCCTCACACCTCTTTTTGATTCTTAACCTTTAGTCTGTCATTGATATCTCAAATCTGTCCCTCAGACCCCAGGGTGGTGATACCATGTTCACACTGAAGAACTGCTCTCCTCTCCTCTCCTCTCCTATGCATATAGGTATGTCTTAATCCTGGCCTTGGCTCCATGAGCCCTAGTCCTGTGTCAATGGACCCACTTGGGGTCTTTTCATACCATTCTTCCTGCTGCTCTGACACACAAATGTCATTTCCTTCTCAACCCACAGCATAGATTTTCTTTACTGAAAGGTACAAATTAATTAAAATAAATTAAGACCCAGAAAGCAAGCAATGTATTGATAAGTCTATTTGCCGTGCTCATTTGAACAAAGACAGGGCCCTGCTCCTGTTTGCTCTGTGTCAATTAGGTTACATGATAACAATCTCTGTGTGGTTTACCTTTATTCCTGAGCCATATTGGCTTAACAAGTAGTTACTGTGAGGTAATATAAGGCCCTTCCAGAAAGTAACTGGTCATTTTTTAAGCAGGCCAATGGGAACACTGCTTTGTACTTTTTAAGTAACCAAGGCCTGTTCACCCTACAGTCATCTTCCAGCACTGGTGCCCTGAAGTAGAAGGAAGAAGGGAAAGGTCATTAGCCTCAATTTCCACGGCACCTTTCACCCTCTGGGACGATAGAAGAAGAATTTCTGGCCACAAGGAAGATATATTTTGGGGGAAAACTTGTACTTTCAACTTTGCTATGTGTGGTTTGAAGTGAAGGGTAGGGAATCACATGATTGTCACTGGAAACTCTTGACTCCACCCTTCTCTGTCTAGAACGCCGTATCACTAATGAGGGATGGAGCAGTATCTAGGGAGCAATAGCAGCCTCTGGCCAAAGCCCACCCACGTCTTCCAAAGCCCACCCACGTCTTCCTCTTGCCTATACTGACAAAGTGGTAGTTGTCACGCATTCTCACCCATCCACCTTACTGATGCCGCTTATTAAAATGCCAGTTCTCCTCTTTCACAGGTGTCCTTCTAGGATGGAACTAAAAATTATTGTCATAAGGTTAAAAGTACATCATACACATAAAGTGTCTTCCTGTGCACATGTCTAAAATAAGATTCTTTGAGTCTGATTTCAGTAAACACAAAGGTTATTGCCATGCAGACTTGTAAATGTTTTTTCTTCTTAATGCTTAAAACGAACAAGAATCGCACAGGGTACAGTCACTCGGTAACCTGTCAGGGAAGGATGCTTATTTCAGAACCCAGCAACAGTCAAGTCCTTTGCAACGTTTTAATATCATACCACATACCTTATTGTCAATATGTTATCTGCAGTGCCTACAACTGTGTACATAGTTGTTCTACTATTATATTGTTTAGAAAATAATGACAAAGAAATGTCTGCATATAATCAGTAGCAGTGTAATTCTTTTTTGTGTATATACGTGTGGTATTCATGCATGTCTATATGCATATTCAAGTGTGTTTGGGTATATATGTGTGAATATGTCTGTAAACACACACAGAGATAGATAGATGATAGATAGATAGATAGATAGATAGATAGATAGAAGATACAAAGATAGATAGATAGATAGATAATAGATAGAAGATACAAAGATAGATAGATAGATAGATAGATAGATAGATAGATAGATAGATAGATAGATAATAGATAGAAGATACAAAGATAGATAGATAGATAGATAGATAGATAGATAGATAGATAGATAGATAGATAGAATATATATTCTAATTTTATTGCCATGTATCTATGGGCATGGTATCATCCACTGGAACACAATCAACTTGTCAGAGGCACTTACAGACAACAAACTCTCCCTCTCATAGCAACCACTGGTGGCTTCTGAGCTATGGGCAGAGGTTCATTATCCCCTGTGATAGATTATTGATTAACTTGATGAGTGTCTGAGTCTTTCCATGCTTGGAAGACTCTGCTTTACTTTGATCCTCCATGACCAAGGTGATTGCTTTTCTAATCTTTCCACCCTCTGTTCTGTGAAGTTCCCTAAGTCACGTAAGGATGGGACAAGATACTGATGCCACATTTACAGCGGAGCACACAACAGAAACTTGCTCCCTGTGCTTGGATCACATGTGAGCTTCTGCACTAACTTCTATCCTGCACGAAGAGACTTTTCTGATGCAGGAGGACTAGGAGCTGTAGTGACTTAGAGAGATAGACACATATTTAGAGAGAGGTTAGATCTCTTCATTTAGCAAAGCAATAGGTTAACTGCTAGAGCCCAGGAGCTCTCCAACCAAGGGGAGATTCACTGTACTAGGCATGAGCTTCATCCTGTAGAACAGGTCCTGAGTAAAATCAGAAAGTAGCGGTTAGCTGCTTAACACTCGTGACCCTATCGCACCCATGGGCCTATCTTGCGAGATGAGCATTTCTGTAGCTCACAAGGTTAACATCTGTCTAAGGCTATTGATGTTTTTTCTCCACAGGCAACTTAGCACTTTCTGGTGTTACGAAAGCTATCTAGAGGAGGAAATCTTGCAAACCAATATGAGCTTGATTTCTGTTTGTCAAGGGACTAATGCATGTAGTCTATCCAGCAACAGACTTCTGGTTCATGTTCTGATTGGATGCAAATAGCAATAACAACAGTCTGTATTGTTTTACAGGCTCTGAAACAACACCTCAAGAGAGATAGATATCTTAAATTTGGCACTGCGATTTTTATTTAAAAGGAGCATTCTCCAATGTGTAATTTAACTCCAACTAAACTTATGTGTGTGTATTGTGTGTGCATATGTTTAATGTGTTTATATGCTTAAAACAGTAGATTTCCAAATTGCTTTTCCAAACACACTTTGTGTTCGTTATCCCTCTTTTACATCACTTTGGCCCTAGATTCCCATCCTTCTCCCAACCTAAACTCTAAGAAATAAATCAAAAAGATGCATCTAACTACATTTGCCAAGCACAGTAATTATAACAGTCTCTTTGAGATTGTAGACAAAAATCAAATCTCTTTACCAAAACTTACTGAGTAAAGACCTTTAATCTTCATTTTTCTTAGCCCTAGTTTGTACCTCTCTCTAATCATGACTGAAGACCCTCATGGTTTTAGGTATCTTGCCAATCAATTGTTCATCTACCAGTCTGATGCTTGAGCCTCATCCACAGCATCACACAGCTGTGTGCAGAATCCTTTGGCATCTGGAGATCTATTATTGCCCATCATGGGGAGCTCATTTTCTTCCAACAGCAGCTTACTTTGGTTATGGTTGCATGCCTCAGAGTCATCTCATAAATACTTTATTTCACAAACACTATAAATCACACACCTGCTAATATAAATATTGCTCCGACCTGTACCATTTTTTAAAACAATGAGATGCCACCCAAATTTAGGCATTATTCAGGCAAGAGTCACTCTAGTTTTATGGATGAGAGAATGAGGTTTAAATAATAACTAGAGGCGAGAGAGGATAGCTTAGTATATTAAAATGCTTGCCATCTAGGCATGAGAACCTGATTTAAGGGGAAAAGCAGGTACATTGGCAAATGCTTGCAATACAGTGTTAAGGAAATGGGCAGGCAGATCCCTGGGACTCGCCCACCTGCCACCCTAGCCTGCTCAGCAGGCTCTGGGCCTGGTTGGAAAGTCTGCCTTAAAAACAAGGAGAGTGACTCCTGGGAACTAATACCCAAGGTTGACTTCTGGCCTCCCCGCACATGCATATTTGTGTGTGTGCATGCGTACACATACTACATACACACATAAATGTGCACATACAGACAGCTACCTATGGCAGATAATACACTAAATCCAACACCTAATGAATAACACAACTGAAAGCAGAATTCAGATCTTCTGCTTCATAGACACTCTCTTCAATAACAAGTCATTCTCAACAAGAGACAGAATCTCTTTTATTTTTCAAAATTATTCGTATTAAATGGATATGTTATTAACATTTTAAATGTTATCCTCTCTCCCAGTTTCCCCGCTGCAAACCCTCTGTCCCATCCTCTCTTACCCCACCCACCTACCCCTCCTGCTTTACCACCCTAGCATTCCTCTACACTGCAACAACAAGCCTTCTCAGAACCAAGGACCTCCCCTCCAATGATGCCAGATAAGGGCCCTTCAGCTCCTTCAATCCTTCCCCTAACTCCTCCATTGGGTCCCTGTGCTCAGTCCAATGGTTGATTGCAAGCATCCACAACTGTATTGGTCAGGATCTGGTAGAGCCTCTCTGGTGACAGCTAATCAGGCTCCTGTCAGCAAACACTTCTTGGAATCTGCAATAGTGTCTGGGTTTGGTGTCTGCATATGAATGGATCCCCAGGTAGAGCAGTCTCTGGTTGGCCTTTCCATCAGTCTCTGCTCCATTCTTTGTCCCTGTATTTTCTTTAGATAGGAGCAATTCTGGATTAAAATTTTGCAGATGGGTGGGTGGCTCAGTCCCTCAACCAGGGGGAACATGCCTGACCTTTAGATAGGGCCTTGACAGGTTCTCCCTCTCCTGTGTGGGTTATTTCAGCTAGTTTCATCCCAATGGAGCCCTGGGTGGCTCTTGATTTCCTGGCATCTGGGACTTTCTGGTTGCTACCCACAGATACCCATCCCCCATTGCCACAGATTCTGTTACACTCTTGTTACATTTTCTGACACTCTGTATGTTTCTTCCATCTCCACCCCTACCTGATTCTTCCCTTCTTTTTCCACTCCCCATCTTCCCTTCCTCCCAAGTCCCTCCCACCCGGTGATTATTTTTCCCCTCTCTATGTAGGACTGAAGAACCTACTCTTTGGTCTTCCTTCCTCTTGAGCTTCATGTGGTCTGTGAGTTGTATGGTGGGTATTCAACACTCTTTGCCTAATATCCACTTATCAATGAGTACATACCTTGTTTGTTCTTATGCGACTGGGTTACCTCACTCAGGATGATATTTTCTAGATCCATCCATTTGCCTGCCAATTTCATAAAGTCATTGTTTTTAATAGCTGAGTAGTACTCTGTTGTGTAAATATACCACACATTCTGTATCCATTCCTCTGTTGAGGGACATCTGGATTCTTTCCAGCTTCTGGCTTATTATATTGTATGTAACCTATGTATATCCATTTGTATACTTTAAATCTCCTTTGGACTTCTTTGCCACCTTATACAATGTAAAAGAGATTTAAATCATTGTTATTCTATAATTTGAAGGATATAATGACAAGGAAAGCTTCTGCTCGAGAAACAGCTTTTCTTTCTCAGGTATTTTCAACCCAGTGTAGATAGAACAACCCATGGATATGAAGCTACCCTGAAAAATTACTAAACCTGTCACAGTCCATGTGGGATTTCCCCAGCTTCTCTGACAGAAGGTGAAAACTATAAATAAGAACTAAACTGTAGGATCTCATTTCTGGGGAAAACTAAGTTAAAAATTGTTGCAGTTGGTTGGAGAAAAAAAAATGGGAGTAGACTGAGCTTGATTCAAAATTTTGTGCAGGACCAGTGGCATCCTGTCCCCAGGGAAACCTGCAGATCTTGTAGGAATGATGCCTGCCTTGAAGGGGATCTAGAAGACAGTCTGACTCCATTAGCATTTTTAGAGCTGCATAGCCATCAGCCCATGCGAAGCTACACCCCACTCTCTAAAATTCTTGCATTTATAGCTTGATATTGTTGCTTCAAATGTACATGGGCATTTGAATTCACACACCAACCATCACCATACTTCGTTAGCCTTTTTTGAATCATGAATATCCATGAAATGCAGTCCTAAATGAAAGTTTAGCAACTTTTAAGTTATAGTTTTGCCCACAGTGAATCTGGAAATTTTCCCTAGGGGAAAAAAACTACTGTTAATTATCAAATCATTTTAAATTGGCAGAATTTCTCAGTGACACTATATTATTTTATGTCTCATATATCAGCAGGTGCTCACATTACTCAGAGTTCTTGAGTCATAGAAGCATTAATTATAATAGCTTTAGTTATTTCTTTGCAACAATAGAAAAGGTCCCTAACGCATACCAGTGAGGATTAATGCTTGGCACATGAATAAAAATGTGTAGTGTTTTTTCCTTTAAATCTGTTTCATTAAATCATATAATTAGACACAAAACTTTTAGATGCAATTTGTTTTTGTAATTGTGTTCTTAGTGGTATAATTTTTAATCATATATGAAGAGTTCAATGTCCGTTCCTTGTATTTTTAAGCTGCAATTCTTCTTTTCTACCTTGAGCTTTTTTATTCAGACTTACTTCTCCTTTGACATAGATTATTTGAATTACTAACTCAACAATAGATCATAGCTTCCTCAATTTTACTCAATTTAGTAAGATGAAAAATACCTGGCTTTGGAAATACCGCATAACTCTGAAGATAAAAGTAATAATAGCTTCCTATAATGAGGGTATGCCAAAAGAAGAATATGTCATTGTCCTTTCTTTCTTTCCTTCTTTAGGCAAAAATCATCTGCCTCCATCATCTGAAACAATTATATTGGTTCTCTGCAATAGTTGCCAACTTTGAACTCTCCCAGGGAAAAAGCTCACCCACACATCTTTGCGCTGTCCCAGATATTAGCATAATGGACTGCTACAGCCATGCTGCAGATATGGCGGCCATTTCTTGGACTGCAGAGTGATACCCAGCAGTCCTGGTTTGACTCAACTGGGACTATATCAGAGCCTGCACAGCTGCTTATTCATAAAAGCTCAGTTCACATCACAATGATGTGGATAAAAAGCTATTTGTAATGGCCAATTACAGTTACGAGCAATAAAAACAACAATAATAATAATGGCAATGTAGCTGTTAGAACAACTGATATGGGGAAAGAATGGGCAAATGGATGAATCAGCAAAGTGGTTGCCCGAAAAACATGAGGACCTCAGTTCAGATCCCCAGCATCCACTCAAAAAGATGATCATGGAGCCAGCAAGAGAACCAGCAGGTAAAGGCACTTGTTACAAACCCTGACGACACATATGGCAGAAAGAGAATCACCTCCTAAGGATGCCCTCTGACTGTAACTGCCCGCAGTTACATCAAACAGGTTACCTGGAAGGGAAGCTGGGGATGTATGGGAAGGCGGCAAAAAGAGATGAAGACCAAGACAACATTGCTGTTCAAGGTCTCAAAGTTTAATGAAGAACTCCCAATATATAGGCAGGGAAAAGGCTGGAAGCTTCTCAGCAGAACCAGTTCAGTTGCTCCACAGGTGGCTAGTGTTTCTCAGGAAACTGTAGGTCCTTGAAGAACAATGGGCTTCACCTTGGTCTGAGAACTCCACCCTAGGTGGAGGGGATTATGGCTAACACAGGAGTTCCCACTCAAAGGCTGGGAGAGAAACTTCACATTGGTCAATGTCAAGTACCTGCCAGGTGGCATGGCACCTCAGTAAGGCTCTCTACATCTGACTTCCACATGTACACTATGACATGGGCACACCCACATATACGAAGTGAATTGAATTGAATTGAATAAAACTTTCTATCTTCTAAAGCTGGGCACAGTGGCTTGTCCCTGGAATCCTAAGGTAAAAAGGAATCCATATTCACACCATGGCATTGGCAAACCCACACCCATGTACCCAAATTAATAAATAAGTAATAAATACATAAAACTTTAAAAATTCTGAAACTGGGGAGAGCAGCTTGCCCCCTGCAATCCTGGGGTTAGGAGGGTTTACTAGCAGCTACTCTAGACAATCAGTGAGCTCCAGGATCAGTGGGAGACACTGCCTCAAGGAAGAGTAAGAGAATAGAAGACACCCAACATTGACCTCTGGCCTCCATGTGCATCTGCACACACAGTTGTACACAAACACATACAGCCACCTCTATCAAAAAACAAAACAAACAAGAGTCTACAAAGCCCAAGGTGCCCAGGGGATCCAAGAGCACAGCTGGGCTCCATCACATCTCCCTTCGCAAACTTGAGCTGCTTCACCATTTGTTTTAAGAACCATAATTACTATGTTTCAAGAAGAGCTGTCAATTTATGACATTCCTAATGCAGATATAACATCAATCTTCTATTTAAAGCCAATGACAAACTGGAAACGAATATGAAAATGCTTTTTTTTAAATATATAAAAGCTAGAAAGGGCATTTTTGGTTACTTACAATTGTACCCCCTTTTATAATCATATCCCAAAGCACCCCCAGCTTTGGCAGGTAGGAGTCATGCAGGACATATGACAGGGCCCACTCATCTCCACAGTAGTCATTGTTAACCATGTTTTGAGGTTGTTGAAAGGTATCTTGAAATACAAGGAGCTCAGCCAAGTAAATTATAGGAGATACACGAAAAGAATCCTATGCAGTCATTACTGATCATGCCAAAGTGTAATTGTGTGGAAAGCTATTCACCGTGAAGCCCATGAGAAAGCAGTATTCAGTCAGATGTCTGCTCAGCCCAAGGGAAGGAGCAGCCTGTGCTGGGAACATTTTCTCCTTCCCTCAACACTCCTTGGGGAGCTCTTGTGGCCTCTCAGTCACCATCCCCAAACTTTCAAGTGCTCCTTTCTTAAAATATTTTCCCAAAAGAACAATAAAAGGATGGGAGAAAGTCAAGAGAAAGTGTCTTTTCAAGTCTGCCTCAGTGAAATGATCGGCTACCCGAGCATGCTGTTAAGAAGGAGCATGTTTTCCTACAGGCACGATGCTCCTTCCTATGGAAGATGTCAAGACAAAGGAGGAACTTTATTCCCTGAGCAGAAACTGGATCTTTCCAGAATGCAGATACTGAGAAGGAAGAGTAACTCCTGGCCAGGAAGCTGACAGGAACCTGTTTCCCATGTAATCACTGCCTTGAAGCAAGGAGATGACAGTTGCCACCAGATGAGCCCCCTCATCAGGGACTGACAAGGTCCAGCAGGAGTTCTCCATGTGAAAGGACGAATAGGAAGAAAAGCAACAGCCGGTAAAGGACAGTGTACCTGAAATGTAAAACATATGTGGCCACGTGTCTCCATCGTATGACGGCAACACCTCCAGATTGCCGGTGCAGCTGCCTCTCTCCTCCACACTGAAAGAGGGGCATCTTAGTGGTTTATTTTGTACTATAGAATTTTGATGTTGCTTGGGTTGTTCTTTATTAGTGTACACGGATTGGGTAAAATGCTGCATCTCATTATGACATTGTGTACATGTATGCTATGTGCTTTACTCATATTCACCCCCAATCACCCTCTTTAGTCTCTTCTCCCTATGACAGCCAGAATTGTCGCTGCTCTTCCAGAAATGTCCCCTTCTACTTATATAACGCACACATGCATATTTGTGTGCATTTGTGCATACGCGTGTGTATGTGTGTGTGTGCATATGGGTGCACAGATGGAGTTTTTACATGACTGTGTGTACACCTGTGAGTCCTTGTTCACCCCGAATAAAGCAAACAAGCTGTTTCATAGACTAATGTCTAAGAGAGCTATTTTCTAAAAGAGCCGTAACACTCAAGAGCTGTAATACTGAAATCTTCTGAGGAGACCACCTCCTCCCTACAGTCCCTGCCAGACCAGAAAACTGTTCACCCACCTGCTCCAAACTTTGCTTCACCCTTCCATGCCCAGTGTGTGCGAGGTTCAAATACCCCAAGGGAAGGCACGGTCCTCGGAACTCAACTCTGTTCTGTTCTTCCCTGTTTGGTGTACAGTAGTGCTTGGACACCCCAAGGGAAGAAGGGGAAAAAATGGAACAACAGAACAAGAAGTAAGAGTGCATCTCAACAAGAAAAACAACGGTTCAAGAAAAGGAAACAAAAAGGTATTTATGACACTGAATCAATAGTTCCTGGTAGGTAACGTACATCTAAAAAATTGAGCTCAAAACTAAGCCATGAAAATGAAGTGGCTGCCTGCCAGTCGTCTGCTATGAACAGGGAAAGCAGGTATATTTTAAACTGAAGGGGTTTAATCTAAAGTTTGGACTTACCTAAATTAACTTGGATGTCTAAATCTTCCAGAGAAAGCAATCAGAATCTAAACGAAAACTTGGACACTACCGAGTTGGTCTGTGTGTAGAAGTTGAGAGAGGTGTCAGGATGTGACCGGAATGATCCCCCAGAAGTCAGTGCGGTGGGCAGGACAGGCAAGGAAGCAGCTAGCCAGCATGCTCAGGAGGCTATGCAGGGAGCCTCAAAGCTTTGGGGACATCAGCAAAAGGTTTTATAAGGGCAAACAGGACCTTCCACTGCCCTGCGCTCTGCTGCCTACTTGCAGCATGTGGCTTCCCTGTCTGCTACCACCGTTTCCTACAAGCCCAGGTTCTGACAGTCACAGAGACATGACTACAACTCCCCTGCACATCTTTCAGAGAAGCAAACAGCCAGACAAAGGTGTCAGCTCTCCCAGTCAGATGCCCCTGCCTAAATCTTTAAATGTTCTAACATCCGACTCCAGAGCTGAAATCACACACAGAAAGTTCCTGCTGCAGTCTTCCTGTGTTCGGGCGACTGTGGGTTTTGGGGAGGCTCCAGGAGAAGAGCTTCTGATCAAAGAGCATTTTGAAGATGAGCTGCTTGGCCCGGCACTTTTATTTTTCAATCACGTTCTTCTCTCATCCTCTGTCTTTCCTACTTAGTCCACAAAGCCAAAAGTGGTAGCGTGTTCAAAGTACCTGGCGCTGTGTTTCTAGAGTCATAAGCACACATTTGTAAATAACAGGATTCTACAGTATGTTTCCACAAACTCATGCTCACTTATTCATTGTAACTTAAGTCTGAACACAAATATCTCTCTTTACATACGTATTAATTCGTGTTTTCTAAAATCTCAATATTTTAACCATAATACTGGCACAGTAACTTCACATCCCAGTTACAACAGTATGAGGGACAGAGAAAGAACGGCTACTTCCGGGAAGCAAGAGGTAGTGTTTGCCGCACTTTGAAATCGAAAGCAATGTATTTGAATCCTTACCAGAAAGACTAAAATGCCATCTTATTTTGGAAATTATTCAGAGCTATTTAAAGCAGCAGCAGCAGAGCAAAAGCAGCTTCCCTACAATCAAATCCACTCAACAACTAGACTGTTGGAGGAAGATTACAGCTCTCCAGACACGTGTGAGTCGCTGTGACATGTGAGTCTATATCTCACAGCTACTTCTAAGGTAAGTCCATTTTCATGAGCTTCAGTACAACAGTGAGGAAAGAAGCAATTATACACAAAGGGATGTGTGTCTGTTTATTATGGATAGAGTCATGTTTTATTTCTGACTGAAAAGAACCTGTATGAAGAAAAAAAATCAAGAAGCACAGTCAGAAAAAAAAAACAGTACTCAATAGACTAGGCTGTAATACTATCTATAGTAACAAGTTAAAGAAGACTTGGGATCAACTAGTTCTCACATCAATTAGCTTTTAAAAGAAAAGCAAAACCACATAAAGTTAGATCAGCTCCTCACTACTGAGCCAAACCAGGCCATTCTCAGAGCACAAGGGCTCCAACCCCTTTGGAGTCAATGTTCCTCTGCCATTTCCCTATGTCAAGAACGTGTGCACTTTGGTTCCTTCCACAGCTGGGGCCTTACCCCTTGCACCAAAATCCACCTGTTCGGATAAAACTTCCCAAATAACTTTAACTATATTAAGTATGAAATCATCTCTCTCCTCCAGGATTCTCTTTTGTGTCTTACTTTGAGTTTGAAATAACTCATAGTTATTTATCTAGGAATGTGACCCATGGACATGACTCTTTAAATCAGATCAAGAGATGGCATTAGTAGCTTTACGGGAAGCCAAAGATAACTGATGTAACTTTGTCTCTCCATATAAATATCCTCTGAGGCTTCCGGGCCTCCAGAAGTATGAGCTAAATATGTCACTGTTACTCACAAAAAAACTCAGTAGTAGTCAATTATAGCAAGAAAAGATGAACTAAGAAATACCTCTTATTTCTATTCCTTACCAATTACTAGATTGTTATTCTGCTGTTTTCTAGCATATCAGTATCTTCTCCAGTATAAAACAGAAGCTAACAGGCTCTGGAGATGTCTCAGTTTTCCATGCAAGCCTGAGGACCAGATTTCAATCTCCAGAACTCATGTAAAGAAGTTGGGCTTTGTGGTACCTGCTCTGTGTGAGAGACCATGAACCCCAAAAGAATGGGTATGATGCCAAAGGAAATAACACCCATTGCTGTCTTCTGGCCTGCATATGTATGCACGTGTGTGTGCGCGCGCATACACACACACACACACACACACGCACACACACACACACACACACACACACATACACATACACACACACACACACACACACACAAATGCACACACACAGACATATGCAGAGAGGGGTGCTGGGACTACCTTAGATCTAACTATCTAGGTCTCAGTGTTAAGCACCTACATATACCCATGTAAATGTCATTTTTATTTCCTCAGATGAAGTGATGAGATGAAAGCTTTACCCAAGATGTGTAAATACATGGCTTGGGCTGAACCCAGAGTATTTCCTTCTCTATTTTAACTATCCCGAGACGTAGGCCTGAAAGCTTATAGCCTCAATACAATTCTAATCTTCCAAGATGACTGATTCAATTTGTCTTTTCTTGGCTTCTTAGTTGTCTGCCTGGCCTCATACTAACTTTGGAATATGTTCTTATCTTCTGTCTCCTTATTCTCAGGTTGGTTCTGCCTTCATCTGTGTCTAGCTTGTTCTCTACATAATCTATCTCTGTAAAATTGTCATTACTCACAACTCACCACACCACCCTTTCTCTCTTCTAGCTGGTCTTAAGTAGCCTCTCTTCCTCTGATGTTCTCATGTGAGTTGGGTGTATCCTATCTCCGACTCATTCTGTCAGGTCTTTCTGATTCATCACATTGTCTGCCCCTCAGTTAGACATCACCGCCAAACAGACACCGCCTTCTATCAACTAACCTTACCTTCATTGTTAGGGATTAAATGTGTATACTAAGGGTATATCTATATTCTATCAAGATCACACTGAAATCCAGGGCTTGTCTACATTCCGGCCAGAAAATAATAATTATACTTTCTCATAGAAATTAGAAGTTACATTTTCATACATTTTATCAAAATGATAGTGGTTTTTTACTTAGTAGAATCTCTACCTGAGGCCATCTCCTCCCACTGCAGATGAAGGTAACTGATGGAAAATCTTTTTCTAGAAGCCAAGAAACGTCTAGTCAGTGATTAGAAGCAAGATGACAGAGTGGGCTTGGGAAAGGACCTTAGGCATGTGGCTGGAACTCGTTTCTGTCACTCTGTTGGGGCCTCCTTGTGTCAGATGCAGCAGCTGTTGCACTCTGCCCTCGGTCTAGTGGCTCCCCAGTTTCTTACCTCTCAGCCTCAAGGACATTAGGAAGGATGCCAGATGCTACAGCCTGGGTGCTGCATCAAAACCCATGAGAGGTACGAAAATGTGAGACTAGCTGGGACCCTCTGAAGGTGTGATAAAGTCTGGAGGCCTCTGCTGTCACAAACGGACCAACCCACTCATAGATTAGTGGATTAGTAATGTGGTAAAAGCCAGTGCTGCTGTCTGTGAGACATACCTCATGCTTTGTGATATCCTGAGTCCCGCCCCCCTCCCTGGGGTGCTACAGAATCCCCACCATCAGAACTTTATCAAATGCAGCTTCCCTGATTCCAGAAGTGTGGGCTCCACAAGGCTTGTTTTCTTCATTCCTTCCTTCCTTTCTCCATCCTTCTATCAGTCCTTCCTTCCTTCTGTCCTTCCTTCCTTTCTTTTTTCTTTTCTTTCCTTTTTTTTTTTTTTGTTTGTTTCCCAGACTTGGATATCCAACCGCAACAACAGAACGAACGGACTAAAAGACCTGACTTCAGTAACTGCATCTCCTGGCAGAGAGAAGCTATCCCCAGCGAAGCAGTGCAACAGTAGCACTTGTAACTCTGCCTGCACATGGAAAGGCACATGAACACGGAAGCTGAGCACAATGCAGTCTGTGGAGCGTGATGACTGTGTGGGAGAGCCGGTGAGCAACGCTGAAACCCTCCAGGTATCTGTAGAGGTTTTGAGCTAAAGTTAACAGCTAAAATTATCATTAAAAATAAAAAGTATTTTTAACCCAACATAAATTAACAATGTACCTATTTCAACTGCTCTTGCGCTGATTTTGGAAAATGCCTAAATAGCTTGAGGTTTGGGCATAAATGTACTATTTCAAGTATTTTGTGTTTTGTTTTTCAATTGCAAGGTCTTTTTTTTTATCTTACCAGGAATTTTACTAGGTAGAAGCCAGAGCCTTAACTTCTCCCATTTGATATTCCAAACAACTAGCTTTCCTGGGAGGAAAGGTGTCCATTATCTACCTATTGGTCTATTTGTATCTCATACCTTATAAACAGGATGACACAAGAAAATATGAGGTCATTTCTATCATAGGGAATCCATTTAGCATATCTTAGAAATTGTCTTTAACATCCTGTAAGACACTATATTCAGAGGATAATTTCTTTAAAATATGCTTTGTCCATAGAGAAATCAACCAAAGAGTAAGATTATAAAAATTCAAGCCATTTCTGGGGAGTTTCCACTGAACAAGAAGAGTATGAAAACTGGGAGATGTGGGACTCCAGGTTGAGGACAAGAAAAGGGATACCTGTTGGAAGAGTAGTAGGTCACCATTTACTTCTTGTCTATATTGTTCTGTCTAGTTGTCTGGGTGAGATAAGATTGTAGGCTATTCTTAAACTCCCCAGATCAAGTGATTCTCCTGTCTCAGCCTTCCCACTGCTGTGATTACAAGTACAGCACAGGCCACCACACCACACAACGACAGAATTTAAAACAAAGCTGTCAGTGTCCATGGGAAAACAATAGTTCCGTTTGCTGAGGCAAATCAACACTGAACTGTGACCACAGTGAACCTGTCTCGTCTCCTGCCTCTGGATACTCTGGATGGCTCAGGTCAAGCAGACAAGCCCATGCTACCATGCAGGGCAGTGCTGCCTCCCCGTCATATTCACAGCAGCATCAGTCAGCTCAGGCCCCAGAGAGCAGTCCTCACATCACACCCAAATGGATCTAAGGCACAATGCGGGTCTCCAAAGGAGCTAAATGGACCTTTCTGTGTCTCAGATCCTAGCCAACATTAAGAACCTGAGAACACTCTGGGTTTGGAAATAAGTTCTTCCAATTTTTCAAAACTTACTCTATGGGGCTGGGGCAATGGCTCATCCATTTAAGAGTAATTTTTTTTTTGCTCTTAAAGAGGACTGGGGTTTGGGTCACATCTCCCCACAGTTGTTTCCAAACATCTAGCACTTTGATTCCCGGGGATTCAAAGCCCTCTTCTGGCCTCCTGAGGCACCAATCATACACATTGTATGCATAAATTCATGTACCCAAAATACTTATATACACATTAAATGAATGAATGAATGAATGAATGAATGAATGAATGAATCTAAAACCAAAACAACATAATTTATCCTCAAAAGACAGTGCTTCCAATTTGTTGATATACAATTAGTGTTTCATACTCAACTTTCAGTAAAGTAGGAGTTTAACTCTTTACACTTAAAATGTGTGTGTCTTGGCTCATAAAGAATACTTGTTTCCTAAATGATAATTGAGACCAGGATCTCAATACCATAAAACACCATAAATTGGTTTGTTAGGTGCACTAACACACAAGTGTAGTTTGTTAATTATCTGACATAAACTGGGCACAGGTTTAATTAGCTAAATATAAGGTGTTTTATAAATATATTTATTTTTATGTAAACATTGCCTTTATAGAACTGATTCTTCTGCAGTTACTTTAAGTTTCAGTAAACTTTAAAGATGGCAACATCTACATGAGCTCAATGAAGATCTTCCATTCAAGCAACAGATGGCAGTGAGGCATTTCTGATCAGCATTTGGTTTTTACATTGAAAATGGAGAAAGTGATCAGAACAGACCCTGAAAACCTTACGTTATACCAAATGTCAACATATTTCAATGCCTGAACTCAGAGCCACAGTCTAAACTTAATGGAAAATGTGTTTACAAAAAGGTGAAATTGAGACTAATCATTACACTCAGGAAAGATGAAATGATTAAGTCCTGGCTATTTATGGATCAAAATTGTCCTACACTCATTCAGCACCAAGTTATTTGATGTTTATATTCTGGATCCAGAAGCTTCCTGTAGTTTAATGAGAATAAATGCTTTAGTGGTGTTGGCAAAACTTCAAAAGGTGATCTGCCAGATTCCTAAATTAAATAAATCTCTTGAAGAATGGGAAGGAAATGGAGGAGGGAGGAGGAGGAGGGAGAAAAGGAGAGGGAGGAGGAGATGGTTTCACTCACAAATGCCATCTCCTGCAGCTTTTAACTTCTTTGTTAGGAAACTACCTAAACACTGGGAACACTGTGGCCAGCTTACGTTATTAAACCAGACTCCAAGACCCTTGAACCCAATTTTCTGCCTCTTTGTATCGTGTGTTATTTGAAATTATCAAAGAGTTTTCTAGTGCTCTACTCTTATTCTAGACAAAATGTGCTTCTTCTATCTTTTTTTTTAAAAAAATCTCAAGAACTAATAGCACTAAGGATGCAAAGTCTCTAAAACTGCTTCAAAGCAAGAAGGAATTCTTTACCCATGAATCCCTAGCCTGCTGCTTTGAATTTCTGCTGCTTCTCCTAGAGGAAATGAATGCCAAGCAGCCCCAAAACTTTCCCCTGGAATTTAGTGTTTAGGATCTGAGTAGTATATGGGTATAGCCTCTTGAGAAGTAATCTTAGCTGACTTATATTAAATACGTATATATGTATGTGTGTGCAAGAGGGTGTGTGTGTGTGTGTGTGTGTGTGTGTGTGTATTCTCACTATGTATATAAATAGTGAGAACATTTTTTGTTTATAGTGAAAAGTAGCATCAAATAACTTAAGAAAGTATGCAGGGCTGGTTTAGATGATTCAGTAAGCAAAGGTCCCCAATTGCCAATGATAATGATCATAAAAGTGGTTTGTTTCCCCAGTGAGATTTCCATGCAGGAAACTAAATTTTAACTTGCAGGGGCTTTTAATTGAAGATAGCTTCTGATTTAGGGATAGGGGCTTACGTCCACTTCTCCTTTCAGCCGTAGGACTCCATCTGGTGCAGACGCTCACAGGCCTTGTGCATGCTGCCTCAGTCTCTGCGTTCATATGTGCTTCAATTCTGTTGGCCTGAGGGGCATTGTTTCTTTGGTGCCCTACATTCCCTTGGGACACTTAAAATCTTTCTATCTCCTCTTACACACGGTTCTCTGAGCCCTAAGGGGAGGGATTTAATGAAGACATTATTTCAGTCTGAATATTCCAAGGTCTCTCACTCTCTGCATACTGCCTCCAAGTATTTTTGCTTCAGGAGAAAGCTTCACTGATGATGGCTGAGGAAGGTATAGCAGAATGCCATTAGGAGTTATTGCTATAATGTTTTCGTAGAACAGAAGAATTTTGTTTGACTATACAGGTCTCTGGGCTGTCTAGTCTCAGGTTTCTTGGCCACTGAAGCAGTACAGAGTTGGGCTCCATTTGTGGAATGGGCCTTAAGTCAAATCAGATAGTAGATGGCTACCCCTAAATTTTTGTACCACCATTGCATTAGCATATCTTGTAAGTAAGATACCATGGTTGATCTGAGAATATTTGGCTGGGTACTGTTTGTGCTTCTCCTTTACTAACAGGCAGATAGAGAAGTACCTTCCTGTATCACGAATGCTAGCATATATAGAGAGGTAAAGACTCTATGTAGGCAATAGCTTGAAATCTCTATGTTCAATGAGTTATATAGGTTTTGTGTTTAGCAATGGGATCTTGCCAATTTGTAGAGAGTATTGGCAACATCCTGGGTTGTTTGAAGGTTCCCATGGAGTTAGCTTCAGAATTTTTGTGTTTAATTTTTGTCTGGATGACCTGTTTATTTGTGAAGGTGGGGTATTCAAGTCCCCCGCCAGCAGTATGTAAGAGTTAATATGCGATTTGAGTTTCTTTTAAGATATTGAGTGCCCTTGTGTTGGGCACATAGATGTTAAGAATTGCAATGTCCACTTGGAAGGTTTTTCCTTTATTGAGTTTATAGTGTTATTCTATATTCCTTTTGATCAATTTTGATTTAAAGTCTATTAGGTATTGAAATGGGCATATCAGCTTTCTTCTTAGGTCCATTTGCCTGCTTGAAATATCTTTTCATCATCCTTTTACCTGGAGGTGATGCTTATCCTTGATACTAAGGAATGTTTCTTAGATACAAAGAAGGAAGAATCCTGGTTTTGGATCCATTCTATTAGTTTATGTATTTTTTTTTCATGGAGAATTGGAACCACTGATGTTGAGGGTTGTCAATTAAGAGTGTTGACTGATTTCTGTTATGTTGTTGCAATTGTGCTGGTATTAATGGTATTTTGTTTTGTATCTTATTTTGTTTTGTTTTGTATGTGTGCATATTTCTCTTCATTTGATTTTCTTGTCTGGGATTAGTTATTCCTTATGTTTTGTAGGATGTAACTTATCTCTTTAAGTTGGAGGTTTTGTTCTAATTTGCTTTAATTTGGTTTTATCCTGGAATGTCTTAGTTTTGCTGTCTATTGTGACTGAAAGTTCTACTGTTGTATTAGTCAGGGCTTTGTAGAGTCACAGAACTCATTATCATTTGATCCTCATTTTGATGGCTTTCTGTTAACACAGCCTTTCTTGGAGATGACTGAGCTCCAGGAGCATGAGTCTGCACACCCTAATGGCTCTACTGTGCCTGCACTGCCTGCCGATGCTCTTTATTCCTTCTCTAAGAGCTGAACACTTCTGCTATTCCTGGATGGACTTGTGAATCCCACACCTTACTTTGTCATCCTCTTTATGGCATACAGCAGTGTCTGATGCCCCAGAGGGAAGGAGTGGCCCACAGACTCTGCCCATTCCCAGGACCACAGACTCTACCTTTCCTGCCTTCTCTGAGCTGGTGGACCTGCCCTGCCCAAGTACCCCATCAGAAGAGGTGGCACTCACATAACCATAGTTTCGAAAGAAAATGTATTAGTATGTGGCTTAGAGATCAGTCTTATAATTCTTTGTTGCTGCCCTCTGCTCTTGTCCAAAAAATTCTGCCTGAAGCTAAATTTAAGTGTTATGGACTAACAGCTTCGACAGAGGATATTTCTAGACAGCCTAGTATTGACTGTGTTGCTTGGTTATTAATGACCACACTGGCGCAGATTTATAATAAAAAAGAAACATGCCAAGGAAAGAAAAATACAAAGTGTACAAGTTTGAGAGGAAAATGAGCACCAGGAAATGTAAAGGAGTCAAGTTCAATGCTCAAGGAGATAAAATGGTTAAAACAAAAACAAATAACAAACAAACAAAAACCCGATGCTTAGTGGAATAAAGGGCAAGACCCTGCCCAAATAAGCTTCCAACTATACAAATGAATTAAAGAAAAGTTTAGGGTCAGGTATGGTGGTCACACCTTTAACCCCAGCACTCTGGAGGCAGGCAGCTTCTGTTCAAGCCAGCCTGTTCTGTAGATCAAGTTCTAAAACAGCCACATTGAGGCAGTGAAGAAACCATTGAAAACAGAAAGCTGTGAAGATGTATTTAAATGAGGGGCCCATGTTCCCGTCCCAGCAAGCAGAAGAACTTAGCTATGTGTTTCTGGCTTTGCAGTAAAAGACAGAAGGAAGGATTTATAGAATCTACCTCTAAGACTAAGGGAAGTCTCTGAGGCCAGGTGTATGCCAGGAGTGTTTCTTCACAGAGGCTTAGAAAGGCTGTTGCATGGAGCTGTGAAGGTGAAGCCTGGACTGCATTAGGGACCCCAAGATGTTAGAGATACCAGAGCTGAGGGATACCTTCTAAGGAATTCTGCTAACAGGGAGTAGAACAAGAGCAAGAGAAAAGTGTGTTGCAGTTAACAAAGAAGAAAGGAGTTGGAGATCTGACTTGCACTTTAGAAATACAGCGTTTGAAGTTTGCCTGGATGTTTCAGGTCATACTTTGGTCTAGTGTGTCCTCACTGTGTTCCCTTTCCTCCCTTTTGATATGATAATGTATATTTTGTGTCATTGTATGTTAGAAATATGTGATCTGCCTTTTATTCTTACAGAGTTTGGAGATTACCATGAATCCCAGAAGAGACTGGATTTTTAAACAGTGTTGAGACCATCATAAACTACAGGAACTTTTGGAGTTGGACTGAATGCATTTTTACATTGATTACATTATGATGTGGTTTCAAGCCTTTGGAGGACAGGGAGTAGCCTGTGGTAACTTGAGGAGAAATGGTGCCCATAGGTTCATGTATTTGAGTGCTTGGTCATTAGTTGGGTGAGTGTGCCCTTGTTAGAGGAAGTGTATCACTGGGGATTGGCTTTAGGGTTTCAAATGCTCAAGCCAGTGCCAGTGTTTCTCTCTTCCTGTTCCCTGCTGACCCAGATATAAAAGTCTCAGCTATCTCCCTAGCACCAGGCCTGCCTGCCTGTGTGCTGCCATGCATCCATCTATGATAATAATAAGCTAAACTCTGAACCTATAATCTAGTCCCAATAAAAATCTTGGCTTTATAAGAGTTGCCTTGGTCATGGTATCTCTTCAAAGCAATAGAACACTTACTGACTGGCCTTGTCTTTGTTGGGTGAATGTTTCCTTGGTTTCTGATGCCCTCTTTTATCCCTAGGATACTTTGATAGCTGTGTGTTACCTTAGAGAGAATTTTTCCGGGATCATGCTGGGTATGTCCTAGAGGGGTTTCAAGTAAGATATTTCCCTAGGTATTGGGAGCTGACAGTTAGGATATAGGTTAGGAACAGGGGTCTACAGGAGGGAGGAAAGCAGGGTATGCCACCAGGACCTGCTTAGTTCCCAGATGTGGAACGGTGAGGAGGCAGACAGTGAGAAGAAAGTAAGAAGGAGAAAGAAAGTAAGGGGTGGGGTTTAGAGAAGAGGGAGCGTGAATATATGAAGCTTGCCTTCCTGCTCTGTAGTTGGGTATGCTCTGCATGGGTCCAGGGAGTGGCTGCTGTAGTTGGGGGCTAGGATGAAGCTAGAAGTTGAAGGAAGGAGTGTGGGAGAGGAGTATCAGTGTCATCCACATCCACTGAAGATCTAGGTTGGAAGGGAAGTGGCCTACATGCTTCCCAGGCTGGAGTACTACTCAGGAATCATACTGAACTATCTTCAGATTTCTGTTAGGAATATACTAACTAGGGAGTCCTGCAAGCCCACGAAACCGATATTAAAGTGCATACTATAATGGTATGAACAGAGTACATTAGATGTACAGCCAGGACCAGATTAGCAGATCTAGGATGTTATCAGACTCTCATCCCAGTCCACTTGTCTGCTTAGAAACACTTATGATGTGGCTTTTATCTTCATGGTTGTAAGCTGGCAAATACCCACTACCTCTTGGACAATGATACTGAAGAAGGTAAAGAAGCCAAATACATTCCCAACTCCCAGCTTTGGCTTAGCTGGAGAATAGGATCCATCACAAGAATTACTACCCATGTAGTAATTAGTGACAAGGAAAAGTCCAGTCACTGTTAGCTATGAAAAATCAAAGATGTTAAGAGATGGAATGATTCAGCTTTCACATTAAAGGGAGCACAGCATCCAGTAAGCTGATGTTCATTGACTAAGTCAACCTATAACTTTTGCCTCATGCTCACAGTGAGTTTGTAAGCATACACGCTTATCAAAGAATTAGCCTAAATCCACTCTTGGAAAAAATATATAGCAATTGACGATCAAAAGGCTGTAAATGGACTCTGCGGGAAATTCCTTCAGAAAAAAAAAAGAAAACATAAATCTGGACAATAGCAATGACACTGGGCTAATTGTTCATATTCCAATAGTAATTCAATAGGCATTTATCACTCAGGTAGATAAACAATTTGGCTTATGTTTGGGATTTACACTAAGTGCACAGGGAATAGAAGGGTGGTAAGTTCATTCTATTCTCATAGAGGACATGTGGACCCAAATGGGTTCCTAAAAGCTCTGCGGCAGCAGTCTGTACTCTGGGCCATCCATTTAGTTTTTCAGATCCCGGCAGAACACACAAAAGACTTCCATGACAAGTATTATATGAGGTGCTGAAGGTGAACAGAGCTGAGGACAGTTTTCTAATACGCTTTAAGGTGGAGGAATCAACAGCAGAGAATCTGCACTGGCACCCAGGAATGTTGTCATAGTCATACTTAGTGCAGTATTTATATGTACAACTACTGAATATATCTTTACTTGATTGTATTCAGCCATGGCTGAACTCTAGTCTACAGATGTGAGACAGTGCTGAGTTAATGTGTGTTAAGTGTTTCCTGACATTCCTGATGGGTTCCCAACTCCTCCACCAAGTTATATGTGGTAGAGCATATATATATATATATATATATATATATATATATATGTATATATATATATATACAAGACTGAAATGATACCCACATAGTCTGAACTCCACTAGAAACAATCCCCTTGTTACGCACACAAATGGTGCATCTAGAGCTGTCATGTATAGGTTGTGTAGCTGCAGCCCTTTGGTAACATGATAGTAATATCATCTAGCCAGGTCTCAGTCACAGGCTTCCAATAATTCCCAGGCTTATATCATCTCCTTCACAAGGGACATCGACAAGCTCTCCTCCTTAGTAGCCTTCTGAGGCATATATTGTACATATGTCCTTTGTACATAGGTTGTCACAGACAGTGCTTAGACAACCTCCGTACCTGGACTGGACAAAAGTGTGTGCATCAAATTGTATTCCTAAAGAGTTCTCTTCATTTAAATGTCATTGTCCCAAACTCCATTCCCCACAATGAAAACTGAACTAAAACTAATATCATTTCAGTATGGTAAGACAAATTTTATAGGTTAGTTACAAAACTCAAGTGGTTAAAAAAAAAGGTTTCACTGTCACTGTGGGTGCTGGAAATTGTGGAACTCTATTTCATCTATAAATTTGCAATGACTTAGTCTTTTGACGAATTTGAAATCTTGTTAATTGATTAACATATATCTTAGCATGCAATTTTCAAAGTATTATATCTTACTTGCTGAAGTCCTGTGGACTGTTTCATTCACACTATGCTGAGTCTGCCCACCCAGACGCTAGCCAAGCTTACTCTATGGAACTGGGTCCATTGCAAAGCAGGTTAAGACTCTACAGTATATTCATAACGCAAAGAAAAGATTACTGAAAATAGTGACAAAGGTACACATAGTGGTTTTCCTACCCACAAACATTAGAATTAACAAGTGCCCACTAACTGTTAAAAACTAATAGAAAGGATCATTTGCTTTAATAAACTATGAATCACTGGATCTGATGTATTGAAGAAGCCACAAATTAATTCCATCAAAAAACACATTAAATGCAGATTCACAATCACTCACTAAAGTACTGTTTAGCAAAAATGAATATTTAAAAACACAATAAATTGAAAAATAAATTAAAAACTAATTGTCATCACGTCCTATCTATTAAGAATCATGTTTGTTAAGGATAGTAAATCCTATGGAATGTGCAACAATGTTGTTTTACATTAAAATAATCAAAATAAAGATCTATATTTTCAAATTTTATATATATTTACCTATTGTATGAATATATACATACATATTAAATAACTAGTGATATCTTATTGTATAAGTCCCAATATTATGTTTGTAATATTTAGTATTTATACACAATACACATTTGATATTATTGCATTAGTTACTTTTCTCTTTACTAACTAAATACTTGACAAGAAGCAAGCATGTTGAAATGGGAAACGTTTACTTGATGCACAACTCAAAAGCCATCCATCATGATTGCCAAGGCACAGAAGTAGTCCACACTGGACCAAATCAAAAGCAAGAAAATAAAATCCTGGGACTCAGTTGGCTTTCTCCATGTGGTTTTCAGTTTCACGCAGGATACCTGTGCATGGTATTATACTATTCACAATTAAGTTTGGTCTTACCATTTCAATTAAATCAATTAAATTACACATTCTCATAGACATATTGGGCATCATTAATATTAGCCCGAGAACTTCTCAATCCAATAAAATTGATGTTGATCATCAAAGGTGACATCACAGTTGCTAAAGTTATTCAAGTGGTTGATTTATAATAAACTATTTTGCATAATGTCATATGTTGCTTCCCTTACGAAGTTAAATCCCTCATGAGAAACTTTGGATATGATGATCATGAACTGGCCAGTTTTTCCAGTGAATCTATCTAAAGAGGTATAACAGTGGGTCCCTCGACAGGATTCTTTAGTCTGCAAAAGAAAACTTTGTTCCTAAAAGTGCCATCAAAACTTCTGACGCATAAGCAACTTGTGCATTCAGTACAGTCTTTACGTCATGCCATTTTCTTGCTCAACATTCCTTGCATGTCTCTTCAAGCTGATCTTTGCCAAGGTTTCACCTATGGGTTTCCTCAACCACATTTCCTTTGTCAAGGTTGGCTCAAAGGAAAATGCTGTGGCCGTGGATTCTGCTGCATTGTCAATAAGTGACAGAATCAGAATCACCTGCGGTCCTTTAAAATTAAGTTTCTGGTCTCCATGTTGGTACCATTGAATCTCAGCCCTAAACCTTCCTGGCACCTGACCTTGGTTTTCAGAAACTGCCTTAGCACCAAAGAGGCTGCCAATTTTCTCTTTTGACTCAAGCTATTGACTTTCATTCTATTTTTTTCTATTTATTTTCCTATTTCTGTTTATTTTCTATTCTATCATTGAGAAAACTGATCTTATAGATCTTATATTATAGGATATAGACCAGGAATAGAGCACTTATGTAACAAGTGCAAAGCCCTGGCATCAATCCCCTGCACCACCAAAAATGTAACTCAAGACTTCAATAACACATTAGATTCATCCTGGGAATCTTTGTCTATCGTCAATCAAGATAGAACTCCTGATAATCCACCTGAACACTAAATACAAAAAGCACAACCAACTTGAATTCAACCTGATTCTGCTGGGTCTTCTGGGTGGTGGGGCAAGAATGAAGAAGACACTAAAAGACAAAGGTGATCAACTGGGGATCGCATGAGTCCAGCAGCAGGCAGCCCTCTGGATTTTACAAACAAACATAAAGCAGGGTGTTTATGCTCCTCTTTCATGACTTTTTCAGAAACAGTCATAGCCTGGAAGATGGGGAAAGCTGGAGGGAGACAATAGGAGTAGGGTTGCTGGAGATGGCTGTGGTCTCACAGGCACCTACAACCAACCATTAGCTGGGCTAATGAAGGACCAGCCAGTTGCCATTCCAGCTTCACACTGGCTGCAAATTTAAACAGCCTCAGTCCAAGAGAAATCCACAGAGAATTCCCATTCATCATTTATCCTGCTGGCTCTTCTGAACCCCGATTCTCCTATTCTAGTGACTCCATTGAAATCCTTTAGAGAATTCTAGATACCCAGGTCTATTTAATTTACTAAATCCCTAAAGTTCGATTCATGAAAAATGAATATGTATTAGTGATGAGACATCTAATAAAAGGTGGTATTATTTCTTAAAAGAATTATTCTCTGTAGCCCTAAATTAATGAGAGAAAATAGGCATGTGGAGTGTTTAAAATTGCACTATACATCAGGTACATTTAATTTATTTCAGTATTTATGGACAACTGTTTACTAAGGTTGAGGGTATGGGATGACAAAAGGAAACATGATTTCTTTGCTAAGGGACCTATGTTTTGAGAGAGAAACAAGGAGTAGCCAATCACGTGAATAGTGTGGAACTGCAATGTTGGCATGCTAAGAAGGGAAGGTTCTGGGAGTCAGTAAGAGGAGCTGATTGTCAATAACGCTGAGACTGCATCATCAGAGATACAAAATAAACATTGACAGAGTGTACAGTAATTTTTGAGAGAGATTAACAAGAAATACTTAAAAGCAAGCAACTCCAGTTTGTAAGAAGAACTAATTTGATTGTTCCTCATATAATAAAGAGAACTCTAATTTCTGGAGTGCCTACATTTTACATTGATGCTAATAAATCAGGATAGGTTGGATATAAAGCAGATCATCAAAGTAAGATGATTGAGAGTCCCTATACATCAGTTCAGAAGTCAGGAATATATGCAATACTTATGGTGTTATCAGATTTTAAGAGACTCTTACTATAGAAATTGACTCAACATACAGAAAGGGTTGTTTTATACATGGAGACTGATGAATTTATTCAAGATGATTCTAAATTTACTTCACTGTTTATTCAGCTACAACCAATGATCAGAAATAGGAGTCCCCCACTGTATATAACACACATAAGATTCCATACATGTTTGCCAGGCTCTCTAGCAAAATATAATATTTTGATCAGCTATTGATAGGAATAGAGGCTTCAAAATTCCATAAAAATACCATGTTAACAGCAAAGGTTTAAAGAAAGAATTCTCTATCACTTGGAAACAAGCCAAGAAAATTGTGAGGCAATGTCCTATTTGGTCATTATATAACCAAACTCCATTACCTACAGGAAGTAACCCTAAATGTACACAAAGAAATTTGGCAAATGGATGTGTTTCATTTTACTGTGTTTGGTAAACAAAGATATATATGTCTGTTATACAATAGAAATATTCAGAATTTCAATAGACAACTGTCTTAGCTTCAGAATTAAGGCTGACTCAGTAATTACACATTAGTTAGATGTTATGGTCATTATGGAATACCCAAACAAATTAAAATGGACAGTGGTCTGACATGTCTCTAATAATATAAAACAGTTTTTACATATTATAATATAAAACATGTCACAGAGCTATCACATAGTCCCACAGAGCAAGCAATTGTGGAGAGATCTAATCTTACTTTAAAAGAGATACTTAACAGTCAAAAGGAGGCAACAAAGAGGCCCCCAGAGATGGCTTATATAGTGCTTTACTAACCTTAAATTTTTTAAATACTAATGGGCAAAAAAACTGTGCCTACTGGAAAATATTAGATTATGGGAAAAAAACTACTGAACTAAACCAGCTTGTTTATTTTAAGGATAGCCTAAAGTCAAAATGGAAAACAGGAAACATGTTACCCTGAGGGAGAGATTATGCCTATATTTCCACAGGAAAAGAAAAGCTATGGGTTACTTCTAAGTTGATAAAAATCAGACATGACAAAGGGAGACCACCTAAAGACCTTTGATATTGACAAGAAGAATAAGATTGACAAGATCAACAAGATAGGTGATGTACAAGCAGATGTACAGAGAAACAATTCTGGGTCCAGCTGAGACTTAAATGTCTATATATAGCCAATAACTCTTGCTGGAAACAAAATTCTCATGACTTATTATTAATACCATCCTTTAAGATGGCATGGGTATTAATGTGCCACATTTTCTGTATCCATTCCTCTATGGAAGGACATCTGGATTCTTTCCAGCTTATGGCTATTATAAGAGGCTGCTGTAGTGGCTATTCCTGGTTGTCAACTTGACTATATCTGGAATGAACTACAATCCAAAATTGGAAGGCTCACCTATGATCCTAATCTGGAGGCTCAGAGATATAAGTTTCTGACCTGGATCTGGCAGGGAGATTTTGAAGCATAGTGGCTATGAATTCCAGAAGATTAAGATAAGGAGATCTCCGAGTTCAAGGTCATCTGGGATTAAAGGCACACCCTCTGATGGAGACCTACATAAGGACATTGGAAGAAGGAAGACTCACTCACTCTTCCTTGCCGGCTTGCCACATGGGACTGAGCAGCTGCGAGATCTTTAGACTTCCATCCACAGCTGCTGCTGACCATTGTTGGGGAGTTGGACTACAAGCTGTAAGTCATCAACAAATGCCCTAACTATATAGAGACTACTCACACATTCTGTGATTCTAGAGAACCCTGACTAACACAGCTGCTATGAATGTAGTGGAGCATGTGTAGTTGTTACATGTTGCAACATCTTTTGGGTATATGTGCAGTAGTGGTATAGCTGAGTCCTCAGGTAAAATTATGTCCAATTTTCTGAGGAACCACCAGACTGATTTCCAAAGTGATTTCCCAGTTTGCAATCCCACCAACAAGGGAAGAGTGTTCCTCCTTCTCCCCATCCTCTCCAGAATCTGCTGTCACCTGGGTTTTTTATCTTAACCATTCTGGCTGGTGTGAGGTGGAATCTCAGGGTTGTTTTGATTTGCATTTCCCTAATGACTCATGATGCTATACATTTCTTTAGGTGCTTCTCAACTGTTTGGTATTCCTCAGTTTAGAATTCTTTATTTATTCTTTGTACTCCATTTTTAATAGGGTAATTTTGTTCTCTGGAGTCTAACTTCTTGACTTCTTTGTATATAGTGGATATTACCCTCTATCAGATATTTTTCCCAATCTGTTGGGTGACATTTTGTCCTATTGACAGTGTCCTAGAAGCCTGGAGTCTGTTATTGGGCAGTAGAGGAGAAAGAAAGGACTGGAGGTTTGAGAGTGGGGCCAGGCAGAGAGGCAGAAGAAGAGGAGAGGGGAAGAATGGAGAACTGAAGAGGATGCCATGATGGAAGAGAACCACGTGACCAAGAGAAACTGCAAGTGGCAAGGAGTCTTATAGCTGGGAAATAACTTAGTACAGTGTTAGATCTGGCCAACCTAGGCATATACCTTATAATTATAACAACTGCATTGTGTGTTTATTATATGGGCTTATTGGGGTTGAAAACTCCATCAACAGCTGATCAAATGGAATAGTGGTAATAGCATGTAATTGAGAGAACTTAGCGTGGCTATAGTAGACAGATAAAGTGGGGTGGGAGTTGGATCTGCATAGGAGACCATATCAGGCCAGACTTGGAGCCAGATAGAAAACTCACCTCTTTTTTTTAAGGCAGCAGAAGAACACTAAGTGATCACTCACTGGACTGATGAAGTAATAAATGTCTTGGATCTGGTAAATATGTGTAGTGAGGTTGTGACAAATGATGACAAATCGCCAGGGAGGTTGGCTGACATACATAAAGTCCTGCCTGTGGATGAGGGTGCTGAGGCTGGAGCCCAGTCATCTGACACTAGCTATGGAAGCAAGGAGAGATTAGAGATAAAGAACCACATCCTAAAATACAACTTCTTCACTCTGTGGTCTTTAGAAATGAGATGGCCAGGTTAGCAGACAAAATTAGACAGAAATAAAACACATGCCTTCATCAGCTTCATATCAACTCTTCCAAAATACCCCACACAGACCCCACACGGTGCCTCTGCGCTTTAATCTTAGTGAAAGCACACAAGCTGCCACGTCTATACACAATGTTTTATTTAGCATATGGTTTCACTTGGTCCTTATGGCTTCCTGTGTCTTCCTGGAAGTCTTTTCCCTTTGATAAGTAGGGAAACTAAGATTTGTTTCTGGTCAAAGAACCAAAAACAATGGAAGAATCTAGATTATTGTTTCCAGAGTCAATTTTTTTCCTGCTAAAGCCTACATACCATTCCTTCTCCACAGCTGAAAGTCTACTCTTTAAAGTGATGCCTCATATGTGAATAATATACAAAGTTAATACAAAGTTTTACAGGGGACTATGTAGGTGGCATCTATACGTTAGAAGTTGACTTAATTTTTACAAAGAGTATCTTACTTGATTTTTTTGTAATAGCCTTTTTTTTAAGATAAGGACTAACATTATTCCAGTTTTCCAGATAGAGAAATAAAAAAATCAGAGAGACTCACCAGCTTCGAGACCGTGCAGTAGGTAAGTAACAGAAAGTGGGTTGAAGTCCACCTCCAGCCTCAGACTTTAACCATGACTCATTTGTCTCCTGTCTTGGGAGTCTGTAGCTCTCACATGCCCCTCTACTGATCTGCACCAGTCATCTGACTTAAGATAAGCTTATTGGGCACGAGCACTGTCTGACTCTCTGTGTGTGATGTCTTCATTGCTCTCACAGCAACTTAGTCTGGGATTGTATTTTTACACTTTGGGTTTTCTAGATACCCAGAATACAAAGATGATGAGCATTCACCTCCAAACAAAACAAAACAAGACAGCAAGGTTTTTATTTTCAAACATCGCTCCTTCCACAGTTGTTGGAAGTTCAGTTGAAAGATTTTATCTTTAACTACATAGGATAAGATCCAAAGAAGGTCACCTTGGGGGCTCAGAGGAAGCTTTTCTGTGCTCAGACAGAATGTGGTAAATGTTTTAAGTTTTTGTTATTTTATTAAAAATGTTTAATTAAAATATAACTGCATCACTTCCTTATTCCCTTTTCTCCCTCAAACCCCTCCCAAATTCTCTGCCTCTAGCTCCTGCCACTCCCCTGTCACTCTCTTAAATTGATAGCCTATTTTATTATTGCTGTTTCATATATTCATAAATATATAAATACATCCTACTGAGTCCACTTAGTGTGATGTATTGGTTGTATATGATTTCAAGGTTGACCACCTTGCATTAAATAACAATCAGGGCCCAGTTCCTGAGAGAGGCTCATCCTTCCTCTCTTGACAGGCAGAAGTTGCCTGTCCTTTGTCTAGGTGTGGGACCCGATGACATTTTCTGATTTGTCCTTAGAACGAGTTATTACACTGACATCGTTCAGAACATTAGGGAGTCTCTCTTCAATAGAGTAATTAGGTGACAAACCACTTATCTGAACAAGGAAATTTCATAGTGAATGAGATACTATTAAAGGCCAGAATAAACAGACAATACAAATGATGTGTAAGATTATCCTTGCTTTATGAAAGAAGAGTAAGACATAGAAAAGGCCACATCAAAATAAATGTGAATGATTACAGGAAGTGTGGGAGGGGAAAGGGATGGTAAGAAACAAGACTATGACACTCAGTGTGAGGACAGCCACACAGGGAAAATGTATATGGGCAATGACCGAACAGGGCTGTCTGTATGGAACAATACATTGGACTAGAAGCCAATGGTGTTTAAGCTTGGAGCATTCCAGGGTCTTAACTTATGCTCTGTATTTTGCGAAATTACCAAAATAAGGATTCTCTGTATTTTACAGGGAAAAAAACGCCTCCACCACTTTGCATGAGCGCTCATCCATGCTACCTGGACGCATTCCTGCCTGCAGGAATGAGCAAGATGCATGTCTGCCCCTGGGGTCCCCAAGGATCAGTGGAAAGCACTGTACCCTGAGCTTTCAAGGGATGGTGTAAAGAGTGGTTCGAGAGTGTGCATCACAGCTTAACATACTCTTAACACTGCTGGCCTGCCCCGAAGCCTGGACCCTGGCTGTCAGGCTTGGCTGTATTTGTGTGCAGTACAGATACACAAACGGGAGACTTTATACATGGGCAAAGGCTCCACCACTGAGGTACAGCCAGGCCGAGCTCAGCTTTGAAAGTGCTCACTTAGGTCGATGGACTAAAGCAGGTTTGCACCAGTGTTATGTATCAATCCACAGCTTTTCTCCCGCTTTTCCAAATCAAACCCTTCCTGCGTCCTCTGCTACAACCACAGTCACGTCCTGAAAGGAGGACAGAAGGTGAAGAGGACAAAGAGTTGGATCTTTCTGGAACAGGTGTTGAGATTCTCCGGGACCAAATGCCAGCTCGTGCCGAGGCACCTGCAAAGCCCTGTCTACCATCTGCCTCTCCCTGAAGCTGAACCCGGGGAGCGGGGATGGTACCATCTCCCTCAGCACCAAGGCAGCTCTGAGAGCTGAGTGGGAGGAATTAGTGACAGCCACATAATGTCTGTCACCTTCTGAAAAACTGGAATGAGGAAATCCAAAAGTCAAGTTGAAAGAAGACAAATTAGGTCAATTAAGATGTGACACATTGCTGAATACCTGCTGGTGACAAAAGAATTTCTTTTAACTTTCTTATTGTCTTTTTGCATAACACACTTTAAAAATCACAAAACATTTTTATAAAAGCATGAGCAGTATCTTTTAAAAAAAAAGAAAAAAACTCTTGCTCTGACATGAAAAGAGGCATGTGAGGTGTATTCTTTAAAAGTTGTATCAGCTCAGTCTTGAGACTGTTAGTTAGTAGTAGTTAGTTAGTAGTAGTTAGTTAGTTAGTTAGTTAGTTAGTTAGTTAGTTAGTTAGTTAGTCTGTCTTATTTTAAATAGTTTTGTGAAGCTTTAAGTTATTCATATGGAAGCAGGACAACAGAGCCAGGCCACTATTTGGACCTGTTACTGTTGTTAGAACTCTCGGGACACAACTGCAGACAGTCCAGCGATGGAACAGAGCAGCAGAGACACAAAAAGGCTCCCCAGTTTGAACAATTTCCTACAAGACTAAATTACAATTGTTTTCAGGGCAGCAGACTGAAGCACGCTCTGCCATCAGCAGCTGTGACAAAGCCACAGAGCTACCTAGCTTTGCAAACCTGATTGAACATCCAATAATGCCTATGGCAAAGATCAGGTAGAGAGGACCAGTGATGGTCTCGGGAACACTCATGAAAACCTACACAGTACGGAAGAGAGGGCCCAAAGACACTGTAGGTGCGTGCCCACATCCAAGCCACAACCTTACGCTGGCTCGTTGCCGTAGAACGCAGGCCAGTTTCAATGTGGACACTGTTGACTTCATGCATCTTCCCTCACATTTCTGGTACTCAGTTTGGTGAGTTTCATGAAACCAATTAGATAAAGCATTTCACTCTGGGTCTTGAACCTAAAGTATCCTATGTAACATTAGGGAAGGGTTAGGGAGATGTGTTCTGGCTTCGATAAGTTTGAAAATAAACCTTTCTTTTCCAAGTTAATTCATTTACTAGATGAAAGCTAAGATAGGAACTTTTGCATAAAGTATGTGGAAAGTCGATCAAGTGAGTAACTGCCTCGAGGCTTCTGAAAGTGGTGGATTTGAATGTGGACAGTTACACATATTTTTCATACGAACTACGGCGATTCTAAGACCTGAATTTCCAATCGTAAACTACTATCTTCTGAATGTACATTTGTCTTTCTCAAGTTCCATCCTTGGAAAGAAAGAAGAGAGATCTATAACCAGAGAAATTGGCAAAAGCCTACAAGAAAACAATTTAAAGTTAGGTAGATTTAAACATGTGCTTCTGGAAGTAACTCTTACATCTAAAACAGAAACATTTTAAATTATTATAAAAAGAATATTCTCTTTATTCCTATGAAGGAAAGAAATGAGTGTAAGCTAAAGATTAAGGTGGAATATATATATATATATATATATATATATATATATTCCTATGAAGTACTCCTAAGATTTACACAGATTACTAAAATGAATGGAATGACATGTAGCTCACATTGGCAGGAAAAACCCAGAGCTCTACGGTGTCAGTTCTCCCTAAATTGATTTTATGCTCGGTTGCTCTCTGTGAAGATGATTTTACCCAGAGCTAAACAAAGAGGCCACAATTTAAAAAAACAAAACAAAAAACAAAAACAAGCAAGAATTCTATATAAACCCCAGGAAAAGGCACAATGGGTCAGGTAAGTTAAAAAATAATTTAACATATATAAAATAATACTATGAATCCTTTTGTCTATATAAATGAAAACATTTATGTAACTGGAGTTGTTTATTTATATATAAAAATACTCAAAAAGACAAATGGAGCACAATAAAATAAACCAAGAAACTGCTGTATTGTATATGAGGTTATGGGTGACGCAGAGCCTTGGGTCAGTGGAGGGAGAACAGGTTCTCTTTATATGATACTGCAATGGCTTTTGTGGAAAACTCTTTGTGGGTTTGTTTATTTGTTATGGGATCTATTTTTACAAGAGACTCATAGAAAACTCAAAGTAGATTAGAGATTAAATGTTAAAAAATACACATAGAAGGAAATGAGGCAAATTTCTTCATTACCTCAATACAGGTAAGATTTCTTAATTGTCAACCATAAATCAAACAACAAAACTAAATATTGATAAGTTCAACAAGATTGAAGACAACTGTCAAATCAAGGCTACATATTATTTAACGTCAACAGAAAAATTGCTGAGGCCTAATGTCTGAGGAGCTCCTATTAACAGAGAGAAAAAAAGATAGAAAATGAACCAAAGGTCACATTAGAAAATTAGAAAAACAAGTTAAAAGCCAGCATGCTCTGGATAACTGATCAAGTACGTCAAGCACTGGATCAGGAAGATCATAGGCACACGTTCAAAGTTAAAGTTCCAGGAGAGGCTAACATACCCACTGAGACCCTGCCCCCACACCAGAAAAGGAGAAAAACAAAATGTCCCTTAAACCAATAAGCATGTCCTCATCCTTGCTCATAGGATTATGCTAAAATACATTCTTCCGCTAGATTGGTCAAAATGCAGCCCTCACCAGGATAACAACAGGTCCTCTCTTCTCTCCCTTGTCCCACCAGTAACCACGAGATGTGCAAACTGAATAAAATAAACAAGTCTGAAGAGCTATAGAAATATGCTCAAGAACTTTATAAATCACATAAATGTTCTCTGATGCAAGGAAGAATGCAAACTTGAAAACAAAACCTTGATTAACTGTACGCTGAATTCTCCACTTAAGTCTAAGCCTTTGCTTAACTTTCAATTTAATAAGTAATAAAGTCAATCGAGATGAATTTTGCCTTTCTTTATCCCACGAATATTAGTTATTTACTGTGATCCAGGTCTCACCTCCAGACATTTCCCAAAGCACACATTTTCACAAGCATTAAAGTCCAAGTGGGGAGATCCCAGTGTGCAACATGACCGCTCAGACCCTAGCCCATCAGGAGGCTAGGTATCCTTAAGTCATACCAGGTTGCAGTCTGGTCAGCAGAAATTCCTGAAAAAAAAATGGGTTAAAGCTTGTGGGGAAATATTGCATGATCAAATTCGCCACTGGCTGTTTGCTTGCTTTGGCGGTCCCTGAGATTGTGACTGAACAGGCCTTGCTGTCTCTGTTCCTTCCCCTGAATTTCCTGGCTCCTCCTGTAGGCCTTCAGGCCTGTCAACAACGTGTCTGAAACGGGACAGCATAGAAAGGTAACTGTGAAAGAAAATGTCACACGTATAAGCATTCTACCTCAGCGGGAAATGTGCCCTTCATAATTCAACCTGGTCTGCTTGAATCAGAGCTTTGCAGGATAATTGCCTTTTTTTTTTTTTTTTTTTTTTTTTTTGACACTTGAAAACAAAGTACCCAGATCTGTTAATAGAAGATCAGGTGTGTGGGCCTTTCAAAATATTATTCATAGTAATTAAAACTGCTCTGGCAACAGCGCTGCAGACAACGTGGAACCCATGAGACCACACTGTGAGATGGAACTGACAGGCCAGGCCTGGAGAGCAACCACCAGCTGCAGAGAGCAGTGCGGCTCCCAGAGTCCCCGCGAGCCTCCCGGAACGCTTGCGGGGTCCAACACATGGTCTAACAATGATCAGGAAGGAATGGCACTTCCACGTGACCTGAGGAGCGCTTGGGCGCAGACCGCGCCCTCCTGTGTGCTGATATCGTCAGTTATTTCATGTGTTTTCCTGCTCGAAGTCTTTGTCATGAGTTACTGCCTTGGGGTGGTACCTCACCACCGCATGAAAGAGCAGCCTTGCCTCTCTGCAGCCGAGAATAGAAGCCTTATTTTCTCACCTACTCGTTACCCACACTTGCCCTTGACACCTCTCTCACCTGGGCTACCATCTCTGCCTATGCTGGGCGTGTGTAACAGTGAGCGTATTTTCAAACATCACCTTGTGCCGTGGCCCCACAATAGCTTCAAGAAAGAGACTGCAGACTCAGACGGCAGGATGGGAACAGAACCTTGCCGCTTTTCCACCAGGAATTAAAAAAAAAAAAAAAAATCCCAGACAGTCCTATGGTGAACTGAACCCAAACAAGTCCTTTCAAAATACATTTCTTTTTTTTTTTAAGGTTGTTGCTTTCAAAAGTAATAATAATCCCCGATTTCCTCGTGGGGCTCATTCTCAGCCATTAAATTCATTTCCAGGGCTTTTGTGCGACAAGAGGCAAGATGTGCTTACATTAAAAATATTGTCACACTCCAGGGGACGCTGCCACGCACCTTGCTCGGAGAGCCGTGTGGCTCCATCCACCTCATAACTTCTCAGTTTCCCCCCACGGCCTCTGATGAAAGACATGGGCCTAGTTCCTCCTTAGCTCTGAATAGGACACGCGGGTGGCGGGCGTGTCCTTGTGGTCCACGGTCAAACTCCTTCCTGAATTCCCCACTGCCACCTTGCCTGGGCGGTGCTAGGCTGATTTCCATAAAAGCAAGCGAGCTGGCACTTTTCTCTCATTTATTTCTTTTTTTCAAAATACCTTATGATTTTTATTCCCTGTTCTTACGGGTTTACTGCTCCAGGTTTAACCAAGCAGGGAGACTGCAGTGCTTGGTGATATTTGAGTCAGGCTCGAAGAAGAGAGAATGCAAACATCTACAGTCTACGGCCCTCGGGTGGCTGCAGTACTGAACCAGAGGTGAGGAGGGCCCGGTGGGAGGCCCATCACACCCATCAGTCACTGGGGCGGGAGATGGGAAGCAACTTGGATGCCCACCTCCTCAGTATACCCTTCATCAGCAGACGCGGGGCTCCTTCCAAGGCATCATAACCACTGTTCCGAAGCATGTGTTTGAGATCTTCCTTATATGGACGCCTTTCACTAAAGTGCTAATCCTTTAATTAATTAAGAAGTACTCAGTACAAGAGAGGGCTGGCGCTTCCATGGATAAGCTCTCTCAGGGCACACTGATCAGGCTCTACAGCAAACACAAAGGTGAAGCCTAGAGAAAGTTTCACATATGCCAGACCTTCCCAACGTGTACTTTTAGGCCCTCCAGAGGGCCCAGAAAAATGAAATAGCAATCAATGCCCATACATGTCTTGGAGAGAGAATGTATATTAAGGTGCATTTTCATTGAATTGCCTTTTAAACAAGGGCAATAAAATAACACATAAAATACACTCCTTGGCATGGGCATTAATTTGCAGATTAAAATTCTAACTGCTTCTAGCAGTAGACTTATTCTAAATACCTTCCACATAAATATTCAACAGGTATCAGTCATCACAGTAAACCTGGGAGTTCATTAAGATTCCAAAGAAACACACTTATACAAAACCAATATTATTCTGCAAAGTGTCACTTTGCTTTGTAACAAATAAAACCAAAGAAATACACAGTCTTCTATTATTTTCCTTCCATATTATGCTCTTCAGTCAACAACAGAGAATCCGTTCCTACAAATAAATAAACAGGGACTTTGGGGCATGTGATGGTCTGCAGCATACCTGCCACTAAATCCACTGTGAGTCTGGGCCCACGGCAGCATGCCAGACGACAGGAGAACTCCAAAAGCACCCGTGCCCACCTCCCCTGCTCAAACCGGAGTATCCAGCTCTTTGGACATGGCTAGTATAATGGCAATATGGCCAAGAATGACCTGTCAACGGCTCAGCAGCCACTGCTCCCTTTACATCCTCCCCGTCCCTGTCCTGTAAGGAGAGAAGGGCTACTGAGCATGCTCATGACTGGCAAGCCATGCCCCCCCCCTCTCTCCTCTTCCTCTGGACACATCAGTATCAGCTCCTAAGGAAGTCACAGGATGTGTTCATTCAGTAGTCTCCTTTACATTTCTATTTCCATGGAGTTGTAACCCTATAGCCTTCCTGGGAAGTCTATAGACAGTCACTTAGAAAACCAGTGGCTCTGTGCTCAGCTGTGTGTCTTGCTTTCTTTCTCACTAGTCCTTGCCCAGTGCCCAAGGGTACGTGATTCTCCCAAGGGTACAAAATGGCTAAGGTTCTCTCAAGTGAGGCCTGCTGCTTCCATGTGCTTCATACAAGCACACAAAAAGTCCTTGAACTTCAATCTAATTCAGCAAAACTCTGAGTGCCTACTCCGTGAACTGTTAAACATCCAGAAGAAACGCTGGATGGATCAGTTCTCAGGAAGGCTATAGGGTTACATCTCCATGAACAGGTACTCTAAGGCACTGTGGAAGGCCTCTGTGGGCACCAGATAGATACCAAGATCCTCAATGTGAAAGAGGAAAAGATAAAAGTATGAACCTATATACATTAAGCAAAAACAATCAGCATATGTAAATTACTTATGTAACTTATGCTGACTAAAGCCTACAAGAGATAGTAAGCCACAGACAAAGTAGGGGGATGTTTCTTTCTAAATAGGATCAAGATTCCATCACCAAATATGCCATCCGGTGCTTGGGACATGATGTCTCCATGGGTCTGAGGCCTCTGAAGTGCCAGAAGACGAAAAAGGGATAGCTGCTGCTGCTGAGCAGCTGAGGGCAAGCCCAAGGCAGTTTGAAAGTCCCCATGGGTAACACACCAGACCAGAGAAGCAGACCTGTGGCGAACGCGTCCTTTCAGTTCTGATCCACGACCCGATCAACCCCACGGCTGCTGTCTGCACTTGCTTTTCTGAAAACTGCAATAAAGGGACTGGCTGGCTCTCCTTGCTTTCAAGTAGATTTAAATGCATGAGGCTAAACTCTTTACACAAGAGTTCCTGCTTATAATTGCAAAAAGGAATGACATGATTAGAAATGAGAGTGTTACAGCCCTTGAGAAGTGGCTGTTCAAGGCAATAGTAGTTAAAAACTTTTGGTGGACGAGTGAGAGAACTTTATAATAGACGGATCAGATTCGAAATACCTAAATTCCATCCCAATCAACTTTAACACTTCTAGAAATAGGACTGCCAAGTGTCACCTGCCATGAGAGAGTCTGAATGCACACATATCCCTAGCAACATATTCTTGCCAAACCTTCAATTCATACCAATCAAGCTGCTGGGTAAAGTTTCCTACTTGCAGAGGATAATATGGACCAAAAAAAATATGTTGAGGACCACCTCAAGGGTAGGTCATCCAATATGCAATACAGGAAATTCTAGAGATAATTACTCCAGTTCTTTAGCTCATTAATATTAGAACAAAAGAAGATTGGAAAAATGTAAAATGCTAAAGAAAAATGTCTTTAAAAGCCATGCCCCCAGATGCTATGCAGTCTAGAAATAGGACTGCCAGGTGTCACCTGCCGTGACATGATCTGAATGCACAAATATCCCTAGCAACATATTCTTTATTACAATTATATATTAGAATCACACTTCATTGTGATTCTAATATAGTGTCCCCCTGTCAAATGTAACCTGTTTAAGAAAACGTAGACCAAGAGTGAGATGACATTAGGAAACTGGAAATATTAAGTATGACAATTATATTTTCACAGAAATATTAGCAGAAGAAATCAATACGTTGGATTGTAAAATGCTTAGTAATTTTGTAAAAGAATATTAAAACAATAACATACTGATAGGGGCAGAGACTGGATATCGTGCATATGAAAGTTCACTTATATATCATCCTATTTTGTACATGACTGAGCATTCCCACAGTAAAAACCCAACTAACAGGCAGGCATATGACGTGCGGCACCTGTGTAAGGCAGATGTTTTACTCTACAGTAATTGCTACCGCAACACAAGCACCACTCCAAAAATATTTGGCATCTGAGACTCAACAGATGCACAGAGGAACAAACCTGGGCCCCATGCATCCATTTCCTTCCCCCAGAACATCTGCATGATCTGGAGCAAATTGGTTTTTTTTTTTTTTATGTGCTTGTGCGCTTGTTTGTTTGTTTGTTTGTTTGACCTTTGTGTAAATAATAAACATGTTAGACTAAACCTTTTTTCCTTCAGTGCCAGTCTCACAGGGTCTCTATATTATAGAAGATAACACCTGATGTAGCTCTTGAGGGTCACTCTACAGTGATGAATTCCAGCACTCCTGTGTGGGTGTCTCAAATATTTGTGGGAGAATTTCTTTTTTGATGATACCTATATGATTTCTAGCATATTGTTAATCCTGGTAAACCATTAAACAACAGCAGAGTCATTTTAAGTGCTAATTGCAGAAATAGAAATGCCGCTTGATAACATGACTGTCCTGGCACTGCCCAGGTAACACAGAAGTCAAAATCACGAACTTGCTTTCTTACATGTTTCTTACAAATGTCGGAAGAAGCACTTGAAGTATCTAAGACATGGTCTGTACCCAGGAAGAAGCCAAACAATCCTAACAAGGAAATCGAAGGGCTTGAATCATAGAGGCAAGAGGCTGCTTAAGGATCTGTGAGTCAGAAACCAAACCCAAGAAAGACACTCAAGGAGAACAAAAGCAGACAGGAAGTAAGGCTCAGTTTCGGGGGATGCAGAGCCAGGTGAACCTGGAATCTCTAGCATTCTGGGAGCTGTAACTGCTGACCTTCTGGCCACCAGGCATTCTACTTCAGACCCCATGTAGGGATGCCTTTGCTCCACTGACAAAATGCCTGTCATGCAAGCATAACGTCTTGAACTTGGGCACTCAGGAACCATGCAAAAACCAGGCCTGGGATCTTAACCCCACAGCAGTCTAGGGAGGTGATAGATCTACAGAACTTTCTAGTCACCCAATCTAACCAATCAGTGAGTTCTGCATTCAGTGAGAGTCACTGCCTCAAAATAAAGATGGAGAAAGAGAGAAAGATACCCAATATGGGCCTCTAGTCTCTACATATACAAGCACACATATGCTCACACACACACACACACACACACACACACACACACACAAAGACACATACACACAACACATACACATATGCATACACAAATACACACAAAACATACACACAAATAAAATTTCAGGTAGAAATAGAGCTAAGTTTATTAACAGAAAAATTAATTCTCAAGTACCGGTACCAGAGAAATCATTCTGAGACATTATGAGAAAGGAAGGCACCAAGAGAGACTTGCAAGTTCTGTCATTATGTTCCTTTTCCTTTTTAACTGTCCAGAAGTATTTCACAGTCGTGGTAGCCCCAGGCCACCAAACTGACTTCAGTTTGATCTATGTAGGCCTACTGATGTTGATGCCGAGATGCTGCAAAGCCTGCAGCGACTGAGATACTGAGAATCTTGGTAGCCCCAAAGCACAGGGTATTTACTGATCACCAGCTACATATGACTCTAATCCATGCTATCAAGGAACCATAGCAAACTTGCCATCCAGATCACGGGAACCTGACTGTGATCTGAGTTTTGCAGAGGAGCACAGTGCCTTGCAGATAATACACAGTTGATATGTGGCGAGCAAATGACAAAATAGAACTGAAAATCTATACTTTGTTTTTTTTTCTTATCTTGACCTAAAAACTGGGATGAAATAGCTGAACACCAAAGAGGTACACATTATTTTTCTTTTTTGCCTTGAAGTTGAAAATCGGGGTGTCGAAACGAGGAAGGGGATATGGCCATTTATTTTTAATTAACAGCCCTACATTCTCCACACTGAGGTCCAAATGGATTGTCACTTTCCATGGGGACCAGCTTTTCAGTGCTACATATGACTATGGAACAAACTGTCATGGAAGGCATCTGGTTCACTATAATTTTCAGTGCTAAGGCACTGAAACACTTTTTCAGCTTTAATATAAAATATCAGTAACATTAGCTATAAATCACTGTAGGTAAAACATAATTCCGGGAGTCTGTAAGAAGTCGTCTGGTTCTTGTCTGCCTGCTAAAGAAGGCTGCAAACACTTCCTGTCTTCAAGACAGCGGGCGGTATTATTATCCATCCTCGGTGAAGCACAAGGACTTCAGATAAACACATTACGAGACCCCAGTCAAGAGTCAGTTCCAACTCCTCCATGGGAGACCTTGGTGTTCTCAATCTCAGTAACTTTCAGAAGTTGGCAGGCCATGTCTTTACACTTTTTCTTTCTTATTTCTTATTTCTAGCTGATGCTACTAGAAAAAAAAAAAAAAAACACAATCTGTCTTCATGATGAGAAACTCCCAGGACAGGTAGGAAAAGAAATGAAATGGTAGCCAAATTAATCTTGGCACTAATCTCTGGGTTCTTTAGGGAGGACAGGAAATTGCAAGCCATCATTCAACCCACTAGATGGGCTTTGGACAAGAGTAAAGAAGACTGAGGAATGAACAAAGCTGGGAAACTGAGGCACGTTGTGATGTCAGGTGTCCCTTCCTAACAACAAAGACAAGGGCAGGTAGCCTCAGGATGTGGAGCCACGGTTCTCCTGACAAGCAGAAGAAGGTGATAGATGGAGAGGCTTGGGAGGCGTGGGTGTAGACAGGAAAACATGAGGTGATAGCACATCTCAGGGTGCCTGTGGAGAAGAGGGGAAAACCTGGGTCAGATATGAAAGCTTTGTGTATAGCAGGAGAGGCCTTAAGCTTGTCATGTGACTGTCATGTGACGGTGAGCCACGGGCCCACTGACTCTTCACACTGGATAAATATTTCCTTCAGTTCCCATGAGAAGCACATTTTTTTTCATTTTATTATTATTGAATTTATTCTTCATTTACATTCCAAAGGTTATACCCCTTCCCGGTTTCCCACTCCCCGAAAACCCTCAACCCATCCTCCCACGCCCTGCCTCCAGGAATATGCTCCACTACCCAACCCACTCCCACAACCCCCACTCGATTATCCCCACACTGAGGCCTCTATTGAGCCTTCACAGGACCAAGGACCTCTCCTCCCACTAATGCCCGACAAGGCATTCATTTGCCACTCTTTTGGCTGGAATCATGTGTGCCCCTTGGTTGATGGCTTAGTCCCTGGGAGCCCTCGGGCGTCTGGTTGGACAAACATTGTTGTCATTTTTCCCATGGGGGTGCAACCACCCCCCACCCCCGCTCCTCCAGTCTGCCCTCCAACTCCTCCATTGTGAACCCTGCACTCAGTCCAATGGTTGGCTTCTAGTATTCGCCTCTGTATCTGTAAGGAGCTCTGGCAGGGCCCCTCCAAAAGACAACCATAACAGACTCCTTTCCGTATGCACTTCTTGTCATCCTCCTGGGCATATATACCCAGAAGATGCTCCAACATGTAATAAGTACACATGCTCCACTACGTTCATATCAGCCTTATTTATAATAGCCAGAAGCTGGAAAGAGTCCAGATGTCCTTCAACAGAGGAATGGATGTAGAAAAATGTGGTATATATACACAATGGAGTACTACTCGGCTATTAAAAACAATGAATTCATGAAATTCTTAGGCAAATGGATGGAACTAGAAAGTGTCATCCTGAGTGAGGCAACCCAATCAGAAAAGAACACACGTGGTATTCACTCACTGCTAAGTGGATGTTAGCCCAAAAACTCAAAATAAACAAGTTACAATTCACCCAGCACAGGAAGCTCAAGGAGGAGGACAACAGCGGGGGGGGGGGGGTGCTTTAGTTCCTCTAAGAAAGGGAACAAACTATTCACAGGAACAACTATGGAGACAAAGTGTTGAGCGGAGACTGAAGGAAAGGCCCCCCACAGACTGTCCTACCTGGGGATTCGTCCTATCAACAGAGACACACATTCTTTCAGGCCTCTGTCCTGCAAGCACACAGAATAAAACAGAGCAGATACATCTTACTGCGTTCTCTTGTGTCCAACAGGTGGCATCATCCTGAACCTCTGAACACTGGTGACATCAGCCGCTCGGCTAGCCAAGCCTCACACGTGTTCCAAATCACAGCCTTCTTTGACTTGGTTCAGCTTCCTAGAAACAAAAATTAAAGCAGTATTTGGTTAGCAATTGGAAACGTGTATCAAAGGGAGTAAGCTTAACTCAGAACAGGTTTCCCTAGCCATCTCCACTGTGCATGTGCAGGAAGAATGTATCTTTTATTTGCAGCGATGCAAATGCCAGTGATTATAAACATGTGTCTCGCAGCTTTCCCAGCTTGTTCTGGCCCTGGAAGGATAAGTCTCCGGAAGAATCCAGGAGAGATTCTGGAACTCACATCCGCTTTGGTGTGAAGCACAGAGATCCGAGCGGTGGACACTGCAGAGTCCTACAAGAGTAACCCTTCCTGGAGACACACGGATCTCTTGTTCTACAGCGCGTGCTGTGGCGTATAGTAAATGCATGCCTTCGGTCACCGAGAGCAGGAGTGCTTCAAGATGGAAATAACCCAGGGCAGGGATGCCATCAGTCCAGTGACAAACAGCCAGCCACACAGGCATGAGGACTCGAATGTGGCCACTCTGGAACCAGGAGAGAAACTGGCATGGGAATTTAACCCTGCAGCACTCTGGGGAGCTGACAGACAGATCTCCAACGCTGTCGGAACAGCCAGTCTAACCAGTCCGTGAGTTCTGGATTCAGGGAGAGTCACTGCATCCAAGTAAAAGTGGAAAGAGAAAGACACCCGATATGGGACTCGGATCTCCATGTGCACATGTGCACATGCACATAACATCACACACACACACACACACACACACACACACACACATACACACACACACACACACAAACACACACACAAATAAAATTTCAAAGTGGAAATAGAGTTAAGTTTATTAGTAGAAAAATTAAATTCTCAAGTACTGGTACCAGAAAAATCATTCCGAGAAGAGACACTCTGAGGGAGGAAGGCGCCAGGAGAGATTTCCAAGTTCTGTCATTACAGCCCTTCTTTCCTTCCAGCTGTCTAGAAGTATTTCACATTGTGCTTCCCAAGCATTATGTTTTATGCAGAAAATACATTTCTTTTAAAGGGGAAACACTCACATCACTCTGTCTAAAATTATGTACAAAAAAAAATGAGAAGTTATGGCTTAGAGGTGTTTCTGAGTCCCTATCACTGAACAGCATGTCTGCATTTTGTTTTGTTCTATTTTGTTTTGTTTTGTTTTTTACTAAACAATGTGTAACTGTAAAATCAAAGATCTGTGAAAGCGTTCCTTGTGGAGGTCCCTGTGTGAGGAATGTGGGATTACTCTGCATGTTGAAGGGGCTTCCCTTTGTACCGGTTCCCTTTATGTGGCAAAAGTGAAAAACATTTGGGTTCCTCTTCTGCCCTCGTATTCCACACTTTTGTTTATGATGTTGCCTGAAGCTCCTGTCCCACCATTTCAAATCTACCAGCATCCTCAGCGTGCGACACAGATTCCCAGAAATCCTCCTCCAATTTCCCTTTTCCTCCACGCCTCTGTGGACTTATCGTGCTGGGTCACAGGGTAAGGGATATATGGTATTTCCTATCAGTATATACCTCTTCCTTGTGATGTTTATGCCTTGTAATCTGAGAGAAGACCCTTTTGAGACACGTTCCCACCCTCTGTCTCACTTTAGGTGGATGCAAAGGCCTAAGAGGTACTTGCTCATAAAAGAACTTGTTTTCTACTCTATACAAGCCTCCAAATGTACAATGGAGCAAATGGGAAATTATTCAAATAGCTACTCATTGATTACTTTGTGGCAGGCTCAGTAAAACACAGCCAGAGATGAACACCTGGGCTCACTTGGAGACGCTGATAGCAAATGAAGAGGCGGAATCTCGTGTGGGGAGGGGCCTGTCCTGGAGGAAGCACACTGCTTGGCTGAAAGTGGAAATGGAAGGCGGAACAGGAGCATAGGTGACGGGGAGGCAACTGTCTACAAAAAAGGCTTTTAAAGGTCTTCTCTTACCATCACTGAGTTATGTATCTGCAGGACGGTTTGTCCTTCAGCCCCTGGATAAACCGTCCAGGGGTTAATCGAAATCCCTGGAGTGAAAATAAATAGCACAAAAGTCCTAGAGACTGAATTTTCTGCTCCCTTCTAGTCAGAGCTAGAGTCATCATGGAGACTAGGTTTCTGCCAATATGATGGACAATATTCCTGCTAAAATAAATAAAATACCCAGGGAACTTTGTATTTAAGCTGATTTTCGCAGGGTTAGGAGATGGCTCAGTTACTAAAGTGTCTGCTATACAAACATGGGGAACTAAGTTCAGATTGCTAGAACCCCAAAACAGCCAGAGATATTTCACCCATAACCCGAGGGTTACAGTATTTAGAGCACCGGACACAGATGATTTTTAAGCAAAATTCTTTTTGAACAAGAAGAGGAAGCTGGTGTTACTTGGACAGTGGGCTTAGAGTGGAATCAATTTAAGATATGGGTGTCCTGACACCCCCCAAAAATAAAATATTGCTATCAGTGGGTATTGACAGAAGGAATTCTGCACCTACACTTAACAGGTACATGAACACACATGTGCACACACACACATACACACACATACACACACACACACACACACACACACACATACACACACACACACACACACACCATTCTGCACATCAACCTTTGAAAGCATCAGGACTGTTATTTTATACCTAGGTATTGAAGGTGAGATAACATCATCTGTAGACCTGTACTCAGTACATTTGTGGTTTATGCTATCCTAATATAGAATCTCAAAGCCAACAAAGTAACATAAACCTTCCAGGAATGCTGATTTTCAATACAGATTCCAACAGCAAATAGTACAAAATTTCTCCATAATGTCATTTCACAGGCCAGAGTATCCCAATGAAAAAATATGTACCTGCATACATACATACATACATACATACATACAAACCTTCCTCTGTAAAATACCAATTCGTAATTTTAAAAGAACTGTATAGTACAATAAGAAACAGGTATCATAGAGAGACATTTTGTGAAACATAGACCACAACCAAAGGACTTAAATTCTTTGAATAGGCTTTCAAAAAGGTTCAAAACAATTAAAGACTTTAAAAAATGACTAAATCCTTTGGAAACCAGGCAGGATAAGTTGGAAGTAGAATTTGGGGGAACTTAAACTAAATAGAAATTCTCCAAATGGAAACAAGTGTGTACGTTCCAACACCAAACCTTGGTGGGTGCAACACAAGGCACTCCACTCGGAGGTTATAGAGAATAGGAAGCAGAAGGAACTTCTCAGTTAGAGACGGAAGACTCGCCCCAGAGATGGAGGGAGAGCAAATAAAAAGCCATGGCACAGGGAAAGTATGCTAATCCAAAGAGTCACTGAATATAAAGTAGTAGAACCGTCAATCCACAAAACCTGCCACCAAATATTAGAACAAAGACATTCCTGCTTATATTTTGCTTTTTAAAATTATTGACCAAACCCATTGCCTGAGATTTAGAGAGATTTTTTTCCACCTAAAACATGTCCTTCTAGAAGTTGGAGGAAAGAAAATATGCTGATCATATTACTTTTAAATGAAGTCGGAACATATTTAAAGTAAGTTTAGAGGAGGTAAAGAATTCTTTAGAAATAAAAGGCACTAAGCATAAAAATGACAAATTAGACTCATTAAAGTAAAAAACGCTCTCTTAAAAGACAGTAAAAAATTTTAAAAGAGGTTATAGATCAGAAGAAAGTTCTTTCAGAGCCTGTTCTAGTAAAGAACGCATGTTCACATTATTTTATAACTCCCCTAATTCAGATTAAAATGCTCATTTTAAACATGGGCAAAATATTCAAACAGAACTTTACAGTTTTTTAAAACTGACAATACAAAGGCCTAACAAACTAGACAAACAATTAGACCTTCTGTGCACTGTGGTAGAAAGAGAGAACTGTACAAATACTTTGAAAGCCCATCTGTCTGCTATTTAAGACCCCCCCCATAAGTATCTGAGAAGTAACTCTAGTCCAAAATAGTTAGCCAAAATAAATCAAGCTGCTGTAGACAAATATTCTCAGACAATTTGTTCAAAACTATTGGGAGGAAAAGAATAAAAAGAAAAGAAAAAAGAAAACCCTGGCACCCATCACTAATAAATTACTGTTTGCTGTACAGTTCAGCGCAGCCCTGCTCAGCAGCATGAAGAATGGCTCAGAAGGGTGTGCCTAGCCTGGATGAACCTACGAGGCTTTGTACTGAGAGACAGGAACCACAAATAAAAGGCTGCATCATATATACAGTATCAATGGAAATCGGAACTGTAGGACATCAGAGCAGTGACTTCCGAGGGAAGAGGGCATCAGAGAGGGCTAAGTAGGAAGGACAGGCAACTGACAGAGAGAGAGGAACAGCCTGCATCTCCACACCACTCACAGAAGTGCCTGAGCCAGGAAACTTCACGACGTGCAAAACATTCAACGAGCGCAGCATTGATCACGTCTCATGGTACATGATAACTGTGCGTTTTTCTGGGGTACATACGAACATACATGCCTGAATTGGGGTAATTATCTTATCCCTCACCTCCCCCAACACTCACATTTGTTTTAATGAGAACACCCCTCTTTTGACTAATTTTAAATATTCCATAGAATACTGTTAACTACAGTCATCATCCTGCTGGAGAGACAGACACCAGCACGTGTAAATTAATTTATGCATCTCTGTGGATTTAATGGAGAGCAAAATGTTTCTGAAATTAAGGAAAAACTGTAACAGTAGGCTTATGCTCAGGTCTCCTACCCTAAGAATGATTTGTTTATTTATAAGTGGCATTAGGCTTTAATTTGCTTAAATAATTTGTAAATTTTCTTCTTGAGTTAGAACACTTTTCTTATAATAAGAAGACTTGTATATATTGCCTTTGTGCATATGTGATATATTCAATATTCTACAAATATTATAATATTTATACGGGAAATATTTATAAATCTCTTCACTAAACAAAATCTTCCTCAAACCTGTAGGGATAAAAATATATAAAAATGAAAGCATTGAGACCTCAGTTTTGCCTCTTGATTTAATAATAGTGGCTTCAGGGTCTACATCTTACTATCTCAGTAGACTCTAGTAGTGTAATGTTAGAATGGAAAGGCTCCTGGGACTCAATGCTTCCCCAATACTGAAGGACAGTAGCCCTGTGAGCAGTCAGGAAAGAGACCCTCACACATGAGAGGCAAACCATTTCTCTACCAAAGGCACCCATGACATGTTTTATGCAAGCTGTGCACATACGTGAAGAAGACTATTCCTTCCCAGAGGTGCCGATGAAGGCCAGCTGCGAGCACTACTTTAAGGACAGCTAACGACAGATAGGGCCCCTAAGCTCGACAGATGCATTTCTCGTGTAAACAGGCTTAGAATTCCACAACCCCAGCATCGTGTACAAATGGACCATCTGATGGTCTCCTGATGTGCAAGGTGCACCCAGGTAGGTTCTTTTCCTTACAGTCTACAGACCCAGCAGGTGAGTATATGTATGGTTATCTCACTTCCTCCCCAAACCTGCAGGCGGAAGTTCTGGGTCGAGCTTAAATTTGTATCTTTATTTCACTATGTGTCTCCTTGTTCTCTTTTATCTCATAACTGTCCTTAACATTTGTCTCTGCTGTCAAATTGTCCAACTGTCACAACACACTCTATAATTCGCCCTCAGCCATTTATATAATCAATATCCCTAGTCCCCAAGTAAACTGTTGTCATTATTAATTTCAAGTGTTACAAATCCAGAGCCCTTGTTTGAAAAGGTGTGATGCCTTACACGTGGAATGTCATAAAGAGGAGATGTGAAGCGGAGATCCCGGAAGTTCGTGCACCAGCAAGGCTCTCCGACATGGTGAAGTCCCAGGCCCATGGCTATGCTCTGATCTCTGCATGTGTGCTCTACACCATCACCCTCACATGCACACGCATTCACACAGTCACACACACACACACACACACACACACACACACACACACACACACAAAGAATAATCCAGGGATAATTTTAGGAGGAGTTCTAAAGCACTAATCTCACAGGGTTATAAAAAGCGTCCCTACTCCAATAAATCCACCACTTACCCAAGCAGAGTGTGTGGCTTCAACCAAGCACAGCTTTCCAGGGAAAAGGCAAACATCATAAAAGTGTTAACTAAAATAGTTCTAAATCATGAATGTCCTTTACTGTTAGCCAACCTACGTGGGGCCTGTGCCATAGGAGACGTTTGCTGTAGACAAAGGACAATCGAAAAGACCACAGCACTGACTGAAGCCGACCAGACTAATCCATGAGACGCTTTCCGGCTAATCATAACCTGACTTTAGAAAACTGCATACAAAGTATTTTCAAGATCTCTTTGCTAATATTTGTGATTGTTGCCCTTTCCCTGCCTCTGGTGTCTGATTACCAGTCAACCTCAAACTGGTGATTCTGCAGGTCGTGGGGAAAAATAAATGAAACCCTGAGTCAAGTTTTCTCCCTTGCAGAGAATTTTAACCGAGAGGAGAAACTGAAGATGTTTCCGTGGTTAAAGTGGCACAGACTATGCCCAGCTGAGATAAAAGAGGTCAAGAGGATACTGCCCAGGCATTGCTCAGAAGGAGCATGTCAAATACAGTCAACAACTCAACTCACAACATTTTCATCTTGCCTCGTTCTAGCCTTGAGCTATTCGATGTTGTTTACTCCCCAGAAATGTAAAACTATTACTCCCTGTTCCTGCCTTGCTGTAATTGTGCTCTCATATCCATCTCCTCTCTACTCTGTATCTGGAAACTAAGGTATTTCTTGAGCAACAGGAACAAGATGCAATGGGCAAGTGCAAGCTGTTTGTAGTGGACACTGCCCGAGTGTTCCTAACAGGAGCTGTGACTTAGCCCTCGAGACTGTAATTTCAATAACTAAGCAAGAAAGGCTTGCGGTAGAATTAATAAATCTCAAAAACGCAGCCACTCTCTTCAGAGCATGTACATTATAACCTATCTTACAACATAGTGTGATACTGTGTATTTCATGACTCTAAAACGAATAAGTTACCAATGAGTTAGAGTACTAACTCAGCACAAAAGCATCTGCTCCGAAGACCTGGGCAGAGAAACAGAGAAGCCATGAGGAAACGCTGTTCCTCCTTCTCTGTGGCCTTAAAACCTGGAACTATGACAGTGCTTGTTATGGACATTGTAACTCTCTCTTGGGTGTAAGTGTGCTTTGTTTTTTTTTTTTTATGATTCAAGTTATGCATTTTATATTTATTGACAAATATTGAGAGTAGTTTACATTAAAATTCATACCATGCTTGTTTAACTATATATACATATATATATGTTATTAAATACATATTAAGGTGAAAGAAAATGCAGAACATTAACATTAATATTCCTTTTTAGCATAAGAATTTATAAATTTTTTTTATTTTTTTTATTGTATATATTCTATATTTACAATTCATTTCCCTTTTTCTGGTTCCCCACCCCCAAAGGTCCCACATGTCCTTTTCCCTCCCCCTGCTCCCGCATCCACCCCCTCCCATTTTACTGTTCTTGTACTCTCCCACAATGATGTTTTGGTCCATTCTAGCACCAGTGTCCACTCCTTTCTTCTTGTGAGACATCACTTGAAATGTGATTTGTGTCTTTGGTGTTCCAAGCTTCTAGGCTAATATCCACTTATCAGTGACTGTATACCATGGGTATTCTTTTGAGACTGGGTCACCTCACTTAGTATGACATTCTCCAGCTCCATCCATTTCTCTAAGAATTTCATGAATTCATTGTTTCTAATGGCTGAATAGTACTCCATTGTGTATATATACCACATTTTTTGTATCCATTCCTCTGTTGAGGGACATCTGGGTTCTTTCCAGCTTCTGGCTATTATATATAAGGCTGCTATGAACATAGTGGAGCATGTATCCTTATTGCATGCTGGTGAATCTTCTGGGTATATTCCCAGGAGTGGTATGGCTGGGTCCTCCGGAAGTATCACGCCCAGTTTTCTGAGGAACCACCATACTGATTTCCAGAGTGGTTGTACCAGCTTGCATTCCCACCAGCAGTGGAGGAGTGTTCCTCTTTCTCCACATCCTCACCAACACCTGATGTCTTTGTACTGTCTGGCTTTGTATGTGTTTAAGGCAGTCAGCTTGAGTGCACAAAAGGCATTTAAAGTTGTCACTCATTCATGGCTGGCGTCGGTGAGTCAGAATCTTATTTTTATACATCTAGGGATCTCAAAGAGAAAGTAAGATTCGGTTTGTTTTTTAACACACCAGTGATAAACTACACTTTTTCACATGCCTTGGCAGTGGATTTTAATAGGACGCGATCTCCCCTAGACCTATGTGTGATTGATCATGTGTCTGCCCTAAGATGGTTATTGATATATAAAGGAAACTGAGGACAGTAGCTCCTCACAACAAGGTATGCAGCCCGAATCTGCATAACCAGAGTACATACTGGTCTAGCTACTCAACAAGTGTGTGTCTGCAGCCTACCCTCTCTCCCAGTCAAAAACAGAATTTTGTACCCAGTACTAGAGTTCGCACGCTACAATGTCCGCTTGAAGTGAAAGATATCACTGAGCTTCGGCTGGTGGCTTCAGCTATGCTGCTGGGTCCAGACTTTACAAGGTACAAGTCAGTGTTTGATCCGCACAGGTCCAGACATGGAAGAAGAACAACAGTGAGAGACACGGAGTGAGGGGTAACGCTGACAGAGAGCCCATTAACTTGGGGTATTCCCATCCACTTTAGCAAACTGAGGTAAAGGTCCTGTTTGGACCCTGGCTCCAAGGACTTAGAGCCTGGTCTTAGATCACTGTAGACCCAGTGAATGGACTGAAGCCGCAGGATTAGAATGGACACAGAAGCCAAGCAAGCCAAGGAAGTGTCTGGCCCCTCCCCCCACCCACTCCCCATGGAGGCTAAACCCTCAGCCCACACTTGATGTGGAAACATGAGCCCGGACAGGAGCCAGATCTGATTTCCAAAGTAAGCTGGAAATCCGAATTTTTTATGTAAGATTTTTTTTTTATTCTTAAATGCTGGAAACATTCGAAATTTTAAAGCATGTCATGGGGGCCAAACAAAACACATCTGTGGGCTGAGATCCAAGCACTGGTCGCAGTTTTGCAACATCCACTATAAAAGAGGGAAAAAAAAGGCTGAGGCTCCTCTTGGCTCGTTTTATGGAGCCTGCAGGAAAAGAAACCAATTTACAGTCACTGCTTGGATCAATTTAGATAAACAGCGAAAATTGGAAACCTTTGTCTCATGTGTATGCGAATATTGAAAAAGAGAGAGCGCTACAACCAGGCTGGCTCTGAACCCGCTATTCTAGCATATCCTCCCAAGTGCCAGTGTTATCGGTGTTTGTCACCACACTTGGCTGCTTTACAACTCTGAAGAATACAAGAGATCAGTAATAAAAGTGACTATCTGGTGTGTCTGTCAGGAATCTGGTACGAGGTGAGGAGATGAGAAGACAGGAACGGAGGAGGAGGCCACAGCACACTATGTTGGCGTATGCTGTTCTGTGGCCCTGATTATTATCTCCAGACTTACTCAGTCAATTCTGTCTTTTTGTGAAGTCCTAAGAACAGGGCCTGACAGGGAGGTGTTAAGATTGTGGGAACCTTGATAGTCTGGATACAATTCTGTTTAATATTAGAAACTAGCGCTTACCTCTTATTTTTTGGTAATTTCTCACTGTGTTGCAAACATCTTCCATCGTAGCATTACAACCATGTTGAATTACATAACATAAGCATGCCTCCTGTTCAGGCAAGGTTTGGGTCTCTACTAGTTACATTTCTCTTGCTGTGATAAAATATATCACAATCCAGCTGGCTAATGAAAGAAAAGTTTATTTGGACCTATAGTCCCAGGGAGATAAGGGTTCATCCCCCACCACAGGGAAGCAACACCCACAGCAGCTGAAGGAGTGAGCTGAGAGCTCACATCTCAAACCACAAAAGCCAAGAAGAGAGAGAAGAGAGAGCAAGCTTCCTCCACCAAGGCTGTGTCTCTTCAACCTCCCCAAACAGCATCGCCAAATGAGAGCCACATATCCAGATGCTTGTGCCTATGGGGAACATGTGTCTACCAAACACCATTCCACTTGCTGGCTTCCATACTCTCCTGACCATATCATAATGCAAAATCTATTTAGTCCAACTTCAAGTCTCTATAGTCTAAGTCTCTCTTCTATGATTCAGGGCAACCCCAGTAAACCAAAACAAAACAAAAAAAATTACATAATTCTAACATATAGTGGGACAAATTATACATTTCCATTCCAAAAGGGAAGAAGAGAGGGCATAGTGAGGAAACACTAGATCAAAGCAAGACCAGAACCCAGTAGGACAAATTCCCAATCCTGCAGCTCCCCCTCGGGTACCTGTGACTTCAGTTTCAGTGGGTTAGGACGGCTCTGCCCCTCCAGCTTCCCCGCGTGCATCTCTCCTTTGAACTGGTTCCACTCCCTGTCTGTAGAGTCCCCTTTCGTATAACTCATGGCGTTGCCATCTTCAACATCTTGGGGTATTCAATGTAACCCAGACTTCACTTTCACAGAATCATGCAGCTACATCTCAGGGCCTCTTACCCACTCATGGTCATCAGACAGAGGCTTTGCTGACACACAATGCCTGGCCTCATATGTGTATCCTTTATGATCCTAAAGCCAGAATCATGCTGATAACACAGCCAAACTTAGCTGATGGCTTGAGATGAATCCTTGTCTTAGGTTTCCATTGCTGAGAAAAGACATCATGACCAGTGCAACTCTTATAAAAGACTACATTTAATTGGGGCTAGCCTACAGGTTCAGAGGCTCAGTCTATTATCATCAAGGCAGAAAATATCGCAGCATCTAAGCAGGCATGGTGCTGGAGGAGATGACAGTTCTGCACCTTCACCCAAAGGAAGCTAGGAGCAGATATCTTCAGGCAGCTAGGAGGAGAGTCTCAAAGCCCACCCACATAGTGACACACTTCCTCAAACAAGGCTACACTCCTACTAGAGCCACTCCCTGGGCCAAGTATATTCAAACAACCACAATCCTTGAGCCCTTGAATGACATGTCCTGAAGTTTTGATTTTTCACTCCTTTCTAGGACCAGATAATTCTTTAAATCTTTTCCTTTCACAAGTTGGAAGCTTAGCTGGGCAGGGACTTGCCCCAGAGTATCCTTCCAGTGCAAATCAGGCCTTCCTTGATCTCCTTATTGCTTTCAAAGCAAGCCTCCATGTAACACTAAGTTTCCTGGAGTTCTCTCTTCAAACCATGCTTGGTAGTTCTTTTCCCCACTTGGTCTCTTTCTTTGTAGACCAGGGTAACAGTCATCAAAATAAGCTCCCCACAATGCTGTGTTATCTTGAAATTTCCTCCAACAAAGAAATCAGACATTGCTTTTCAATTTAGTGTCATGAAAGTTTTGGGGACAAAGGCAGAAGACAGTCCCGTTCTTTGTCACAATGCCCTAGGAATGGTCTCTAATCCCATTGCTGATGTTTACTTCTGAAACCTCTTGAGCTGGAATCATTGCTCTCAGCATTCCTGTCTTCCAGGCTCCTGCTAGGAAGTCCAATCAAGTCACGCTTACAGCAGGCAACAACTTTTCTAATATAATATCCCCAACTCTTACACACTCCTCCCAAACAACATCATGGTCAGGGTCTTCATGACAGCAGTCTGCTCTCTAGCACCAACGTCAGCTTAGTTACTTCTCTGTTGCTATGATAAAACACCACACCCAAGGGAGGTAACAGAAGGGAGGGCTTCTTTGGGCTGACAGTTCCAGGGGGATAAGAGTCCATGGGAGAGAGAGAGCCTGAATCAGCATTGAAATGGTGCTAGCCCAAATAATGCTGCAAAGCAGAGTACTTCCCATGTCCCATTAACATTTCACCCTGATTTTATTCTCTGACCACAGCATACCATTCTATACACACACACACACACACACACACACACACACACACACACATACAAACCAAGAAAATATAAAGGGGCCAAAAACTGGGTTTATGTGGGGGCATTTTTAAAAAGAAACACTTTATAGGGATTTAGACTGTCTTTTCTTTTATGATAATGTAATCTGTCTTAAATCAATGAAGCAGTTCCCATGACAGACACATAAATTAGCTCATCCCAGAGACTTGTGCTGTTTTGTAATCACTCTAAGAGACATAGGGGGAAAGCGTCACCATTCTCTAAGATACTACTGCTTCATACATGTCTTTTCAGTATTTTAAATGAAAAGAAAAAATACTCCAATCTATGTGTGTTTAAGGAATATATGTAGAGGGTGTGTGTGTGTGTTTGTATGGTGTGTGTGTGTGTGTGTGTGTGTGTGTGTGTGTGTGTAAATAGTATGTGGGGTAGAGTATACATAATGAGGTTATGGAGACCAGGGGTTAGCATGATCCATGTCTACTTAATTTCCTACAGAAGACATTAGTTTAAGTGTGGCCTGATGGCCCAAATACATGACACTCTTCTGAAAAACTTGAGCACTCATGAGTCCACCCCAGTCTCTCTCTCTCTCTCTCTCTCTCTCTCTCTCTCTCTCTCTCTCTCTCTCTGTGTGTGTGTGTGTGTGTGTGTGTGTGTGTCTATCTCATACACACACACACAGACACACACACACACACACACACACACACACACACACACTGAGAGAGAGAAAGAGAGAAGGGGGAAGGTACAGGGCATGAGCTGAGATGCCTGCCACGGCGACTGCAGTTGGGCTGGAGACCCACTTGCCTCTGGAGTGGCTTTTGTCTGTGCAGTGGGAAAGGCAGTGATGTCGAAGCTGGCCCTCGAGAGCAGGCTGCTGCCGGGAAGAAACTGGCCACAGTGGTTTCTGGGAAGAATGTAGAAGACTTGGAGATTCCAGACTAGAAAAGGGCACCTTAACAACAGAATGTGATGTAAGACCCACAATGCATTCCTAACCCTGAAGTTATGAATCATATAATGTAGGCTTTATTTTCCTTCTTACACACCTACAACAAATTTAAATTTAGAAAATAAGCACAATAACAGATTAACAATAACTAATGTTTAAAAGAAATAATTACAGCAACATACTGCAGTAAGTTATGTAGCTGTGTGTTTTACCCATCATCCATCCACCCACCCATCCATCCGTCCGTCCATCCATCCATCCATCCATCCATCCATCTATCCATCCAATTATAGTATCATACTGTGCTGTTTGTTTGGGGAACTCTGATATTGAAAGTTCATAAAGTGAAACCATAGTAAAAGAGCACTGTTTTCTTCAGTGGCATGGACTTAGTGTAAGAGAAGGAAAGGATCTGGGCATAACCAAAGTTTCTCTTGCATAAACTTAAGAGTTCTAATTTTGCAACACACACACACATACAGAGAAAGGGGGGTGAGTCCCTCTATGTTCTCCACTTCTAAATTGTTGCTCTCAAATGTAAATTTTTAACCATTTTAAATACTATAAGGATCAAATAAAGCATGTCATGGGGGAGGGCAGGGCTGCATGAGGCACAGCTTCTATTAATAGTTTCATGCCTCAGAAGCAGATGGTGGCACTGCTTGCTACACAGTGTAGGCTGAAGCCTGACTCCTCTCCAAATTACATGCTGAAATTTAATCCCCAGTACAACCGTATTAAGACCGGGGGATCTCTAGGTCTTGATTAGTTCCCAAAAGCGGCTCATCAATGGTGCCGTAGCCCTTATCAAAGGGACTTCACTCTTCCTTCACGTGTGTTCCACCTTCCCCATCATGTCTGCCACGTGAGAGTGCAGTGCTCATCCTTTAGAAGCAACAAGGTAACATGTTGGAAGAGGGGAGCTCAGGACTGCAGCTTGGACTTTAAGCCCCTGGAACTCTAAGAGATACAGTTAGTAACTTCATCAGCCCTGGTATGTTCATAGCAGTGCATTTATGGACAGGAGAAACTAGGACAGTGAATTCTTTCCCTATCTTTATATGGTAGTGAGTCAATCACTGCATCTAGCTAGTATGGAAAGAAGTAATCTAAGTGGAATACCCTCTGATCCCTACTCCTTAGAGTTCTTCATGTCCCGGCCATCCAAGGCAGCCCAGGAAGCTGCAGCACCCCTGAGCTACACCAGCCTCTACTCACAAGGGCAATGCACATGGAATTCACAGGCTCTCTTCCCGTTTCTCTTTTAGACTTCCCTCCTGAGATAACACAAGTGAGGATGTGATTTGACATTTATCTTGTTAATATTAACAATGGATAATTTGAATGCCAATCAAGTGCAGAAAAAAAATATGCTACACTTTTTAAATCAATCAAGTACCTGTCAAATCATCTCATACTGCTGTTTAGTACAGCGCAAGCTAAGAGCGTTGAATTCTCAGTGCTTTCTTTTAAAAGTGGTCTTTTAAAAACTAAATGAAAATTAATATGATCTTGAAAGTGATGCCTTAATTCAAAAACAAAAATTCTGTTGCATGTCTACTATGTATCCCTACCTGTGACTGAACCTGGGAAATAACTTTCAGAAGTTACTTTCAGAGTAGAGATGCAAAGACCATTGCTAATTCAGTCTAAAGTAGGATAACAAACACATTTATAACAGCTCCATTTTAATGGCAAGACAGAGCTAATAGCAAATGATTGCAAAATAAACGTCAAATAATACTGTTTTAAAGATAACAAAATATGTCAAATACTTAAAGATGAATTCCACAAAATACTCACAAATATCTAGGCACCTAAAACTATAAAACAGTGAAAGAAGACCTAAATAATGGAGAGATATGCCATGCCAATAGACTAAAGAAAATAGTTTTTAAAACATTGTTTTTAAGTTTTTGTAAACAGATTTAATACAGCTTAATTAAAAGCCTGTCGGATTCTTTTTGTAAGAACTGATAAATAGGTTTTAAATTCATATGGATATGGCTATCACTCAAAGAGTATTTACCATGTTTGGTTTAAAGATGTAATATAAAATTATAATAATCATTGTTTTATGTTGGCACACAAGGAGAAGTAAAAAATCACACAGAATTAAAAATATATATCCATATGTATGCTGTCTGTTTTGTTGTGCTTTCTGGATAAATACATTAAAAATACTCTTTTCAATAATGATGTTATAACACAGATAAGTTTATATAAAGATTCTGAGATGGGGGATTTAGAATAAGTGATAGAATTTCTCCACTTCCTTTTCTTTTTCTTTTTTTTAAGAACCAGAGGTAGTAGATACCTGCTGTGACAAGACAGGGCCATCATGCACCAGTTCAAGCCAGTCAACTTCTCAGCATGATTTGGGGAAGGTCTCAATTAGCGTTTGATGACTGCTGGATGAGGAAAAGTCCTGTTCCCCTTGGATGTAGCCTCTGAAGGGCTTCCCATGTTCTAGTGGATGGTCCTACCCCTAGGCACCCACAGACAGAACTGAGTGAACTCAGTGATTTGAAAAAGAGCCCATGGACTCTAGAGGGAAAAGTTGGGGCTTGAAGGTAGGGACAACTTGTTGGGAGAATGAAGGGGTAGATTTGATCAATGTACATTATATATATATATATATATATATATATATATATATATGCATATATATTACATTCTAGACAATAACAAATAATGTTTTAAAAATTATTAAAGGAAGACATGAAATTGTAAGGAAGATAAGTGGATTTCATGTAAATGAACTTTTTTTACTTATAAAAACTAACGCTTTTCACTATTTGAACACTCTGCTAAAATAACCAAACTGTCTTTCCAAAATTAAGAGGCCAAGAATATGAAAAGCCAGGTACCTTGAAAAATTCTTGAATCAGAACTTCAAGATCACCATAGCACAGGAAAACAATTAAAAAGTCACTACTAAAGAAGGCCACATAAACACATGCTATAATCAAAGAGATAATCAGTAATTTTGAAAACAAGAAGAGAAAGAAACTTATCATATGCAAGAAAATTTCTTATAAACTATTAGTGAATTTCCTAGCACAAACCAAGAATACAAAGGGGAAAGTGGAATTGTATATCCAAAATGCTAAAAGATAATAAACTCTTGGTCTTCCAACCAAGAATATTATAGGAAGTCAATACAGAAGAAGAAGGGTACAGGGCCAAAGAACAGCAAGGCTGTTTGATACACACACACACACATACACACACACACACACACACACACACACACACACATCTTAAAGGAAGTTATGCCACTTGGGCAGAAAACTATAGACTAGCCAAAACTTAAGAACCAGGAATGAGAAACCTTCTTTTGAATGGCTGATGAGAATAGTCCCCAAGTGACTCCCAAAACAATATAGACTATCAATGTGAGACTTGGCTGCCTCTTAGAGGTTAAAAGTAAGCCCATATTACTGATAACACCAAATAACTTAAGACACAAAACTAGGAAGATTTGAACTAGATCTAACCTGAAAGCCTCCTTTCTGCATTTTACATTCCGTGATACCAAAAAATACTATGCAGCCTGCCTTAATAGGAAAGCAATTAAACAGTTTTACCTAGCTATACAGCACCTACCATACTTAACAAGATACCCATGAAAGTGCACTAAGTGGAAGTCACAAGTGGGTAGTAACCAACAGTTGTCTAATTGGACTTCAGGCCAAATCAATAAGAGGGAAATCATGCCTAGTACTAGAAACCTATCTAACTTCCTGGGGTCAATGAGGTCGAGGATCTGCTACTGCCACGTCTTAGATGAGCATAATTTCTAACTACAGTCTAAATCTTAACCTAATACCCACAGATAAGTGTAGTGTCACCCCAAATCGAAGAATCTTCTGTTTATAGCAAATGGAGACAATCAAAGAAAATCACAACTGGATAAAATACAGAGATCAATAGATCATGTGGATCCCAGGCCCTGCTTCCCCTATGGATACATCCACATCATAACTCCTGCATCCACAGCTCAGAAAACATCACAGAAAAGGCAGAAGATAGATGTTTAAGAGTCAGAATACTGAAAAGTCTGCTGAAAGGGCTGTATAAAGAAGACCAGAAAATGTCAATATAATAATGCCAAGGCAGAAGGAGAAAAATTTCACTGGGTCCGTCCTAGACCGAGAACTACAGGCAGCTAAGTTAGCCCCTCCCAGGGATGATAATAAATAGAATGATCTATTTATTTTTTATCCAAGACAAACAGTCATCTCTTAAACACACAAACAAGAACAATGAACTCAGAAGGTTATGTTTATATATTTGTGCATATATATATGAATATATATACATATATATATACTGGTATATGTATGTAATAATAACAAAGTTAAAGAGGTTATCAATTTGGGAGACTGGAAGGAAAAGAGGAGGAAGAAAATGATGTAATTCTATTTTATTAAAATGGTATATATAATTAAAAATAAGTAAATAACTTTGTTTAAAAAAATACTATACAGCAGGGAGGGCGGTTGTTCCTCAGATAAATGACAGATAATGGTTTTCCCAAATAAGCAAAAGCTAAAGATACCTGACATACACTACAACAAGTATTAGAATGAGTTTCTTAAGGCCAAAGTAAAAGATGCTTAAGAAAATGAACAAGAAATATAAAACTTTTTGATAGCTGGGCAGTGGTGGTGCACGCGTTTAATCCCAGCGCTTGGGAGGCAGAGGCAGGCAGATTTCTGAGTTCAAGGCCAGCCTGGTCTACAGAGTGAGTTCCAGGACAGCAAGGACTATACAGAGAAACCCTGTCTTAAAAAACTGAAAAAAAGAAAAAAAGAAAAAAGTTTTTTATGAGATAAATATACAGGTAAATACATAAATCCTGTAATTTTCTAAGAGTGGCTCAGAAAGACTTTGTAATTTTGGCTCAAGCATTAAAGACAAAGGAATGAAACAAGATGTAAACATGCCATTTGTGCAGAGATAGCATAAAGAAAGTTATAAAAGTGAGAAGTTTCTGTTTGTGATTGAACCTAAACATTATTAACTTAAATATATTCATACATGTATGCTTTGTGTGACAACACTTCATGGTAACCACAAGAAAGCCCATAGGACATACATGAAAGAGAATAATAGTGAAAGAAAGGATACCCCTGCAAGATGTCAACAAAAAGAAACAAAACAGCCAAAGACTAATGAAAAATATCAAAGTAAATCCCTAGTAAATGACTAATGTAAATGAAAATGGATCAAAGTTCCGAGTCAAAAGCTGTAGAACGATGAATGGGTCAACAACCATGAAACAACCTTATGCTATCCATAAATGACTCCTTTCAGATTTAAATGAAAGAACAGAAAAAATAGTAACTGAAACACAATATGATAGTATACACACCTAAAAAGTAAAATAATATGTATGCTAAAATATATTATTCTTTGTGGCTCTGAGTTAACTCACTCAGGATGATATTTTCTAGTTCCATCTGTTTGGCTATAAATTTCACAATGACCTTGTTTTTAATAGCTGAGTAGTATTCCATTTTCTGCATACATTGGTTGAGGGACATCTAGGTTGTTTCCAGTTTCTGGCTACTTTGAATAAAGCTGCTATGAACATAGTTGAACAAGTGACCTTGTGGGTTGGTAGAGAATCTTTTGGGTATATGTGCAGAAGTAGTATAGGCAGTGTCTTGAGAGAGAACTTTTCCTAATTTTCTGAGAAACCTCCTGATTGATTTCCAGAATGGTTGTACAAATTTACACTCCCACCAGCAATGGAAGAGAGCTCCCCTTGCCAACATGAGCTGTCACTTGAGTTTTTATCTTAGCCATTCTGATGTACATAAGGAGGAATCTCAGAGTATTTTTGATTGGCATTTCCTTGATTACTACAAATGTTGAACATTTCGTTAAGTGCTTCTCAGCCATTCGAGATTCCTCTGATGAGAATTCTCTGTTTAAATCTGTATCCCCAAATAACCAATGCAATTGGGCTATTCCCCACTTTCTCTACTATTAGATTTAGTGTATCTGGTTTTATGTTGATGTCTTAGGTCCACTTGGACTTGAGGTTTGCGCAGAGTGATTAATATGGATCTATTTGCATTCTTCTACATGCAGAAATTCGGTTAGACCAGCACCATTTGTTGAAGATGCTTTCTTTTCTCATTGTATGGTTTTTGTTTCTTTGTCAAATATCTGTCAAGTGTCTGTAGGTGTGTGGGTTTATTTCTGGGTCTTCCATTCGAACTTACTTAAAAGTGAATATTAGCCATAAAGTAGAGGATGACCATGCTACAACCCACAGACCCAAAGAAGCAAAACAACAAGGAGAGCCCAAGAGAGGATGCTTAAATGTCACTCAGAAGGGAAAATTAAACAGACTTCAAAAGTGGATGGAGGGAGGAAACTGGGTGGGAGAGAAGGTGAGGAGGAGAATGAGGGTGGGATCAGGTGTGGAGAGAGTAGGACAGGGCTGTCAGTGAGGGTGCGTCTGTGGGATGAACCAGAGACCTAAAATGGGGAGGTTGTGGGAATTCTGTGGAGGAGACCCTAGCTAAGACTCTCAGCTGCTGGGGAGAAGGAGCCTCAAGTGGCCACATCCTGTATTTAGGTGGAACTTCCAATGGAGGAAGGGGAACACCAACCCATCCGCAAAACCTTTGACCCAAAATGTGTCCTGCCTACAAGCTGTGCAGAAATAAACATGGAACAGAGACTGAGGGAATATCAACCAATCACTGGCCCAGCTTGAGAACGGTGGCATGAGAGAGCCAACCCGGGATGTCATTAATGATGCTCTGCTATGCTTGCAGACCAGAGCCTATCATCACTGTCCTCTGATGGAAACAGATGCAGAGACTCACAGCCAGACAACGAGTGGACCTGAGGGAGTCAAGGGGAAGCCTCGGGAAGGACTGAGAAAGCCAGTGCAGTCAAGGACACCACAAGAAGACCTACCGAGTCAACTAACCTTATCCCATGAGGGCTCACAGAGACTGAACTACCAACCAAAGAGCATGCATGGATGGACTGGACCTAAGCCCTCTTCATACAGGTAGCAGTTGTGCAGCTTGGTCTTCCTGTGGGTTCTGTAACAATAGGAGTGGGGACTGTCTCTGTTCCCTGCCTCTGGATCCCTTCCCCATAGCTAGGCTATCTTGTCTGGTATCCATGGGTGAGGATGCACTAAGTCCTGCTGCATCTCAATGGGATGCTGGTACCTATAGCGGGTGCCCCTTCTCCTCAGAGAAGGAAAGTAGGGAATGAGAGAGGTGGTGTGAGGCTGGGCTGGGAGGAGAGGGGAAATGGAGGGAAATTCCATCAGGATGTAAAGCGGAAAAAGTAAATGAACAAAAAAGGATATTATTCAAAATGACAAAGCCATCCGTAAGGCACAACAATGATGAAGATGTGTGTAACTAAAGGATTTTAGCTCAGGCTTATGTGTGTGGAGGAATGGCAGCGAGGGCTCTACAGACAGCTGAATGAGAGCTTACGTTGGAACATATTCTACTCTACAGAACACGAAGCAGGGCTGAGCTACAGGCCTCACATCTCAGTGACTGGCTTGCTAAAATAAGACCCCACATTCCAAAGGTTTTTAAACCTTCTAAAACAGTGCCACCATCTGGGAACCACGTGGTCACATGGCTCAGATATGGGGGACAATTTCTATCCAAGCCAGAAGAGCACTCAGTCTCAGAACACCTGCAAATATAAGACAGACAGAAACAGTAACTCTGTAATAATATATTTTAATTCCCACTTTCTATAATAGTTAGAACATGTACATAGAAGAAAGAAAGCCAGGAGGTGTGGATGAGCACACCATACCCTTAGGGTATTACACTCAATCTCCTAAAACAGTGAAAGACATATTCTTCTCACATACACAGAGGCTATGTCCATACTACATCAGAGGTGAGTTCACTGAGGAAATCTTCACAAGTTTAAGATGATTAAAGTCACACTAAACATCTTTTCAGACCATATTTTTAAAAAATAAGTAGCAAATTGCAGGAAGAAAAGCTCACAGAAAATGGCAATAAACCGTATGCTCAAAACAACCAGTGAGTCAAGGAAGAAATTAAGGCAACATCAGTAAGTATCTCGAGATAAACAAAAGCAGGAACATAATATGCCAGAATTTATTAAACACAGCAGAAACAGCACTAAAGAGAATTTTTCATGACAATCAATTCATATGTGAAATAGCTTAAATGGGGAAAAAAATGTAGCTCTGCAAATCAAGGAATTTGAAGAAAAAAAAAACTAAGCCCAAATTTAGCAAAAGAAATGACAGACATGACAAGAGAAATAAGGAATAGACAGTATAAAAATATCAATACAGTTAAATTGGACTTTTAAAAATCAAAATAGACAATTTTTTATTCGATATATTCTTTAATTACAATTCAAATGATTTCCCCTTTCCTGGATCCCCCCTCCCCAAAAGTCCCATAAGCCCTCTTTCCTCCTGCTGTTCCCCCATCCACCCCTTCCCACTTCCCTGTTCTGGTATTCCCTTACATTGCTGCACTGAGCCTTTCCAGAACCAGCTGTGCCCTTCAAAGAGGAGCCACTTAAAGCCCAAGCACTTAGGAAGCTGAAATAGGAGAATTACGAACAAACTTGAGGCTGTTCTGTCCTATACAGTGACTCCTAGACAAGGCCAGGATATAGAGAGGGGAAAAAGTCTCAAATTGTTTCTTTTAGATGTACTGCAATGGAATTTATATAAAACTGACCAGAAACTCAGACTGAAACAGAAGCTGTTACAACTGGTGTACAATAATTACCATTAACATAGCCATACCAAGTAATCAGAAGAAATCCAGCCTTAGAAACATACAATCTACAGATACTCAAACATGAAACAGAAACCCTAAACTCTCCAAAGAGATGAAATCAATATTCAAAACACTCGGAGCAAAAACCAGGACCAGATAGCTTCACTTATAATGTCTACAGAACACTTACAGAAAAAATATTCTTTCTCAGATTCTTGGATAGAAAATTGAGATACCCATTTCATGAATTCAGCATTACCCTGATGCCAAAGATAATAAAAAGACTTGATGCAAAAATAAATGTAAGTCTGAAATCCCTTGCGCATATACATTCAAACCTCTCAACAAAATACGGACAAACCATGACAAGGGAGATTTATCCTAGGGACATAAACATGATACAGTATATGAAAATCAATCAGTGTAGTACACTATGTTAATAGATCAAAGAATTAAGTAGTATCACTCAACACATGGAAAGACTGACAAAATCCAATAGCTGTCATAATAAAAATAAAAGCCCAGAAAAGGAGAAGACAATTACAACAGCATAATAAAGGCTGCACAGGAAAGCTGGGACTGAGAATGTACTTGACAGTCAAAAGGTCGGAGGTTTTCCTCTACAATCAGGTACAGGTAAGGGAAGACTACTCCTATTCAATAGCATGAAAGTACTAGCCACAAAGAGATAAAACATTTAAATTTCTAATGAAAAGGTAAAATAAACTGTTTATAGATGACATGAATTGCATAGATATTTCACAAAAAAATAAAACTATTAGAACTAATAAATTTAGCCAAGTTGGCAGGATATAAAATATGCAAATATTAGTTGCATTTTTACACTAATGAATGACTTGAAAAGGAAATTGTTAAAGAACTTGCAATAGCACAAAAAATGAGCTCATGAGGAATAAGCTTAGCCAAACGAGTGAAAGACTTGCACATGGAGAAATATAAACATTTCCAAAATGCAATAAAGAAGACTCAGCTGGACAGAAGGAGATGGTGAGCGGCCGAGGTGGTGCTGGGGGTCAGGGGCACTTCCTACTTCTCTCTAACTCCAAACCCATCCTTCCAACATGGCGGAAACTGAGGGAATGAGCTGAGGGAAAACCAGGCAGTCAATAAAATATGACACCCTTTCCTCATTTCCTAAGACACCAGGAGGGCGCATGCGCGCACACGCACATGCATGTGCACCTACACACACACACACACACACACACACACACACACACACAGGTAAAACAGCAGTACACATAAAGTAATAAAATGAGAATTCCCTTTAAAAGTTTCACAGAAGCCAGTGCTAAGGGAACAGGCAAGCTGGATTCAGCTTCTGGGGACTGCACAGTGGGTGGGCTTTCCCTGAGCTCTCAGTGCCCAGCCTGTTGCCAAAAAGGAGATCTATTGAGATAACCACACCAAGCTTTTCTTTCATTAAAATATAATTACATCTCCCCTCCCCATACACGCACATCCCAGAAGTCCCCCTCAATCTCCTATTACTCCATGTCAAATCCAGGGCCTCTGTTTCTGATTGTTACATATGAATACATGTATAAATACAGACTGCTGAGTGTGTTTAGTGTTACTTGATATGACTTCAGGGCTGAGCACGTGGTATTCACTAACCAACCTGAAATATGAATCCAACCCTATACCTCCAGGCCTGCACCTTGCCGAAACAGCACAGCAGCGCTGTCCCTAATGGTGAGGCCTCTGGGGAGCTGGCCTGAGGGGCACAAGGTGAGGGGAACTGGCTGCCACTGGTCTGGTATGAGGTGCTGTGGGTCCTGGGGAGCCATCCTCTGCCCCCTCACCCCTGGCCACCTGCAGCCGTCACTAGAGCTTGCCGTGGGGTCATGAGAACAGAAGGGCCGGCCCTGCACTGGTTCCTGAACAATACGGTGGAGCCGACATGGCTGGCAAAGGCGCAGGTGAGCTAGCCCCGGGGTGTGAGATGGGGAGAGCTGGCCCAGCCCCGCACCCACTGCAGCACTCGGAAGAATGGACCGCGAGCCTAGACTGGGCCACACAGGAGAGCCGGCTGTGAGCGTAGGTGAGGCAGCCCCCGGGGGCGTGAGGGCAGCAGAGCTGACCATGCACCTGCTGGCTGTGGCCCTGGACGGCCCTGGTGGTTTGAGTTTGGGAGAACCAGCAGGCTGACCAACTCAGCCACCCGCCAGGCACAGATCCAGGTCTTGAGTTGGCCCACCCCAAAACCTACCTGGTCTATAAACTGCAGAAGCCTGTGAATGGGCTGGTCCTGTTGATCCAAAGCTGCAGGATCTCCATGGCATAGGGCCACAACAGAATAACCAACAGGAGTCCTGGTGAGGATCCAGTATCAATGGCACAGTGGAGGCCAGAGGCCTCAAACCGGGCTAATGACTTATTGCAACGAACATTTGAAAGTGCAGATGTGTGGACGGAGGCGTATACTGTGTTACCCATTGGGACACACTACATCTTCCATGACAAGATGGTTTCTAAGCTTTGTTGATTTGTCTATTTTTGTTTTATACTTTCTTTTGTTGGGGAGGTTGCCAGGGCAGAGAGCAGATATGGAGGCATAGGGAGACGAGTGGGATTGGGGCACATAATGGGAAACTCACAAAGTATCAATACAAAGTTGAAACAAAGAGCGATGCTCGAGTCTTTCTTTCCCCGTGAACTTGAAGCAAACACTTGCCTATCGTCTTGGCCAGGACCCACCTTGCAACACAGCTCGTGGCCCTGGCAGAATGTGGGTGAAAGAAGAAATCACATGCAGACAAGAGAGAGAATGGCGCTGCCAGTCCCTGTAAAACTGAGAAAATAGTGGCAGCTAAGGGGAGTCCGGAGGCCACGACAGCATACAGAGCCGCTTGCAGAAACTGGGCCTCAGAAGACATGTCCTAGCAGAACAGCCATTGACCCTCTACATCCCTCCACCTCAGTCTGCTATCCTGTCAACCGTGGGATTGGTGGGTGGAGCCAGCCCAGACTTGGATGCATGCTCAACAAATCTGTTCAGTCACGTCCAGCTTAGGACACTTCTGTTCCATGATACCTTGTTGTAGCAAGAAGGGAAAAGACTGTTCTGCCAGCTTGAGGCTCCCACCACTGGCTGATGAACAATACACACGCAAAAACAGAAGGCAGGAGCTCATGAAAGAAAGGGAGGGAAGGAGGGGGAGGGAAAGAGGGAAGGAGGGAGAGAGGGAAGAAATCTTTCATCTTTTGTTCAGTCTGGAAGGAAGCACAGGGGGACCTGAAAGGGCATCAGTAAGTACTGAAGAACCACTTTCCCCATGCTAATACACCAGTAGTAATACTTTTTTTTTTTACTGTTTTTTGCTGAGACATTTTTTAAATTTTATTACTTGTCTGTATGCATACAGCACACACACACACACACACACACACACACACACACACACACACGGGGTGAAGGAGAGAGAGGAATTTGTTTGAGGTAAGTTTTCCTCCTCTTCTGGCTAGCCTCCAGTCCACAGTGCAGCTGAGGCTGCTTTTGAATGCCCGATCTTCCTGTACCACCCAAGTGTGAGCGTGTATTTTCAGGCACATACCTACACACGTGACTTTGGCTTTTTCAATCATTGCTTTTTCATTTACTGATTTCCTATTGTTTTCATTATCCTTGTCCTTCTTTGCTAATCGTCACCTTCCTTTATTCTTTCTACCTCTTCATCGCTCTCCTATTTCAAAAGGAAAATGCGGCAGCGGGAGGTTGATCGCTATCTGCTCTTGCAGAGGACCTGGTTCAGTTTCCAGAACCAACGTGGTGGCTCAGAACCGCCCTTCACTCCAATTCTATGGGTTCTTCTAACCTTCATGTACGTCAGGCATGCATTTGCAGTGTGCAAACACATTAGCTTACAAAATACCCATACAATGAAATAAAATAAACCTTTAAAAATGTGGTGTTTACCTCCTCCCCTCTCCTGCTTTTATTTTTCACTTCTTGATTATACCAAATTATTTCCAAACCCCATTTTCTTCTGTCTTAATTTTAAAATTTCTATTAATCCCACCCTACCATCTCTGTTGCTATTACAGTTAGAGCTGTTTTCCCCTAGATTCTACTTTATGTCTGTGTCTGTTTCACAGCTACTTTTGCTATTGATGCCTTTCCCTGGCTTCCTGCATGGTGCCTTGGATTCAGCACCTTTCTTTGAGACTGGGTGTGCACACTGGAGCTGACCCATGCCCCCTCATCACCTTAGAGTGGTCCACACACAACTCAGCTCTTCTTCAATATCAGCAAACACTTTCATCTAAACGACCAGGGTGTAAAAATAATCAAGACAATGCTGTTGGAACCCTGAACATTGAGTCCTACATCAACTTCAGGTGAAACAAAACTGAGAGTATTACAGCTGTGCAGGGTCATAGGACAGATGAGCCCAGGACCCTCCCACACAGCAGGTGCCTACAGAGGTCCACAACAGAGCTGGCTGGTGGTGCTCTACTCCAAACCTACAGAGAAAAGACTCCAGGCTTCCAATCAGCATGAACTCCATTAAACTAAGCCAGTCACCTGTACAGTAACAGAAACTATACTACTAGAGACAGATGAGGATATATTTAACATGTCACAAAAATCTGATATCCTGGGATATTTGGTTAAGAGAAGGCTTTTCCCTTAAAAGATTTTCCTGTAAAAGTAGAAGCAATATACACCCCAACAGATGTGTACATCTCAATAAAGCATAGAACACAAACACAAGACAACACAACTCCTCAAAATGACTCTAATTTCCTAGCAACTGACTCCAAAGATTCTCAAGCACATAAAATGCCAAATAAAGAATTTTGAAAATATCAATAAGTTCTAAAAGATTCAGAAAGTAACCTAATAAGGAAAAACAAAACTCAGTATATGGTTGAGAAACTAAATAAAATGTAAAAAAAAAAAAAAAAAAAAAAAGGTTATACAATTTTGTTAATGACTTTATTTTCTGTGTGAGCAGAATGATACTCGTGGTATGCCAATCATTCTGTTTATGCGCTGTGCGATGTTTCTGAAAATGTTGCTTCTGTGATCATGGGAGATTCTCTAGTTTTAGCATTAGCCTGACAGTGCCGACACTGGGAAATAACTGAAAAGAATCTTTTTTAAAAAAATCAACAAATCAGCTTTTAAAACTCAATGGAAAACCTCACCCAGGAGACTAGACTAGGAGAAGAATGGAAAAGTAAAGGTCTAAATGACAAGACTTGGGAATTAAAACATTCAGACATTAATAAACAAAAAGTATAGTTATTGACAAAACATGGTCAAAAGACCAAATTTATGTATTTTTGTTGTAAAATGAGATATAGAGCCACAGGCTATATACCGTATAAAATCCATTGAGAGGAAACACACCACACAGTTGCCCAAATCCTGGCTAACTTGCAGACAGGGGTATTGGATTAGGTTAGCCAAGTTGCTACTGTTACATAGTCTTGCATACCTGGGACAAACGCCACTTGCAGAAGGCATATTGTATAGTTCTTTGCTGTCGTTTGCTGAGGATTTTTGCATCTATGTTCATGAGAGATACTTGACTTCCATTTAATTTTCCAGCAGTCTCTTAAGGCTATAGTAACAGTGGTCTCAGAACAACTTAAAAGTACTCCACCTGTCTCTGTCTTGTAAAAGGTATTAGTGTTTATACAATTTCTTCCTTAAGAAGTTGTTTCAATTCAACAAGTTCATCTAGGCGTGATGCTTTCTCTGTGGAGTCTAGCAATATTTTCATTTTGATATCTTCAGTAGACGGAGTCTGCTCTGTTGCCCATGTCTTCTGCGTGTGGAATCACTGGTTGCAGACCAGCCTTCGTCATGCAGAGTATCTGATTCGTGGGTGCAGAACTGCTTGTGCTGTCTCTTCCTTGCCTGCCCAGTGTCCTGGAGATACCAATGGCGTCCTCCCTTCAGTTTATAAAATGTCATTTCCATCCCTTCTTTTCTCCTTAGTTAACTCGGCTTTTATTGCTCTCTCTGAAGCATCAGCCTTTGCCTTCCTTCGTGTTCTCTACTGATACACCATTTTCAATGTCATTGACATGTTCTCCATTTTTGTCTTGAGCATTTATAAAATAAAACGACCTGTTGTGTGTCAACGGGGAACTGTAAAAATGCTCCAGCCGCATGGGTAGCAGAGGATGGCCTTGTAGGACATCAATGAGAGGGGAGGCCCTTGGTCCTGTGAATGCTCGATGCCCCAGTGTAAGGGAATGCCAGGACAGGGAAGCAGGAGTGGGAGAGTTGGTGAGCAGGGGGGGCGGGGAGATAGGACAGGGGGTTTTCAGGGGGGAAATATGGAAAGGGGATAACATTTGAAATGTAAATAAAGAAAACATCTAATAAAAGAAGAATGGAGGTTCTGATAGAGGCCCCTTGTTCCTTATCATTAATTCTGTTCATAAGTAGGCATTTCACAAGTTATTTCAAATAGGAGAAGTAATATGCAACCATAAAGAGAGGCTTGCTCCTCTAAGCCTCCATGCCCTCACTCGGGAATTTTCGTTAGGCCCACATCCCTCTACTTTGACAACATTGTACATAAGTGCACTTGGTTCTCAACCATCGGGCTAAATAAATGCTTGGTGAAACTCCTAGATGTGAGATGCATGTCTGATCATTTAGGGTTTTGTTATTTGTTTGTTTTCCTGTCCGGGGCGTTCTCTGGAGACAGACTCTCACTCTGAAATCCATGCTGGTCTGTATCACACGTGTACACTGTAATCCCTCTCTCCCTCCCTCCCTCATGCCCTCACTTCCTCCTGTCCTTATCAGCACCCCTGCCAGTCAGTCCTTCTGCCTGGTACAGGTCTCTTGGTGTGGTTTCACGACCCTTTAGTCTAACCGGGGCCATCAGAAACACACTTTAAAGCAGATTTACTAGGTATCTGTTATACGCAGACTCTGTGCTGTGGATCCTTTCCAAACAAAGTCCCTTACGAACCTGAACCTGACTGCACTTACCTAGGTGATTACCTGCTACTCAAATCCTGAGTGTAACTTCCCTCCTGAGTCAGCCTCCACCATGGAAACTGCTTCCTTGGCAGAGGCTCAGACTTAGAATTGGGAATTTAATTTTGAAAATGACTAAGAGCAAACCAAAGTCAAACTGCTAAATAAAGTTTGTACCCAGTGAGGTAATGCAAAACTTTAACATCACTGTTTCTCTGAGTCCTTACTACATCCCCAAAAATCAGCATTGAAAGTCATGCTGCTCCACAAGCCCTACAATGATTATATTCATAGCAATTTCTTCTGTTCATCTAACGAGTTAGAATGTGATTTATTTTATTCATTGTCTCGTTGTACTACTTGATATGAAAAGTGTATTTTCCTTGTCTGAGAGAGATAAAGGTCAAATTTAGGGAAAAAACATTTCATTCTCTCTAAGTTTATAACATATTAACAATATGTTTGGTATTTTTTCTCTGTTTCATTCTCTCCTCTCCCCCATGGCTTTCATTTAAAAATCAGTTCTGGTGACTATACCCTAGGCTCCCTTTTCTTCCAAGAGTCTCATCTGTTTCTGGAATTGTGAAAAGGGGAATAAAAGAGCAAATCGTGTTCAAGCTGTCTCTACTCTATGTCACTCGGCAGCAGCCTCCTAGGCCAAGCAGAAAGATTCCCGTAACGACACAGACGCTTCTCGCTAAGTTGTCACACAGAGAATCCCTTTCTACAATGTGTGCACCTTCGACCGGAGCTCCCGGTAAGCAGGCTTTCCCCGGCTCTGGCACAGCTCCACACCCTTGATGTGTTCGGTCGTGGAGCTCCCCCGCTGGGGCAGAGCTGCCTCCTTTCCTCCACTGCCCTCTTAGAGGGAAGCCAGAAGGAAGCACTCTGCCTGGGGAGCAAAGAGGAGAGGGGAGGAGAGTCAGCCTCCATCCTGGAGAGGACAGAAAAGAACGGGATTCAACACTGTGAGGAGCCACTCGCCTCTGAGCTAGTATATGCCATCCTAGAATCAGAAGAAGAGGAGGTTTGGATCTCGACCTCAGAATCAGAAGTCTCTGAATCAAATGCAGATTCTCTTTGGGGTCTGGAGGTCTGATATTTTTTTTGAAGATTCATATCAGAATATAGCTCCAAAGTCTACCACATATACTTTAGAAATGGCGATAATGAAACGGTTCCCAAATCAGTTATTGCTATTGCTCAAGTCTAAAATGACGAACACAGACGTACACGCCTTCTCTCCCCAGACCTAGAAAGGAGGGGTGATGGGGAGAGGAACTCACTGACTTGATTTACAAACAAGCTTTACCTCCCAGCGCCTCCTTCGCGTGCTCAGCCAGCTGGCACGCATTAATTAACCCTGCCTGTAGCCAAACTATCCGAACTGGACAAGCCTGGGGACTTCTGGGGAGCACCCTCATTCGTCTCTTGTGACATTTTAAAAGCCACTTAGGAAATGCAGTCCGAGAGGACATAAACCATTTCGGAGAGAAGCAAACTTGGCCTTCAAGAGATTCGAGAGGAGACCTGCCTAGATAGTCTAAGGAACCTGGTCTGCTAGTGCTCAGCTGTTCTGGTTCTCAGTTTCCCGCTTACATAGCTGCCGTCTGGAGCCCCTTGTTTCTAAGGACAAGATTTAAGCTTCTACCTCTCCAAGGTCCGAAAGTACCCTCGGAAACCCACCACTAAGAACCCTGGGAGACATCACATAGCTGTGATATCCCTCCTCCCTCTCTTCTCCTCCTCCTCCCCCCCCACACACACTCACTCACGTGCACATACATGCATACACGTGCACGTGCACACTACCTCCCGCTACCGGACATGTATTTAAAACCCAGATTTAGAAAAATGTCTTTATTTTATGTAAGACTACTGTTCAGCGTATTACACGGTACTGCAGTGTAGTCATCTCTTTTACAAAGCCTGGGCAGCGAGAGGGAACAGTCTTTAAGTGAAAACAGAAAGAAGCTGTCTTTTGCTAGGAAGAAGCAGGAAAGAACAAGTCATCAAAACCCTGGTAGGAAGGGTCTAAAAAGTAGGAAGATAACAAAACCAGCCTGTACCTATCACAGGCACCACCCTGCTTTCCTGGTCCAGGTCCAGGGCTTCCCCGCCCAGGTGCACTCCCTGGGGCACTCTGTCCACAGCCAGCAAAGTGAGTCTTTGGGCACATGTATGTAGCCCTAGTCCTCGGTGTGCCCTACCAACGCAGGAGAGCGCTGCTCTCTAGCGACCAAAACGGGAGACGCACTTGAGAGTGCTCTCAGGAGCGTCGTGAACGCAGGAACTGCAAAGATTGAAAAATGCAGAGGATTCCTTGCAAATGTCTGGGGAAACCTTGAGACCCTCTCTTTGTTGTCGCCTACCCGGACTAGGGAGATAGGCACCCAGAATGGGTGTATTAAAAAAAATAAAACAATAAGAGGAGGAGGAGGGGGAGGAGGAGGAGGAGGAGGGGAGGAGAAGAAGAAGAAGAAGAAGAAGAAGAAGAAGAAGAAGAAGAAGAAGAAGAAGAAGCAGCGAGATAACTGGTAATATATCTAAAGGAAAGATATGATGGATGGTTAAAAACCTCTTTTGAGGCCAGACAGGTTAAGTGATTTTGTCCATTATTCCAGACGATTCTGTCCTAAACACCGTACCTCCTCTCTCGGGTGCTGACATAAAATAGCATGTTGCCTCAGCTGCTGTTTTACAAACAGGAAAAAAAAAAAAAAAAAAAGACCTTGGAGACTAAGGCGTAGAGAATGTAAGATCTAAGCTTCCTGACTGTGCCTGTCTACAGACCTGGGGGGTGAGAGGGTGGGCTGCACTGAAAGCCCCCACCTCAGCTCTTGCAGCCAGGACTCTCCTCGCAGACAAGACGCGCAAGACCCAAGTCAGTCATGTCCAGGACAACTTTCCTCCTTATTCCCTCCAAACACACTTCTGACTTACTGACCTCACAACACCCTGACACCCCTTAGTCAGCAACACCCCCCACCACTGAAAAAGAGCCCACCCTATACAGCGTGCTGGCTGTAGGGAGTCCGGAACCCATGTCCTCCCAGGAAGCCCGAAACTGATCCTTCCTGTGGTTTCTGGAGGCCATGCTTCCCACAACCTGTTTTTATTTGTTGGTTTGTTTGTGGGTTTGTTTTTGAGGTTGTTTGGTCGGTGTTGTTTTTTTATTTGATTTGCTTTGTTTTCTGCACCAGAAGTATTGCTTTTGTGGTCTGATGTGTCACCGATCTAAAGAAGAAAGTTTAAGATTTCTCCCCCCCCCCCTGAAAGTTTCAATTATTGATTGCCATAGCCATTAACTGAATGCCCACTGTGTCCCTGGCGCTGTTAGCAAGAAAGTCTGGACAGGGTGGGTGAAAAGTTACGACTTTCGGAGAGTTGAACAGGGGTCCTCTCTGAGTTATGCCTCAAGAGGATGGAAGGCAAGGGGCAGGCTCATGGAATCTGAGGGTGTCCAACAAACAGCTCATGAAATCCCAAGTCCCTGTGCCCTTTCAAACACCCCACCCACGGTGCCACCGAAGTGATTCATACAGGGAAAGCAGTTTCCCCTTCGTGTCCTCCCCAGAGTTCCTAACTGCTCGGTGGGGGAGCCTCCGGCGCCCACTCGCACCCGCCACCCTCGGGGGGCCGCGTGCTGCGGGGACGTCCCCTCCCGCCAGGCGTCGGCGCGGGCTGGCGTAGGGCCTGCGTCAGCTGTAGCCCGCCGGCGATTGGGGCGCGCGCGCCTCCTTCGGTTTGGGGCTAATTATAAAGTGGCAGTGGCGGTGGCCAGCGAGGCAGGCGCGCAGAGCCCCGCAGCCCAGCGACGCTGCCCGCGGCGCGCCCGCCTCACACTTGCCTTCTTTTATTCTCTTGCAGAGTGGCCTCTGGGACACGCTCTTCCAGCGACCGGCGCCATCTGAACAACACCGGCGTGAGTGACTTTGCCCCCCAAGTCTCCCGTGCCTTGGCGACCGGCCGACCCACCGTCGCCTGTTCCCTCGTTGCATGCCGCTCGTCCAACTTTCTCCGGGTTCCTCCTCGTTGCCATGGGTGTCCGGGTCCTATTCCCCAAGTTCCTGCTCCCGAGTTGCGAACTCCAGTGTTCGCTCCAGAATCTTGCCCTAAGCAACCGACGCCAGGGAAGACAGGATGTCCCAGGGAAGACAGGGCGCCCTCGGAAGGACAGGATGCCATCGGGAGAACAGGATGCCATCGGGAAGACAGGACTCCCCCAGGAGGATAGGGTTCCATCGGGAAGACAGGACCCCAGCCCCAGCCCCCGCCCCGGGAAGATAGGATACCTCCAGGAAGACAGAATTGTCCCCAGGCATCCCTAGGGCAGCAGGAAACACCAGGGTCCAAGCTATCTCTTAGTCACCAGGGGATGTTGTTGGGTTGTGGGCGGGGCTCAGGAAAGACTGTCCCTGCGGGTCCTGCTCCACGACCACCCACCCGGCAAGGTTCCCTCCTAGAGACTCTTGTCCGAGACCGAACGGGTCCCCACAGGCGCGTTCTTCTCTCCTACAGCCCATGGCGCGGTTCCTGAGTCTTTGCACCTGGCTGCTGGCGCTCGGGTCCTGCCTCCTGGCTACAGTGCAGGCGGACTGCAGCCAGGACTGCGCGAAATGCAGCTACCGCCTGGTGCGCCCCGGCGACATCAACTTCCTGGTGAGTTGAATTTGTGGTGAGGTCCTGTTCTGTTCAGCCAAGCTCACGGGGCTAGCCTCGCAGACTTCTAGCGGTCATTTGCGCTGGACAGTGCGTGGCAGGAGCCTTTGAGGACCAATAAACTGGCACTTTGAAACGTTGGTCCCCAAGCTGCTGTCTCCCAATTTTGGAACCAGTCTCTCTGGAACCCTTAAGGGCTTAGAGGTATCTATCTCCACATAAACCAATTTTGTTTTGACCCTAGAGTTTCGGAACCCCAAGATGTGTCCTCTTCATTACCTCGGATAGCACTTCATGTATGCTGTCAGTCTCCCCAACTTCAACACCCAAGCCCAGGACCCTTCAAAATAGACACCCTTCCTGCAAAGAATGTAATGTTTCCGTTAGTAAGAGTGCCCCCACTGCCCGGACTCCCAACCCATGGCTCTTCCTGGGCTTTGAGTGTCCTCCTCACTGGGGGAAAAGGATAGGAGAGAGGTGGAGAATTGTCAGAAGAGGCCAGAAAAGTTCATTAATAGTCCCCATGAGCAAAGGAAACAGAATTCCCTTTGCCTTGTCTTGACTGAACTTTTATGTAACGGCTAGAAAGAGCACTCTGATTTGGCTTTGAGAAGGGCTCAGGAGAGATGGTCCGTACCCAAAGATCTGTCATCAGTCCAAAGATAGCCTATCCTAGTCAGGAGCCAGAAGAGACAAAATGGCTGTTCTTTTCATCATAGTCCACGGGCATTCCGAACCGGAGTGGAATTCCACCAGGTCTGAATCTGTACATCTGAAATTCCAAAGGCTTCTTTTATAACTCTCTCAGTGATCTATTGCCCTGTCACTTGAGCCTTTGTGAAAGCGTCGCAGTTTTCAAATTCTTGAAATGAAGGAACAAAGGGGCCCCAAAAACCCAAGCCAATATTTCCAGTTAAATGTTTGTTTGCTTCAGTCGATGGAGAGACTCACTTGGCCAGAAAAGCACCCCGTGTGTTTACACTGTGAGGGGGAAATTGTCCCATCATTAATAGGATGTTTATGATGACGGCTTTTGTTCCATCTCCTGTAGTCATGAGCTTGTCAGCTTTCCCTAAAATTTGAGTGGATGCAAATAAGAATCGACCTTATGAATAATGGACTTTATACTCAGGAGATTCATGCTCTCCTGAGGACCACGATCCGGCTCCTGTCGCACAGCCCCTGGCATTTTTGTTGGTTTTTTTTTTTTTTTTGAGTAATCCCACGCATTCTAGCTCTGCCCACTGCTTCACGAGCACAGAACTCAACATGTAGCATAAGGTTCTCCGACATCTATGTAATTAATGGTGATTGAATTCTAGAAGGGTGGCAATCTGACCTCAAATGATATCAGATTTACTAAGTTGTATTAAATTTGGGACTTACTAGATTTGGGAACTCAAATGTAACTGATATCTTAGCAATACCTAGTCAAGGAAATTTCCCTCAACTTTTCAGTTTGCCAAGCTCAAAACTAATGTGCATCTTCCTTTTCCATTGCCGAGAAGCAGGAGCACAGGTTCTTTTTTTTTTTTTTTTTTAGCACATAGGCCCCCCAGCCAGCAGAGAAACTTCCGGTTTCCTTGATACACTCAACCTTTGTGCTCTGTTCTTACCTTTGATGTGGATGACGAAGAGCACATACAGTATGAACCAGTTAGGGGAACGCCATTATCCATTAAAAAAAAAAAATCACCTCCAGAAGAATTTTGATTGTTGTAGCATATATTTAATATTATTTTCTCACTGGCAGAGATCTATTTAATGGTCAGATGTTGCTAAACTAACAGCAGCTCTGGAATATTAGCTACAGGTCATGGGCAAAATGAAGCTACCCAGCCAAAGGTATGTAGCAGCTTGGTAGATATTTACCAAGTTCTGCCATGACGTAGGTGAAGGGTACCGAGATGAGACTGCATGCTCTCCAGAGCTTTCCACCCAGTGTGCTCTAGGCCATAGCATCCAGCATGTGGCACTCATGTTCGGCAACAAGGTCACGGACATTTTAGAGTGGAAATCTTATGGCCACCCAGACACCTTAAGCTTTCAATAGTCTTTGGAGTCCACAAAAATATATGTTCAGGAATAAAATGGAATCATTTTCACTAGCTCCTCTTTGGCTTTCTCATATTCTATATATTTAATTATTGTATACACAAAACTGAAATAACCATTCAAAGTTGGTTAAAAACTATGTTTCCAGAATATTTTGTTGTGAAAATGAGGCGTGTATGTAATTACGCCTATGATTTTTAAGTGCCAAGAAAGCCCCTGGATTTCCCGTCTAAATCAAGGAACCGATGCCTGGCATCTGTAAGGAGATTTCAGGAAATCGTGATGCCCCCTGGAATGCTTAGGGACAGCATAGAATTTTGTAATGTTATCTGATATTTGTGTTAATTTTACTGTAGGCAGGCAATTGAATTTAAAAAATAAATAGTCTGAGCAAGGTAATTTACGAGGCCTAGGATAAAGCCTACCATAGCTTTGGTTTAATTACTCTATAATGGCTTGAATCTAATTACTTTAGTCTAAGAAAGTGTCATTACGTGCTGCTAATTCCTCCTTTATTAAAGAATATGACGACTCAAAACAACCTGTTTTGTATACCGATGGCTTAATCTTAGGAAAATAATATGAATGATCTATGCATTTACATCCAGGTAATTGGCATCAATTGGTTCAAAATGATGGAATCTGTTTTAATCAGCCAATGGGGGGGGAGATCAAAGTGTCTCCATCTTTAACCAATAGTTATATTAGGATCCAAATAATTTATTGTGTGTTATAGTGCCTTGAATGGCTTCCTCTTAAAACCTACATTGAGATTGTAGGGTTGTTTTTTTTTGTTTGTTTGTTTGTTTGTTTTCTTTAAAGGTTAAAAGTATTTGCAGGGAGATGGGAGTGAATGAGGTACTCACTAGTAAACCTCATGCATGTTAGTAATAAAGATTGTCTCTTTAAGATAAAGACCAGGGAAGGATGTCTAGGACATATCCCTTATCAGGTACATAGAAACTTCACCCCTGGGGATCAAAGAGTCTCAGACAAAATCTCATCTTCCACGGGAAACAGTGCAGTGAGACTGCGTTCTGAATGCAGCCACTTGACTCAGAATTGAGGGTGTGTCCCTTGCGACACTGACGTGCCACGTGTACATACAGCAAGACCTCTAACAAGACTCAGTTACCCTCTCCCTTTCTCTGTTCCAGCGCTGCTGGACCATTGCTAATTCAGTGCGAGTGGGGGCTATGACAGAGAGGAGGCGCTGTCCCTTCTCTGCCGCAGTGCGTGTACTAAAGCAGATACTAAGAGTCCGCCATTGGCTCAGAGGGTCTCCTAATTACTCATCTCCCCGGCTTTGCAGGCGTGCACACTGGAATGCGAAGGCCAGCTGCCTTCCTTCAAAATCTGGGAGACCTGCAAGGATCTCCTGCTGGTGTCCAAGCCCGAGTTCCCCTGGGATAACATCGACATGTACAAAGACAACAGCAAACAGTCCGACGGCCACTTGCTAGCCAAGAAGTACGGGGGGTTCATGAAACGCTACGGAGGCTTCATGAAGAAGACGGATGAGCTTTACCCCGCCGAGCCAGACGAAGAGGCGAATGGAGGCGAGGTCCTTGCCAAGAGGTATGGCGGCTTCATGAAGAAGGATGCAGAGGAGGGAGACACCTTGGCCAACTCCTCCGACCTGCTGAAAGAGCTCCTGGGGACGGGAGACAACCGTGCGAAAGACAGCCACCAGCCGGGGAGCACCAACGGCGACGAAGACAACCTGAGCAAGAGGTATGGGGGCTTCATGAGGAGCTTCAAGAGAAGCCCCCAGCTGGAGGAGGAAGCGAAGGAGCTGCAGAAGCGCTATGGGGGCTTCATGAGAAGGGTGGGGCGCCCCGAGTGGTGGATGGACTACCAGAAGAGATACGGAGGCTTCCTGAAGCGCTTTGCCGAGTCTCTGCCCTCCGACGAAGAAGGCGAAAGCTACTCCAAAGAAGTTCCTGAGATAGAGAAGAGATACGGGGGCTTCATGAGGTTTTGAAGCCCTTTCCCAGCAGTGCCCCAGACCCCCCCACACCAGCCTGCTCCATCCCCCCCCCCCCCGTGAGCAACTGCCCCGTCAGTGATGTTTCTTGCCACGTGCTGCTTGTGCTGCACAGTTGCCCCCGTGGTCGGGAGAGCTGCGTTGCCTGAAAGCTGGGGTTCTAGGGGCTTGCGTCCTTTTCAGTCTCGATGCTCAGCATTGGTCTCGTGGCTATGTTGTTATCGCGCTGAAATAGCTTGTGACCTCATCCCTTCCGACGAAACCTCAAGAGATGCTTATTTGTATATAAAGATAATAAACCCGTGACCCCCAACTGCACAACAATCTCATAAGAACTGGCTGTCGTTTGTCTGTAGGTAAATGCTAGATTAAGAGGGGAACTGGGAAAGGGGAAAGCCTTTGGAATGTAAGCAAAAAATATAGAAGAGAGAGAGAGAGGGGGGAAGAGAGAGAGAGGGGGGGAGAGAGAGAGAGAGAGAGAGAGAGAGAGAGAGAGAGAGAGAGAATGCCCTCCGCTGCTATAACAGAATAATCACTGCCGTTTTTTCTTTCCTGGCCCAGGCTACAAAACCTTTTTTTTTTTTATTTAACCCTTTATTAGTATGTGAACTCTTAAATAAGTAAATGCAATAGAACAAAATTGGATACAAAGACAATTTAGCCACATTTTATACATACAGAATGGGTCGGCCAGAGTGGCTGAGTACTTAGTCTATCTAAATTTGCTTAGGAGTTGAAACAGTGGGATTAAAGCCCTAAGCTTGTTGTTCCCAGTCAATGGCCTTTATACCCCATTTTCTCCTCTCCATCCAGGAGTCCGGCAAGAACAGGAAGAGTTTGGCAACACCTTGTTCTGCATTCCGCGCCCTTCACCGCGGCCATAGCAGATCCCCTAAGAGCTAGTGAGTGTGTGGATGAAGTGTGTCAGTCAATTCATCTGGCCAACAGACAACCCAGAAGGGCTCTGTGGCTGTTTTGTGATAGGAATTCTCTGATGAATTCTCTGATGAATATTTCACATTAACAAAGGCATTTGGGGCAGCATTCAAACATCAAAAAATGAGACATTTTCTTCACATTTCTAGTTGAAATTACAGCTAGTACCGCCCATCCACTCACCCAGAATCCTAGACAGCCCTTTGTCCTGTGTCCTTCAGAAAATGAGGTCACATTTCAAGGTAGTGGAGGCTGAACCATCCCCTGTAGTTCCCGCAAGCATCCCTGTTCCAGCCTCTGTGGTCCACCTGACAAGGTATCCAGGCTACTGAGCTGGGGGCGCGATGGGAGGGGTCAGGGGGAGGGGCCATCCCCAAAGTCCAGCTCTACAGAGACTTCGGGCCATCTTATCTCTCCTATCAGCTCAGGGTGTCACAGGTCCCCGGCCTTAAGAATCGGTGCCCCCATAGACCCTTCTGATCAAGATCCTAACTTTTTCTTCCAGGAAGAACCCTGAGAACTCCACATTTTGAGTGAGAAGCAAGTAATAAGTATAAAATACACAAGGAAGCCAGTGGGAAACAGCTGTTGGCCATGGAGATCTGAATCAGAGACAAAGGGTGGGCTGAGGGTGTTACAGGTGTCCAGCACGGTTTCAGCTAGTGACTGTTGCCTCCGCTGGAAAAGCCAACTCCACACTGGCAGGTGTTTCCAACAGGATGTTAAATTTAGATCTTTAAAATAAAGTCTTTATTCATTATTGGGAATAAGTTCCGTTTAAAACAGGGCGAGCGCTGCGCGTGTGGCCACGCACCTGTAATCCTAGCCCTCGTGAGAACGAGACAGGAACACACAAGTTTATTGGCCAATTAGGCCACATTGCAGGTCAGTCTGATATAACAGCCACGGGACATGGTGTGAAGCAAAAACAAAAACATCAAGTCAAACAAAACACATGCAAAAGATCTGACGTTAATATTTTAAAAGAAAGAAAAAAGGGTCAGCTAAATCTCTCCCCTGGAGGAAAGCATCTGAGAGCCCTTGGAAACAAAATTCCAACCTTTACTATCCAAAAGGGAGAGGGCAGTGCAATACATTATCCAGGAGAATACAAGAGGCATGTGTGCTCGCATTACAGTCTGTCTGAGAACCGTAGCACAGGGTGTGGTTGAACAGGTTGTATTGCAACCAAGCCCATGCAGGAAGCCTCTCTTTCCTACTTGGGGATGTTACACAAACGGGGACCAAAATGGTACACAGTAATAGACAGCTGTCTGTCACGGCCTCTCATCACGTGTCTCCTGTGTCAAGGACCACACAGTGTATGTGGTGTACCGGTCTCATAGACCGCTACAGAAGCAGGAACTCCAAAGGTGCTTTGAAAGCTGCAGGGGGCGCCGGGGGTGGAGGGGGGTGCACTCACAGAGCCGAGGCTCTGAGAATTAGGAAGTCAGAGAAGCTGGATGAGAGCAAATGGCTTGTCCTTTTTACATCTGGATTACAGGACGCTGAGCCCAGGTGAAATACCCCATGGTGCACCGTCCCCGGCCCAGGACTGACGATTCCAGGGTTCCTTTTGGGCTTCTCTCAGTTTCCAGATGTCCCCTGCTGCCCAGCCTCCCGACCTGCAGTTTCATCACTATGATTGTTGCTTTAACTCTTAAAGGCCTGGATATTTTCAAGACCACTCTCTCTAAATTCTGAGGGGCTGTTATCTAAGCCACCTGAACACTCCTATCTGTAGTGATTCCTGGGCTCTGGCTGTTGCCCTCGATGCGTGCTGAGCAATACGCACACAGAGTCCAGGAACTTAGGATGAACTTGGCAAGCCTCGGTGGCCTTAAGGGTGCTGAGAAAAGTGTGGGCGGAGGGGAATGAAGATCCTATCACCTGCAGAGGGCGCTGCTGCTCCATTCTGATCCTTTCCGGTCTGTTCTTCCCTCATTCCTACTCACCTGCATTTCCACACCTCACAGGGCAGCCTGGTCTTAGTGTTCCTTGGGAGAGAGTTAATACACGTGAGCCCTGAGACCAGCTGGCCTGTAATCCAGTTGAAATCCAGACAGCTAAAGGACTGAAGCTCTCCCTGCCTAACCTCTGCCCTTGCCCTAGACAAAGTAAACAAGATCCTTAGGCCAGAGAGCAGGCGTGCTGTCAGACCGACAGGGATACTCGCTCCTGTTTCTCAGCCTTCCTTTTCTTCAGGCAAATCACTGACTCTCCACCACCGGGCCATGTCAGCTTGGTTGTTCAGGGATGTAACGGTGACTGAGCTCAGATGTGGGCTCTTTTGTGAAGACTGTGTCCTGCAAGAGAGCAGCTGCTGGCAGATACCTCTTGGTCATTTTTTTTTCCTCCGTGCTCACCACACATACGGCTAGCCCCCGTAATCTGTTACCCACATGTTACCATACCCCTGTCTAAACCGCAGACGGAACAATACCAAGAGAGAACCTCAGTGTAAACAGGACTCTGGGTGACTATGCGCTGCTGTTGGCTCCTTGACTTTGAAAAGCAAGTCAAGTCATGTGGATGGGATGCATGGTCAGAGAGAGTGGGGGTGACCTGCAGGGGCAGGTAATTCAAGAAAAAAAAAATGTCTGTACTTTCCACTCCACTTTGCTATAAACCTAAAACGGTGCTTTTTAAAAAGAGCATTTGTTTTATCCAAAAACCAAGTGGCACGAAGGGTCTGGTGACCATACGGGCGTAGAGAAGACGGGAGACAGCCCCGTACTTCCAACATTTGTGCTGGCCATTTTTTCCCGTGAAACTTCTACAGCACCCACACGAAACAATGTATTCACTCGTTGACCAATCGAAGGAAACCCACTGCACAGTAATCTGGTGAGAGGGAGTTGCAGGACAAAAAAGAAGAGGGTGTGTAAACTAATGCAACAAACGAGAAGACCTTGGCGTTCATTCACTCTCTGGCCATCATTTGTGGTCTCTGGAGGGGCAACGCATCATGGTGGAAGCAGGTAGGGAGTAAACCTTATCAGTCAGGAAGCAGGGGAAATAAACCTGGAGTCCTCCGAGTCACACTGACAGCTTGACTCCAATGGACGGACCTCCTGAGAAACCTTCACCCTCCCTCCAGTACACACAAACCAGCAAGAGACTTAACATCCAGATTATGTCACACAACCACCAGCTGCTCCACTACCCAGGCAGTAAATCATAAAGTAATGCCCACTACTACAAGCTTTTCAAGGCCCCCCTCTGAGGGAGGAGTAGCTCCTGCTTTCCTTCTCAGACTTCCAAACCCAAAGACTAATTCATCTAAACTCCACATGAATCTATCAGTGACACAAATCGTATTAATGAGGCTCATTCATGAACCTGCATAGAACTGTGGTTTATTATACTTATTGTTAATGTTCCTTTGTATGACCCTTATGGAGTTCCACTTCCTTGCTGAGTGGACACGTGACTGTCTCAAAGTTTGACCACTATAAATAGTACATCCATAAATATCCTTGCCCATGTCTCCTCTTACTCATTTCTCTTCAGTATATAAAACAGCAGATTTTCCTGATCATATCCAAATGATGATCATAGCATTGAGGGCATTTTTTAGTTATAGGCTCCTCCCTGACTGGTACAGCACATGGGTAGTTTGTTGTTAGTCGCTCATCATCTCCTGCTTTAATTTATAAGTGTAAATTAAATACAAATACAAATGAGATAGTCATTTCATATACCAACCATTTGTATATTCAACCATCGTATATTTATTCTGATAGTCAAATAAATTTCCCTGGATACATATCTGAACTATCATCTGATTTATTTATTTTATTTTATTATTATTTATTTATTTATTTATTTATTTATTTATTATGGCCTAGAACTTGCTACGAAGACCAGGCTGCCCTCAAACACAGAGAAATCCACTTGCCTCTATTTCTAAAATGCTAAGATTAAAGCTGTGCACCTCTCTGCCTGGCCTAAATTTTCTGACCTTGTAGCGTCCATGTGCCCACCTCCCCTCCGGGCACTCTCCAGTATAGTAGTTCGGTTCACTCATCGCTGCTCCCACAGGACAAGTTCTTTACTTGATACTTTATTACTTTGCCTCACCGTCCCAGTGTTGCTTCATGTGGTGCTTGTTTTTTCCAAGCATAAGATTAACTTCCCAGTTCGTGCAGAGAGATGAGGCTTACTGAGGGTGTTCAGCAAGTACCATGGACAATCGATGTCACCACCCAGATTCATAGCAAAGATGTGTGAACTATTTTGACTTAAGAGACGTGATTGTGCACAGAAAGACTGAAGTCCGGGTGATGAGCAGGAGCACACAAGCATGCAGAGTGGCTGGTAAAGCCACTTGCTCCACTTCTTTGTGGCGACTGAGACCGGTTAGTAAGGTCGCTGTCATTTTTAGAAGAGGATAAAGAACGTCAAGGCTGCAGATCAGGACTTGTCGGTTCTGGGCATCTGGAAGGTAGAAGCAGCGAGTGCAGATAAACACCCAAGCTCGGTCAGACATCTCCCCCCTCCTACCAATGGGCTGCATGTACTCTGCGATGGCCACAACTGAGACCTCCCCCCAAGTTAAAACATTATAAGGTGAATATTGTGTGATTTATCTTAAACTGCATTTTGTAGTTCTCTGGTGTGACCTTTGTAGGTGAAAATGCTGTGTTGCAATATGGGACAGTTGGAGTTGACTATAGGCCAATCCACCTACAGCTTTGGGTCTAGACTCACAGTAGTGTCAACAGCGAACTCATGCTCTAAGCAGGCAGAGTAAAGGCTGCCTCTGAGCCACGACTGCAAAACATTGGTGGAGCAATGGGAGGAATAGGTAAGTACTGCTTCACACAAGCGATGCGGTGAAATGCTGAGGTGCGTTGGAACAAATACCAAGAGACACAGGCAAAACGTGGCAGGGGCTTGACCAGAGGCAAACACAGAACAATACAGAACTGATTTTCAATATTTTTGACGAGGTAAAGACAGGAACATCTTTCGTTTCAAAGGGAAATGAGAAATTATGACACATTCATAGTAACCTCGTGGAGTGTAACAAATAGCATGTATGTATAATTAAAGTGTGATTCCGATTTTCGTGTCCTCTGCCCTGTCACCAAGATCCTGGCATGTGCTTTTCTCCTTCCTCAGGAGGCATACAGAAAACCATGTAGGACAAGGTGTGGCCTTGCTCCAAAGCTTATCTTCCAGCACAGCCTTCCCTCCAGCACCAGGGGAGATTTTTCTAAGTAAATAATTTATCAAATGTGAAAAAGACGTTTTAGCGATAAACGATGTGCATAGACATTAAAGGACCTGATTAAACAAGATTGTATTTACTTACTATTGTTGTGCCAATTGGTGTGTGCATGGGGCAAAGGACAAGTCGGTGGGTGGGCTCTGTTCCCGCCAGGGATTTAACGCGGGCCATCAGGCTGGTACAGCACATGCTTTTACCCACGTTACAGTAAATACGCAATGAAGGCAAGGCAGGTTCCCATAAACCCGTGAGTGAGTAAAGAAAATGCAGCATGTCCAAAAGTACAAAATCACTCACCAATAGGAGGAGGGAATGCTGACAGATGCTGCAGCAGGAATGACCCCCGAGCTTGCTGCACGGCATACAAGTGCAGCACAGAAGCCTGTGGCTCCATTTCTATAAAATACCTACAAGAATACCCATGGTATACAGTCACTGATAAGTGGATATTAGCCTAGAAGCTTGGAACACCAAAGACACAAATCACATATCAAGTGATGTCTCACAAGAAGAAAGGAGTGGACACTGGTGCTAGAATGGACCAAAACATCATTGTGGGAGAGTACAAGAACAGTAAAGTGGGAGGGGGTGGATGCGGGAGCAGGGGTAGGGAAAAGGACATGTGGGACCTTTGGGGGTAGGGAACCAGAAAAGGGGAAATGAATTGTAAATATAGAATATATACAGTAAAAAAAATACCTACTCTAGTCCTTACTGCTCAATAAAACACCTATTCCCTTACAAAAGCCATAAATACCAAAGACAGGTTAATATTTGCTGAAGTCTAGACTGGCCAGGTGGAGCGTGATTGCACGGTAATTAATGATACAACTGTGGAAGGTGCTCACGGATGCACACACTGCTTTGGGGGGTGGGGGTGGGGGTGGTCCCTGTTTCTCTAATTGCCTACTACTGGAGATAGCTGCCCATGTTGGTGAATCCATTATGAATGGTGACTACACAATTCAAGACAATAAATGGCATTGTATGCCAACAATGTCCTAATAAAGCACTTGTGTGTTTAAAAAAAAAAAATACTAGATGCTGAAAATTATCTGGTTCTGAATATAGAATTTAATTCAAAGATAACAAACATAAAGAGGTTACCAAGCTGCTTGCATGAGTAAGTCCACATCTGATCTTACACCTTCAGAAAGCAAAAATCTTACCTCTACATAAGCTGGCACTTAAAAGTCTAAAATGGAGACAGCTAAAGTAACATAAATATTAAGAAGACAACCATTTTTGTAAGTAATAATTCAGAAACCCGTGACTGGAGAAAATAAAAAGGGTAAGAGGAGAGAAACCACTTTCCTGAAACAAACAGCAAAATAATAAAATCAGCATACGACTCTGCAACTATCTCGTTCCAGAAGCACCAATATAAATGTGTGCTGACGGTTCCAAAACCACGTGATTGCGTTGAGCATTCTCCACAAAGCTTCAGGTATCAATCCTTCCTCTGAATTGACTACAAGTCACATCTCCATTCAGCTTTTGGCTGACTCATTTATTTTCAGGTTGTGGCTCTTAAAAATAAAGTGCATGTGGCTACGTGTGTGCAGGTCTTTACAGAGGTGTGCTTTTATGCCTCAGGGCAATGCCTAGCAGAAAAAAATCATGAGGTGTTGTGGGAACTGTCTAACTTTTGAAGAGACAGCCCTTCCACAGGGGTCATCAGTTTGCACGTTTAGTCCCTGTGCCTCCTTTGGTATATTTCCGTAGGTTTTCACAAGGACAGTGTCTTCTGTAAACAGATCATTTGGATTCTCCCTTTCAAATCTAGGTGCACAATATTTCATTTTCTTGTCTTACTGCATTGGCTACAATCGATAAAGGCGATGACAATCAGCATCTCTATGTGGCTTCAAACCTCAGAGCAAAGCATGGGACTTTCAACACAAATGAGTATATGAGCGATGTTTTCCAAAGATACACTTTCCACGTTGGAAAAGTTTCCTTCTCCTTTTCGTTTGCTAGACGTTTTAAGAAGGATGAATGCTGCATTTTATTGGCATGCCTACTATGTGTGCTGAAGTTTTCTATAGCCTTGTCCTTTAGCCTGTTGCTGCGAAAAGTTACATTTATTTGTCTGTGTACTTGTAGTGTGTGTGTGTGTGTGTGCCTGTGAGCCCCTTCCTGCCATACCATGTATGGGGCACTCAGACAACTTTCTGATTTATCTCCTTTATCCTTTATCTCTTTACATCATATGTTCTTGGGGCTGAAGTCATGTTGTCAGACTTGTGCAGCAAGTACTTCTTATCCACAAAGCTATCTCACAGGCCCTTATGTTGATTTTCTTGTTAAACTAGTCCTTCGTTACTGGAATAAAATAAAAAATAAAACCCATGATGCATAATGAGTTCTAAGAGTGGATATGAGTCCCTCCCTGAGACCTGTGGATTTGCTTATTACCCCTTGCAGTGTAACTGGGCTTTATATGATTTGTGTCTCTAAGCATTTGGGGTGACAGTAACGTCTTGATTAATTACTATTATGAAATGATTCTCTTTATTGCTTGTTCAGGCACTTTGTCTGACCTTAATACAGCCATGATAGCTTCTAAACCTACTATTGGGATAACCTGTCTCTTCCCACCCTTTTGCTTTCGCCCCTTGGTGTCTTTCCATCTGAGTGTGTGTTCATTTAAAGAGAGGCTCTTGTAGATGTAACATGCAGCAGGGCTTTGGTGTTCTTCATCCAATGTGATGATCCCTGACTTTTCAAATGCAGAAGCCTAGATCTGTAAAAAAATAAAAAATAAAAAAAAGTTTGAATAACTCTTTATGCAGAAGAGCTTTCCTATTTCTAGTTGCTGTGTGGTTGTTTTGTTTTTAGTTTTAATTCTCCATTCTCTTTATTCTCTGACTTTGATAGAACAGAGTGATTTTAACTATTCCTTTATTTCTTTTATTAGATTATTAGCAAATCTGCTTCTTTTTCTGTTGTTTCTTAAACGTGTGGCAGTCTAGCTTTATGTAATATTGCATTACTTCATATCTAATGTGGGACCTTTCACTGCACACCCACCTTGCCTTCATGTTGTTATGCATTTTACTTTTACACATGACTATTTTTTTTTACTTTTTTTTACTTTTTTTCTTTTACTTTTACTTTTACACATACCTGTAACATGGTGCTATTTTCTACCATAAATGATCAATTATCTTTTAATGAATAGTTATTAAAATAAAATAAAATAAAGTGCTTGTCTTCTATTTCAACTTATTAATTTCTTTGTGTGTATTCAGGTTTTGGTGATGTTAGTAGTAGTATTTTGTTTGCTTTTTGAGACACCCAGTGTGTGACACGTTACTATAGAGGGATTAACCAAAACAGCATCAAAACATACCTATCTAATTTTCATTTCAAAACCTATGAGTATTTACTCTACAAGGTTGCAGCAGTTTACAAAACTGAAGAACTTACAAGTTCTTGCAAGGGACAGACATAAACAATTTGTGATCAGAATCTTGATATCTTTATCATAATACTAGTCAAATACATATTCTGTTGTCTTTAGTATACAGTGAACACCAACATTCTACTGATAGACCAAGCAAGTATACACCAGGGTACAGACCAATCTATATAGAATACGCAATATTAGAACATGGGTTTCCCATGAATGCAGAAGTATCTGTACATTTAGGCTCATGCTAATGCCTCACTCTGTTTCATAAGCATCTCTGCAAGGAGCCTTCGTACTGCTTGCGCTTAGATCCCTATTGCTTCACCTAATTAAGTTATTAGATTTCTTAGTGATCGCTGATGCTTATAAAGTCAAACTCATTTCTCTACTTGATGGTAGCCAGTCATCTTGTGTTTTTCACATACATAAAAGGAATTCAAATTGAGTTACCGTATAACAATGCAACAATGTCCTTAATAGATACCAGAGGCTAACAAATAAAAAGGTGCCATTGAATCAATTTTCAACTTTTGGGATTGTTGGAGAATGAGGTCACATAGACTTCCAAGCATTAGTGGATACTACCAGTGTTTCTGTTTACCCCTTTGCTGAATATACCGCATACTTAAGTCATATAAAAAGAGCATGAATAAATCAAGCTGGTACTCACCCAGAAGCTTTGTCCCTACTGACTACTTTTCATAGTGGTGGAGGGTGTTGTGGATACTACCCACACAGTGAACATAAGGCTCACTCACCTGAAAGCTACAATAATGATCAGCCTGGCAAGGCCTGCCCATGGATGTTAATAGTGGCACAAATATTGTTGGGGTAACCAACCACTTTATGCTTGGAATTAATGCACCACTTCTGAGATGAAATCTATATTACTGGACCAAGAATTTATGGGTAGGCAGATAATAGGCCCTTAGGGAAGAACCTACTACTATTAGTCTATTATGTGAGCATAATATCAAATCAACCCCTAAAGACATCATCACAATCATATATCAATGCAACTTTCAACCCTTGTCTGAGAGGCTTCTATTTGCAGTCGATGGAGATTAACACAAAGTCACACAACTGGTGAGGTTGTAGTGAATAAGAGACTTCAGCATCTCAGCTCTAAGTGGAAGACATATACCACACTTTTTGCTTCCAAGGCTTAGGTGTCATTGTGAACCAGGGGAGCAGAAACAGAGTTAGATTCAGAGGCAGCGGATAGCTACAAGGAAGTGGTGTGCTCTGAATACAACAAGGCAGCTACACACATGAACTCACAGTCGCTAATACGACACGCTCAAAACAAGGGCAAGCCCATGATAGGTGAAATTTCCTAATGGAGATAGAGTTGATTATGAAATCGCACCCCAAGATGTGGAGCTATTGGCAGTTGTTAGCTGCTGGGAGAGGGAGAGACAATTTTCTCTAAGACTCCTTCTAAGTCAAGCACATGCCAGTGGAAAAACCACACAACTATGAATAATTGAAATGAGAAAAATATAATACATCAAGAACAATTAAAGTGAATCCTAAAATAACTGCATGATTTTCATAAAACTTACATTTTTAAAATGATCTCAAAGTACAAATAAAAGTGGTTTATACATGCTAATGACTATTTTAAAATCTATAAGAAAAATACTAATTAAAAATTCTAAACATTTATTCATTAATACACAGCAAAACAAGGAAATACACTATTACCAGTTCTATTTAAAACTGTGACTCAAACAATTAGTAAAATGAAACATCAATAACATAAAAATGAAAAAGAAATAAACTAATTCTGTAATATCAATAGATACTACAATTGCAGATGTGAACTGATTTCTTCTTTATAGTTTTAAAGGGTTTGAAGTTTGAAGGGTTACCTTTATAGTTTGAAGGGTTACCTTTCAGATTCTTTATTAATTTATGTAGTGGTAATAAATTCTCTCACTTTTGTATTTCTGAAAAAAATGTTTATGTTGCCTTTGTCTTTTAAAATAATTTTGCTGGGTATATGCATTCTGTATGATGGGAGGTTATGATATTCTGTACTTTAGAGGTTTTTCATTATTTGGGGGTATGCATGCCTCTTCCAATATGTGGTACTTCCTTTATCTATGATCTGCTATATGTGAGATATACAGATTTTTTTTCTCTGCAAGCTTTTAATAATTCTTCTATATCTTGTTTTAAACAATTTGCTGATTTCCAGAGCGGTTGTACCATCTTGCAGTCCCACCAACAATGTAGGAGTGTTCCTCTTTCTCCACATCCTCGCCAGCACCTGTTGTCTCTTGAGTTTTTAATTTTAGCCATTCTGACTGGTGTGAGGTGGAATCTCAGGGTTGTTTCGATTTGCATTTCCCTGATGACTAATGATGTTGAACATCTCTTAAGGTGTTTCTCGGCCATCCGCATTTCTTCTGGTGAAAATTCTTTGTTTAGCTCTGTACCCCATTTTTTGATAGGGTTATTTGGTTCTTTGGGGTCTAACTTCTTGAGTTCTTTGTATATATTGGATATTAGCCCCCTGTCGGATGTAGGATTGGGGAAGATCTTTTCCCAATTTGTTGATGGCTGTTTTGTCCTTCTGACTGTATCCTTTGCCTTACAAAAACTTTGTAATTTTATGAGGTCCCATTTGCCAATTCTTGATCTTAGAGCATAAGCGATTGGTGTTCTGTTCAGGAACTTTCCCCCTGTGCCCATGTCCTCCAGGGTCTTCCCCAGTTTCTTTTCTATTAGTTTCAGTGTGTCAGGTTTTATGTGGAGGTCCTTAAACAATTTGCTTGTGAGAGGCTTAGACATAATTACATTTATATTTCTCACAGATTTTTTTAACCTATAGTTTGATAGCTTGTAAAAGATTTGAGGCCACCATATTTCATCTCTTCTTTTTTCTTCCTTTGGAGATGGCATTATATATTTGACTGAAGTTATCCCACAGATCACTGATGCTCTTTTAATTTTGTCTTAGTGATTTTATCTCTGTGAGAAACATGCCCAAGCATGACATCTATCACCTTATTTTCTCTCACAACAAACTTATAAATTGGGTAACAATATTTCACCATTTAGAGTACATGAGATGATATGACTTGCTTAAGACAGCACTGTTACTGTAATAACAACAGTATTACCTACGCAGTGAAATTATCCTTATCTTTTGCAAAAGAGAAGACAGACAACATCTGGGGAGATGCCTAGAAACCAAATATCATTCTCCCTTTCCTGTTTGCCTCAGAGACTTACTACTTAACATTTCTCAGAAGCAAAATCTGCTCAAAATTTCTAAGCATACTCTTAAGTCCTGGTACTGCCCTCCCCAAATCATTCCATGTGTCTCAAACTGGTATCAACAGTAAGCTCCAACCTCCCTTAATACCTAATGTAGGGCTCTGCGCAGGTCACCGAAAAGCTGACTCTAGTCTCAGTACATAAGCATTCAACTAGTTCTTGAAACTAGAAATTCAGAAAGAAAAAAAAACACTAGAAATTCGATATTAAAATACATTAGAGTCATGCTTCAAGATCCACACTCCTTCTTCTCAGTTATTGAAATAGACATTTATAAGATGCAGGAGCTGGTGAGTCCTAACACAGGCCTTTACATATTGGTATAGAAGGAAAGGCTTATGGGCATAAAAGCTGCATCAAAAATACATCCCAAAAGTGCCAATCAGAGACGGAAGGTAAAAATTATCCGAAAGAATACCAAAAAGTAAGGAAGGATTAATGATTACAAATTCCAGTCTTCTTATATGTACTCTGCTCATAAGTTTTCTTCCCACAGAATTAAAATGAGACAGAATGAAAATCCGCACCCAGGAATGCTGGGAAGGCCATTAACTAAGGGACTCATCATACTGGCAAAACCAGAGCAGTGGGTTCAGCATATGATGAGCTAAGACAGGATCCAGCTCTTCTCCTTAATTCTTAGCTAACAAAGGCCATACCAACTTGAAAGGGTATTCAAAGTGAAAGCACTATGCCACAGGCCACTATCCAGCTTCCTCCGCAAGAGGAGGGGCCAGAAGCTAAAGACCAGGGCAAACCAAAATGTTGTCAGACTCCAGAAAGCCTTGCCTTAAAAATAAGTCAAATAGCATCTGAACCAGCATTGCCTGGCCTCTCTCCAAGGGTGTCGTTTCATTGCAGGCCTGTGCATAATTCTCAGACGAGCCTCCATGCTGTGCTTTCTCCTGTGGCTTGCACGTGGTTTATATGGTACATGACTCTTGTGATGATGTTTTTCAGACTGCATCTCATTCTATGGTCCAGGCTGTTCTGGAACTCTTGATTCTTCTGTCTTAGCCTGCCAAGTTCTGGGATTAAAGGTGTGTATAAATGTACCTAATTTTTTATATATTTTACTTATTTAAATTTCAAATGTTATCCCCTTTCCCAGTTTCCCCTCTGCAAACCCCCTATCCTATCCCCCCTTACCCTGCTTCTATGAGGGTGCTTCCCCAACTTCCCCCTGACTCCCACCTTACCACTCTAAGCACTCCTATACACTGGGGCATCAAGCCTTCACAGGACAAAGTGCTTCCCCTCCAACTGATGCCAGATAAGGCGCTTTCAGCTCCTTCAGACCTTCCCTAACTCCTCCATTGGGGTCCCCTGTGCTCAGTCCAATAGTTGGCCTTGAATCTCCACATCTGTATTGTGCCTAATGTTTTTATATTGAAGTTTAATACTCATTTTGAAAAACTGAAATGAAACCACATAAGAACTGTAAGTGGTGATTATGGCTCTGTCCTTACCAATGAATGAATCTACTCATGCAATTAATGTGTTGTTAAGCAGCCAGGCTTGTCAAAGGTATGGGATGAGTACAAAGGTCACTTTGAATAGGTCTATCCACTCTAAATTATCTCCAAACTATTATGGAGAAGATAACTACCAGATGTATGCTTACTTGGCTTTAGACTAGAACTATGAGCCAAAAGGTATTTTCCAATTACTGTGACAAATATATGAAATAACAAATTGTTAGCAGGATAAAGAAATCCAAAAGTTTTCAAAGTATCAGACCATGGCTGGTTGGCCCCACTGCTCTGAGGCCTGTGGCAAGGAAGTATGCCACGTTGGGACTCATAAGAGAGAAAGTTGCTCATCACGCAGTGGCCTGAAAGCTAAAAGAAAAAGAAGGAGCTCTGTTCCTAACATTTCTTTCAATAGCATTCCCTCCAGGAACCTAAGTTCTTCCCACCAGCCCCCACTTTTGTAAGGTTCCACCTTTTCTAACAGCCCAACAGGCTGGTGATCAAGCCTTTTAACATGTGGACTTCAGGGGCACCCAAGCCATGGCAATCTCCTTTCTTTCTCCTCGGTCTGTGATATAGGTAACTAGCAAGCGCGCACTACACTCTCCAGCTCGTATCTACCTCTCTCCTTGGCTTTGTAACCAGGCGGCTCTACCTAACCGGCTACCACCATCGGACTGCTTTGCTCCCTGGTACCCTGCTAGCTTTCCCTAAGCAGAGGACACTGCAGACGTAACTAGAAGATTCTTAATATCTCTGGTTCGTTCACTGAAGGTTGCCACTGGCTACATGGGCAGGGGATTAACTACACTCCAAGAGGTGGTCTTCATCATGCTGCCTCCTGTCTTTTGTTCTGGTACTGCTCCCTCAGATCCAGACGTGGCAAAGCAGTCTGCTGTGGGCAGTCCTTGAGTACCACATCCCCCAGGAAGCTTATACATGCCCTGCCCACATCTCTGTAAAGAGTAGCTTTATTAAGCTACTTGAATCACCCAAGTTTTAGCGTTTCCTGCTGCAATTGTAACAATATGACTGAAGGCACCTAATGTGCCCTGATAATAGTACACGCATCTCCTGCAGTCGGCCCAGGTTGTCCAGTACAATTGGCATTTTCACAGCTCTTTCAAAACTGGGATTATTCAGGCCTTCCTGGTCATCAACAGCTGTACTATTAGATTTATGGCTTACTGGACAGGAGGGAAATCAAGCCTCCTACAACCACCTTACTAGAGCAACGTAATTCTTAACTGCTAGACACATCCTTTTGCCAACAGATAACCATAGCTCACATGCCTCACCAAAGAAACTCCTCTTTGCAACAAACCAGAAACGACTACAGAAAACCACAACTGGATATGATGCAAAGATTGCATGATACCCAGCTCCAGTGGATGCATCAACCCAACTCCTGCACATAAGGCTCAGGGGACATCGTAAAAGAGAGAAAAGACTGTAAGGGCCCGAGGAACAAGGATTCTGCTGTGAGACTATTTGCTAGAGATGAAAGGAAAGCTCCACCCACAGCACCACAAAAATATAGCTGCCAGAACAAGACCTGAGCTATGGCAATAGCAACAGACATGTTAATCTGGAAGGAGGAAACAAAGACAGCTAATGTAAACAGCAAACTGTAAACTGAAAAACTTATTATTGTTGGCCTTGAATTTTCAAGAAAGTGAACACATCCACACAGCTTCAGGTGTCGTATGTGATTTTGATTATTCTATCTTGTGATTATATAATAATGTTTGTGTCATTCTACTGAATTTATAAACTAAACCTTACCATAGCTTGGAGAAATATTTGTGCAGGATTTGGTGCTGCCCTGGGGGAGGCAGTCATGAGAGTTCTTGAACGTGTCTACAATGGAGGACTACTATATTTCATTCTTTTCCAGATGTGGTGTGGTGAAGAGAAGTAAACTCCAAGCAAGAGGTCTGGTCATGCATGAACTTTATGCTGGGTGTGTGACCTTATTGGGCACCAGAGCCCTTATTTCATCATTACTAAGGAAGAAAAACCTCTAATAGTGAGAACAGGTGATGGGAACTTCTCAATTAGGGCACAGACCCCAAAGCAGCACCTCTGAGAGTGTGAAAAGAGCATCCACTCTGGGTACCTCAGAGTCAGTTAGAGGAGCCTGGAGCTGTGCTGAGGGTGGGGCTGAACCTGAGAAGGTGGATCTGACTAGATTTATAGCACTAGGCACGGGTTCCTTCCTTTTGAGCATGCTTTGAGTCTATTCAGAAAACCGTGGGTTACCCGCAAATTTAAGTGCCACTATTGCACCACGGGTGGCCACCATTCAAGTCAGTGTTGTGCTTCATAAGCCTTATGGCGGCATAAGACTGTTGACTGTTTTCCTCCCCTAATACGATGTAAAATTTTCAAAGGGATTTGCACAGTCAGGGAAAGTTTACAACAGCCCAAGTTATGAAGTGTTCTATCAAGGTGTCCGGGGCTCCTTAAGCCAACGCAGGTTTGTAGTGAATGGCTTGGTCATTGAATTTGAGACTAATGTCAACATTCTGGAAAACAGATAATTTCAAAAGGCGCTGTACTGTTCTCCAATTCTATTTCAGAACCGTAAGATGTAGTTCAGAAGATTCCAGAAGATAAAAAGAACCAGATTATCATACATTATTAAGAATAAAATATTATTAATGTGTTTATTTGTAATCTATTATCAATGTTAGCCACATGATATGGAAAATGGCATGTCACTCTCCCCATTAATCAAGTAATAAATAAATGTTGTATATCTACCATGTGAAATCATATATAAGTATTACCAGATAGTAAATACAACCATCTTCCCAGGGAATATCTACTTTAGATTTTCCTGTACACATCACTAATAGTAAATGTATGTCCATGTTCGATTACTTGTTTTATATCATCTGCCAACTCCTCTAAGAAGAAAAACTGTCTTATACATGTTCCTCTGTGCCCCTTGGGCCTAGCACACAAGACTCAATGGAACAAGCAATTGAAAAAATATTCGTTGAACAAAATGAACAGCTTAAAAGTTAAGCTGTTTGTTGGAAAGGAAAGCATACATGATTGTAGTTAATTATCAAAAGGAGCAAGAAGTAACAGACCAGATAATTCCATAAAGAACTATCACTGCACGCTGTACCAAAGAGGATAAGAGAGAAGCAATGATGGGAGATGGACCATCCCAGCACACGGTGTGTGGGCAGGACCAATGATAGAGAATCAGGCTGGGACTCACAAAACCGAACGTTACACATCAGCCCTGGACATCTGCCTCAAGTACAAGGAGTGAGTCAATCTTATTATAAAACACACTAGAGAGCAAACACTGTTCATTCACTCTAATAAATCTTACTAAATTTATAAAAATGAGGCATGGCACTCACTATCAAACTCATATTGAAGGATTAGAAATGTGACTTACCAAGCATAAACCTGAAGCCACAGTCTTGTTAGCTCTGGTTTGGTTTGGTTTGGTTTGGTTTGGTTTGGTTTGGTTTGGTTTGGTTTGGTTTGGTTTGGTTTGGTTTGGTTTGGTTTGGTTTGGTTTGGTTTGGTTTGGTTCGGTTCAGTTTAGTTTAGTTTGGTTTAATTCTGTTCTGTTCAGTTTGGTTCAGTTTGATTTGGGTTTTGAGATAGGATCTTGCAACATAGCTCAGGCCTGTCTGAATCTTACAGCTGTTTTCTGTCAGCCTTCCAAGTATGAGAGTGAAAGGTGTGCACAACCCTGCTCAAGTATTTTATTATCTCTACTTGGTATTTCTTCATTTCAGTAATACAAAAGAGGGAAGGGCCACATTCCTGTCTGTCTATGCATTGTCCACTGGCTTGTCAATGGATCGACTGTAAAAAAAAAAAAAAAAAAAAAAAGTTGTTCCAGCCTGGGAAAAGTCTCAGCAAGGTTCAGAGTTGGTATGTACACATCTTGCCTCATCTACAGTAGACTGGCTGACTATGCTATACTACAGCAATTAAAGCAAAAAAAAAAAAAATCTAGGTGATCAGTTTCCATACAAGATCTTAGATGCCATATAAAGTAATTTTAAAAGTATTGCAGATTAAATTGGCCAAACATGCCCTTAGGTGACAAACCTCTTGTTGCAGGCCCTGCCCCGCTAGTTCTTCCCTGTGGACTTTAGTCTTTTTTCTAGTCCATCTCCATGCCCCTGCTATTCTGCCAATAGCCCTCACCTACACAAAAACAAAATAAAAAAACATTCTCTATCAGAGGCCTGCCAAAGGCTCAACACTAGGATGGGACCCAGTAATGTAACCTTTTCCGCCTTGCATTCCAGTCTCTTAGCCTTGAGGCATCCCACTGGTCTAAGCCCTTCCTCTCAGTCCTCCCATAATCCCTTAGGATCCAGACTCTTGGTACTAACCCTTGGTTCCCCTAGTTCTTCCCCACTACCCCTCTCAAACATTTTCATCTAACCATCTCCATTTCGTCGTGGAGCCACCTAGCCCCAAAGCCACCTAGCAGCTCTCTGCCAGGGACCCTACAGCCATCAAACTTGGCTGGGACTTGGGTGCCCTGAAGCCTCTATACTTGGCTAGGACCCAACGTGAAAAACAGCAACCAAAGAACAGAACACACATGTAACAAAGATCAGTATCTACACCAAGCAACAGATTCCAGCACCATGACTCTGAGCACCTGGATCACAGCTCTGAAGAAGTGAACAACAAAGACAGTGTGCTTCCTCTGGAATCCGCCAACGCTGTTGCAGCAGGCTGTGAGAAAAGCAGGTGAGTTGAAGCACAAGACAAGGATTTCAAAACAGCAATTATGAATACTTTGTACCATAAAGAAGATACAAATGAATGCTTTATTGACAACCCTGAAAGCACAAACAGAAGAAGGAAATGTTAAACTGCTCAAGGCATGAAATCAGAATTTAACAAAGAAACAGAATCACTAAAGGAAATCCAAATAGAAACAAACCGAGAAATGAAAACCTCAGAATGTCAAAGGAAAACTCCAGAGGTAATACTGAACGGCATAGTAAAAGACCTTTGAGAGAATGTCGGGTCTTAACGATAAGGTAGATGAAATGAGTCTTTTGTTCTAAGAAAATGTTAAATATCAGTAAATCCATGGACAAAAAGTCTAGGAAATTTGGTACACTATGAAAAAAAAACAAAAAAGATAGATATAGAAGAAAGAGATGAACTCTGGATCAAAAACACATAAAATATATTGTGTTGATTATTTTTATTTATTCAGCCCACATTTTTATATTTTTGTTTGTTTTTTGTTTTTTATTTTATTCAATATATTCTTAATTTATATTTCATATGATTTCCCCCTTTCCAGGCTCCCCCTCCCCAAAAGTCTCATAAGCCCTCTTCCCTCCCCCTGTTCCCCCATCTACCCCTTCCCTCTTCCCTGTTCTGGTATTTCCCTACACTGCTGCATTAAGCCTTTCCAGAATCAGGGGCCTCTCCTTCCTTCTTCTTGGACATCATTTGATATGTGGATTGTGTCTTAGGTATTCCAGTCTTCTAGGCTAATATCCGCTTATCAGTGAATGCATACCATGAGTGTTCTTTTGAGATTGGGTTACCTCAGTTAGGATCATGTTCTCCAGCTCCATCCATTTATCTAAGAAGTTTATGTCAGCCCACATTTTTGATATAGACCAAAAGTATTTTTTAATGAAATCAGAGAAGAAATTTTCTCTAATCTAAGGAAAGAAATCTCTATCAAGGTACAAGAGACATATAGAAGTCCAAATAGAATCAGAAAAATAAATTAGCCATGGTACATAATCAACATGCTACATGAACATGAAACTTGGATCATGTTGTACAGAACCAAGAAAGGATATTAAAGACTACAAATGAGCTTCACTTTCCTGTCTATCCTCCAGATCCAGTCCTGAACCTCACCCCAGGTTCGTACAGAACACCTCCTGCACCCTTTCCTTCCTCTCTGCCCCTTTTCCCAATATATAAAACAGATCTTCATCCTACAGACTTCCTCACCACCCCATCCCTTTGTGTTAGCCACCAAATCCTACAGACATTCCTTAAGAACTAGTCAGCCTCACCAGTCAGGGAAGCAGGTAGAAAATATCCATTCTCCTCAGTGAAACCAAGGAAAAAAAATACCAACTCAACAAAGACATGACCAGATATCAGCACCTATAATTATAGTAATACCAAACCCAGATGCATAGACAACAAAGGTAAAAACGCAATAGGTAACAGCCAGGACAATATGTCTCCACAATAGCCCAATAACACTGCCACAGGAGTTCTGAAGAAATGCAATATAGCTGAACCACGGGAAGGGGCCATAAAGTGCCCTTAAAAATATGAGCGAGGTTCTTAAGAAGAAATGAATGAATCCCTTAAAGAAATATATGAAAACACAAACAAACAGTCAAATGAAGTGGATGATACAGCTCAAAACCTGAAAGTGGAAATTATATATATATATATACATATATATATATATATGTATATATATATATATAAACTGGGGGGAAGGTGGAAATTAAAAATAACAAAGTCATAGAAAAAAATATCCCCAACTTACAGAAGAAGATAACTATGAAGGTAGAAGAAACATACAGAATGCCAAATAAGCCAGACTAGAAAAGAAAGTTCCCTAATACATAATAATCAAACCACTAAAAATACAAAACAATGAAAGAATATTAAAGTAGCAAGGAATGCACCACTGCCAGGGTATAAGATTTTTATTTCTCCATCTATTCTCCCAAATGCAATGCCCCAGTCTCATCCTGAGCTCTGCAACAGAATACCCGAGGCAGCCCTCCCTGCATCTCTAGTAAATCCTACACATCTTTCCCTCCTAAATCCCCCCTCTTCACTTAATGCTTTATCCCAGCTCCCAAATCCAACAGGCACTCCTTGCGAGCCCACAGATCACTCCTGCATGGAAGCAAATAGGCTGACTGCAGGTCTTCATCCCCCCTTGTCTCCAGGTCCATCCCCCAATCTCATTCCAGTGCTGTAGCAGGACACCTGATGCAGTCTTTCCTTTCTGACCTTGTACCCAACAAATCACAAAGATCTTCTCTTCCAACCTTCCTTTCTTCTACTCATGCCATTATCCCAGGTTCCAACACCAACAGGTATTCCCTGGGAATACACCAGCTGAGCAGGCCTGGAAAACAGGCAACCTAACTGAACGTCTTTGCCACTCCCTCTTCTCTTCCAAATCCAATCCCCCAGTCTCATCCTCATCTCTACAACAGAACACCTGCTGAAGCCTTACTTTCCCCTCTACCTGCATCTCCTATGGACCTCATAGACCTTCCCCTCCTAGCCTTCTTCTCCCAACTAGTTGCTTTATTCTATCCCCCTAACCCAATAGGTACCCACCACTAACTCACAGCCCACATCTACCAGGGAAGCAGATGGACTGACTATAGATCTTCCCCTCTCCTTCTTTTTCTCTAGATCAACTCTCCAAGTTTCATTCCCAGGACTATACTTCAAATGGGAAGATCTGAAAGAAATGGATAATTTCTTCAATAGGTACCACATAGCAAAGTTAAATTAAAATGAGATAAACCATTTAAATATACCTATAACCTCTAGTAAATTAAAATCTGTCATTAAGTCTTCCAATTAAAATTGAAGAAACACAGAAAGAAACACAGAAAGAAAGAAAGAAAGAAAGAAAGAAAGAAAGAAAGAAAGGAAGGAAGGAAGGAAGGAAGGGGAAAGGAAAGGAAAGGAAAAAGGAAAGGGAAAAGGAAAGGGAAAAGGAAAGGAAAGGAAAAGGGAAAGAAATGGAAAGGGAAAGGGAAAAGGAAAGGGAAAAAGGATAAAATGGGGAAAGGGGAAAAAAGGAAAAAAGGAAAAAGGGGAAAGGGGGAAAGGGGAAAAAGGAAAAAGGGGAAAAGGGAAAAAAGGGAAAGGGAAAGGGGAAAAGGGAAAGAAGGAAAGGAAAAGAAAGGAGCCCATGGCCAGATAGTTTTAGTGCAGAATTCTAGCAGACCTTTAAAAAACAGAAGGAACATTGCCCAATATATCTTAGGAGGGCACAATTACCCTGGTTTTCAAACTAAATACTCAACAAAGAAAAAGAATTACAGACTAATTTCCCTTATAAACATACATGCAAAAATGCTCAATAAAATATTTGCAAAGTATTTTGTTTGAATCCAAGAACACTACTTTGAGATTCCACCTTACACCTGTCAGAATGTCGAAGATCTTTCCTCTCTGAAAGTGACAGCGTTCTGAGGAACATTGGTTCCTCAGAAAATTGGGAATCAATCTACCTCAAGACTCAGCTATACCACTCTTGGTCATAAGATCTTGGTTAAAAGATGCCCCATTGATCCTGCCACAAGGACACTTGATCAACTATTTTCACTGTGGCTTTATTCATAATAGTTATAAAATGGAAACAAACCTAGATGTGCCTCCACTAAAGAATGGACAAAGAAAATGTGGTTCATTTGCACAATGACATATTGCTCAGCTGTTAAAATAATGACATGATGAAATTTGCAGGTAAGTGACTAGAACTAGAATAAAATTATCCAGAGTGACAGAACCCACAGAAGGACAAATATGGTATATCACTCACTTATACATAGATATTAGCTATTAAGTAAATGCTAATCAAGCTATAATCTACAGAACCAGAGAGGTGAGGTAAAGAGGATGGCTATATGAGGGGAAATGAGTAGATTCTTAGGATGGACTGGTGGCAGGTGGGGATGGGGTGGGATAGGTGAAGGGAGGGATAGAGAGAGTATAGGGGAGAGACGGCTGCAATTAGTATGCATTTGGAGGGGCAATGTGAAAACCTAGTGCAGTGGAAACTTTCTGGAATCTCTGAAGATAACATTTGTGAGGTCTCCTAGTACTGGAGGAGTCCAGAAATGGCCATCTTTTGTAGACAGGCGAAGCTTTCAGTGGTGGGACTGGGTTATATTTGGTTGAGTTGTTGGACAAAGAAGACCTGTGGAGATCTCTAACCAACCCAAGCTTGTGCTTCAACAGAAGACCCTCCCCAGGAAAACTCCATTGCCAAGGAGACCTTTCAGTCAGCTCACTGAATGTCAAGAGGTTGACATGGTATGAGCTTGGAGCCCTATATTCTAATCCCTTTATCAGAGAAGGAACCCTGCACATTAAAGAAAAAAGAAATATAGACCCCAATTCAGCCATAAAAACTTCCACCTACTGTCTGCCTTGCCTTCAATATGTGCTGGGTCAATGGCGGCAGGAGCATGTGGGAGTGGCCAGTCAATGTTTGGTTTAACTTGAAGCCCACACTATGAGAGAGAACCCTGTACTGCCTGGATAGCCAAGAACCAGAGACTAGATAGACCAGAGAGTTAGTATGTTTTCTGATGATATTCTGTTATGCTCATAGATAAGTGTCTTGTCCAGTCATCATCAGAGAGGATTCTTCTGGCAGCAGATGGGAGTAGGTATGGAGAGCCACAATCAAACATTATGAAGATAGGGCATCTAAACTGGTAGTCTCTATCAGGCCCCTTAGTTCAATGATCATAGAACCCTACAGAAGAAGAGGGGGGAACTGTGGAAGTCAGAGAGAATGAAGAACACCAGGATAGCCAAATCAAACAAATCAGCAAAGCAGAGCTCACAGTGGTTCACAGAGACTAAAATGAAAAACAAGGGGCCTGCATGAATCTGCACAATGTCCTCTGGATATATGTTATGGCTGTTATCTTAGTGTTTTTGTGAGACTGCTAAAAGTGGGAGTGAATGTGTTTCTGATTCTTTTTCCTGCTCTTGAGACTCTATACCTCCTATTAAGTTGCCTTGTCCAGCCTCAATATGATTGTATCTTGTTTTGTCCTGTATGGCTGTCGTCCCTTGGAGATCTGCTCTTTTCTGAAGAGAAAACAAAGCGGGGAATAGATCTTGGGGGAAGGGAACTTGGAGGAAGCTATAAGTGGAGGAAGGGAAAACTGGGATGTATTGTATGAAAGGAGACTCTATTTTCAATTTTAAAATAAAGAAAAAAATCAAGAACTTCACAGGTAAAAAGAAGGAACTAGAAAAAAATCATCATGAATGAAGTATCCCAAACCCAAAATTATACATATGGTATGTAGTTGGTTATATATGGATATTATCTGTTAAGTCAATGATAACCAAGCTGCAACATCTTAACTTCTCAAAATATACATATACAAAGGTGATCTAAATGCAATCACAGAACAATGAGGGAGATAGTGTCTCAACTGGATATTTCTTGTCATCAAATGAAGCTTCCAGTAATAGGATTAGATTGTATCTAATTGAGCTATTGGCCAAAGTGATACAATAGAAATCACCAGTCAACCCAGGTTGTTGTTGCCAATACTATAGCTCCTCACAAACTGATAGAAAGGCCCGATTGTTGAATACATCACCTACATAACTCATTGAACTTTGAGAAGTTGCACTGATGCCTAGATAGACCCTTCCCACATATGTGCTAGCACTTTTGGTTCAAGTAGGTACTCTGCATGCTACCAAAGGAGAAAGGAAAATATTAACCCACCTCAAAAGCCTTTGATCAACAGTAGTGTCCTACCTGTACAGTAAGCTAGTGCAATGATGGCACAAAGCTATAAGCTAACCATTCACTATCTGATTTGACGCAATACCTACTTCACAAGATGGAACCCATACCTGACAGTGCTTGGGTGGCCAAGAACCTGAGACTAAATAGACTAGGAAGCTAAGGTAAAACCAAATAGTATTGTTCTACTAAAGGAAAGTAACAAAGATGCTTACTAATAACATTGTGCTGTACTTACAGATCAGTGCCTTATTCTGCCATCTGTAGAGAAGCTTCCTCCTGCAGCAGAAGGGAACAAAGATAGAGACACATACTCAGACAATATGCAAAAAGTGAGAGACCTTGGAACATTCAGCCATAAATGAAATGTCTCCATCAAATCCCTCCCAGCAAGGTTCAGGAAACCCTGTGTAAAAGCCAGTGGAAAGGGTATAAGAGCTGAAGGAATGGGGGGACATCAAGAAAACAAGGCACTCCTTGTTTCAACAGGATCGACGCACATATGAATTCACACAGGCAGAGACAGCATGCACAGGGCTTTCACTATCTGCAAAAGAACAGGACATAGGAGCACAGGCATCAACACCAACAAATAGCAAACGGAACCTCAAAAAGCTTCAAAGCTTCTGTATGGCAAAGAGCACCATAATTCAAGTAAAGCAACAGTCTACAGAACGGGAAAGGTCGTCAACTATACATCTGATAGAGGATTAGTGTTTAAAATACATAAAGAACTGAAGCAAAACACAAATATGCAGTATTTTAAGGGTCTGACTCCTCAGAAGATCCCAGCTTTGTTATAATGTTATTTGAATTAAAGTTTTAGCCTTCCCCTAAGTGGGCTTTATATGAATTTGTGGAATGAAATTCCAGAAAGCACTGATCCTGTCTCCAAGTTTGGGGTTTGCAAAAGGATCACTGTATCATCATGAATATATTATCAATCCTATAAAATACTCTATAAAATGCCTCAAAAACCCTGCACAGAAGTCAGGATAGCACAACACTCTTTGCAGTGAGCTCTTCCAGTCCCATTCTAGAGTATGCTTTGTTTTGCAAATTTTTGATTAGACTGTCCATATGCCTTGGCAGAATTCTTTCCATTGAGAAGACAAGAACCAAGGAGAAATTATTACTCAGCCTCATAAGAATACTAATCACATAACATTATATGAAAGGCCATTTAAAAGACTATATATTGACATTACAGAAACATCAGCCCTCTAGAAAGAGCAGAATTATTGGTTGACATAGATTGTGAGGAAAGAGGAGCAGGTGAAGCACAGATATGAAAACACTATGTATTATACAGTCATAAGAGACACAGGATGTTATTACTTATGTTATCACCATAGAAACACACAGCGTAAACTGACTGGAATGATAGTAATGTGCCTTACACAAAAGCCATATCAGATACTCCATTGTGCTGTTAAAATGTCCATGGTAAGAGATGGAGGAGATACGGACAATGCTGGGGCGAGTACATAAGAACTCAGTCTGAACAATTTATCCATGGCCTTAACACAACCTCTAGACCTAAACACTCTAGAGACCCATCGTGTAGATGATTGTAGGGAGCAAAGCAGTACCTGGTACCCAAAACTATTCTCCTGAATTCTAGTAATGAAATAATGGAAAGTTGGACTTTGCAATAGAGAAAACTTAATAAATTACAATTTACAGGTGGCAGAACCTTGGCTGTGGAAGATGTAACCAAATGCAGTGTGTGATTGTTAGGGATATTCAGGTCAGGTGGGGAAACCTGAATGTGGGCTAGTAGCAGATGTTGGTGTGTGTTTAATTTTATTAGGACTAATAATTTTACCAGGGCTGTGTGACATGACTCCCTGTTAGAAGACCTTACTACACTCAGGATGGCACACTAACCTCTGAAGAGTGATTCTGCTGGAGATGAAAAAGAATCACAGATGCAGTAAAAAATGTTTGCTCTGGTTGTCTGAGCTAAGTATGTGGTTTTGGAATGTTATGGGGCCTTTTCTGAAGCTTTGGGAGTGCTGGAATGTTTTCATTGAAAAAGATGGGGAAAAAAGGTACCCAACCACTAAATTATTTAGATAAGTTAGGAATTCTATTACACATTTTGTGTTTGTGTTCTATGTAGACATGGTTTACAGAACACAAGAAGGGTTGGTAGCCATGGTAAAGTGGCACCATGGGAAAAGCCAATCAAACGGAGAATGTGAGGTATTCTTTCACAATGTCTATACAGCTCCATAATGCTTTGACATACATTTTCATTTACTGGAGAAGAGTTCATTCACAGGCACATCTCTAACCCCAGGCCATTTTGGCAGCTGAATTTGCAAGATATAAGCTACACATTACCCCACTGCGAATATGGAGGACGCAGTAGGCAATCCCGTGGTATTTGTGTCAGGTGCCTAGATAGATGCCAAAGATGTGAGAGGACTCGTCAAACAAATTCACATGTGACACAGATTCTAGCTGCTGACACAAGTCATGTCCCCTCACAAAGGTCTTAGTTAGGGTTTACATTACTGTGATGAAACACCATGACGATAATCAACTTGGAGAAGAGGGGGCTTATTTTGATTACACTTCCACATCACAGTCTATCACTGAAGGAAATCATTGTGGGACCCTGGAAGCAGGAGCTGATGCAGAAGCAGAGACTGCTCACTGGTTTGTTCCTTAAGGCTTGCTCAGCCTGCTTCCTTATAGTGCCCAGAATCACCAGCCCAGGAATGGCACCACCCAGAGTAAGCAGAGCCCTCCCACACTATTCATTAACCAAGAAAATGCACCATAGGACAATGTGGTGGGGTAATCTTTTCAGTTACAGTTCCTCTTCCTAAAAGACTTAAGCTTCTGTCATGTTGGCATAAAACTAGCGAGCACATTATCCAAATGCAGTGAGTATTTAGGTATAATTAGATTCTCTGATACCTCAGAATATGCTGTATATCACTGTTAAGATCTGTTGTTTGTTTGTTTGTTTGTTTTTCTGAGAAAGACTGAGTATGTTTCGGATGAGGCCATGAATTAATGTACTGTCTCCAGAGATTCATTGTTATTCCTTTCTAGTAGATTTTCCTTGCTTTCTGCAACTTTAACAGGTTAAGGAGAATGTGGGAGGAAGGAAGAAAGGAACAAGCCAGGGAAAGGGGGAAGTACTTGTGGGACCTGAGTGTGCTAAAGGACACCCCATGGGTGCCTGCATTTGACTCACGTATGTCACAACATATGTATACAAGAACCTATATTTGACCCCTTAAGAGGATCTTAGACATTCCAATAAACAGCATATAAAATGTGATTTGGGTGAATTCAATTTATCTTGTGATAAAAATCATTATACTTCAGCAACATATCATGTCTGGAACTACTTAGAGAATAACGGATATGCATTTTTAAGACAGCAGCCACAATTTAAATGTCCACTGAACTGTATTTTAAGACCATTAGAAGAAGCATTCGATTTTAGAACAAAGGTTTTAAAAATACACACAAATCCTGATGTAGTTAGTGTTGGCCATAAAATATTTTGTTGTCAGCAGATAATCCCTCATTGACAGATGTAACAAGTTCATTAAGTGATTTCATCTAAACAAAAGGTTATGAGTCAGCAAATTCTATATTTGCATTACGTAGTTTTTTGTGTCTGCTTCTGTCTTTGTATGATTATCTATATCATATCCAGTTTCTGTGTATGTCTGATTAATTAAATTCAGAGATAAGTGGGGGACAGGGTCAGAATTTCAAGAACTGTTCCTGATATTTGGATTGAAGAAATTAAAGAGGAGCAAAAAGCTTGTACCTTAGTCAAAGCAATGTTAGATGAAGCCAGAGATGATATCTGAGTTATTGGCGACTGGCATCTGGCTCTGGTTTCTTCAGAACAGGGAGGCGGATCTGGTTCACTAGATGCCTTGCTCTTTTTCATTCTAGTCTTTTCTTTACTCATACTTTTTCATTTCTGAAAATATATCCATTGCCCTGTAAATGAGTCTAATCAAATGAGCAGAGTGCATCTTCATTTTTAGGTAGTAGATTTAGTATGCCTGAATATGTTGGGAACTTGAAGGAGTAGCACTCACTCCATGGCCAGGCATAAAATGTGATCATTAATAGTTATAAAAATGTGTGTATAAGTAGTTTTGCCAAATAAAGGGAGAAGAAAAGTTGAAAAAACAAACTGTTTTCAAGTAGGTGCTTAGACACTCAGGGCTACCAAGGATTCTGTCATGAAGCACTGCAGTGAGTAAATACTCACCAAGGGCCAGCTGTCACTACTTCTTTTTCGTGCCTAGCTTTTATTTAACGCCCTATAGTCCAGAAAGTAAACAAGGAAGCTCATGTGGATGCATAGCTGGCTGACAATTGCACCGTTCATGCATAGATTTGTATTGCAGCCCAGACTCTATGATGACAGAATTCTTCCTTCTTTGACTGCTCCAAAGACAATGTTCTGAAATAACTTTCAAGAAACTGGGCTTTACCTCATGAGTAAATTTTTCATTTTTTTAGGCATGTGCTAAGGACTTCATGTGCAAGGGCAAACTGTGAGACTGGGGTAGGCACTGGTATTTTCATGTGGATGTTGAGCCTGGTATTCGCAGGTTCATATAAGCAGGCATGGATTCAAGTGCCGCCCACTTCCCGAGGCTTTCAACATGGCTTAGCTTTCTTGTCCCAGAGCTACACTGCCTTCCTCAATGGTAGAGACTGTAAAAGCATCTTTGAAACCCAACTTTCAAAGATTAGTGGAACCTGACTTTCTTCCTTTTTATTTCTTCCCTTCTGAATTCCACATAAATATTTATAGTAATGATTTGGGGACAGAATTCTTCTCTTTATATCTTCTCTAAGTAGAAATTACTGGCAGGATAGGGCTATCAGCAAGCAAACACCACCTTGGGTCTTTTAACATTCTCAGTATGACATCTAAGTTACTTCTCGACTGGTTTAAAATGAAAGGTCGTGAAAGCCAGTTCTTTTTATCAGACTCAACTCTTGGTTTTTTGCAGAGAACGGGAAGGTATGTACTAGCACTTGGAATTTAAGAACATGGACACTGAAGTTCGGATGTGGCATGAATTTCTGTCTCCTCTATTACTAAGTGGGGTTCGCTTAGCCTCTTAACGACCACTTACATCAGTAAGACGGGCACCTGGTAAAACCTAAACCCCATCATTCCTGCTGAGCACTTGGAAGTTTCCTGGTATGTGAACTTTCGCAGCTTCAAAAAACGATGGTATGATATCATTTTTATGATTTCAGTGGGTACCGTTGAGGTACTTGGGCTTAAGTACAAATTTCATGTTTCTTATATTTAATGGCTCTATAAGATGCTTGTGTAAGGTTGTCAAAGTATGACAGAAAACTATAAGAAGCCAGCAAAATGTGACCAAATATTAAAAATCATCTATTTTAAGTGTGGGGGCTGGAGAGATGGCTCAGTTGTTAAGAGCACTGCCTGCTGCTCTTCCAGAGGTCCTGAGTTCAATTCCCAGCACCCACATGGTGGCTCACAACCATCTGTAATGGGATCTTATTCCCTCTGCTGGTGTGTGTGAAAACAGCTAGTGTTCTCATATACATAAAATAAATAATTCTTTTTTAAAAAAGGGTAAAAGGTAGAGGCAGGCGGATTTCTGAGTTCGAGGCCAGCCTGGTCTACAGAGTTGAGTTCCCGGACAGCCAGGGATACACAGAGAAACCCTATCTCAAAAAACCAAATAAAGGGGGGTGGGGCAAAAGGCTGTGGGTAAAAAACCCATTAGTTCCAGGAACAGCCAATTCTAGTTGTAAAGATCTGGTAGAGAGACTTCTGCTCTTGAATAGCTAGCTACGTGTCTGCCCGATGAAATTACTAAGATTTTCTGTTTGACTGTAAAGTAGCAATACTATACTTAACTTGTCCCTCCCAAAAAGTATTGTATGAATCAGGTGAAGAGATATAGAGGCTTTCTCTGTAGTATTCCTACATTATTATTTAACAGTCACCAAGTGAAAAAGCATTTCTATTAAGTCATTAAGATGACTCATTTGTGTTGTCTAGGTTTGGAATGTTTTGTTGTTTTGATACTTTTTTGATACTTGACAAAAGCCAATATCATCTGAGGAATGTGAGCCTCAGTTGAGAAAACTGCCTTTATTACATTGGCCTGCAGGCAAGTCTAGGAGATGATTGACGTGGGAGGGCCCAGCTCACTGTGAATGGTGCCACCCCTGAGCAGCTGGTCATGGATTGTATAAGAAAACTGGCTGAACAAGCCAGTCCGCAGTATTCCTCCACGGTCTCTGCTTCAGTTTCTGCCTCAAGGTTCCTACCTTTAATTCCTGTCCTGACTTCCCTTCATGACGGACTGTAACCTGTAAGGTAAATTAAACCCTTTCTTCCCTAAGTTACTTTGGCTCATGATCTTTATCACAACAATTGAAAACAAACTAAGACAAAGCAGTAAAAAAGTGGCTAAACCAAGCGTCCTAAGTCTTAGTTTGCTTATCATATAGTGCTGAGTGAGTCAAAGCATAAAGATTTTATGTCCTTAACTACAAAGCTATTCTTATCATCTATGGCCTATCAATCACAGTATCTGAAAATGGGTGGCCTATAAGTTAAGATGTTTCTTATTAACATAAAGTGCTCTCATAATCATTATTTATGTAATTTAATAATTAAGATGTTTCTTGCTGACATAAATGACATAAATGGGACATAATCATTGTTTGTATAGTTTACTACTTATCAGTTATGACAATTTCTACTAAAGCTATAATTTAAAAATGCTGTCTCAGATATAAGCCCTTGATAAACTGTACTGCAGCTGTTGTAATAAAATAGACTTACCAGTCACTTTTCCCCCTTGTTAGGAAGTCGCTCTCTTCAATCAATCAACATGAATCCAGTGGCAGACACAGCCATCTTTTTGGGAAAGTTTCTATATTACTTTTTAGAATCTTTAGTTTTCAAGGTAATTCCTAAAAGGAGAAAGGATGTTTCTGGAGAGATTGTTCTTATCACAGGAGCTGGAAGTGGACTTGGAAGGCTACTGGCCAAACATTTTGGTAGTCATGGGGCCACTTTAGTTCTCTGGGACATTAATCAAGAAGGCAATATGGAAACCTGTAGACTGGTTAAACAAAAGAGCAATGTGAAAGCCTTTGCCTATAAGTGTGACTGCAGCAACAGGACCGAGGTCTACAGGGTTGCTGATCAGGTGAGTGGATCGCTGCTTCTTGCTACAATTCTGGAAAACTGCTTCTAACCTGCACTTTTACTACTACAAGGGGGAGGGATGTATTATAGGTTCTCCCAAAGATTGCTGGGTACTTACAGTTTAATTCTGTTCATCTTAGGTATGACATCATATTTAAGACAAAAAAGCAGCATAGCCTGGTAGGGATGGCCGGGCCTCAGAGCCCCTTGCTGCCTGACTGCTTTGCTTAGCAACGTACTCACTTTCAGAGCCCCATCCTGTCTGGCAGCTTTGCTTAGGAATCCACCCATGGTTGGTAGACACTCTGCCAGGCCCAAGATCTCCTGTTTTGGTTGTGAAACTTTTACCATGCTATTTACCTTCTGACACCTATCTCAATATCTGTGAGTGGTTGGCAAGGTCGTGGTGCGCAACTTTAACTCCTCATTGTCCTATGACTTTGATGACAATGAAATCACACCCCAGCTTCTGGCAAACCTGGCCACATTGTGGTTTTTTTTTTTTTTGAAGACAGTAGAAGGAGTATAAAGGGGAAATCACTCAGTGTACAAAAGTTCTTCTCACAGTTTCCTACCGGTATTGTCTACCTTTGGGTGAGATGCTTCACTTTACCCACAATCCCCTTGACAGACACAGCACAACACAGCAATAGGGGATCAACAATGGAAGCATCAGTAAGGCAGGAAGGAGAAGAAACTATAGGCAGACACCATTATTGTTGTTTCCACAGAAAAGAACAGGCTGTTTAGTAACTGGATAATTTGTGTGATTTCAAAGGGATCTAGAACATAGGAACATCTCGGTTTTCAGCTCTATGGCTCAGGCAGGATTAAAATAGACATATTAGTAGCTTAGATTGCAGTAATCCTCTTAGGGAAAGGAGTTGGACATGTGGGATTAATGGTTTTCTCAAAAAATGTTAATGTACCAGCCTCTAGTCAGAGTCTCAAGGTTGCTTCAAAATATTTGAACAAATAAGCCAAAGCAAAACAATATAGAAAACTAGCAACTATATTATTTTTACCTTATGTTACTCATTTCAGCAATTGTGTACCTCATAAATCAGTTAATCAGCACACCTTGGCCCTAGGAAATGTATTTTGCTATCATCGTTCCTGTTAAGCAGAGGAAGAAGCCATGGGAGCACTGACTTTGTAGGTTACCCATGATCACAAGGCAAAAACTGGCAAGAGACAGAGTCATGGCCAGGTATCTGGAAGTCACAGGGTACATGCAGTTTAACCACAGGATCCCCAAGAGATTTCTTTGCAATTCAATTTCTATATGTGTAATTCAATTTTGGATTTATTTAAAATTAATTCCTGAGTGACGGTGATACCTTCTGAAGCTCTCACCTCACTTCCTTACGTTCCTCTTCCTCTTTCTTTACTTGAGGACCTGCAGGATTTGAGCTTTTATAAATGGCAGACAGATAATAACAATGTGGCCATTATAGTCCCCTGGGTCCAGTTTGGTGCAGAACAGGGAGAATCAAAAAGAAAAGAAACATGGCAGAAAGAGCTCCCAGCAGAACACATTTGGGGTGAACTTAATGTAATTTGATGAGTGGGGGCTTCTTCCCCAGATCCAGGCATCAGCCAGTTCAGGATGCCCAGAAAAAAAATCTGCTTCTGTCTCTGATCATATACAAACTTCACAATGAAATAGGAGCTATCATTGTGCTGCTTTGTCCATTATGAAACAGAGACAGTGAGAGTTGAAGGAACGTATATAGGTCATGTGTCAGGAAACCAATGGACCTACAGTGGCCCTAGAACCCCTGCAACATTATCACAGGAGCATCATCAGTAAGCTGTGAACTGTGAGCATCCCCCAATCTTTCCTATGCTGAAATATGTCATCGCCTTCTACACCACCATCCCTGTCTCCCTACAAAGCATTCTGTTCTCGTTAAAATTTCCTTGGTGTCCAAAAGAAAAAGATTCTAAAAAATTAGAAATATTTTCCATTGAAATATATCTGAAAGGTTTCTTTCTTTTTTTTTGCCACTATAAGTAGCATGTTTCCAAGTTTACCCCTTTATCTTATTTTTAGCTCAATTATAGTTAGTTCTGAAGTACTGAGAAACACAAATACTTTACCTGCAGGACGTTAACAAATGGCAGACATCACCCTCACCCTTACAATGGACAGAGAACCAGTTAGTATGGCAGCATTCCAAAGGGCAGAGTAATTAGCTTTTCATAAGCAGAGAAAGAAAGAATTTTCAAGTCCAGCCTGCAAAGTCAACAAATACAGTAAAACATAATGACACATGACTGTAATCTAAGCTTTGGGAAGGGTGAGGCAGGAAGACTGTGAGTTCGAGACAAGCCGAGGCTATAATATTGATGACTAAGAAGAACAAATTTGTGTAAGAGCAAGTATTGTATGCCACTCCAAATGTGAATGAATGTCTTCTCAGCAGTGGTGAGTCTTTTGGCAGGTTCTTAGCTTACCATAGCCTGCCTCCTCTTCATGAGCTAGAACAATATCTTTAAATATCTTATCTAAGTGGAGTGAAAATTGAATTCCACAATCTAGATAATAACTCCTCCTGCTGTAGTGACTCTCAGACGCCAGACTTCCTTTTGGAGTGATGTCAATGAACACTGATTTCCTAAGATGTTTAGTAATTTTATGTAAAAGACTTTACCTCCTTCTCCCCATTTTGTGACCAGGTATCCCTCACTAGTCCAAGATTGAGCTCTTCTTTACACTGATTATCTCACTAAACCAATAAGATGTCCTTTACAACTTGGTCTTTTGTGGATGTTTCCTTATACCTACCTTCCTCCAAAGCAGAGAGGTCTAATCCCAACACCAACCCATACTAAATCACTTACCTATATCAACAACAGATAGATAGATAGATAGATAGATAGATAGATAGATAGATAGATAGATAGATAGATAGATAGATGAGAGAGAGAGAGAGAGAGAGAGAGAGAGAGAGAGAGAGAGAGAAACATCAGTTTGATACATATTCAAAGTATCTTCACCTGGTTGCTTCAGCACATAGCATTGACCAGGAATTAGAAAAGTCAGGATAGACAAGAGTCTAGAGGAAAGAAAGAATAGTTGTATCTTCCAAAAGACTTAATTTGGAATTCTCTCTCTCTCTCTCTCTCTCTCTCTCTCTCTCTCTCTCTCTCTCTCTCTCTCTCATTTTCAGGTCATTGTTTAACCTGTTTACTTCTCTGCCCCAGCATCAGCTTTGTCACTGTGACCAGCAGAGATACAATCTGAGACAAAATATCAGGAGAGAAATACACTTTACTTAATATTCCTGGAACATGCTTTACTCCAAACAGTACTCATGTTTAGTTGATTATGCAAGCAGAAGCAGACCATGTGAGAAGGAAGAGTGAGGGTCGGGACAAGATAGCTGTGAAGCTTGTAAAACTCCTACTGGAAGATAATGTTGAGATTAGAGCTAGTCTTTTTGGCAGAGTACACATGGTCACAGAAGTCTCTGGGCACTAGAACAAATACACCATTGTTTGGGATGTCTTCATTCCAACCATAACTTACCCTAGGCAAACAGGAATCAAAAATTGATGACTATAGAAATTAGCCATCAGGGAGTCACATGCTCTCAGTAAACCTGCAAGTAAATGGCAGTAAACCTCAGTAAATGGCTGCAAGAAGAAATATGCTCACAGACACACAGGCATAGAATCTCTTCACATGGTGCTAGCACTAATTATCAGCAGGAAAGAACACCAGAGCAATAGAGATGCAAGTTTGGAAACAGGCCATGCTGGGGCCAGCTCTTTTCCCAACAACCCAGGAAGATAAGGGGAGGGGGACTCCAAGATCAAGTCCTGTTCGGGCTACAGAACAAGAGCAAAACCTATCTAAGCATCTAAGCAACTTACTGAAGTCTCAAAGCACAGAAAAGGGCTGGTGCAGCAATTTGGTAGTAGGTTGCTTGCCTAGCATGCACAAGGTCCAGGGTTCCCCCTCTATTATCCAAATAAAAGGATGGGAAGGATGGAGGAAGGTGGGAAGGAAGGAAGAGAGAGCGGGAGAGAGGGAAGGAGGAAGAGAGAGGGGGGCATTACTCTTATATAGCAGACCATCTCCTTATGGAAATCATTTTGTTAACCAAGAGAACAGATTTATTATGGCTCAGGTTTTCAGGCCATGGTAACCTGGACCACTGAAGACAATCAGGAGGACTTACTTCCCTACAGATGGCATGGGGCGTGGCAACCTGCCTGCTTGCCACAAGGCCTGCAGTGGAAGAGAGCAATTTCCACTGACAATTCTTCCAATGACTGAAACGTCCTGCTGGATCCCACATCCCAAAGATACCATGTCCCCAAAGCACCAAACTGAATACCAAGCCTCCTCAGGGGAACTTTCCAGGTCTAAAACTACCATGCAAGAAGGAAGATGCACAAAACCTTGAGGGTCTTAGAAATGTGTTTTATATTCTTCGAAGTAGACGTTACATTGGGTATAGGAATTTACTAAATTCATCCAATGAAACACTTAAATGGTACATATTTGCAATGTCATAGATGTTTAAAAACACAGTAAGAGTTTTTGCTCTTTTGTGGGGTTTTTCCTTGAAATTAAATATAATTATATTATTTCCCCCTTTCCTTGCTTCCTTTCAAATTCATGATTTCTTTCTCTTTCAATGTTTTATGCACGCGCGCGCGCGCGCGCGCGCACACACACACACACACACACACACTGCACACACTGTATGTATGTATGTGTGTATATATATGTATATGTAGATATATAATTTACTTAAAATATTTATACTAAAACAACCAATTAGGGGTCTGATTCCTGAAGAAGACTAGTTCTCCCTCTCAGCATTCCTTAGTTGTTTTTATTTAGAAGTAGGGCCCCATGAGATATCCCTCTTCCCTGTATGTCTAGTGGTGTTGTCCTTGCTCAGGTCTTATGTAGGCTTTCATATTGCTAAGATATATCATGGGTGAAGCTTCCCTGTTATTTCCAAAAGATACAATCTCACATCAGATTGTCTGGTCCTCTGGCTCTTATGGTTTTTCTGTTCTCTCTTCCTCAATGTTCCTGAGCCATAGGTGTAAGAGGTATATTGTAAAATATCAGTTGGAGCTGGGCACCCCACAATCGAAAGCTCTCTGTACTTTGACTAGTTATGGTTTCTGTAATGGTCTCCATCTGTTTTGAAAAGAAGTTTCTTTGATGAGAAAACAGAACTACACTTACCTGTGAATAAAAGGATAAATGTTTAGAATGCCATTAGGTGTTCCACTGGCTTAGTAAAGTAGGGGTAGTGGGTTATCCTCTAAGATCCATGATCTCAACAGCTCCTGTAATTGGCTAGGTTTCCAGTAAAAGGCATGATTTTCTTCTTGTTTAATGGCCTTACATACAATTAGACAGTTTTTGTTACTGATAAGATGTGAGTGGCATTATTGCACTTTTAGGGATGGATAGTTTGCCCTGAAGGTCATTGCTGTGGCTTATAGGTATCACAACTTACTATTGACTGTTCTCTCCTTGGCAGCTTTCAAAGAGTCTTCTAGTACTATGTAAGCTGGTCCTTGGAGCGGAGACTTTTCAGGGGGTTGTGTCCAGGGTGCATTGTGTCTTCACCAAGAATACACAAGTGATATTAAGAAGGAAATGGTCAAAATTGGCGATGACTTCATTTGGCTGCAGTGATGGAAGATCAATACCAAAGAAGTGGGATGGAGGATAAAAAAATATATAACACAAAGGATGTTTGGGAAAGCCTTAAAATCATATTATTTTTATGTATCTAATATTATAAATAGCACATATAAGTGTATATAAACATATACAGTTTAAATGAAGTTACTTGGGCTAACAATGCTCCCAGAAAGATAGAGTCTCTGATCAAAACCCCGTAACCAGACATGAGAAACCTCCTTTCAAGTTGTCCATCAAAGGAATCCAAGAGACTCTCAAAACCATATAAGCTGCTGCAGTATCCTTGGTTGTCCTCAAAAAGAACTCATGTTCTTTAAGCAAAATTTCCAAGTCGAAATGTTTGTTTCAAAAAGTATCCCAGGATAACCTTTAAATTGATGAATTTCTTCATGATGAAACAAGAACAAATTAAATACTTTTAAGGACATAATAGGCAAGTATGGTTGAACAGTGGATGGTGTTCTGAAGGGCGTGTTGCTAAGTGATTTCATAGTTGTGGGCACACCATAGAGTCTCCTTACACAAGCAAATGTACCTAAATGTCAATAGGCTATTTAATCTTAGCACTACCTTTATCTGTCGTTGACACTCTGTGTACTCCACAACTACACTTGAGTAAAACAAAGGGAAATGTGACTAAGAAAAATAAATGTCAAAAATTCAACATTTCAATCAATGCCATGTCTCTCTCCTTTCTGGCTAGGTTAGAAAAGAAGTCGGTGATGTCACAATTCTCGTTAATAATGCAGGTATTGTGACAGGAAAGTCACTCCTCGATACTCCAGATCACCTGGTAGAAAAATCATTTTATGTCAATGCCATCTCTCATTTCTGGGTAAGTCTCTCTTGTGTTTATTAGTAAGCATCAGAATTCTGTGCGTTTCTAGAAGCAACTGTTCAGTTATTTGCAAAGAAATATACCATTTGTCTGTCTTCTGTTGATAGCTCATTCAAGTCTCACCCTCACCAGGTTCTGCTCTATGTGACCTAGATTAGTTTTCCTGCTCTTGCCCTACCCCAAATTCTCAGGAACATCTCTAACTGCCTTTGACAATGAAAATGTTCTCTCTCTGCTTCCTAAGACGCTAATCACTCAAAACATGATTGGTGGGAATAAAGAGTTAAGTTCTTATTTTTATGCTCTTTGATAATAATATGTAATGTATAACAATTAATGTACATTTAATTAGCCACCAATGGCTAGAAGCTAAGGCTTTGGACAGTGTCACTCCACAGAGTAGGTAAGAGACTGGAGGATCTGGAACTACAAAAATTCTTTCCATTTGGAGGGACTACACTTGTGATAGAAAATAATCACCAGCAATTGGTGGTGAGTGCAGAGTGCAGGTTATCCAAGTGACTGCATCCAGGGTCGTAGGTGATAGGGAGACTGTCAAAGAGTAGCAGAACACCAATATTTTTTCTCTGAAAGACCTTGGAATGGATTTGTTTCAGGTCTCCTAATTCCTACTTATTGCAACTCAAAATTTTTGCAGTCTTCACCATCTTGACTCCATTGTCTTTGTCCTTGGTCACCATGAAGTGGTGGGAAATCACACGGGAGCCCACAAAATTTTTGCAGTCAATACTAATAGAGGAATTAACACAGTGCTTGTGTACTTTAGATCTCCTGTAAGCATTTCTACAAGCTCTTACTTTCCTTCCCTGTTCATTTCCTTTAAGCTTTTTTCCTGGATGATGGCAAATGTCATTCATATTGGTAGATGTGCCTAAGATCCACACACTGCTAATCATATCATAAACATGGAAATCACCGATTCCCTCCTTTTTAAAGACACTGTCCTGCCTGCCATACAAGCCTTGCCCAAGTGCAAGTCCCTTCACCCTTGAAGCCAGCTGTTCAAACTACCTCTTTCATTTACTGACAGTTTATCATAGCTTTCCATCTTCAACCCTGATGCCTTCTGACTTATCTTCATATGAAAGCAAGGTGATATTTCCACTGTATTGATCAAACAATCTCATTTGATCTAAGAATCAAACAGTCCTCATTCAGAGTGTCCCAAACACATTGAGAGTATAGAACACTTGAATTGCATAGTTTGTAAACCCTACAGTGACTTGGAAATAGCCTCTCTTATCTATCTACCTACATTTTTACTCTTGTTCAATTTATTCCAGACATCCTCACTAAATCCTACTATACCAACCCTTCCTCAGAGGGTCTTGGTATGAGGTATGTTCTCTGACAAAATTCTTCCTGCTGACACTCATCTTTCTGGTTTCCTGTTGTTATTGAGCCTGTACTTTTATATTGTGTCTAAGTAGAGTTGTGGATTTAGTGGTTCACACAATTAACAGTAAAAGGATTCAATAAACACACATAAGTCATTGTGGTGTGTGTCAGCAAATGTTGGTGTTATTCTGAGAAACCAATAAAACCAGGGTATCCACCTCTGTCCAAGAACTACAGAGAGAATTATCATTCATATTCTAAAATTTTAGAGATTCAAAATTTGCATATTGCTTTCTTGCACTGGATTTGCCTACTCTGAATCTTGATGGCTGAACCCACCATAGATCTCTCCAAACACTAGGACTTCTATTGCTATACACCTATCAATATACTTGTCAGAAAATGAAACAGTATTTATATTAAATATCCCTCACTAGCCCTTTGTGGCCTTTCCTTCGTGCCTACAGATTCAATCAAGCACTCACTAAAAATATTTGAAAAAGGATGTTGCATCTGGAGCGAACATATATAAACACTTTCTTGCTATTATTCCCTAAACAATACAGCATAAAACATAATATATTGACAGCACTAACATTGAACTGTGTTATAAGTAACCGAAATGACTTAAAATTTGCAAAAGAATGTTCATAGATTATACACAGACACTGTATGATGCTATATAAGGGACTTCTATAACCTTGAATTTTGATAACTACTGGAGTCAGGGAGCTAACATTCCTCCAAGACCTGTTCAGTGAACACTTCTCCATAGCCACTAGTTTGAGTTAAATGCTCTGCCATATAACTATTAGATACCATTTTTAATCTTTCCATGTAATATTAACAAAAAATTAATCTTATTGTTCTATTAGAAGATAACGTATATACAACATTGAACTTACTATCTCAATTTTAAAAAGTCAAAACTGTTTTTGATGATTGAAGTACTTGTTTACTATTGCTGTTGGGTGCCCACAAGAGAAGACTGCCAAGACATGGCTTTAAGTTTTTATTAGTCAGCCAGCAACTATACTGAGTGTTCAGGATTCCATTGTAGCATTAAGCCTTGTTCAGGGTGAGCTTTTAAGCACAAAAATCATGTTCTATGTTGATATACATTAGTTAATAAGACCAGTTAACCAGAAGCCTAACTAGAGAAGTCAAAAAGCAAAGTTCTACATTTAGACTTGCCTGGAACTATGGACTTTGGTGGTTTTTATTCTCATTTTGGTAGATGGTGCTACCTACTTGATGAATTTTATGGCCTGAATGGTATTTTCATGATGGGGTCAGTTGTGTTACACTATGAACTGTGAATTTCTTTAAAATATTATGGGTAAAATTATATGGTTACCCAACTAATGGAACTCCCAAAACTTCAAGTCAATAAAGTCTATCTATGGATAAGTATAATCTCTGGTGATGCTAAAAGGTTGTCAAAAAGGTAAGGCAAAAAAGGCATGCAAGATAATCTATATATGTAAGCAAAAGGAAGTTGAACACCACCAACTTTGGTTTTGGTAGTAAGAACATCACTTTGATTCAAATGAATATATATTCCATGAAAATGGAAATACGTTTTTTCAAACCTGTAAAAGAGTATTGAAACACTTAAGAGGACCATTCAATAGGTCTTTCATGAGGAAAACAAAAGCCTTAAATGAACGCAATGAAACAAAATCAAATGAATTTAATGGTTCTTTACATCACAACCTACATACAGAAAATTGAGAAAAAGAGGCACGACTTTCTATAGAACAATTAAGACTTGGTTGCACAGTTACTGTAATATATATAATGACAACCTATGCCCAGTATAATCTCTTATTAATTACTCTGTTATGTAATTCATGGGCAAAGGAAATGGCTCAGTGGGTAAAAGTGCTTCCCAAGTACTTCTGAAAGCCAGAGTTCTCATCCCCAGAACCCACAGACATGCCAAGCACACTTGGCAGCCAGAGGCAGGAAATGCCAATGGCACCCTACCTAGCTGGATAAGTCAGAGGTGAGCTCTGAGTTCAGGTGAGAGACGCTGCCTCAACAATACAAGGCAGACAGCAAATTCAAGAAACAACTAACATCAACCTCTAGCTCTTCATATACAAAACACACACACACACACACACACACATACACACACACACACACACACATGCACACACACATATACCCCACACATATACACAAGCACACAAAAAATTCACAAAGTTAAAAAGCATTCTTGACAAATGATTACTAAATGAACACTTCTCTGTGCTCCTTTCCTTCAATAATACTCATGGAAAGAGTGTAAATTATGCATTTCTATCACTAATTCATCTTCAAAACATCCTTTCAGAAGTCCCCATCAATACAGTATGGGTAAAGTCCCAAATAGGCTTTTCCAACCTTTAAATTATATGCTATTCTGAGTGACATGGTGAACTCTTAAACATATCATTCCAGTCCAGTGAGTCATTTCCTTGTCAATGTATCTGCAATACATGGCCCCTACCCAAATCAACTCTTGTGGTGCCACTCAGCTGGTGCTCAAAGAACTCTTATTTCACTTTAAAATGGCCTCAAAGTACAAGGCCAATATTTTTCTTCCAATTTTTGTATGCCAAAGTATTTCCTTTAGTAAGGAAAATATCATATGCTAAAGTTGCTAATATTCAGAATACACTAAGATACTTTGAACAAAGAGATGTCACATTAGTATAACTTTGTCACAGAATATTATTATACTTCTCTTAGCTTATTAGTCACTGTTGTTTGTCTACTTGATTATTTAGCCTACACATATGATTTAATATTCACCAAGGCTTCAGCATTAACAAGGGTCTTAAAATGCATCCTCTCTGGATGAGGGGTGAGGGCTCCTGTAAATACCCAAACAATTTTGTCTTCAACTGAAAATATAGAAAACTAGCAGAAAATGCAACCTCGGCACAAAGTAAAACTCTGAAAACAGTTTGACCTCTGTGAGCGGCTTACGGATGCCCCTGGACACTTGGTCCCAGCAGTGTTTAACTGTGTGTCAGACTCTTACAGACATCAATGTTCTCTCAGTCACACCTGAGAGCTTTCCCTGCCTCCGTGCCTATGATTCCAAAACAAAGTGGCACTGACCCACACTGTCAACTCTTTTATTCACTTCCCGTCCTTGAAAATTGCATAAGCTCTCAGACACAAAACTGGTATCATCTCGGAACCTCTACTTAGGCTTCAAGACGCTGTGATTCACAAAGTCTAATGGGTGGCAACATAGAAAATACCTATAGGGCTCAATTAGAACCGTCAAACTTTTGAGCTGAAAGACAACCACCAGATCCTGACACTACCAACCAGCATACGGTCGTAATAAGATTTCTATCACTGAGAAAGGTGCCATAGCCACAAATAACTAAAGGAACGGATCCTTTAATGGGCACTGGACATGAGCATGAAATGACAAAAGAGCACAATTGTCATCAATGAAGCAGAAACTCGGGCATGAGTAATATAGCAGCCACAGAACAAGGTTGACAAAACAAAAATGAAGCTAAGATGCTGTTTTTAGTCCAGTATCCTCTCCCTGTTAGATGTGTGCAGCCTCTCAAAAACTCCACTGTGAAAATATGACACTGTCAAACCCATATACCTCCTGGAAACAGTGATAAATGATAGGACGGATCAGATCAGGCCAGTATTTAGAACATACTAAATTCATGTTCTGAGCCAGTAGACTGGCAGGGCAGACAAAATGGTGACATGAGAAACTTGAACTTAGATAGTAATGAGGAAAGGAGTGCATAAATAATGTCCCTGATCTTTGACCTGGTTTTGACCCTCAGGTGAGCAGTAAAAGGAAATACAGCATGTTGTTTTTAGTGATTATGCTTATCACAGCAATAGAAAGCAAAGGGGACATACATGGAGGCACACACAAACAAATACAAATGAATAAATGAATAGATAGATAGATAGATACATAGATAGATAGATAGATAGATAGATAGATAGATAGATAGAAAGATAGATAGATAGATTTAAAGATCTTTTTAAAGTCAACATTCTGGTATGCTACAAATTGCACCATTATCTCTGCCCTATTTCTACAGGTTTTCCAAATGGCTTATGAACAAAGTTTTCAAAAAGAGAGCCTATCACTGGGGTTCAGTAAATACTGTGAAACTTCCCTGAGAAAGTATGTGAGAAGGAGTGAGAGAAGGAACAGAACATTTGTGGCATGAGGACTTATGATATCACTTACAGATAAATGAATGAAGTTTACCAAAGCATACCAAAAATGTTAGTCAGGGTAGACAATTTCAAAGCACCCTTCTTACCAGGCAATACAGAATTTGTATTAAATCTATCTTCCTCTAGCAATTTCTTCAATTTCTGCTAATTCCTGAACGTGAAGGAAAATATTACTAATAGTAAAGTCTGGAATGTAAGAGTGACTGATTTTAATACGTATTGTCAAAATTATATAAAGAACTCGGAGCACTTTTAAAAGGTTCTACAATTATGTCAAGCCAATGAATATAGAAAGTTCTGGTTAAATTTTAAAGGACAAAGAAAGTATTCACTGTTTCGTATATCTCAGCAAATAATAAACTCAAAGTGGCTGTATACTTCCTACTTTTGTGCTACCTTAGAATTTAACACACCATGGGTATTTAATAGAAATTCACTAAGTGGACTAATAAACTCAACAAATGCTTACAGAATAATGAAAGTAACTAATGAATTAATGGCACAATGTGCTTATATCTCCTAGACTTGTAAGGCCTTCCTTCCTGCCATGATTAAAGCTAACCATGGTCACCTGGTTTGTATTTCAAGCATAGCAGGAATCGTTGGTATTAACGGACTATCAGGTGACTATTCCTATTTGTTATACTTCTTTTATCCCCAAGAAAGAGGGTCCTTCCAGAATGCAAAGAGGCTCTTCCTGCCCCACAGGGAAATTTTACAACATTCAACCCAGAATCATCAACCCCCATGTCTCTTTTCAGCAGCCTGGGAAATGTACTCTCCTTTTGATAAAAACACATAAAATACTGTGTGTGTGTGTGTGTGTGTGTGTGTGTGTGTGTGTGTATGTGTGTGTGTGTGTCTGTGTCTGTGTGTGTGTGTGTGCGCGCGCGCGCATGTGCCTGTTGATTCATTGATATTCTTGCATTAAGGGAAATTAAACAATTCCAGTGTTTTTATTGGCCACACTGAGTAGAGATACTCTGTCCTCAAGAACAAGCCAGACGAAAAGAAAGGGAGATTGTTTTTAATGAATAATTATGAGAATTTTCCAAGCTATATCACTAGTGGCCCCTCACTTTATTTCAGATTATTCTTCAAGCAAATTTGCAGCCTTTGGCTTTGCTGAGTCTCTCTTCCTTGAATTAACTATGGTAAAGAAAACTAAAATTAAAAGCACCATAGTTTGTCCCTATTTCATCAAAACTGGAATGTTTGAAGGCTGTACAACCAAGTAAGTGAGCTCTTTCTTTACTCTTATAGTAATCATAATACTAAGACAGAACAGAAGTTAACAACGAGAGTGTATTAAAATATCATGGTGTAATTGAGAAAATAATTTGCTTCTTATATATAATATAAAAGTATAAGTATCCACAAATAGAAAACATTTTGTGACATTTGTTTACATATTTATATATATGAAATATTGTGAAGTGAAGTGATTTTATATAAAGATAAAATTTATCCTTTTTTATATAAAGATAAAAATTTATCTAGAATGATTTGAATCACTAGAGTGCTAATAAAAGAATTTTGCACAAGGAGCAGTGGACTACAGTGACCTCAATGTAAGGACTATGCAGATCTTAGGAAGTGAACTGAAGGGATTTAAATCACACAAGTCAGCAATGTTTGGAGAAAGACAAGGAGCCAGCAGAAAGACCCTGAGAATAATTTGAGTTCATTGAAGCTATAAAACTAAGTTGAATTTTCTTGTTGTTGTTGTTGTTGTTGTTGTTGTTGTTGTTGTTGTTGTTGTTTGAGACAGGGTTTCTCCGTGTAGTCCTGGCTGTCCTGGAACTCACTCTGTAGACCAGGCTGGCCTCGAACTCAGAAATCTGCCTGCCTCTGCCTCCCAAGTGCTGGGATTACAGGCGTGCGCCACCACCACCCGGCTTAAGTTGAATTTTCTTAACGAAAAAAAAAAAAAAAAAAAGAAATCCAAACACATGAAAAAGCAGTTTGAATGTACAGGGAAAGATTGTCTCTGGCATGGCTGAAAGTCATAAGGACAAGCATTTAAAATTTCTAGAGACTGATCAAAGAACATAGTGAGGTTGAAAAGAACTTTTTGAAAATCCCAGTCCTGACAGGCCGTGACATCAGAGGCTCCATACTGCACTAGTCTCCATGTGGTAGCCACTTCAGTGGGCATGAGAACTATGTGAGGACTCCCACCTTTCCTCATCTCCCAGTACAGAAGAGCTGCTCTCCACATGCTGGCAGCGGGGAGCCCTTATCACACCTGCTTTCAGCAGCTCTGCATAGAGAAGTACCCTGCATGAGGAGCCTCATCCAGAGAGGGCTTGTTCCTGAGTGAGGCAGCTCTGGGGAGGCCTTTGGCAAGGAGAACAGCTGTAGTGACAAGTTGTGAATTTTAGTTTCTTTGAAAAACACAGAAATATTATAAGAATATGTTTTCATTTTAATTGCAGGTGTGGGATATGGAGATGCTTCAGGTTTCCACAGCAGCTGACTATGATTTGCCTCATGCTCTAGCATGGGCATGATTTTGCCAGATGCAAATACTTTCTGAAGCTGTGTGATATTTGGAATTCTGTAGACCGAAAAGGGTATATAAATGCCAGGGCCTTGAGAGTTGGGGCTGTTGGTGGGTTGTTGGTTGATCATTGGGTGGTTACATGCAAAGAAGAAACAAGAGGAAATTGGGTATCCTGGTGGCAAAGATCAAACTTACCCCAAAGAATTTGATGCCCCCAATGAGCAGAAAGTAGTCTAAATATTATGTAACCCCATTTCCCCTGTATCATTTTTTTCTTTCCTAGCTAGTGTTGAGTTAAAATGGAAGAAAGGGGGTGAAGGGTAGAAGAAGAGCCCACAGAGCAGCAAAATGCAGCTCTAGGCATCTCCCGTTTCTAGACTGGTGGCTTGTTGTTAGAGAGCTCCAGGATCCTTAGCAGTCAAACATTAGGCCCCATGTCTTCCAGTCTCCTAAAAAAAGATGGACATTAGGTAGACTTACCAGAGGTCTGGCATCAGTAGATCTTGTCTTCAGGCTCTTGGTTATCAGAAATCCATAAATGATGGTGGCAGCAGCTGTCACCTCTAGTTCCTTCCAGTTCCTCCTCTAACTTCCATACCCTGAATGATAAGATAAACTGAACAGAAACCGTCAATGAAAACCAATAAATTAGTACCAAAATTCATGTTCCAGAATCACTTCATCAGGAGCTTGGTATGCTGCCCCTGTGATCAGCTGCTGACTTTTTTAAAGGTGCCAGTCAGAAGTGTGTTGGAAGGCAGGGTACTTCTCACCCAGTCCTTCCCATTATCCCTGTGTGGACAATGAAGGGAGTAACTGGGAGAAAACATTAGAAATTTTGAGAATTGAGACAGAGTTGAGAATAGCAAGTAAATTGTCCTAAAGTGTTCCAAAAGGCTGGTTTGTTGTTAAGCTTTCCACACAGACATGAAAGCCAGTAAGTGCAATAACTATGATGTATTAGACTGTGCTGGGTGTGTTCTCAAGGTAGTTTAAATACATGGGAATCTCTACCCTCCAGAAGAGGAGCAGAGTCATGAGGGAATTTCTGGGAACTGCCATTCCAATTATCAGATAGGAACCCACTAAAATACTAATTATTTCCTTTTAGTATATAAAATATACTAAATATACTAAATATACTAAAGTTTTTTGGGGGAAGCACTGGGTTTTCATCAATGTTTACCCAGGATCCCTAAACTACTGCATGTCAGTCTTCCATTACAGTTGAAGATGTATTTTAAAGTTACCTGTGAAAAACTAGACTTGTTCCTGGACAGAATGACCATCATGTTATCATAGAACCAATAAACAGATTTTATTTAACAAAGTGAAGATAGGCAAAATAACTGTCCATTTGTTTCCAAGTGCTGGTTATGAGACATTGTCACTGTGATGTTCTCATATCTACAAATCCTAGTGATTATTCAAGTAAATTTTAATCATGCTAATAAACTTCATTAGACATTTTCTAAAAGCTCAGAAAGCTCCAAGAAAGATGAATATTTGATATCCCACATGCATATGGCATCATCAAAATATTGAAAGACAAAAAAAATAATAATCTTACAAGCAGCAAGAAGAAAAATATCTCATCATGAACAAGTAAACTGAGGTGTGATTAACAGCTGAACTTTCAACAGAACAATGAAAGCCAAGAAGACTTCAGATGACACACTCAGGAAATCAACCAAGAATATATCCCAACAAAACATGCTGCAAAATTGAAGGCCAAAGGGCTGGACATATGGTTCAGTGGCAAAGAGCCTGGCTCCTCTTCCAGAAGTTCTCATAACCATCTAGAATGGGATCAGATGCCCTCTTCATCTCATGCAGGCATACATGCAAATAAAACACTAGTATACATAAGCAAATAAATCTTAATAATAATAAAATCTTAAAGAGAAAGGTAGGCCACCATAAACAAAGTTCATTCTGTTGTCCCAACCTACAAGAAAGAGGAAGTTCTTGAGGATGAAACCATTAACACCAAAGAACAATCAGAATTCACATGAGAAAAGCAATCTAAACTTCCTAAAAGTAGATAACTGTGCAAAGGGCAGTCAAGCTATGAATTTCTTTTCCTTTCTTGAACTAATTATGAATACAGTGTGGTACACAAAGTGTACATAATAGTATTGTTAAGAGCTCAAAGGAGATGAGTGGGAACACAACTCCACTAGTCTTGGGAAATGACAGAAGATAGAAAAAGCCAGCATAGAGGACTCTTGTGTACCAGCTGTCCTTTGTTCCTTCATTCTCCTTAAAATACAGAACTTATAAAGTAATAAGCACAATGTGCAATGTATATAATTATATATTATAGTAGTTATATAATAATATTATGGCATAGAGGGGAAAAAGTATGTATAGAAACAAAAATTCTATATTATGCTCAAATTAAAGTGGTATGTATCAAAAGTGGATTCTGCTAGAGTAAAATATATAGTATGCCTCATATATAACCTTTTAAAAAACTAGTTAGCAGATAGCTTTAGAAATAAAATTTTAAGATACTAACTTCAATTTTATCAGAAAATATAATCTCTCTTTAAATTAATTTAGTAATGTTTTTAATGCCTAAAATTTTATCTGTATAATTTTTTATGAAAACTTCAAATTTTATGTTTTTCTATATATTTCTTTAATTTTATCAGAAATAATTTCCATGTAAACCTTCAATTTTATCATAAAATGTTTATAATTCCTCATTCAATTATTTTAGAAATTTTTTCATGTCAACCAATTTAACTATATAATTTTCTCTGAAAATATTAAGTATAACACTTTTATCTATATATTTCTTCATTTTATCAGAAATATTTTCCCAAGTAAAACTTCAATTTTATCAGAAAATGTTTATAAATCCTCTTTCAATTAATTTAGAAATAGTTTTATGTCAACCAATTTATCTGTATTATTATCCAGGTAAATCTTCAATTTTATCTGAAAATGTTTCTATTTCCTTTTTAAATTAATTTAGTAATATTTTTATGTCTACCATTTTATCTGTATAATTTTTCAATAAAATCTTCAATTTAAATAAAATAAAAGAAATAAAATTTTAAGATACTAGATGTGCTTGACATCAAAAGACCCAATCAAGTAGATTTAATAGACTTTGACAGCCACTCTGCTCAATGATGAGTGCATACTCATAAGGAGCATGACTCAAACATTGCTCAAAGAAATCATCTTCTTGATCATAAAGAACCATCAATAAAATTTAAAGTAATAAAGCATACTCTCTAGCTAAAATTGAATGAAATTATAAACCAATACAAAGAAACTCAACAGCACTCAATACTGGTCACCACAGGAAAGTCCAGTCTAGTGACAGAACCTGTGTATTGTCATTCCAGGTATCCATTTCTCTTACCTCTCCTGGAGCAGGAGTACGTGGCTAGAAAAATTTTCAATGCTATTTTAGAGGAACAAGTTTACATCCTCATACCCAAGTTTGCATATTTTGCAGTGCTTCTCAAACAGTAAGTTGGTGAAGACCAAATTGACCTTTGGGTTGATTATAAACAAATTGATCACTGCTAGTTTTTTATCTAGAAGGTAACTTCACTGTTATTTAAAATGACAAAGAATTTTAATACTGCACAAGGAGTATTTATTAGACTGTGTCTTTGTTACTTCCGGTCTTTTTTACTTCCAGTATTGATTAAATTGAGCTATATGTGGGCCTCTCAAGAGACATCTGTTCCTAAAGAGAACTAAGAAGTACACAAATTCTAGGGGAGGCTTTGGAGACGTTTTAACGTTGTTTCCTATGGTTTTGTTGTATTATAGCTGTTGCTGCTTGTGTGTGTTTCTTCATTCACTCACTTGGGATTTGGAGAATACTATCATGTTGCATATTTCAGATATCCAATACTCTTGCCTCACCTTTCTGATTACTGTATGCAACAATACATTCAAGTGTTTTATTGTTGTTTCTGTCTTTATTTTTAATCAGTTTAATTTGTATAATGCAGAGTTACACTTCTACAATAATGGACAAAATCCTGATGTTTTCTGGGAAAACACGAAGGTGTTTGGTAATTTCTTCATTTCACTTAGTGAAAGAGTTCCTGTAACTTTTTGAAGGCCAATACAATGTGTTCTGGGGAATTTGTGGGTAGATTTCGCAGGCCCTCATCCAGTACATAGGTAGTGTCTTCTCTGTGTTGCATACATTCCTTTTTTAAATTCTTTTTTTATTTTCTATATTTTTTGTTTACATTCCAAAGGCTTTCCCCTTTCCCAGTTCCCCCCTCACTATATGTCTCATAAGTTCTCTTCCCTCCACCCATTCCCCAATCACCACCCCCCCCCCATTTCTCTGTTCTGATACTCTCCTACAAAACTGGATCCAGTCTTTTCAAGACCAGGGTCCTTTCCTTCCTTCTTCTTGGGAATCTTTTGATTTGTTAATTGTGCCTTGAGTATTCAGAGCTTTTGGGCTCATTAATATCCACTTATCAGTGATTGCATTTCATGTGTATTCTTTTGTGATTGGGTTAACTCACTTAGGATGATATTTTCCAGATCCAACCATTTGCCTACAAATTGCATGAATTCATTATTTTTAATTGCTGAGTACATACATTCCTGATGTCTGAACAGGAAGCTTGCCAGCGTAGCACATCTGGAGTCTAGAGAGGAAAGATAACACTTTAAGATTAAATGGAGCTACTAAAGCTTTCACATCAGGGCCTTCGCCTACTCTGCTCTACACACAAGATGCATTGTCCTTGTGAACAGTGCTTTGGGGCTTCGTGTTAAATTTTAGATGAGTTTTTATATAATGAGATATCTTGAAGATAGAATCTAAGTCTAAGCAGGTCATGTATGTGTTTCCTGCATGCCAGCACATGATCCGAAGGTCATCTGGAGAAGTGCTTTTATTGTGGCTTGTCACATGTCACATGTGGAGTTTTCCTCTCATGGCGTCATATTGATGTTTTGAAAGCTCTGGACTCTGGACTGTGAGGATAGTGATACTGGGAAATACAGTACATTCTTTACTATTCTTACCTCCTTGTTACTTTCCCTATTCTTCCTCACTGCCCTAATTGCCTAGGAAAGACAACATCATCTTTGTTTGGCCCCATCACACTTGTCTCTGTCTTTGAGCACTTAGTACACTAGACACCTGCCAGCTTGTGTGCTTTTTGAGGCAACAACTTCTAAACTCGTTCCTGGTCTACGCTTATACCCAGGACAGGACCTGAGAAAGAATAAGCATGCAAAAAGATTTGCTCATTTGAGTTGGGCAGAACTAGGCTGATCCAAGCAGACGCAATCTGAAACCTAGCATTATCCTTGATCTAAGAAATTGCTTACAGTCTCAGATTAGAACCACACACTTAGAACTGTCCTCACACTTAAAACTATTGTGTCACATACAATCTTAATTGGTATATTTTTATTACAACTCTTGCTGTTGTTGTCTAGTAAATAAGTATATACTGAGAAAATACTAGCCATCTAATCTTTCCAAAGAGCCAGTGATTATATCAAGTGGAAAGGGTGGGTTTTTTTTCAAAGCTTTGGGAATGATTATAGGGTAAAGGAAAAGCCAAAAGCACCCATCATCATCCATAATGTTGATGGTCCTGAATGGTGGTATGCTTCCATCCACCCCTCCACTGAGTGATAGATACACAACATGAATCTTGACCTTTCAGACTTTGTGTTATTGTCACTTAGTCCTTGTAAAGTAGTCCCTTTGGTGACTTTAAGAGTTGTAAAGGATCATAACTTTTCTCTGCTTTTCTCTAGAATGATATCTCCAAAAATGATGATTGCCCTGGGTGAATACCTCGGTGTGGACACGTGTATGGCTTCGTTCACAGGGAGAGTCAAAGCAGAAGAGCTGCAGATGGAAGCAGAAAGGAAAGAGCAATAGCTCAGGCCTGGACCATGATAATCACATACAGAGATGACACAGGCACTGCTGGGAATCCCCCTAGTGGTTGCAGCATGCCAGTGTACCTGGGGCCATCCAGGCTTTGGGAAGAAAGCCTCTTGTCTTCTCAGGAGACAGTTTGCAAACGGCTCTTCATCTTTATCTCTTCTCTCTCCTTGTATTTGTCTGTTTGTTTGTTTTTGTTTTTTTGTTTTGTTTTGTTTTGTTTTTTCTTTCTCAGAAAGGTTCTCAATATACTGTCTAGACTGGCCTTTTCATAATCCTCCTGCCTTTGAGGGCTGGATTTGTAGACATTCCTCACCTTTCTCGGCCACACTAATATTTTTCTAAACATTTATATTATCTATCCAGATTCCTATATAATTCTTCAGCTTGGCAAAGAAAAATGTTGCAGTCTTTTCAGTGACCTCTAAAAAGACTATAGGATCCTACAATAGATCCTATGATCTATAGGATCATATAGATCCTATAGTTATAAAACACTAGTGTAAATTGCCCCAAATCTCATTTAAAAATAGAATGTAAGACACTTCCAAAAAAGAGGTAATTATAAGTAATGACTTGTAAATCAGTGCTGTGGGTTGATAATTTTTAGTTAAAAATGTTTACCTTACAAAATGAAGGCTAATCTGTGGTGCCTATTAACTCCTACTAAGTTTAGATGATCATATGAAGACTGTTAGTTGCACACAGCTAAAACTGAACTTGCTTACTGGATTAAAGAAATCTGTAACTTACAAGTTTTGTTTGCATCCCAATGTATTGAACAGTTCTTCACTCTTTTACTTCTTAAGGAAAATAAGCAATTTAGACTTTCAATACTCTGTTGGCTTGTAAATAAAACTTATTTTTGTAATAACATTAGGAATGCTGCTTTAATTAACATATCTCGATTCAAGCTATTTTTCAAACACTGGGGCGTGAACTTCATGTCTGGCCATTTCACAAGCAGTCCTAACATTGGCCTTTCTGGTGACCTCTAGGCTCAAGGTGCTTCTTTAACTGTAATGGCCACATAGTGAGCCCATTAACCTCTTACATCAAAGGACTAGGGATATAGTGAGAGCAGAAATCCTTGTTTCTACTGCATTACAATATGCCTTCTGTTAGTGACACAGCTTATCACTACAACCTATTCTGCTATTTGGAACATGGTCCTTATACATGTGTGCACCTAAGGCATAGTTTACCTTGAGGCAGAAAAATAAGGGAGAGATTGTCCTGATAGAAGAATAAAGCAGTCCTAAGAAGAACACCAAAGGCAATAAGATGCTTACAGTTTTGTGAGTAAAAACTGGACCAGTTTTTCATTCAGGTACTCTAGGGAGAGCCTTTGTATTCCCCTTGCTCAGCATACATTTACCAAGTATCCGCTATCTACGACACTACAAACAGACTGGTGAATAAGACAGTCACTAAATACAGGACGAGAACTTTCTGGGTGCTGCTAACCACACAGAGGCTTTGCTTTGGTTTGCTTTTGCCCTTTTCCTGGTCAATATGGTGGGTCAATATTGTAAGCTTGCAGTATTTAAAGACTGCACAGTCTGTTCTGCTTTTTATTTGCATTGACATAGTCTGGATAAAACAAGTTGACAGAACATTTACCTCTCTGCATAAGAATCGCCTCAATTCCCTAATTTTATTCACCTGGTAACCCAGGAAGCATTGTGTGTCATACATGATTCTTTTTTTTTTCTTTTTTTATTAGATATTTTCTTTATTTACATTTAAAATGTTATCTCCTTTCCTCATTTCCCCTCCTAAAACCTCTATACCATCCCCCTCCCCTGCTCACCAACCTACCATTCCTGCTTCCCTATCCTGGCATTTCCCTACATTGGGGCATTGAGCCTTCACAAGACCAAGGGCCTCTCCTCTCATTTATTTCCAATGAGATCATCCTCTGCTATGTATGCAGCTGGAGCCATTGGTCCCTCCATGTGTACTCTTTGGTTGGTAGTTTAGTCCCTGGGTGCTCTGGGGGTACTGGTTGCTTCATATTGTTGTTCATCCTATGGGGTTGCAAACCCCTTCAGCTCCTTCGGTCCTTCCACTAGCTCCTCCATTGGGGACCCTGTGCTCAGTCCATTGGTTGACTGTGAGCATCCACTTCTGTATTTGTCAGGCACTGGCAGAGCCTCTCAGAAGACAACTATATCAGGCAAGCTGTCAGCAAGCACTTGTTGGCCTCTGCAATAGTGTCTGGGTTTGGTAACTGTATATGGGATGGATCCCCAGGCGGGGCAGTCTTTGAATGGCCTTTCCTTCAGTCTCTGATCCACACTTTGTCTACGTATCTCCTTCTATTGGTATTTTGATTCCCCCTTCTAAGAAACACAAATGTATCCACACTTTGAGCTTCCATTTCTTGAGCTTCATGTGGTCTGTGAGTTGTATCTTAGGTATTCCGAGCTTCTAGGCTAATATCCACTTATCAATCACACATGTTTCTAAGAAACATTGCTTATAAGAATCCCTGGTTGGACAATTACGCTAATACCTAAACCACAAAAAGATCCAACAAAGAAAGAGAACTACAGGCCAATTTCTCTTATGAATATAGATGCAAAAATACTAAATAAAATTCTTGCTAACCGAATCCAAGAGCACATCAAAACGATCATCCACCATGATCAAGTAGGCTTCATCCCAGGGATGCAGGGATGGTTCAATATACGGAAATCCATCAATGTAATCCACTACATAAACAAACTGAAAGAAAAAAACCACATGGTCATCTCATTAGATGCTGAAAAAGCATTCGACAAAATTCAGCATCCTTTCATGCTAAAAGTCTTGGAAAGAGCAGGAATTCAAGGCCCATACCTAAACATGGTAAAAGCAATCTACAGCAAACCAGTAGCCAACATCAAAATAAGTGGAGAGAAACTTGAAGCATTCCCACTAAAATCAGGGACTAGACAAGGCTGCCCTCTCTCTCCATATCTTTTCAATATAGTACTTGAAGTTCTAGCAAGAGCAATTAGACAACATAAGGAAGTCAAAGGGATACAAATTGGAAAGGAAGAAGTGAAACTATCATTATTTGCAGACGATATGATAGTTTAACTAAGCGACCCAAAAAACTCCACCAGAGAATTTCTACAGCTGATAACTTCAGCAAAGTGGCAGGTTATAAAATTAACTCAAGCAAGTCAGTGGCCTTCTTGTACTCAAAGGACAAGCAGGCAGAGAAAGAAATTAGGGAAATAACACCCTTCACAATAGCCACAAACAACATAAAGTATCTTGGCGTAACTCTAACCAAACAAGCGAAAGATCTGTACAACAGGAACTTCAAGTCCTTGAAGAAAGAAATCGAAGAAGACCTCAGAAGATGGAAAAATATTTCTTGCTCCTGGATTGGCAGGATCAATATAGTAAAAATGGCCATCTTGCCAAAAGCAATATACAGATTCAATGCGATCCCCATCAAAATCCCAACTCAATTCTTCATAGATCTAGAAAGAGCAATTCTCAAATTCATCTGGAGCAACAAAAAACCCAGGATAGCTAAAACTATTCTCAACAATAAAAGGACTTCTGGGGGAATCAATATCCCTGACCTCAAGCAGTACTACAGAGCAATTGTGTTAAAAACTGCATGGTATTGGTATAGCAACAGGCAAGCAGATCAATGGAACAGGATTGAAGACCCAGAAATTAACCCACAGAATTATGGTCACTTGATCTTTGATAAAGGAGCCACAACCATCCGGTGGAATAAAGATAGCCTTTTCAACAAATGGTGCTGGTTCAACTGGAGGTCAACATGCAGAAGAATGCGAATTGACCCACTCTTATCTCTTTGCACTAAGATCAACTCCAAGTGGATCAAGGACCTCCACATAAAACCAGACACACTGAAACTATTAGAAAAGAAACTTGGGAAGACCCTGGAGGACTTGGGCACAGGGGAAAAGTTCCTGAACAGAACACCAATAGCTTATGCTCTAAGATCAAGAATCGACAAATGGGACCTCATAAAATTACAAAGTTTCTGCAAAGCAAAGGACACTGTCCGAAGGACAAAACGGCAACCAACAAAGTGGGAAAAGATCTTCACCAACTCCACATCCGACAGAGGGCTAATATCCAATATATACAAAGAATTCAAGAAGTTAGACCGCAAAGAACCAAATAACCCTATCAAAAAATGGGGCACAGAGCTAAACAAAGAATTTTCACCAGAAGAAATTCGGATGGCCGAGAAACACCTTAAAAGATGTTCAACATCATTAGTCATCAGGGAAATGCAAATCAAAACAACCCTGAGATTCCACCTCACACCAGTCAGAATGGCTAAGATTAAAAACTCAAGAGACAACAAGTGCTGGCGAGGATGTGGAGAAAGAGGAACACTCCTCCACTGTTGGTGGGATTGCAAAATGGTAAAACCGCTCTGGAAATCAGTTTGGCGGTTCCTCAGAAAATTGGGCATGTCACTTCCAGAGGACCCTGGCATACCACTCCTGGGCATATACCCAGAGGATTCCCCTGCATGCAATAAGGACACATGCTCCACTATGTTTATAGCAGCCTTGTTTATAATAGCCAGAAATTGGAAGGAGCCCAAATATCCCTCAAAGGAGGAATGGATACAGAAAATGTGGTATATTTATACAATGGAATACTACTCAGCAATTAAAAGTAATGAATTCATGCAATTTGTAGGTAAATGGTTAGACCTGGAAAATATCATCCTGAGTGAATTAACCCAATCACAAAAGAATGCACATGAAATGCAATCACTGATAAGTGGATATTAATGAGCCCAGAAGCCCTAAATACTCAAGACACAAATAGCAAGTCAAATGATTCCCAAGAAGAGGAAAGGAGAGGACCCTGGGCCTGTAAAGATTGCATTCAGTTTAGTAAAGAAACCGAGGGGTGAGGGGGAATGATTGGGGAACAGTTGGGGGGGGAGAGGAACTATGGGAACTATGGTGGGTGGGAACTGGGAAAGGGGAAAGCCTTTGGAATGTAAACATAGAATATAGAAAATTTAAAAAAAATTAAAAAAAAAAAAAAAGAATCCCTGGTTGGTAGTGTACAACCGACCGGAGTGATAGGTGGACAATATTAGAGAATGACATCATACTCTGTCTGCTCACTTGGAATGTGAAAGCTCTATCTGTGTAATTATTGAGTCTGTCAGGATATAAGGCAGACATCATATGAGCACCATCCCAAAGCTGAGGAGAAAAATATGTCTGACCTCTCTGCTGACTTCTGCACAGACTGTTGCTGGTCCTAGAACCTGGCCAAGAGGAGAAAGAGAGGATGCAGGAGGAGCTATCATTACACAATGGTGGTGACTTCCCCCACCCTTGGAGCCAACTCTCCTTTGGTCTTGATTTTGCAATTGAATGTTGTGTTAAACATAAAAGTCTCCATAAGCCACTGTATTTTTCCTTCCTTTTGCAATATCCTTAAGTGTTCTTAGTACAATCTTCATTGTAATTCATACAGGATTGGTGGAGGATGCCATGAGTAAAATCCAAGGATGCTTCAACTGTGGGTGGAGGTGGGGGTGGGGCACAGTGACATTTGTATATGACCCACACACATCCTCCCATGTGTTTTAAACCATATCCAGAGGAACACTAATACCTAACACCAGACCTCATCACCCCAGTGTGAACTTAGCAGAGTATTCAAATGTGGTAAACTGAAGTTTCATCCTTTGTGCTTTCTGGGACCTTCTTTTCCAAGTCAATATTGTCTCAGGGTATTTACTTGCAAAATTTTGAAATATAAGGGCCAACTATGGATAGCAGGAACCTAGGTAATGTCTCACACAGTTTGACACTTGACCTTGAAATCTAACAAGTTCGTCAACACTGAATTGAGTGGGCCTGAAACTTGGTCACATGATATTTTTTTCCTACCAACTTCTCAAAAAGTAAGTGTACTTAAAACATTTCATGTGCTGTCAGTCTGGAGAAATAGTGGCAGCCACTAAAACAAAGGGGGTTATTGTTGTTGTTGTTGTTGTTGTTATTGTTGTTGTTGTGTTTGGTTTGGTTGGTTGGTATGGGGGGAGTGAGGAGTTGTAGTAGACCAGTGTAATTGACAATTACTCTCACCCTCATCCTCCAAAACAATTTCTTAATCCAGTGTAATAAAAAAAAAAAAGAGTTGTGTAACCACTGGTGAAACTACCAGTGTCCAATGCACAGGTCCAAACCAATGATCTTGCAAATTTCCCTGGATAAACCCCACTAAGTCACAAATACAAAATGGGAAGATATGAACGTAAGAAAGGAGGAAGTAGACCAGAATAGAAAGAGATGAAAGAGGGTGGATGAAAGCAATAAAACTCCATTAAATATCTAGGAAATCATCAAAAAATAGACTTGATCATTAAAAATAATCAATTGTTAAAATATGTGGAAACTATTTAGTAATGAGTAATCCATTTAAAAATCAAATGCTCAAGTGAAATCTTGAAAGCTAATGAAGCAGAATCTTGTTATCACTATTTTAGCATGCCCTAGGGGCTTTGAGAAATGAGCTTTTTCTTAGTACTGAAAAGAAGGTTTGGGTTCACATTTAAAAGAACTCCTTAATCATAAAAAGCTTCCCAGGTTTAAAGGTTATTTCAACAGCTAAAAGAGTGTTCAGGAGTCAAAGACTGTGTGTGACCTGTCACCTGGACTGGCCTGACCCTGAAATTCAGAGTAACAGGAATGAATTATTTCTCTTGCATCCACTTTCACTGGGAGCCTGAGAGCAACAGTATTTGTGAAGGCACCAAATGTACTTGGTCTGACAAACAGTTTGGTTTAGAAAAGAAAATAGAGTCTGGGATAACTCTGCAGGATTTGGGGAAAAAGCAAGGGATGGGGAGAGGAAAGACAATTGGAAATGGAGACAATCTCTCTTCTAAGAACTATGCCTTAACCAACAAAGTGGGAAGAGATCTTCACCAACCCCACATCCGACAGAGGGCTAATATCCAATATATACAAAGAACTCAAGAAGTTAGACCGCAAAGAACCAAATAACCCTATCAAAAATGGGGTACAGAGCTAAACAAAGAATTTTCACCAGAAGAAATTCAGATGGCCGAGAAACACCTTAAGAGATGTTCAACATCATTAGTCATTAGCGAAATGCAAATCAAAACAACCCTGAGATTCCACCTCACACCAGTCAGAATGGCTAAGATTAAAAATTCAAGAGACAACAAGTGCTGGCGAGGATGTGGAGAAAGAGGAACACTCCTCCACTGTTGGTGGGATTGCAAAATGGTAAAACCGCTCTGGAAGTCAGTGTGGCGGTTCCTCAGAAAATTGGGCATGACACTTCCAGAGGACCCTGGCATACCACTCCTAGGCATATACCCAGAGGATTCCCCTGCATACAATAAAGACACATGCTCTACTATGTTTATAGCAGCCTTGTTTATAATAGCCAGAAATTGGAAGGAGCCCAGATATCCCTCAAAGGAAGAATGGATACAGAAAATGTGGTATATTTATACAATGGAATACTACTCAGCAATTAAAAATAATGAATTCATGCAATTTGTAGGTAAATGGTTAGATCTGGAAAATATCATCCTAAGCGAGTTAACCCAATCACAAAAGAATACACATGAAATGCAATCACTGATAAGTGGATATTAATGAGCCCAGAAGCCCTAAATACTCAAGGCACAATTAGCAAGTCAAATGATTCCCAAGAAGAAGAAAGGAAAGGACCCTGGGCCTGAAAAGATTGGATCCAGTTTTGTAGACCCAGAACAGAGAAATCATGGGGGGGTGATTAGGGAATAATTGGGGGGAGAGGAATTATGGGACGTATGGGGGGGTACTGGGAAAGGGGAAAACCTTTGGAATGTAAACAAAGAATATAGAAAATAAAAAATTAAAAAAAAAGAAAAAGAACTATGCCTTTTCCCAAGAAGACTCTTAGAAGCCTGTACAAGGATGCCCTCCCTGAGTGCAGGAGTAGAGTGGGGCTCGTACACCCTCCTCTTCTCCTTAGGTTTACTGGAGAGTTCCTGGAGAGAGTGTGGAAGAAGACTGTGATGAATAACTGGAGCGAAGAGGAGCTTCCAAGGGAAAGGCAGAGCATCTAGTGGGGCCAACTGCGATTCTACAGGGTGTGGGTGGTACAGATGACTTTTCAGCCATTCCTAGCAACCATTGGGCCCATGTGCTTTGAGAGAAGCCACTTATATAAAGCAACAGCTATGGCCTCAAGTGCAGCCAAGAAAACAGTTGCCACTATGAAGAACCTATACTAGGGCCATGCAGGTGACAGGATGCGTGATGGCACCACTCTGAAATCCCAGTGCTGAAATGAGTGTCTTGGGTTCGGGGTAGAATACACTACACAGTAATGTGCACAGGGAAGGAAGGGGAGGATGAGAGGGAGAGGAACTACAGGCAGATCAAAGAAATGGTAAGAAATGAAAGTGTAGATGTGTATACAAGTTTCCCAAAATGCAAAGCATGGTGCCTCCGGCAAACACCACAGTTTCGGGAGCAGGGGTCAGTTTCTGAAATGCTGTGGTCTACCATCATCTTCAGTGAACCCCAGCAGAACACACAGAGCAATTAATCGAAGGAAAACATTCATACAAAGCTGGGGCAGAGGTGGAGCCCTCTCTCTGAAAGCCACGTGGGAAAAGATGACTAAAACAGAAAACAGATTACTAGGGTTCTTTATTTATTTGTATTTGTTTGGTTGGTTGGCTGGCTGGTTGGTTTTCACAAAGGCTGAGTTTTATTATGTTGGAAAACCCCACATAGCAAACTCCAATTTTGTCCTTGAGTCATACTAGTTTTTTTTTTAATTCTATATATTCCTTTATTCACTTTACAACCAATATCATCCATTCCTCTCATCCCAGGACACCTCATAAAAGTCATTCCCCCCCCCATTCCCCTTAAGGGGAAGCCCACTCTCAAGCCCCCCAACCCCCACCCCCGGCCGACGGCCCAACACTCCATGCTTCCACACTACCCATCAAGATGCTGAGGACTAGGCACATCCTTTTCCAGGGAGGCCAAGCAAGGCTGTTCATTTAGAGGTGCAGGATCCACAGACAGGCAAGTAGGCAACAAGTTCAGGGACAGCCCCTGATCCGGTTGTTCTGGGAACCCACATAAAGACAAAGCTGCTTATCAACTACATATGTGCAATGGTCCTATGTCCAGCCCATATTTACTCGTTGGTTGGAAATTCAATCTCTGGGAGTACCCAAGAGTCCAGAATAGGTGATTCTGTTGGTCTTCCTGCAGATTCCCTGTCCTCTTCAGGTCTCTCACTATTTCTTCCAGCTTTTCCATAATATTCCCAAGCTCCATCTAATGTTTGGCTCTGAGTCTCTGAATCTCTTTCCATTGGCTGCTGAGTGGAGCCTCTCAGAGGACAGTTATGCTAGGTTCCTGTCTGAAAGCATAAAGGAGTATCATTAATACTGTCAGGGATACCTCCAGAAGTTCCTTTATTGTTCAGAATTGATTTAGCTAGCCTGGTTTTTTGTTTTTACATATGAAGATGAGAATTGTTCTTTCAGGATCTGTAAAAAGTTTATTGGAGTTTGGATGGGGATTGTGTTGAATCTGTAGATCACTTTTAGTAAGATAGCCCATTTTCACTATGTTAATCCTACAGATCCATGAGCAAGGAAATCTTTCCATCTTCTCATTGATATATTCCTCAGTCTCTTTCTTCAGAGACTTGAAGTTCTTGTCATAAAGGTCTTTCACTTGCTTGATTAGAGTGACACCAAGGTATTTTATGTTATTTTGTTCATACAGGAAATTGTTCTGAAATTTTTTCTTTGTTGAGTCTCTGTGTACTTTAGGTACCAAAGTGACTATGGCCCCTAGAATGAGTTTGGCAGTGTTCCTTCTGCTCCTATTTTGTGGAATAGTTTGAGGAGTACAGGCATTAGCTTTTCTTTGAAAGTATGGTAGAATTCTGCACTAATACCATCTGGTCCATGACTCTTTTTGTTGGGAAACTTTAAGTGACTGCTTCTATTTTCTTGGGGAAATATTCAGATAGTTTACTTGATCTTGACTTAGCTTTGGTATTTGGTATCTGTCTAAAAAGAATCATCCATTTCAGCTTTTGGACTGGGATAACATGAGGGCAAGATGTTGCTGCTAGTGTCTCCCAGTTTCAATGGCAGATCCACCAGGATTCACCACCAGAGGATTTAGATTTAATATGGTTTACAAGATTAGGATTCTAGTTATTGCACCCAGCAATTAAGTTACTATTGTTTCTGAACTAAGTGTGTGTGATGTTTTACTTCACACAGTGGTTCGACTGGGTTCCAGAGAGAGAGTGTGGGTTTGCCTGATGTGTACCACAAAACGCTGTGGGGGGGAGGGGGTGAAGCATGGGGCTGGCAGGGTAGTGACCAGCCAGTGGGAACTTAGCAAGCTGGGTGGAGAGACATTTCAGGACCTCCAGGCCAGAGAGTCTCCACGAGATAAGAACAGGCCAGCCATTGTCTGCCAGTGCATAGCTGGCCAGCCCACCAAGGCAGAGAGTGGCTGGGTGTAGCACAGTAACAGCCATTCTTTTTAATATTTCCCACAATATGCGGCGAATCCACTAGAAATGTTGGGCAAGAATCCACTAGAAATGTAAGATTGCTAGCCTGAGAGAGCTTTATTTTTTTTGTGTGAGTAGCTGGGTAGCACTGGGACGAGTCAAGTGGACTCAAGCACGGGATCCTTGAAACCGAAAGAGGGCTCTGAGATCCCTGCTGTGGAAAGAGACAAGATGGCCGCTCTGAGTCAGAGAGAGGAAGAATGAGAAAGCCTACCCCTTGAGGCAGCGATTGATTGAACTGTGAATTTATAAAAATGGTATCATTTGCTGTTAGGATAGATTTATATACTGATTTTGTCCCAGTCATGTGGGAAATTTTACCCCCAGTTCAGAACTAGAATAGGGAAAATTAGTCACTGACTCCAAGTAGAGAGGGCAGTGATAATTACCTACTATAATCAGGCATTAATTATTAATGTCTGTGACTCCAAGCAGAGAGCACAACAGGTAGATGCTATAACAAGATGGTTGCTCTAGGCAGTGAGCTTAACAAGTAAAACCTACCTGCTTCCTATAGGCAGATGTTAGTGGAAGTTTGAATTAATTGTTTTCAAGGTGGCATAAATAGATACTGCTCTAATATGTCTTACAGGATACTCAAATTCTGTCTAACATGGGCTCCATGGGAATTTTGGGTTATTATCCTGCATGGCAAAATAGAAAAGGCCTAAGAATAGGCTCACACAGTATTTTAGTTCACTTCATTTGTTCGGGATTGTTTTAATTTTCAAAATGGGTATGATTTTGAGATTTGTGGTTATATTACTCCTCTGGGAAAGAGGTCAATATAAAGATTTTTCAGGTTACCTACTCAAGGATATGCTGATTTGGGAGAAAGGTTTTGTTTTTGTGTTTTTAGAAAATGTGGTTAGTGACTATACACCTTACAGTGTAATATGGATCAGGTATGATAGAGGGAGACCCCCATAGAGAACTAGATTCCAGAGAATCAAAGAAAAAAGTTATCTTGATGATACTAAATTTTGTTTTGAGATTTGTATATTATAGAATATACAGCCTTGTTGAGTCTCATCATCAGACATGCTGAACTGACCTGCTTGAACTCCTAATGTCTCAGACTTTCAGCCAGATCCAGTTAGGACACAGACATCAGAGACTAATACAATTGTTGGTGTGGCCTTTTTAAGGCCAACCAACTACCCCATTTTCCCTCCCCTCCCCATGCTTCAAAAATATCTCAAAGCCCATATTCAGCTTGAGGAAGTTATGAAGAGATGTCGTCCTAGCTCCCTGGACTTTGGGGCTGGAGGTGGTTATTATAAGGTTGTCTTTCTAGGGAACTTAGAAATGATCATAATTGGAACAGAGGCCGGGGGTGGGGGATAGCTAGAATTGATTGTATAGCCATAATCTCATTTGATACAAATCTTTATAATTATTACTAAATTGAAGTCATAATTTCTTATTTTGGTACAGAATTTATTTTGATATACAATCAAGGTTTCATAGGTATAAATTTCTCCTATTGATACGAAAAAATTATAATTACAAGGCTTGGAAACAGTCCTTCTATAAATGCCATTATAAACTGATCTGAGATATTTATGCCTGTGAGTTAAGGGTCAAATAGCAAATTCATGGCTCTGAGTTTGTTGTTAGTGTGTTTTTTTTATTTTCTACATTTTTTGTTTACATTCCAAATGATTTCCCCTTTCCTGGCTCCCCCCTCCCCATAAATCTCATAAGACCTCTTCCCTCCACTCATTCCCCAATCAACCCCCTCCCACTTCTCTGCCCTGGTAATCAAGCCTTTATAGGACCAGGGCTCTCTCCTTCCTTCTTCTTGGGAATCATAGGGTGTTTTCAAATATTTTAATTAGAAATATCTGAGGGTAATTAATGGACAACAGTCCAGATTATTTTACATAGATAGTTGGTTTTCAAAAACATCAAAAATCCACAGAATGTGACATTTAATGTTATTTTTCCACTTGTTGAGACCAATCTGCTCCTAACAGCTTCCCCTTTATAGGTTCAAAGAAGCAACAGAGCATCTATACCTACAAGTACAGCCACTGAGTAGAAATTGCCTATCTCTCCTGCACACCTGTACTGTCCTTGAGTGGAAACAAGTTACAATTTAGGACATCTTAGTTATGCTGAGACAGAATAGGCTAGTCCTTAATAATTCCTGTTTTTTGAAGGTCTGTCAGATGATCCTGGGCCAGAAGGTTGAAGACTGATGCTCCAACTTCCTGACTCACTGGAGCTGTATAGGTAGGCAGCTGTCTCTACAATTTGTCTCAGTTCTGGAAGCTGTGTTAGGGATCTTCAGATAGTGTTGGTCATTCTCGGATTTCTGATGGGGTTGAAAGACTACTTACAGTCTCATAGCCAACCCAAACTATTAACATTGAGAGAACATATTTGAGAGGATGGTTTTCAGATGGAATACAGTCTAAGCCAGGACAAAAGTCAGGTGCAAAATTATAAGTCTTTTAAGTTAGGATAGATGACAGTGTTCTATTTTTTTGACAGAAATGATGGACTGGTGTTAGGCCATTCTTGTACTTTATAAATTACAAAATGGTAATAGTTGTGCTCAATTTATATTTGAGAGAAAAGTTTTGTTTTTTACTAGAACAGAAAGGGGGATGTGTTGTAGATGGCCCTGGTACTGCCTGTATTTTGATGTTAATTCCACTTTCCCAGGAGGGGCTATCTGGAAGACTCAGGTGACTTCTTGCAAACCTTCCCCCAGTGAATAAAGGGACCAATCACTGGGCAAGTAGGCGGGACTTCTGGGTTGGAAGGAGAAAGAAAGGAAGCAGGAGGGCAGTCATGGGCTTTTGGACAGGGATAGCTTAAGGACAAAATGTAGCTGCTACTTACTATCTCCCAGTTTCAATGGTGGATCCACCAGGATTCCCCACCATAGGATTTAGATTTAATATAGCTTGCAAGATTAGGATTCTAGTTTTTGCACCCAGCGATTGAGTTACTTTTGCTTCTGGGGGAAAAAATCCTCCATTTCATTTACATTTTTCAATTTTGTGAAGTACAGACTTTTGAAATAAGAACTAAGGATTCCTTAAATCTTCTCATTGTCCATTTTTGTCTCTCTTCATTTCTGATTTTGTTAATTTGGGTAATGTCTCTCTGCCTTTTAGTTAATTTGCCTAAGGGTTTATCTATCCTGTTGGTTTTCTCAAAGAACCAGCTTTCATTGATTATTTCTATTGTTCTCATTGTTTCTAATTGACTGATTTCAGCCCTGAGTTCTGCCCTCTACTCCTCCTGGGTATGTTTGCTTTTTTTTCTGGAGACTGCATATGTCCTTTTAAGTCATTAGTATGAGAAAGCGCCAACTTCTTTATGAATGTGTTTAGTGCTATGATCTTTCCTCTTAGCAGTGCTTTCACAGTGTCCCATAAGTTGGGGTGTGTTTTGCCCCCATTTCCATTCAAGTCTAAGAAGTCTTTAATTTCTTCATTTCTTCCCAGACTCAGTGATCTTTGAGTATAGAGTTGTTCAATTTCCATGTGTATGTAGAATCTGTGGTTTTCTGTTGTTGTTGAAGTCCAGCTTTCATCCATGGTAATCTGATAAGATTTATAGGGTTATTTTAAGCTTCTTGTATCTGTTGATGTTTGCCAACTTTTCAGAAGGTTCTGTGAGGTGCTGAGAAGAAGGTATATTCTTTTGTGTTTGGATAAAATGTTCTATAGATATCCACTAGGTCTATTTGAATCATAACCTCTGTTAGTTTCATTATTTCTCTGGTTGGTTTCTGTTGCAGAATTTTCCATGCCCAATCATATTAGTACAGTGGAAGGCCTGTGATTGGACAGGAAAAGGAGTCAGAGCTCAGAGTTGGAGGGACAGAGGCCGCAGGAAGAGAAGAAAAAGGAACCAAGATAGATTTGTGTGACATCTACTAATCAAAATAGGTAAGTTTTGATAAGGTTAGAAATATTGGGATAAAGCTTTTATCATTATCAATTGGCTTTTAAATGATTGTATTGGCATCTTGTAAATTGTGATATTACTGATACTTAAATCCGATTGATTAATTAAGCTTTAAGAGTTTTGCTTTACTTGGTTTCTAGAGTGAGAGCCTGCTGATGGTGGAGAGGTAACACAGCTGAGATGCTGTGGGAGCTATCTGGGAGAGAATAGCTTGGTGGCAGTGAGACCGGTTGAGCGAAACCCCACCAGGACATGGTGCTGAGGCCTGGTGGGGCAGGAAAGATGCTGGGTTCATATTTTTAATATTTCCTGCAACAAGTTTCTGTCCCTTTGAGCTGTCCATTAGTGAGAGTTGGGTGTTGAGGTCTTGTGGGGTGGTGAGCTGTGATAGGCAGCCTGGTCCCTGGTTGAGCTCAGGCTTAAAACTCCGGTGACCCAGCAGGTGACTGTTGCCTGAAAGGGACTGCAGGCATTTGACTACACCCCTTGGGCTCCTGGCTCCTGTCATGTAGCTACAGCCTCCCACAATCCCTCACAGAGAGGTTTGTGGCCATCAGTCACATAGGAGCAACACCAAGCCCTCCCACATGCAGATAAAGTATCTCCAAGCTCTCAGACTAAGCCAATGAGAAATACCTGCTGTCAGATCCTGACCCATCCCAAAACTGTATATAAGAATTCTATCTGGTATGAGAACTACTCCATAGTCTGAGAGCTTCTGTTATTTAAGAGCTATAACACTGCCGCTTGGGAAGAGGTCTGCTCTCCTCAACTGCCACCAGAAGCTCCCCCACACTCCTTGCTGGCTAGTCAGCCTCTCTATGGGGCAGCCCGGCCCAATTCAGCACAGATTCAGCACAGAGTGACATGGAACAACTGAGACAGAGACTGAGCTGGAGCCAGCTGCAGCAATGGAGGCGGTAGAGATGACTCCCTGTTCCTGCTCTCACTCTCTCCCCTTCGTCTGAACAGTTGCACCCAGACAGGACAGAGATCTCCATGGAAAGCCTCCAGTAAACAGGTCCACAAGGTCTCCCACTATTAATGTGTGTGGTTCAATCTGGGATTTAAGCTTTAGTAATATTTTTTATGAATGTGGGTGCTCTTGCTAGAAGGTCAGAATTGAGATGTCCTATTGGACATCCTATTGAGATGTCCAAAGAAAATCCATTTCCTTTGATGAGTATTAAGCATCATTCTCTGTCTCTTTTGATTACTTTTGGTTGAAGTCTATTTTATTAGATATTAGAATGGCTATTCCAGCTTGTTTCTTTGGTCCATTTGCTTGCAAAAGCTTTTTCCAGCCCTTTATACTGAGATATTTGTTATAATGACTATCTTTGTTACTGGAATGTGTTTCTTGTATACAACAGAATGATGGACTCTGTTTATGCATCCATTCTGTTAGCCTGTGTCTTTTTCCTGGGAAATTGAGTCCATTGCTGTTGAGAAATATTAATAACCAATGATGGTTACTTCCTGTTATTTTGATATTGGTGTTGGTTGATTGTGTGTGTGTGTGTGTGTGTGTGAGAGAGAGAGAGAGAGAGAGAGAGAGAGAGAGAGAGAGAGAGATTCTCTTCCGTTGCTTTTCTTTCTTGTATTTTCTTGAGTGTAGTTAGATTTGTTCAGTTGGGGTTTTCCTTCTAGTATCTTCTGTTAGGCTAATGGAAAGGTATTATTTGAATTTGGCTTTGTCATGGAATATCTTGGTTTCTCCATCTATAGTGATTGAAACTTTTGCTGGGTATAGTAGTCTGGGCTTATATCTGTGGTCTCTTAGGTTCTGTAACACCACTGCCCAAGCCCTTCTAACATCTAGAGTTTGAGTTAGGAAATCAGGTGTAATTCTGGTAGATCTGCCTTCATATGTTACTTGACCTTTTTCCCTTGCTAAAACTCTTCCCTTGTTAAAATTCTTTCTTTGTTCTGTATATTTAGTGTTTTGATCATTATGTTGTAGGAAGTTTTTTTTCTGGTCCAATTTCTTTGTTGTTCTGTGAGCTTTTTATACCTTTATAGACATCTGTGTCTTTCGGTTGGGGAAATTTTCTTCTATGGTTTTGTTTAAGATATTTTCTGGGCCTTTGAGCTGGGATTCTCCTCCTCTTCTTCCTCCTCCTGCTTCTACTCCTCCTCTCCCTCCTTTTCCTCCTCCTTCCCCTCCTCTCCCTCCTCCTCCTTCTTCTCCTCCTTCCCCTCCTTCTCTTCTCCTCCTTCTCCTCCTCTTCTTCCTCCTCTTCCTCTTCCTTTTCCTCCTTCTCCTCCTCCTTCTCCTACTTTTCCTCCTCCTCCTCCTCTTCCTCCTATTCATATTATTCTTCGACTTGGTCTTTTCATAGTGTCCCACATTTCTGGCATGGCTTGTGTCATGACCATTTTAGATTTTGAATTTTCATTGACTAATATATTGATTTATTCTATCATACCTTCTACACCTGAGATTGTGTCCTCCATCTCCTGTATTCTGTTGGTGATGCTTACATCTGTAGTTCCCATTCCTCTCCTACATTTTCTATCTTCAGGACTTCTTCAGTTTGTGTTTTCTTTATTGCTTCCATTTCTCTTTTCATGTCTTGGACTGTTTTATTCCTATCCTTGTGTGTATGATTGTTATTTTCTGTATGTCTTTAAATTTATTTCTTTTAATGCCGCCACATCTTTGAATGTATTTTCCTGTATTTCCTCAAGGTATTTATTCATTTTCTCTTTAATGGCCTCTATCATCTTATAAGATGGGGTTTAAGATTCTCTTCTTATACTTTCAGTCTCATTAGGATATACGGGGTTTTTCTGTAACAGGATATCTGAGCTCTGGTGGTGTCATACTGCCCTGGGTCTAGTTAATTGTGGTTTTTGATGTCCTTTAGGTATCTGATTTTCCCTGGTGTTGGCTGGATGGTTCTACCAGCAATAGAACTTCTCAGGAAGATGGGAGGAGCTGTGGCCAAACAATGTATGTCAGGGTATCCTACTCTGCTGGCTATGCCTGATATAGACCCCAGTTTGTTGTCTGTCATGGGTGGACCATACTCTGTAAGCTGTGTCCCAGTCAGACCCAGCTGGGGTGACAGGAAGACATGAGTAGGATGGGTGGTCAAGCAAGGTTCTAAGATGGTTAGATTTGGGGCTCCTCAAGGTTTCCACAGGGAGGCAAAATGCTCTTGGGGTCCTGCAAGATTCTGCCAAGCAGAGGAGTAAGGCCAGACCTAAATAATGGGTCTCAGACGACCATGCACCATGCCACTCCCAGAATACTCTGTTTTTTTTAAGTATATATTACTTATAAAGCACACTTGTGGTCATGCTAGTACATAAGTTCCAGACATCGGTGGCTAGAACAAATGTAAAACAATTCTGGGTTTATAATCTTATAATAATACAATAATTTAAAATGTAAAAACTTGACTGATGTTAATAATTTTCTGTCTCACATTTTTTGCCGGTTCATTTCTAAGAATATAGTACACTGATCTTTCAGCAGTCTTGTAAAGAAATTTTCTGTTGACATGGTTGTCAAGAGTGTATCCCAGGATATGACAACATAATATTCCAAATCAATTTTTTTATTTGAATACATACATAGTGAATACATATCAGGAAAAACTGTTCTGGGAAGATTAACGCTGTGCACATTCGCTGCATTGTGTGCATTTATTGTAATCAGCATTTGTCCCCTGGCATCAGCTTTTCCTCTGAGTTTTCCTGTGACTGCTGAATGGTAGATAAAGAACTGTTAGTGACTCCGTGATGTGTTTACTGAAATGCCTGTTCGTGCATTTTATAATGTCTTCAGTTGTATGGGAAGAACTGATTTCAAAAGTGTCTTCTTCAGTAGAATAGATATTATGGATGGACAGGATGTGGGCTGAATGTAGGAGGGATGGGAACAGAAGGGATCAGGTAGGGAGAGGACAGAGGGAGAGAGTACTGGGAGAGACTACTGGAATGAGGCGGGGCATCTCTGGGACAAGCTAGAAAACTAGGTCAATGGAAACTCCCAGGAGTTTATAACTTGACCTAGACTAGTCTAAACTAAGAATCCTAGAAATGGGGGTACGGGGCCTGACCTGGCTGTCTCCCATAACTAGACAAGACTTCCAGTAGAGGGATTGGGTCACCAACCCAACCACAAAACCTTAGACCTGCAATTTTTCCTACCTACAAGATACACAGGGGTAAAAGACAAAGCAAACATTGAAGGGGCAACCAAAGACTGGCCCACTTGGCACCCATGCCATGCCAGGGAGCCCACCCTTGACACTGTTAAGGATAGTCTGCTGTATGTGCAGACAGGTGCCTAGCATAACCATCATCAGAGAGGCTTCACCCATCATGTGATAGAAACAGATGAAGAAACCCACAGCCAAACATTAGACAGAGCTGGGTAAATCCTGCAGAAGATGGGGAGGAAGGATTGTAGAAGCAAGATAGGTCAAGGACGTCACAAGAAAACCCACAGAATTAACTAATCTGGGCCCATCGAGGCTCATAGAGACTGAACCTCCAACCAGAGAGCCTGCATGGAACTGACCTAGGCCCTCTGCATATGTACCAGTTCTGCAGCTTGTTCTTCATGAGGGACTCCTAACAGCAGGAGCAGGAGCTGTCTCTGACTCTGTTGCCTGCCCTTGGGACCCTTTTCCCCTACTGGAATGCCTTGTCTAGCCTCAATAGAAGAAGATCCACCTAGTCTTATGAAAATTTGATATGCCAAGGCTGGTTGGTATCCATGGGAGGCCTCCTCTTTTTGGAAGAGATATGGAGGAGTGGATGGGGGAAAGAGGAGAGGAGGAGGAGAAGAGGGACAGGAAACTTCAGTCAGGAGGTAAAGTTAGTTAGTTAGTTAGTTAGTTAGTTAGTTAGTTAGTTAATTAATTAATTTTAAAAAAACAAATTTAAAAAGTATATTCCTCACTTCATATTGGCACATATCAAGCTTGAAATTAAAATAGTGTTTTCTGTGGCCAATGATCTTCACACTCAGTTTCTATTTCTAACCCTGTGGTTGTTTGCTTTGCAATGAAGTTGTGAGCTTCGGAATTGGGAATTATAAGTCTTTGAATGATTCTGATAGCATTTTGACATACTTGATTAAATAGTTCAAACTTAAAGTTTTACTTTTTAATGATTTACTTCAAAGGTTTGCTGCCTAAGAGCTGAAAGCTCCCTTTCTGCCTCGGATGGAAGAGTTAATGGTACTGTGGTCGCTCCAAGGATAGACTCTAGGTATGACCCGCAAACTCAACACACAGATCGCGGTGCCTCTCCAATGCTGAGCCGCTCTCTCCTCTGTAGGAAGAGGCAGGGCACTAACGTTGACAGTGTAAGCACTCCACTCTGAAATGGCCAGACCAGAAGTGACTTTGAGGCCCAGTGGTGCTCCAAACTTTCCCAAGAGTGCACTGCCATGTGTGATCGCCTGCTATGCTCCTAAACCATGCCCTCCTCTGAGAATTAGCAAGGACCACTCCTCATGCACATGCTAACCCCCTAGGACACATCTGTCCCCTATGCCAGCTCCATTGCCCCACTACCTTCACTGACAAAGCCCAAGTTCAAAGACAAGTTGTGAAGGATGTAAAGAGGGAAGACAGAGCACTGGCCTGGGCTTTTCTGAGTGCAGGGACCTGTGTAGCCTCAAAGCCAGCCATGCCTTTCATTGTCACATATAAGGCCAGATTTTCTTCAAGGAAATTTAAATGCTAAAGTCCAACTCCCAGCTTAGTAATTTGGTGATCTTCGTCAAATCTACTGAGCTTCAGAGCTTTTACCTGTAATGTGGGAGTTAGAAAATATCACAATTGAATTGTTATAGAAAAGGGCTTTACAACAATCTATACTTTAAAAAGCATCTGATACGTTGTAAATGCCAAGTAAATTATAGCTCTTGGTACTTAAAAGAGGCTGGAGTATCATAACCTTCCTTGAAATGTAATCAATACCAATGATTTCTAAATACAATTGGAACAAGTAATTATAGTGTTTCAGGATCCTTGTCTGTAATGAAACTTGTGAATTAATATATGCAAAGAACTCAGATAAGTGCCTGGTACATGTTAAATAGTAAGTGTTATGTAGGTATATTTTTATTATCATACTTTATTCCTAAAAACAACTAGAGTAGGCAGGTGGTGATATACCCACTGCACAAGTGAGCAAGCTGAGATCAGAGAGATCCAACAAGAGCTGATCAATATCATACTGATAGGAATGGGTAGATCTGCACATCAAATATGAAACAGCCCGATTTCCTTCCAGAGCAGGCTGCTCCAGGGGTGAATTTCATGGCTCTTGCTATTCTTTCTCTAAAGTAGAAAGCACATGCAAAGAACTAGAACTAAACCTAGTTCAATGGGTGATGAGGGTCCTGAAGCCCTCAAGTCATTTCTGAAAAATCATAAATAGAAAACTTCTAGACTTAACAGATTTACAAAATCCTTCCCAGTTCTAACATGAGAAATTTGCTTTGCCACTTCCTTAGCTCTCTGCTTATGACTTTCTGTCACCTGCAGTTCTACTGTATACACACATACTGCTGACCCACACTCAATGGATACCAGCAAACATACAATGATGACGTTCTTAGTGATGTTACCCAGTTAACGGTTGCATTCCCTCTATGGCTTCTATTGAGCCAGTGTTCTACGACTGCTGTCAGGCCTGTCTCTCCACCTTTCTTCCCCATCTGTTATAATTCAGATGTTAAATATCTCCCCAAAGGTCAAGTGTTAAAGACTCGGTCACCAACTTATTGCTGTTAGGAGATGAAGTCTCATGAAAAGAAGTAGGGTGATTAGAAGTATGTCCCTGAAGGGAACTTGGGGTCCAGTCCCTCCTCTCTGTTTCCTTGCCATTATGGGTAAAGTGATTTTCTCCATTACTTCCTCTCCACCATAGCACACTATCTCACTACAGGCCCAAGAAAAACAGTACTGTCTTAGGGTTTTTATTCCTGCAACCAAACATCACAACTAGAAAAACAACTTGGGAAGGGAGTTACACTTCCACAACACTGTCCATCCTTGAAGGAGGTCAGGACAGAAACTCAAACAGAGCAGGAACCCAGAGAAAGGCGTCAATGCAGAGGCCATGAATGGCTGCTGTCTACTGGCTTGATTCACATGGCTTGCTCAGCCTTCTTTCCTATAGAAGCCAGGATTACCAGCACAGGAGCAATGCCACCCGCAATGAGATAGGCCTGACCCCATTGATCACCAATTGAGAAAACGCCTTAAAGCTGGATCTCATGGAGGCATTTCCTCAACAGAGGTTCCTTCCTCTCTGATGAGTCTAGATTTGTCAAGTTGACACACAGAACCAGTCACTACAAGTACTAACCAGCTTCAAGCTCTGAAACTATATGTCAAAATGAACCTTTCCTCTGTTATTTTGTCACAGTCGCAAGTAGTTTACTGAGACATCTTCCATTACTAGAACTGCCCTGCTCAGGAGAACGAATGTTTTCGAGGCCAGTTTGGTTCCAGACTCACTCAGGAGAGCCACACGGGTCAGGACAGAAAAGGCAAAGGAAGATCTCACACCACAGAAAAGAAGTCAACTCCACTGACTGCTGATCCAAGCAGGAGACATGTGGGACAGGTGTACTTGATCACACTGTAGGTGATGAACCTCCTCGCATCACAAACCTGAAAAACACATCCTCAAGTTTATTATCAAGGCCATCTTCATGTTGTGACTGAAATGTTGTATGTCAAAACCATGTATTTTAACATGTGAAAGCTTGCTGAATGAACCTATCTCAAGAACATAAATCTGCTATCAAGTGTTTAAGGAACTGGGTCTAAAATCAAAAGATTGTTTATGTTGGTGTGGTAGGTTGCTGGAGCTGCCAATCACCCCAGGAACCAGTGAAGAAGGTTGACGACCTGGAGGGCCAAGAATATAGATCCACTCTCCACTGGCCTGAGAGGAGATCACTATTCATATTAGCCAGAGGTCCTGTGTCCCTCTGCCTAAAGCTGTGTCCACTGTGCTTTGGTTTGTCTCTGGAACCCAGCAGTCTGGGAAACTTGGGCTCCAAAAAGCCCAGAGGGACTATTCAAAGTCTCAATCAGATGTCAGTCTCATAGATGAACAAAGAATTCTTCCCATGGGGCTGGCATTTTCTCAAGCCCTGGTTCTATCCCACTAGAAATGAAGGATAGTACAAGCAAGCCAGATGAGGTGTTACATAAAAATTCCTACACATGATTACACATGCCCGACAGAGCTTGCATCAGCCTGAAGGTCTGTAGATAGGTTTCAATCCTTGATCAGGTGGAACTTTGCCAAAGTGGAAAAAGATCCCATTGGTCTGAAGCAGCCAAGTGCCTGTACCTAAGACGATGTATTCAAACCGGTGATGCTTCACTTGAGGATGTCTAGTTGCCCAAAGAACCCATGTTGTCTTCATATGCTTATATTTTCTGACTCTTTATACTCTTCCTGAGTACAACCACCTGCACTAACAGGAAAAATGACAGATAAAACAGGCTGTGGAGTGACTCTGTGATAGACCACTCTCCAAGCATACAGGAAATCCTAGTGCAATCCTCAATACAATGAATTTATTAACTGACCAATTAAGTGATTAAAATAAATGCTTTGGTAGCTGAAGAAATGTTTTGATGGTTAAGAGCATTTACTGCTCTTCCAGGGATTAGGATATGAGTTTGGTTCCTAACATTCATATTGGGTGCCCCACAACCTCTTATAGTTCCAATGTTCTTGTCTGGTATATACATGTGGCATGCACACACACACACACACACACACACACAGAGAGAGAGAGAGAGAGAGAGAGAGAGAGAGAGAGAGAGAGAGAGAGAGGGAGAGAGAGATACATGCATATACATAGAAACAAAAATAAATATAAAAAATTATTTGGTCACAGGAAATAGTCTTTTAAGTGATATTTTTATTAAAATAGAACTAACTTTTAGAAAAAGCCATGTGTTTATATCAGGTGGGTTTTACATACTAAACACAGCTGTGTAGCCTCCATCCATGTCCAGCTTGGACTACAACATAGCTCTCCAAACACATCTCCTTTATCACCTCTCATCCAACAGCCCTCCAAGATAACACTTGTCTTCACTGTCGTCACATGGATTTCTACCAGTGGTTTGAACTTCATGAAATTACACAGTGTTTATTTAAATGTGTTTCTTTATTCAATATTAAGTGTATGAAAGTCATCCATGGATTGTGTGCAGTGGGAGCATGTTCCTTTTCATTGATGCTGTGTGTGTATTCTACTGTAGGCATGTATGCTCTTTGAATGTTAGCTCTAGGTTTAAGTTATTAGTGACAATACTAAAATGAATATTTGGTACAGGTCATTTAAATAAGGCTGGTGTAAGGCAAACTATTGTCAATCAAACTTTTCCTCTATTTGGTAGTTAGATTATCTTTCTGATTTTCTTCCCATAGCTTCTAAATGAAAATTAGATTTCAGAGTTTTGCTGGACCAATGAGGTGAATTAGCAGATAAAAATCACCTACCGTACAAGCTTGAAAAACTGAGGTCAGTTCCCAGAGACCATGGTGGAAGGAGAGTCCTGAAGTTGCCCTCTGACCTCCAGATGTACAGCATATAAGTACTCACGTGCACACAACCATAAATTTAAAAGTTTGTAAGTTTTGCAAATTAATAACTAGAAATCCTACAGGGGAAAAAGAACTAGAAATCAAAAAATATCATTATTAAAATCAACAAAAGTAATAAAATATTAAAATAATAATTATGAAAGTAAAGACAAAACATTAAAAGAAGAAAAATGGCATATGCCAATGGTCTTCAAATGAAAACGATTTATCTAGCACCGTACATGTTTCTTTTTTACCGTACATGTTTTTAATTTGGCTCCTACAACTTATAAATCGTAATTATCATTGAAACATATGCATTCAGTATAATATGTATGTCATACACTTTAAGAATAATTTACCTTGACGGCTCCACCTGAATCCCAGGAGGCCTGCTGCTGGCAGGGACAGCCAGGTGAGCTCCCCAGGCCCCAAACTCCATCTTCCCATCTAACCACAATCCCAGATACCCGCGGCCATCAGCAACCACCGAGTGAAAGCCTTACTCCAGTCCCCTGCCTGCTGGCCCCTCTGAGCACACCCTGCAGTGGCGAGCTCCACGATGCTTTTCTCTGCACTTCACTTCCCAAGCCACAAATCCCTGGAGGCCTGCTGCTTCCCAAGACAAACAGAGGCCTACAGTCATCAGGAATCCCTAGCTCTACTTGCATCCCTGGAGGCCTGCTCCCGTCTGGGACAGCCAGCAGCCTGTGGCCATCGGGGTCTATCAGCTCTACCTGCATACCTGAAAGCCTGCTGACATCATGAACTACAAGCTCTACCTACAGCCCCAGAGGCCTGCTCCCATGAGGGACTGACAGGCCTTCCAATTCTAGGAACAACCAGAAGGCTAAAGGCCAGCATAAGAACACAATCAACAAAAACCAGGGCAAAATGGCACCACCAGAACCCAGCTATCCTACCTACTACAACAAGCCCTGAATATCCTAGCACAGCTGAATCACAAGAAAGTGACCTTAAATCTAATCTTATGAAGAGGATCGAGGCCTTTAAAGAAGAAATGGGTAAATATCTTAAAGAAATACAGGAAAATACAATCAAATAGGTAAAAGAAAAGAAAAAACTGTTCAAGACCTGAAAACAGAAATAAAAGCAATAAAGAATATACAATCTGAGGCAATCCTGAGATGGAAAACCTAGGAAACGAGAACAGGAATTACAGACATAAGCATCACCAACAGAATACCAGATATAGAAGAATCTCAAGCATAGAAAATATAACAGATGAAATTGAAATGTGTGTCAAAAGCTGCTAAAACTAAAAAGGTTCTGACACAAAATATCCGGGACACTATGAAAAGACAAAACCTAGGAATAACAGAATAGAGGAAGAAGATTCCCAACTCAAAGGCCCAGAAAATACCTTCAACAAAATCATAGAAGAAAATTTCCCTAACCTAAAGAAAGAGATGCCTATAAATAAAATGTGCAAGAAGCTTACAGAACAACAAATGGAGTAAACCAAAAATGAAATTTTTTTCCTACCATATAATAAAGAAGGAATATTATTATTAAGGGTTATAGGTCTATGTAAATCATAATTTAACTTTGTGAGTGGTAGCCATCAAGAAATCCATGCATTTCATTTAGATTTTCCAATTTTGAGGAGTATAAACTTTTAAAGTGAGAACTTCTTACTCACTGAATTTCCTCAGTGCCTGTTGTTACGTCTCCCTTTTCATTTCTGATTTTGTTGATTTAGATACTGTCTTCCTTTCTTTTAGTTATTTGGAGAAGGGTTTATCTATCCTGTTGATTTTTTTCTGAGATCCAGCTCTTGGTTTTGTTGATTCTTTGTTTTGTTCTCTTTGTTTCTAGTTTACTGATTTCAACCCTGAGTTTTATTGATTCCTGCCTTCTACATCTCTTGGGTGTTTGCTTCTTTTTGTTCTAGAGCTTTCAATTGTGCTATTAAGTCAGTAGTATGTGATCTCACTAATTTCTTTATGGAGGTGCTTAATGCTGTGAATTTTCCTCTTAGCACTGCTTTCATTGTGTTTCATAAGTTCAGGTATGTTTTGATTTCATTTTCATTGAATTCTAGAAAGTCTTTCATTTCTTTCATTATTTGTTTCCTGACCCAGTGGTCATTAAGTAGAGAGTTGTGCAGTTTCCATGAGTTTATAGACTTTCAGTTGTTTCTATTGTTGTTCAAGTCCAGCTTTAATCCATACTGGTCTGATAAGATAGAGGAGTATTTCAATTTTCTTGTATCGGTTGAGACTTGTTTTGTGACTGAGATTATAGTCAGTTTTAGAGAAGGTTCCATGAGGTGCTGAGAAGTTATATTTTGTTGTATTTGGGTAAAAATGTTCTGTAGCTATGTTAGGTCCATCTGCAGCATAACGTCATAACATCAGTTAGTTCAATTTGACGGTTTGTCAGAAAATTGAGAATAACTCTACCTCAGGACCCATCTATCCACTCATGGACACAGACCCAGAAGATGTACAAGGACACTTGCTCAACTCTGTTCATAGGGGCTTTATTCGTAGTAGCCAGAAACTGGAAACAACCTAGACATCCCTCAGAGGGAGGGAACAACCATCCTCTACAAAGACCCACAGCCAAACACTAGGCAGCGCTCAGGGAGTCTTGTGATAGAGCAGAGATAGGATTGAAGGAGCCAGAGAGGTCAAGGACACCACACGAAGACCTACAGAGTCAACTAACCTGGGCCCATGGGGACTCACAGAGACTGAACCACCAACCAAGGAGTATCTGGAGATTGGACCTAAGCCCCCCCCTTACATTTGTAGAAGATATGCAACTTGGTCTTCATGGGGGGTTCCCTAACAATTAGAGGGGGGCCTATCACTGACTCTGTTGCCTGCCTTTGGAACCTCTTCCCCTAGCTGGACTGCCTTATCAGTCCTTGGTGGAAGAAGATAGATGCACTTAGTTTTACTAAAACTTGATGTCCAAGGCAGGTTGGTACCTATGGTGGGGACTTGCCCTTCTCGGAGAGGGGATAATGAGAGGCAGGGGTTTGTGAAAGTGGGATTGGAAAGAGAAGGGGAAGGGGGCCTGTGATCAGGGTATAAATTAAATGAGTGAATAAATAAATAAATAAATAAATAAATAAATAAAACGGATTATAGTGAAAAAGTGGAGGAAGGGGATTCCTGTCTGGCAGTTACAAAGACGGGTGCTGGGAACATGTTGGAGCAGTGGTGTACTGGTATCTGAAGTGCTCAGACACTGAAGAGAATAGATAAAACATGAAAAACCAGGCCACCATGTGTTTTCTACTGCTTTCACAGACTTAGATTGGAGCAGTGCAAAGAGAAGACATCTATTTCTGTCACTGAGCTGGGAAGTTAGGCAACAGCCATCTTGCTACACCCACTGCAGTGCTGGCATCAGTCCCTTCCTCCCCAGGTCCCACCCTGAGGACGAAATGCAGGCTCATGTTAGCACTAATTTTGGCTTTGCTCTTGCTGACTTCTTCTTCAGAAGCCTCTTGGATGGGTGGATTACCCAAGAGTCCTTTACATTGTGTAAGGTAGAATGAGGCTGGGGTTGAAAAGAGGTATGGATGCAGAACTGCATAGAAGACAGGAGACCTCTGGCCTTTCTCAAGCATACCTATTTGAGGAGGAGGACACATTTAAAGACCAGAGAACCATTTTTCTTAAATTCCTTTCACTCTTTTTTTTTTAATTTTTATTTTCTATGTTCTATGTTTACATTCAAAAGGCTTTCCCCTTTCCCAGTTCCCACCCACCATAGTTCCCATAGTTCCTCTCCCCCCCCAACTGTTCCCCAATCATTCCCCCTCCCCCCTCGGTTTCTTTACTAAACTGGATGCAATCTTTACAGGCCCAGGGTCCTCTCCTTTCTTCTTCTTGGGAATCATTTGACTTGCTATTTGTGTCTTGAGTATTTAGTGCTTCTGGGCTCATTAATATCCACTTATCAGTGATTGCATTTCATGTGCATTCTTTTGTGATTGGGTTAATTCACTCAGGATGATATTTTCCAGGTCTAACCATTTACCTACAAATTGCATGAATTCATTATTTTTAATTGCTGAGTAGTATTCCATTGTATAAATATACCACATTTTCTGTATCCATTCCTCCTTTGAGGGATATTTGGGCTCCTTCCAATTTCTGGCTATTATAAACAAGGCTGCTATAAACATAGTGGAGCATGTGTCCTTATTGCATGCAGGGGAATCCTCTGGGTATATGCCCAGGAGTGGGATGCCAGGATCCTCTGGAAGTGACATGCCCAATTTTCTGAGGAACCGCCAAACTGATTTCCAGAGCGGTTTTACCATTTTGCAATCCCACCAACAGTGGAGGAGTGTTCCTCTTTCTCCACATCCTCGCCAGCACTTGTTGTCTCTTGAGTTTTTAATCTTAGCCATTCTGACTGGTGTGAGGTGGAATCTCAGGGTTGTTTTGATTTGCATTTCCCTGATAATCACTCTTTTAACATTATCTCACCCTGTAGTCCTTACCCATCTCCACTTGTGTCACAAAGTGTGCGATGTGGAAGACAACTGTTACCCCTGTGTGTCCGGCTTGGAGCCTCCCAGAACAACCTGCTACCGAAAACATCAAATGTGTTTGAAAACTGACTTCTATTTTGGGCCTGTAGGGATGGCTACATGTTTGGAGAGAGTCTTCTGGTATTAGATCTGAAAATTATGTATATATTAAGCCTTAAATATAATGGGCTAACATTTGGGGAAAGAAATCAACAAAGGAAAACACCAGAGAATTAAGTCCAGTTCAAAGCTGGTGCGTGTCAGGGGGTGATGGGGAAGGTATATGTCTGCCCCAGGTGTGTCTCTACACATCCGCCACGGTTGCAGAATACCACATACCTGGTAAAACACAGAGAAAATAAATGTCTTTCTTTCAGGTCTCGTGACTGGGAACTTGCCAGTGAGGTGAAATCCGGGGAGGTGATTTCACCACGTTCTCACATGACGATGGTTGCTGCATGAGAGAGGCTGGGGAGATGTGTGTTCACGTCTCATCCTCTCATGAAGCCATCATCCCTGTAATAAGGGCCCTGTCGTAAAAGTTCAAAGTACCGCCTCCACATACCCCCAGAACGTGAATCTAGGAGTTACCTCTCCTTCTAAGGACAGGTTCCGTCCTAGCAAGCTGTAAAATGAAAGAAGATAGACTCAAACATATCCACAGGAAGTGAGAAGCCCAGGAAGGTCAGATGTCAAAGGGTAGAATGGCAGTGATGGGGACGCCGAGGGGCGGTCATGGAGAGACACATCCAAAGGGGATGCTTAGGGCCGAACATTCTCATCTCAGATATAAGTGGAAAAGTCAAATGGGAAAAGCAATCCTTGGAGTCATCACATCTCTGCCAATCTTTATCAATTTCATTTCTAGTACCCAATACAGTTTAAACCAAACTATGGTTTAAGAAGTCTGCAACAGAACTTCTTGGTCAAGGTATTAACTTGAATTTACTTTGAATCAAGGAATGAACTTGCAGAGCTGCACAACACGCTAATCCCCAGGCTAGGTGCTTTAAATGCACGAGCTTTTTAACTACAGTGCAATAAAAACAGGGGAGGCAGATCAGGGAATACACTGTCACGGTCCTCTCCCTGATCACGCATTCTCTGATAATTCTTTCCACAACCAATATAAAGCCAATACCCTTTGATAGTAGCATGTCCTCTGATCAAAGAATACAAAGGGAAAAGAAAAGAAATCACAAGGAAAAAAAAGAAAAGAAAACCGAAGAAGGGGGAAACTGGGCCATGGGACACTGGCTCTGTCCGAATTATCACCCAATGTGCTTCAAATACAGCAATCTAGGTCAAATCCGCATAAATTCATTACCGTTCACACTGCAATTACTCAGGGGGGAAATTGTTAGAAGTGATAATGATCTTGAAATAAAGAGAGGAGCGAGAACCAACATACAACAATACGTCCTTTTGTGTTGGAGTAAGGTGGAATGAATGCTTGGCTTCCTGCCCGGCCATCCTGAGACACGTAGTTTGTGGTGAAGTCCAGTCATGTGCCTGTCTGCGTCTCTTTGCTATGCTCTGACTTTCCCCCACCCACTCAGCCCCCGATGACTCACACAACTGTTTGTCCCAGGCTTGCACAGGTCAGATGTGTGTGCAATTCACTCTGGATCCAGCCAGCAGAGTTCTCTCATGCTACCTCAAGCAAAATGGATGGATTTTACTAACCAGTTCTCAGAAAGTTTTTTTTTTATTATTATTATCATCCCCTGCATCCACTACAATATATTTTAATAAAACATATCATCTGGTGGCTGTATTTCTTTCACTATTTTATAAAGTATTGCCCCATGGATACATTCTTTAAGATGAGTCTTTTTAAATAGAAGGTTTACATGTTTGATTTACTACTGGTTTTATACCAAAGACTAACCAATGGCTTTTAAAAAAAAATACCAAACATCTTAGAAGCAAATATTAAAACATGAGAAGCAATGATCCTCTCCCCACCCCACCCCACCCCCACTCAATCTGCTTCCCTTTGGGGAACAATGTGAGGAATGTAAAGAATCCTTCAGGATGCAATACTCTGCTCTGCGCCTTTCCACGCGTAGTAAACACAAAAGCGAGTATACACCGGCACAACTGATGTGACCGTGGGACTGGCTTGATGGCATTACTCTAAGCCTTTTTCCTTTACTACATTTTAGATTCCCCTGCCAGGAAGAGTGGCGTCCACCTCAGAGCTCTATGACAGTTAGTGAGGCAGAGGCTTTCTAGCTTGTTAGCTTTCCTAAACAAGCCTCGGTGGAAATTCTTTATGCCCAGCAATTAATTTCTTTTTTTTTTTTTTTAAGTTTTTATAGTTTGGGAATTCGTTTTCGATTCTTTTTTTTCCTATATTCTTTGTTTACATTCCAAATGATTTTCCCTTTCCCGGTTCCCCCCTCCCCATAAGTCCCATAAGCCCTCTTCCCTCCGCCCCTTCCCCAATCAACCCCCTCCCACTCCTCTGTCCTGGCAATCCCCTACAATGCTGCATCAAGCCTTTCCAGGACCAGGGCTCTCTCCTTCCTTCTTGGGAATGATTTGATTTGTGAGTTGTGTCTTGGGTATTCAGAGCTTCTGAGCTAATGTCCACTTATCAGTGACTGCATTCCATGTGTGTTCTTTTGTGAATGAGTTACCTCACTTAGGATGATATTTTCCAGTTCCAACCATTTGCCTAAGAACTTCATTAATTCATTGATTTTAATTGCTAAGTAGTATTCCACTGTGTAAATGTACCACATTTTCTGTATCCATTCCTCCATTGAGGGACATCTGGGTTCTTTCCAGCTTCTGGAAAAGAAGGCTACTAAAAATGGAGTACAGAGCTAAACAAAGACTTTTCACCTGAAGAACTTCGGATGGCTGAGAAGCACCTTAAGAAATGTTCAACATCATTAGTCATTAGGGAAATGCAAATCAAAACAACCCTGAGATTTCCCCTCACCCCAGTCAGAATGGCTAACATTAAAAACTCAGGAGACAGCAGGTGTTGGTGAGGATGTGGAGAAAGAGGAACACTCCTCCACTGCTGGTGGGATTGCAAGCTGGTACAACCACTCTGGAAATCAGTCTGGCAGTTCCTCAGAAAATTGGGCATGACACTTCCGGAGGATCCTGCTATACCACTCCAGGGCATATACCCAGAGGATTCCCCTGCTGCAATAAGGACACATGCTCCACTATGTTCATAGCAGCCCTATTTATAATAGCCAGCAATTGATTTCAAGGTGCAAAATAACAGACATAAGTATCATCGACTGCCATTCCCACTGAGACACCAACTCATACGCCCAGGATTCTGTTTTCTCATCTACTGTTTTGATATGTGCACATTGGTAGCTGGGGGGAGGTGGGGGAGGGGTCGATCGTTTCAACTGACTTTTTTCTGAATTCCGGTGACATTCAGCACCTGTGGGGAAGCTTTCTGTTACTTCTGCTTGTCTGAATCTTCTGCCACTTCTCTATCCACTGTTCCTAGTTTATCCTGACTAGTCTATGGAAGCCTTACTATTGTGATCATTTTCTACTCGACTGCTCATATTTTACTCTTCTTATTTTCTTGCTGTGAAGTTTGCTTGCTTAAGGTATTTACATGTGGTTTCTATCCTGCCTGGCCCCAGTGTATAAAAGTCTCCTACATTTCACTAGAGTACTCCATAAGTTGTTTGTTCTCCTGGCATTCTTTACTCCAACTCTGTGACCCACATCCAACTTCCATTCTGTGCCTCTGACTGCATCTGCTTCTTTGAGTTTCTGGGAGAAAGGATGAGGCCTTCCTGAGTGTGCTTCAGCCCCCTGTATCTTTTGCCTGGCTTCTGGAAGCAGGATCAGTTAGTTTCCAGTCTCTATGCAGCTCTCACTGGGAGTCTCTTTTTTTTGGGGGGGAGGGGTAGCACTTCTATGTATTTAACGACCTGTGTGTTTTGGTTCATCTCAATGGAGGGAAAGCAGGATCTAAACGCACACGGGCAGTTCACCATCTGAAAAGAGAGTCTCATGTGTGCGACCCCAGAGTTATTTTATTGTGAAATAAAAATGGATGCAAATGAAACCTTTGAAGAATGCAGACGAAAGCCCAGGCCAACAGTAAAAATCAATCAAAATGCCATTGCTTCGATAAGCAGAGGTGTTGAGCTTGCTACAACATCATTCACCGTTGCTTTAAATGTCTATAGCTTTTCATGAGACAAGCATACGTCACCTTCTATTATGTTTATAAAATTTATATGTCATGAAGAGTATTTTCCATAGCCTTGAAAACCTTGACTTTACTAAACGATCTAGAAACTACCCGTTTGCACATAATTCTTAGAAATGAATAATCAAAGATTTTTATTAGTATGTTTATTTCCTGACAAGGCTAACAGATCCAAAGATTCGATGAAAAAGTCTTTTTTCCATCTCTGACTCCCTGTCACCCACTTTCTCTTCTGGAAACTGACAAATAATACCTGATTCTCTGGAGAGAATTGGGTCAGAGGGAATACAACTTTCAGGTCTTAAGTTTTGGGTTTGTGTGTGTGTGTGTGTGTGTGTGTGTGTCTACATGTGTTCATGAATATCTATCTATATGTATGTGTTTGAGAACTACATAACTGACACCCTATATTGCACTACAAACACACTCTTCTTTCCCAAAATAGTTGTCAGTGTGAAAGGAAAATATCCTCTGAGTTTGTATCCATACAATCCAAGACAGTCAGGCTGTGCTGAGCCACGCTGTCGTGTCCATCAGTCCACGAATGTTTTCCATTGTGAACTGTCCAAACATGGGTCCCCTCCGGCGAGGATGACTAACCTAACAATGCCCATGCACCTGTCCCACGGGACAGCTACCCAAACCTTCCCAAGCCTTCCCAGGAAAACCTCTAAACACTGAAAACACATTCCAGGCTTTCCCTGCCCCTCCTTTACCAGGCTTTTTCTTCTTGCCCAAGCCTGTCCCATATAAAACTTGGCTAAGGCTGCACTCCTCAGGGCCTTACCCCCCCTGTTCTGTTCCTTCCCACTCTGGAAATGTATGTACATCCATACCTGAGCTGGTTTCTGCTCCCGGTATTTCCTGTTCGGTGCGGTACCACCCATGAAGCCCTGCCCATCATAAGCATTTCGGTGGCAAGACACATGAGATCACTCAGTAGCTTTACAAACTTAGCTTGCTTTCTTGGCTGTTTTATTACAGCAGTGCTTTGTTGGGGGGTCGGGGGCTGTTGTACACGAGCAATATTAAAGAAGCAGGTTACAGTGCACCGTTGACACTTGCTCTATTTCGATTTCTCAACTTCATTTTGCTAAAAACAAACTTTCCCTTGGCTACCCGCCCGAGCCGCAGGTACCCCAGCCACCAGCCAATCACCTCCTGGCAGATCCCAAGATCACACCTACGTCCCTTTCAGACACCTGAGACTTTGGATTCCGTGTGACAGAATCAGCGTTGTAGAATTTCGTATTTGTGCCAAGAGCTGCAGATATCTGGGGCAAAACCTGGTCCCTAAACCCTGTGAAACCTTGGTTGGATTTGCAAGCACACCTGATGTTACAAAATCTCCTGCCACTGACTCTACCCCTTTCAACCCGGAAATTCTCTTTTAACAATCCTGCATCCCGCCTGGACATGGGAAAATTTTAAAGGGATGGGCAATACTGGGGCACACGTCCAGTCCCCACTACCCTTACCACCTTCTGCAGGAAAGGACACCTGCACGAGGCCCCACCCCCACGGGATCACAGCCCTGCCCTTCGCTTGGGCCCCAGCCTACTCAGGGATAAACACCTGAACCTTGCAACTTAACCAAGGACCTGGGTGCTGTCTTGCTTCTCGGTGGTGGCCAGAGAGGGAACTGTTTGCAAGGTGAGTTGCAGAGATTCCCATATTCTAGGGCTGCTCCTAGAGAGGCTGTACCGCTCAAGCGGTGCCCAGACCCAGCCATTAGAGTTTAACCCAGGGGAACATTAGGAGCAGTCGGGGGAGGGGGCGGGGGGGGGGACTAGCACCAAGCAGCCAGCAGGCAAGCCCGCACTGCAAGGGAGCGGTGTTCTGGGCAAACCCAGATGTCTGTGCCTCCAAGGGTGAGATGCTGGTCTCTGGAGAGCAGAATGGATTCCTGCCCGGTGGCCCTGGCCCCTGTGTTCTGCCCAGACTCGCACATTCACAACCTCCTCCATGCCTTTCAGCAGAAGCTGTGATTGTCGGTGTATCTGCCACCGCGATCTGCTCTCTGCAACCCTGGGTTTGAAAGCAAGTGTCATGGGCTTAGTATGGGCCTAGTTAGTTCTGCTTTTGAACTGGGGATGATGATACCAAGCCTGATGAAATGGATCTTCCTAAACAAAGAATCATTAAGATAAAATGAAAGCACAGATTCACTTTCTGTTTGCCGCTGTACTTATTAAAGCGCCTTCTGAGGATATAGCCAGAGAATATTGGTCCCATGAATGCCTATGGCCTGGCTGGGCCGCCTGCTGTGTGTTTTCTAATGGGGAGCTAATGGAATGGAGATGCTGCTGTGTAGGAAGTGGCCAGCGTGTCCCTTGGCTGAGTGCATCATCCAGCACACCCCCCGACAGGGCTCCAGGTATACACCCTATGGCTGCATAATGAAGGGGACTTCCTCCAAGGCAGATTGCCTCAGAGACCTGGATTGCTCTGGAAATAAATTAGGGCAAAGTTAGCCGAGGATCTGAGTTGTTGCATCGAAAGTATAATAAAGCCCAAAGCTAAACCACAGATCTGAGTCTGAACCTTAGTGGGTTCCCCCTGAAAGCCCCGGGGGAGCAGAAGAAGCCTGCCTTGAGACTGACAAAGATGCCGCTTACTCTCTTCCCCCGGCAGCTCATGACTGGCAAGGTCTCTCCCCAGCATCCTTCTTTGCAGGACCACATCTGGATCAAGTCTCCCACCACCCATGACACCGTTATGACTCTATTGCTTGTGATGTTTCAACTATCTGCTGACGATCTGTTTCTTCATTTAGAACAGTTTAGGTTCTAAGATCCAAGCCCCAGCCTCAGAGCATGGAGAACCAACTGAAGCTAATACTTGATAAGTACAACATGGTACCAACCTAGCCTTATGCTTGCTTAAGCAAGCAGGTCCCATACACATTCTCTCTGTCTGTCAATCTTATGTGTGGAATAAGCCGGAAACTAGTTTAGGCCCTAGTAACTTTCATGTGTTCAACCCTTCTAAAGATGGACTGAACCACCCTTTATCATTAAAAGCGCTCAGTTGGTCCTCATCCATCCAGCAAACTAAATAGCTGCTACCATCTGTCCTTTCAACTCTGGAAACCTATACCTGCGCCTGAGCCTCTCAATGCAACAGCCTGCTCAGGAAGCCCTTTAGTCCTTCACAGAAACCTGTCGCCGGGTGCCTTTTTGGTGGTCTGCACTGTGAATCCAAACCAAAACTGGTAACAAATAACTGTGAGACACTTTCTGTGAGCCGGAGCTATGATAAATCATAGTGCATTCTCATCTCAGGTACAGAACTGCCCTAAGACCCAAGCCTGGTAAAGCAGAGGTAAAGAGCCAGAAGATATTGGAGACTGCACCAAGTTTCCCAAGGGTAGAGAAGGTAACGAAGCCTGTCTCAGCAAATCGCCTAAGTTAAGGGGAGCTCACTGAATGGAGCCTCAGCTTAGGGAAAGGAGTTATGGTGTTGACGTAAAATCAACTGGAGAAGGAAAAGTGGGGTGTTGATGGAAAAACCAGTTGGTTCTCTCCTAATACTTTATGCAGATAGGATTTTACAATTTCCCCTTTTGTCTCAAATCTCTTTGCCATAATATTTAGGGATCAGTAGGAAGTCAGGTTTTCACATATGCTAGGTAGGTACCCTTACACTGAACTAAATCTTAGCCTTCAAATCTCTTTTTATTAAAGATTTATTTGTTTATTATACATAAGTACACTGTGGCTGTCTTCAGACACCCCAGAAGAGGGCATCAGATCTCATTACAGATGGTTGTGAACCACCATGTGGGTGCTGGGATTTGAACTCAGGACCTCCGGAAGAACAGTCAGTGCTCTGAACCTCTGAGCCATCTCTCCAGCCCTCGTTAGCCTTCAAATCTTAAATAGCATCACTAAATGGAAGTATTGTAGTACAAACGAGGGGGAAAAAAGAAACCTAAAAGGAGACAAAAACATAACACCATGAGAGTTATATCATAAACACCATGATGTAACTACACAGCTGAGCTTCACATCACAACTTATAGTAAGGCAAAGGTTAACTAGAGAGAAACACAGGCACACCCCTTGGCATACATACACTTGGGTGAGGTGGTTCCCGCTGCCAATTAACAAACATCGTTATGTGTGACACACAGCAGATCTGAATGGAACTTGGGGCCCGTGTGTAGACATTGTACCAGATATCATACATCACCGTGGTTCCTGCCTGCTCCTGAGTTCAGTATCAGCATCCAGAAAGAGGAGCTCTGTCACATTCTCAGTATTTCCCTCCAGTGAAGAGGAGCTGAGCAAAGTCTCTCTTGCTTTAAAGGTGTTAGCCAGAACATGTCTCACAACCTGGAAGCAGTGAAGAACTTGCTTGTTTTCTTGGGGAAATCCCTGCTGAGTATTTTGGAGGCCCTGCTTTTCCATGTCATCTCAAAACCACGGAAGAACGTTGCAGGTGAGATAGTGCTCATAACAGGCGCGGGGAGTGGACTTGGAAGACTCTTAGCACTGCAGTTTGCCCGCCTGGGCTCAGTGCTTGTTCTCTGGGATGTGAATAAGGAGACGAACGAGGAGACTCGTCAGTTAGCGCGGGATGCAGGAGCCACCAGAGTGCATGCCTACACCTGTGACTGCAGCCGGAGGGAAGACGTGTACAGAGTGGCTGACCAGGTACGTCGAGGGAGTCTCATTGGTGTTTGTGGGCTGTGAGGATCCTATGCAATTACTTTGGCGCGCGCCCCTTTTATTCATCGGCCACTCTGTCTCAGGGCTTTCCACTTGTCTTCAGTTTCCCTCTACTTTATAACTAATCTTGGGGGACTGGGAATTTGGAATTTTTCATTCGTTTTTTGTCTTCTCAGTGGTACAGACAGGGTAATTTACAAAAATACCCTGCAGGTAGCATATCATAACAACATGAGGTAAATTGTTATTCTCCTTTGAAAGTAGAACAGTGGGTCTGTGTGGGCTCTATTACTTTCCTTTCGTAATAGAGCTGACAGTTAACTAAGGAATGGCCAGGCTTCTTCTGGGATCACCTCCCAAGTGCAGCCAACTGGCCAGCTGTCCCTGTTTACCTCTGAGGCGTGTGGATTAACATGTTGACTTTCATTAACTGCGAACAACTTCTCTAGCCAGGCTTCAGCAATCATGAGTCGATACTCAGACACTGAAGACCTTTATCATAATGGCAAACTAATACAGTGTTCTATAAATAACTACTTCCATATCACTTGAATTGGGACCCATGTCTGTCCCAGATGGTTGACTTCAGACATGGTCTGCTATGCCTTATTCCCAGCTTGTTCATTTTTTATCCTTTATGGTCTTGAAGAGTATTGGCAGTATGCTCTTCTGCATTTAGGTGAAACAATTTTACTTCTAAAATTTGCCATTCCACTTCTTAGGTTAGATAGAAAGAAACTATAAGAATTTTTTTAGGCATGATCCCTAGGACAATGACCATAGAGAAAATTTTTGAAGTGGAACTTAGAATTTTCTCTGATCTAGTCTTGAGTGGCTTTGAGGGCTTGTATCCCAGCATGATAGCTTAGCCATGAGTTTAGAAAGTCCAATGCTGCTTTGTGGTCCATCTAGGTGGCAGGTTATTTTGAACGGTAGGCTATGAACAGGCTGGGGCTATGTAGTCGTCCTTTACCCTGATGTAACAGTCAAGGATCCTAGTTATATATTTAATGACAATCAGTTTGGATTTTCATATCTATGCTTGAGCAGCATCTTCTCAAAGAAATAAGGAAGGAAGGAAGGAAGGAAGGAAGGAAGGAAGGAAAGAAGGAAGGAAGGAAGGAAAGAAGGAAGGAAAGAAGGAAGGAAAGAAAGAGGGAAGGAAAGAAGAAAGGAAGAGGAAGAAAGGAAGGAAGGAAGGAAGGGAAGGAGGAGGAAAGGAAGGAAGGAAGGAAGGAAGGAAGGAAGGAAGGAAGGAAGCAAGGCTATCCTCTTGAATTTAATTTGTAGCATCTACAAATTTCCTAAAATTCGTTACTAATACCTGATGATTTCTAATATCATGCACTACATAGTAACTAGCAGAAAAGATCTTTCTTGGTGCCCGCTTCCTCTTATAGGTGGGGAATGGGGAACCAGAGCTGTTGGGAAATTCGCATTGGCCATCCTAGAGTTTTAGAATAAGACACTAGCATGTTTGACAGCCCAGGGCCTTCCAGCAGGTTCTTGTTTCTATAGCAAATCTCTTTCTAAGGTTATTGACATTTTCCCCTTTGCTGAACAATCTGGTTTCTATTTTTCTTGCTACTGTCCTTGCTACTCAAGTTGAATTTGATGAACTGCTAGCCTCTTTCCAAAGCAGACGTGTATTTAGATTTTTCTCCAGTGTTTCATGTGAAAACTGGCACAGCTATGTCACCTGATCGGAACCCAGGCCTTCTGCAACAGCAGCCCCACCTTCCACAGTGATTTGTCCTCACCAATCCTATTCTGTGCTACTGTGATGAACTTTACATTATCCATTCTTTCAGTTTCACCAACATATACACACACATGCATGCACCCACATCTGTACACACTTGCACCCACACCCACATGAAGATACATCCACATACACTCACATACTCATACACACGTACACAAATATGCATGAGCACACAAACACACACATATACACAGGTATACGCACAAAGGCACACACTCTAACAGCTAAAGATACAAAAGGAACTGTTGTGAACCTTATTTATAAACACTTGATAACCACTGTGGGTAGTCCTTTCTAAATGGTTGTGAGTATGCTACTGATACTGTATGATCTAAATTGCACTGATGGAATTCCAAACACAAAGGAAAACAGGGACAGTACCAGCCTTGTCATCCTCCTGGAAAGGCTTGTGCCCACTAGGAGCCAAGATGACTAACTGAAGGCTTGTTAGAGGCAAAGGGACCACTGTGTCACCTGGAACCCTTAGTTCCAGTCACAGTGATCAGATGCCTTTTCAAGCTGGCATTTCAACAACAAACATGACTCACGGATCTTGTTCCTAAAATTTTGAGGTAGAGAGAAGAAAACGGGTCTGTTGAGGAAAATAGGACAGGCTGATTCTAATCTGTCTTGTGTTTAAAGTATATATTATCGTTCTTCCCAATGGCTCCTGCCTTCTCCCTAGCTCTGTGTATGCCAAGATGGGCTCTGTATGCCGTTTGGTTATACTAAAGCTGTTCTTATATCGGTCACGACTGAAATGATATGCTACCAATGCAAAACCTAAAACAAGACTATGAAGCATAGGCAGCAAGATGGGCTCTAGTGGAGAAGGAAAATGGCCTTCCAGCATTAGCCTCTGTACTGGAGAGAGAGAAAAATGGAGTGAGTGTAGAGCGTTGAGCTTAGCGATCCAGGGCAGTGAGGACTCTGTCAAGAGCACACAAATCCAGCCTGAGGTAAGGATCAAGAATATATAACCATTGGGAAAGAGATCATAGACAGAATTGTTAGTCTGATGATGGCACTCTTCTTATCCAATCCAGGTTAAGAAAGAAGTTGGTGATGTGTCTATCCTCATCAATAATGCCGGCATTGTGACAGGCAGAAATTTCCTTGACTGCCCAGATGACCTCATGGAAAAGTCATTTGATGTCAACTTCAAAGCACATTTATGGGTGATCTTTTTTTTTATTGTCATATAAAATGCAAGCTTACTCTGGCATTCTGAAGTAATTTTTCTCTCGCTCTTTTAGCAATGTTATCAGTCTCTAAATAAAATATACACATCTTAATCATGAGTGGGGGGAGATTGGGAATCAACACAGGTCGTTACACGGTCTATGTGAGTGTTGAACCGATGTGAGCTACATCCCTGTTTAACATCTTCATGCCGGGTTTGTCCACTCCGTTGTTCTCTCTTTTACCCATTCCCTTATTTACTTACTCACTTCCCTGGGGCAGCGCCCCTCCTCCTTCTCCACCACATGGCTCCTCCCCCAAGACCTCCCTTCACTTGTGCTGCTCCAACTTGGCCTTGAAGCTCTCAGAACCTCCACCAGTGATGGAGCTGTCTTTCAAGGACAGAACGGTCCTTGTCGTTGAGCTACCATTCATTGATCACCAGCACAAGCCTGAGGCTGGCCCATATGTCTTGCTTGCATAATCAGCTCCCGTATCTGCCAAGCTCACATCTGCAGATCTAACCAGTCATACTGTGCCTGTGCCAAACGTGTGCAGACTTTCCTTGTTAACTAATAACAAGGAAAGCTTTGACTAATAAACTAACAACTGTTTTTCCACCTTTACCCTCTACCTAGAGGTAATTAAAACAAGGATGTGTATGGTAATATGCAAGTGCTTCACGATTTTATATAGGGATTTTGAGCATTCATGAAGTTTGCCATGGATAGGAGGTCCTAGGCATTAGGCTTTCTTGACAACAACAACAACAAGAAATGACTATGTTCCTTATAGCAGTTTGGGGAAGCATTTGCAAGGGACCGTCAAACTTAAAATGTTTTTATTATTTATTTGTTTGTTTTGTTTTGTTTTGTTGTTTTAAGAATAGGTAGTGAGAATGCCAGGACAGAGATGAGGGAGTGGGTGAGTTAGTGAGCAGTTGGAGGGTGAAGGGGATAGGGGGGTTTGGAGGGGAAATGAGGAAAGGGGATAACATTTGAAACATAAATAAAGCAAATATTTAATTTAAAAAGAGAATGCAAAAAAATAGGTATTGAGTCAATTTATTTTGCCATGACTAAGAGAATTTATAATTTGCCTGCACAAGACACTTTTGGAAGTAAAAGGGGCATTATTAATAAGCAAGCATCAATCAGGTATGTCCTAGGCATACTAAGACCTAACCTGGAGAAGACGTGGGCCACCATCATACGCCACGTGTCATCATCACTGAGGGACTCATTTCTGACTTTCCTAAGGCTGCACCCAGGCGCAGAGACAAACTTTTGGCCTTGCTTGACCAGCCTGTTCCCACATCTACACTCCACACCTCTTCCCAGGGCCCGTTCCTGCCTGTTTGCTGTCCAGTTGGTTTTAGTGTTGTGCACAGCTCAGCCTCCCTAAACAGGGCTCTCTCTTGAGAAGACTTGCTGAAGAGCTAAGGCCTGCTCCATGCTTCTCACACCTTTTCCAGCTCTCTGTCAGAAGCTTTAAAACACATTTGGGGTTTTTGTCTCCACTTTAGCTAGGGTACAGTGGTTCCACTGGGGCTCTGGGTGTCCTGCATGACCTTCAGGAGAAAAATGGAAAGATCCAGCAGTTAGTAACTAACTTCTCTTATCTCAAATGTACAATGTGTGTGTGTGTGTGTGTGTGTGTGTGTGTGTGTGTGTAGGTATACATTTATGCATATGTGCATCTGTGTGTGTGTGTGTGTGTGTGTGTGTGTGTGTGTGTGTATGTGTGTTTCATGAGTTTACTTTTACCATTATATGTAATAGGTTAGTCCTCTTCGGTGTCCCCCCCCCCGTGGCTCTCATGTCTGTCCTGCCCCTATGTGCCCTAGGCTCCTTTCTCTTCATCTGCTAGCTATCCCTTAAATATTATAGTTTCCCTGGCCCCTGGCATCCCCTCCTTCCTGTATTGTCACTTCACTTTTTCTGGGTGGGACATAACTTTGAAACCCTGTGTATGACCTACCAGAGGGCATGTAACTTAATTGCCAGAGGCACAAAGAACTGCCTGACCTGCTTTCACAGCAGAGTCACAGAGGGGTCACTGGACCCTGAGCACAGGGTCCTTCCTAGGGTGCTCTCTGTCTTCTTCATTTTGATTTTCTATCTCTCTCTTTCTCTCTCTCAAACAACACAAAGCAGTTGAGGAAAGAGGCAGGCCTTTGTAAGAGGCTCCTTTTTTATTTCTTTTATTATAGCAGTTGGCTTTTGGTGGTGGTGGTGGTGGTGGTGGTGGTGGTGGTGGTATGTGGAGAGAGTCAGCAAACACTTATCCACGGAGCTGTTTCTCCAGCCTAGAACCCATTTTCTTAACCTCTTTGTCTGAATCTGTGACAAATTTCTGCTTGTTGCCCAAGACATCCTCCTCAGATGTCCACTGTTCTACCTGTATCACCTTTCGCCAGGTTCCCAATTTAAAAAAAAAAAAAAAATTAAAGATGTTCTGCATGACTGAGACATAGCCTATGCACCTACTACCTCAAAAACATACTTTATTTTATGAACTGGCATTAAAAGGCTATCATTCAAAGATGTGGAGACTGCTTTAATAGTTCTTTCTTAATGGAAGCAGGGTGTCTTGTGAACTGTGTTCAGGAAGACTGAAAATCTGTATTAAGCCAAGGAAGGAAACAGAATAGGCATCTAAACAATGGTGTCCATAAGTACTCATGGGTTTTCGGATTGTGGATTTTGCAAGTAAGATTTTCCTGTACCACATCGATTATGATTTTATATATAAAATAATATACATCATATGTAATGTGTAATTATATTATATAATCTTATATAATATACATTAATGCTATATATAGCATTAATTTGGATAAACTGTTTTTAATATTATTTACATTTCATGGGGAGATAATGGCTTAACAATATAAAATATTTTTTAATGTGTTTTTTAGGTAATTTTATTAGTTTAAAATAGTTTTAAGCACAGTAGCCACTTACACATCTGAGGAAAGCACATAATGTGTTATTGGGTATTAAAAGCTTTTTTTTTTTTTTTTTTTTTTTTTTTTTTTGGTCTTCTTAGATGTATAAAGCCTTCCTGCCTGCCATGATTGCTAACAACCATGGCCATTTGGTTTGCATTTCAAGTTCAGCTGGACTAATTGGAGTAAATGGTCTGTCAGGTAAGAGAATCCTTGACAACTTTGGTTTGCATAATAACAGCACACTGGGAGTCTGCCTCAACCAGCACATGCAGGTCACTGACACTCAGCCAACAAATGGACAGGGGAGAGTATTTTGAAGTTTTTAGTGTTCTGATGGTTTGGCTTGCTCTGCTCTGCTCTGCTCTGCTCTGCTCTGCTTTGCTTTGTTGAGACAGGGTTAGACTTTTAAGACAAAGGTGGCCTGAAACTCAGTCTTGCTGTCTTGGCTTCCTAAGTGCTGGCACTGTAAGCATGTATCTCTGTACCCAAAAAGATTGTTGATCACGCACTTCCACAGATTTTGAGTAAATAACAAAACGTGTCCTAGTTTCCTGTGTCTCAGTTATATGATTAAGGTTCTCAGAACTACCCATTACCCAATAGTGCTATTTCATATAGCCTGAGACCCAGAGTTTCCTTTCTCATGGGTCTGAAAAGCATGCATGGTTGGTTATTCATAGCTACCGTTCATCCTCCTTCTCACCCAATATCTCCATCTTTAGATTTAAAAATCCCACACCGACCACTGAGAAACAAGTCAAAGCCCTCTGTATTTCCCACAGTGTGGTCACTGCTTCTGTCTCACAGTCACTTACTGAGGTTCTGTTGAGATTGCAGATTGTGCAAGTCCTGAGTTCCATCCGCTTATCAGGATGTCAGAGGTCAATGGCTCCCTAAGAAGTACTTTATCACGAAACTCAGACAAGCATAGCGGCATCCCTAGATCCTGCTCTTCCCTCTTCTCCCTTTACCCCTGAGGCAAGACAGTGACAAACCTGACACTTGCAAACCAGTTTTTGTCACTCATAGCAGCTGTTTCACAACAGAATGAGTGTGTATGCCTCTTTGGAAAAGGGTGCAAAGGGAAGCATTGAAAAATATGCAAAATCAAGTCATTTTCATTCACAGAATTCAGGCGTGCTCTCTCTCTCTCTCTCTCTCTCTCTCTCTCTCTCTCTCTCTCTCTCTCTCTTATGTATGTGAATACACTGTTACTCTCTGCAGACACACTAGAAGAGGTCATCAGGTCCAATTACAGATGGTTGTGAGCCACCATGTAGTTGCTGGGAATTGAACTCAGGACCTCTGGAAGAGCAGTCAGTGCTCTTAACCAATGAGCCATCTCTCCAGCCTCCTCCCCACCACCATCCCCAGGCATTCTCTTAAAGCAAATGTGACTTTGCTTTAAGCAAAAACAGAAAGCACAGCATGAGCAAAAATTCCATGTTCCCCCTACATTTTCAAGTGAATTAAGGTGTAAGAAGTCTGTTGTTCTTCTCTCAAAGAAGAAGACAGAGTTGAAATCATCTACTGTAGTAGATCTCATGCAGACAACATCAATTGTGTCCTGCCATCTGTAGGCAGCATCTGGCTGACATGATTGTGCATAGATCCCACTACTGTGGCAAAATAAGAAAGGGCTTAGTTGTCTCACAGTTGAAGAGGCTTCGGTCTGTGGCTCTGCTGCTGTGGACTCTGACAGAAATCCTTCCACCAGCTTCTGAATCACACCATGAAGTTTCCACAGTCAGCCCCACTTCACAGGACCAGTATTCTAGCTCCCCACCACTACTGAGACAAAATACTTGAGATAACCAACTTGAAAGGAGGATGGATTTATTTTGGCTCATAGTTGTAATGGTTTTTCTTCATGGCTCTGTGGCCTTGTTGCTTTTGGGCCAAAATAAAGCAATACATGAAGTGATATAGCATGTGATAGAGGAAAACAGCTTACCCTACGGCTTGAGAAACAAAGATGGCGGTAAGAAGGATCCAGTCTCAGTCTCTCTGCCCTGGTGTACTCCCTGTCACCTCCTAACTCCCGTCCACTAGGCCTCTCCTCCTGACAGTTCTACCACCTCCCAGTAATGCTGTGATGGTTTGTATATGCTTGGTCCAGGGAGTGGCACTATTAGGAAGTGTAGCCTTTATAGAGCAGGTATGGCCTTGTTGGAGAAGATGGGTCACTTAAAGTCTGAGCTTTAAAACCTCACCCTAGATGCCTAGAAATCAGTCTTCTCCTAGCAGCCTTCAGATGAAGGTGTAGAATTCTCAGCTCCTCCCGTACCACACCTGCCTGGATACTGCCATGCTCCCACCTTGATGATAATAGACTGAACCTCTGAACCTGTAAGCCAGCCCCAATTAAATGTCCTTTATAAGACTTGCCTTGGTCATGGTGTCTATTGATAGCAGCAAAACCTTAACTAAGATAAATGCCAAAGCTTTTAAAGAAACTCCTAGTAATTTTGCACATAAGTACAGGTAATGTCAGTGTGACAATTTAAAACCATTCTAAACCACTGAATTATTTATTTTTTCATTATACTGACAATCTGAGATTTATGGTTGGAAGAACATTTACTTCTGAGTACCATAAGCCACATTGACCTTTTGTGCTTAAATCCTTATATGACTTGCTATTTTATGTTTTATTGGATATGTTTATACTTCCTGAGGTAAATTTATTTGAAATTAGGACTGACCATCCTCTGTCCGGTAGAGCAGTTGACACAGGCTCAACAAAGCATTGACTTAGAAGTATAACTATGTGGTCTGGAGGAACACATAACAGCCTTTCTCATCTCATACACCTCTTCTTTATTAGCATATTACTTCAGTGGCCCATGTTCCATGTTACTTGCTACATATTCCTCCCCATACAGAGAACTTTTGAAATGATTGCCACATCCTCTGTTGCTATTAGTATTACGAGTGACCTTAATGTCACACTACTTAAAAGCTTTACAACACAAACAGACCTCAGAAATATATATGCATCTGGTTCTAGGTCACAATAAAGCAAGTCGCATAACATTTTTGATTTCCCCGAGCATATGTAACGATATGCTTTATATCATTCTGTAATCTGTTAAAGATGACTTCTCATTATAGCATAAAAAAATAATGTGCATTTCATATTTTAAAATACAATTGACTAAGTTAAGATTACTATTGCTGTGAAAAAACACCATGACCAAAGCAATGTGGGAGGAGTTTGCTTGTCTTACGATTTCTCATCAATCCTTATCATGGAAGGAAGACAAGACAACAGTTCAAGCCGGACAGGAACCTGGAGGCAAGAGCTTCTGCCTAATGGATTGTTCATCCTTCTGTCTTATAAAAGCCAGGCTTACCAGCCCAGGAATGGCACCGTGCACAGCAGGCTCGGTCCTCCCACATCACTCACTAATTAAGAAAGTACTCTACAGACAAGCCTACAGCCACATCTCATCTCAATAACTCTAGCTGTGTCAAACTGACTTAGCTGTGTCAAACCAGCACAATGTAACCACTAAACTCTGGTACTCATGATTGCCTGAGCTGTTGGAAAGATGGAGCCAGGACACTTGCTCAGTGGAAAGTCATTAATCTTCAAATCATAAAAATGCAGCCTCTGAGCTGCACGGGGATATAGAATGCAAGGAGACCGGGCAGACTTGAACACTAGCAATCTCTCTCTCTCTCTCTCTTCCAGATTATTGTGCAAGTAAATTCGCAGCCTTTGGATTTGCAGAATCTGTGTTTACCGAAACAGTTGTCCAAAAACAAAGGGGGATTAAAACTACAATTGTGTGCCCATTCTTTATAAAAACTGGAATGTTTGAAGGTTGCACTACTACGTAAGTATACTTTTTCATTTTAGAGGCATTCAAATTGATGCTTTGCCCTTCCAATTCTTTTCTTTGAATTGTTTGGATCTTTTTTCAAATGTTTTCTAATGCACAAGTCATTTCAGAATTGTCCCTGACACATGTCTGTTTAAGGACCTGATTGATAGTGATTACAGTGCCCAACTAGTACCCATCCTGTGGCCTCAGATCTGCTTCTGTTTCCTGTCTTGGCCATAGTCCCTCTCTGCCACCTAATGCCATTAGGACCCCTTCCCTAACTCCAGGAAAACTAGAAGTCATTGAAGGGAAACAGCTCCCAGATTCCTTAAAAGAATACCACATATCTTGATTAACTGCAGAATTCCTTAAATAATACCACATGTGGATTAACCACAGAAAGGTCTTACCCACCACAGGCTGTAAGTTCAAGAGCCAAGACAGAGTGAGGCTGATAGTCCCCTTCTTCTTGTTAGTTAGATCTTGTTTGCCAAGAAAAATAGATCTCTCCTTTTTCCTTGCCAAGGAAAGGACAGAGAGAAAGTCCACCTAAGCTGTGTCTCTTCTCATAAGGGCACCAATCCCACTCACAAAGGCTCCATGCTCATGACCTAAATTAATTTCCAAGTTCCAAGTCCTAATCCAGATCCATCGTGTGGAGATTAGGCTTAAGTGGAAAATTGGGGAGCACACTCAAGTTGTAACAGACACAGGTACCCAGTTGGGTATCTTATGAACATAGCCCAGTTTGTTTCCAATGACTCACTTCACACTTAGACCACGCGATAAAGTTTTACATGGATGATTATCTGTAACATGAATATATTGATTTGCAATGAGTTTCCATTTCACATTCCAGTCATGCTATTACTACTTTGACAATAAATGAGTAAATATAGAAATATAGAAATTGGGAGGAACAAGAGTATAACAACAATGTCTTTTATATTTTACCCTTAATCTTAAGGAATGATTTCTTTTTAACTTGAGGTTTTTGTTTTTTTCTTCCTTAGGTGTCCTACTCTGTTACCAATTCTGGATCCAGAATATGCAGTTAGGAAAATAGTAGATGCCATTCTGCAGGAGCAGCTATACTTGTATATACCCAAGTTTTTATACTTCGTGATGTTTTTAAAAAGGTAATGGCATCAGTCTCTATGTCTCCCCATGTGCCAGTCACCAGTGTATTCCAAGTCCTACCTGGAAGAGCCACTCAGCAAATACCAGTTAAATCAATAGACTTTTGTTAAAGGAAAATCCTCCCCATACTCTTTTTCATCACCATGACCCTTTATTGACACAGTTTCAAATTTATGCAGTTTCTGTGTCCACCACCACCACCACAAATTCAGACACCCTCTCTGACATCTTAACATCATATAATTGTCAAAAAATGAACGGGTTTTCAAAATGGACTCTGGACAGATTTGAAAGTTGTTTGGTTGCTTTAGTAAAGATGCTCTTACACACATTATGAGATGATTGTATGGCCCTAGATATTAGATCAATGCTTCCTCAGGTACAGTACCTTAAGAATCTTATACCTTAAGAATCTCAAGTATTGGTTAAACTGGCCATTGCTAATACTTTTTACCAATAAAGAGTTAAAGAATTCCAGAGGAAAAAAATCTTAAAACCATGCAAAAAAATAAGGGGTGGAGGAACTGAGTATGGGAGGGTAGTAGAGTGCTTGCAGGCATGCACAAGGTTCTCATGTCTCCTGCACACACACACACACACACACACACACACACACACACACACATGAAAACAAGAATGGAAGGGAGGAAAAGGAAGGAAAAGAGAGAGTCATCCTTACCCCTACCCCTATGTCCAAACTGAACTTCATTTCTGAAATTCAGCAGTAGCAGCTTGGGCACACCGGAGGCTGTTGAATGGTCAGGTCCACTGCCCATCCCAGTCTCTCAGTTCAGTTTCAGTGTTGGTCCACGTGTCTGTGCCTCCCCTCACAGGGTCTGCACCTTCACAAGGAGCACACTCTTATGACAAGCCACCACTTTCTGTTGAGACACATGTGCCTTTCCTCTGTCTTGTTACTTCTTTCTTGGTCCGACTGTACTGTACCCAGCTCTACTCGCTATCACAGTGATGGTTCTTTGTTTGAATCTGGGCGTTATTTTTCAAGTTCTCCTATGGCTGACAGCCACAAATGTACCTTTACCATTAGTTAATTTTATTCCCTTTTTGCAATGAAACAGGAGTCATTCTTCCATCCTTCCCCTTCCCACACTTCCTCTACCACAGGAGGGACCCCTGTGGCCGACAGGGGTTGCGGGAGGCAGCACAAGGAGTCCTTAAGTAGCAATTTGAAACCCAGGGTTATGACCCTGCTCTCTATCAAGCCTGTAATTCTTACATGTTCCATGTTCTCCTGGCCTCAGTTTTCTTGTCCACAAATTACTGACCATGTTTGGCAGTGCATACAGATTAGCATAATGTCTGGTTGTTAGACAGTATTTCCACAGCACAGTGGGTTATTTCTTGCATAGTAGCAGATTGTGCTATGACAAAGCCAACTTTAAGAACATGAGGCTTCTCTTTATGTGCTCTGAATAGTTGTGGAAATTATATCTCTTTAATGGTATACTCAGTCTGGGTCATGTGTTGGGAAAGTACTAGATCATGCTGGAGAAGCAGAGGAAAGAGAAACGGGCTCAGTGAAAGAAATTATCAAAGAATCCTTCAGAGAGCAGTGTGTGAGACACTCACCATTCCCACTCAAGGATCTGGGATTACACAAAAAAACAAGACACAAAGAAACCCTATCATGATAGGAATTGTCTTCTTGGGAGTAGATGTAAGGTGAGAGAACAAAAGGAAATGGAGAAGTAGGGTAGGGGATCAGGGCATCTCATACCTGTGATCCCAGCATTAGGGTACCTGGCACTCGAAGACTGCTGTGAGTTTGTAGACACCATTGGCTGCATAGTGAGATCCTATATCAAGACCCCCATCCCTAACAAAAGAAGCTATCCTGAGTGTCCTGAGTATTGTACATAAAAATTAAGCCAGAAAGGGAAATCTCAGATCACCCTAGACACTGAGGAACAAGAGATTTAAACATTGATTGAAAACTCTCCAATATGTTAACAGCTTATCAGTGCTGAAGTTGGGGAGGACACACAGTCCGGAGGCCTCACCCCACCCCTAAAAATAATTTAGTCTTTTTGTATCTGCTTGTCACTTTACCCAGTCCATGATGTAAGCCTCAAGGTCAACAGGTGCAGAGTGTGGGGTGGTGGTCAGGGGTGTCTCTGAGTCTTCCCAGGCACAGATAGGGATGGACGACATAAGCGCCTTAGGTCAGCTGTTGCCTGACGGCATGAAGACCTACAAGCTGGTAAGTTGCCTAAGCTGTCATTGAAAGTGCTGGAACCAAGATTCCAGCCAGATCCATCTATTCCAAACGTGTGCTGACAATCAGAGTACTCTAAAATAGAAGCTTTAGAGCATACACAGTACTCTAAACTGGTGGTGTTTTGGAGACCAAAACAAGTGAACCAAATGTCATAAACAAAGGAGGAGACCACTCTGCTCACCAAGCCTCCATGATGAGTGTTTGAACATGCAAGCCCTCAACAAAAGTGACCATCTTCAGCTCACCTAGCAGAGGCGTTTTCACAGATGATAACCAACATGTTTACACTTCTGTTCTGTTTAGCTTCTTGCCCGTCAAGACGGGAATACTTATAGCTGACTACCTGGGAGTCTTTCACGTGATGGATGGCTTCACTGGCCAAAGGAAGAAATCTTAACGATAAGCTCCATACTCTATTGTCTGAGACCCATTGCTACTTCAAAGAAGACCCAGGCTTACTTCAAAGAAGAAAAGTATTTCTGTCTGACAGAACCCAAAGACAAATATGTTCTGCTATGGACCAAAATGTCTTTCCAGTGTCATTTAAATACAATGTTACTGTTTTTTTGTTGTTGTTGTTGAATGTATTTTTGTTTGTTTGTTGTTTGAAAAATAAATATAGCTCTTTGTCACTCCCATTTCAACCACTATAGCGGTGTATCCATATACACACAAACAACAGAAACAGACGCTGCAAGTTCTGTTTACATATATTTATGCAGGGACTTATGTGTGTGTAACAAATATAATCAAAGAAAAAGAGGCTATCTATTTGAGGGGTGATATGGGAACAGCTGGAGGGAAAGTAATTGAAATGGGCTGGAAGGAGGAAAGGTGGAGGAATGGTATGTTCCTATTTCAATTAAATATATCATTAAGATAAAAGAAAATTAATTAAAGGGAAAGGAGGTGGGTTCCCAGGAGCTGCCCTGAGTTCCTATAAAGCAGGTGGCTGTGGCCGAGCTTTCATGGGGCAAAGGAGTTGCAGTGCGTGTCTGGGCTGCAAGACCTCTCTCAAGAGGACACAAAAATGCAGATTTTCTATCCTCTTATTCTTAGTGTTGGCTCTTTTGAACCTGGGCCACTAGTGTGAAACTCAAGTAACTTAGTGCTATAGTTTCTTGGGTTGCTGTGGTCGCTCTGACAGAGTCCCAAGGGACCTGACAAAGGTCTCTTGTGGAAGAAAGTGTTAATTGTGCTCACAGTTGGAAAGGACAGTCCATGGTGTGTAGAAGTCGTCGTACCCAGAGCAGTCCCGAGAGATGAATGCTGCTGTCCAGCTAGCTACCCATTGGCTTTTCATGTGGTCCAGGACCTCAACCCATGGTGTGGTACTGCCCACATTAAAAATGGGTCTTCTACTTCAGTCAACCTTCCCTAGGTTAATTCTCGCCCTAGGCATTCTATCACAGCTGGTTGACAATGCCAGCCATCTCAATGCTCAATTCCCTGACAAGTGCCACTTTTTAGCTAAAGGTCTAAGACACATGGCACCAGAGACCCTCACCAGGGCTTTCCTGGCAGTGACATTAGCCCAGACTTTCAGACGGGATCATGTGTTTAGCCAAGAAGGTATAAAAACCTGGTTGTTTCTTACTATGAAAATGAAGGTCAACTGAGTTAGATTTGTTGGTACTGACGGATCCAAAAGCCACACCCAGAGATAATTTCAGTGTTTAACCTAATAATTCAAGCTGAGATTCACAGTTAGGTACTTTTCACAGAGCGAACAATTTCATTCATCCGTATTCATTAGAGGCGCCCTCACCTCAGAGCTATTGTGTTCTTGAAGTCTAATCACCTGGCAAACTGCTTTCATGCTTCATAAATTAACTATAAAAGCAAGATTAAGAAACACATGTTAATTACCATATCCCAGCAGCTCATTCCCAAGCTCCTGGAGCACCTACCCTGTGGGAGAAACAAGTTCCTTTTTGTGTCTTGCCCTCTGTTGGGGCTGGGAGGGTACATTATATTCGCAGACTCAGTAAAAGTCAAAAGAATTGAGAATGTGAGTATCTTCTGGGGATGCTCTTCAAAGGGTCAGTCAGCAAGCGTGGTTCCAGCTATGCTGCACACTGGCTGCTCCCGAGTGCCCTTCGGGATGCTAGAACCTGGTTCTGCTCCTTTACTTTCGACCTCAAATATCATCATGATAGCCACGAGAGCTAACATGTATTTTGTCCATCACTAAGCTAAATGCTTCCCACACGTCGTTTCATTAAACAGGAACGCTCCATCATGCCCCAAAGGATTTTAAGAGGGGGATGGGACTTGGTGTATGCCAAAGAATACAAAGGACTTCATTTCACACAGGCATCCTCTACCACTGTAGATGTGTAGTGAGATGATCAAAGACCCCTCAGACCAACCAACTGATGTTGTAAATCCTTGGTTAACAAGGTTAATTAGGAGAGAGGCACGATATTGCTCCTATACTGCAATTCTAAGAGCATGCATTCTGGGGCCTGTCTATTTAGTTGAAGAATAAAGAAGAGACTCCTAGGGAATTTAGCAGAACAAAGGTCCAAGACCGAATGGGCATCCACCACACCATAACAGCATTAACAGCAATTACTTCTAATTGGAGTGCATCTCGGCTGGGCTGCTACAAAGGTCTGAAATTCAATTGTGGTTTTATAATATCCATAAAATTGTCTAAACAAATTCAGATTAACTTCGGGCACGTCTATGAGAAGAGACCACATGTAAATTAGAGGATTCTAGAGGGCGATAAATAACAAGGTGATTTAACAGCCCTGGGGAGCAAGTGTTCCTGCCTTAGCTCATACTGGTTTCTAGCTGAAATTCAGTCCCAATAAAGCCATGATCAAGAGCCAAGCACCTTAATAAGCTTGAAGGAACGTGCTTGAAATTACTCTGAGTTCCTAAGACAGTATCCAGCACTTGGGATACTTGCTGCTCAAAAACCAAGAGGAATTCTCCAAGAAGGAGTAATTTGACTGAAATATACTATGTGGCCTTTCGAATAAAAGGTGGTTTTATGTTGTAATGCTGCCTTAAGCTGGTTTGAGTTGCCATAACAAAATATGACAAACTGGGTAGCTTATACAGCAGAAATCCATTCCTTCATTTTGGATTGTCTCCTCGCCTTTCTGGCAACCAGCGTCTCACTATATCTTCACATGGTGTTGACTTCAGGTACATGGAATGAGAAGATTTTTCATCTTCCTATGAGCAAAAGCACTGCACGCTGAGAGTCCGTTCTCTCATGTCCTCCTATAATCGGAATCACCTCACAGCCTCTTCCTGTGCCGTCGCATGGAGGGCTGAGCTTCAGCATATGAATCCTTGGGGACAAACATTCCGACTCTCGATGCCATGATAGATAGAACAGGTCATGCCTGACTTTAGAGTCCCGACGCTAAAACTGTCACACCACATCCAGTGAGGCCATGCAAGGGGAATCCAGGAAGCATAAAGAATCAGAGGTCCTTTTCAATGCCTAATTTCAGCTCCTGAAAGTCAGAACTTGAGAGAAACATGACAGATATTCCGGCTCTAAACAAAACGTGACATGGGACAGGGCGTGCTGATTGAAATGAAGCTACTGTGTGATGTCCACGCTTCCAGGCTAGGGACACGTCAGGCTTGTTTAAGCATCCCTCCCTGGACACTGGATGGTTTCCTTCTACTGTGGCTGTAAACGCCCCCCACTGGGCTGTTGAGGAAGGCTTCCCAGCTGCATTCCTTAGTTTTCTTGTAACCTTTCTACCATGGTGGAAAACATGCCAGTAAGTGCACCAGCCCCTGTTGCTTACTCCTTGGGGTATGGTTGCTTGTGAGGCTGGGCCTGGGAAAGGTCCTGTCCCCGCATCTGTGACCCTGGACAGCCTTGCCGCGCATCCATACAAAGCGAATCCTTGACAACGGAGGTCTCAGGCAGCTCCTCCCAGTATCATTCGTTACTGCATCAGCTCCTGAGGCCAGATTGCTACGCTCAGGATTTGTCTTTGCCGTCAGTGAATATCAAAGTCACATTGGCACGACGGAAACCATAGGCCAGCTGCCCGTGTCTATGCGATGCTAATTGTGTGGTTTTCCTACCACCACCACCAATGTTCTCTTCCAGAGCTTTTCTTTTTTCCCCTCAAGTCAAAGCAGTACCATGACCTTTCCTCTGTCTTTCCTACCTCATCAAGAAAATTGATCCTGAAAAGTCTGAACTCTGCCTGGAGCTTGCGCCCTCTCTGTCCCTGTCATTGGCTTGCCAAAGCCTGGCACACTGGGCGCTGCTCTACACTGTCCTGTGTGCCCTCCTTTTCCCTCACTCTACTTCTGAAGAATGTTTTCTTCCTGACTGCTCTATCTCCCACACAGCTCCTGTCTCTGGCTGCTGCCACCCCACAGACCCCTTGCCACGAGACTGGGGCAATACAGGTACCCCTGGCACACAACCCTCGGGCACCATGACCCAGCCTCTTCCATTGCCTGCTGCTTGCCGCACTGCTGAAGCTGGCCCGCACCCAGAATTTCTAATCTCGAACCTTTCTTTGTTCTCTACTTGCTCTGATTTCTCCCTCTGATCACTGATTTCAGTTGTGCAGGGATTCGGGTATCTTTTGGGTATGGATAATATTGAAGTATTGTTTAATGCTCTTCTACTTTATTAAAAAGCTGGCTGTGGAGTTGGGTTATGGCCCACCTCTTCACCAGTATGTCTGTTTATGAATTAATTATCTCAGGTAAGGGTCACAGTACTAGAAAACTAACAAATATAAAGATCTGTATTTATACAGACCACTGAAACTCAGCCGTCATGTACACATTTCAGCCTGAAAGAATTCACCCCATCCTCTTCAGAATAACCCGTGGACACTGCACACTCTGTCATTACCTCCTTCGGGGTAATCCGAGAACATTGAACATAGTCATTCTATCCCTTAGCCAGAGGTAGGCACATTGCTACGCTGATTCAAAAATGGTGCTTGAGAAATCTGGTCTTCATCCTGTACTGACATAATTCAACTAAAGGTTGAATTATGGAGTCTATGATTGCTGAAAATGTAAAAAGCAGAGAGGGCAAGCTATTAAAGTCAGCACAGTCTTCCATTTAGACTAGCTGTGTTATTATTACGTGGAATCCACTGGTTTCTCCACCCTAACATTCACAGCACAGTCACTGAACACTGGAAAAAAAAAATCCAGAACCTGTGCTGCCAGGTACTTCATGGATCAAAAGGGTAAAAGGGACTGGTCCTCACTGTGTTCAGTATTTCAGGTGCTCAAAAGCAGGCTATGAGGCTACTGGGGGTGGAGGAGAAGGAGAGGGAGGAAGGGAAAAGAAAGAGAGGAGAGAAAGACGGCGGAAAGGACAAATGAGGTTTGAAAGGTGAAGAGGGGGTGGTAGTCATTGTGATAAAATCTCTGGCAGAAACCATTTAGAGGGGAAAGGGCTTATTTCACCTGAGGATGTAGTTCATCCTGTGGGGGAGGGTGTGACGCAGGATGAAACTGCCCACGCCCCGTCAGGAAGCAGAGAACGACGCTGGGGAGCTCTTTGCTGTTTAATGTTTCCAAAGCCATGGCTGAAGACTGAAGTGGACGTCCTGGAGTATTCTTCCTCAGCACTGCCTGGCGGTATCGTCTCAAGTGAGCGGTGTTGAGCCAGGCTGTCTCAGGCTCAATCTCGTTGATTTAGAAACATCGCTTCCCCAACATCTGCTAAGATTCCATGTCTTCACTCACCTCCACTCAGTGTTTATCCACCAGTAGGGATCTCGCCTAAAATGTTACACATAAAACCTGTGCTGTGCGGCTGCGTCCTGTTTTCCTGTCCATTCTAGATATCTGTCTCAGTTTAGGCCAACTGCCATGAAACCCCCCCCCAAGTCAAGGTGGAGGGGAAAACTGTGCCCATCATTTGCTACCTAGCTAACCTGTGCTAAACATCACGGCTGGTAAACAAGCTTTAAGAGATAGCTCTGGGAAAAGGCTAACTTGTGCTCAGCCGTCTATCTGGGATCTACATTCTGAGGTCTCCAAATTATAGACAGCATTGGCTATTTTTATGTCCCCAGTTTCCAGATGGCCGTGTGATCACCACGATGTGAGTTCCAGATGGCCGTGTGATCACCACGATGTGAGTTCCAGATGGCCGTGTGATCACCACGATGTGAGTTCCAGATGGCCGTGTGATCACCACGATGTGAGTTCCAGATGGCCGTGTGATCACCACGATGTGAGGGGTATCGATATGAACCAAGTGTTTGCCTTTGTAAAGAGATGCTCCCAGATTTCTAGTCTGTAAGAACCTGAATCTGCCACCTGTCACCTGAGAACTTGCCCACAATATCCCACAAATTTCCATCTCTGTTCCCTGAACCATCCCCTACAAAATGCTACATTCTCTGTTAGCTAAAAGGCTAGGTTGAGCTATACAAGGACCTTAAAGGGCAGTGATTTGCAAAGCATAAGAATGTAAGACTAGAAGTAGAAAAGCCATGTCCTCTGTCTTGGCTGAGTTGCGGAGCTCCAGGGACCGTGGCTACTAACATTGCCTTGTACAGCCATCCTGCCATTCTGGGCAGCAGAAGACACTAAAAAATTTCTACAAGTATCCACACATTATTCCCTCCATAGACTATTAACCAGATGCAACAGTAACTAGGGCTGGTAAATTTTTCTCTAGTAGCAGGACCCTACCTAATAATTGTGGGAGATTTCTATAAAATGGGCATTAATAATCTTTACAAGGATGTGTTCTTAAAAGTGACTCTGAAGGCTAGAGAGATGGCTCAGTGGTTAAGAGCACTGAAATGATCTTCCAGAGGTCCTGAGTTCAATTCCCAGCAACCACATGGTAGCTCACAACCATCTGTAATGGAATCTGATGCCCTCCTCTGGAGTGTCTGAAGACAGTGTCAGTGTGCTCATAGACATAAAATAAATCTTTTTTTAAAAAGTGAATCTGAGTAACTGGAATGTTATAAAACCCTTTTCTATAGCAATAATGGCTACAGTTTCTCATATGACTATTGTTAATATTAATGAGTTGTCAATCAAGAAATGCCTTCAAGCAATGCTTAGAACATACTAATGGTCAGGGGAGAGCATCTTTTTATGCTCCTTGTCCAAGTTCTGGCTTTAAATTTCACTATCGCTTGAAATCTCTTTATATTAACTTCTTCATGTAGTCTTACTGTGAAGATTAGAATTTTTACAGCTATTTTTATAGATATTCTTTTCATTCATTATTAAGAATACCAGAGCTGAGCCAATGAGGCAGTGTTTAAGAGCACTTGATCTTTAGCAGAGTACCGTGGTTTGGTACCCAGCAACTGCATAGTAGCACACCACCATCCATTACTCCAGTGCTAGGGGATTTGACACCCTCTTCTGGCCTCTGTGGTCATTCAGCACACACGCAGGATGCAGATATACATACAGATAAAAGCTTCATACACATAAAACACATGTTTAATAGAATATTTACAGAACACTTACTAAATACTTGTCTATACTAGTATGCATAAATTTTAAAGAAAAATGCAATCCCAGGTTGGAGATGTGTTTCTATTCAGTGTTTCCTATATACATTGTTTATGTTGATGACTCTAATCATAATCTCTATGATATGGTAAGTCTAGCTGTCTATTAACCAATAGAGGATAATAAAAGTGTGAAATATGTGCACAATGGAATTCTATTCAGCACTAGATAATATATGTGTGTATATATGTGTGTATTATATATATTATATAATATATATACATATATACCTGGTAACCCAAGCCCAGGATGACATGTTCTTTCTAATCTGTAGATCCTAGTTTAAACTTTTAAATTTCTATATTTAATTTGAAATGAGTGTATGGACCAAGAAGCACAAAGGGCACTGTTTGGGTTTGGAGGGGTGGGGTCTTGAGGCGCATGCTACAAAAAACAAAAACAGGCAACAACAACAGTGTACCAAGGTAGAGGAAGTGTGGAAAGGCTTGACTGGGCCCATAGCAGAGGAAAGAGGTGAATGCAGAGACGGGAGTAAGGAAAGTCAGAATGTGTGGGCAAGCCACATGGGGACTACCGCTTTATAAGCTGTCCAAAGCAATGCTTATATTTGTGTCTATGCGCAAACAATTTAACCGGGCGTGGTGGCGCATGCCTTTAATCCCAGCACTTGGGAGGCAGAGGCAGGTGGATTTCTGAGTCCATGGCCAGCCTGGTCTACAGAGTGAGTTCCAGGATAGCCAGAGCTATACAGAAAAACTCTGTCTCGAAGAAAACCAAAAAAAAAAAAAAAAAAAAAAAAATTAAATACAAGCCAAACAGAAGAAATATAAGACTAATTGGAGCAAAAATAAGTATATATAAAAACAGAAAAACAATAAAGAAACTCAGTGAGATACTAAGAAGGAAATAGAACCATGAGAAAAATGCACAGTTTAAACACGAGAAGGCCTCCTGGGCCTGTGAAAACCGGCTTGCAGAAAGGACGCCTTGTACCAATCTGATTTCTGTAGTGAGAACTTTGGTTCCTTTTAAAACGTAGGTGTTATGGGAATATGCTTTTGTCTTCATCCTAGGTGTGGGACACGAGGCTACTTCAGACTGTCCCCAGCAGCTGACTATAATTTGCCTCATGCTCTGGTGGGGGCACGGCTTGGCCAGCTCCAGATAGTTTCCGCATGTATATGGTGTGTGACACTCTGGGGACTCTTGAGAGGGTGTATAAATGCAAGAGCCCTGAGGGGGGGTGTAGCCGCCGCTGCTGCTCCCATCGCTGCTGCTCCTGTTCCTGCTGCTGCTGCTGCTGCTGATGATGATGATGATGATGATGATGATGATGATGATGATGGTGATGGTGGTGGTGGTGGTGATGATGATGATGATGATGATGGTGGTGGTGGTGGTGGTGGTGGTGGTGGTGATGATGATGATGATGGTGATGATGATGGTGGTGATGATGATAATGGTGATGATGGTGATGGTGGTGATGATGGTGATGGTGGTGATGGTGATGGTGATGATGATGATGATGATGGTGATGATGATGGTGATGATGATGGTGATGATGATGATGATGATGGTGGTGGTGGTGGTGATGATGATGATGATGATGATGATGATGGTGGTGGTGGTGATGATGATGATGATGCTCCTGCTATTCGCTGTTGCTAGTTGCTGTTTGGTGATCCTGACAATGAAGATCAAAATTGCCACAAGGAACGCCACACTCCACTCAGCAGGAAGTAGTCTACCTATATCAGTGGCCCGTTTTCCCTCTCTCCTTTCTCATCTACCTAGTTTGGGGTCTTAAAGAATATAAGGCTAGAGAAAGGTGGTAGAAATAGGAACCCACAAAGTATCCTAAGGTCCAGTTACAGGTTTCCATGACTCATGATGGAAGTCTGTGATGTCTTCATCCCAAAACAGTCACAATAGCCCGTGTTGGTCAGAAAGACACTTTGAAGAGCTCTAACCAACAAATCAAGCTGAGGCACCCCACACATTCACTGGGATATTTATTTAGCAACTTATGACTTCTGTTCTGGGATATACATAAATGTATAATACACACACATATAAACATATATGTAGATGTATACTTAGATACATAGATGTTGATATTTAGATATATATAGAGAGAGATGCATCAATATACGGATAGATATAATGAAGCTTATAAAATAGCATGCTTCTGCATGGCCCTTTCAACAGCCTTCTGTCAGCTGCCCCTCCCCCTCGCCCTCCTGCTGTGCCTTCCCATCCCCCTCCTTATTTAAAGCTTCCCCGATATTCCCTGTTTTCCTTCATATTACCTATGCTCACTGTCTCCCTCCCTAATATCTTTCTTCCCTCATTACCCCTGGTCCTTTCCTCGTTCACTGGTTCCTACATGTACTCCAAGCTAAACACACATTCCTAAAGATACGATGCTAGGATCTACCCATGAGTGAGAACATGCCACATCTCTCTCTAGGATCTGAGGTATAAATCGTACTACCTTACCGAGCATATCTTCCAGTTCCATCCAATGGCCGGCCAATCAAGCTTCATAATTTTGTTGTATATAGACACCACCCTTTCATTATTCATTCGTCAGCTGGGAGATAGCTAGACTGCTTGCATACCCTGGCTAGTGCGAAAGGCAGCCATGAACATGGATGGCCATGTATCTCTATAGAATAGAGAAGCACATGCCAGAAGTGGTACAGCTGGGTCATATGTTAGATCTATTTCTAGTTTTTGCAGAACCACCGCATCAGTTTCCATAGCGACCACAAGAGTTTACATTCCTATGAACAGTGCATGGGCTTCCCCTTTTTCCACATCCTCAATAGCATTCGTTGTCAATGTTTTTTTTTTCTGCAAACTGTAAACTTTATTGGTTTCTTAATTGTAGCCATTCTGATAAGACAAAACATCACAGTAGTTTCAATTTGCATTACTGCGATGGCCAGGACCTCAGGAAAACAAGCTAGGCAAAACTCAACGAGTGAGCGACATCAGCAGCGCCAGGGCTTTTAAGATGAGAACCTCAGTGTGTGGCCCAGGCTGGTCTCAAACCTCCAATCCTCCCACATCTGCTTCCCACGTGCTGGGACTTCAGGGGTTCACCCTCACACCGAGCTCCTAGTCCAGATCTCAGAGACTAAACTGGGCACGAGGCAAGAGTCTTGGATTACAGACCAGACTGGAAACTCCTCATTCTGCTGCCCAAAGGAGGGACGGTCTCTCTGCAGAGCAAAGGAGAGGTGCCTACAGAATGCTTGCAACGCGTCCCACTAAGCAAGACCATTGTGCATACAGCTTGTCTTTTCGCTGCCTGGAAGAGTCATTCACACACCACTTGTGCCCAGTTCTCAGCCGATAAAGCTCTTTGCACGCTGAATGAGTGAGATCTAAGCATTGCTTCTGGAGAAAATACGAAGTACAGTTCCAGCAAACCCCCGATCGTGTTTCTGTCAGCCTAGTAGTACACAGATGTGCTTTTTGTGTGTTTTTCTTTTAAGAGCTTCAGCTAAATAAAGGCTGTGCAGCTCGGGGCTCCCGGGTCAAGGCCTGGCACAGCCTCCTTGCTCTGGGCAGCAAGAAACAACACTTCAGTCCTATACTTAGAGGCAATTTGAAACCTCAAAAATCACCGAAAGCAAACAAAAAAAAATACACAAACATGCAAAAATGTGGCACTAAAGAGAAAGTTTAAAGAAAAAAAAAGATACTTGTTCCCAGCATGAGGGCTCCAGCAAGACAGCAAAATGTCCCAGTGTGAAACCTCAGCTGACTCAAATATTTTGTTTTTCCTTTAGATGTCCACAGACAACCACAAATGTGCCGCAAGATTTGGGGGTTGCAAGCAAACGTTAGCAAGTAGATGAATTCATAACTAAGGAATCCATAATGAACACGGATCTCCTCTGCTGGGTTGCGGGCCTCTCTGAGGCTAGGCCTGGGTTGCGGTTGAGGATGGACACTTCATTTGGCATTGTCCTGATTCTAAACACTGACCACTGCAACTAGTCAGGGCAAACCACTGTTTAAAAGCTCAGTGCGTCTCTGGTGCCTTGGCCCCTCCTGGGCTCCTGCAAGCTTCTGGCAAGGTCTCTCCTGTGAATTACCAGCTTCTACACTGTGCTGCAATCTGCAGAGAGCAGCTTCCAGTCCCCTGTCAATAGGAGATGGTAACGGCTTGTTCGTACTAGACAGGGCAAACAGCTAGTCCCATCCTGTCATCTCACTAACTGCCACTTCTATGGGGTCCAGCTGCCAGCTTTTCGCAGCTTTGAGTAGGAGGCTCCTCCCGCATGACTGACAGAGCCAGCTAGTTTGTTTGTTTGTTTTTTCTCTTGAGGACTTGACTCCCTTGATATCTCACTTGGACTTTAACATCCTCGAGCAGCCCCCTTGATGGGTGGTATTCAGTAGAGCTGGGCTCTTATGATCTCCGCACGGTAAGCCTTCATCTTGGCACCCCAGCATTTCTCCTTCAAGTGTTATGAGACCGGGGGCTGCCTCTGAGCTCCTGCTTTGCTCATTGTTCTCATCAGCCCATACCAGTGCTAACTGTTTTTCTTGCCAGGGTTTCTGTGGTTTTCCTCACGGCTGGTAGAAATACTCTAAGGTGTGCATAAAATTTTAGATATGTTTGTTTTGCAATCTAGCTGCATTTTTAATTGAATCAACTTATACATTTTTTTCAAGACTTTTGTACCTCTGTAGCTTTTAACTCTTCTGTGCAGAATGACTCTCTGTTCACTTTGATACTCTTAAATGTCTTTTTAGTTTTTCATCCTAAATGTCAGGTTAGCCTCAACTCACAATCTCTCCACCATTACACACCACATCTGGCCTCTCTCTGCCTTCTGCTCCCTGCTGCCCCCAGACCTGTACACCCAAGATGTGTATAGAGGATTCAGAAGAAGGACGTCTCCATCTCTTCTTCCCAAACTCAGACTTTTCCTACAGTTTGAGAAATCACATCGGGACTTTGTAGCTGTCAGGAAAGGACTCCCAGCAGCAAGCTTCATCCCCAGCCTGTGGCTTTTCAAGACAGTGCTTGCCATACAACCCAACCTGTCTTTGAACTCCTAACCCTATCCATTGTCTCAGAGCTGGAATTAAAGATAGTCACTACTATGCCTGGCCTTTCAATTTTTTGTTTGTTTGTTTTTTGAGATTTCGTTTTTATTTATGCATATGTGTGTCTTTGTAGATTTTCTATTCATGTGCAAGTGAGTGTCTATATGTGAGTGTATGCCATATGCCACAAGCACACGGATGCCTGTGGAGTTCAGAAAGGGTCAGCAGATCCCATGAAGCTGGAGTTACACGGAGTTATGAGCCATCCGATGTGGGTGCTGGAGCTGAATTCTGGCTCTGTGGAAGAAGAGTAAGTACTTTTAACCTTTGAGCTATCTCTAACCTTCACCCTCCAACCCCCCCTCTACACACACACACACACACACACACACACACACACACACGGTGGGGGGGCAAGAGGGAGGGAAAGAGAGAAAGAGAGAGAGAAGAGAGAGAGAGAGAGAGAGAGAGAGAGAGAGAGAGAGAGAGACTCATACCTTTAAATATATTTTAATGGCTTTAATTTGCTCCCTTTGGAAGTCTTATACATTTCGGTTAATTCTTAGATAGCATGATAGATGATCTTCTTAGATTATAACCGTACTTGTAATGAGTTGGGGGAGGGAGTATTGGTTTGTTGTTGTTGTTGTTGTTTGTTTGTTTGTTTGTTTGTTTCTGTAATTGTTAAGAGAAATGCTTTTGAGTTTTTCGGGCTCGTTTTCAAGCCTGGGAACCTGGCCTGGCACCTCCCTGGCTCTTACAGTTTGCCTGGTGGGCATTCAGCTCTCCCGGAAATGCCCCATGCACAGTGACCCATCTTCCCAGAAGCACTTCCCTTTCCTCTCTGTACTGGATTGATCCTTCTGTAGTGGCAATCAAGAGCATTGCAGGTTTGCCTTTTATTATAATAGAAACACATAGAAAGTGTCTTCCCTGAGTATAAGCTTTTATGTGTCTTTATGGACCAAAAGAACTGTGTTCTCCTTAGCCTGGCAAGAATTATTAGTATCATAACTATGATTTTTCAGTGTTTTGTATAATTCATAACTCACAGAATAAGAATCACTTGTAAACTGCTGGTTGAGAAGCTGTGAGCTGCAGGCTCTGAGAGTGCCCACCATTGCTTTCCCGTATCTAACTCTTGCTGGTGAATTCATATTCTCTACTTCTTTTTGCATTAATTTTAAAATTGTACATTTTTTTCCCTAGGGACAAAGGTTTTGGTTGAAGGTTTTGTTGTGATACATCACATCTATGAAATCATTCATTAATTATAAACCCCACCTTCTGTCTGGAACCAGGTTTCCTAAACCACATTATCATCTGTATTAGAAGTGGAGGGTTTTGTGTTTATTCTTTAATCTACAAAACTTTTTCTAGAAAAAAAAAACAAATTGAACTTGGTCTTTACTTAAGAAGTTGCCTTTTGAGTAGAGATGTTCAACATTGTGCCCCCAGGGCAAGCTGTGTGGTTTGCCCAGATGTTGCATAGCTTGGTGGAGGCTGAGATAAAGACAGAGCCTGCAGGCAGGAGAGCTTTGAGAGGGTCACAGTCAGAAAGAACGAGGGAGGTGGAGAGATTGGGGAGCTAAGGTTTGGCATTGCACAATCCTAGTTCTTATGCTGACAGCCACAGTCAGCATAGATGCAGAACATTCTGTGGTGGCAGCCAAGCAGTGCAAAGTTTAGTGTGGACGTCACCCCTCACTGCTAAACTTGACCTACGCTCTGTCTGTAAAAATTAAAGGGGGGGGAGGTGCTGCTGAAGAAATGGCTAAGCACTGGTTATTCTTCCAGAGGTCCTGAGTTCAATTCCCAACAATCACATGATGGTTCATAACCATATATGATGGGACCTGATGCCCTCTCCTGCCATGCAGGTGTACAGGAAGACAGAACACTCACACATGTAATGAAATAGGTCATTAAGAAAATAAGGGAAAATGGGTTCACCTCTCTTCACACTCGTTCTCTCCCCTTTCATCCTGGCGTCTCTTAAGTTAGCACAAAGCCCTGTGGCTCTGGCAGCAATCTCGCTTGCGTGTTCCTTCAGTGTGATCTGCATATTGTGCGTTACTGCCTTCAAATGGTGATATTCGAACTTGGAGGCGCTAGTGTAGCTGTCCCTGTAAAACCATTGTGAATCATCACCCAGGAATGGAAGGCCGTCAGAACATCCTCCATTTCCTCTAGAGTATGAGCAGCACTACACATGCATTCTGTTTAAGCCTGGCGAGAGGCAACAGCGATGTTAGAACCAGACATCTGAAAATGTGTAAATGTTCATGTTGTGATGAAAAAGATCACATTTCTAAAAGTATTCTAATGAAGATGGAGTACTGTGACAATATAAAACCCTAAGAAGTAGAATAGCAAAGTGTGTATACCCATCACTGTATAAATAAAGGTTTAGAAAAATCCTTCATGAGCCAGTAAAAAGCTCAGTTGGTAAAGACACTTGTAAACAAACCAAAGGACTTAGCTTGATCACAAGGATCCTCGTGGTGGAAGGAAAGAACCTACTCCGAAAGTTGTCCTCTGTCCTTCAGTGAAATGCACCTGCGGCTGGTGCGTGTGCCCACACACGTGTATACACACATAGAATAAACGTAACTTTTTAAAAAACACTTGCAAAAACTCTTATGAAAATAAACCAAAAGTGTTGAGTTTTGACTCCATGAGTACTATGACCTTGGGAGACGTTTTTCTCTATGTCTTTCGATTGTAACAAGGGTGCCATAGTTCCCTGCTCTGATCACCAGTGATTCTACAGGCAGCTGCCACAGGTCATTCGCTGGTAATTGCTTACTCCTGAGATGTTCTCCAAAGATGCAGCCTTGCCTGGCGAAAGCTAAGGGAACCTGCCACAGTGACTAGTCCGGTGTCTGATTGGCATGGAAAGGGGAACCCCCTGCAGGTCCCTTCTCTCGCTTACATCCTTGCTCTGTTCCTCTCTTCCCTTAAAGAGAAGGCCTTTACTCATTGGCCTGAGGAGCGAGCAACCAACCATAGACCCGGTGATGTCCTCATCGGTAACAGGATTAAAGCTACCAGGTTAAGTGACTGACTATCAGAAAGGACTACACAGCACAGTCAAGCTAGTGTCCACCCAGCACTGCTGCTGCCAGAGGTGACTGTGCAGATTTCTCGATACTGTGACTGTGGAGATCTCATAATACTGTGACTGTGGAGATCTCATAATACTGTGACTGTGGAGATCGCATGATACTGTGACTGTGGAGATCTCATGATACTGTGACTGGAGATCTCATGATACTGTGACTACGGAGATCTCATGATACTGTGACTGTGGAGATCTCATGATAGTGTGACTGTGGAGATCTCATGACACTGTGACTGTGGAGATCTCATGATAGTGTGACTGTAGAGATCTCATGACACTGTGACTGTGGAGATCTCATGATACTGTGACTGTGGAGATCTCATGATAGTGTGACTGTAGAGATCTCATGACACTGTGACTGTGGAGATCTCATGATACTTTGACTGTGGAGATCTCATGATACTGTGACTGTGGAGATCTCATGATAGTGTGACTGTGGAGATCTCATGATACTTTGACTGTGGAGATCTCATGATACTGTGACTGTGGAGATCTCATGATAGTGTGACTGTAGAGATCTCATGGCACTGTGACTGTGGAGATCTCATGATACTGTGACTAGAGATCTCATGATACTGTGACTGTGCAGATCTCATGACACTGTGACTGTGCAGATCTCATGACACTGTAACTGTGGAAATCTCATGATACTATGATACTGGAGAGTCATCAGAGAGAGACAGGGAAAACCATAGACTCTGATTAAGGGCTTTCTCTCTGTGGTTTCACATGCTTTCAGTGCCCAGTTGTATGTTGATGAAGCTCCTATGATGTATTAAATACACGGCCAAAACTTCTCATGTGGATGACTTTCAACCTCGCCAAAGTAAAACTCATAAGATCAGGCAAATCCAGTATCAGTAGATCTCACGAACTCACATCTCATCTGAGGGTCTGCTGCTACGGATTCTGATCTAAGGAAGCTGATAGCAAGATTAGGCCCAATAGGCAGGCACTGGGGAAGGAAGGCTGAAGCTGGGCCACTTGTTAGCAAGGAAGAATCCACTAGTAAAGCTGATGTGCTGTATCGATGCAATTGTCCAGGTGCCCAGGGGTGAGGTAGGAAGGATACACGGATGGGTCCAAGCTCTTCACACATGACACACAGGAGAAGAGCAGGAATCACAAGGGCTGTGCATCTCAGTGGAGTCACGGGGAGAAAACGACCAACTCTGTTTCACTCGTCTTGGTGTGAGAGACACCATGAAAGCCAGTGTTTTAAAAGCCTCTTGCCATCTGTGGGTACGGGGTGAGCGCGGCTCAGCGTGGCACAGAACTGAACTGAAACGCTTGCGAAACTTCAGAGAGGAGAGGATCTTACAACAAAGTCTTGGCCCTTGCTATGGAAGCAATGGACTTTTGAAACTTGGCCTGAAATCCTGTAGTAGATGCAGTTGAGAAACTTGAATCCCCAGATTCTGCTGGCACATTCCCCTTTGAAGAGAGAAAAAGATCACTTGTGTTGAATACGTGGCTTCTCCTGATACTAGAAGACTAGACAAAAATCTCAAAATTTTAGGACCTTTATGAGTATATGTGATCTATTTTAAGGTTATTTCCTCTCCAAACCAGCACACCGAGAAGGTCAAACCTCAGCACAGCCCTGAGAGGGAGTTTATCAATCTAGAAAAGAACCACCCATGTTCTACAGCAAAATGGCCATAAGAGCAAGTCTAACACATGGTCAAAACCAGGAAAGGGTGGGTCTCTAGAAGCGAATTCTGAAGATCCTGGATGAAAAAGGCAAGAATAAGGGGTTGACTGCCTAGGCCACCCCAGGCAGTGCTCGGGTCCTGCAGGGAGGCAGGGCCTCGCAGCCCGGAAGAGACGCCACTCACACCCCTTCCTTTCCAGCCTCCTCCTCCTCCTCCTCCTCCTCCTCCTCCTCCTCCTCCTCCTCCTCCTCCTCAGACCCTGCAGCCGCCATGTTGATACCTAAGAAGAATCAGATTCAGGCAGATTTCAGAGTTCGAGGCCAGCCTCATCTACAGAGTGAGTTCCAGGACAGCCAGGGCCATACAGAGAAACCCTGTCTCGAAAAACCGAGAGAGAGAGAGAGAGAGAGAGAGAGAGAGAGAGAGAATGAGAGAGAGAATATGAATGAGATGGCTATCTATGAACTCCTTTTTTAGGACGGCATGATGGTGGCCAAAAAAGAAGTCCACAAACACCCCAAGCTGGCGGACAAGAACGTGCCCAATCTCCATGCAATGAAAGCCACGCAGTCTCAAGCCTTGAGGCTACGTGAAGGAGAAGTTTGCGTGGAGACATTTCTCCTGGTACCTTACCAGTATCTACGAGGGCATCCAGTATCTCCGAGTTTACCTGCACCTACCTCCGGAGACCATGCCTGCAGCCACCGCTGTCCCCAGACTGGCAGGCCTCGGCCCAAAGGTGAGAGTGGGAGCGCCCTGCAAGATTCACAAGAGGGGGGGCAGGAAGAGACACCTGCAGGAGTGCGGGGTCCCCTGGAGCTGAGGCTGGGGCTGGCTCAGCAACTGAATTCCAGTTTAGAGGCGGCTTCGGTCATGGACAGTGGAGTTGGAGATTATGCTGTATTGAATAAATTTTTTAAAAAAACAAAAGCAAAAAAAGAATAAGGGGTTGAGAACGGAGACATCAGAAACTTACGGAAATGTACCCTATAGTACACTCAAAGTTTGGCACCCATTCCAGGGCCCAAAAAAGGTAGTTCTAAGTCCAACATAGAGTCAAGGTGGCCACAATAACCAAAAAAAGAAATGCTAAAATTTCTCATGAGACCAAAGAAGAGAGCTGAATAGAGTGGATAAGAGAGCTTGGCTGGCAATTCCCCTCGGGAGAGCCCGGGGAAATTTAGCTTCATGAGGCAGTAACAGATGCACTTGCAAGAAGCATCAACAAGCGTTTCAGTAGTGTCTTCCATAGGCTCAAGCTGAAGGGAAAAAATAGTATTACTGAGGTGTTGCTATCTCATAAAATAAAGATGATAGAATGTCCTAAAGAGCAGAAACGATGGGAAGGCTTGTAAGACTGGCTGTGGAGGAATCTCAGCATGAGAGACCGAACCAAGCTGGCCTCCGAGCAGACACACTTTTTACCAATTGTTGCTTCGTCTTTGTTTTGTTGCTATTGCAGACTTCATTCCGTCTATAACCCTGTGACTGATTAAACCATTGATTGCATTAGTGGGTTAATCCATCCTCAAGGGCAGGGTTCTAATCACCCCTGCGATGTCTCTCTCACCCAGTCTCATTTCTTAATATTTCATCATGAAGATTCAATCCTAACGTGAGCTTAGGAGGAGACAAGATCTAGTTAGACCACAATGTGAACGGGGGATTCTCCCCTCTGACCAGTGCTGAGGCTCTTCTCTTGCCTGCGTGTGTCTGTGTGTCCATCTCAGTCTGTCTGTCTCTGTCTGTGTGTCTGTGTCTGCCTGCCTGTGTGTGTGTGTGTGTGTGTGTGTGTGTGTGTGTGTGTTTATGCATGTGTCTATGTCTCTGTGTGTGTCTGTTTGGGTGTGTTTGGGTGTGAATGTTCACCTAGAAACTCCTGAAGGACAAATCCTCCTCAGGAGGGATGGGTGTGTGTCAACATAAGCAGGACACGGGGTCAGCTGAAAATGTTTTGAGGAGAAATGCATTGGCTGTGCCTAACGCAACAAACACAACAGCTCAGCCGCACAGTCCCTGTGACTGTCATGACTCCTGCTGGCCTCGTGGATGGCCAGCAAACACCACAGCTCGGCTGCACAGTCCCTGTCACTGTCATGACTCCTGCTGGCCTCGTGGATGGCCGAGAACTGCATGTAGCAGTGTCTACTGACCAGAAAGGATTATACTGCACATCACTACCCCAGAAGAAAACCAAATTCAAAGTATGGCTTCTGTTGCCCACATACGGCTTTTAGACTACAGGAGCAAACCTGTTCAAACAAAGTGGATCGAGAACTATCGGCCGTGCTTAACTTGCTCCCCGTGGTGTTGCGATGTGTGTTGGACACTAGAAAATGAGGAGTGGAGAGGGAGTCATATTTGAGAGAGATTTACTAGTTGAAACGGAAGAATTTCCACAGGACAAGACTTCAGGCTTCAGCCTCTTCTAGTTCTTAATATATCACGGGGCAGCTTAGTTCTTTCCAATTGCTGGGTCCATAGAGCTCTCCTGTGTCAGCTCGACGTGTTTTCATTCTATGTTGTTCTTACTTATTTTTATTTTATGTGTGTGTCTGCCTATGTGTATGGAAGTGCGTCGTAAGACCTGTTGGAATTTCAGTTGCACCTGATTGGGTCATTCCATGCTGGGAACTGAACCGGGGACATTGTTTTAACTGCCCGTCAGCCTACCCAGCCACTTCACGCTGGCGTTCTATTCTAGATGCCTCTGACATTTCAGAGGTCTTGCACCCATTGCAGTCGTCACTGTCACCACTGTGGCTTGGGCTCCTGGGCTCTTACCCACAATGTGACAAGGTCCTCGCCTTTTACCTGACTCCCTGTCTCCGTTTCTAGTATATGTCTCCTCTAAACTAGAATCTAAATATCAGCTTAGCCTAGAAAGACAAAAAAACAAGCATGAAAACCATCTTTCCTGTGACTGACAAAGCCCCATCCATGACCATGGTCCTTAACGCTGAACCAGCTGTTGTCTGGAGCTTCTGCGACTCGATTGTCTTATCACGGCCTGCTCACCTGGAAGGTGTGAAAATCAAAACAGACCTCAGATCGTTTGAGATCAGAATCAACTGTGAGAGGGTCTCAGAGCACATCTGCCGAGCAAGATTCCCAAAGCATCCGGGGATCCCTGACGACATTTCAGGGCTCATTTGCCCTAACTCAACAACAGGAACTATGTAGCCTAACTTGAATGCTTTTTAAAATCGTGTGGAGGAGGAGGAGGAGGAGGAGGAGGAGGAGGAGGAGGAGGAGGAGGAGGAGGAGGAGGAGGAACAGCTCTGAATATCTCCTAAATAATTACATTTTAAAAACTGTCAATAAATGCTGTCTATCACATCCAGGGACCGGCATTTCCCGTTGTCCTGAGGTGGACGTCCTGCTGGGCAGGTTGGAGGCCCACAGGCAGCGTTTGTGGTCCAGCAGCTCCGAGAGGCAAGTGTAGGCGCATCCCTGAACCCTCCATGCATTTCCCAGGATCCCTGGGATGTACCTCCATCCTGATGGTCACTAGACTTTCTTTATCTCTCAAGACCTGGCCTGTATAGAATCAATACCAAGGAACGCCCATATTCCACCCACAAGATGGCTTTGTCCACTTTCTCGAGTGTCCCGTGAACACTCAAAGTGTGTTCTAGTGATATAATAAGCACAGTTGTGTCATAATGCAATTATACTTATTTCTACATGGATTCTGCCTTTCATTTAAAAAAAAACTATGCCAAAGACCACAACTCACATATCTTTGCATTCTTTGAGTTTAGCAAAGCCCAATTATATTCTAGATGCTGAATGAGTGATTACTGACTAGCCAAAAGAGTGACTTAGCAGGCGGGGCAATTGGCAAGATGTGAATGAAAGAATTAATTATAGAAACAGAGGGATAAACTAAACTTCTTTCCTGGAGTGTAAATGTAGGTTTAATCATACAATATATTCTACATGCCAAGTTCGGTGGTTCTGTAAAGTAACTAGCTAAGACCCAAAGAGGATTCAGTCACAATGAATTATCAACTCTGTACGCCTTAGTGGGAATGAAATCTTCAAAGGTGGGAGAAGAGCGCCACCTGCCGAACAAATAGAGCATAACAGAGCAGTGAAGAGCAGAGGTACCTCATTTTACAATGATCCTAAGTAAAATAATCAGGACAGATCCTGAAATGTTCACAGTGTATTTATTGTACATTGCCCTACTTTAAAAAAATTATGAAAATTCAATAAACATTTCATATACACTAGAAAAGACAGCACATTTTCTTCATATTGTCCTTAAAATTTGAAGTGTTTTTTCTAAATATCATTAAATTGATTTAAATAAAAATCCATAGATAACACAACTTCTAAGGTTAGACAGATATTCATTAAAAACAAACATTTAAAAAACAAACATTTGATTGGTTTGGGTGTAATTTTTAGGTAAGAAGAAAAAAAACTGACACAAGGCAAAGTCCAGAGTGTTGACGTTATTTTGGGCACATGGCTACTGCCGATGGTGGACCAGGTCAAGGCTGGTGCCTCTCGAAAGAGGGCGTTCACAGAAGCACAAGGCGGGCAAGAAAAACACAGAGAACCACCGATCTTCCCAGTGGGTTCAGGAGTCGAGCAAGAAAGAGAATGCTAACACGTCCCTGTGGGCACAGCAAGACCAGAGAGCCCTGAGAACCACAGGAGATACTTTCCCAAGATCCTTCATCCCTCCACCGTACTAAGGAGACTGTATTCAGAGAACCGGCTTCCTGACACTGTTGTCAAGATGCCCTGGAAGTCCAGACATAAGGAAAAATGGCAGACGTTGGCAAGATTTGCCATAATCAAATGGTCGCTTGAAGTTGATTTGTTGGGATGACTTCTTTTTTGACTATCACAATTTTATTTTGAGACAGGATCTCACTACGAACTTGTGACTTGCCTAGAACTTACTATATAGACCAGGCTGGCCTTGAACTCAGAAAGAGCTGCCTGCCTTTGCCTCTCAATTGCTGAGGTTAAAGGTGTGTGCCTCTATGCCTGATCCATAATTATTACGCTTTTAATTGAAATATCATAGTCCTATTGTAGTAATGAGGCACAATGTAAGGCTCTGATACATGTATATAATATAGAATGATTAAGGTTCATCTCACTTAGTATTTCGTATTATTTTGGAATTTACTCTTAGTTATTTTGAAATGTACATTATTATTGAGCATAGTGTCATACAATAAATATCCGAATGTGTTTCTTCTAGCTGATGCTTTGTGAGATCTTTTGTCATCCCAGACTCAAGCCATTACGCTCTCCACCAATCCTGGTTTTGCCTTTCTTTCGTTTGTTATGAATTCTGTATGCAATGAGATCTTGCTGTGAATCTGCTTTAATGATGGGAAGACCCAAAGCAACTCAAGTCCACCCATCCAAGGCTGGTCCCTTTCATCAAAAACTGCCCTTTATCTCCACTCGCACAGGCTGACTTGAAAAGGGAAGACAGCAGAAAATCTAGACAAGAAACCCCCCACCCTGGACAGCCAGCCCCAGAGGACAGGCCGCAGTGTCTGTCAAGGTGAGCACGGGGAGCTGAGGGGTCCTCGCCACTGGGCGCTGCAGTCTCCCTAAGACAGATTGTCGAGGAGTGTGTACGACAATGCTGATCCATCACAGTGCCCGTGGGAAAGGACGCCGCCGGCTCCGGCTCCGGCTCCGGCTCCGGCTCCGGCTCCGGCTCCGGCTCCGGCTCCGGCTCTGGCTCCGGCTCCGGCTCCTGTGGCTCTGACGGATACCGCCTCTCACCCGCTCTTAGACGCCACTCTGTTATCATCTGTGAAAAGCTCAGAGCCAAGAAAACTCTCTTTAAATTGCTTTATCCAAGGCCACACCTTGGATTTTCTTATGATATATTTAATACCCTGGTGAATGGCAGCTCGAAGTGCTGGCTGGGAAGACTGACGGGAGGACTGTGAGGAGGAGGGGAGGGTGGTTAGACCTGCGTCATCCACACGGGATTCCTGTATGGGACATTTGGGGGTAAGAGTGAGTGAATTTGGGGGAAAGCCAAAGCCTACCACAGGGCTATTTGGAAGGACAGAAACAGAAAAATGGGAACTTTTTTTTTAATGTTAGGAAGTAAACCAAATTCGACTTGGGGATAGATGAGATCTGGGAAAGAAATGAATGTTGACCCACAAAATTCTAGTTTGATGGCTTCTGGATAAATGTTCTACTACATGAAGAATGTTAAGTTAGCTTTTAAAGTATAGAGCATTCCAAACACACGCGCGCGCGCGCGCGCACACACACACACACACACACACACGTGCACTTGCCCCCGAGGAGATATCTTATGGAGCTAGAGTTTAGCAGAGCACACAATCAGAGATCCTGCTGTGAGGGTATCATGCACCAGAAAGGCAACTGGCCCAGAATCCACAAAGTATCATCTAACGTCTACGGGGAAAATCCTAAGAAAAAAGTACAAAGATGAATGAGTTTTTCTAAACAAACCAACAGTGTCTACATGATTGGGGGGGGGGCGGGGGGGTGCAGATACCTAACTTAAAAGAAAACCTGAATTTTTCCATCTTACAATCTAGAGCGAAGTGCCGGCTAACTATAGCTCTCAGGCCAAATCCAGCCCACGGCCCTGCTTCCCTAAATGCAGCGTGGCTGGCACATAGCCCTGCTCGCTCTCTGCTTGCAGGCTGTAGTGGTCTGTCCTCACCGGGACAGAGACCTGAGAGCTTGCCAGACTTCCCGGCTACTACCTGACCGTTTATAGAAAAACTTTGTCAAACTCAGGCTTAACACTTAGGGATGGATGGGGGAAGGGAGGGAGGGAGAGAGGGAGGGAGGGAGGGAGGGAGGGAGGGAGGGAGGGAGGGGAAAGCAGTGAAGAGAGTGGGGAGGGAGGAAGGGAGGGAAGGAAGGAGAGAGGGAGGGAAGGAGGGAGGGGTTTGTAGCCATTTCTCAGGCTATACCCATTTATGACTATACAGGAATCAGCAAATAAACCCCAAGGGTAAATCTGCTTCAACATCTCATGTACAAACATCTGACTTGTAACACAAGCCTCCTATCTGTCTGGTCACAGGACTCCCTGCTGGAATGACCCCCTTCAGTCCCTCTGATTGTTATTACATCCCCACCGCACCCCTGCGTCCCACTCCCCGAAGTGAGCTGATCTGGTTAGAATCCACGATCGCATGTCATGGAGCCTTTATCGGTTAAGAACATATCCAGAGCCGGGCGCTGGTGGCACATACCTGTAATCCCAGCACTTGGGAGGCAGAGGCAGGAGGATTTCTGAGTTCCAGGCCAGCTTGGTCTACAGAGTGAGTTCCAGGAAAACCAGGGCTACACAGAGAAACCCTGTCTTGAAAAAACAAAAACAAAAAAGAAAAGAAAAGAAAAGAAAAGAAAAGAAAAGAAAAGAAAAGAAAAGAAAAAAGAATATACCCAGTAACAAATAGAAGGAATTACGTCTCGATTTATCTCTATTATTTTTACGCGGATGAGTGCTCAGGCTGTATTAAGTGTCTACTCCACATGTGTGCGTTGCCTGAGGAGGTCAGATGTTTATGTTACCACCTATGTACTGGGAATTCAAGATGGGGGCTCTGCGAAAGCGGAGGCATTGTCGACTGCAGAGTCAACTCTCCAGCCCCTAAAAGAACGTCTTATTTCTTTAGTCTTAAGCAAAACAGGTGCTTCTTTATTCGCTCACACAGGAACCTTAGCCATAGGTCCCCAGGAGTTGTCTACGCAAGAAAAGACAAAAGGGACAAACCTTGCCGGGACAGCATTGTCACCTGTCACTCAAACCCCCGGTTCCCTCACACCTCATTCCCAGAACCACCTCGCAGCGAACTTCTCCTTGTGAGGGAACTGAGAGGCGCGTTCACCTTCTGTTACTACCTCGAATACCTGAGATGGGTGTACTTACCGTGAGAGACGCCATGTTGGCTCAGCTTTGGTGGTGTCAGTACATGGTCAGCTGGCCGCGGAGCCTCGGGCCAGTGGCAAGACCTTGTGTCTCGGTGGAAGCATGTGGTGCAGGAAAGTCTCTCAGCCCGCAGCCCGCAGCTCGCAGCAGAGAACGGCTCTGGGAGGGGCCGAGCAATTGCTCCTCCCCAGAGCCTTCAGTCTTGGCCCACGCGTGGTCTGGACCCACCCCACGCAGGCTTGTAGACTATAAACAGCCTGTCGCGGAGATGTGGAGTCTGCAGGCTGGCGCGTGCGTGCATCACAACCTCCGTTCTCTGTGACTCTGGATGTGGAGACTAGCAGGTAGGAACAATCTGCACATTAGTGCCTTTACTGTATTCATCCCCTCCCCCCCCCCCCCCCACCCCCCACCCCCCACCCCCCACCCCCACCCCACCCCACCCCCGTGTCTCTCCCTCCTAACTCTAACACAAATCCCTGAAGGGAGTTCGTAGTGCACCAGGCCTTTTAAAGGAAATCGCCTCTCACAGTGTCAATAGCATCTCAGGGTAATTAACATCCCAGGGGTGGGGGTGGGGGTCCCATGCACTTCCAGACACAACTGAACCTACTGGCTTATAGGTTATAGACAGTTTGGGGTTATTCTGAGATCCTCACGAAACAGAAAGGTGGTGGGGGAAAACAACGTTTCCACGACACCAGCCCTGGGCTTCCAGATAGGGCCGCACAAGGAAGTACTTAGGCGTGTCTACCACTTTCCACAAGTTTAACATCTAGGTTTTAGTTACAAATGTTTTGTCTGTTTATGAGATAAACCATATAGGCCAATCACGCTCCGGCAGATGGTCCTATACATGAGAATATATGGGCTGCACATATTGGACCCAGTGTTATTTTATTTTAGGGAAAAAAAAAAGACTTTAATCTCTGAGATTTCAGGGCTAGCCTGGTCTACATAATGAATTCAAGGCCAGTCAAGTCTCGGCCTCAAAATTAAAAATAAAATATTTATAGTCGGGAATGGATGTGGTGGATGTGGGAGGAGCTGGGGGATGAATAGGATCAAAACACATTAGACTACTGTGGAATGCATTCTCAGTTTTAAATAACTTTTATAAGCAGACCATGGAGAAGTTCTGGGAAGCACGGTGCCCACGGCCTCACACCCATGAGCCGTGCTCGAAGGGCTGGGCATGTAGCTTGATGGCAGGACTTGTTGGCCTGGCATTCCTGAGGTACTGGCTTCATCCCGCACCATCCAAAGAAAAGTAAATAAAGGGAACAAGAATTGGAGGATCGCCAGGCGGTGGTGGCGCACGCCTGTAATCCCAGCACTTGGGAGGCAGAGGCAGGCGGATTTCTGAGTTCGAGGCCAGCCTGGTCTACAGAGCGAGTTCCAGGACAGCCAGAACTACAGAGAAACCCTGTGTCGAAAAAAAAAGAGTTGGAGGATCAGTACTTGGAGGGTCGTATTGATGGATGATTGCCCATTATACACTACTGGGTATGGTAGCAAATGTCTTTAATCCCAGCACTCAGGAGGCAGAGTCGGGCAGCTGTCTGTGAGTTTGAGGGCAGCCTGGTCTACATAGCAAGTTCCAGACCAGCCAGAGAAACACAGAAAGTCCATGACTCAAAAACAAATGAAAAGAAGAAGGAAGGAGAGAGAGAGAGAGAGAGAGAGAGAGAGAGACAGAGAGAGAGAGACAGAGAGACAGAGAGAGAGACAGAGAGAGACAGAGAGAGAGAGACAGAGAGAGAGAGACAGAGAGAGACAGAGAGAGAGAGACAGAGAGAGAGAGACAGAGAGACAGAGAGAGACAGAGAGAGAGAGAACAAGGAGCTAAAGAAACCGTCCAATATCTAAAGAGCATTTGCTTTCCTTACAGAGGACCCTGGTTCAGCTCCCAGAACCCACACAGCAGCTCACCACCATCCATAAATCCAGTTCCAGTGGATCCGACGCCCTCTTCTGACGTCTGTGGACACCAGGCATTCAGATGGTACACAGATATATATGCAGGCAAAACACACATACACATAAACTAAATAACTCTTTTTAAGATGACTTTCTCAAAAAGAAAAAGAGTGTACCCTCGGGAATGATACGAATAGTGGTTATTGACCAATGTTTTAAAAAATAAAGTCTAAAGTCAATCAGACAAACTTCTAAATTCTCCAAATTAAGCAAAAAAAAAAATACTCAACTCACCATGGATTGATTATTACCCCATTACTGAATACACTGAATTGGTCATGTGCGAGCCTCAACTCAGAATCTGCCCCACTTATAGCATAATAATAATTAATATTAGGATAGAATATGTAATTCAAAAGCGTTATCTCCTGTGACTGTCAAAAACTTTAGTCCACTCCATTTTGATCTAAATTCATTGACAACCTTATGCTGATCATTTCCAGCTCAGTGTTCAGGGTGTGCCTCATGCGCGCAGGTGAGAGCCTCAATTCAGATACAGTAACCAATGTTTCAGTCTCACTGCTGGGGAGGTGCACAGGGCCCCTGGGCTTACCGATGAGCTAGCCTGACTAGGAGAAAGCTCCAGGTTCCAGTGAGAGACACTTGTGTGTGACAGTGAGAGTGTGTGGCACTTGTCTCACACACACACACACACACACACACACACACACAGTCAAATCAAAAATTTAAGAAACATGATTCCTTTAGTTATAGGTAGATTTTTAAAATTTTAGATTCTTTTTCTTTTATGTGTATGCATGTTTTTTATCTGAATGTGTGTATTGTATCTATGAATGTATGTATGTATGTATGTATGTATGTGCACCACATGTGTGCCTGGAGAGTCCAGAAAAGGATTCCAGATCCCCTGGACTTAGAGTTACAGACCACCGTGAGCCACCATGTGGGCACTGGAAACAAACTTATGTCCTCTGCAGGAGCAACAAGCGCTCCTTATCCATCACGGAATCATCTCTCCAGCCCATTATAGGCAGGTTTTTCAGAGGCACTGGCTAAGGCCTTCCTGTATCCACAAAACATTTTTATAAACTCTTCACTAATGTGTGCCATATTTTCATAGTTAAAAAGTCCATTCCGCAATTATAAGTAACGGAAAAAAAAAAAAAAAAGAATCCACACTAATACACCACTCGCATTCACATGCGGGTCTGAAGGCGAGGTTAGAGCAGAGTGGCTCTGGCTCCAGCCGGATGGGCCCAGGACCCAACACGGGCTCAGCCATCGCTGAGAGACGTTCCTAGTCAATAAAATGGAGTCACCGCTAGCTTTTCCCCTGCTTAACATCCGGCTGCTTTTCTCACGCTTAATATCCGGCTGCTTTTAAGGCCTCAAATGCAGTTGTTCTTGGTCAGAATTTTGTTGTTGAACTAGATGCAAAGAATTATCTGAAAGGGACAGAAGCCAGTGCTTCATAGGAGACAAAAAGAATACCAAGAGAAAGAGGGAAGGTCCTGTGGCACGCATCGGGGAAACAGCCTGGATGATTTTCAAGATGCTTTCCTGTCTCTCTCTGTGTGTGTGTGTGTGTGTGTGTGTGTGTGTGTGTGTGTGTACAGCACAGTGCACAGTCAGGGGCTGGAGACTACTGAAGTCTATGTGATTTATAATCAACAATCCTTCGGCCGTGAGCCTCCCGGGGTTGGAACTTGGGCACCTTTACCCACTGAGTAGCCGTCTCTCCGGTCCTAACCTTCATATTGTTTTATTTTCCTAATTTCATATCTGTGTACTATGTCTTCATCATCCCGACTTCCTCCATCCAAGCCCGCCTATCTTGTTTCCCTCTGCCCACACCTCTCAAATTGATGGCCTCTTCTTAGTTATTATTGTCACATATATATAAGGAGATAAATACATAGACACTGAGTCCACTTAGTGTTGCACGTATATATGTATGTATGTATGTATGTATGTATGTATGTATGTATGTATGTATGCATGCATGCATCGTCACGAATGAGCTTCCTATTTATTCATCACGTTTCCTGGTGTTTCCTGTTGGCCCTCCTTTAGCAGGAATTTGGGACTCGCTCGAGGCGGCAATGTGCCAGTACACCACCAGATGGCAGCATGGAGCCACCACGTTTTTTACCCTTGGGCTGGGATGCAGCTTTATCAGGCTGGAAATAGCTTCCTAAGGCATCGTGGCTCGCCACTGAGAAAATCACAATCACTGACTGGCACCGCTCTCCCTCAGTGCACATCCTAGCCCCGTGCGCTGCTAATCTTGAAGGTATTCCTTTCCCTCATCCCTCCTTGCTGTTCTTGAGATCGTAGGATGACAGTAAATCTGACGCTTTTTAAGCAAATAACAACAAAAAAAAAAGGTCATATTGCACATAGAGGAAAGAGCTACAGGACTACTCAGCCGCCAGCATTTGGTTATCCTTTGTAAACCACAGAGGCTTGGCTACAGCGAAAAATGTTATTGAAACAAGATACCCTCTCAGGCTTACAGGCAAACCACATGTTAACAGAATCGTTTCAGAAGCAAAGGTGCCCTAGAAATCCGGTGACCTCTGCAGAAAGGTCAGCTTTGGTCAGCTCCTCAAACTATCGAGACCGTTTCGGATACTTAGTACCCTGTGGAAGTCTTTATGACATTTCATCACGGATGTGAAAATCGGTTCCCTTCCCAACTGGAACCAGGAGGGGCACAGCCGTGAGCCAGCACAGACGAAGACCATTTCAGATCATTCTGAATCGTTTCATTTCTAGTTGGCGACAAAGCGAGTTCCTGCCAGGACGTCAGAAAGACGTGATACCTTCAAATGCTATAACTCACATTCGACTCAGATTTTACTTGACAGATGGGGAAGACAGGTGCATTAGGATATCTTCCTGGAAAACGTGCCTGTGCCGCAGCTGAAGCAAGATATTCCTGTATATGTCAGCATTGACTTGTAATTTAATTTCCACGGGGTCTGTGTTTACTGTGATACAGCCCAGCCTCCTATACCTCTATGCACGCAACCCTCCTCTAGAGTTACCCTAGATTTTAATGTGGACTGAACGTGATCCCGTTGAGTTTTATTTGTTTGTTTGTTTGTTTGTTTTAAAGGTGGTTCAGCTTTGAGCAGAAGGAAAGCAAAGCACCCATCCTCTGAGACGCGAAGTCTTACTTAGGTGAGCAGCACCGACAATTACATCTATCCGCAACGTCAGCATCATCACGTGTTTCCAGAGACGACACCCAGAGGACGCCGCAACCTTCACGGCGTGTCTCTCAACATAACATAAGCCTTGCAGTAATGAGGCCGTCACGGGATGGCGAAATTAGGGAGAACTTCCACAAATAAATGGTCTATACACTTAAAGCCGTCAGGCGTAAAAGGTGAAAAACATGAGTCTCACCTAGATGAGACAAAACTGAAGACTCAGGACTGGGTTTTTATCATTAAAAAAAAAAAATGCTATATAAGATGTTACTGAGATGGATGCCAAGTTCGAATGTGATATAGATTGGATAATAACTATTTGTCAATGTAGAATTCTTGATTTGGGTCACTGTACATATTTTCATAAATGGGTGTTCTTGTTCATAGGATCCATACATACACTTAAAACATTTCGGAGTCAAAGGATGATGCACTTCCAAGTCGTTCTGGAAAAAAAAATGCATAAGTATATGTTTAGGAGAAGGACGGGGAGAGGCTATCGCAAACTGTTAACAGCTGGTGGGTCGGGGAGAAGAGCATACGAAAATCCTCTGTGCTGCATGTCCTCTGTAGTCAAAGTGAAAAGCAGTTCATTAAAAACAAAAAGACCTTCCAGACCAAGATCCAGTAAAGAAATCTCCACTTTATTATTTTCTTAATAAAACACTGTGTGAGAAAACAAAGGGGAAAGGGGGGATTTGTTTTGTTTTGTTTTGTTTTGTTTTGTTTTGTTTTGTTTTGTTTTCAAAGAAAATAAAATCACCACAATGCACCTTCTCGTGCAGGGTCACGTGTCTGTCGGCAGGTATCCTCCTGCCTTGGCACCACATCTCGCTGGCCTCTGCTCCAAGCCCCCATCGTGTCGGCGGGAAGGGAGACTAGGCTCACACTCGGCTGGTTCGCTCTTCATCCGGTCTCCCCAGAGCAGCTGATCTTTGTGCCTGGTACTCAGCAATGTTGAGCTGGGGATGACGGAACGATGGGAGAACGCCATTGCCTTTTTAAGTGAAGCAAACTTTAATAATGTTGTCCACATCTACCTTAAGGAAAAATATCAAGGCAGTGATGTGGGCAAAATGCACAATGTCAACCTAGAATGTCAGCATTTGAAAACATCCAAACATTGTTTAATCCAGCTAAAACTCTGATATTTTAGCTCATATGTAGAATCTATCTTCTATCAAACTGTAAAAGAGATTTGGTGTCTCCAACTCTTACCACCGTTTTTCGTTTCCTGTGACTGTCCTTATTGAAATGCCCAGGTAGGGCATTTTGGAATTCAGGTGACTGTGCCCAGATCTCTAATGAGATCTGCCTTCTGGTTAACCCAGAGCCTTCTGACCTCAGCGTGGTCGGATGTCATGGAAATATTTAAATCAAGGGCTTCACACTTTTATATAAGAGCATGACACTAGCTGGGCAGTGGTGGTCCATGCCTTTAATCCCAGCACTTGGGAGGCAGAGGCAGGCAGATTTCTGAGTTCGAGGCCAGCCTGGTCTACAGAGTTTCAGGACAGCCAGGGCTACACAGAGAAACCCTGTCTCGAAAAACAAAAACAAAAAAACAAAACAAAACAAAAAAGAGCATGACACTGTTACCAAACTGCTGTAGTAGACTTTGCAAAATGCCTAGGTTTCCTGTTTTCAATTTTAAGTTAAAACCGAGATGTTACTAAATCATCTCTAAATTTATCCTCAGCTCCAAAAATCTGTGATTCTTAAATTAATGGAAATAATCAGACAACAGAATACCATAAGCAGAAACATTTTTAAGTGCAAGAGAATTCAAGTATAAAGCTTAGGAGAGCACAGGTTTATCTTCGGGTTTACATTCAGAGGGCAGAAGAGACTTCCCTCACACAGACTAGTGGGGTGGACTGAGATAATTACAGACTGGAGAGTTAGGAAGATGACAAATGACTTAATAAAACAGCTGACCACAACTTGAACCAGCTACGGTTGAGTGACACATCCCCAGATGCTGTAATTAAACGTCTCTGGAACATTCCTCGCAGTGAGTAAGCTCTTCTTCCTTTATACTTTCAATAGCTTGGGACGTAAAGTACAGTCAGGTTTTTAGGTTACTAGATCAATGATTCTAAAAAGCACGGTCTGTAAGTCTAGACCAGAGATCAAAGCAGCTCTAGGTGGGAAGGGGAAAAACTGAGGAACCATGTGGAGTCTAAAGACAGCGAGGACCAGGCTAGTCGAATGACTTGTCAATGGTCACAAAATGCAAAGTTGACTGACTCCTTCCCAGGACATGTGGTTGGGTATCTCAGCACCATGAAGCTTACCCGTCAGACTCTTCTTGGGCTGGTTCCTGGTGCTCTTCAGGAAGAACAGTCATATCTCACTTCCAACGTAGATTCATATGTTTCATCCCTCTTTAGAAGCTGGGGCTGCCTGTCAGCTGAAGACAGAACTGGAGTCCTTTCTCCCTTTCAGGAGAGACTCAGAATAGACACCGACCTCTCTGACTAAAGTGAAGCACCCCTCTACAATAGAAACTTCCCAGGAAACTCTTTAGACAAAACTATTAGTGTATCTCGAGTGTTTGTTACCTGGCAGTGTGTGCGGGTCAGAACTGCTTCTTCCTCTTGGGGCTTATATCTCCATCAAAGCCCAATTTGAAAGGCTAGAAAGCTGCCTTCGCATTTTTTAATTCAAACGACGTGCCGAAGAAAAGGGGCAGTCCTTACAGTAGCATCCCACAGCATACCCCTATTCTGAATTTTCCACATAGGGAAGACAAGGTTAAGGGAGAGCCTTATGGTCCAATGTAACACTTAACATCTTAGCTGCGGACAATTGTAAAGTTGGCCTTTGTTCCTCGTAATGGTGGTGGCGGCGGTTTCCATTTTAGAATAACAGCGAGCTATCCTCAGCACCTGCGGGTAACTGCCTACTAAGCTCCTGCCACAGCTAGACGAGATCTAAGCTTTTGGAGTTTGCATGCTCTATGCGGAGACCAGTCTGCCCACAGCCTCTGCACTGAGAGGCAGCACCGACCCTGGTGCTGCAGCTGCCTGGGGAGCTTTTATCAAAGCAGCACGCGCTTTTTGAGATCGTGTATGAGAAGGTGTACGAAGCACCTTCAGGACAAGCAAGCGGCCTCTTGTTGCTCAATCATAATCACTTCAGGCTCAAGGCTCGGGCAAGTCTTTCGAGCTCTTGTTCTTCTGAGGGCTTCTAATGAAAATGTTTCCTAATCTATACAAAGTTTTCATTTCTGAACTGGAGTCTTGTATTTAAAAGGATCTGAGGCCCTTGTTGAAGAGAATGAAGACCTATAATTTAATTTCTGAGTTCATTCACAGGAAGAGGAAGTAGGATTGTTCTCCAGGCGTCAGGCTGAACCTGAATCCATCCTCGTTAACCTACTGGTCGTGTGGACCTAGTCAGTCCTTCCTCCTCCTCCTCCTCCTCCTCCTCCTCCTCCTCCTCCTCCTCCTCCTCCTCCTTTTCCTCCTCTTCCTCCTCCTGCTCTTCCTCCTGATTCTGCTCTTCCTACCTGCTCCTTGTCCTCTTACTCCTCCTTGAAGTGGAAACATCGGGGTGCTTTGGAAAGTCAGTAGTGTTTGGATGGTGTTTTGCTGGGGCAAACACATAAAGAAATGTTACACTGTAGCAGATACAGTCAAAAGGATGTTCTGCTAAAGCAAGCACGTAAAAGGACGTGTGATAAAGGATTCTTCACTCACTGTATGTCTGTGTCGGTCTGCCTTGCATTGCACAGTTGAGCTCATTGTGTTGGGACTCCATAGAGAAAAACTCACCAAAAGACTTCCGGAGTGCCCCCTACTTGCCGCTTTCGTGGACTCAGCGGATTGGCAGAAAGATGTCAGCTGAGCCAGACGCGCGTGCTGAAGCAAGACCCATGGAGGACACGTGATGTTTGGAGGGTATAAATAGGACTAGACAGACGTGACAAAGGCTGAGCTCGGCTTGCTTAGAGAGCCGGCTGTGCAACTTGTGGTCTCACTGATCTTCACTTCGCTGAGAGAGGCGCACAGCTGAGAACTTTTCCTGGTCCCTCCTGCTGATTCGCGCCCATTTGGCTGAGGCCTGGCTGTCTTTGCTAAGCAGTGCCACTGCTGCCGATACATGTTTACAGTCCCAACAGTACCAAAGTAAACTGCTGGTGTATCCATGAAGTATTTTTAAATGGACTGAGCTGCCACTGCTAACCCGTAATCTGAATTATTGATTTCCTAGCAACACGGATGGGATCTACTCCAAAGAACCCTTCTAAACAGGTCCACCCCACACCCCATACCCTTTCTTTTCTACGGGTGGGTGGTGCGCTAGAAGAGAGGATACAGTGTCTAAGAACCATCATCATTAAAAATAGGTGTTGAAAAAGTTGACCTTATACCCCCTCTTCTCCAGCACTGAGCAAATCTTACACTTGAACTACAGAATCCTCTCTGCATTTTGTCCTGATGTCACTGGGAGATGTGGAACTGACCAGGATTTGCATTTTGACTTCACCACAGCCCTATTCCCAACGCCTAAGATCTGCTGAATCCTCTGATGAAGTTTTTGAGGGTCTGGGGGAAGGGGGGTTGTTTGTTTTGTTTTTCTAAAAAAACACATCAAGCAAAGATTTCCCCATCTCAAATACTGGCTGTTCTGACACCGTGGGACTGCCAGCATTTGGCACTTCCTGTATTCGCTCCCATGTCCATGTGCTTTCTGGGGAGTGATAGGCATATTTAGGCCACTGGGAATGAGTTCAACCTGTCCCCACCCTTTTCTTTACAAACATCAATCACAAATACGAGGGCATGGCTGGGGGAGGAGTGAGAGCGTCTGAACCCTGAGAAGCAAGGCCGAATGGCCGCGAGCTCTCAGAACAAGCAAAACCATGCCGGGTGACATCGCTGTAAGCGATACTCTAATTCCATTTCTATGAAATGGGATAGGACGTGGTTCTTTGCAACAGGCATTCTATATTGCGACCAGGCCTTGATGTACAAAATCCTTATTCTGAGTTCATAAAGCAAAAAGGACGCTGTCAGTAGCTCCATCTTTACTGTCTCAGTCCATATCTACTACACTTTCGGAAGTGGTGTCCGGGGTTTCCCGGACAACTTCTCTGGGGAGTATAATAATCCAAGATTCTATCAGCTCCATTTTCCCCTCTATAGGCAGTCGTGAGTCCCACGCTTTGTCACGCGTGTTCCTGGAGGATCTTTGCTGGCTCCAAAGAGATGTTGTGGAGCTGCAGAGAGTTCCCTAAGCGAGTCCGTGATTTTACTTGAAAATTAGGGTTGCGTTGCGTGCTCATGGTTATGAAGCCTCTGACGTCCTGGCAAGGGATCGGGGTCCTCCTGGGCTTCTGCTTGGAGGCCAGTCTGAAGAAAACAATCCTGTCTTCCAAATTCTCCATCCAAATCTCTCGAGAACCTTCTTGCAAGCCACTGCCCTCCTCATTTCCCTTACCCTCTCCCCGCTGCCCTTCTCTCTCTACACCTCTGTTCCTTAATGCTGTATTAAACCTAGAAGAAATGATGAACCACTGTTTTCCTAGCTAAATGCGGAAGTGACTGCCTTTGGATCTCAGCAAGTTCAAAGAAGTAAGTCAAACAAAATGGTAGCTCTGGGTCGCCTTTCTCAGAGTCTGTGTTGCCACGGGGATGAATCTGAATCATAATCCCTAGTGTAACAATATTAAGAAGTGGGAAAATTTAAAAATGATGAAATCATAATGACTCTGTCTTTATGAATGGGTGTTACAGATAGACGCACCTTACAAAAAAGTGGGTTAGTTAATAGGGTTCTGATAAATGGGTTTATCTATCTATCTCCCTTTCTTCCTCACCTCTCCTGGTTTATGGGATGACTTCTACCACAAGATGATAGGCAGCAGATGGAGCTCCTCGTACCGGATGTCCCTTAAGATGTGCCTTTAACCTTAAGCTACACCTACATGACCCGGTCTGAAGCAGCACCAGCACCACCACCACCACCAGCAGCAGCACCAGCAGCAGAGCTGTACTACTTGACACCTAGGTTTGAGAGTTGTGGGGGTTTGTTTCTGAGTTAAAATCCTGGTTCCAGTCCATACACATTACAAGATTACGACTGTGAGTGTAGCTCGGTGGACAGGGCGCTTGTTGTGCAAGACTCAGAGCCTGAGTTCAAATCCCTAACACCCATGGAAAAAGTTAGACGTGGTGTTATGTTCTTGTAACCCTAGCACAGGGGTCAAGAAGAGACAAGAGGATCCCCAAATATTGATGGCCAGGCAGTATAGTCAACACAGTGAGCTCCAGGTTTAGGGAGAGACCCTGTCTCAAAATATGGAAGGTCATTAAAAAAGACATCTTATTCTGGCCTCCATGTGCACACATAGGCACACATATCCTCTCTCTCTCTCTCTCTCTCTCTCTCTCTCTCTCACACACACACACACACACACACACACACACACAGAGAGAGAGAGAGAGAGAGAGAGAGAGAGAGAGAGAGAGATGTATACACCACACACAAAATAAATGTGTAAAATTTAAATAAGTACTATGATTATTTAAGCTCCAGTAGTTTTCTGTGGTGATTTGAGGGTGAGAACTGTCAAACAGTGCAACCATGCAGTATGCGGCCCTGTGCATGGTGCATGGGAGACTTTTTAAAACAGTAGTTATTGTTTTCAGCTGTCATGTCATATTTGCAGGAGCAGCAGCAGCGGTGGTTATAATATTGCTCTATTTGGGAGACAACTTGTAATTAGCATTTGTAGATGACTTCCAAAAAATGTTTTGGCAGAAATAGCGTTCCCATTCCTGACTGGAGCGCATCACAAATATGCATCTTTTCTGAACAGTACAGGAAACTTTGAGAGAAAGTGCTGGGTCAACAGGGATGGTACAATGTTTTCCCTTAGGAAGTTGGTCCAGTCGACTTTCTGGTGCTATTTTAATAATTGGGATAATAAAAAACAATAATCCCTATCCATGTTTCTAATATAAGAATTTTCACTAGAAAATGTAGACTTTAAAGGAGTGGTGTAAAGCTGATTTATTCTCAAGAGGCATGTTGATGTAACAGAGTGCACGAGACTGAAAATTAAAACAAATTATATGATACACACTTCGCCATCCATCATCTGGGGCCCTGGCCATCACTAAGTGCAATTTACGCTCAGTTTCCCTCCTCTGTGAAGGCATGGACATTACCCTCGTCTCAGTAAGGATATAACCCAAAGTTGGGGACGTTTAGATGAGAAAGAAGATCCTAGGTTGACATTTAATCGAAGTTGCAGGAATTTAATTTATTCTCATTTCTCAATATGAGTCACCGACACAAACTCCAGCTCTTGGGTTATGTTTGTACTCAGTGAAACACAACTGATTCGGCCTCTGAGGCTTGGCATTAGCTCCTCCACAGGATGGGCAGGACACAGGGAAGATGTACCTCAGCGGTCTCTCTGCACAGGGGGCCTGGGCTACGTAAGCTAGGACTTTCCACAGACCACCCAAGGGAATTTTAACAGGCCTTCTTAGAGATGCACAGCTGCCAAAACACATATTGACATGATAAACCACAATGGATTTAAATGTTTAAAGTCAAAAATACACTTTCAAAACTAAGTACTTACGTTGGCTGATTGAGCCGTCCTACCTGGATGATACGTGGACTGACTGAGCAGTCCTGCCTTGGGCTTATTTAGCCCGACCCGCAGAGCAAACCTTTTTATTTTAACATTTAGCACTGATGCATGGAAAGCCAAAGAAGGGAAGACAGTTCTGTGAGACATTTCCTTCTGTCTGCGCTATGGAACAATTGCTATCAGTCAGAGAGTCAGAGAGCCAAGCCAACACACTCTGATAGAGTCTATAAAAATGTTTAGACTAGCCGGGGCGGTGGTGGCGCACGCCTTTAATCCCAGCACTTGGGAGGCAGAGGCAGGTGGATTTCTGAGTTCGAGGCCAGCCTGGCTATACAGAGTGAGTTCCAGGACAGCCAAGGCTACACAGAGAAACCCTGTCTTGGAAAAAAAAATGTTTAGACTGTAATTACAGGTAAGTGTGTCTTCCTATGTCCCTGGCCTTGTCCCACTCTATCTGTTTACACTTGTTCTTGTGCTGTTTGGTTTTGCAGTGGTATCCTGTAATTCCACGTCTAGTGCCCAGAAAAATCTGCTGCAAAATAATTCACCAAACTGAAAACAAATGGCAAAAGAAAGGGCCACCTGCAAATTGGATGTGGTGGCTCGTTTAGTCCCAGCACTCAGAGAATGGAAGTAGAATGACCCGGGTTCCGGGCCAAGGTGAGTTGTACCAAGATGCCAAGGGTTGGGAATGTGGCCCTGTGATGGGGCACATATCTAGTGTGGTCCAGTTGCTGGCACCAGCCTGTGTGTTTGCCATTGACTTCTTCTGTATGTGCCTGTCTGTGTGTAAATACAGACTCTCCCTCCTTAGTTACCCAGAGCTCCAGTTATGCCCCCCAGTTGTCCGCGCCGTTTGCACTGGTGTAGCATATTGTGATACAAGCATCGGGTGTGTGAGCTATTTAGGGGAACTCTGCTGTCCTGAGAGGGGATGCGGCCACTCTCTCCATTCATGTGGACATTGCTGCCTCCAACACATCCCGAGAAGTGATACACAATTTCCTAATCAACAGTCTAACAGTGGTTTACAGTGCATTACATGCTATTCATTAAGCCCATAACATACCGATATGGGACTTAGACACCTATGGGGTTGTCACTTGCAAGGGTTTCTGCAATGAATCCCGCCATGTGGATGCTGGGAGACAATACTTTCATGTTTTATGCCTTCAGTCCCTATCTTGAAGCATTTAAAAAACTGGTTAACTAGATCTCTTTTTCTACCCCATGACTTCCAACCTGCACAGTTAGTGAAACTCAGATGATTCTGAGGATAGTTCCTAGAATTGGCACAAGGACTCCTCCCCTTCCCCTAGATTGGTTCTCAAGACCATAGGTCAGACATAGAGAACGGTACTCTTCCACGTGTTAAACCCATAGAAGACCAGAGGTTGGCAAATTCTACCTGTGGATTAGAGAGGCCCTCCATATTTTGAGACAAGGACTTATTTAGTGTGGCTGCCTCTGTCATCGATAAAAGTCCCTGATCAATTTAGTTACAACAGCATGGCCTCCATCAGGTAGGACAACAGATAGTATGTTTCCTAGGAAGGGGGAAACTCAAATAGCACCTAGATATTGTATACACGATTCCAGTTCCAAACTGAACCACAAGCGCTCAACCTGAAGACAGAGAGCCAACCTAAAGCAATCATGGAAGAAACTGCATCATATCAGCAGATTCGTCGGGATATTAGACTCCTCAGTAGGGCCTCTTCTTCAAAGATGTTTAGCATTCTACAGTTTCAAATATGAAAATGTTTTTCAAACTCCATGCAAGGTTTATGTATACATGGAAATATTTCCATGCACGGTATATCTATACATGTCAATATACCTTTTCTGTACAAATTCAAAATTGATTGCACTTACTCACTGCCCTGTATCTCTGATGTTCCTGGCTGCCTGGGCCAGGGGACTCTTTGCTACTGATGGTCACTGGTGCATTATCATTACTTCAGTAAATATGATCTCTAGATTCATTGAGAGTCTACTTTCTGCTCTCCCAGGAACACACACATCACATCCTTTACTTCTGAAACCCAGCACACACTCATTAGAAAAGCGAAGTCAGTCAGTAACTAGATGCATATTTTCCCTCATTGGGCTGTAGCCCCAAGTAAGACAATCAAAGAAGAATGAGGTCTCCTTCTCCAACCCTTACCGTATTCAATACCTCCTCATCCCAGCCCCAATATCTCTTTACCACTTGCTTCTAGCCCTCCAGACACCACATCCATCCCTCTTACCACGCCTTGTGGATGCTTTTATTCATAAAACTTTTAAAGGTCTACTATGATGCCTAGTTTATTTCTCACTTGTTGTGAATTATGTCTCTCTCTGCCATCATATAAGTTTATGCACGCAGAGATTTTTTTGTCTGTTTTGTTTAGAAATGAATCTTAATTTCAACAGACCATGTAGCAGATAGCATATATGCAATAAGTGTGGATTAATTAAATCAGTGGGTGTTGTAGTACCCACATGAGACACAGCTTGAATCCTTTTCCTTGATGTTTCCTCTCTCTCTACGGTCAAATCATTGCTGGGTTCTGTGTGAAACATTGTCCTCGCTTCTCTTCTTCTTTGCCTCCTGATTTCCATGTCGCCTTCCCCAGTATTTGGGCCTTTGCATGTAAACAAGCTCATTTCCTTGGCCCACTGTAATCACGCCCTTCCCAGTGCTCCATATCTCCCCAGTTCTGCTACCCACTTCTTCTAAGAAAACCCATTTCATTCACAATTTTAGTTGGTAGAGATGTGCGAAGAATCTCAACGCTGTAAATGTTTCTAGAGGAAAGTTACTATTCAGGCTCACCACCATACTGTTCTGATTATCTTTATAAATAAGCTTCTATGCCCTCTGGAAGACTGCTGAGTTGCTAAGCCATACACACTCAGCCCTTAGACAGCCAGACACTACAGTAAGCACAATAGTCATTTAATCACATAGCACCAAAGAATTCTTACTTCGGACTAGGATGCTTACTTGAAGGTCAACAACATGGATGGGTTATAATTGACCTATTATTCCAGTAAGTAAAATCCAAATATAAGCCTCCTATTTTCCAGGTTTAAACCACATTACTTAAAGGGGATTCCAAGAGCCTTTCTTCACTCGACCTCTATTCAAAAGAGAGGAATAGAGAACAATAGTAAATTGTTATTGGTGCCTTCTACAGCCCCATCATCATGCTAAGCTTTTCACACACCTCATCTTACTCCATAGAAAAGTGCACTCTCTAACGCTGGCACTTTATAGATGCAGAACACACAAAACTTCTAAGCTTCGGGAAATTACCCAAGGCTGAGGAGATCGGGCAGTCAAACTAGATCTCGCCTCAAAAGCATGAGGTCTCAAGTTTGATCCCAAGAACTCAGATAAGATGCTAAGTGCAGTGGCTCGCTAGAAAGGCAGAAACACACACACACACACACACACACACACACACACACACACAGAGCTAGAAGTAAAACAGGATTATAACCTTAGCCACACCTCCAACCGCTGAAGGTGTCATTCCCTCAAGAACATTCCGTCCCTCCTCAGCTCTCCACACTTTCTCTTTCATCCCTCCAGTGAAAAAGTTAAAGTGAGTAAGAAATAAAATTGAAGACGGAAGAGGTAACTGAACGAGACAGTCACCCACACCCTCATCTTAGGGAATGCCATGAGGCCACACAAGACTGGAGACGAACAGACCATGAGTGCGCTGTGGCAGAAGAAAGCTGGAGTGTGTGTTTGGTGGTGGTGATAATAATATAGCTTGTTTTTCCCAAGAGGTAAAGAAATGTGGTCTATTTGGGTTGTGAAAGACACTCTTCAAAGTGGGAATGCTCTGCCGGAGTCATCATGGGATTGGAATGCTGCTCCACAAGGACATGTATATTTAAGTGAATGAAGCAGACAGGGAGGACACTGGTTGCCCAGTGCAGCCTATAAACTGAAAGCACCCCTCCAGGATTTGCAGCTTCCCAAGGAAGTTCTTCAGAAGTCATTACTGCAAGAAACTGACAAACCAACACGTTTATCCAGGGGGGGAAAAGCATACTCTACTTGGCCATGATCCAGGCTTCTTGCCTTATTCTTTCTTGCTGTTTTGTGGCGTATAGAGTCCTTTGTCACCCATCTCTCACTAATGTCACCTCCCATAGCTTCTTCGGTCGCAGAAGGCGAGGCAAGGATGAGAGGTGCAGAGCACTATACATTTTTGAAAGATTTTTCTCCAGTGGATGAAAAGGATAAATCAACTACGGTACTTAGAAGATTCTTAATGTGTAACTTTCTCCTGGAGGGCACAGCCCTTCTTCACTTTAACAATCCCTAGTTTACAAACTTGGTAAGTACAAACTGGTGAAATAAACGAGAATTTGTATAATAGCTGCAAGTAGGAGGTATGGAAAATAGGATAGACACTGAGGAATAGGTTCCGCCTGGAGCCCAGAGGAAGAAGCCTGGCAACTTTGTCTACCGAGCCGGTCACGTGAATGCACTGAGGCTCAGTCTTCCATGTGCGAACCGGGAAGACTGACTTCTCAGAGCCACATGCAGCTTTCAGTATAATTAATTATGTTTCTAAGACTGTTTTATCGAGTGAAAATCAAAGTATGAATGAAATGGTCTATGCCTTTGCACTTCCCAGAAGTACAGAGCTCCCACAGGCAGTGCAAGGATAAAATGAGCTGTGCCATCCCATAATCCCAGAGTCGAGGAGACCTGTATGCCACACGGGAGGAGAGAGGAGGGAGAGTTCTAGATGGTGATAGAACAGTCTATGCAGCAGTCAGCTTCTTTATGTGAGCTGCGCCCTTACTGTTTATCCTCAGTTCCATGGTAAACATGTCTAGCTCCTGTTGACATCTCCAGTGAACTCTTGCGCGCTCCTCTTGCTTACTGAAGATTTCATACGGGGATGAAGGGACTAGGACAGTGGCAGTTCAGGAGTAAAGAGTCTCCGGAGACTGCCTCCTGGACCAAATGGTAGAACAGTAAGAGAAAAGGCGTGGAAAGGAGCGCTTTGTTTGGTTTCAGACAACCTTTTCCTGCAGCTGCGAAAGCGGTTTGTCTTTTATAGTTGGAGTTTTTGGAAGGACGTGGTGGCTGGTATCCTAACTTTACCAGCCTTGGCCTAGAGTTCACGGCGGCGGCCTTTACTGTGAATAAGCCAGTCTCTCTACATGCCTCTCAAATATCAGTATCTAACCACCCAACACATGGGTTTCTTTACGGTCACTATAACCAATATTTTTTTTAAATTATACATTTCAAGACACAGAAGATGCTTAAGGATGAAGCAATTAATTCAGATGATCTGGATCATAGGAGGCAGAGCCAAAACTCACATAAACACAACGCTCTTTCCACACTTTGCCATGCAATACTTATGTTATTAACCAGGACATTTGATTCAGACACGGACCCCTGGCTTTCTACCTTCGTTGTGGCTGGTTCAGGAGCCAGCGTAGCCATCTTTGTCCAGTACGCTGCACTCGGTTGAATTATCCTCTCCCTTCAAGGCCTCTGTCATTTTTCTGATCTTCCCTTTGTTTGAATTTGCTTGTAGCTTGTCCCCTTTGCCATCCGTACCCAGGTGTGTGCTTTGAAATCACCCTTACTTTCTTTTCATTTCTTTAAGTAGACTCCCAGGACTTGAAGGAGAAGTCCGAGTGCTCTCCAACAGGAGACGCTGAGCGGGTGGACTCGGGTGATCTTTGTAGACTGTTTGATCATTTTGGAGTCTGGTGTGTGATAAACAAGCGCTCCACCACAGAAGCTCCAAGTAGTCCAGTCCCCAACGTAGTCTTTTTTAAAATGTGATTTTAGAGTTTTCCTAAAGGAATGTGCACACGGAGTGCATACCTGGCATCTCACTGTGGGATAGCACCATCCTGGGCTTGCAAGGAAAACTAGCCATTTGTTGAGAACGCCTACAAATTTCTCGGTCTGAGCATGGAGATAACCTCACAAACGGAACTCTGTGCAGTTGCAAGATGTTCGTCTGCTATCCGACACACTGACAAGAGCAGAGATGGCTCCTGAAACTGAAAATTATCATTGTGAACTGTTGTCTCTATAAGCAAAAATCAGATCACCACGCCCCTCTCCTCTCCCGTTTGAAGTAAGGCACACCATTCCTTGTCCTTTCTCTGCAAAACAGAAGGCAGAATGTGAAAGATTACATTTAGAGGTCTTTCGCTGCCTGATTTCAGCAAATAACTGTGTCCCCCAGCTCTGCGGAGTAGAGTGGAAATGCCATGGTGGTGCCGATACGCAGAGGATGGAGAAGCACAGTGAACGTGACTGGAGATGCCACGAAGGCTCAGAACGTACCTGAGAGCCGAGCCCAAGAGGACAGCAGAGCTGGGAGCAGCGGAGCACAGACATTCCGGCTCAGGAAACGGCGTGCTTGGCGCCGGTGAGGGGAAATAGCAAGATGCCACGGTATGGAAGGGATTTCAATAACCTCATGCCTCAAGCCTAAAATCTAAGGTCACTGGGCATGAGCTCTGGGAAACCTCCTCCCAACCACCCCCTTCGTGTTCCAGATCACAAGAGTAATTGCAAACCACGGAAAGGGCATCAGTCTGAGATGGGTAGGTAGGTCTGAGGGATTTTAAGTGAAATAATGTCTGCACTTTAGAAAGGTTCACCTGCTGCAGTGGAGGGAAGAGAGAGGGGGGAGCAAAACAAAACAAAACAAAACACAAAAGCAGCAGGGTCAGTGTTGTAGAACAGGTAAAGCCATTGCGGGGATCTGGGTCACTATAATAATATGTCTGCTTTCAGACTTATGCTTTACACACAAATTGCATTTGAATTTTTGTCTCAGAACACTATCTAGCTTTCTCCTACATATAAAGCAAGCTGTAAGCACCAAGCACGAGGCTCAATGTTAATCGGAATGCATTCTATCATTCTTGCATGCAGGCTAATTCCGTTCATATGCTGTGGCTTCCATTAGTAAGGAATTCCCCCGAAATGACAGAATGTTTCCCTCTTGGTTTTCTGTGACTCCTGCCACAGTGCTGTTTTTACCCTCCAGCCACACAGTGAAGCACCTCGAGAACGTGTTCATCCATATGCATGCTGCACACTGTAAGCACTTTGGCAGATGTTGTAGAGGAAACTGAACTGATAGCAGTATTTGGACTTGTCATTTAGTATTTTTCCCCCTGAGGCAGGGTTTCTCTGTAAAGCTTTGACTATCCTGGAACTCGCTCTGTGGACCAGGCTGGCATCGAACTCACAGACATCTCCTACCTCTGCCTTTGCCTTCTGGGTGCTAGGATTAAAGGTGTACACTGCCACTGCCCGGCAGTATTTCCAAACTTCAAAAATCATAAGTAAGATGATCTGTTTAAATACATGGTAGCATAAAACACTGTACAGAAAATTATTTAAAATTCAAAAAGCAAAAAGGTGAACAAAATAATTATGGCAAAGACATAATTTCCTAAAGATAGCCAGAGACTTCTAATTCATTTTCAGCTAGGATCTTAAAAGAAAGGAAAAAAAGAAACATAATTATTTGTTCTGGTTTCACTCATATGATTGGCAAAGATGAAAGAGTTTTAAAGTTGGGACTGAAGATGTCAGGAAAAGAAACAGTTTTTATTGTTAGAAGTAAATTGCTGTGCTTCTTTTCAGAAGGTAATTGAGTTATCAGTATCTACAAAATTTAGAATACAGAAACCTTCTATCTAAAAATTCAACTCTTACAAGCAAAATAAAACAAGCCCCAAAATCGAGTTGTCAGTCCTTTGACATTGTTTGAATATGTACATTTCTCAAGTCTAGAAACTAAAACCAACCCCAAACACAAACATTTGTCGGTCATTTATTATACACTAGAAAAATATTAGACATTTGTGGCTTCCAGGATTTTGCCAACATGGTGGTTTCTCAAAAGAATTCTTACATAATACAGACACAGAACATCATCCTTCCCACCCTACTGAGAACCTATAATATGATGCTGCTATAGCAAATGAACTGGGATGTGATAAAATTACACACACACACACACACACACACACACACACACATTTACACATACACATGCATATGAATATATATTGCTTTTGGATAGTTAATAGCTTATATAAAAATTTCCTGAAGTACTACCATTCTGACACATTTAAATTACCAACTGAACCAGCCCCGTTTCTCACAAAGCAGGATCTTGGAGAAATGTAATAGTGGCAAACTCAACAGTGATGATAGCACCCCCCCTTCCCCATGTTTGTGAAACAGCATGAGGGGTGAGGGCATCGGCTCCTCCTGAGAAGTTTGGTACATCTCGATGCATGTGTCAGTCCTGGGCTGTTCCGGGATGAAGCCTTTTAAAGCACTGCTTGACTCTCAGTACTTGCCGTGGCTCTATCTAGACTGTTTATATCTTCCTAACTTTGATAGTCCCTATGCGTTTAGGAATACATTCATTTCTTCTAGACTTTCCAGCTAATTGGAAAAAGTTGTCAAAGGATTCCTAGTAGTTCTCCAGAATTTATTGGACTCTGATACATTGTCTCTCATTTTATTAACTGAGGTCTTTTCTTAAATTTAGTAGAGGCTTGTCAGTCTTGGTTGTCTTTCCAAAGAACCAACTGTTTGAGTGTATACATTGCCCTGACCTTTGTTGTTTCTTTCTGCCAACTGCTTTGGGTTTGTATCGTTCTTGTTTTTCTAGGACTTTGAGATGAAGCATCGGGTTATTCATGAGATGACTTTATTATTTTTTAAAAAATGTAAGCACTCAGAGTTAGAAACTTTCCTCTTCTAACTAACTTAGCTGTGGCACAAAGTTTCTGGTACATTTTGCTTTGATCTTCATTTGTCTAGGAATTTTAAATTTTCCTTCAATGACCCATTGGTCTCCTGGCTATGATATCTCTTCGAATCTTATTTGGGGACTTTCTAATTGAGCATGTCAATATCTTGAGAGGTCAGTTCCTAGTCCCACTTACAAATGAGAGAAAAACTGTAATAGCTGCAAGATGAAATTTTGCAAGCTATAAAACATTTAACCAATTAAAGCCCTCCCATATATAAACAATGAGCATGAAACTAGAAATGGTAAAAAAAAAACTATTGCAGAATAAATTTAAAAGTTATATAGAATTAACATAGAAATAGTAAATTAATAAAATTAAGGAATAAAAGAAAGGGAATAAATTAAGCCAAGTAAGAGAAAGGAAAAATAAGAGGATAGGGGAACAGAAAAGACCAAGAAATTAGAAAAGAAAAGCAACAATGAAATTCTCTAATAATAAGAAAGTTTTAAATGCATAGTTAAAGGGGGATAAAAATGGACATATTAAAACAACTCTTAATTTTTCTTTATTGTTATCCCCATAGGTCAGATCATCTCTTAACCATTATCAAGAACAGCTTCCATCTCCAAAATTTTAACCCAGAATTGTTCCTGTCTAAAGGAAATACAGGGACAAAGAGTGGAACAGAGACTGAAGGAAAGCCATCCAGAGACTGCCCCACCTGGGGATCTATTCCACACGCAGACACCAAACCCAGATACTATTGCTGATGCCAAGAAGTGCTTGCTGACAGGAGCCTGATACAGCTGTCTCCTGAGAGACTCTGCCAGATCCTGACCAATACAGATGCGGATGCTTGCAGCCAACCATTAGACTGAGCACAGGGACCCCAATGGAGGAGCTGGAGGAAGGACTGAGGAGATGAAGGGGCCTGTGAAGGCTTGATGCCCCAGTGTAGAGGAATGCTAGGGCGGTGAGGCAGGAGTGGGTAGGGTGGGGAAGTACCCTCATAGAAGCAGGATAAGAGGGAATGGGATAGGGAGTTTGCAGATGGGAAACTGGGAAAGGGGATAACATTTGAAATGTAAATAAATAAAATATACAATTAAAAAAAAAGAACAGCTTCCTTTGCAGAGATGTCAATCAACACAGAAACCCTAACCTGGGCAATGATAGTTGAGGGCTCAGCCCAAAATTAGACATTCATACCTCATCCCTAGGCTCAGGGATCTTTCTAGACGAGAAGGCAAAAAGACTGCAAGAATTAGAGGCAGTAGATAACTCCAAGGAATCAATGTTCTTCAGACACAAACGACAGACACACGTATGAGCAATTGGGAGCACATGCACAGAGCTTGTAAAAGCTCAGCCAGGTAAAGAGCCAGTCTTAAAGGGAAAGGTGGATATGTAATCCCACCACTAGCTGAGAAATGCATCAGCAATGACGAAATGATGAAATAGGAGGTCACTTCCTATTCTTTTAAATGATGTTACCTACTAGTGGACTGATCACCTACCAGAGCAGGCCAAGACTATGCAACAAAAACTAGACTACCAATCTACTGGACTATTGAAAGATTTCAGTAAATCTCAGAGATGGGTAGGAAGAGATGGGAGGGCGGAAAGGGTAGTAAGAATGCAGAGAGAATGTGTTCAAAATACATGGTATGAAATCCTCAAAGGATTAAGAAAAAGTATTTTAAGAATGAAAACATGAGATTTGAAAGAAAATAATATAAAGTTAACATACTACCAAAAATAGAGAAAAGAAGGGCAAATATGAGAGAAAGGGGGGGCAATAATAATATAAATACGTAAAATATTTCCCAGTTATGATAAAATAAAACTATTACAAACAGTGGTGACAAACCATTCTAGAAAGTCTACAATACTCATTTGGCTCTGGGAAGCTTGATGTGGTGGTACATGTCTGAAATCCCAGCACTCAAGATGCTGAAGTAGAAGAATCAGTTCAAGGCCAGCTGGAGCTGTCACAACCTGTCTCAATGTAAAATAAATAAGTGTATGAACTTGAACAACACCACTGAAATTATCAGTTTATTTATAAAACATCAAGGAAGTGAGTAGGGAATTACTGAAGACAAATGTTGAATTGAACAGTTTTGCCTGGATATAACCACCAGGTTCTAATATATATGTATGTACATACATACATACATACATACATACATATTTATATAAATATATAAGCATTCACATACATATACATATATGTGTATATTATATGTGTATACATGTATATATATTATGTATATATTATACATTATACACACACACACACACACACACACACACACACACACACACATTCAGGGTTTGGTGCTCCAAACATGCAAGTAAGGGGTCTAAGGAGATGTTTGAATTGGTAACATGTTTGTCATGCAAGGTCACCCCCCCCAGTACCCCTGTTTAAGAAAATCAGGTGTATCACTTGCTTTTCTGTTGCTGTCATGAAATACCATGACCCAAAGTGACTTATGGAAAAGTTGATTTGGGCTTATGGTTCCAGGAGAGTCCATAATGATGAGGGAAGCCATGACTGTGGGCAGTTGGAATAAGAAACAGAGAGATCACATATTCAAAATGAAACAAAGAGAAAACTGGAAGTGGAAGGAAGCTATATATTCTCAAAGCCCTTCCCCAAAGATGCACTTCTTCATCAAGCCTCTGCCATTTATAGGTTCCGTAAGCTCCCAAACGGTGCCATCAACCAGGCATCAAGGGTTCATATACATGAGCCCCTTTTGACACATTCCTCACTCAAACCTGTAACACTTGTAACACCAGCCCTGAAGAGACAGAAACTGGGATCCCTGGAGCCCACTGTGCAGTCAGGATAGTCTAAATGATCCCAAAGATCCTGTCTCAGTAAGGTGGAGAGCAACTGAAGAAGATGCCATCACAGACCTCTGGCCTCCACATACACACACAAGTACACACATATATTCACAACTCCCACCTAAGTTTGTCATCAAAGTGCTTCATAGAAAATACACTTAACAGACACAAGTCATCACAGAATAATGCCACTGATACAAAACTGAAATAACCGAGATAAATGTGTTGGCCCAAGGATAGATGTATATGCCTTCCCCAGAATAGATTGTAGACTATGACCACTTACACACATGTATAATCAATGATTCGCAACTAAGATGCTAATTCAATGGGACAAAGAACAGTCTTTTTCAATAGTGTTGAGAAAACCAGATAGTCACAGGTAAAAGATGAAAGTAGACACTCACCTGTGACCTTACATCAAAGGTAACTCAAAGCAGAATGATGCTTTAATGTTACAACCATAGACCTCTTAGAAGAAAATAGGTGTATATTACATGTAAGTCTTCATGACCTTATATTTGGCAATGCTTTTCTTAGATAAGGTACCACAAAAGAGGAGAAAAGGCACTTCATAGATTAATATTCTAACATAAATAGTAAATGTTGTTTAGCTTACATTCACCAAAAATAAAACTGAAAAAGTATGATTCGCAAAGATACCTTAAATGGAAATCAACCCACAGACGAGGAAATTATTCAAACCCTTTTATCTAGTAGCTTACATCTAATGTATATAAAGAACATTGACAAAAGTGTCCTGGGCGCTTGTGTAACTGTGTCTTGCCTTGATAACACTTCTTTGAGACAAACTTTAGGACTCCTTATTCTGACTTCTAATCTCCCTTCTAGCAATAACCTCTGGGACCTTTCCCTAGTAGCTTTGATTTCCAGAACCAGCCAATACTAGTTTGTTGTGGTTGGGTTCTGTTGCATTTTGGTTTTTTGTCTTGCGGGTTGTTTTGCAGTTAGGTCCATATAACTAATCAGCCATAATTTGTCAAAATTATTTCACCAACACAGAGCTCTCTGGCAAATTTGTACCTAGAAGCCTCCTGCCACTTTCCCCTGGACTATGTCAGGAAGGACTGGACAATGCGGTTCATTAAGTTGTGGACGACATCTGCGAGTTGACTGAGTGGTGCCAGAGTGCCATGCTCAGGAAGACGCAAGAATCTATGAAACAGCAGTGGGAACAGAGAGCTCCCGTGCTATCCAATCAGCACGGTGCACTCGTTGTCATCATTAAGTGAAGGAAAACTCTAATCTCACCCACACTGATTCATCCAATAAACTCCACGCCTCCTGTGCTCTCGTTCTGAAACTAGAAATCCTACTTCTAGGAGTCTGTTTCTTTTTATCTTTTTTATTTCTGCCTATGGCTGCCGTCCATGAACTGCTGCTATGGCCTTAGGTGATCCAAACACTTATGGAGTTTAAGCCAGAATCCTAGACTCAAACCTGTCCTCCTTAAAGAAGTAACAGTCTTGTGTGCGATCGCTCACAAAACCACCATTCACCCGGCAGCCCTCCTGCGCCCATGGGCCTCCTAGTGAATACACTAACCTTGAAGGTGGGGGGTACAGCAGGCCATGGACTTCTGGGATGATCCCCAGGCCTGTGGCCCACCATGCATCTACCTACAACCCACCCTGCCAATCACCTCTCCACCTCGTCACTCACTTTAAACACGGAATTCTTTCCTCCCATCACTGTGTTGCTTGTAATCATTTCCTTTCCTGAGGACCACCACCTTTGAAACAGCCCCAAGAGCCTGTTCTCATGATGAATCTCTTTCCAGGCCTAAGAGAGCCTAAATCCTACAGCCCTTCCTCATAGCCCTGTCCTTCTATGAGTGACAGTGTGGCAATAATAGATTCTTGTCACAGCACCAAAAGCAAACACCAAAGACTTAAGGCTAACTGAACTCTTGTTTCACCATGTACAACTCAAAATTGCCTGGGATGAAACCAGTAAAGTCTTAAGATTTCAGCAATCATTGATTTAAAACAAAACAAAACAAAACAAAACACATCTGCTTCAAGTTATAGAAACAGTTTTAATGCAAATACTCAATAGGGCATCTTTTGCATTCCGCCCAGAATCTCATCTCTTTCTGCTGCTGTAGGCATAGATGGCTGCACTCCATTTTGTCTTCTTTGGATCATGACAGAATTCTATACATAGGCATAAAAGAAAACACCAAAATCAGTCACATATTAAATGGCAATAATCTGATAGTAATTTTCAGTTGGTTTTTCAAAAAGAAAATACTAAAACCTAAGTTTGAAAAGTCCAAAACCTAGTTTTGAAACTCCAGATGTTTCAACCTATTAACATTTACACTGAAGTGATTATCTACCTAGAAAGCATTGTTAGCAGGAGTTGGATTAGGAAAATGTCATAATAAAGTATATATGCAAGAGTATATACAGTCCACTTACAAAAGCTATGCATAATTAAATGCATTATTTTGCATTATTATGCATTATTAAGTGAAACTATCAGAAAAAAAAGGAAGAACCTGGATTCAGTAATCAGGGTTATTTTATGACTAAAGATACTTACCTAGGAAGACTTATTTATATTAAAGCTTGAGTCTTAAACCTTGTCAAAAAATTAAAAAAGCTCCCAAGAGACAACAAGTGCTGGCAAGGATGTGGAGAAAGAGGAACACTCCTCCACTGTTGGTGGGATTGCAAAATGGTAAAACCGCTCTGGAAATCAGTCTGGCGGTTCCTCAGAAAATTGGGCATGACACTTCCAGAGGACCCTGGCATACCACTCCTGGGCATATACCCAGAGGATTCCCCTGCATACAATAAAGACACATGCTCCACTATGTTTATAGCAGCCTTGTTTATAATAGCCAGAAATTGGAAGGAGCCCAGATATCCCTCAAAAGAGGAATGGATACAGAAAATGTGGTATATTTATACAATGGAGTACTACTCAGCAATTAAAAATAATGAACTCATGCAATTTGTAGGTAAATGGTTAGATCTGGAAAATATCATCCTAAGTGAGCTAACCCAATCACAAAAGAATACACATGAAATGCAATCACTGATAAGTGGATATTAATGAGCCCAGAAGCCCTAAATACTCAAAGCACAATTAGCAAGTCAAATGATTCCCAAGAAAAAGAAAGGAGAGGACCCTGGGCCTGTAAAGATTGGATCCAGTTTTGTAGACCCAGAACAGAGAAATCGTGGGGGGAGGGGGAATGATTGGGGAATAGTTGGGGGGGAGAGGAATTATGGGACGTATGGTGGGGGGGGAACTGGAAAAGGGGAAAGCCCTTGGAATATAAACATAGAATATAGAAAATAAAAATTAAAAAAAAAAAAAAAGCTCCCAAGGATGCCATAGAGCTAATATACCACTCAGAAGATAAGGTCAAAGGTTAAGTGTACCTACAGCCATCACTGGGAAGACTGTGGATTATTGATTATTATCAGCTAGGGTCACAAGTCTAAGAGCAGAGTTTTACAAGAAGCTTGAGAAGCTGGGCTTACCCAGAATCGCCGGCAGTTTTTGTACTTCAAGAAGTAACTGGAACACCTTTCCCTGTCATAGTTATTTTCATCCATACATCTGGTAGAAGCATCAGATTCCTTAAATATGTAAGAGAGTCATCATTTAAAATGTAGAATGTGATCTACCCAAGCACAAAGACTTCTGAAGCTGTTTCCCCTGAGCAGGTATCAAATGGCTTATTTTTGTTCATTGTAGTAGGTAGACTTACAAAATCCAAATGATAGCCAGAAATCACTCCACTTGAAAAAACATCTTTTTTTCCTAGTCTGGGCCAGTTTTCTAAGAATCTGATCACATGAGTCAAAGCACTGACCGTGGTCATTTGTCCCGGGAGCAGAAGCCCTGGGCACTGCTACAGAGGGAGCAGAAACCAGCCTCCCACCACTCAGGGTAGCTCTCCTGGCTTCCCCTAGGTCTCGGTTTGACTTGGTGTTTTGATCTTAAGGCTTGGTTTGAGATTCCAAGTAAATTACACAAGCAAACGATGTACATCAAGGCACCCTCAATTGACAGCGCCCATCTTGATGCACTTTTGGCTATCTTACTCCGTTACGCAAGCATGCTATTACATACGCAGCTTTAATAGTTATCATTAATGGGACTTCAAAAAGAAAGCAACACAGGGCAATGGGTTTAAAATGAAGTAGGTACTAATGGTAATTAAGCTTAAGCTGCCTGAACTAGAAGCAGATTGGACAACAAGCTTCAAAGTGAAAGGTAGGACTGAGAAGTTATCTAAAATAAAGTTCCAAATAGGTAGGGAATCTGCTTCCCAGAGCTTAAAAAAAAAAAAAAAAAAAAAATACCTTGCCTAAACAATACTTAATGCTGTTGGAAACAGACTATATAGACCAATGGATGTATAGTGTGTAATGCGCATTTTTGAAAAACCCATAAAGGATGGTGGATTAGTGTTCCTCATAGCAACAATACAGCATTTACATTGTATTTCTTAGGAATGGGAAGGCCACAACAAAGTGTTGTAAGCTATACCCAATTAATGTCAATAAAAACTTATTTTTGCAACACAATGCTGTTTATAAGATCCCTTTGTGAAAACCATTAAGCTTAAAATAAGCTAATCCTACTGTGAACCCATGACTCAAGCCAGGTTGTCTCAAAGGCAGATTAAATAATTGCTGTGATTAAAACCATTGGTTTTAAATTTGCCGTACTGCCCCATGTTTAGACTAAAGACTTTCCTTAGTGTTACATATGCTTGTCAAGGTTTACAACAACAGCTGAACACTGTATATTTCACAATTAAGCAAAATTGTAGAAAGGAGTCTTTGTTAGCCACATTTTGTTCATTTTTAAATGTAATAGTGAAATAAAATACACTGGCCAGGAATATCTTTTTCACAGAAAAATATTTTATTCAATAACTGCATAAGACAGATACCCACACAATTAAGATTGGTTTTCCCAAGTTAACACTCACAACAATGAAAAGCAAACCACCCTACCGACAAGCAAGGATTTATGTCAGGATCTCTCAGCCGCCGTGTGACCATGGGCATCTTGTCTTCTTACTGAAGGTAGAAGGGAAAGAAACAGGTCAGAAGGAAATGACCAGAAAATGTCATCAGCCCACAAGTACTTTTAATTTAATTTACCCACAAAATTTAATTCTCAAAGTAGAAGGTTCTCTACAGGAAACAATAAAACACAATGGGTATATCAAAAAGCCAAGTTACTGCTTACTTAACATTCTAAACAGCCATAGTTTAAAAAACAATGAGTAAGCCGGGCGTTGGTGGCGCACGCCTTTAATCCCAGCACTTGGGAGGCAGAGGCAGGCGGATTTCTGAGTTCGAGGCCAGCCTGGTCTTCAGAGTGAGCTCCAGGACAGCCAGGACTACACAGAGAAACCCTGTCTCGAAAAACCAAAAAAAAAAAAAAAAAAAAAAAAAAAAAAAACAATGAGTAAATTTTTTTAATTCCAGGACCACCTTCTATTAAAATTAATACTTTCCATGGGTTGAAGGAAATCAGGGAATGCTCCTGTGGCTCAGTAATTTTCCAATTTGAGTCTTAAAAATACAGCTTTGAAAAGGTTTTATCCATTAAAGACATCACATTACAGCCAGTTAGCTATTCCAAGTCAAGTCATACACTTCATGAAGTCAGCCAATCAGTCATGGTCAAGGACAACTGCTCTTCAAACTCCAGCTCAAGTGAAACTGTGCAATTCTCTTGCAGGGGAAGGGGTAAAAAGCAAGTCACGATTATTTGAGAACGTGGTTCATTTGTCTCTGTATGTTGATATGGCATTGATGAGTTACCTACCATCTTTGAAAAATTCCTTTTCTAAGCTTATGGGGCTGATCTGGCTTGCTCAGCCAAATGCTTCTCTAGTTTAATCATTTTTCTACCAAAAAAAATGGAAAGTGGATTCCAGAGAAATAAGATAGTAGGAAGTACACAACTCTACTGAATTTAAAAAAAAAAAAAAAAACAGAAACAAAACAACAACAACAAAAAACCAGAACAAAACAGACATGCATGGGCCTTTTCGTAGAAGTCCAAATTTTTGTATGAAATGTCACAAAATATGTTAAACAAAATAATGTATATTCAGGAAAATTAATTCAAGCCCATAAACTCCCAATAAGTGAACATATTCAGAACCAATGGTCATCCAGTCCACTTTCTTCTATTCTGATAAAGATCAGGATGTCTAAGCTAAAGGAGCCCAACTTTTCCATGGGATAGAAAGGGTCTGATTATTCTGCAGTCCTTTAACTTTCAGTAATCACCAAACAACCACTTATTTCATGAACTTCATTGAAAATATCCAGCCAGCAGAAGCATCTCGACAGGAGGGACACTCAGTAGAGTCCAACTACAGCTAGAAGCCTTTTCTCTTCGGAAGATAGGCGTTTACAAGACTGCCTCTTCCTGAGAGAATACTAGAACTAAGAAAATCGACAATCTTCTCTTTGATATCTGTCCTGTCATGTCTCCACAGAGCTCCACTTGATTGTTCATACGCCATGCATATAATATCTCAACAATCTGATACAAACAGAATTCACGCTGCGTCCTGATCATGAAATTCTGTTCTGTTTCATTATCATCAAGACAGAAATCCTTTAAAAAAAAATATCTGCACACAACACAGGCATCAAATTTGCTGCTTCAGGCTATTCCCATTGCACTGCTTTTTATTCTGGATCCTAAATACACTCTAAACATGGATTTCCAAATGTCACCTCCTCCTTCGTAAGAATTCCTGTGTTAACAGCACAGGAAGAGGAAATGTCAATTTACATGGAGGAGTGTGGCTGAAGGCCAAGATGGAGTGCCCCGCTAAAGAGGCCTTATCTGCTTTCTTTTTGAAGGTGCAGGAGTGAACAAGTGTTACAGTGCTCTCTACTCCTTCCAAGACGACATTCAGAAAGAAAGCCAGTCTGAGGGAAGACTGCAAGCCTACAGCACATCCGAGAAGCAGTGCTAACATCTACTCTAAAGGGCCAACTGCTTACCAGAGAAGTTCCTGATCTCCCACTCTCCTCGTAGCTGTGATCCGTCGTGGGGGAAGGGCACGTTACTGAACAAGTCCAGGCCCCCAGGCTTCTCCGAGTCTGGCCTGTGAGTGGTTAAAGCCGGAAACAGAAATGCACAGCCGTAAACCTGGGTACAGAGAACCAGAGGCAGAAAGTCAAAGTACACACCACAGGGATCTGAGAGGTCGGGAAGGATGCGACTCCGGGACCGCACCGCCTTCCGAGGTGACGCTCCGCAGAACTGGACGGTGGAGAGCGGGCACAGGTCAACACCACGAAGGGGCTGGAAAGGAAGGGGGCAGCGCAGAGCGGGGACCTGAGGAGGGCGGGGAGGGGAGTGACACAATCCGGGCTGCCCAGACCTGCATGGGGTCACCTTTCGCTGCCCCGGCCGGACGAATCGCGTGGCGTGAGCAGCGGCAGGAGCATGCCGCGGAAGGTTTGGCGCCACGAACTAGGGTCTGCCCTCGGCGGCGGAGTGCTGTCGCGGGCCTGCCGTTCAGGGAGGGAGGGGCCGGAGACCACTCACCACAGGCCACCACACGGCCAGCACCCGAGCCGGCTGCAGTTCCAAACACGTCAGTGGCTCACGCAGCAGGACCTTAAGTAGCGCGCACCCCAACGTGCTGCCCCCGCGCCCCCCTTTTCAGCCTGTCCAATCCGCGCGCGCCGCTGCCGGATTGACAGGCGCGCGGAACTCTGCGAGGTTGGGGCGGGCTCAGTTCGCTCCGCCCCCGAGCAGCGGGGGGAGGGCTCAGGCAGGAGGAGCGGGTGGGGCGGCGTGAGACCCCGCCCTCTCCCCGCCCCACCGCGCCTCCCTCCCCGCCGCCTCGCTCTTAACACTTTGGCCTGACGGGCAGCCGTGTCAACCAATGAGCTCGTCGGAGCCGGCGGCGGCCGCTCGGACTGGCCGGGCCCTGAGCAGAGCGTGAGGAGGGCGGGCACCTCGGCGGGCGGGGGCCAGGGCGGGCCGGCGGGCGGGCGCGGGGCGGGGGCGGCGGCCGAGCGGGCGGGGGGGAGGCGGCGGTGGGCGCGACGTCGGCGGCTGCGGCGGCGGCGGCGGCGGCAGCTGCAAGTTGAGCTGCAGGGGCAGCGCATACACTACAATGGCTGCTGGAAAGAGGCGTAAGGAAACAATTTCCAGGCCCGCCGCGTCCAGCCCGAAATATGAGAAAAAAATTATTAGAAATTCCGCGGGCGGTGTAAAGGCGGCGGACGGGCCGGAGGGAGGATGTTAAAGCCCCGCGGTGAGTTCTCCCGGGGTCCGGGGCGGCGGGGAGGCGTTTAGCGGGAGGAATATCAGGGTTATTTAAATTATGGGACTAGCCGAGGGGGCAGAGGAGCCGCGGCGGCGGCAGGAGGAGGAAAAGTTTGTGCTACTCCCAGCCCCTGCTCAGGACCCCAGAGAGAAAAATAATAATAAAAAATCAAATAAAATCGTGCGGCGGGGCTGCGAGGACTCCCGAGGTCGCTGCTGACAGGGCAGGGGGCGACGCGGCTGGGGACCCGAAGGTGAGGTCGGTGGGAAAAAAAAAAACCTTTTATTCGGGGTCTGGAAAGTTTGAAAAGTTTTCCTCCTCCTCCTCCTCCTCCTCTCTGGTGCTGTGAATATTGTGACAGCGGCAGCGGCAGCAGCGAGAGCGGAAGACATTAGAGACCCGAAAAATAAGGGAAAAATTAATATAAATTCAGTTTTGAGAGGAAACTCTCCGCGTTTTCCACCAAAACATCCCGGGAGAAGGTCGCTTCCCAAAGGGCCTGGCGGAGACCCGCGGTCGGCAATATTTGGGGGGCACTGGGAGTGACTTGGGGTAACTTTGCCCCCTTTTCCGAAGAGGTTTTTCTTTTCTGGAGAAATGCATTTGTTTTTGCCCTCCTGCCCAGGTGGGAGAGCCGAGTCGGGGTGCGGGGTCCGCGGGGCGCCGGACCCAGCCGGGTGGCGGCGGGGGCGTAGGGGGAGGGGGTGCTAAATGAAAGCAGGAGATCGGGACGGAGCAGGGACAGCTTGTTGTCAGTATCATAAACAACCAAAATGGAGGGAGAACTCAGGCATATAACCAAATAAAAATTGTTAAAAAATCGCAAAAAATCCCTAAAAATCCGGGATGCTCCCCCCTTTCTCGCTAAAGGTAAAAGTGTGAACCGCCTTTCCCCTGAAGTCCATTTGGACTTTACAGGGACCAAGGAGTTAATATTTATTTATTTTTTAAAACTTTCGAAGGGCAAAAGCCTTTTATAACTCCACCGACAATGAGAAAACGTGAAAATCCAATGCAAGAGAAGCAGGGGGAGGGAGGGGGTGGTAGTTCAGAAACTACTAAACTTATTGGTAATGTGGACTGATCTGAGATAAGATAAACACTATATTTGCTATTTTATAACTCCCTTTTAATGATCTTTGAGGGGTTTGCTTTTTGGGGTAGGGAAAAAAAAGTGATGCCATTTTCTTAATAGAGTTAATATGTGTGATTGGAAGAATAAACCTTTCCGGCTTTAGATTGCATTTTCGTCGCATTTATGCCTCGGGTTTTGTTAGTGGCTCCCTCCTTTCTTTAAACCGGGCTCTCCAGAGGAGGGGTAGAAAGGTGCTGTTGCCCAGAGACTGGAGGGCAAGACTGGTAAACCTTCTGGGGAGGGGTGGGGAGTTGTTTGGTTTCTCCCTTCCTGACACGTTTGCTTCACCTGTTCGCCCTCACCAAGGAATGCTGGACTCAAGTTTTCTGGATTTATGTATATAAAAGGATGGTGCCTCTTGCATCACATTGATGTTAGTGGGAAAGTGCTGCTGATGTTGGTTCCACGTGGGATCTGGGACAGAGCAGGGCATTTTAAAGGGACAGCTTCTCTTTTCTTAGGGTTTTCATCACCTATGCAGACTTACTGTCTGAGGACCAAAGGCAGAGGTGCTGGAAATGTGTGGTGATGGAAGAGCCTTCTCTTTCCATTACTCCAGAGCACCCACGTTTGGGAGTGATGGAGGGAGAGGAGGGGTAAACAAGCCAGCAGCAGATGGATGTGTGTGTGGCTTAGTATTCATCCACGCTGTTCTTTTATGTAACAAGCCCTCCCAGAAACTTTTCATGTTACATTGCTTTGCTCTGGAAGCTGATTTTGGAAGGAATTGTGGAAAAATGGAAAAAGTTGAAGGTGTGTGGTGTAATGGTATAGCATTATTGAACACTTATGAATTCTGTGCAGTGAGATCAAAGAGTCATGTATGCCTATAATGGGGGTTTACAGCCATTTTGTAAAATACCTAATATTCAGTTTGGCTTCAGGTATACTGAGGACTTCTGGTTAAAAACTACAGGCAAAGTGGTGAAGATTCCTTAACATTGTAAGCAGCAGACATTTCTGGGGAGGCGGGAGTGGCTCTCATGAAGACCATGGAAAAGTTTACATATACATTGAATTTTAAAGTCCATCCTATACATATGTTATAACTTTGCACTTCGAAAATGAAAATGCTCGGAAATCCTGAAACCTATGGATTTGCATCTTTTCAGCTGAAGTGATTGTGTTTAACAGAAAGTGTTTACTAATCATTAGCTCCTATCTGCTCTTGTGTCATAGATGTCCACAGTAGTTTCAAAAGGTAAAATGTGTACATTGTAAACTGTGTACTATTTAAGATTATGACTAATCTGGAATGGAAACTACTTATATTCAGTTTCCACAGGCATATGGAGTTTGGGAAATAAATCTCTATTTTGCTTTGTTTTTACAATTTATAGAAATGGACCAAAATTAGAACTGAGTTTTTAGGCTGCTTAGGCAGTGTTCTCTTTTGCCATACTACATAAAAATTATTTTGTGAAAGTCCATTGTATGTTAGTTCCTGTTTCCAACTGAACCTTTTTCAGTACCTCTCTGTAAATACCTCCATGAAAACACTACCAGTGACCTGTGAGCACATCAGCTGTGGTTTCCCACTTTGGAAACAACTACATCTTTCTAAGAAGTCACTAAAGAAAGCATAGTGTCACAAATCACTGTTAAATCATGATGCCTTGGAAAGAGATTAAAAGTATCAATGAAGAAGATAGCCCCCCCACCATAATCGTGTGTCCAAAGGTTTCAGAATTCCATCATTACTTATAAAACCCTCTGAAGTTTATTTTGCATGTTCATTATGTTGCTGGTTCAAGATAGTTACTTTGTCTATAAGTAGTCAGGATTATGCTTTGTGCTTAAAATACATGAGACTTTCAGATACAGAGCAGTTGCCACTTTGACAAACCAAATACTATTACCAATAAATCCAGTGACAGGAAAAGTCAACGCAAGTTTTTGCTTTTGGTTCTGTTAGCTCATTGAGCTGTTTAAGGTGTTTGGGCACTTAAAAATAGCAACCCATTCTTTATTGTGAACCTCAACAGAAGTTCGCCTATTAAAATAGAGATTATTCTTTCTCATATAGAGGGATATACACTTTTGGGGTTTGGTAAAACTAGCTCCTTTTTGAAATTAAAAAAAAAAATACACTCATAATGTCCAGATGAAAACCTGTAACTCTTAGAGTCTTGCTTAGGTAGGGAATGCCACAATAGCTGATTTGAATTGATTGTATTAAGGCTTTTTGATGCCTTAGAAACCCTGCCTCTTGAACTTCCTTTGCTGGAAGTCCTATTAAGTTATACCAATTTGCAGAAATAATCTAAGGATATCTCATGCTCCACATTCTTACTTTACTTAAAGTTAGGGAAACCCCACAGAATAAGATTCTTATCTGAGACTTAGCTGACCAGTGTCACTACTCAAAATTCTAAGAAGAATATTTCTGCTGTGCTGGATGATTTAGTGGGTGTGGGCTGATACTGCTAAAACCTCATATTGTGTATTTATTTATGATAATCAAAATAGTTCAATAAACAGACATTTTGTAGTTAAAGTAGTTAAATTTGCCTTTATCAATATAATTTGAAATTTTAAGAATGCTTTTTTTGTTTGTTCTAGTATCAATTCAAAAATGGGAATTTTCCTTCATTATTATAATAGTCCTGGTTGTTATTATGTAGATTTTCATAAGATAGTCTAGAAATTTACCTAGGGGTTAAACTATTGTTTTCTAAATTAGGTGTCATGTTCCTATCATAACTGGGATTTAAAAAACATACAGCTGAAACCTGTGCCATGCCTGCCTTTGACGTTTACCTCAGTAATCCTGTTCCCCAAGTTGTAGAATCAAAATGTTCATCCTTCTGGGAATGCTTTAATATCATTTATTTGTAATTTTGTTCTTTCAGAATTTAACATGTAAAAAATTAGCCTGTTCCTCATGAGATGACAGTTTCAGGAGGAGAAAAGCGTGTTGTCAAGCCAAAGCTGAGCACGTAGATCTGTTCAGGGTGAAAGGGGAAGACGGCCCCTGCAGCCATCATTTAACGTGTTTTAAGAATCTGATAAACATTTTTTTCTGAAACACAGACTATGTTGAAAGCATGTCAGTCATTGCTTGAATACAAAGGTGGACCTTTCTTTCTGTAGTTTGAACAGGAATTAATGAAGGCAGCATATTTAAGCAATTACTAAGTGTTTAGGTGCCCTTAGAACAGTATTTACAAATACGCTTGATTCGAGGGCAGGGTACATCAGATTGACGAACTGTAAGGTTCACTTTGGTTTCAGAGCTCATGAAGAAGAGCTCTTTTCCATTCTAACACAAGGACACAGTAGAAGTACTGTTTTGTGTTTTGTTTTGGTTTTTGTTTTTGTTTTTGTTTTTTTGTAATCACTTCACCACTAACCTTTTTAGAAACTCTCAAATCTGAAATCCACAGGGTTACTGCTTTTCCTCCACATCAAGGCAACTTTTATATCTCATGTGTAAATTTAATTTCAGATTTAATTTGAGAAAGTAAATGAGTATTTCTAGGTTATAATTTTTTATGAAAAATTGGTGTGTAATTATTAAAATTTGACATCATAAAAGAAATATATCTGTATAAAAGCTTAATAGAAATTATCATAGAAGCATAGTTTGATTTTTACTTTTAAATTCATTGGCCTGTCTCCCTGAGGCTTGCATCCTATCTAGTGTGCCCTCCAGTCACGTCTACTCCTTACAGGAGAGAGTTGACCAGGATATGATGATGTTTACATATCAAAGATATTTGAATGTTTTTGTATTCTGATTTTGTATATAAATATATTGGTGTTTGTCATTCTTAAGGATTTTACTTTTTTAAAATGCACATCAAGTACAAAAAAATGTTACAAAACAAATAATATCTCATTTTTAAAAAGTGAAGTAGTATGATATTACACTAAAATTGTAAGTATTTAAAAGTCCCTGAATGTCTTGTAAACAGAGTTACTACAGGATCTTGGTATTAAAACTAACCCCAGTGTGTGCTGGGAATTTGAGATGGCTACCTGTGAACGTGTGCCTGTGCGGGACCGTCCGCTCCTCCACCCCAGCCTCATAGGGAAGGCAGTCTCTAAAAACATCCCTTTGACTTGTCTTTTAAGTGGAACCTTTTCCTAACTTAAAATCATAGAAAACCTAGAAATGTGAAGATACCAAAGAACAAAAATATGGTTTTGATGCCTTTCAAATGGTAATACTTTTGAACAATGGAAATATTTTACAACAACAGTGTAAACTAAAATGTTCAAAAATAATGGTGAGAAACTGGAAAACTAAGAATTTCAGACTAAAATAGTAATTATGGTAAATTTAAAATTCAACTTATGTGAATAAAAAATAACCAACTACAAAGCAAACCCACAAGTTTACGAAAGAAAGAAAGAAAGAAAGAAAGAAAGAAAGAAAGAAAGAAGGAAAGAAAGAAAGGAATCAGAGTGGTAATTTGGGGAATTTTATCAAAGAATATTTTTGGTGCAAATTGCTGGATCTGTAATCACCTTTTGAAACAAGATTTCCAAAGCCTTTGCTCCTTCTCCTGTGGATGTGGATTAAACTAAATCCTAATAAAGATTTCTAGTGATGATTTGAAATTCATTTTTAACAAATCAAAAAGGAGAAAGTCATTTTCTGCTGTTTTAAAAGAGATTTTAAAAAGTTATTAAATATGTAGCCATGTGAAGTGGTCTGAGAGCCTTAGGAATCATTGAAAAGCACTTTGCTTGTTATTTATCAGAAAGCTTAAAACTTTTTTAGGTTAGTAAAATAAATTTTAAAGCCTCAGTCTAAGAATACTTTTGCTCTGTGGATTTTTTAAGGGCAATTTGAATAATTTCTTACAGCCTTAATAACACTTTAAAAACCTTGACAAGATAAAGAGAAGAGTATTTCATCAAAAAGATTTGTTAATTTCTAGAATATTTTAAGGTGTAAGCTGCTGATTAAAGGCATTTCTCTTTCGTATTCACTAGTTAGCAATTGGTTTTCTAAAGGAGAATTGAAACCTATTGTGATATCTGAAGTAGAATTTACCTCTAGCTCTAGAAACTGCTCAGAGAATGCAGGAGGTCTTTGCAGTGGTGGGTGAGAGAGCATTGTGGAGACTTGAAATCTATCTTTGAGCAGGAGGGTCTCATTTTAAGGTTATCAGTTGTTAACACTTAAATTATTGTCTCATACTAGTGTTGGTGTATTGTATATAAGCTCTTTACAATCTTCTATGTTATAGTTTCTAAGTATGAAAATATTAATTCTCAGAGTATATGCTACAATTAAAAAGCTGCCATCTGACTTTTGAAAAATATTACATATCTGTTCAGTAGGCATTAGAATCTTTAAGATACATTTTTTTTTTGAAACTAAAAATCAGTTTTTAAGTGAGGACTATAAATCTCTTGTGTAAAAGGCAGAATCAGATAGCATTCCAATCAGTTGTTTCGCTGAAGACACATCAGTTGATTGTTCTTGAGAAAGAGAATTTTAAAAACCAAAGCTCAAAGCTTAAGGTTGTTTAACTTTGCAGGTTCAAAACATCACCAATTGATTTTACTCTTCTAAGTTTTCTCAGTAAATCAATTTTATTTTCTTGTATTGTCTGAATGCTATAATTACAGAGCCCAAATTAATTCCCATCATGCCCAAAGAAGTTATAATACAAATTTTCTAGTGTCTTGTCTTAAGGCAGTGAAATAGAACAGCATTTGTATAAGAGTGTGTTCCGTTTCCTAGGTTGTCTTTTGCATTTTCTACATATAATTTCTAGGAGTGTACCATCTGAAGAAGAGAGATTACTTTGACATGAAATTTGTCATAATTTTTTTAAGTTCATGGAAAAAATGTTACTTTACATATTTTGGTAAGACATATCATATCTTTAAATCAGCACTGGTGTACCTGATTGCAAGCTCAGCCTCAAATATAAATTTGCTCTCCTAGTGCCTTTAAAATTGCTTAAGTAAATGTTAGAAAACGTTCTTGGGGTCTTTTGGTAATTTGTTATTGTCTGGGATAATTTAATGGAGTAAATTTCTATCTCAGTTGTCTTCCTCTTCTAATATTAGTATTTTATTTGAAAATTGTTGGTAAATACATGTGATTTCAGCATTAAGATAGAATCAGACCTACAATAAAATAGGCTATCCCAAGAGTGGTGGAAACAGCCTGCTGGTCCTTACTGGAAGTCCTGGTGAGTACAGTGTGCATCTGTAGGACCCAGTGACAGTGGGCGCTCCGCTTCCTCTTAAAGCCTCTGCATCCGCAGACCTGATGCTGTGCAGATCGCTGACATCATTCTCCCGCGCATGCCAGCACTGTGTGTGAAGATGTGTGGCCATAATTGTTTACCCAAACAAATAATAAACTCAATTGGACAAAAAAAGAGATTTAAATATTTATCTGAATAAATTGATTTACTGGTGAAATGACAGAATTTTAATCAAAAGAATTGGGTTTTGTTCGTGAATATGTTTTTCAGTCCCACAAGTTTGTAAATAAAGTAATTGTTAAAAGTAATAATAATAATAATATAAAATCAAAAAGTGTGTAGGTCTGCAAAAGGTCCTAAGCATTTGTCCTTTGATAGTAAACATATTTTAAATGGCCAAAATGACATCAAAGAACTTAATATCTTCAATCATTTTGGTTATTTTTTCTAAGAAAAGTAGTAATAGCCTAGTGCCGAACTGCACATCTGTTGTGTTTAGGAGCTTTAATTGCTACGTTTTTTACTAGGACAGTGCTATTTCAGTGTTTTTTAAAAGTACTATTATCAGTGTTTTCTTCCAAAGTCCTCTCTCTGAATATTAAGACTTAATTCACTTTTATTAAAGCTTTTCGTACTACTTTTATTTCTTAAGAATGCCCTGTTCTCATAGCATGCTGTTCTTAAAAGAAGGTGCTGTCCTGAAGCACTTTAACCCACATAGCTCAGGTTAGCTCGACATAGGCACTGCAGGTATAGCTATTCTGCTGGACATGGCCCAGCGTCACACTTGGATGAAATTATACTCAGTTCACCCATCATTGGTCACTGCGTGAGCAGGGGGAAGGAGCTGAGAAGAGAAGAGAGGAGCCCGTCCCGAGGCTGACTCATGAGAGCCTTCCTGCAGACCAGGAGTCCCTTGCCAGAATTAAGAGGAACTTGTTAATTAGAACCAAGATGCCCGTGTGTCTGCGAACTTTCCTCCTCAGCAGGACTCAGACACACTGGTGTGCTTCCTTCCCTTGGCACCCCAGTGTGCCTGCTGCTTGGCTCTGCTCCCTTCTCAGTGCTGCCACCCCGTGTATGGCAGGGCCGCTGCGGCAGGCACACATTTGCTGTGTTATCCATCCAGTGGGGCAGAGGCGTGCAGGCTGAGCTGAGCGCAGACCCTGCTGTGTGTGCTCTGCCTCTGTGTGTGGGGCTGTCCTCCAGCTAGGTTTTTAAAAGTTGTGCAGCTCAGAAGTACGGTACTCAGCTGCCAAAAAAGTGAAACTTTGGAGAAACCGTAAAGGTAAATGCTGTTGTTTGTCCAAATCTGCCGTTTCCCTAAAATAAAGCAGAGTTAGACTCGTGCTTCAAATGTGGCTTAGAACTAGTCAAGTGAGAACGCAGAGGTTCAGAGTGTAAAGATGAGAAACGTCATGAGATGTCTAATGTTGGCCAAGTTATAATTACAAGTTCTTCCTAGTAAAAGCAAAACCAAAAAAAAAACAACAACCAAAAAATAAAAAAAAACCAACCAAAAAATAAAAAAACCCGGTCTCTCTCTCTCTCTCTCTCTCTCTCTCTCTCTCTCTCTCACACACACACACACACACACACACACACACACACACACACACGATGGGGGACTGTTTCTGCTTGAAAGGAAACCTCACGTGATTGGTTACTTTATTCTCTGAATCACTGACCAGCATGACTTAAATGACGTCACCATCATTTTTAAGTATCGATGCTGAGCTTCAGCCATAAAGCACTTGGGCCGGATCACAAGATTATTCACTTGCTTTTACCTGTCTTATCTCATTTCACTTTCAAAGCAGCCTGTGAGCAGAAGGGTGTGTACAACACGCACTAAGTAAGCCTCATAGACAGACTGTAAACACTAATTATAAATTGATTTCTTAGTGTAAACCTAACTTATGTCAATACCAGGATTAGCATATGTATAGTTATAAATAAGTTGCACAAATTAAAATGTTAGACTTAAAGTTTGCAGAGTAGCTCAAGTTAGAAAGTGTTCTAAGAATACTTATTAAGAAATAAGGAATTGGTGAACAAATGTATGTGCTTTGTAAGTTAAAGGAGATTTTAAAATGTTCTAAATATAAGCTTCGTTTTACTGTATGGATGTCAGTTTCTTTCAGACAGATTTATGGCCAAGCCAACTGATTTCAGAATGGTCACTGTTTCTTTCAGAAATTTTGAATGGCTTTGCTCTAGTAAACAATGTATTTCTATATGGTAGCAGAAGAAAGTGTTGCTTAGGTTGGATAATTTTAGATATTATGCTCCTAAGACCAAAATGTTTGGATGGGCTTAAAAGGAATCACACAGTGTATGTGCTGTCCCCTGACCAAAAGGCCACGTTCAGGTGTTTCCGTTCGTACTGTTCCTCATATTTAACGGTTGGCAATCTCGTTCATCTCCGTAAATACCATTTCATATTTTAAAAAAATTATTGCCATGAAAATGTGATTAAATTTTAAATCAGTACTGAAGTATTGCCACTTTAAAAGAAACTTTAAAAAAAAAAACTATTTGCTTCATCTTGTTCCTTTTCATAGAAATCTCAGATAAGACTGGATCAGCTGACCTTATTTTAACAGCAATGTAAACAGTTGTGCAAATTTATCTAAAAATCACAAGATTTTACAGTGTTTTAAATGCAGAGTGTAACTTTCTTGCCTTCACTCAGCTGCAAAGCACCGTGCCACTGCTTAGAAAGACAGTAGGTGGCTGACGGTGATCCCGTCTGCTGTGAGACAGAGTTAGCGCTGCCTTTGCGCTGCATCCCGAAGGCTAAGGGGGAGACGGGATAGGAAGGGTACCAGGGCCACTGTTTTGGGGTACCAGGATTTACTGCTTACTTTCTTGGCTTGCTTTTAAAATTGCCATTTGGATGGCGGATAGACATACCAAAAGAACACAAAGGTAGTGCATGTTTAAATGTCCAGTGAATAATATAGTTATCAAACACTGTAGTGTTCTTGGGAGGGAGAAGGGAAACTTGAGATGGGCCTTGGGAAAGGCATGAGTTAGAAATAGGCAAGAAAAAAAAAAGAGAACGACGTCGAGGTGAAAGAAATGGTTTCAACAGGAGCAGGAGGTAGAAATGTGCTGCTTGGCTGGTACCCCAAGACAGACCAAAGAGGGTGCTTCTGAGGAGACGGGTGTGCTGAGGTCTGAGCAGAGCAAGCCCGCATAGCCAGCCTCAGAGTTTGCTCTGTGTACAGTAGAAAACTTTGAGCTGTTGGAGCAGAGGATTTTGGGAAGTTTAAGGTGCCTCTTAATCCAGAGTGACTTGGGCAGGGAGATGTGAGACATAGCTCCCACTTTGACATCGGAGCCTCTGCTCTGGTGTTCCCCATCGGGGCCATGCTCACCAGAAAGATCTGAACATTTATTTTCTTGCTTTTTGGTTTTGGTTTTTGTTTTGTTTTGTTTTGTTTTGTTTTTTCTTTTGGTTTGTTTTTTAAGACGGGGTTTCTCTGTGTAGCCCTGGCTGTCCTGGAACTCACTCTGTAAACCAGGCTGGCCTTGAATTCAGAAATCCACCTGCCTCTGCCTCCCAAGTGCTAGGATTACAGGCGTGCGCCACCACGGCCCGGCTGAACGTTTATTTTCGATAATGCCTGGCTCTCAGCACCCCTACAGCTTGCAGCTTAGACATCCGTAATGGAACTGGAGTTGCACTTCTCTTACTGGGGAATAATCACAGAGAGGTGGAAGAAGAACAAGACAGCAAGGCTCACAGAGGAGTAGCCCTGGAGCACAGGTACACAGCCGCATGGAACTCTGCCCTGTGGCTGAGTATCGGGAAGACAGTGGGCAGACACTTAGCAAGGGAGGCTAGCCATTGAGACCAGGGCTGAGCCCTATCTGGTCTTCAGCAGCACCTTGTGGGGTTTTATCCTGATTGGGAAAGAGACTCACTGAGTTTCAAGCTGGGCCCCCGGTAATGCAGTGCTACTCAGTACTATGCTCAGTCCTCTCCCTGTGGTCTCCACCCTGAATTTCTGCTGACCACTTCCCCAGGTGTCCTGCCTCCACTGCAAAGCAGACTGCCTTCTGCATAGTCTCCACTTGGCATTTCTTTGCTTCTGGGTTTCCGTGGTGTTGCCTGACGCTTCTTCAGAGCCCCAGGGGGAAGGTGTCTGTCTAGCTGTCTAGCTATCTAGCTGTGCTGGCTGTACCATATGCTGTGCATGGCATGCAGGGGGCTGTCGCAGACAACCCGCTGTGCCAGCCCAACTTAGGCTGCTCTTCTCGGGCTGGAATTTTCTACTTGTCCTCTCTCCCTACATCCCAACCCCGATATCCTTTTCCTCAGTAGAGCCAACCTCATGAGAAAAGTTTGTGTTTTGTGTGTGGTCTCTTTCCCTTATCTCCCCGTTCTTGCCATCCAGCCTACCATGAAAGAAAACAATACACACCCACCCACCCCAGGAGTCAAATCCAGGGACATCCTTACTATCCCCGTGGGTCTGGTTTGTAGTCTCATCACTCTGAACATTCTAGCCTCTTGCTTTCCTGTCTCCTTCTGTCACCTCCTTTGTACTTTGGTGGCACACTCTTCCACCTGTCCTAGCTCACTAGCATGTGGGCATTTGCTGGAACTTTCCAGGCTCCTGGACCACCTACCCATCTGGGCATGCTGTCCCTGAGCTCCGGGTCCCTCGCATGGTACTGTTGCTGTGATGCCTCACACTGCTGAAGCCACGACTCTCCTTCTTCTGTGGGCCGCCATACTTCTTTCTATATAAGCCAACTCCCTACATCTCAGGGTTTTCCTCCTGTGGCTGATGCATACCGCGGACTGTGCAGTGCCTGCTTTGAGTTCGGTTCTAAGCTGTAGCCTATCAGACTATAGACAGGGCTTCCTCAGACTGGCAGGTGGTAGGAAGGCAGTAAGAAGGAATCCAAGGATGAATAGTTCTGAGGGGCTAGATGAACAAGAACCACTGGAGACAGCAGGAAAGACAAAAGAACATTTGTATAGGAGCCTTAACAATGAGAAACAGCCTGGAAAAACCTGGTCAGATAACTAGACACTCCCCCCTGCTCTAGTTAGGGGGAACTTACACACAGGACACAAAGGGAACACGTTAAAAGACCAGCCGTGGGGACTGTTCCAAATGTCGCTGGGGACTCCTAGCCCACAGGTGAGTGGAGCTCCTGGGCCATGTGGAGATTGCCCTTTGCAAGGTGACTGTGCGTCCTGACCTGCTACTTGTCTTGTGATCATCTTCCACTCTGTGGCTAGAGGTCAGGGGCACCTTGTAGGCATAATACCCTGAAAAGCACAACTCCTTGAAACAAGAGAGCCCTCTCGTCTGTATCCCCCATCTGCACTTTGAGATGTAGTGAGACTGCCTCAAACACAACCACCTTGTTAACCTGCTGGGATCTCAGTCCCATCCTGTGTGTGTCTAGTCTTCCTACTGAACTGGCATTGGAAGGCCAAGGACCATACCAGCTTTTTCTTTACTCTGAGGATAAGGCATATAGTAAATGTCTGGTACAGCCTATAAGATCAGTTGTGGTGAAGTGTCTGAACAAACATTGTACAGCAGTTAGGAGCTATGTGATAAAACCATATCTGCCTGAAAGGCATCCCGAAGAGTAATTACTGCACCCAGCCCCTTACCACCACCACCTCGACCTCCAACCCCTGCAAAAGCTACATTTGGAGGAAGGCTGTGACTACTGAAATTGTGTATTACATGTTACTTGTATATCCATCTCATGCTAAGAAAGTATTTAGTCTCAGTAATATCAACATCACAATAGAATAACAGGTGACTAGTCTGAGATCTTCGCAGCACAGTCAAAGTCTCAAAACCAGTTGTGTGCATTTCTTAGTTCCTGGACGCTTTGAGCATCATACATTGTACGTAGGGTGTTTGTCTTCGACACGATCCATTATCTTTCATGACAGAACCATAATGTTTTAGCATGTAGACAACAGGTTCACTGTACAACACTAAGGGGAATGCTGCCTTTCCAGGTCATTTGAACTCTTTATTGTTGGCCAATACAAGATAGACAAAAGTTGACAGAGGAGTAGAATTAATTCTTGTATCATAGCCAGTTCTGACAACACCAGAGCAGTTAGGCTTCACCCACTCCCCCAGCCTGATACAGCCCTCTCCTGGAGACTGTTGGATATAAAATTGTTTCGTGTTATTTGTATATTGTTTTAGGTCTTTCCAAAAGGTACAGACTCTAAAGGTGTGATAACAAAGTACCTATTACATCCTGGAAAAACAAGTTTCTAAGTCTCACCAGATACCTTGATGTTCTCATGTCCTTGGCTATCCCTTAACCCTTTTAGCAGTTGCATGGTTCACATCTCGTAAGGCCCATGTCTCCATGCCCGCAGTTAGCTGCCTGTCTCCATGCCTGCAGTTAGCTGCCTGTCTCCATGCCCGCAGTTAGCTGCCTGTCTCCATGCCCGCAGTTAGCTGCATGTCTCCATGCCCGCAGTTAGCTGCACATCTCCATGCCCGCAGTTAGCTGCACGTCTCCATGCCCGCAGTTAGCTGCCTGTCTCCATGCCCGCAGTTAGCTGCATGTCTCCATGCCCGCAGTTAGCTGCACGTCTCCATGCCCGCAGTTAGCTGCCTGTCTCCATGCCTGCAGTTAACTGCCAGTTTGGGCCACATCCCTCCTTCCCCACTTTTACCCTTAATAATCATTGCCGTTATGTTTCTGTTTTGCCCTGAGGCATTGCCAACACTTAAGGATTTTGTGGTTTTGTTTTGTTTTGTTTTGTTTTGTTTTGTTTTGTTTTGTTTTTGTTTTTGTTTTTGTTTTTCTTGACACATTGTAATGGTCCCCTCTATGTTAGGAAAACTCAGAGTTTGCTTTGTGCTTCCCAGTAATCTTTTAGGGGGGGAAAGTTTAAAAGAATGAATTGAAAGAGGTAACATTGAATTAAATGTCATAGACATCAGGATATCATAAATATGAACAGAGAATAATACCTTATTTCTAGTACAACGTTAGGGGTCCCAGCACCGCATAGAAGAGATGAATGGATTTTTCCTTTGCATTTTTATAAAAGTTTATAATAGTTAATAAAGCTGAATTGGGTCCTCCCGTTGTAAAATACACTTTAAATAAACAAAAACAAACCTCACATTGAATAGTTAGCTTCCCGTGTTCTTCTGTATTGCTTCTTTTGTTTCTAAAAAGCTGGATCTTTGTGAATAAGCATCAGACTGTCAGCTTTCTCCCAGTTGGCTAAGCAGGTTTATAGTTTTAAGTGGCCTTTTGCAGATAGCATTGTTTACCTCTCTAGTAATTCTCTTTAACTTAATTCTTAGGTATAAAATGAGTCCGCAGAAAAAAAAATGCCTGTTTTTTCCTTGGCATGTCAGTCACATGGTCATTTGGACATCTAGGAAATATCCATAGTAACCATGTAGAACATAGAATGTCTACTTCTGAACTTCTGACATGACCCACCTTGTTCATGCCTTTGCCTGCCTGCAAACTGTGTCTGGCACTGGTTCCCTTTAGCAGTGTCCTGGGCGGCGGCGGCCTTACATTTGCCATTGATCTAGGACTGCTAATTGTCCCCGTACTCCAAATCCCGTCGTCCAACCTACTAGTCTACCCAAAAGACTGATGCGTAGGGGGGTGGGGTGGGGCATGCTTTAACACTGCGGCATTGGATGAATGTGTATTGGTGACATCTGCTTGGCTGCTGGGAACCCACGTTTCTCCACCACATTCAGAATCATCACTATCATCGTTTTACACTGAAATTACGGGTTCATGTTAAGGTAGAAAGGGACTCTCCTGTCAGCGTAAAACAACTAGAATTCACAAAGCAGGCAAACTGAAGTGAGAGTGTGCACATTACCAACAAAAAAACGAAAAAATCATTTAAAAATAATGATCCGAATTAGAACTTCAGCTCTCTGAAAGATTTCACTTGAGGAATCTGAAGTATCAGGACTGTCCACAAGTCATGATCACGGTCCTTTCACGTTACAGTCCTGCAGACCTTCCACACCACCACGCACTGCTCTGCAGCCCTCACCGGCCCACCTGGAAGCCTGCCCCCTGCTTGGCTCTCTTGGCCACCCTGATGACCAAGGGCAGTGACGTCACCAGGTGACATAGAAGCAGCAAGTGCAAAGGGACAGGATCTGGGCCTGGGTTACCTCCCCGTCCTGCCCCCACACATTCCCTCCCCTTCCTCAACTCCCGGGCCCTGCTGTTCCCCAAAGACAACTCTTTCCAAGATTGCTCAGCGCTCTGGAGAGCCGAGAGAAGCAACGCGGAGAGGAATCTCCTGAGCAGGGAGAGGTAAGGAAGGCTGCTTCCAGAGGGGGCATCTGGAAGAGTAGCCAGAGCCAGCGTGGTGGCAAGGAGTGGGCGAGCACTGGGGCCCGCCTTGGCCGCCCCCCCGCCCCCCCCCCGTTTACCTGGGGCCATTCAGCCTCTTGAATTTTCATCCTGTGTAGTGAGCGTCCTTACAGCTCCTTGCCTGTCTCTCTGCCCCATTTATTCCCAGCACTGGATTCCTTGGCACACCCTGCCGCCGTGTTCCTCTCCACTCACCCGCGCTGAGCTTTGTTTAGTTGGGTTATCTGGTGTGCACTTTCGCAGCGCTGGCTATTGCGTATGGGCCATCCATGCTAGGCGAGCATCCCGCCACTAAGCCGCATCCCAGCCTCCACACATGCAGTCCAGCTACCCCAAGCCCTCTGCTGGGACAGGGCCTAGGCCAGGGCTGCCTCCCTTGCATGGGGCTTTACGTCATCTGAGGTCCCAAAAAGAAGAGCCTCCCTCATAGCCCCCCAAAAGGAGGAAGAAGAGACAGCCCCCTATACCTTGTTGGCTATGATCACTTTGGAAATTCAGGCTGTACCCTTCCTTTTTCTGGCTGGAGCTGGCCCAGATCATCCATCAGGTCTAGGTGGTGGTCCCCTTCAGGGACAACGGTGAGAGCTGGAAGGACTGCATGCACCACAACCTTCCCTCTGTCCCCTCATTCTTAAGGTGCCCAAGGACCGAGTGAAGCCCCAAGCCAAGGGCGACTGCCGGGCAAGGGTCTGAGTCGGATCCAGCAGAGCTATCTTGCCTTCAGGACACCGCCCTGTGCCAGCGATGGCAGACCTGGGCCATACATACAGCTTTTGCCAAGGACCTGAGCCCCTTTGTGCTCCATGGCCTGCCCTACGAGCCACCCAGGATCCCACAACCCTCCAGGGAAGGTTTCAGCATCAGCTCTCTGCTATGGGACCCCTGGGAAAAGATCATCATTCCTCATGAGCCCGCCCTGGACAGAGCAACCCAGCTGAGTATAGTGATACTCCCGGGGGCAGCGAGTATCACTATACCCCACCCTAGCGCCCCCTCCCCCTGCCCCCTTCCAGGGCCCTCAGGAGTAGAGGAAGAGACTCTGCAATGTGAAGTCATCAGGCCTTCTCCCCTTACCCCAGAGCAAAGCCCCTGGTCCCTTCACTTACTTAAGAGGTCCCCAGATGCCATGGCAGTGTCCAACGGTGAGTGCAGGGCCTCCCTGTGGGGACAGCTACTTCCCTCTTACTTATCTGCATTCTCAGTGTAGTAACGCCCTTGGCTGCACTACTTCCTACCTCTTATACCCACTGCTCGTCCCATCTTCAAGCACTCCAGCCTACTAGACTGGAGGTACTGAATGCTAAGGGTTCCAGGGTCCCTCTGCCATCTGGAATCTTTCTTCAAGGGAACATCATCCAACAAGAGTATCTGTGATGTGTGGGTCAATCACCATGGGGTTCTGGCTGCCCTGGTTCAGGCTGGCTGCTCTCCTTGAATAGCCTGTGATGCTTTAGGGCAGGCCCAGACTGGTTATTCCTCCCACCGTGGATACAAACTTGATGGAGAACCAGAGCTAGGAGCACATCTGCAGCAACAGTTTTACAACACCAGGCATAGCCATGCTAAAAATCCACAACTTTAGGTCTACTCCAGAAAGGGTTGTGGCCCTGATAGGTATTTCAGGTCTGGCCAATCATGCCTTCACCTTTCCCACACACAGGGAGCAGGTCTGGAGAAGCAGGGCTAAGCCTAGAGTAGTGCTTCTTCTCTGGGTCTTCTCTAGCCCCCATGCTATCCGTCTGTCCATCCCTCCATCACCACACCTTCCCAGGTCTACTCGGAGAGGGAGAGCCAAAAAGTGATCCCAGCCTGAAGTCTTGTCCTCACTCAACTGCCTAGGAAGGTATAGTACCTTTTGGGGAAAGGGTTAAGAAATGAAAGACTGGACCGTACATGATTTTGAGGTTGATAGAGGTTAGGGGGAAATAACAGTAAAGGAATTGACATTCATAAATTTTCCAGGAGCTATTGAATAAGCTGCAATTCAGTGATTTCACTTTTGCTCAACTTATATAAAGTTCTACTGACTGCTAGTGCTACACATTACAGACTGTGTCCTGCTCATTGTGCTTACTGCAGACCAGTAGGGTTTGATCTCTCGCTCTATAGCTGAGGAGCCTGAGTCCTTTCCACAGACCACACTGTCCTGTTTCCCCAGATGAGATTGCTTACACTCACACACTCACACACTCACACACTCACACCACCACCACCACCACCACCACCACCACCACCGCTGCCGCCGCCGCCGCCCACCACCAGGTCTAGCTACTGCTTTGACTCTCCTTTCCTAAAACGCCTTGGCTCCCATCAAAGAAAACCTAGTTCCTTCATGCGTTGCATACCCCAGCTCCAGTCCTGTTCTCTGGTACCTCCACTCTGAAACACCCCCTTCCCCAGATCTGCTCGATCTGGGTTTTCTTTACACCTAACCTGTGTTTATTTTGTGGAGTTTCTACTTTCTGTTTTTGTTTGTCAGTACTGACAAATTTTCCGTACTCCTTTGGCACACATCCCACTATAGACTATAGGTCTTCGTGTTTCCAGTGACCCTTCATGTGGGATGATTGACGTTTGTTTGTCTCTAAGTGTCTTCTAATGCATTCTTGGTGCCTTTGTGGCAGTGAGGGGGAGGGGACTATCTGTTCCATTAAGGAAAATGAACTTTCTAGTCATGACCACAAGGTGGCACAATGACTACAGCTTCCTGGTGTCCATTGAGAATGGGCCAAGTCAAGAAAAGGGCCTTATCTCCTTAAATGCTAAATATGCAGAAGAACGTGCAGAGAGTTTTCAAATCTGTCCATCCTCAGTCACTTTTAGAGACAACTGCCTTTATCATCCGTTGGCCAACTGAGTGGAAAGGGCCCTCTTCTTCCCTTTCCTTCCTCTTCCTCTTTTCTACTCAGCAGTTACACGATCACGTTCCTCCTATGAGTTCCAGATTCTAAATGCTGAGATGAAGACATGGGTAATAGAAGCAAGACGGTGGCTATTGTGTAGTCTAAATCCTGTGCTTGAGAGCGTCTCTGCTGGTCCTTGTCACCTCTGAAGCCACCGTTAACTGTCTTCCCCAAGCTGACTCAAACCATAGGTTTATATCATCTAAATCAGTTTTTGTTCAGCATGCAAAAGAACTACCAGTCAGCATCTAACAGTGATTAATTGTGGTTTATTCATGATTGTCTGTGGCTTTCTCTACTACCCATTTATCCATTTAGTCAAGAATTGGCAGCGTATTCCCTACAACATGCAGAGTTACATTCAGCATTGCACAGATATAAATATATATAAATGTACACATTGAAGTTCACATATCATTGACGGTCAGAGGGCAACGTTGTGGAATTGATTCTCTGCTTCTAGCTTTTACTTAGGTTCTGGGGACTGAGCACAGGTCACTGGGCTTGCTCAGCAAACACCTTTTCCCACTGAGCCCTAGTCCCATACATACCAGGACATTGTAGAGCGGCACTCTTTGCTGACTAGCCCCCTGAATGCAAGAGATGTGTGTATTAAGCCCTTAGGGTTATACTAAAGACTATACATGTTACTCTGTTTAGCTAACACAACATCGTAGATTAAGTATTCACTCCCATCCTTCTAAGGAAAGTGTTGAAGAAAAATAAGCTTCCCATGACTACCACCAGTCCTGATGGCCTGAGTCAATCTCCAGCACCCACATGGTGAAAGGGTGGGACCAATTCCAAGCTGTCCCCTGACCTCCATAAGTGCTGCATGTATGCATGCATGCATACATACATACATTACATACATACATACATTACATACAATTTTAAAGAGAGAATAAACTGTACAAAGTTATACTGGTCAGGCAGGATTTGGACCAGCCCTTATGCTCAAAAGTAGTACATCTTTGTGGTTGTCTCCTGTACTGCTTTAGCCTGAGTCAGATTGAGAAGTTTTGTTTCCCAAGAAAACTTTTAAAGGAACAGTGTGCAAGGGTAAATGCCAGAAGATTGCTGTCCTGTAGCCACACTGTCTAAGAGTATGAAATGATTCTACAGCATATCAGAGTAGGACAGGGGCCCAGAGGTATGGGGCAATCTGAAGTGTTGGGGTATTGGGAAGGGGCTGCCACAGCTGCTGGACCCTAAGCTGCCTCCTGGGGTGTTTTGTTATCCCTCTTGGTTACCACCTGTTAGCAAGCACAGCAAAGTGAGCTGAGAGTTTTAGAATTGAAGAAGTTCTTTGTTTTTTTTTAAATGCTAAGCTAGCTATAAACCAGAAGGTAATGACCACTCCAATCTGTTATAGAAAGCAGCAGAGGCACATATAGGTTGACTCCCTCCCAACAGTCTTGAGAATGGGGCCAATCTGCAAGTTTCAAGAGGAAACAGGTCAGGCACCTATGTTTGGGATACTTTGTAACTGATCAGGATAATTTTCCGTTTTTCATTGGTAACATGACTCCTTCACTCATCGAAATGCATCGCTCCAGTCTCCACCTCTTGTATTTTGTTTGAAATACAGCGTATCTCCTGCAGTTAGCTAGCCATGTTTCTATTTCCTTCTACCTGCACTACCTACCCATGTGCGGTCACACTAGTCCTTTGGGTCACACTTGTATTGGCTCTGGTGTTTAAAATAGAAAATAACAGAAGCATAATTCATAAACCAGCAGTGTCACACACTGCGTGTTCTAAAACTAGATGAAGATGCTCCTGGAGGAACATGGCTACCACTTACCACTGGCATCTTTGCTTAGGCTGCCAACGAGCACACAAATGCTTTAGGTTCTGCAGTAAATGGACCACAGTCTATTACTGTAAGCTTAAAGTCTGTCAGTGCTGCAGGTTGAAAATTTAATTTTCAAATTTGTTTTCTAAATTAGCATACAAAATAATGTGCTTTATTGTGGCAGAAAATGTATTTACTATGCCTTGTCTAGCAAGCATCGTGTTAGTCTGTATTGAGTGAAATCACCAAACACAAAGGCAGTTTTATAATGAGATATTGAACATCTCATGTCATTGGCCAAATACTGAAAGTAAAGTCAAAAGGGTTGTCTGGGTGCATAGGTCTTTGTAGACGTGTAACGTTAAAAAAGAAATCAAATTAAATGGTTGTTAGAAGTCCAACACCCAGACACTGCAGCAGATACTTCCTTGGTATTTAATAAATGAAATGTATCCTAGAACTATTTATTGCCCACAGGTCTCAGTTCCATTAGAGTATATTCCTGGAGCCTCTGAATCATGCGGTATGATATGCCAGTTCCTAAGCAACAGGTGAGCCGCGCAGGCTCCTCCAAGTAGAACAGCTGAGAATGCAACTCCACAGCCTGGTAGATGGGTGTCCTTCGGACCCAGGCTCACGGCCTCGAGCTACGCTGAGCGTTCTCACAGTTGTCCCCCCTCTGGATGGGAGGGAGAGAGTTTAGTCATTTAGAGACACTGTCCTTAGAACGATCACAGCTTGTCCATTCTTAGAGTATTTTCTCTTGAGAGTTCAGTAAATTCATCTGGAGATTTGTTGTTGGTTTTTTTTTTTTTTTTTCTGTCCACTGATATTTTCAATACAAAAACTGCCATCTTGTTTCCTCATTGCTTTGTTGAGGTATGGCTGGTGTTTGTAGTGTAGACAGATGTGAATCATACCGCATACCATTTGGAGCACCGTGAGGCCATCCTGGCATCACCTACTAAGCTTATCTTCAGTCCTGCTGGCCGAGGACTAGCCTTGGCGATCACTCCTCCCTGTCTGCCTCCGGACCTGCGCTTGTGGTATAGTTCACGTTTCCTAGACATCTGTTCATATGAATGGAACCACACAATATGTATCTTTCCTGGCCTGGCTTGTTTCAACAAGCATAATTAGCAATTTTGAGATTTATTTATGTTTCTGCAAACAGCCATTGTTCATTCCTTATTGCTACGCACTAGTGAATTGTGTCCACGTTGATAGGCATGTGGGTTACATCTCATTTTGACAATTAAAACAAAGCTGCTTTGGATACTCACGCGCAAGTCTTTATAGAGATGCATGTTTTCATCTCTGACATAAGTAGATAGAAATGGAATAAATGGTTGTCACATGGCAGGCTCATGTTTGACTTTTGAAGAAGCCACAACTGTTCTCAAAGTGAATTGCATCATTGTTACCTTCTCATTGATGGGTGTGCCCACTGTGTAATACAGTTTCAGAGAGGTCCATTGCACAATATCTGCCAGATCCAGTAAGCCACTTAGGACCCATGGAGTGATCTCACTGCTATTAATTTGCATTTCCCCAATACCCATGATGCCAAACACTATTCATTTAGAGTTGGGTTTTCCCATTTGTGCTTTTTATGTTTTTTTTTTTAATATCTCTGTGTAAGTATGGGCATTCGAGTGCAAGTGCCCACAGAGGTCAGAAGAGGGCATCAGATCCCCAGGAGTTATAGGCAGTTTTGAGCCACCTGACAGTGGTGCTAGGAACAAGACGCGGATTCTCTGCAAAAGCAACAAGAACTCTTTAATGGCTGAGACATCTTCCCAGCCCCTATTTATTTATTTTCATGATAAAATGCCTGTTCATGTCTTTTCTTATTAATTTTGAATTGAACTATTATGATCTTGTTGAATTTTGGAAGTTCTTTTTCTAGGTAAGTTCTTTATGGTACTGAGCCCCTATAAAGGTTCTGTTCATCCTCCAGCACCCCAGATTTCCATTTTTTTTTTTTTTGGTGATATCTTTTGAACATTATTTGTAAGTTTTACTGAAATCCAGTATATCAATTTGTTCTGGTAAGGGTTGTGACTTTGTGATTGTAAACAAATTCTTACTGTTCACAGATATATTTCTTTCTAACATTTTCTTCTAAAAGTTTTAGAACTTGGATTTTACACAGACTAGGTCTTATATTTAAGTCTCTGATCCATCCCAGAGTAAAGTTCTATATGTTGTTTAATTTCGTATGTGGGTTCATTTCTTGGTATATGAACATCAAACTTTCCAGGGCATTTGCTATAAACATTCTATTTGGTAAAACCAAAATTTTCTAATTATAAAAATAAGACATTATGTAATATGAATGAATGTTCAGTCTTTATGTTACCATTTATTTAAATGTTGTGATGAAAGTAAATTTAAATGCATAGTTTACAAAGCTACAATTATACATTATACATTAATTCCATGTACCAGTGGTTAAATATTTTCACATTGTGGCTGGAGAGGTGTCTTGCTGGTATTGCGCTTACAGATAACCTGAATTAAATCCCCAGCACCAACATTAGGCAGCTAACAACTCCCAGTAGTAACACTGGCTTAGTGGAGAGATGAGGGGCCCACTGGGTCTGGCCTCTGAGGATACGTGCACATACGCACACACAATTTAAAAATAATAAAAATTACTATTAAAATTAACATTGTATATTTTCCCATGGGACCTAATATATTCAATTCTTTAATTGTTCTTTTTCATGTAATTTCATGATCTTAAGCTTGGTAATGGTTTTGGTTGGTTGGTTGATTTTGGTTTTTGAGACAGGGTTTCTCTGTGTTGCTCTGTCTCCCTTGGAACTCTCTCTGTAGACCAGGCTAGCCTCAAACTCACAGAGATCTGCTAGAGATAGAAAATGCCTCATGAGTTCTGGGGATTAAAGGCATGTGCCGCCACCACAAGGCAAAACTTTGTATGTTTTAATAGTTGTATATTATTCTGTCACAGATACACTGACTTCCATCCATTTTATGAAGCATCAGTTTTATTCTTAAAATGTCAAAGTTTGGCTTTATGCTTAAGTTCTTTCTCTCTCTCCTCCTACCCCCCCTCCCCTCACTCTCTCTCTTTAACTTTCAAAAGTAAATTATCAAGTCAGTGTATTTGGATTTTAAAGAACTTAATGTATTTCCACAATGTATTCCAGGAAAGATTCAACACTTTAGTTTTCCACCAGCAGTAACTGAGATTGAGTTCTTTGTAGCAAATTGTTGTTTTATAAACCTGGAGGATGTCCTGGTTCCCGGTGTTCTTTCTTGGTCTGCTATCTTGCTCTTTATTCTTAAGCTACAAACAAAACCCTCTGGTCAGCCTTGGCCCATGTGAGAAAATGAAATTTCTTCATTCTGGAACAAGAAAGGGTCAGTGGGTGAACATCCGTACTGCCATGTTAGCTAGGGGGGCGGGTTTTCCCACTTGAGACTGACAGCTGCCTGGTCTCTGGGTCCCATTCTGATCCGTGACTCTAGAAGACCTCACTGCTTTCCAGGACTCCTTCCCTCCATCTGGTCACACTCAAGACACACCCAGCCTCCTCTTCCCCTCGCTGACTCTGTCTTCCTCCTTTCCTCCATCTTTATGTGGTGGTTAGTGCTAGTTAAGAAGACCTGAAAACCCTAGGACACAAGCTTCTGGGCACACCTGCGAGGGGTTGGTGACCCTCTGGGCGTGCCTGTGAGGCATCACGTTGCCTGGGTTACCTAAGGTGGGAGGAGTGTCCTCAGACTGGACGGCACACCTCTCCCGGCCATTCCTTCCCGGGCATGGGTCCGAGAGTCTGTAAGACGAGGACTACAGACCTCCCCAGCTGTCTCCCTCCTGACCAGGGACGCAGTGGACCTCCTGCTTCCATCTCCTGCTGCCATGGTTTCCCTGTGTGATGATGGGCTGGACGCTCAAACTGTGACCCAAAATAAACCACCCTTAAGTTGCACTGCCAAGGTGTTTTATCACAGCAATGGAAAAGTCACTCAAAGTCCTCCCTTTTCCTCCCATCTGTGTCCTCTCCCCTTCTCTTGTCCTTTTCTCCCTTTCCTTCTATCCTGATCTTCTCTCCTCTTCCCACCCTCTCTCTTCCTCCCCCTCCCTCTTCCTCTCCCTTCTGCTGTTAAATGCTTTGAAAGAAAGTATCCTCTTACAGGAAGCCCTTCACCTCCAGGCAGCCAGGCCTCTTTAATCTCCTTGCTGCTCCTCCTCCTGTCATTCTTCACACACACACACACACACACACACACACACACACACACACCACACACCACACACCACACCACACACACACACACACACACACACACACACACACACACACACATATCGTTTTTTATCATGGCTCCGTGGCTTGTTTTTTAAGGTTTGCCCCCTTTTCCCTCCTTCCTTGAGAAATTCTGCTGTCTTTCCTCCTAGTGGTGGCCTTGGTTGTGTCTAAGAGTGGCCTGCACTACCTTTGGTCCCCTCCTCTGACTGCTCTGAGAATACTAACATAGGCAGTCATTTTCTGGGAACGTCCCTTTCGCTGGCTGCCCCTTTGTCTTGGGACTGTGACTCCAGTTCCCTTTTGCTGAGAACACCTCTCCTCTCCTTCTGCCTCCCCTAGCTTTGTTGTTCTCCGCACTTTCATTGTGTATCTGTTTTCCGAGGCCCCGATCCTTCTGTTAGTACATGCATGTGGACCGGTCCACACCATTGGAGTGCACCATCCCTGTGTCGGCCCTCGGAAAATGAGTGACCAACATTACACAAAATCAGCCAAATCAGCAGGCATCTTAGACTCCAGTGCTGGTGGGGCTAACCCATTGGTCTCCACATGCACACACTTTTGGGGGGGTTAGGGAGTTTCTTAAGGGAGCATTCTTCTAGGCAAGTCATGAGAAATGAGTAGTATTTCCCTCCTGGGATGTACTATAGCACTTGTACTGAATAATATAGTTTCTCACTGATATCACCAGCACCATCTCATGGCATTGTTTACTAACTGGACCAAAGACAGGCACTAGTTTGCACACTCAGCTCAGCCCTGTGTATAATAGATGCTGATAATATTTATTACGACTGTGTCTGATACTCATCTTAAAAGAGTGGTATAGAACTGGACATTGGCTCTTGTTTCCAGATAAAGCAGATGATTTCCTATGTAGAACTTGGGGGCCTCCCTTTTCTGTCTTGATTATGCTCCAATATGTCTTCATATTGTGTCTGTGGGATCCAGGACACATTTTGTTTTTCTTCCTATATTGTTGATGGTAGATCGGCCCATGGAACTCTCATAAGACACGCGATGGGACACGCTGAGAAAAGCGTTTGTGTCCCTGCTCCGCCTCCGCTCTCGGCCACCTACAATTTGCACTCTTTCTGAGACCACTCAGGGGCACAGTTTTTCCTTACTCTTTGCTTAGAACAAGAAGGATATGACAGAAGACTTTTTTGAAAATGTTCTGAAGAAGACTGGATGTGTTTAGAATATGTAAAAAAAGAAGTAAATGATCAATTTGAAAAATAATAGCAAACATAATAGCCAAATTAAATACAAATAATCTAGATAACTGTGGTTCAGAGGGAAAATATAGAAGTTGTAAATATCCATGTGTTTGCTTTTTACTTTCTAATACATTATAAATATTTTGTTTTACATTTGCTTCTAACAGGATTTAAGATTAATCCACTCCCTAATAAAGTACAAACAATAAGTGATAATGAATGAAAAATAATCCGATTGATATGGTAATAATAATCATTAACCAGATTTACCCTGACTTTTGGAATTTCAACCTAATTCTTCTTTTCCTCCTAGGTTGCCTCTCAGTGCTGCCTTGGTGGTATTGGGCGCCCAGAATGCTTCAGTCTGTGATGGTCTTTTAATAAGGTGGCCTTACTAGAGTTTGGAACAAGGCCTCAGGTAGGTGGTTTTTATCATTATATGGCATGATTTTCAAAGTGATCAGTTATTCCAGATCCCTAATTATATATGCTACAATAGTAAAAGCTTTGAAAAGCATGCCACATAATAAGCATGCCCCTAAAGATCTTAGGGCTTGACAGTACGCACTGATCCATGGGACTTCAGTAAGATCTGTGGCTTGTAAACGGCCCAGAGCAGCTGTCTTGCTGAGAATATAAAGCTTCTGTAAAGCTTGATGTTTTTTTTTCTCCTCACGGAGACCACAGGTGAGCTCACAACTCTTGATCTTCTGAATCTCACTGAATGGTAAGCTACCCCATGGAACCATGGTGCCCGTGTGCTGAGATGCTCTTAACTGTGGACAGGTAGAGAAGCAGGCTAGGTCTGCTCCCAGAGAACAGAACCCAGTGTGACCAGAGCAGCTCCCTACCATTGCTGGGACGAGGACACACAAAAGCACCTAGATTGCCAACGTAGTTATAACTCAGTGGCAGAGAATCAAGGTATAGCGATACTTGGAAACCCAAGCACACGTGGATTTAAGCCAGGTAAGTCTATCAGTGCAACCTCCAGCACAAGGCTGGAGTTTAGAGACCAGGCCTCCATGCTCCAGGGTAAGAACAGCAGAAGTGATCACTCCGCAGGCTCGAACGTCTAAGCCGGCCATCTCTAGTAGACAGCTCCTCCCCTCAGGAAACCAGGCTTTGGGCTGTGAGCTAAGCAGGGCCTCAGAAACATGAAGAAAACTTAGCAACTAAATTAAAGGGGCATAAATTAATCTTAATAAGTACAACATTCTATGAAGAATAAAATCAAGTTAGCACAAAATTTTACCCACCTATATACTACAAATATTTTTAATAAAATTGCTAGTAATAATTTCCGTTTTATGGACTATCTTTTAAACTGTATAATGAAGTATTTTAGGTTTTTGAACTTTTCATACATGTGCACAGTGTATCATATCTACCTATACCCCCCAATTCCAGTTCACCCCAGGTCTGCCTCCCTATGTCATGTCTTCCATTTAGAATTACTTGTCATTTTAGGCCACTGAGTCCAGTTAGTGTGAAGTTATCTTTAGGAACTAGAAAAAGGGAAAATGCTAACTTTTTCTGGACCACGTACGGTTTCTACAAATGTTACCTTTTTTGACTTCCCTGTATTGTAATCAGTTAATCTTTTTACTCCGATACTTTCAGTGTCATCCTCATGTCTTAATCTTATATGAAGCATATTCTCTGTAAAGGATTTGGAATTGTGCTTTGTATGACTTTTTTCCCACAAACTGAATTTGTGTGCTTACAGGGTTGCTAGGACAGAACATCTGCCCACCCGCTAGCCTTCAAGGCTGTCTAGTCTGAGTAGCATGTGCCTGAGTCCCTGCTTTCATGACGCCCGTCAGAGCTGCTCACAGGGTATGGAAGCAGCATGGTGCTCAGACAGCTGTACTGCGCATTCTGGTGCCTACCCCTCTGCCGAGGCCGCACTGCGCATCCCGGTGCCTACCCCTCTGCCGAGGCTGCACTGCGCATCCCGGTGCCTACCCCTCTGCCGAAGCACAATAACCATCCTTCCGTGCTCGGCTGTTTTCTGATCTTGTTTTATAACCCATTGGGGTTTCCAGAGCTCACAACACAGTTCTCCTTATCACATTGATTCCTGAAACCCTATCACAGTTGTTCTCAACAAGTATTTGTCAGCTAAAGCCAGGTATAGTGGCACGCATCTTTAATCCCAGCACTCAGAAGGCAGAGGTAGGCAGATGGATCTCTGTAAGTTCAAGGCCAGCTTAGTCTACAGTTGGGTTCCAGGACAGCCAGAAATGTTACACAGAGAAACCCTGTCTCGATAGATAGATAGATAGATAGATAGATAGATAGATAGATAGATACGTACATACATATATACATACATACACACACACATACACATACATACATACAGAGACAGACAGACAGAATTTATCAGATCACTGCTACTACATGTTGGTAGGACAACAAAGATAACTATTAGCTTTTGGGGTAAAGGATTCAGTCACTGAGAGACGGTTTTCAAATGGATTGGTCAAGGAATAGAACTGTCATGTCTCTTGATATTGCCCAAAACGAATCCTACTTACCTCAGCGATGTGGTAATAAAGAGTAGTCTTGTTTCTAGATGTGATTTTATCCTTGACAACCACACAGTGTAGCACAGGGTGGACAGGCTGGTGGTAGGTGCAGAGCCCTCCCTGAGGACTGGACTCTGTGTCCATGCATTTCCTGTTCGAACCTTGAGCATTAGCACACAGCCTGGGCGGTGTTCATACCTCTTCATACCACACAGCCTGCATTTATGGGTGCACACTACTTTAAGAGAGCTTAACACGGATTTCCACGTGAGCGTTTTTAACAAAGTGAGCTGCTACTTAATCCTTTTCTCACATTCCGTATGCTCTCTCCCTTTTCCTGAACTTATCCAGAGATTTGGTGTGAGTGCCTGGGAGATCAGATATGAAACCTGGATCCTGTTTCTGTGATTTAAATTTTGTGGTAATTATTCCTTTCTAGAAGGCAGACCCTAAATGTTTAAGGACTTCATAATAGTTGATGTCAGAAGCCCTTGTGGTATCCCAGCAACTCTCAGTCAATGGCAGTAACATTGAGCTCATTACAAGTTGAGAATGTGACCTGTGGGCTTGCTCCTTTCTAATGTAGCTGCATGGAAAATGTGGGCATGTTTTGTGCATTTTTAGAATCCCAGAAAATTGTGTAAAGATAGGTGCTAGTGTTGGTGAGACACTCTCACGCTGCGCTGTTACGGTCGCAGCTCTCCGCTCCTCCTGCCTGCCACTGTCACTTCCGCTTTCACAATTTCTCTTTTGCTTCCTGTTTGCAAGGACTGATTTCCCTACATGAAGAGAAAGATGCCTAGTATACTCCATGTGCCTTGGTTTTCATTTTCATAATGACATACAATCATAGATTATATCCCATACACATAAGACATAAATGCTGACTCCTGAGTTGTAACTCTTTAATGCTCTTTACATCCCCCACCCCAGCCTTTTCACTCCATAAGATAAATAACCAAGGGAAGTAATTGAGTTGGAAAATCCCATTTGTTTGCTTGTCCATGTTCTTGGGTGGCTGGTATTCTATGTGGGCCCTTTAGAGCATGCGTGACCAGAATGTGACCATTGAAGACTAGGAAGAAAATTTCTGGGAACTTTGTCGTGCCAACTTTGAAATCTGTTGACATTTCCATACCTGTCCTTAAAAAACAGAAATGATGAGCTATTTCCTTCACTTTTCTTTAGTTTTTGATCTATATTAAATACGAGATGCTTCTAGACATAATTAGGGCTAATTTGTGGTAAAGTTGAAAAAGATTATCCTAGGCTATATTTGAACAAATTATTCAAAAACGAATACAAAAAAGTAAAATGTAGAAAATATTTAAAAGGAATCCTCATTTTTTTTGTTTGTTTTTTTCGAGACAGGGTCTCTCTGTATAGCCCTGGCTGTCCTGGAACTTACTTTGTAGACCAGGCTGGCCTCAAACTCAGAAATCCGCCTGCCTCTGCCTCCCAAGTGCTGGATTAAAGGCGTGCACCACCACCGCCTGGCTAGGCATCCTCAATTTTACTGGTTAATTAACTACATCTAATGTAGGAAAATAAGTACTGTGGTCTTGCTCAAGTTTCAGGACTGAGTTCTTGAGGACCCATAATTCAGTTGAGTTAAGTATACATCTTGGCTCTGCCTCCCTCCTGCTTCTCAGTGAACTTCCTGCTCCTCTGTTCTGCTCCTCTGTGGATATCACTAACTCCACCCAAGAGTCTCTCCATCTTTTTCCACTTCAGCCCAGGCAGCCCAAGTACCAGGCATGTTTTTACTGTAAGATCTTTGTATTAAGAGTGGGGATGAATTGATTCTGTCTACTCATGCCAGTTAATTTTGTAAGAATACCGTCAGTCAGAGCATGCTAGCAAAATGGATATTTTACATAGCTTTTAAATTATTATGAGCGCTAGTATTTCTCTTGGACTTGAGTGTGTATTGTCTTCTGTCTGCTATGATGATGAGTAAGCTTATATAGGTGGTGATGGTAGTGGTGAGCACTTACTCTGTTCTTAATCTTTCTTGTTCATTCAACAGTGACTTTACTGTCATTTATGGGAAACAGCAGTGAATAGAACTGGCCTGAGCCTGCCCTGAGCTGCCTACAGCTGACTGCTCATTCTCTGAAGGTCTTTTTTTTTGTTTGCTTGATTTTTCATTTGTTTTCAATTTTTTGTCAGTCTAATATATGTATTCAGTGCATTTTGAACATACCCCATTACCCTTTCTTAAGTTTTTGTAAATGCAAGATAGCTAATTTTTTTCTTCATTAGCAAGGAACTGTATAGAATGAGAGCTAACTCATAAGAATGTCCAAGTTTAAAACAATGTTCCTACTATGGTGGTATGTCTCCTTTTAAGTTGTATTTAGTTATATAATCTCATTCATCTCCTTCATATATTTCAAAATTCTATTAGTGTTTCATATATAAAAAGCATTATCACTGCTAAGTTTCCTTCTGTGATCTGCCCTGTTGGAAAATGTTTTAAGCAAACATTGATATTTTTCTGAATTGTGAACTAATGGTATGTTATGATTAGTATAAGGAAGAGTAAAGCCTTGGTGATTGATAACATTTGCTCTTAGCAAAATCTGACTTTTAAAAGTGAAAACACTATTAATGCCGGTAAGTATTGTTCAAAATTCACAACTGTTAACAGTACAACTCTCAAAACCATGGGACATCCAATTAAAAAAACAAAACAAGGAAAACTTGTTTTAGTATGTACTCATTCCTTGGCCAACATCACCTAGAAGCTGGTTTCGGTAGACCCCCTGATGTACAGTGTGTTGGCTTGCTATTTTCCCTGATGAGCCGCTATTTCCCAAGAATAAAATGAAGAATAAGAAGATGAACCTTTGTGTTCAAGCATATCACCTTCCCTCTTCGCCAGCTTCTAGTGGATGCAGAACTGCCTTTAGAGTAGACGGTAGAGGCGGTGTGTCTGCTTGGGTACCATCAGAAGCTGGGGTAGAGTGTTCTGAAACATTTCACCGTAGAGCAGTGTAGAGCAGCTATGTGTAATCTGCCTTCCATGACAATCCCTCAGACAAAGGCAAAGTGGACTTTCCATCACTAATGTAACCAATCTTTGATAAAGTAGTTTAACTAGAAATGAAAATACATGAATTAAGGTTTTTTTCCCCTTTGGTTATAGACTCTTTAGAGCAGTAATAAGATTTCTTCCCCTACTGCCCCTTTGGCTGCATGAAAGAGAATACACATAAACTTTAGTTAACAGGATTATATGAATATAAACTGTTTAATTTTCATGTTTATTCTGTCAAACAAATAATTCTAATCAACTCTTGATGTCCTGTGTCTTGGGAAAAAATGAGAAGTTCTTTGAAATTATTTGGCAACTAATAAAAAATTCAAAGTAAGGTAAAATTGAGAGAAATTAATCATAATTTGGGAGTTCTGTTTTAAGATAAGTTAATGTGATGGCTTTATTTACAATTTTATATGTGACTATCAGATATACACTGGAGGTGATCTGTAGACAGCTATATTTATGCATTGTTTGAAATACTTAGTTTCTAAAGCGTTTCTTTTGATAAAATGCCACAGTACAAATAGGCCTAAATAGAATCTTATGAATACACAAATCTATTATTTGCTTGTCAGTTTAGTTTTAGATTTAATTCTGCTTAAGTCATCCACTCAGAATTGCTAGTTATTTTAATGCTTAATTAAAATATTTAAAAATTTACCTTGGAAATTGTCTTTTAAACTTTTTAAAAATTCTTTCTTTTGGGATATTTTAATTGGAAGTTCTCAAAGAAAAAATAACACAGAACCTTCTTCTGTTCTTTAAGTGTAGTGACAGCATTTATCTACACACAGGTTGGTTTGCTAACCCACCCTTGTCATAGATTACAATACAGTCTAAATGAAGTGGAAGTCTAAGACAGAAGCCTCATCTTGACCACACAGATGCCATCACATAGCTCAGAATCCTGGGTCATTGACTTCAGGGATGAGAAAAATGTGAAAATACTCTATTTGTGAAGTATTTATATTATTCAGATAACAGTATATAAAATGACCTTTCATATTCATAATTACCATACCAAATACTCAGTTTGTGTCCTGGGCAAGTAAGTATTGGCACAGCTGGCTCTGCTGCTCTGCAGTTCGGCGCTCCTCCACTCGTGCATGGCCTGCGCTGGATGAGACCGGGGCTTTGGCTTGGACTTCTAAGGATATCTTCTTTATCTAAACTTTTATTTTTCTTTTAAACAATAAGAATAATACTGGTTTCTTATGTACACCCAGAAATTTTGTAATGATGCTTGAATGTCCTCTATTAAACATCTTTACATATCGAATTCTGAAAGTATGTAAAGATTTTATTTAAAGAAATTCTGTTAATTGTTACACAACATTAGAAGTTTTTTAACCTAATCTGTCATTGACATATCCTTTTATTACTGATTTTTAAGTATTTGATTTGTATTATCTCACTCAAGTTCTTCTAATTAATACTTCTGAATACTTAATTAAAATAATCATAGGTTACTAACCACTGTTTGCCTTATATTCTTTGTAATAATTGTAGGTCTTTTTTTTTTTTTACCTTATACCATTCTTATTCTTGCCTTTTCTTTCCTTTATAAATATTAACACAATTTATATGTGTGCTGTCAATCTGCTAAAGACCTTGCTGCTAACAAGCATCTTTAAGCTATGTTTAAGATTTCTCAACAATGGTCTCATGCAACAAATACTGCTTTCCCCTGAACCTGCCTCCCGTAGCAAACCTATACTTAACCTCCCTCACATGGACCTGGCGTCTGAACGACAGAGTGGTTGCTACATTCCAGCCACCCTTACCGCATTCTTCAGTCTAAATCGGCAGTTCAGCAAGTAGTGGAAGGGTGGTTCTGAGAAGCCCCAGTCACAAGTGTGGCAGTGTGGGCGGCAGTGCCGTGATGAGGAGGAAACTGTTCCACTGGATTAAACTCAATGAATTTTTATCAGTGTCCTTTACCATCAGTAACTCTTGCTTAGCTTTCTTTTTTATTAACAAACGGGGAGGCATTCAGCATCACAAATTGACATTTTTTTTCTAGGTAATACTATTTTTTTTTATTTGTGCATTTATTTGGTCATGGGAAGTGTGCTTTCAACTAATCAAAACAAGCAGTTGGTGGGAATTAGTGCACGCACGACTCTCAGCAAGGCGGAATGTGAGCATGCGCTATGAGATGCGGCTCGCTCATGCTTTCTTCCTGTCGTCCACAGGCTACTTTCATTTATATTATAGTCCATTCCTTTTTCTACTTCTTCATAGATTGGCCAAAATGGGAAGGACTGGATTCTGCTCTCTTCCACGAAGAGTTAATGGGACTGGCTAAGATCAAAGTCTGAGGCTTTTTCCATCACCAACCAGGTATGTAGTGAATGAAAACCACTAACTCTATGCATGTGCCTTTCAAGTATTTGGTTGATAAACATATTATGAATATAATTTTTATTAGACATTAAGTTCGCAACATTATATTGATCCTAAAATTGTAAATCTACCTATGATATATAATTTTAATTTTGTAATGGATTAAAATATAAAAGCATTATCAGCCATGAAAATTTTCAGCTGGTCTTAGAAAAGTGTAATATTTGGTATCAGTGCAACTCCTCATTGCTCAGTATGTACATCCAGATACAATCCATTTGTTACATCATTGAATATCACCAAGTTAATATGATCAAAAGCTTGTGTGTTGTTTCATGATGCCCTTTTAATATTTTGGTGGAGAGTAGTCACATAAAAGTTGCTTTTGTCTTCTGGAATTCTCAACATCACAACTGTTTTTACACTGATGATTATGACCAATTTTCAGACCTAGTTATTAGGCACCTTGCATTCCCTTTTGATTTGGCAATTGGAAAATGATTGACTTCTGCATAGTCTAAATACCTGTGAAAGCATCAAGTGAGGAAATCACAATGAAAATTAAAGCTCTATTCTGACTTACTGCCATTACTTGTCCGAAGAGTGACTCCCGGAATAGGAGGGAGACAAAGCCTCTGTCTCTTGAATACGCTCATAAAAGGAAAAGATGAGCTTCAGAGAACCTACAACCAGAGCTAACAGCAACATCAGTGCTGTGACATCATGACTCACAGCTGCATTAGTACTATGACATCATAACTAACAACTGCAGCAATACATGACATCATAGCTAACAGCTGTATCAGTGCTGTGACATCATAGGTCACAACTGCATCAGTGCTGTGACATCATGACTCACAACTGCAGCAGTACATGACATCATAGCTAACAGCTGTATCAGTGCTATCACATCATAGCTCACAACTGATCAGTGCTGTGACATCGTGGCTCACAACTGCATTAGTACTATGACATCATAGCTAACAACTGCAGCAGCACATGACATCATAGCTAATAGCTGCATCAGTGCTGTGACATCATAGCTAACAACTGCATCAGTGCTGTGACATCATGGCTAACAACTGCATCAGTGCTGTGATATCAAAGCTAACAACTGTATCAGTGCTATAACATCATAGTTAACAGCTGAATCAGTGCTGTGACATCAGAGCTAATAGCTGCAGCAGTGCTGTGACATCAGAGCTAACAACTGCATCAGTACTGTGATGGCATAGCTAGCAACTGCATCAGTTCTGTGGCATCATAGCTACCTGCCTCTGTGCTGTGATATCATAGCTAACAAGTGCATCAGTACAATGATAATAACTAACAACTGCAACAGTACATGACATCATAGCTAACAGCTGCATCAGTGCTGTGACATCAGCGCTAACAACTGCATCAATGCTGTGATATCAAAGCTAACAACTGCATCAGTGCTATAACATCATAGTTAACAGCTGAATCAATGCTGTGACATCATAGCTAATAACTGCATCAGTGCTGTGATATCAAAGCGAACAACTGCATCAGTCTGTGACATAGCTAACAGCTGCAGCAGTGCTATGACATCATAGCTAACAGCTGCATCAGTTCTATATCAGAGCTAACAGCTGCATCAGTGCTATGATATCAGAGCTAACAGCTGCATTGGTGCTGTGACATCAGAGCTGACACCTGAATCTGTGCTGTGATACTGGTTGCATCATATTAATTTTATTTGTAAACTGCAAGAGGAACATCCTGATATTTAGAACAGTGTAAAGGCCTGCATCTGTCTTATAGAGAAGAAACCATGTCTTCACTTTACCTGAATGCTGTACTGCTCTAATCAGAATAGTGACTTACTGTTGTTTTGTTTGCTTAGGAATGGCTGCTATGCTAAAGTACAAAAAGATGTAACATACATACAATTAAGTGTTGCCAAATTGTAGGTATTTAGAATTCCTGAACATTTTTAATTAAATTTGGGAAAGTAAGTGTAACAGACCTCATTGTGTAAAGGCATGTGTGAATCTAACACCAGAACACAGGCAAGATAAGGAAGTTGGTTCTTTTCTTTAAAATCCATATAAATATTTTAAAATATATATAGTTAATATTTATATATATATATATGATAGCAGATTTTTTTTCTCTCTGGGCTGCAGCTTCTTCCTTGGATTCATTAATTGATAAGTCACTTAACTATTTAATAATCAGATCCTTTTAAAAGAGGTTAATGAGTGCTATCATTTCTGTGATTTATTAGAAGAACCCCTTTAAATTACCTTAAGACACATATAACTCAGTGGTTCTCAACCTATGGGTCGAGACCTCCACCAGAGTCACAGGTCAGATATTTACACCATGATTCATAAGAGTAGCAAAATTACAGTTATTAAGTAGCAAGGAAAATAATTTTATGGTTTGGGAATGTGAAGAACTGTATTAAAGAGTCAGAGCTTAGGAAGGTGAGAACCACCAATTTAATTTATACAGCAGTAGAAGCTTCAAGGAGCTGATTCTCCTATGCTGGCTTAATTATGTTTACTATTTCGTATCTGTGGAGGTTTCTCTTTAGTTTTCATTTTAACAATATACCCTTCAGTACACAAGTGCACATTTCATTCTTTCTCACAGCATTGATCATAAATTAAAACTTTTTAACACATCTTTGGCCAACCTGCAACAGCTTTGTGAGGTTACATTCTAGAACAGGCACTGTGCAGTAAGAGAAGGAAATCTCCACAGCTGTGCCACACTCAGGTTCAGGTGTGTCAGAGGCCGAGCCCTTCTCTTGGGGAGGCCTATTGGCTCTAGCTAATTAACCTCAGAGCGCCTAGCAATAATAATCCTGTGTCTGATGTAAAAGCAGCTGAGGGAGACGGAGCAAACCTCCACAAAAGACAAGGGTCTTCATCCTTCACCTCGAGGGGTGCAAAGGCTTTACCAGTGCAAGGATCTCTGTTAGGAAGAGCTGTCATTCTGCTCCCGACCAGAGATCCTTGGAGTATCGTAGTGCTGCTTTAAAAGGTCAGGTCTCAGGGCAGTGAGCCCTCTCTAACCCACAGTGTCTGGGCTCCAGCTCCTTCCATGGACTCCGTGATTGCAAAATGTCAAGTGCTCTAAATGCCTATAGTTCCTATGATCCATGTGCACAAAATGATGTGTGCAGATTGAAGTGGGTGTTCAACTGTAAGATGTGTCTTCTAATCCCTGCTGAAAACTGAAGTTTCTGGTACCACCATTAGAACAATGCTTTGGGAGTTCCTGAATTCAGTACTGTTATGCCTAAGTACAGCATTTGTCAGGTGGAATTTCAGGGTATGTATAAACTGTTCATTCTGAGCAATGCATTTATATCTGTTTTGGAAAATAACCAAGAAACCTACAGATATTACATTGGACCAGCTGAATCCATTTTATGGTTTCTTTTTTTAATTCAAAAGCATCACAAAGCAAGTAATTTTTTTAAAAAATTGAGTTTAGTTACAAACTAGTTGTTTCTTATTTTTTTTTCCAGTCCCTTTTTGCTTTCTTTTACGACCACATGAAACTTGAGAAGCCACCTAAAGCTATATCACTTAGTGGAGTTGGGCAGTTCCCAGGTGTCCAACGAGAAGGCCTGGTTTAGGCTGCGATGGCCACTGTCATTCCTGGTGATTTGTCAGAAGTAAGAGATACCCAGAAAGCCCCTTCAGGGAAACGTAAGCGTGGTGAAAGCAAACCAAGAAAAAACTTTCCTTGCCAACTGTGTGACAAGGCCTTTAACAGTGTTGAGAAATTAAAGGTTCACTCCTTCTCTCACACGGGAGAGAGGCCCTACAAGTGCACACACCAAGACTGCACCAAGGCCTTTGTTTCTAAGTACAAATTACAAAGGTACTACACTCTATTTGTCTTTCAGATTACTCTTTCTCTTGTGTTGGCCCTCTGAAGCCATTGTAAGTGTGTGTGTATCTGAATACACATTTCTCAGCTGATTTGCAGAGAGGAAATGTTAAGTAGATTAGATATTGGCTAGCTTGCAGTATTTTAAATCACATACATTTGTGTTAGTGTCTTTGAATTTTTTTTAAGTAAAATGCTTAACTAGAGTAGAATTTCCATCTGTAGAGCGAAGTTTCTACATGAAAGGGATGTGGACAGTACATGAGAATGCTCAGTCTTGCTTGCTTACGTCTGTAATGAGCCCACAACCAGTCAGCACTGAAGTGGCAATTAGATGGCTCACGTCTTGCATTGTGTTAACTGTCCTGTGGTGTGTGTTAGTTAGGCAGATCCTTTGCTGAGAGAGCTGTGTCTTAGCATTAGTAGATTATCTGCCCATTTTAAAAGTGAATACATAACCTCTGCTAAGATAATCACTCACAGAATATATCTATGTTTAAAGGCACATGGCTACTCACTCTCCTGAGAAAACCCACAAGTGTAATTATTGTGAGAAAATGTTTCACCGGAAAGACCATCTGAAGAACCACCTCCATACACACGACCCCAACAAAGAGACTTTCAAATGTGAAGAGTGTGGCAAGAGCTACAATACCAAGCTTGGCTTTAAGCGTCACTTGGCCTTGCACGCTGCCACCAGTGGTGACCTCACCTGCAAGGTGTGCTTGCAGACTTTTGAGAGCACAGGGGTGCTCCTGGAGCACCTGAAATCTCACGCAGGCAAGTCATCTGGGGGTGTGAAGGAGAAAAAGCACCAGTGTGAGCACTGCGAACGCAGGTTCTACACCCGGAAGGATGTCCGGAGACACATGGTGGTGCACACAGGAAGAAAGGACTTCCTCTGTCAGTACTGTGCACAGAGATTCGGACGGAAGGATCACCTCACTCGACACATGAAGAAGAGTCACAATCAGGAGCTTCTAAAGGTCAAAACCGAACCAGTAGATTTCCTAGACCCATTTACCTGCAACATGTCTGTGCCTATAAAAGATGAACTCCTGCCGGTCATGTCCTTACCTTCCAGTGAGCTCTTGTCAAAGCCATTCACAAACACTCTGCAGTTAAACCTCTATAACACTCCGTTTCAGTCCATGCAGAGCTCCGGGTCTGCTCACCAGATGATAACAACCTTACCTTTGGGAATGACATGCCCCATAGACATGGACGCTGTCCACCCCTCTCATCATCTTGCTTTCAAATGTCCATTCAGTTCTACCTCATACGCAATCTCTATTCCTGAAAAAGAACAGCCATTAAAGGGGGAAATTGAGAGTTACCTGATGGAGCTACAGGGCGGCGCACCATCTTCATCCCAGGATTCTCAAGCATCGTCATCTAAGATAGGGTTAGATCCTCAGAGTGGGTCCCCAGATGACAGTGCTGGGGACCTCTCCCTGTCAAAGAGCTCGATCTCTATCAGTGACCCCCTCAACACACCAGCATTGGATTTCTCTCAGTTGTTCAATTTCATACCATTAAATGGTCCCCCTTATAACCCGCTTTCGGTGGGAAGCCTTGGGATGGGCTACTCCCAGGAGGAAGCACATTCTTCTGTTTCTCAGCTGCCCACACAAACACAGGATCTTCAGGATCCTGCAACCACGGTGGGTCTTGGGTCTCTGCACTCGCTGTCAGCAGCTTTCACCAGCAGCCTAAGCTCAAGCACTACCCTGCCCCGTTTCCACCAGGCATTTCAGTAGAGTCTGGGCCGAGGGATTTACCTGGAGGTGCTTGTGTAGCCCCGCCTGCGATGACCATTTATATTCTAGTGCCTACTTTAACACAATACAACAACGTCTGCTTTTGTATAATATCAGGTTTTATGAAGCCAGTAAGTAATAGGAACTAGCCTCTTCTCTAAGCTTTGAGATCGTTCGTGTTTACTACGTTTGCTATTTCCCCTGATTTCCTGCCAGTCATCATAGTCTCGGAGTTTTATTTCATATAGGAGCACCATTATTATCACTAAATTTTATAAGCCCTATGTTCAAATTACTGTTAGACCTTAAATTTTTCATTTTTGTCTAAGAGCAATGGGCATTGGACTTTTTTTTTTTTTTTGCAAATATGCAGTACAACGTAAATCTTATGAAATGTGTGTGGTGTTTCACATTTTTTTTTACTAGCCTCTAAATGGATTCATAATCAAGTGTGTTTTAAATAAGTTAAGAATCCAGTTTGAGGAGAGTATAGTGGTTTCTTAAGTATACCATCATTTCAGAACAATATATTTTGAAGACTGCTATTGTCTGGCTAAAATATTATAAGAAGTTTCATTATCTATCTAAAAAAAAAAAAAACCTAGAGAGGCCTCAGGGTGTCTGTGTTAGCACCAGCCCTCAGGCTAGTTTGCTGCATTTCAACCATCTTTGCGTTAACTGCGTAGCATCAGAGTCGTCAGGATCAGTGTAGAAATATTTTATTATATGCCCTTCACCTTTCATACCCCAGGATGGCTTCAGTGTACCCGCGTGCTTACTTTGCATATTGGCCCACAGTTAGTCCAGAGCCTTAGAGCCATCGTAGGACAATAGACAGTAAATATGTGAAACCCAGAGTGACTGGGATGCCTCAATCATCGGGGTGACAGACTCCTCAACAGGAAGATGGATGCAAAGCATACAGCCAAACCCCAGAACGTGTCTAGAGAATTTCCACTGTTGCCAGAGCTGAAAACTGGACTCCTTGGGTGCAGAGTAAAAGCCTGTCGCAACTCTTCTAAAACAGCAGTCTTGCCCCGGTACGCTCTTGCTCAGTGCATATCCATCTTTCCCTGCTGTGTTTGGATGGAGAACTTAAAAATTAGACACATCAGAAAGCAACTCGAGGAGTTCCACAGTTTTACACAACCAGAAGTTGTAAGACCCCACTTTCACACATCTCTGGGAAACAGGAGGAACGTTAGAAACAAGTTGAATCTGTAGCGGAAACAGGAAACTAAAGCAAACACCAAATGAATATGAGTGCGCCAAGGATGCAGCTCACTGAGCAGGTAGCGTGGCCTTCCTCCTGTCAGCCAGCCAGCAGGAGTGTGACCGATAGCACTGTGTGTATCTTCCTAAGGGTTACTCGTGGCACCAGCCTACAAGACTTACCTATTAAGCACTTGTTAACACCTTATTTTTGGACCCCTTCTGTTGGGGCAGGAGTAAGGGGAGATTTATAGAAGAGTATGTATCTCTTTTTTTAAAAAAAAAAAAGAAAGAAAGAAAGAAAGAAAGAAGAAGAAGAAACTATTTTTTAATTTCTGAGCACTCATTAGCCCTGTTTGGGGAACCTCCTTCCCTTCTGTAAGGGCCAGTTATCACTGCATATTGCATTGTTTACCCATCATCCTAAGCGTAATCACAGATTACTGACTATAATGCATTATTTACAATGCCTGGGAGTAGTCTAAATTGAGGAGGTGTGAACTGTCATGTGAATGGGGCTTTCACTCTGTCATACACACGCCTAGTGCACTTCATAGAATCAGAGTTGCTCTCCAGAGGGCTCACGCTCTTGGTTCTAACCCTAGAGCAGTAGTTTTTAGACTTATGTATTTAAATTTTATTGTGAAAAATACATTTTATTAAAAGTGTTCCAAAGGCATTAAAATTATATATGTTAATAAGGAAATCCATGTTTAACTCTCCAAGCTGCTCCTGAGCTGAGTGCGAGCACACTCACTCTGAACGTGGGCTCTTAGCGCTGCTTCGTGACCGCTTCCTTAGTTTCTATGAAACCGATCACTTCCCTAATGTTCTAGTTGGATGGTTAGTGTTCAGCGTTGCTTTAATCAACACTTAGAAAGGAGGGGATATTTGGTGACGGAGCACGAGTAAATAAAAAAAAAATTATTTTTATGTAGAGTTCATAAGCATCACATATGAAAGCACTAGTTTATTCTATCTAAAATTTGCTTAAGAAGTCACATTAATGACCTGAGACATTGGCCTTCATAGGCTGTATGTATTTCACTGCTAATTGAAAAAAAGGGAGTACCAGGATATATGAAATAAAGCATTCTGAAATGGGAATGGCGCCATATATATGTGTGTATATATATATATAAAATAAATATATTTTTATCCTAACTCTTGCCCTGCATCGAACTCTAATACACATCCTCCAGGGTACCAGTGTTAAAATGTAGAGTCTTAATTTTCTTTGTATGTACACTTTTTTGCCTGTCGCTGCCCCCACAGACTTGAATAACACTTCAAAGTAAGAGGGAAATAAGCAATTTTGTTTTGTTTTTTGACTGCAGCGGTCACTAAACCCTTTTTTGATAGATTGTCTGTTAAAGATCAGGCAGCTTTTTTTAATTGCACAATGTTTTAACAAGGACATAACACAGAATTGGCTCCCCTCCCCTCCCCGTAGAAAATACCGTCGCTTGTTTTATTTGAAGTAGGACTGCTTAGCAATAGGTCTTGCCAATGCCCTTTTCAATCTCCATGGTCCTTGGAATTTCTGATAGTGCCTTAGCGTGGCTGAACGAAAAGGGATTAGCGTTAACTAGAACAGTTTAGCGTGGAGTTTGGACCTCAACCGAGATGCTGAGCCCCATTCAGTTTGACTTCCACACGTGCGTGCAAACGACGTGCAGCTGCAGGAGCGTGAGCGCGGAAAGGCCTGGCACTGTAAGCAATATAATCCATTGATATTTACCAATACTGCCTTTGTAGTTATCGTCTCTTAAGCTTTCAGTTAAAATCCTATTCCTTGTTCAGTTTTCTACAATTTAAGTTGCCTTGGCGGATCATGCGCCAGTCCATGTGCAGCTTTTTTTCATTTCAGTCAGCATTTCTTTCAAGCTGTGTGGGTTTTTTTGCCTATTTGTTGCTTGTGCTTTAGTTTTCTATTCATTTGTGGAATTTAGTGATATATTGTGTTAATTTGGACAGTGACGGTTTTTTGAAACCATATACTGACTGAAACATGAGCCAGAGCTGATTGCTTTATTAAGCTAATAATGAATGTTATAGAGTACATATTTCAGGATCATTCAGTATGCATATAGGCCAATTTAAAAAATAGAGCTTGGTCAACCTCTATACTTCACATACTACAAGATATAGCACTTTCAAAATGAACCTAAATTTCTACAGAAAGTTTCCTCTATGTTATGCCTTTTATTTTTAAGACTTATTATATTCATTTCAAGTGCCATTAGATGATATATATGTAGGCCTTTGATATATAATGCTTTGTGTACAAAAAAAATGGTAGATGGTATTTTAAACAGGTACATTTTTACAGTGTTTTCTTATCGATTTGCTATATTGCACAGAATCAGTGTGTGTCTTTTCATAAGGTTTTACAATGGTTTATTTTTTTACAAGGTTTACGTATCTCAAAGCACACTGTCTTCCCAGTCCATATGTAAGTTAAAAGATACCAGTTCACCCAAGTTGCTTCTAGCCTACTGAGATCCATGTGACATTGAAGGAGATCTCTTCAATGTTGAGTATTAGCCCTTAATGAAGGCAGACTGTTTTTTCTGTCAAATGAGTTCCTTGGTGAGTTTGTCTTTTTATTCGTGCTGTCAGCAGCCAGGTCTACAACACAATAGAGCTCGATTGTGTAGGCCTACATAAATACCCAAATTGTGTGGTACTCACAGAGCACTCCTTTGAGATTATGCAAGATAATGCCTTCGTAGCAGACACAGATCACCAATAAGCCTTTCTACAATTTTAGCAGCCCCTGGGGATGGAAGGCAGTGTCTTTTGATGAGCTATTGATCTCTAAAGGTGACACAGAATTGTTAACGATGTATAAGATACTTCATCACCTAAGCTTCAGTGGCACAGATGAACCAGAATGAATGTCTGTCTTCTCAGAAGCCCTCCTTCAACATATGGGATCATGCTGCTACTGTCACTTGGGATACAACTCTTCATGGTGCTACAAACTTCTGTCTCATTCAGTTGTATTTTTTTATCCACAGGAAAAGGACTATAGAGGTGTAAAGGTGTACAATATATTTTTATACTGTGACTTTAAATTGTCATTAACAGACTTTTACACCACCACAGTGTATTCATGTGTACTTGCAAAAGGAGATCTCGGATGTGCAGATGTTACCAGAACAAACCCAGCTTTTGTCCACAAAGTGACAGTAACTCAGAATGGAAAGTGGTCTTGACATAGGGTGTGGAGTGAAGAACATGCTGTAAGTTACTAACAGCCCTTTGAATTTAACAAAAACTGGGAATCCAGTAGAGAGATGGATTGCATCATGCCTGAACAGAAGCTGACTGCTGATTTTATTTTATTTTTTTTATAGCTAATGAAAAAGTGTTTGGACTAGTACTCTAAAAATGTTCTAATGGTAAAGTTTTGAGTCAAATAGAAATGAAAAAACTCTGCATTCCAGACTGAATTTTGTATATTTTTATTGCATTTTAAATCGCTATTCTGTGATATTGGGAAATCAAGTGGCTTATCATGTATATCATGTCCTTAAAATGTATTCACAAACTGCTGTTGTATTTGTATAAAATATAGACAAAGATTGTCTGTGTGTGTGACCTCTGTACAGCAGCTTTACGCCATGGAACCTCAATGACACTGTGTCTTAGAAACCTACATCCAAAGGAGGAGGCTGCTTATTGTCCAGACACCCACCTGTTCATACTCACTTGCTGCTCCTTATTACCACAGCTTATGACCTGCAGTGGTATTTGTTGTAAGGGGAAAAGATTTATGAATTCTAAAGAATATTTGAAAAGAAGTACAGAGTTACTTTAGATACTAGAGATCCGCCCCAAATCTTCATAGATGATATTTTACTGTAACATTTTTCTTCTGCTGTTTTAAACAGTATCAATTCTTTGAGAATTTACACACACACACACACACACACACACACACACACACAGAGAGAGAGAGAGAGAGAGAGAGAGAGAGAGAGAAAGAGAGAGAGAGAGAGAGAGAGAGAGACAATCAATCATATTTACCCTTTACCCTTTCGGGACCATTCCTTACTCTCCCAAATATATGTCCTTTTGTGTTTTTTTTTAATAACCCATAGAGTCTGCTTTGCGCAGTCCATAAAACTCATGGATGGAGGATCATTCACCTACAGCTACTATCTTTTTTCACTCACCGATTTAAGGCTGGAACTGCAGACTCTAAAAAGTTATTTGTTTTATATGAAGTTGACCATTCCAGGCCCTTTGGGAGGGTGAGGAGATGGTCGCTCAGCAGCACGGATTCTTGCAGAAGACCGCGCTCCATGCCCAGCAGACATGACGGTTCACAACCGTTTGTCCCTCCAGTTCCAGAGGACCCAGTGCCCCCTTTGGACCTCCACATGCACCAGACATACATAGCTACTTTTCTATGTACTTTGGTCAGGTAAAGGAAATAGGGGTTCCAATATTTGTAATTTTACCTTTCATTTAATCTCAGCAAGTATGGAAGTATCCCACATTAATCCTTAGAATTAACACAATATATTCCTATATACATCTGATCATGTGAAGCACATCAAGGGAAAATGCGGCTTTTTTTTTAATACCCAAAGGCAGAATACTCTGAAAAGGGACACCTAAGATTAATTTGTTTAAGGCATGATCTCCACTGTGAAAACTTCCTTAGATGTATAGGTTTCTTATTGCATCTTAGACTCAGTGGTGCCAAATATTTGGAGCTAAATGAAAAACTCATAACCATAGCTCATCAGTAAGAAGGGCAAAAGGCCAGTCTAGCTGTGCAACCAGAGCTGCTAGGGTTTCTTACTAACATTTTCCCGCCTGTGCCCAAAGGGCAAGGGCACTCACGGCTTAGCTACATCCTGGAACTCCAAGGAAATCAGTTTCATCAAAAGGAGAAATGCATTCCTTGGTGAAGTCTCCAAGGCAGGTAGCAGTGTCTTTACTGGAATCAAAATCCAAATGTTGATTTGAGCCATTCTGAAGGATACTTTTTCCTAGAGCCAAAGTGATTAAGAATTTGAAATTTTGGCCTAAAGCAAAAACATGAAAATACCTTCATTACAACTCTGTTGTCTTCCACAGAGAAATCACATGGTCACTCACCAGTCTATTTGACAAGTCTTGGTAGTCTCTGGTCAATCAATCTAGATGTCACATTGACCATATAGTCAGTATTTAAATTAGTAGACTTGGAGTGAAGTTACTCTTTATTATTTTGGTAGTTCTCTTCTAATCATACACAGGCAAAGGGTGGGGGAGGTGAGTTCTCGCAAGCGAATCCTGCCCCTGGACAGCGACCAGCTGTCATCAGGAATACTAGCTCCTCCCTGGCTCTCCCTCCTCGCCTACCCTATAAATTAGTACTTGCCAGCCCCTAAAGGGAGCCAGTGCGTTAACCACACGCCAGTTTGTTTTTCTGTAGAAGCCTATGACAGCTGGCTTTAACTCAGTTTTTAGAGGGTACCTTAATGAAGGAAGGGGCACTGCTTTGTTCTAATATCTTGTGGCAGAATACATCAATTCCCCAGGTTCTGTCTGCATCAGAAAACACATAAAGCACAGTGTTTTCCGCAGTTTGTGTCCACAAAGGAATTCTCAGAGTTCCCTCTTGTACTAGTCTTAGGCTGCTGTTACTGCAGGTGAAAATGATGTTCTCTTAATAAGAAAAATAATAGTATAATGAGTTCTGCCCCTGGACAGCATCAGGTGTGCTCTGTCACTTGCTGTCCTCAGCACTTGGGAATAAACGCCAATGTGTATTATAACTGTGTAAGTGAAAATGTCCACGAATCAAATGGTTTTTTGGAACCTAATGATTCATTCATTTCAATACTATGGTCAAATGGGCTGAGGAGACAGCAGAGTCAAAGTGCTGTATAAGCTTGAGGTCGTGAGTTCAAGTCCCAGCACCCAAGAGTTGGGGGGGGGGGAGGGAGAGAGAGAGAATGAACCGCATGTATCTGTAACCCAGCAATGCTAGGCGGGAACAAGCAGATTCTGAGCTCTCCAGCCTGCCAGCACAGCTGAAATGAGAGTTGACTCCAGCCAGAGACCCTGTCTCAAGAGTATAAGGCAGAAAGGATACAGCACACCTGACGTATGTCTCCGGCCTCTGCGTGAGTGAGCATGGGCCTGCACTTTCCACATGCACACACCTCACATACGCACACAAAAATGAACAGCACAATCAAGACCCCAGCCTTTGGCGAGGAGGAGAAAGACGCAAAGCCGTTTCCGTTTATAATATTAAAATTTCCAAATGATTCTACCTTTGATCTATTTATTCTTACAGAACTTTAATCTTCCTTGGAGATCCTTTCAAGATCTAGCCTGTGCTGTCAATCATCTTACTGGAACACATTAGCAAACTGCTGTTTCCAAAATAAATTTTCTCTAATGATGGCATTTCCTCCGCAGGTTCCTGTAATCTGCTTTTTATGTCCTGGGAATGCTCATTGTCTGATCAGGTTAAGCTCTTCACTATGGTTCCCTCTGGAAAGATTGTAAGACATAGCAGCCTTCCTACACCAGCATGAGTCCATGGTTGTAACAAACACGAACTATATGCATTTCAAGGTGGCTTTAACACAACCCTAAGTACCTTTTGCAAGGATACAGTACTACTTAGTACTAAAGTAAATTTTCTGCATAAATCCTTCCATAGAGCATGATCATGTTTCTTCCTAAATGCTAGCTTTGTCTAGAGAGTTTCAAGTTAGTGGTTTAAATAAGTCCAAAATTTTTCTTTCATTCTTAGCAATATCTGCCCACTTATCCTCTTGCTGTCCCTGCATATTTACTGTCATTTCATGGAGTAACTCCCTGGTCATTATAATAGACCCTGAGTTTTTCCAACACTTTGCCTTCAGATCACCTGTTCTCCATCCCTGGGATGTATTCATTCGTTCCTCCTACCCTGGAGTTACACGTGCTGATTCTTCTGTAAAGATGCATCTGGTCTCATCTACTGAACAATCATTTCCCTCCAGACATTACCTATTATCTAATCTTCAGATACTGCACAGCCCAAGCACTTGTCTACGCCTATGGCAGATAATTGACTCATACCATTTGGATCAAAGGCAAGTAACAGTTATCACCTAAAAGAAGACTTAGTACTCTTAAAAGTAAAAAAGAGGGCTGGAGAGATGGCTCAGCAGTTAAGAGCACTAACTTCTCTTTCCAAGGTCCTGAGTTCAATTCCCAGCAACCACATGGTGGCTCACAACCATCCTTAATGGGATCTGACGCCCTCTTCTGGGATGTCTGAAGAAAGCAACATTGTACTCACATAAAATAAACAAATAAATCTTTAAATAAATAAATAAATAAATCTTAAAAAATAAATAAAATAAAAAAAGAATCTATTCTTTCAAACTTGAATCTAGAAATAATAACACTTTGGTCTAAAATAGAAAATTTTGTTCTCTAGACTTTGAATCTCATGTTCATACATCTGTCTTTTGTTCTGGCTTTCTTGATCAAAATAAGCAAGTTCTGCATCTTTGCTCTGTCTCTTCAGACAGGAATTACTGAACACTTCCACGGTAAAATTCAGCAAAGTAGAATCTTTAAATATCTTATTCTTGAACTTCAAAGGAGCCATGGAGTCTCATTTCTGAGTTGTGAAGATAAAAGGCTAAGATCTGTAAATTCATTATATTTGTCATATGAAAACGAATGTGGGGCTGTAGAGATGGCTCAGTGGTTAAGAGCACTGGCTGCTCTTCAAGAGGTCCTGAGTTCAACTCCCAGCAACCACATGGTGGCTCTCAACCATCTATAATGCAATCTGATGCCCTCTTCTGGCATGCGGCATACATGCAGGGAGAACATGTATACATAATAATAATAAAAAAAAAAAAGGAAATGTGATGTCAACTGTAGCTGAAATCGAAGAAATTGAAAATATTGGGACTATTTCAAATTCAGTTATCACAGATATTCAAGCAAAAGGTAGGCTCAGACACCTAAGAATTTGGGAAATAAATCCAGCTCTTTTTTTAGTTGAGAAATAGAAGCAATCTGTAGAAGCAAAAGTGTAATCAATGCATATGTACTAGCCACTTTTTCTATTACTGTGACAAAATACATGGCAGGAACAGGGAAAGAAGTGTTTGTCATGGCTCACAGTCTGGGGGACTTCAATATACCCTGGCAGGGAAGACCGCAACAGGAGGAAGCTGGATAGAGAGCAAAGGGAAGGTTTCAGACATACTTTTTAAATGATGCTTTGACCCTAAAAAATATTAGAGGAGAAAATTATATTGGAGAAGCTAGGGGAAGGCAGCGATGCCTCTGTCTAAAGCACACTGTAGAGCTAGAACCAAAGGCAATCAGATTAGGAAACTGGATTTGACAGCAAGTGTGGCTCGGCACGCCTGCCCCAGTAGGAATCCCACAAAAACAGGATCCATCCTGCTCTACAAACATTTGTTAATCACCTAGTATGCGCCCAACCCTCCAAGTGTTGAGAATACATTGAACAAAAAAATTCCTATTGTGTCGCATCTTGGCAGAGGAAATGCGTGAGGAGTGAAAGCATTTCATGAGTCCTGGTCTGAGTGTTTCCTAATACGAATGCTCCCAAGTTAGGATGGGGCTCCTTCCTGTCGCACAGATAGATTAAATTGGAACTGCCCATAGTGCACAAAGCCTAGCCAGCATAGCAGAACACTGAAGATTCTCTGTTTCTTCCCTCGTGGTTGAACTCCTGACTAGCATCTGCAATTGGTGGCTATAGCCCAGCAATACAAAAAGAGATTGAAAAACACCACTAGCCCTGGAAAAGGTCAAAATTTAAACCTGCAGTGTGCTTTCTATTCTGAAATGCATATTACTTATATATCATTAAGTCACAACCATCCTAATTCGGGCAAAATACCAAAGGTAAAAACTCAGGGAGAAAAGACTTACGTTTGCTCCTGGTTTCAGGGATTTCATTTTATGGTCACTTGGCTCTATTATGCTGTGGTAAGGCATGATAGAAGCACTGACTAGCAGGTAAGCATTTACTTGCCTCCTGGAGTCTTACAAGTAGAATAAGAAGAGGCAGCTGAGAAGATACACCCTCCCAAGGTACATCCCAATGACCTACTTCTCCACCAAGTCCCACTTCTTTTTTTTTTTTTCTATATACTTTGTTTACATTCCGAAGGCTTTCCCCTTTCCCAGTTTTCCCTTCACCCTATGTCCCATAAGTCCTCTTCCCCCCCTCCCACCTATTCCCCCATCACCAGCTCCCGCCACGTGCGCACGCGCGCTTTTTTCCTGTTCTGGTACTCTCCTAAAAAACTGGATCCAGTCTTTTCAGGACCAGGTTCCTTTCCTTCCTTCTTCTTGGGAATCTTTTCATTTGTTAATTATGCCTTGAGTATTCTGGGCTCATTAATATCCACTTATCAGTGATTGCATTTCATGTGTATTCTTTTGTGATTGGGTTAACTCTAGGATGATATTTTCCAGATCCAACTATTTGCCTACAAATTGCATGAATTCATTATTTTTAATTGCTGAGTAGTATTCCATTGTATAAATATACCACATTTTCTGTATCCATTCCTCCTTTGAGGGACATCTGGGCTCCTTCCAACTTCTGGCTATTATAAATAAGGCTGCTATGAACATAGTGGAGCATGTGTCTTTATTGCATGCAGGGGAATACTCTGGGTATATGCCCAGGAGTGGTATGACAGGGTCCTCTGGAAGTGTCATGCCCAATTTTCTGAGGAACCGCCAGACTGATGCGGTTGTACCATCTTGCAGTCCCACCAACAGTATAAGAGTGTTCCTCTTTCTCCACATCCTCACCAGCACCTGTTGTCTCTTGAATTTATAATCTTAGCCATTCTGACTGGTGTGAGGTGGAATCTCAGGGTTGTTTTGATTTGCATTTCCCTGATGACTAATGATGTTGAACATCTCTTAAGGTACTTCTCAGCCATCCGAATTTCTTCTGCTGAAAATTCTTTGTTTAGCTCTGTACCCCATTTTTGATAGGATTATTTGGTTCTTTGGGGTCTAACGTCTTGAGTTTTTTGTATATATTGGATATTACCCCTCTGTTGGATGTCGGGTTGGTAAAGATCTTTTCCCAATTTGTTGATGGCTGTTTTGTCCTTCTGACTGTGTCCTTTGTCTTACAGAAACTTTGTAATTTTATGAGGTCCCATTTGTCAATTCTTGATCTTAGAGCATAAACTATTGGTGTTCTGTTCAGAAACTTTCCCCCTGTGCCCATGTCCTCCAGGGTCTTCCCCAGTTTCTTTTCTATTAGTTTCAGTGTGTCTGGTTTAATGTGGAGGTCCTTGATCCACTTGGAGTTGATCTTAGTACAAGGAGATAAGAGTGGGTCAATTCGCATTCTTCTGCATGTTGACCTCCAGTTGAACCAGCACCATTTGTTGAAAAGACTATCTTTTTTCCACTGGATGGCTGTAGCTGCTTTATCAAAGATCAAGTGACCATAAGTCTGTGGGTTCATTTCTGGGTCTTCAATTCTATTCCATTGATCTACTTGCCTGTTGCTGTACCAATACCATGCAGTTTTTAACACAATTGCTCTGTAGTACTGCTTGAGGTCAGGGATATTGATTCCCCCAGAAGTCCTTTTATTGTTGAGAATAGTTTTAGCTATCCTGGGTTTTTTGTTATTCCAGATGAATTTGAGAATTGCTCTTTCTAGATCTATGAGGAATTGTTTTGGGATTTTGATGGGGATTGCATTGAATCTGTAGATTGCTTTTGGCAAGATGGCCATTTTTACTATATTGATCCTCCCAATCCAAGAGCATGAAATATTTTTTCATCTTCTGAGGTCTTCTTCGATTTCTTTCTTCAAGGACTTGAAGTACCTGTCATACAGATCTTTCACTTGTTTGGTTAGAGTCACACCAAGATACTTTATATTGTTTGTGGCTATTGTGAAGGGTGTTATTTCCCTAACTTCTTTCTCAGCCTCCTTGTCCTTTGAGTAAAGGAAGGCTACTGATTTGCTTGAGTTGATTTTATAACCAGCCACTTTTCTGAAATTGTTTATCAGCTGTAGGAGTTCTCTGGTGGAGTGTTTTGGATCGCTTAAGTATACTATCATGTCATCTGCAAAAAGTGATAGTTTGACTTCTTCCTTTCCGATTTGTATCCCTTTGACTTCCTTATGTTGTCTAGTTGCTCTCGCTAGAACTTCAAGTACTATATTTGAAAAGATATGGAGAGAGAGGGCAGCCTTATCTAGTTCCTGATTTTAGTGGGATTGCTTCAAGTTTCTCTCCATTTATTTTGATGTTGGCTACTGGTTTGCTGTATATTGCTTTTACTATATTTAGATATGGGCCTTGAATTCCTGTTCTTTCCAGGACTTTTAGCATGAAAGGATGCTGAATTTTGTCAAATGCTTTTTCAGCATCTAATGAGATGACCATGTGGGTTTTTTTCTTTGAGTTTGTTTATGTAGTGGATTACATTGATGGATTTCCATATATTGAACCGTCCCTACATCCCTGGGATGAAGCCCATCAAATGATCATGTTGAATGATCATGTTGAATGATCGTTTGGATGTGCTCTTGGATTCGGTTGGCAAGGATTTTATTTAGTATTTTTGCATCGATCTTCATAAGTGAAACTGGCCTATAGTTCTCTTTCTATGTTGGATCTTTATGTGGTTTTGGTATCAGCGTAATTGTGGCTTCATAGAATGAGTTGGGCAGTGTTCCTTTTGTTTCTATTTTGTGGAATATTTTGAAGAGTATTTGTGTTAGGTCTTTGAAGGTCTGATAGAATTCTGCACTAAAACCATCTGGTCCCATACCTTTTTTTGTTGGGAGACTTTCTATAACCCCTTCTATTTCTTTAGGGGTTATGGGACTGTTTAGCTGATCTAATTGATCCTGATTTAATTTTGGTATTTTGGTATCTGTCTAGGAAATTGTCCATTTCCTCCAGATTCTCCAATTGTGTTCAGTATAGGCTTTTGTAGTAGGATCTGATGATTTTTTGAATTTCCTCAGTTTCTGTTGTTATATCCCCCTTTTCATTTCTAATTTTGTTAATTTGGATACTGTCTCTGTGCCCTTTGGCTAGTCTGGCTAAGGGTTTATCTATCTTGTTGATCTTCTCAAAGAACCAGCTCTTGGTTTTGTTGATTCTTTGTATGGTTCTCTTTGTTTCTACTTGATTGATTTCGGCCCTTAGTTTAATGATTTCCTGTCTTCTACTCCTCCTGGGTGAACTAGCTTCTTTTTGTTCCAGGGCTTTCAGGTGTGCTATTAAGCTGCTAGTGTATGCTGTCTCCAGTTTCTTTTTAGAGGCACTCAGGGCTATGAGTTTTCCACTTAGCACTGCTTTCATTGTGTCCCATAGATTTGGGTAGGTTGTACCTTCATTTTCATTAAATTCTAAAAAGTCTTTGATTTCTTTATTTCTTCCTTGACTAAGGTGTCGTTGAGTTGAGTATTGTTCAGTTTCCATGTGTATGTATTTTTTGTTTCTGTCATTTTTGTTGCTATTGAAGACCACTCTTACTCCATAGTGATCTGATAGGAGGCATGGGAGTAGTTCGATCTTCTTGTATTTGTTGACATCTGTCTTGTGACCAATTATATGATCGATTTTGGAGAAGGTACCATGCGGTGCTGAAAAAAACATATATTCTTTTGCTTTAGGATGAAATGTTCTATATATATATATATCTGTTAAGTCCAATTGTTCCAAAGTTTCAATTAGTTTCACTGTGTCCCTGTTTAGTTTCTGCTTTCCTGATCGTTCCATTGAGGAGAGTGGAGTGTTGAAGTCACCCACAATTATTGTATTAGGTGCAATGTGTGCTTTAAGCTTTAGTAAAGTTTCTTTTATGAATGAGGGTGCCCTTGCATTTGTAGCATAGATGTTCAGTATTGAGTGTTCTTCTTGGTGGATTTTCTCTTTGACCAGCAAGAAGTGACCTTCCGGGTCTCTTTTGATGACTTTAGGTTGAAAGTCAATTTTATCTGATATTAGAATGGCTACTCCAGCTTGTTTCCTGAGACCATTTGCTTGTAAAATTGTCTTCCAGCCTTTTACTCTAAGGTAGTGTTTGTCTTTAACACTGAGATGTGTTTCCTGTATGCAGCAAAATGTAGGGTCCTGTTTCCGTATCCAGTCTGTTAGTCTATGTGTTTTTATTGGGGAATTGAGTCCATTGATGTTAAGAGATATTAAGGAATAGTAATTATTACCTCCTGACATTTTTGAAATTATTTTTTATATTTGAGAGGTTATCTTCTTTTGGATTTGATGAGAGGAGGTTTCTATATTGCTTCTTCCTGGGTGTAATTTCCCTCCTTGTGTTGGTGTTTTCCCCTATTATCCTTTGTAGGGCTTGGTTTGTGGAGATATCGTGCAAATTTGGTTTTGTCATGGAATACCTTGGTTTCTCCATCTATGGCGATTGAGAGTTTTGCTGGGTATAGTAGTTTTGTCTGAAATTTGTGTTCTCTTAGAGTCTCCATGAGATCTGCCCAGGATCTTCTAGCTTTCATGGTCTCAGGTGAGAAATCTGGTGTAATTCTAATAGGTCTTCCTTTATATGTTACTTGGCCTTTTTCTCTTACTGCCCTTAATATTCTTTCTTTATTTAGTACATTTGGGGTTTTGATTATTATGTGACGGGAGGTATTTCTGTTCTGGTCCAGTCTGTTTGGAGTTCTGTAGGCTTCTTGTATATTCATGGGCATCTCTCTTTAGGTTGGGGAAGTTTTCTTCCATAATTTTGTAGAAGATATTTGCTGGCCCTTTAAATTGTAAATCTTCACTCTCGTCCATACCTATAATCCTTAGGTTTGGTCTTCTCATTGTATCTTAGATTTCCTGGTTGTTTTGGGTTACAAGCTTTTTGCATTTAGCATTTTCTTTGACTGTTGAAGCAATGGTTCCTATGGTATCTTAGGCATCTGAGATTCTTTCTTCTATCTCTTGTATTCTATTGTTGATATTTGCATCTGTGGCCCCTGATTTCTTCCCAAGGTTTTCTATCTCCAAAGTTGTCTCCCTTTGTGATTTCTTAGTTGTTTCTACTTCTGTTTGTAGATCCTGGATGGTTTTGCTCAGATCTTCCATTTGCTTGTTTGTGTTTTTATGTAATTCTTTAAGAGATTTTTGTGTTTCTTCTTTTATAACTTCTACTTGTTGGCCCACGTTCTCTTTTATTTCTTTAAGTGATTTTTGTGTTTCCTTCTTATTGGCTTCCATTTTTTGCTCCATATTCTCCTGAATTTCTTTAAGTATTTTTTGCATTTGCCTTGTAAGGACTTCTAACTTTTGATCCATTTTCTCCTGTATTTCTTTAAGAGATTTATCTATGTGTTCTGCTATCAGCATCCTGATCAGTGATTTTAGATCCAAATCTTGTTTTTCTGGTGTGTTAGGGTATCCAGAACTTCCTATTGTCAGTGAACTGGGTTCGGATGCTGGCATGCTCCCTTGATTTCTGTTAGTAACATTCCTACGTTTGCCTTTTGCCATCTGGTTATCTCTGGCATTAGTTGACCTTGTTGTCACTGGCTGGTGTTTGAACCTCCTGTGAGGCTGGGCCTGCCTGTTGGCTCTCTACTGATGACCAGGTGGCAAGATGGAGACTGCTGCTGAGAGTGCTGAGAGGACCTCAGAGTAGGTGGTTCCCAACCGAGTTGGTACAAGGCCCAGTGGCTGTGGAGATGTCCCTTCAGGCTGCCCAGGCACTGGCCACTGGCAAGAGTATTGCAGATTTCCACCCGAGTGATGGTAGTCACAAATTAAGTCTGCGTCTCTGGCCCTCTCTACCGGTGACCCGGCGGCAAGATGGAGACCGTCGGTGTAGGGGCCTGGGAGAACCATGATTCCCAAAATCCTCACCTCTGAACTATGCTACCCTGGAACCTGAGCCTTTCAAGAGACACTTATATTCAGAGTGTTACTTTAAAAAAAAAAAAAAAAAAGGCCAGGCGGTAGTGGCGCATGCCTATAATCCCAGCACTCTGGGAGGCAGAGGCAGGCGGATTTCTGAGTTTGAGGCCAGCCTGGTCTACAGAGTGAGTTCCAGGACAGCCAGGGCTATACAGAGAAACCCTGTCTCAGAAAAAAGAGAAAAAGAAAAAAAGAAAAAGAAAAGAAAAAAGAGAAGAAAAGAAAAAGGAAGGAATGGAGGGAGAGACATAGAGAGAGTCAGAGACAGAGAAGACCACATATGGTTTAGCCCATGGTGCATAATATCGTGAGTACCCATAAGGCCACATGAAAGTGGGGTTAGCCACAAGGTCCCAAGGAAAAGGAATTTGCCATGAATCACCTGTATGGAGTTCAGTAATTTAATGGGGATCAATACTGAAAATTCAATGACATAAAAAATTACCATATTGAGTCACAAAAACCTACTAACTCACCCCCCCATAAGATAATTCAAAGAACATGAAAGAATTTTGAATCCTTCAAACCCTCTTCCACTGTGGTCAGTATGGCCAGATTGCTTTCCATAACAGCAGTACCAGTGTACATTTATGTAGTTTTCTTGTTGAAAAACGAGTGGTCTACATGCATTTGTTCTCTAAGTTGCTATTTATATTTGCTTATTTTCCCAGAAGGATGTCACTATCTTTATCATTAAGATATTGAACTTTCCAAGAAATTTGGGGAGATAGTAGGAATGTAGGTTTCCATTTCTACTAGAGTTTTATAGAGGAACAGAACCAATAGAATACTAAAAGGGAATTCATTAGATTGACTTATATAATACGGTTCATGTAGTCCAACAATGGCTGTCTCACAAGACAGAAGCTGAGAGTCTGGTGGTTGCTCAGTCCATGAGGCTGGATGGTTCAGCAGTCCCAATGTAGCCCGAATTGCTGTGGTCTCTAGTCTATGGTGGGATCCTGAAGAAGTGGATTCTAGTATCAATGGAGGAATGCCTCTGCAGCAGGAGAGATGAACTTTCCAGCAAGAGTGAGAACAAGAAGCCAAGTTCCCTTCTTCAGTGTCTTTTCATCTTAACTGCCACCAAGAGGTATCAACCCACATTTAGGGTAAATCTTCCTGCTTTAAATGTCGATCAAGGCAAATCTGTATAGGAATGCCCAGCTTGTGTTTTAGTTAATATTACCTAACTCCAGGAGGGAACAGCCATGCCTGCTTTCCTGTTTGTTTTTTTGTTTGTTTGTTTGTTTGGTTGGTTGGTTGGTTGGTTGGGTTTTTTTTTTGTTTTTTTTTGTTTTGTTTTTTTGCCAGTTTAATGGAGCAGAGAGGTATTTCAATTGTTACACTGATTCTCATTCCTTGACTTTACTATTAGATTTAAACATCAGTTTTATATTTATTTGGTGGTATCAGATTTCTCTTCTGTGACTTGTTTATGCAGTTTGTTCATTTTCTTGTGTGTTCCTGATATTTTTTATAAGACTTTCTTATACATAGAGAAATTGATCATCTTATCATATGCTTTCTGAATTTTCCAGCAATATTATTTTCCATGTCTTTGGGCATGAAAAAACAGCATAGAAACCATTTTAAAGCTTTGAGCATGCTTTTTTTCTTTAAGACTTATTATTTTTTTATATTATATGTATAGATGTTTGCCACCGTGTATGTCTGTGCAACACATGCATGCAGTGCCTTCAGAGACCAGAAGAAGGTGCCAGATCCCCTGGAAGGCTGGTGGCATCGTGTGCTTGTTGAAAATTGAACCCAAGTCCTCTGGAAGAACAACAGTGCTCTTAACTGCTGAGCCATCTCTCCAACCCCTAAAGCTTTAAATTTCTATTTAAGTTGGTTTTATGTTGTTCTATGCTCTAGACTTCCAGCCATTGTTATATGGGACACAGTCCCAGGAAAGAAATCCTCTGTTGGAAAATCATCTTGTCTCCCTGGCCTCACAGATTTTGTTATACGATTACTTTTGTTTCCATTTTATATTTAAACTTACTTGTTTCCTTCCCATGTGTAAGATACAGATGGAAGTTTAATTTCTTCCAGAAGAGCTGATTGTAGTGGTGGCATCAAAGGCTGACCAGTTTGTGGTTCCTGCTTCTATCTATTCCACCTTTAGCTGTGGTCATTTACTGACTTGGGTAAGCTAGTGTCTAGTTCTGGGATCCGTACCCGTCTGTTTATTAGTGTATACACTGCTGTCCTTACTTTATCCAGTCTGTACCTGGTTTTGCGAGCAGGCATGGCGAGTCTGCTCTACACTTCTTTCTGTAGTTGTTTTGACCTTGATCATGGGCACTTACTCAACCTAAGAACTTTAAGAACACGTTATTTAATATTGAAACAGCCCCTCTGTTTTTGCCAAAGTGTGGCAATCATTTAGATGTGTGTTTTAACAGAAGTTCATAATGAGTAAATCAGTATCCAGGATGATGGGAAGTCCTCCGTTCTTTTAAGATTTTGTTTGATGTCTGTAAATATCATAGATTCTCTATATACACTAGCTCTTTCTTGTTAAAATCTTTTATATGTGATTTAAATTTTGTCCTTCCATTTTACATCTATATTTTCAATACTAGAACATTAAAAAGTAGTCAGTTGCTGAATAGTAAAGAAATTGTGCATAATACTAAAAATTAGTTTTTCTGTCATTGAATTGATGCCTTTGTGTATCTTCTAAATCCATGTGATTCATTTTATATTTCTGTTTTAATATATCTACTAAAATATGTTATATGGGACACAGTCCCAGGAAAGAATATTAAACAATATCTTTTTTGATATTGTTTAATCACAGTTATTGTTAAAAACAAATACAACATCTGTCCCAACACCAGGAGAATATTAAACAAGAACAACAGGCATTGGTGTCTTATTCCTGAGGTTGAAATGGCTTTAGTAATTAAGATATTTTCTGGTCATTTTGGGAAAATTTATGCATTTCCTCTATAAATTGATCTGTTGCTGAAGAACACTATATTCTGCATAGAAACACACACAAAGATCACAGAAATACTTACACACTAGACAAAAGGCAGCATCTTCAACAGATGATGCTGGTCAAATTGGATGGCTGCATATAAAAGAATTCAAATAGATCCATACTGCCCTACACAAAAGTCAGCTCCAATTGGATCAAAGGCATCAACATAAAACCAAATATACTGACCCTTATAAAAGGAAACACTAAGATCAACAATTAATAAACGGGACTCAAGAAACAAAAGCTTCTGCATGGCATAGGACGGGACAATTTAGACCAAGCAGTAGCCTACAGGATGGGAAAAGATTTTTTTCCAACTACATATCTGGTAGAGAGCTACCAGATGTTTTTTGGGGGGATTCCTTAGTGAATTAACAAGTGGGTCTCTGATTCTTGTATCATTTTTTGGGCTCTTTTCCTTCTTTTTGTGTCTTTTGTCAATTCTGATGTGTTGGTTTTTTTTTTAATTTTATTTTATTATTATCCCTTAGAAGCCTGTTTGCTTTCTAATGACAGAAAGAAAGTGGACCAGATGGGAGAAGAAGTGGGAAGGAACTAGGAGGAGCAGGGGTCAGAAAAACCACAGCCAAGATATATTATGTTTTTAAAGATTTATTTTATTTATATGAATACAGTAAGCTGTCTTCAGACACACTAGAAGAGGTCATCTAATCCCGTTATTACAGATGGTTGTGAACCACCATGTGGTTGCTGGGAATTAAACTCAGGACCTCTGGAAGAGCAGTCGGTGCTCTTAACCACTGAGCCATCTCTCCAGCCCCCAAGATATATTATTATATGAGATATATTATTATATGAGATATATTATTATGTGAGATATATTAATATATGAGATATATTATTATATGAGGTATATTAATATATGAGATATATTATTATATGAGAAAAATATTTTCAATAGAAGGAACAAAAGAAAAAAAAAAGAAGAGGCAGGCGGGGAAGACAGGGAAGAGACCTGTGGGAAAGGGAGGAGAGAGAGGAGGAGAGGGATGGGGAGAAAATTGGTTTTTTTTTCCCCACATATAGCTTACCATCATTGATGTTTACTGGGTTAATCTAACTCCTTTACACCTAGTCTCTGATTTATTAAGCGTTTCTCACTTTCTCTTGCCTTATTTTTGGCAAGTCAGAAACTAGTAACTATCCCGCTCACCCTTTTGAATTTCGATGGCTTGTCGTCAGTTTTCATTCAACCCATCACTTCCAATCCCTATCCTTGTCATCTACTGGGACCAATTTCCCTTTTATTTGTAGACAAAGCAACGAGCCACTGATGGAGCCACTGCCCACAGCACAGCCCCGCTTCACCTCCTACGCCCTACACAGGGCCAGGGCTTCCGAAGCCTCCACTCAACACATCGTTAACTCTCAGTGAGTATGAATGGTAGTAGTTTGGCTTGCTGATATAGCTGCAGTGCTGAGAACGGAAGCCAGAGTCACATCCGTGCTAGGCATGCTCTCTTCCTGACCTGACAACCCAGCCTGTGGAATGGTTCACCCTAGTAGTAAAATTTTAGGTTCTAGAACACTTCAGAGCTTTTAATACTTCCTTTTTCATTATTGAAATGTATAGCTGCTTATTCTGTGTGCACTGTGTTTTCGAACCCGTTGGCTGACTCTTCCTCCCCAGTGTCGGCCTCCACGAGCCACCTTCTTTGTGGCACATGGGTTCCTGTTTCTTGGTATTTCATTATTTGATTGTTTCCCTAAAGCAGTGAGTGGTTCTCAACCTGTGAGTCGAGACCTGAGGAGATCACATCAGTTATTTCTATTCGAATTCATACCAGTAGTGAAATCACACTTATGAGGTAGCAGCAAAATAATTTTATGGTTGAGGGTCGCTACCATAAAGGGTCCCAGCAATGTGAAGGTTGAGACCCACCGCTCTGAGGAGTGCTGAGGGTCATGTTTGCTTTAGCCTGGTCCCTCCGCTGGTGGGCTGCTACTCATACAGAAGTTCTTTTAGCCTACCTGTGGCTGCTTGGAGTCTGCCCAACACAGAAGTATGTCAGGAATTCACAAGAAATTTGGTCAGAGTAAATGCAAAGAATTTGTCTGAGAATTTCCCTTTCTGAGATTTTTCTTGCTCAAACTAGGCCATCTGGTTTTTCATGTAGGTAAGATTGAATTTTATCTCTATTTTAGTTGCCCGTGAAATTGTCTGATTCTTGGAGAGTGAGTTTTATTCACCTTGGTTTATACTATCTGCATCTGAAAAGGCTATGGAACCTTTAGGTCTTAGGAAAGTTTCCCTGATTTTATGGGTGTAACCTTAGTCTAGCTTAGCCAACAACATGCATAACTAGAGCTTTTTATCGTTTTGTTTCTGTTGTCTTCTGTGTAATCCAGCTATGTAGCAAAGATTCTGCGTTACGACTAGATTAGGATTGTGTTTCCTTTTGTGATTATTTTTTTATCACAGATTTCCATGCATCTGTTTTCTAAAGTGCTCTTCCTTGTCTTGCCCAGTAAGAGTTCTTGCTGTTTCACGTCTTTGTGGTGTCTGATAGTGGAAATAGTGGAAATCCTTATTGTCTCACTGTGATTCTCCTTGTATTTCTTTCTTAAAGATGTATTTGTTTGTTTATTTATTTATTTTATGTACACTGTTGCTTTATTATGTTTATGTACACCAGAAAAGGGCATCAGGTCCCATTACAGATGGTTGTGAGCCACCATGTGGGTGCTGGGAATTGAACTCAGGACCTCTGGAAGAGCAGTCGGTGCTCTTAACCGCTGAGCCATCTCTCCAGTTCTCCTTTGTATTCCTAATTACAAATGATGCCCAGGACTGTCTCAGCTATTTGTTTGCCAACTGTGAAAAAAAAAAAAACAATTTAGGGAAAATGTTTCTTCAGATTGCTTTCCCATTTAAAAATATTTTATTAGGTTAATTTTTATTGCTGAGTATTAAGAATTCTTTAACATTGCAGGAATGATCAGATGTGTGATCTGCACATATTTTCTCACATCTGTGGCTTGTGTTCTCATTTTCTCAAGTCCACTCACGTGTCTCTTTTTCCTTCTTGAAGTTCTCTTTGAATCTAAAAGGTCATCACTAAACCTAAAGTTATGCAGATTTTCCCTTAAGTTTTCTGTAGAATTTATATAGTATTATATTTTCAATGTAAATTTATGATCCACTTTAAATGAGTTATTTATATGTATTGCTATTTTCCCTACGTATATGTCTATGTTCCATATGCATGCTTGATGTCCTCAGAGACCAGCAGAAGCTGTTGGATCCCCTGGTGCCAGAGTTACAGACAGTTGTCAGCTGCCATGTGGGTGCTGGACATTGAACCTGGATCCTTCGTAAGAGCAGCCAGTGCTTTTAACTGCTGAGCCATCTCTCCAGCCCCTAGCACCCATTTTTATTTGATGTTTATAAGACGTATGGTACATGTTAAGAACCTTTTAGACTTTTTCGGTTGGTTGGTTAGTTGGTTGGTTGGTTGGTTGGTTGGTTGGTTGGGTTTTTTATTTGTTGTTCATGTGTTTCGTTTGTTTTTAAAAAGATCTCACTATGTCAACTTTGCTAGCTTGGAGGTCATTATGTAGACCAAGGTAATCCTCAAAGTGGAAGAGGCCTGCTTTCCTGAGTGTTGGGATTATGGGCGTGCACTCGCACCTATTTTTTGTAGTTCACAGGATTTGCAGCTGGGTAGCACTGTTCATTACTTCTCTCCCACGGTACTACACACAGCACCTTCTAGCACAATGAAAGCTACACATTTAGGATGGAGCTCCCGGGTCATTGTCAGCTGAATTTCTCTGTGCTCCTTGTCTCAATCCATGTTAGCTTCAGCAATAAGTTTTTACCATCAATAATTCTGGAGGATAACCAAGAGCAGTGACAATCGCCTGCCCTGTTTGTGGAGGTCTGCGGGACCTCACTGACCAACAACTAGAAAAGAGGTAACCCACACCCAGCACTGTGTTTTTGCTTGGTAGCTACGGAATCTAGCAGCGCCATTATGTCCTATGCATGGCAGCTTTATTTAAAATTTTGTTATATATGAAAATGGACATATTTTAGAAAACTTCTAAGAGCTCTCATGTGGCTTCTTCAAAGGTCTTCAGTGCTAGTTATCCTGAGGTGCGAAGTCAATGAGCAGCAGAGCCTCGTGAATGTTAATGTTAGGTACTGTGACCTTGTGTTCCTGCAACATTGGGATAGAACCCAGGGGCTTTGTGTCTAACTAAGCAAGCACTCTACCTCTGAGATACTTTTCCAGCCACCAGATCATACTCTGCTGCTGTGTGTGTGTGTTTGTCAGAGCAAACTGGGGGCCTTGTATATGCTAAGCAGCATGTTGTTATGCTTGGGAGTCCCAGGAATTCTTGATGTCTATCTAGATTGGAGGTGATGGTGTCGTTTCTTTCTTTCTAGTCTATCTGCCTCCACATTCTTTTACTAGCATATTGCCTAAATAACTTGAAGTTAACACTTTGAGTATGATGTTAAATGTGAATAATTTAAGATTACTCTCCAAATGGGTCATTTAAGATACTTTTGCCTTGTTCTCCAGGTTTACAAGGAAACATCTAGCATCTAACCATGAGGATTGTTTACCAGGCTTTAAAAACTACTATCCTTTATTAGGTTAGGAAAATAATCTGTTCATATTTTATATGATTTTTATTATGCTGTTGAATGCCCCTATGTGGTCATTAATATGATTGTGTATCTTCTCATTTAGTTTTCTACTAATATGGTAAATTATACTCATTGATTTTATTTTTGAGACAGGGTTTCTCTGTGTAGCCCTGACTATCCTAGAACTCACTCTGTAGACCAGGCTATATTCATTAATTTTTGAATGATTGATAAAACCTTGAATTCCAAGGATAATGCTGTTGTGAGGTGTTATCCTTTTTTATATACTGTTAGATGTAGATGTGATTTCTTAGTATTGTGTTAGGGATTTCTATGTCTGTGTTCATAGATTTTTTTCTTTCACTTTCTTTTTTGTAATAATATATGCAAAACATACGTAGATATTCGTCTTAGGTAGAGTTACTGTTGCTGTGACAAAACACCATGACCAAAAACAACTTGGGGAGGGAAGAATTTATTTGGCTCACATTTCCACATCACTGCTCATCACTGAAGAAAGTCAGGACAGGAACTCAAAAAGGACAGGAACCTGGAGGCAGGAGCTGATGCGGGGCCATGGAGGGAGGCTGCTTACTGGCTTGCTCTCCATAGCCTGCTAGTGAGGATTCTCATTCTATATATAGATTTTCTTCCTTGCATTGCTATTGCTAAAGTTACCGCGTATGGGCTGCAAAATGTTTTATCCACTGACATAGTGTCTCACATAGTATTATTGCTTCTGGTCAAAGAACTCAGTTCATAGCAAAATAAACATGATAAGGTCTCTGGGGTCTCTAAGTGTCTGGGGTTGTGTCCAAAGTGGTGTCAGGAGTGTTATGCCCAACTCATGCATTATGGCGATGAACAGAGCTCATCTCAGGCATGGTCTGTGCCCCACCCCCAGGCCTGTGCAGTGTCGACTACTCATCTCCAGCTTGGTTTCTCTCTCTCTCTCTCTCTCTCTCTCTCTCTCTCTCTCTCTCTCTCCTTCTCCCTTCCCTCCTTCCTTCCTTCCTCCCTTCCTTCCTTCCTTCCTTCCTTCCTTCCTTCCTTCCTTCCTTTCTTTCTTTCTTTTTTTTCCCCCCAGGAATGTCATTATAATGTTTATAGGGCAGAACACTGAAACTCTCCTCTCTGCCACCTACTGACACGCATGTGACCCAGCAGTCACACTTGCAATGCCTCTGGGGCAGGCCGTTAAACATTTTTTAAATTGATTTATTTGTATGTTTCCAATTTCATAAATATATATATATAATGACTTTTGTGCGTTTTCACCCCACAATACCCCACTGAACTGCTTTTTTCCAACTAGTCCCTCTTCTACTTCCTTATCTATTTTTGACAGCAGGGACTGGAGAAATGGCTCAGTAGTTAAGAGCAGGGGCCATTGTTATTCAAACCACCACAGTCAGTAATAGGTGTCTTCTCTTTTGCCTGTCTTTTTGGTAGAGATCAACCTAAATTGTTGAACTTTTTGAAAAGCTCCTGCCTTTGTTCTACAGATTTTCCCAGTTGACTTTCTATTTCTATTCTCCCTCCAGGCTCTGTTGATTTTGCCTTTTCTAAGTTTTTGTGGTGAATTGTAGATTATTGATCTGAAACTTTTCTTCTTTCTGGATATTAGCGTCTAGTTACATTTTAGCATTGCTGTGCCTAACTATGTCCCACAAAAGTTGATTTGCTGCAGGTTTTTTAATTAAGTTTGGTGATTTTATATTTTTCTTTGAGATTTTCTTTCCCTCTGACATATAGTATACTTGGAAATGTGATGTTTAGTTGCCACAAGTTTGGAAACTGTCCATAATTATGTCTTCTTTTCTTTTCTATTTATTATTACTTTCTAATTGAATTGAACTGTGGTCAAGGAACAAAACGTGCAATGGGTTACTATCATGTGTGCCAAGACCTCAAGAATTTTTTTCATGGGTACAGACAGATGCATAAAAGGAACATCTTGCCAGGCGGTGGTGGCACATGCCATTAATCCTAGCACTTGGGAGGCAGAGGCAGGGGGATTTCTGAGTTCAAGGCCAGCCTGGTCTACAGAGTAAGTTCCAGGACAGCCAGGGCTACACAGAGAAACCCTGTCTTGAAAAAAAAAGAAAGAAAGAAAGAAAGAAAGAAAGAAAGGAAGGAAGGAAGGAAGGAAGGAAGAAAGAAAAGAAAAGAAAAGAAAAGAAAAGAAAAGAAAAGAAAAGAAAAGGAACATCTCTTCACTTATTGACAAAGTTTAAACATTTTTACAGATAGCCACCATCATGCCAACTCACAATGCTAACATTATGATAATAAGCTTTTGGCAGAATAAAATTCACAAAGCATGCATAGAAAGAGTTAGAACTTTTAAAAACCATTTAAACAGCTTATACTCCTGATGTTGGTGATAATTCAAAGATTAAGTGTGTAGACTAGCAAGTCATAGCAATAATATGGAATAATTCTGGATTCCACATACAATAGCAGATGAGAATTTGCATCCACATGGCCCAGTTAAGGAGAAGACTGAGAACAAGGATAAATAGACTCTATTTTGAGATGAGAGGAAGAACTTCAGAACATCACAAAGTATCGATAAGATACCTGGCCAGTCTGGGAAACCATATGGGCAATACACACAGAAGAAGCCTTGTTGAACACAGCTCCAGGTGTACGGCTCCCTGGTACAGGATGGAGAAACAAACAAAATCTCTAAAAAGTAAGCCAGGTAGCCCTGGTAGAAAGAGACTGGCAATCCTATCTTCATAACAAGCCTACAGCCCTAACAGGCTTTAAACCCAGTTGCAGGTTTTGGTGAGAGAGTGATTCCTCTGTTGTTTTAGCAGTGGAAAGGGACACCACCTCACAACGCTGAATGTTGAAGAGAGACGGAGCCAGATGCTACGTTGAGAAAAAAAAACATGGTGTTTGAAACTGAATTAACTTGCAAGTCTGATAATGGGAACAGGTGCAATAGAGGAAGACTGAATTTAACCTGCCGTCCCAAGGAAAGAAAACGTCCTGGGGTGGGAGACAGTTGTGGAGAGTGGTGCTGTGAACGCTGGATAGCAAGTCAAAAGCATAGATGGCTCAAAGCACAAGTTGGACAATGAACTACCAGGGAAAGGGAACCTTGCCCTTGGTTGCTGGGAGATGATGTCATTGGGTGAGATTAACGATGGAGTTTAATAGCCCTGTGACAAAATTAAGCAGGTGGACCAACCTCCAGAGGCATCTATCTGCCCCGGCATTAATAGAGAGCCTGAAAACTCTAAAGCTCCAGGGATCTACTGGACACCTGTGGATGCACTTCTATCAAGGTGACTGAATTATTTAGGATGTCTCAGATGTAGGAAGGCAGGTCCATTGCCTATAGAGGTCTCGGGGCTGTGGTTGCTTCCTATACCCATGGCACACTCGGGAAACACCCAAGCTGGAGCATTAGCTGTCTCAGGGTGGGGGTGGGGGGGACGACAACCTGAGGGATCTAGACAAGGTGAGAGAACCTGCGCAGCCCGCGGACTACAACGCTAGGTGAGGCCATCGGAGACCAGTGGCAGGCAGAGAAGGCAGAGCCTCCTGACAGAAGACAGGTCCGGCGGGTCTCAGATGCTTTTGAAATCTGGGCTCAATACCAGCATAAACCACAGGGAAAAAAAGAGCCCACAAAGTTCAACTAGCCCCACCCCCAGGAGCATAGTCTCTCTACTATGTATGTCCAATAGCCGAGTCCCACACGGCTTGCTCCAGCTGCTCCCCCCTCCTTGCTCCTGCTCTTCCTTCACTTCATTGCGTTTTAGAATATTTCCCAGCACCATAGTTGATACTGTGTGTTTTAATCCCCTTCTATACATTCATCTAATTTTATCACACTTTTTTTCCTTATAAGACCGCCTTTGTTTCTTTGCTTTCTTTGATTTTTTTTTCTTTCGTGACACTTGTGTTTTCTCCCTTCTCCCTCTCTGCTGTGATTTTTGTAGTGTTATGGGGGTGTTGTTACCATTTTCTTTAAAATTCCTCTTGTTATTTTGTGGTTTCCTTTCTATTGGTCCAATCTGAGGTTGGACTTACTGTGGAGAATCTTATCATTGAGAGTTTTTTTCCTTGTTCCCTCTTTTTAAAATTTTTTTGACAATTGCTTTTTCTTTTTCTCTTCAGTCACTTTTTTCCTCCTGTCCCTTTCTCATGCCTCCTTCATGTCCCCTAGCTTCCTCCCTTTGACACCCTTCCCTGCCCCCAAATAAGCCAAGCAACACATTCTACTGGGTGTTGCTACTTTCTTTGTAATCATTGGGATTTCTTGGTGATGTTTAATCAGTGTCACCTGTTTTATATGCCTTGTATAATTTGATGATATTCTTAGAACTGTTTGTCTTCTTCTCGCTGAGTGGGCCTGGAGAATGAGACCTCAAAAGAAAGGTGCCCAATAAGAAGACATCCCACTCCCACCTCCCTCAGAAAAATTAAAGAGATAGTGAAATAAACAAATTATTTATACATCTGACAGAGGGTTAATATCCAATATATACAAAGAACTCAAGAAGTTAGGAGAGCCAAACAACACCATTAAAAATGGGGTACAGAGATAAACAAAGAATTTTCACCTGAGCAATATAGAATGGATGAGAAGCACCTAAAGAAATGTTCAACATCCTTAGTTATCGGAGAAATGAAAATCAAAACAACCCTGAGATTTCACCTCACACCAGTCAGAATGGCTAAGATCAAAAACTCAGGAGAAAGCAGGTATTGGCGAGGATGTGGGGAAACAGGAACACTCCTCCATTGCTGGTGGGACTGCAAGCTGGTACAACCACTCTGGAAATCAGTCTGATGGTTCCTCAGAAAACTGGACACGATACCACCGGAGGATAGCATATACCCAGAGAATTCCCCAGCATGTAATAAGGACACCTGCTCCATTATGTTCATAGCAACCCTATTTATAATAGCCAGAAGCTGGAAAGAACAAAGATGCCCCTCAACGGTGTAATGGATACAGAAAATGTGGTATATTTACACATTGGAATGCTACTCAGCTATTAAAAACAATGAATTCATGAAATTCTTAGGTAAATGGGTAGAAGTGGAAAATATCATCCTAAGTGAAGTAACCCAATCACAAAAGAACACACATGGTATGCACTCACTGATAAGTGGATATTAGTCCAGAAACTTGGAATACCCAAGACACAATTCACATATCAAATGATGCCCAAGAAGAAGGAAAACCAAAGTATGGATACTCTGGTCCTTCTTAGAAGGGGAAACAAAATACCCACAGAAGGAGATACTGAGACAAAGTGTGGAACAGAGTCTGGGGGAAAGACTATCCGGAGACCACCCCACCTAGTGATCCATCCCATATACAGTTACAAAACCCAGACACTATTATTGATGCCCACAAGTACTTGCTGACTAGAGCCAGATATAGCTGTCACCTGGGAGGCTCTGCTAGTACATGACAAATACAGAGGGGGACAATCTCAGCCAGCCATTGAACTGAGCACAGGGTCCCTAATGGGGGAGCTAGAGAAAAGACCCAAGGAGCTGAAGGGGTTTGCAGTGCCATAGGAGGAACAACATTATGAGTCACCCAGTACTCCCAGAACTCCCAGGGACTAAAACATTAACCAAAGAGTACACATGGAGTTACCCATAACTCCAGACATATAGGCAGCAGAGGATAGCCTTGTTAGACATCAAAGGGAGGAGAGGCCCTGGTCCTGGAAAGGCTCGATGCTGCAGTGTAGGGGAAGGCCAGGACAGGGAAGTGGGAGGGAGTTGATTGGGGAACAGGGGGAGGGAAGATGGCTTATGGGACTTTCTGGGGGGGGGAACCAGGAAAGGGGATTGGAATGTAAATAAAGAATATATCTAATTTTAAAAAGAAAGTTTCCATATCAAACAAAAAAAGGTTGAATATTTATATTTTTAACCAATTTATCTGTCAATCTTTTCATCAATGTACTGTATCTGTTAATAATTTTCACAGTGTTTTTGTTAATAAAAATTGTATGTATTTTTAAAAAAAATATTTAATAGGAATACATGAAGTATGAAAACCCAAGGAAGTGTAGCTCCTTACAAAGTATTGTAAGTCTTCAACCACTGAGTATAAAGATACTCAAAGAGATAAAGTATGAGAAAAAAATTAAAATGTTCATAGTAAAAATGATCCATGACACAAGAGGACATAAGTAAACAAATGGATTCCCTCCAGAACCTGGGACGGGGATCAGAATCACACAGAAAAAAGTCATAAACGTGAATGAGAAAGTTGACATCTGGATGGAAAAGTCAACAAGAAGAAATCTCAACAAGGAACTTGGGGTTTCAAAAAATAGAAAGCCACCAAACAGAAATGCTAGATATAAAAAACTCAGTGAGCCAAGGCCAAAACACAGTGAAAATCACCGCAGACCTGATTAAGCAGAAGAAAGACTACCAGCGAAGGAGACACGGTGGAGGAAAGGATGCTCAGACTGTAAAGGAAAAGAAATGGGCAATGCCCTTTGTTGCTTGGCCTGATTTCTTCCTCAGCAACCCCAGGATGTATCCTTGCTGTCTTCGTAGGTGTCCCTTAGGCTTAATGCATTAGAATCCGACTCCAGTTTCCATTGACATCTTTGAGGTCAGGGCCTACCTTTAACTCCCCCTCGCTGTCTCCTAGCTGGACCTAGAACACCACTGTGAAGACATCTTAAACCTCTGCTGCTTCTCCGGGATGCACAGGCACCTTACCAGGGATTTCATTGTTTCATGGTTGCCTCACAAAGAGAAATGTCATCAGAAATGTTCTGGATTTTCAGTGAATAAGGGAACACTAAGATTATTCAATCAAGTTATATATATCTGTTCATATTTGTACCACAAATGCATTAAAACTCAAGTAAAATTTAAATAAAGATCCGTAGAGTGCTTGAGTAAGGTAGCTGAGTGATAGGTGAGCCTCTACATTTTATTTTTATAGTAGTAAAATCACACATTGCTTCAGGACACAGATATAGTCTGAGGCGTGTCTGGATAGGTGATTCCATCATTAGAATATACTTACATAACCCTGAGTAGGGTGGGCCAATGTTCAACATGGGCCCCAGATGCATTGAAGATTAGTGAATCAGCTCTTGGTTAAATTCCATTTGTTTTTACAGGAAACTTCTCTTAGACACAGGCATTATTGCAAACTAATAAGAACAGTATAGCAAATACATATGAACAAGAATAACATGCTGCACCTAACTGTACTGCCTTCGTCTTACGTGGTTAAGAAGGCAGTAGGCTGCTTTCCGTTAGCATCACCATGAACGTGTGTGTGTGTGTGTGTGTGTGTGTGTGTGTGTGTGTGCTGTGCTGTGCTATGCTAAATGTCACCAAATACTAGAAATTTTCAGTACTTTACAATCCCCCACCATCACATACGTCATCTCTCACTGGCCAGAATGACATCATGTAGTGCATAATATAGCTGAGTCTTAGCGCTGGAAGCCAAGGTCTTTATTTGCACAAAGTGGAGCAAAGGAAAGCCCGAATTCATAAAAAAAAAAAAAAGGCTACAGATAAGCCTGTTGATGTTATAGAATTTAAAAAGTGAGAAATTAAAACTTGGGGCACCCCTGGTGTGTCCAGAAAAGATTCCGGTGGTTACTTCCGGTTCTAAACAAGCACAAATGGAAGAATGCTGAAAATTACCCGCCAGTGTGTGGCGGGGGTATTTTTTGTTAGTCGTTTTATTGAAGTTTTAGAACTAGTTTAACTAGTTAAGTATAAGCCTGTTGATGTCCTAAAATAGCTAGAGAGAAACCACCATGTCAAATAAACTAATTGATGATATGTATGGCAAGATGAGGTTCTAGCGATAACCCTTCCATAAAGCTCCTTCTCCGTTTCTTGATCATTGATATTAAAAAAGGAAAAAAAAAAGTAGATGCTGACAAGACAGTTCAGTGGGTAAAAGGTTCATGTTTCCAAGTCTGATGACCTGAATTCAGTCCCCAGGAGCCAAAGAGTAGAAAGAGAAATTCTACTCCCAAAAGCTGTCTTCTGACCTGCAGGTGGCATTGTGCACTTGGGCGCACACACACACACACACACACACACACACACACACACACAGAGAGAGAGAGAGAGAGAGAGAGAGAGAGAGAGAGAGAGAGCGTGAGCATGAGGTGGGTAGGGAAGGAGGGAGGGAAGGAGGGACTGGACTGAGAGCTCAGCAGATGAAGCACTCCTACTTGTAGAGAACCCAGGTTTGGTTCTCAGGAAACACATGAGGTGTAACAATGGTCCTGTAACTCCCAATACTCTCTTACAGCTTCTTGAGGCGCTACACACATATGGTGCCCAGACATATATGCAAACAAAACAATTCATACACATAAAATAAGTAAGTCTTTATTAAAAGAATTTACATGTACTTATATTATTATGTGTTGGGGGTACACGTGTGCCACACATGTGGAGTTCTCAGAGCAACTTGGAGGGGTGTGCTCTTGCCCTCACCATATGAGTGCTGGAGATAAAACTTGGGCTTCGCAGCAAGCTGAGCTGTCTCTCCTACCTAAGAACCAAGACCTGATGAGGAGGAGCGTCTTCTTCTGCCACCACCCCCCAAGCCCCCTAAGCTCCATGTGCGGTTCTCACACATTTTCCACCCTTGACTTGCCAAGATGCCTGCATGGATGCTGCAAATATCACTGTGATAGCCGCTTAATCTCACACACATTAAACCCCAAATTACTATTATTATTTTTATTTTGTTTTTTGTTTTGTTTTTTCGAGACAGGGTTTCTCTGTGTAGCCCTGGCTGTCCTGGAACTCACTCTGTAGACCAGGCTGGCCTCGAACTCAGAAATCTGCCTGCCTCTGCCTCCCAAGTGCTGGGATTAAAGGCGTGCGCCACCACCACCCAGCTTAAACACCAAATTATTAACCCTAACGTCCTCAAGGCATTAAGAAGGCAAACACTACAAACACCTAGAATTGTTTCTTCTGTCTAGTAAAGGCAATATATTTGGACATTTTAGAACAGATAAAAGCAAAATCTCATCTCAGATAAGTCTATATTGCCAAAAATCAGAAAACAAATCTTTGTGAAGAAAGAAAGGCAGAAGAACCGTTGAATGAAATGTTGATGTCTAAAGGAACTTTCAGGAACGGGGAAGGAGAGAGGAAAAGAAATGAGGAGGGTGGGTGTGGTGGGAGGGGCTGACATTGGGTTATAATAAAATTAGTTCAGAGACTCATTTTGTTTTCTTCATGGTAACATTTAGTGATGTGTGATAATATTAAATTGAGGAAACCATGGCATGTGTTAGAAAGGAAACTCAAAAAAAGAGAAAGCGAATTTAAAATGTTTCTTACAGTTCCAGAGATGTTGCTGGTTAACTAGAAGGCAGTTTTGTTTTGCTTTTTTGCTTTTTTAAGGTAATGATCTTTAATGGTTTGGAGCCAGTGGTGGCACATCCATCAGCCTAGCGCCCAGGAGGCTAAGGAAGGATTGCTGCTAGTTGGAGGCCACTATGCATTACAGAGTGAATTCAGGACCTGGGATAAGAGTTAAACTCTGTGCTTCTCTCAATTTAATATAATTGCACACCACCAAACTTTACCATAATTATACATGCCATATGTCATGGGTAAGTTATTATGTAAGAAAATAATTTGACTGTACATCTTTAGTGACTTTACAGTGTAAAGACAAAGTAACTGCAAGAAACCTTGAACTACATTTATAGTTTCTGAGTTAAAAAGCCAGTAATTATGTTATATCTTCTTGGACTCAGGATGCTATGACTAAGAACACGGGAAGGAAAAATAATAACTAACATATTTAACCGAGAAATATACTACTAAACCTAAATTCAAAAAAAAAAAAAAACAAAAAAACCAACAACAGGAATATTTGCCTTAAAAAAAAAAAAAGACTATGTTTTTCCAACGTTTGTTTCTTAAAGTGAGAGGAAGAGAAGGAAGAATCTGAACTTACCTGTGAAGTTTCCTCTGCAGTTGTGACTTCCAGCCTCCTTTTGCTAGGGTACACTTGAGCAATGGATTCTACAAGGCACCGTGAACCTTGCCCAACCCACAATCAGGAGGATAAGACATAATTCCAGCCAAAGGGACAGTGCCGGACAAAGAAAAGAAAACAGGGTCCACTCATCGCCAAAGTGGGTCAGCTTGAGCAATAAAAGATAATTATTACTGTAGTTCATTTAATCACATTGAATGCATGAAAAAGTCATGTCATATTGACACAAATGCAAAAAAATGGATAAACATGATAAAGTGATAGCCTGTATTAGTTTTGAATCCTTTAATCAAAAGTGTTATTATTTTGATTCACTTATCACCAACGAGAAAGACTTTATAAATATATAAATATTAAATACATATTGTTTTCTGGCTGAAAGATGAAAACAACAACAACAACAACAACAAAAAAGTGAAGCTGCGATAAAGAAATTAAGAATCACCAAATTAAAGTCAGGTGTGTTTTCAATATCCATAAATAGCTATCTATGGTCAAGAAAATGAGAAAATTGGAAGGTATCATTAAACTCGAAAGTCCATATAACAAGTGTTGTTATAAAATCTGTAAATGTGTTGAAATCGTATCAGGTGAAAAGATATTTCAATATAATGTATATCTTCAGGGTTAAAATAAAAAATTCTAGTGATCAGCCCAGATACAAGCAGGTGACCCCTCTATGAGGGACAAAACAAAGTCTTATGCACAAGTTTCACCCGTGGGCTTGCTTCAGTCCCACAAAATGTAGACCAGCCTCTGATAGTCGAAGTCGATCGCGGGGAAATGGAAATAATTCTATGCGCACTTCACAGTTTTGGAAGCAAGTCAGTGTTCTATCCCTAGGCATAAAATTCAAATTTCAGAAGAATATTAATAGCATAATGCTTGCCATAAGTAGATTGAGAAATCAATGATGTGTTTTCAAGTTTGACTCGAATCTCTGCGTTGGAAGTTTTAGTACGATTTGTATTTTTCTATGCTTTAACGTGTGGGTGTTTTAAAAAGTCAAAAGGTTTTCAACCTTAATAAGCATTTGTAAAGGGAACGCGGGGCGGGGGAGAGGGGGACGGGACCAAGGGCTCCCACACACCACTTCTTCCAACTTTGCCATTCGGAAATCCTGCTGGATGTAACCTGAGCTCGCCGAGGCCGCCCAGCTCCCCGAGCAGCCTGTGTTCGGGACTGCGCGTGCGCGAACGTGGCGGTGGCCGCCCCCCCACCCCCACCCCACCCCACCCCCACCCCCACCCCCCTCGGGTCCTGAGCCTTGTCGTGACGTCTGTGGAGTTTCAAAGCCTTTTTAAAAAAAATGTCTCTCAACGGTTACGCGACGACCTTGAGACGCTCTAGCCTGGGCGGGGAGCTCCTCGGTGGCCTCGGGGACCCCGGGGCCTTAGCCACTAGCCCCCGGGCCGGGCGGCGGCCACCGGGCGGGTCCGAAGGCGCCGCCGCTCGACTTCCGGAACCCGGAGCAGGAAGGAAAAGCCCGGAGGGGCTCCAGCCCCGACCGGCGCCCCGGGAGCCGCAGATCCCCTGTCGTCGTCACACCTGACGAGCAGGCTGATGTCCGCAGATCTCGGGGACGAAGGAGCAGAAGAGCACACTTCCAGGGGCGGCCGAGACCCACGCTGCCGCCTTTACCTTCCCACGTCGCACCTGCCCTGTTACCTTCAAATGCTGCCTTTTGTCTCTGGAGATCACAAAGCCTAACTACATCTGGGCAGATTAAAGTCCCGTGGATTGGACGTTTACGGATAACACGACGTGCTTTTTTATCTTTAACTTCAAAACGAAAGTGCCGGAAAACACACTTTAAACTTTTAACTCAACGATAAAATGAACTTATTTAGCCCCAGCAGATTATTTTAAGCTAGTGATGTTTCACACGTCTATGTTTCTTACATGGTATAAGTCCCCAAATACCAGAGTTTTATTTCTATGAGTTTCATAAATGATTAGTGGTTAAGTGCCATCTGCTATGAATCCTGAGCAAAGGGGAAATTGGGATCTGTGAGTCTTCCTCACCACCTAAGGTTGGGTGTGCTTTTACTGTCTGTTCCAGGGACAGAAACTGGGGTGGTGGGACAATGAGAAACCCCAGCCATCTAACCCAGAGCCTTTGTGCTTTATCTGTAAAACCAGGCTTTATCCATTTCTGAGACAAAAATTTCATTTCTAATCTCAGTATTTATCCAAAATGTAAGGTATTTGGAAAGTATGGTTCACATTGCATGCACAAATCTCAAGCCCTTTGCCTGAGATCCACAACATACCCATAGACCCAAGGGCATCGACTGCCTGTCCGCTATTCCGCACTTATTTTCTTTTACAGGTATGTGAAACTGCAAACGGTTACACCCTGATTAGCCCCATCATAGGTTGAAAATACCAAGATATTGTATACATGTGGACACAAAGTTAGCATTAAACAAAGTTAATTGGAATCACAATAAGAACCTATGTGATAAAGGAAAGAAAGTTGATCAATGGTGGTAGATCTCTTCAGAGTAAGGGGTGATTCAGCGATTTCCCAGCTTTCCATGGTTCGATGTATAAGACTCCAAGCGACAGTGTTTTAACTTTATAATGATGGCATCCTCGTGCACCCAACAGACCTCTCCTGAGCTAAGACTGCCCCTCCGCAGCACTGGCATGGGATTAATAACCATCTCTGACATTTGCTAGGTAAGACATTTAATGCATGGGTTTCCACTCAGTGTTTGCAACCTGTGATGGGGTTATCAGGGTGAAACTCGTCTGCAGCTTTAAATACCCACAAAAGGAACACGCGGAGAACAGTGGACACGCCACTAAACACCTTTCGTAGATGGCTGATGAGCTCAGATTTGTGCACACGGTGACTCAGACTTCCACCAATATCTTGCATTTTGGATAAATACTAGACTAGACTTTAGAAGTGAATTGTTTATGAGATTGTCTTAAAACTAAAATAACAAGATAGTAAATCACATTGTAATGTATTCTGTGTGATACCCAGAGGTTTTTAATAGCACACGATTACTCGTATGCTCCTAAAGTCCACAGTCCAGAGTCCTGAACTGTAATTTTATCTATGTGGTAGCTGAGCAAATTTGCAGTGTAATTGCAGTGCTTTTAAATTTTGTCATGCTTACTATTTTTCTTTTTTATTTGGGTTTGACACATATGTACAGAATGGGGCTTCTATTAAAATGGTCCATGCCTTACATTTTTAATATTCTGTCCTCTTAATATGTTCAAAACTCCTCATCTTTTATTCTCTCAAAATGTTTACTTGAATTATCCAAATATCTTACATAAAACACCGAGGCTCTAACGATTATATACTATGTAAAAGACGCCAAACTAAACCATATCCTTATCATCAAGTAGAAACCTGGAGTTGTGTGAACTTGGAGTTGTTTATATAAATGGTTCTCTTTATTAACTTGCCTTCTCAAAACCTGTGATTCTGACCTCAGAAGGACACAGCTGTCACGTGAAACGTGATCCCTTACCTGTAGGCACAGGAGACCTTACCAAGAGGCTGAAGCGCCTAACTCCTAGACACTTTGAGAAACTGTTTTCAAATAAATAGAGCAAGGTTGTTGCTCTTCCCCACTGCCCCAAAGATACAGCATGGAAAATGAACGCATTATCATAAAAACCACAAGGATGAATGTGTGGCTTGATGGCCAGACCCTGAACTTACTCTATTCAGCGCCTGCTTTTCCATATTACAGATGGGTGCCGGTGACTGCGAGTCCTGTCTGTTTCTCCTGCTTTCCTCTGTTTTCCCACGGTTGCTGTTATTTACAGCCATGGTCATCACAATCACCTTTGTTCCTTTCTTCCTCCCTCCAACTCTGCATTAAATTCCAGGAACTTGCTTGCTGTGAAGTCTAGAAGCTGTCTTGAAGCAAGCTCACGGGTGACCTAACTTGCCTTGGGAAGGGAGGGTTGGTTTGAGGTCAGTGTGTTGTGAGTCTTAACTTGCTGTTTAAACCAAACGGTGTCAGGATGCTCCCCTCTGACGGACTTACGAGGTATGTGATCTGACTTCTATAAGTGATTGTATTTGGATCAAAGACAATAAAGTTACAGATGTTAATTCTTACCAAGGTTGCATCTACTAACCCTGGCGAGTAGTTCAACAAATGTCTTCTGTTTGTACTGCAACTCTTGCAGCCAATCGCTGCTGGGAGTGATTTAATGCAGCTGGAGACTAGCACTAACAATCATTATAGCCTGACAAATGTGCACCAAGTTCACTGTACCTTTTTTTTTTTTTCCTCTTCAGTCTAAGGATCAATTAATGATCATCAGAAGGTAATGATTTTTTTCATTGTATTGTGATTAAAGAATTAGTTGGAAGAAGAAGAAGCGAGCTTTGGGGCAGGCCAGTCCTGTTTAACGGGTGAGAGGTTGTTTTGTTAAGGATTCACTTTAGCTGTGAGAGAGCAATCGTTTCATCTGAGACTACCAGGCTTCACCCGCACCCCAACCCCAGCTGACTTTTAAAGAAACACCCTGTTGAGTAGCGAGAGGCGCTAGCACAGATGTAGCTGGTTTGGAGAATCAAGGAGGAAGGCGAAGGAGCCGCAGAGAAGGCAGGAATCTTCAGCCCTGCTTCCCAACCTCCCTGGCTGTTCCTACTCATCCCTCCCTAGTGCCTCATGTGACTGTCCTATCTGAGGGTGTAATGCCTTCGCCTCTAACCCTGTGTCGCTACCTCCCTCGTGAGCTGTCGCCATCGGTGGACTCGCGGTCCTGCAGCAGCCCCTTGGTGGCCCCGAGGAAGGCGGGGAAGCTCCTCCTGGGGGCCACTCCTCCTCCTCGGGCCCCTCGGCTGCCACGCCGACTGGCCTGGTTCTCCATAGACTGGGAACAGGTATGCCTGCTGCATAGGCTGGGCTCTGGAGGGTTTGGTTCCGTGTATAAAGCCACATACCACGGCGTTCCTGTGGCCATCAAGGAAGTGAACAAGTGCACCAAGGACCTCCGGGCATCCCAGCGGAGTTTCTGGGCTGAACTGAACATTGCGAGACTGCGCCACGACAACATAGTCCGGGTTGTGGCTGCCAGCACGCGCACACCCGACGGCTCCAACAGCCTAGGTACTATAATCATGGAGTTTGGGGGCAATGTGACTCTACACCAAGTCATCTACGGTGCCACCCGCTCCCCGGAGCCTCTCAGCTGCAGAGAGCAACTGAGTTTGGGGAAGTGTCTCAAGTATTCCCTAGACATTGTTAACGGCCTGCGTTTCCTCCACTCTCAAAGCATTTTGCACTTGGACCTGAAGCCAGCGAACATTTTGATCAGTGAGCAGGACGTTTGTAAGATCAGTGACTTCGGCTGCTCCCAGAAGCTGCAGGATCTGCGGTGCCGGCCGGCGTCCCCTCACCACATAGGGGGCACGTACACGCACCAAGCTCCGGAGCTCCTGAAAGGAGAGATGGCCACGCCCAAAGCCGACATCTACTCTTTTGGCATCACGCTGTGGCAGATGACCACCAGGGAGGTGCCTTACTCCGGCGAGCCTCAGTACGTGCAGTACGCAGTGGTAGCCTACAATCTGCGCCCGTCACTGGCCGGGGCGGTGTTCACCGCCTCCCTGACTGGGCAGACGCTGCAGGACATCATCCAGAGCTGCTGGGAGGCCCGCGCCCTGCAGAGGCCGGGTGCAGAACTGCTCCAGAGGGACCTGAAGGCTTTCCGAAGGGCACTAGGCTGACTCACTCCATCGAGCCTGTGTCGAGATAAGCTTTTTGTTTGTGTTTATTTTTAAAGAAGGAAGGATGGTGTGGAAGAAAACATACCCGTAGGGCATATTTTTAGGAAATAAAGTTACCAGGAACTTCAGCCTGCAGTGCTTTTCCTACGACTAAAGGAGGCTACAGATCTCATGGGCCTCGCTGTTGGTAAACAACCTGAGCCCCCTTTTTGGGTTCTTGGCCTTACTGTATCATTTCTGTAGTAAGGTTTGTTCCTGAATGAAAAAAAGAAAGGAGTTCTGGGGAGGGGGAAGAACATCCCTGCTCCTAGGTATGAAGAAGAAAGTTTATTGTGAATAAAAGGGAGATACAGGACATGTCAGAGACATGAACCTGACCCTGAGCTGTGAGAAGAGGCAGAATGGGAAGGGAGAAGGAAGAGAGGAGAATCAGGTGTAGCCAGGAGGCCCCAGAGGAGGGGTAACTAGAATGGATTATATAGGAAAGGAGGGGGGTGGGGGGTGCCAGCCAGGAGCACCCTGTAACTGATAGAGAGTGAGTGATCCAGAGAGACCCTGGCACCAGGTCCACTTCGATGTGTTAAATAGGTACCTCAGGCATTTGTCCTGGGGTTGAAAACTAAGTTACTGATAAAGAACATTTTCCCAAAAGGAGAATGCCATTATAAAATGCCACATTTCCCCCTGTAAATTTTCAGGTGTCACATCTCTTCCCCACCCCCAACACACACACCGAAATCCAAGCTGCAGTTTGCCTGCAACAAAACAACAAAACCAACGCTTTTTTAAAAATGTTTTATATTTGTTTACATTCCAAAGGCTTACCCCTTTCCCAGTCCCCCCCAACCCCCGCCACCAAACCAATGCCTTTTAAAAAAACAGTTGTTAGCCAGCAGTGATGGAGTACACCTTTAATCCCAGCACACAGGAGGCAGAGGCAGTTAGATCTCTGGTCGCTGAATTCAAGGCCAGCCTGGTCTACAAAGTGAGTTTCAAGGCTACAGGCTCCTACTGTATAGCCAGGGCTACACGGAGAATCCTTATCTCAAAAACAAAACAAACAAAAATGATTGCTTTCCTCTCCAGTCCATAAGGAAAGGCCATTTGCAATCACTTTCACATAAATTTTACAAATTGAATTTTTTTTTCAAGCAACAAAATTCTAAGTGACTTGTAATAGCTTACATTTGAATGTTGTCATGAGCAGAAAAGTTGCAAAACCACTTCTACACTGGGTTTCTTTTGCCTCACATTTGAGCCCAAAACCAGATGGTGAAAATAAAGTCTCGTGGTGGGGGCAAATAGCAACCCAGTGGAGAGGGGGGCCGGGTTGATGGAAAGAAGAGACCAGTGAGATGGGACTGCTGCTTCTAGAAGCCACGACACTGGTCGCTATGGATAGGGTTTAGAAGAAGGAAACTTGTCATTGGGACAACCGTGGCTTTCTCAAAGAGAGAGGAGCCCGCCAGTGTCCACAGGTAGAGGGGCCAGGCACGGGCAATGGCTGGGAGAGCTGGTGCCACAGGGTTGGGCTAGAGGCTATGTGCATTGCAGAAAGGAGCAGGGCCCTGAAGAAGGCAAGAGAGACTGCATGTGCGGTGTGTGGTTGGTTGGGTCAGTTTTAGGATGAAGAAGTAAGTTTGTTTGTAGACAAGAGCTGAGGAGACAGAGATAACTGGGGAGCTTTTCAAACACCGAAGAGATGAAAGACAGAACTGTGGAAAGGACTGCAGCCTTGGAGAAAAGGGACCTCTCTCTCCCAGGGCGGGAGGGAGGCCGGCCAGGGGCGGACAGCTAGTACAGATGTGCAGGGAAGAGGCACTGTGGAAGGAAGCTCGGGGCTCTGGGCTTCTACTCTTCCCTCTAGACGGTTCAGTGAGGGCTACAGAGCGAAATTCTGGTCTGGAAGTGTTCTTGGAGGAAACCGAAGGGAGCCATCGGAGGCCAGGTGATTTGAGAGAATGCCGCTGACTATCCCGTAGCCACTGGCTTGTGATGGGTGTCTCTCCATCGGGGCCTCTGCAGTGTTGTTACCCGATCACTAAGCAGAAACTACACTTGAGGTCTTTTCCCGAGCTCAGTAGGCAGTCTGACTACCCGGACCCACAGGCCTATGGCTAAGAAGCAGCAGTCAGGCTCAGCTTCTAGTCAGTCAGGCCCTACAGTCACCGTGCCTGCCTGGTCTCTGCTTACAGATGCTGGCTCTGAAATGCAGGCTGAGAACTGACCACAGATCCGAAAATATTCAGGAAAAAAACTGTACTAACTTGTACAAACATCATTATTCTCAAAACAATATTCACACAGCACGTTCATTAAAATAGGCATGTAATCAGTTGGTAGGTAATTAAGGAGAACAGGATGTAGGTGTTATATGTAAATACAGTGCCACGTTATGAAAGGAACTTGTGAGGGTCCTGGATCTAGTCCCCACCCCCAAGAATACTGAGAAACACTATATTCAATAAAACGTGAAAGATGCTCAATACTTTATCATTAAATAGATTTTGTCAGGGTATATGATTTTACCCAACTATAGTCCAAGTTAGTATTCCGAACCTGCTACATGAAACCATGATGGCCAGTAGATCAGGTAAATTTTCAGTGATATTTTCAATTTATGATAGTCTTATTGAACCTAACACCACTGTAACTTGTTGAACACCAATACGTCACTCCCCAAGAATAACTCAGTAAAATGTTCTCCTAGAGTGTGCATGGCCCCAGCCCCGACTCCCAGAACTATAAAACTAATTCATTTGCAATATAATTCCTTCTGTTTATTTTAGCAAAAAAGAGCTATCATTTACAAATCCTTAAATAGAATACATTAAAAATATACATTACAAATGAACCTGCTTCGTTCTATGGTGTTAAAATAGGATTCTAACTATATTGAATGTCTTACTCTCATATCATTGGCTGAGGTAAAACATACCCTCAACAAGGCCACAGCTGAGGTTAGAATACCTTTTTCTGGAAGCCGTACCAGGTGACCAGTGAACACAGAACAATCAACTGTCTACATTCTGTAGCCGTGATGAGTGCGTGAGAAATACAGAAATTCTAGAATACAGTGATGCCCAGAGACTAGACTAACTGCATAGAAGAATGCAGGGATAAGAGGGAAAGGGACCAAACAGTGATAGGTCCTAGAGATACCTGAAAAATAATAGATACCCATAGAATCAGAGCCCCTTGGGAAAGTGCAAACGTGTGTGTGTGTGTGTGTGTGTGTGTGTGTGTGTGTGTGAGAGAGAGAGAGAGAGAGAGAGAGAGAGAGAGAGATTAACTCTGAGAGTAGAACTGAGAAGGGTTAAATGGCCTAATCACCACAGACAAAGGCAGTGGACAAAGGACTCCTGGACATGACAGAGTCACCTCAGGGGCAAGGCAGAGGATGAGAGGCTCAGAGGCCTCCTGGGCCACTTTGTTTTGACAGAGCAGACCTGTGGCTTCAATGAGGAGCCCTGCAGAAATCCATGTCTAAAGGGAGCCAGCAGATGGAAGAAGTCTGAGCTTTTGGACCTCACTGTGGCCGAGTGTGAGCAAGGACCTCAGCCGCTCCACGTGTCGTCAGATGACGTTCATGTTTGAGACGTCAGCTCAGCATATGTAACCCAGAGATTTAAGAAAGAAAATAAAGACAAAGAAAAAAAAACTAAATTTGGGCTAGAGAGATGATGGTTCAGTGGTTAAGAGCACTGACTGCTATTCCAAAGGTCCTGGGTTCAAATCTCAGCAACCACATGGTGGCTCACAACCATCCATAATGAGATCTGATGCCCTCTTCTGGAGTGTCTGAAACAGCTACAGTGTACTCACATATAATAAATAAATCTTTTTTAAAAAACTAAATTTACTGTGTGTCACATTTAGAGAAAACAGAAAAATTGAGAGATTTTAAAAGATGGGGGATAATGTCAAACAGAATGAGTTTTTTTTTTAAGCAAAACACATTTGTTAAATAAAAATTGACATATATTCCACTGTGAGAAATAGTCACAAAACTGGAGAATACAGATCAAGATTTTTTATTAAGAAAAATGATGTTTACATAACTTTGGAAACAAAACTAAACACCTATAAGGACATATGGCTTTCTAGGCAACGTACCCAAACTAGCCCCAAAGAACACAAAATACAAACTGAGAGTTTGTGTGGAAGACATAAAGTTATTCAACTTCTGGCCTATTTTTCTCATAAGACACGAAGCCACAAGTGCCACTAGCTTCTTCTAAAGGCTGATTGATCTTTGCTACTCAAATAATCCCCCAAACTTCCATTTCTTTAAACAATATATTTCTACTGAAACCTAATTAAGATTATTTTAAGATAGAAAAAGATAGAACTAGGGGCTAGAGAGATGGCTCACAGACACAATGGCCACAGACAAACTAGTAAAGACGTCTGTCAATGCGACAGGCCAGCCAGTGAAGAATGCTAGCATGTAAAGATCAGACAGCCAGTGTACTGACCGAGATGGACCCTAGAAAGCAGGTTCAAATCTTGGGTAAGCAGACAAACAAATGCTTTGCAAAAAATTACAGCAGAATCAAAATTCTATTTCTTTCCTCAGATAGCTTTTCTTCCAGGCTTTATGAAGTTTGTTCTCTTGGCTGAGAGCTTCCTGGCATCTCCTTTCTTTAGGGAGTCCCAGGTCACCTTCCTCATCTGATCCTGTTTCTAAATCCAAGTGATTTCCCACTAGCTAAGCAGCCTGGAGGGACTGGCTCTCTAGGGCGTCTCGATGTGTTGATAGATCCATTACCTCTCATTTGCCTCAATGGTCACGGGGCTGGATTGTTACTGATGCCTAAAAACTGAAAGATCAAAAGTGGGGGACCTCAGCTCCAGAAAATCTGTGGGTACGCACACGCACCTATCCCACTCCACAATCCACTCTACAGGATTTAGTCCTACAGCAGTTAGTAGGACGACAAACCCGCAACCACTTTCACTTTTTCACTGGCCGAGGCCCTCTCAAGATAGAGTGTAATTCTTACAAATGAGATTCAAAAAGAAGAATAAATGAAAATTTTCATTAACCTGATTCAACACAGACGTATAACCAATGTTCATTTCTTAGTTCATTTCTTATTAAGTATTTTGTGATGAGATAGGATGCTAGCATTCATGAACCCTAAACAGAAGATATGCAATAATAATCTGTATTGTCTTCACGACCCTGAAATATTTACCTGTACATCTTTTAGATTTCCAAATATTTAAATGTCATACACAGGGCTCGGAGAGATGGGTCAGCCATTAAGAACACTGGATGTTCTTCCAGGAGTTCTGGGTTGTATTCCCAGCACCACATTCAGCTTACTGCTATCAATAACTCCAGGTCTAAGGGATTTGATCTACTCTGCTGGCTTCTGTGGACACCATACACACACATTATGCACACACAAACACACATATAGGCAAAATATTCATACACATAAAAAATTCACACACAAATATCAGCATAAAAGCAATCATCTTACCAGGAATCATGAAAGTCATTTTCACGAAATTTAGAAACAATAGACTATTGTGGTAGGGTTTTGATTGATCAATAGTACTCAAAAGGAAGAAAATCTGAATTCTGCAACTCTAGCAAGGAGAAACAAATTCTGTTTGCAGTTAGGATATGTACCTGGGAGAGGGTGAAATTAAACAAACAAACAAACAAACAAAAGCCAGAAAATTTCAGAAAGCAACAAGCAGTCAAAGGGTAGCTGCCTTTCTCAGATGTCAACACACACTATAAAGCCTGAGCTAGGAAAGCACCACGTAAGAAGCAGGACTAAGCGGTGTGGTGGTACACACCTTTAATCCCAGAGGAAGCAGGCCACAAAAACAAACAAACAAAAGTTGTCAAAAGGAAAGACAAACAGAAACAAGCACACACACACACACACACACACACACACACACAGGAATTCTGAATATGGTAAACTTGGGGTTTGAAGACAGTAAAGAAAAAGGACTAGCTTTTTTCTTAAGACATCTCTGTAGCCAACTGGAACAGAAAAATGCATCTAGACCTTATACTACATAGTCAGGATATGTTCTCAAAGGTCAGAATTTCTAAGAGTTAAAATATGAGGGCTGGGAGACATGGCTCTGGTCTTCCAGAGATCCTGAGTTCAATTCCCAGCAACCACATGATAGCTCACAACCATCTGTAATGGGGTCTCACGCCCACTTCTGGTGTGTCTGAAAAGAGCAATGGTGTACTCATATACATATAATAAATAAATAAATCTTTAAAAAAAAGAGTTAAAATATAAAATCATAAGAAGCCCCAGAAGGCAGGTATGAATTCCTTTAAAATATCAGAATGGTAACATCTTCCTAAAGCCATAAACAAACAAGCAAAAACAGCAACAAACATCAACAACAAAAATCCTGGTATTTTCAACTACAAGAAAAACATAGGTACATCGGGAAAAAAAAAAATCAACAATGCTTTTAAAGCCAAAAGAAAAATAACAAGTTGGATTCTGCTGGATGTTACTAGTCCAATCACAGATGGGTAGATATTCTAGGGAAAACAACCTAGAAGCATCTATTTACAATCACAAGATCCTTACTCAGTGACCCAATAATTCTACTTCTGGGTGTTTAAGCTGTTACACATCTCACGGACCCAAGTCCGTCTGTTACAGCACCTTCAGAGCAGCGGAAAGTGAAGTTCCTCTCTATAAGAAGTGGCCATGATTTATCCCACCATGAAACCCTATGCACTCACTATGCAACTGTCCCTATTTGTTTACATTTCCATACAAAGTCCAGAATAAAACTAGACAAAGGTAGAACAAGATCAGACTGTTCATTGCATTTCTTTTATGGTAATCTGAGAAATGAACCACATCTCCTATTTAAAATATATATATATATATATATATATATATATATATATATATATATGCCAGGCGTGGTGGCACACGCCTTTAATCCCAGCACTTGGGAGGCAAAGGCAGGCAGATTTCTGAGTTCAAGGCCAGCCTGGTCTACAAAGTGAGTTCCAGGACAGCCAGGGCTACACAGAGAAACCCTGTCTTGAAAAACCAAAAAAATATATATATATATATATATAATTTAATTGTAAAAAGTATTTACACATAGTCAAAGACCTATTTGTGGAAACTTGTCTTAAACAGCTTCAATACACCTGCCCTGTTGCCGTTTCCCTCCTCCTGCTTCAGCTAACAGAGTCTCTGAAACAGGCCAGAGGCACCGACTCTGACTCCTTCCTCTGGGGCGCAGCGGCTGATCCTCAGCAGCTCATGTGTCACAGCCTTTGAAGGAGAAAGAGAGGGAGACATCTGGTGTCTGTCCTGTTTAACCACTGCTGCTGTGCTGTCCTCTCCCTCATTCCTTAATCTGCAACCGCCTTCTCTATTCTTCATGCAAATCCTCATTCTCCACCCCTGCCATCACATGTCGGAAATGTATTATTATGTGTCAAGAACTGTTTACTTAAGTAAATACTCATACCAACAGTTTACTATTATTGTTTGTTGTTGTTGTTGTTGTTGTTCTTTTTTGGTTTTGACCTTATATTATTTTCTCACTTTATTTTTTTGGAAAAGCATGTTCTTTTATTGAAAAAAAGAAGTAGAAGGAGTGGACCCTGGTTCTGGAAAGGCTCAAAGCATCAGTGTAGGGGAATACCAGAACAGGGAAGTGGGAAAGGGTGGGTGGGGGAACACAGGGAGGGAAAAGGGCATATGGGACCTTTGGGGGGCAGGGAACCAGGAAAATGGAAATGAAATGTAAATATAGAATATATTCAATAAAAAAAAGAAAAAAAGAAAAAAGGAGTAAAAAACATTTTACGATAAAATTGAAGATTTACATGGAAAATATTTCTGATAAAATAGAAGAGATATATGGAAAAACATTAAAACTGACAATTTTCATGAAAAATTAAAGAGTAAAGTGGTAGACATAAAAACATTGCTAAATTAATTGAAAAAGGAAGTAGAAACATTTTATGATAGAATTGAAGATTTACATGGAAAATATTTCTGATAGAATTGAAGAAAAATGTAGAAAAACATGTTAAAATTGAAGACTATCATGGAAAATTTTATATAGATATAATAATGGTAGGCATGAAAGTATTCCTAAGTGTATTAAAAGTGGAATTATAAACATTTTCTGATAAAGTTGAAGATTTACATGGAAAATATTTCTGATAAAATTCAAGAAATATTTAGAAAAACATGTTAAAATTGAAAATTATCATAGAAAATTAAACAGATAAAATGGTAGGCATATAAATAATTCTAAGTTGACTGAAAGTGGAATTATAAGCGTTTTCTGGTAAAATTGAAGATTTACATGGAAAACTTAAGAAATATATAGAAAAACATGTTAAAATTAACTATTTCATGGAAAATGGTAGACATAAAAACCTTCCTAAATTAATTGAAGATGGAATTAAAAACATTTTGTGATAAAATCAGAGAATTATATGGAAAACATTTCTGATAAAATAGAAGAAATATATAGAAAAACATGTTAAAATTGAAGATTATCATGAAAAATAGTGCAGATAAAATGGTAGGCATAAAAGACAATACTAAATTAATTGAAAGAGGAATTACAAGCATTTTCGGATAAAATTGAAGATTTACATGAAAAATATTTGTTAGTCTATGTCTTTTTTATTGGGGAATTGAGTCCATTGATGTTAAGAGATATTAAGGAATAGTGATTGTTGCTTCCTGTTATTTTTTATGTTATTTTTATGTTTGCGTGGATATCTTCTTTTGGGTTTCTTAGAAGAAGATTACTTTCTTGCCTTTTCTAGGGTGTAGTTTCCCTCCTTGTGTTGGCATTTTCCATCTATTATCCTTTGTAGGGCTGGATTTGTGGGAAGATATTATGTAAATTAATTTTATCATAGAATATCTTGGTTTCTCCATCTATGGTGATTGAGAGTTTTGCTGGGTATAGTAGTCTGGGCTGGCATTTGTGTTCTCTTAGGGTCTGTATGAGGTCTGCCCAGGATCTTCTAGCTTTCATCATCTCTGGTGAGAAGTCTGGTGTGATTCTGATAGGTCTGCCTTTATAAGTTACTTGCCCTTTTCCCCTTACTGCTTTTAATATTCTTTCTTTGTTTAGTGCATTTGGTGTTTTGATTATTATGTGCGGGGAGGACTTTCTGTTCTGGTCCAGTCTATTTGGACTTCTGTAGGCTTCTTGTATGTTCATGGGCATCTCTTTCTTTAGGTTAGGGAAGTTTTCTTCTATAATTTTGTTGAAGATATTCACTGGCCCTTTAAGTTGGAAATCTTTGCTCTCTTCTATACCTATAATCCTTAGGTTTGTTCTTCTCATTGTGTCCTGGATTTCCTGGATGTTTTGGGTTACAAGCTTTATGCATTTTGTATTTTCTTTGACTGTTGAGTCAATGCTTTCTATGGTGTCTTCAGCACTTGAGATTTAACTTCATTGTTTCAAGTGCTTAAAGAATATATCTGATTCATATGAAAATAAGGCAATTTTCTTGGTACAAATATTAAGATGCTTACTATAAGTAAAACAGAAGGGACATGTGAAAAATCATTCACATTATCCTGATCATAAAATCATTTTCCAAGTGTTTATATGCAAGCATGTGATTACCAAATATATATCCTCAACAACATTCGTGTGTGGAGGTGCTTACAGCATCAGATAGGAAGAGGAGAGAGGCTCAGATCTCACAATCTCTCCTTCCTAAAGAGCCTAAGGAACTCCTAGCAGTCTTCAGGATTCAGTGTTTCTACAAGCTCCACCTAAAATCCACCCTAAAATCGCAATGGGCCTTTGAAAGACACAAGCCATATCCAAACTAGAGCAGCCTATCATCATGAACTATAAAAACAGTGGAAACAATGGCAAAGCCCCCAAATTAGGTCCCAAGGTCCAAAGCAAAAACAAGTCAGCTGCCAAAGATAAAGATGCTTAAAGGCCATTGCAGCTACTGCATCAGAACTCTGAGGAAATGCATGACTCTTCATGGTCAGCTTAAGAACTCTGCGCCTTGTTACCTTTGCAGGTTGACGAACAACCTTTCCAGATGAACAGCATCTCAAAAACGAACTTATACACATCCTCACTTAGGAAACTACTCCAGAAGATATTCTTCTGTCACAAGTGCGTGAACCAAGACAGAAGAGAACGTGAGAAGGAAGCGTGAGGATGCAGATGGACAGGCGCTCTCTACCACGCATGGCGCAGCAGAGAAGAGGTCAAAGCAGGGTGAGAAGAAGGAACCTTTAGATTTGAGAGAGCATTTCCATAGACACTCTGGGGATAATGATAAGTAAAAGAAAATAAAGCCATTGCATCAAAAAATGTATTAACTTTTGGAGAAACAAACTGTTCAGACATCAAGAAACCAAGCAAAGATGGAGTGATAGATGTGATCATTCAACACAGCCTCGGAGATTCAACAAGCAAAGCTGTGCAGTTGTGATTTCCTGCGAATAAAAGCAGGAAAAAATTAGCTTTTGAGATGGCCTATTGTGGGTCAAAACTTGTGTGGAGGGAGCTGGGGAAGATGGTTCAGTGGTTAAAGCACTGGCTGCTCTTCCAGAAGCACCTAATTTGATTTCCAGCACCCACGTGGGAGCTCACAACGGTCTGTAACTCCAGTTTCAGGGTATCCAATGCCCTCTTCTGGCCTCTGCAGGCACTGCACACATGTAGGATACAGACATACAAACAGGCAAAACATATACAGAAAAAACCAAACCAGCCAACTCTAGTCTCAAATTTGCAATCTTCCCGCCTTATCCTTCCAAATGTTGGTATTACAGATATGTGGTACTTTGCTTAGATTTAGGAATGAGGAAAATTCCTCCCCTTTAAAAGAAAGAAGACACTAGAGTATAGGCAAAAAGGTCAGAGGATATTTATTTCAGTGTGTTGCTTGAGGTGACCTGAGACGCCAGCGCCACCAGCCAGCATAGGGAGCGCTGACCCTGCAGCACTGGTGTACACACTGTAATCTGATGCTCTGTCGTAATTCTGTGATTCTGGTGTTTACGTATAACTGATAAAATTTTAAAGTAAACTCAAAACAAACAAAACCAAAAGCCTAGGTGTTCCTTAAGAATGTATTTCAACACAATAACTTTAACCCTAATTCTGAACTATGAAATAGTGATTTGTTCATTTTTATGACAGGGTCTCATTCTGTAGCCTAGGCTACCCTCTTTTTCTAGAAAAGAATTTTTTCATATCTTTTAATGTGTGTGTGTGTTTCCACATGCAGACAATGGCATATGCATGGAGGGCAGCAGATAACTTGCAGGAGTCAGTTCTCTCTTTCTATTATGTGGGTTCTCGGGAGCAAACTCAGGTCTTTGGTATTGGCAACAAATATTCTGATCCACTGAGCCATCTTGATGGTCCTGAGCTGGCCTTTAGTTCACAATCCTCTTGTCTCTGGCTCCCTGGTGCTGAGATTGTCACTATGCCATGCTTAAATATGAGCTATAAGAAACAGATGACACCACAGAGACAAACGGCACTCCTCTCCGTCGCCTTGGTGTGTGTTCGTCGGCGCACTGATAACCACTCTTCCTACACATACATACTGCTGACATGGAGCAGGTTCCCTCCTAAGGGGAAAGCCCACACTTTCAACCAAAGAAAAGAAACTAAAGGAAGCTGGGGAAAATAAAACAAAGGGGATTTGATTATAAAGAGGGAAAGCAGAGGGTTTATGGGATAGTAGAGGGCATGCAGAAGACATGTAAAGAGGAAGGTTGGGGAACAAGGGTAGCCAGGGCTAGAAGTTTGTGCTCTTCCAAGAGGCCAAGGTATGGAACTTCCTTGATTTAGAACTGGAGGTGGATTTCCCTGCTTTCAGGAGCCGTGAAGCACAGGGGAACATGCTGTACAGTCAGTCCAAGAACACAGTGTCAAATGCTGCCATAGCCCCCTCTGAAGAATAAACCATGTATGTCTTCTCCCGTATTGTTTTAAAGGGTGATTTAGTAGATCCTGTGGCCACCATTAATGGTTCACCTCAGCGTGGTTTCCATAATGACTTATGACTTGCAGCTATTGTGATTTTAGTCATAATAATTTCACACCAGGGCTATTCTGTACACACACACACACACACACACACACACACACACACAGAGTCAGTTGAATTAGGTCTTGGCTGTCCAGGAAGAACGCTATTCCAGGGTTTCTCTTGGAGTTCTTGGTACTCATGCTTTGGCTTATACTTGTTAGCATCTTTTGGGGATGTTAGAGAAAGTTTCCAATTTAATCAACAATGTATTTTCTAGAGCAGCACTATCCTTTACTGCCTTTAATTGGGTTCAAACACTAACTACTAAAGGACTACTAGGTTCTTTAAACTCTCTGTTCTCTGAAAATTTCATAGATTCTTCCTTTTCTAATAAATTCAATTTTAGCACATTTTATGGACCTTGCTTTAAAACTCCCAGCCAGGGCTGCGATTGGAACTCACAGCTCCAGACACTGGTGTGGGAGCAGAAAGACCATACATAGCATTGGTCACTAAGCAGCTGGACTGACAGCCCCGCCCACAATACTACTCCATATCAATACATACATACATACATACATACATACATACATACATAAAAGGCAACCAGAAAGTGGTTTCTCCTCAACCAGGGAGGTACTCTTCAAGTGGGCAGGAATTTGCCCATGTGGCATGTTAACCCAGACAAAGGAAAGGAGACACCAGGATGTCCTGCTGGCCAGAGACAGGACGTCTCCAGGGGTTACAGGAGCATTTTCCTGAGTCTGCAGAGACCTAGGGTGGAAGGTGTCCCCAAGGCCAAGTAGGAAGATTTAAGGACACCAGTCATGAAGACTTTCATGGGCACTGTCTCTTCCACACTATGGACTGTAAAAGCCATTGTTGTCAAATATGCTCAGGCTTCTAGAACCTAAGGAAGCAAAGGCTGGCTAGTCATGTTTCTGTCTGGGAAAGCCAAGGAACCCCAAGAGTGAATAAAACACGCTTCCTGTTTTCAAAGAGTCTAGCCTAGCACATCAGTTTTACTAAAAGTATTTTTTTTTCAATAAATACTTTGCATTCCACATACCGAAATCATTTCCAGATGGACCAGAGGCCATATGTAACACTGGGAGAAAACAGAATGAAAGGTTATTATAAAGTCGGAGAGAGAAAGATTTCAAAGTATGAAAGCAATGGGAAAGCTATAGAAGGGGTTGCCAGGATTAATTACACAGTGGAGAGGATTTCTGAACATTAAAACGTAAATAAAACGCGGCCAGTGAACTGAGAAAAGTGTTTTGTTAGGATGTGACAACAGAAAAATGGAAATGAAAACTCATCTTGCCCAAAAAAAGATAGTAAAGAAAAGTCTTGAAAAGTGGGTTCAAAATAAAAAAAAAATGCATTTAAGAGACGAACAGAAATCACAGAAAAATATCATCTCTCAAGTGCTTGGAGATTTGCACATTAAAAATAAGGTATTTTAAAAGACTCATACACATATTTCTCAGTGCTGATGAGGTTGTGGTAAAACAGGATCTTCCCCACAGGGATGAGTAACTACAACTTTTTGAAAACCAATTGCAGCTTGACAGTATGCCAAGGACTCTGTAGTTTCTGTACTCAGGAAGCTGAGAGAGGGGGACTAAGAGTTCGAGACCAGCCTGACTGTCCTCAACAAGGTCCTACCTCAACAAAACAAAACGAAATTTACAAGATCCCTAAAAATGTTTTGTACTCAGAACATAGGCTTCAGGAAATCTGTCCTGTGAAGCACTAACTTTAACTAATGAGATATTCACCGAAAGCCACTTTATTCTGCCAAAATAAAACAACATAAATACCCAACGTGGTCCAAGTAGATCAGTTGGTTCAGAATGTGATGGTATCATAGTAACATAGAAATGGCTAATTTACAAGGTAAACTGAGTTGGGGAGATATTAAGATTATCTATTCAATGTGATGATCTGTTTTATTGTTTACTTTTTTGTTTTTGTTTTGTTTTGGTGGTGGTAGGCAGCGGAGGTTTTGCTGTTGTTTTTGTTTTGTTTTGTTTTGTTTTGTTTTCTGAGATAAGGTCTTTTGGTTACTTAGACTGACCCGGAGTTCACTTTGTTGCCCAGTCTAGCCTCAAGCTCCAGCCGTCTTAATGCTGGACTTACTGCTGTGAGCCCCCAAAGATGGCTATACACAACCGTCACGTTTTAACCGAGAACCTCACGAATGCTAAGCCTTCTACCTACAGAGCTATTTCCCATCTCTGTCCTTTTTGTTGTTGGCAGTGTTAATTTATAATTGTCATAAAAGTTACCCTAAAAGCACGTATTTAAAAAATAAGTGACTGCCCCAGAGGCACTGCAGGCGTGGCTGCTGAGCCACATGTGCGTCAGTGGGTGGCAGGGGGGAGAGAGGCTGTGTCTATCCTCGGTGTATTGACCTGTAAACACTGACCTATAGATGATTAGTAGCCTAAAATTGCCCGGAAGAGTGAACCTTAGACGACCAGCAGTGCGGTGCCAAGCAGACCCAGATGGACTTCAAGGAAGGGGAGCAAGCTGGAGGCTTGGACTTCCTGCCCCAGGTGGCAGTGAGCCTAAGACAGACAACCATCACCAAAACGGGCCACTTGGGTGGAATGGGCAAGTATAGAACCCAAGAGGACCACCAGATTAGCACCGTAAGACCACTCCTGAGAAGATCCCGGGCACTGCTAAGAGGAGCAAGTAAGTGGTGGAGAGACAGAAGAGAAAGAGAAACACAACAATGTGTGCACTGGGAAGAGGTAGAACTGGAGACTCGAAGGTTGTGAGGAACAGATGCTGTGAGTAGCCAATGATGCCACCTGGGACCGTGATAGGGTCCTGGCCTGTGCTGCCACTAGGAGCCACCTCTGTGTCTGTGATGCTGCAGCAGCAGAGCTGATACCCCCAAAGGCCAGGCAGATGTCTCTAGTTTAGTCTTATCGCTCAGGGACATGTTGATGTCAGGATTGTGCAGATGTGGCCCCACCCGGCACCTGGGCATCATGGGCGAGGTGGCCCTGAGGGCAGGAGAGCAGGCGAGCTGCCCCTGCCCCTAGCCAGCTGCAGTACTCATGAGAGCAGGCCCTGTACACTGTGGGCGTGCTAGCTCCAAGGATATGAGCATGAGAGAGCTGGCTCTCCCACGTGTCTCCTATGCGGTGATATGGACAAAGGAGAGATACCCTCCTCTCCCCTTGACCCTCACCAACTGTGGCAGGAGGGAGACCTGGCCCTGGCGTCATGAAAGCAGAAGAGCTGACCTTGCCCTTTATGAACTACAGCACTCAGAAGAGAGGGCCCTGTACCTCGCCTGGCCAATACAGAGAGCTAGCCTTGGATGTGGTGGTTACAGGTAGGCCAGCCTGCAGAAGCTCTTGGGGCTCTTGCCTGTTGGGCAGTGACAAAAGGAAAGGTGTCCTTCTCCAGAGCCTCCCTTGTCCCTCACCATCTATGGCAGGTGGGAGAGCTGGCCCCGGGATCATGAGAATAGACTTGGCCATAACACTCAACGGCTGCAACAATTGGGAGAGTGGGCCCTGCACCTCCCCTGGGCAGCAGGATAGAACTGGCCCTGGTTGCAGGGGTTGCTCGTAAACTGGCTCCTTGGCTGTGAGAGCAGAAGAGCTAGCAGACTGACCAGCTCAGGCACCTCTCAGGCCCGGATCCAGGGCTTTGAGTCAGCCCACCCCAACATCTACCCTATGGATGAACTGCTGGAGTGCATGAAGGGGCTGGTCCTCCAGATCCAAAACTACAGGAACTCTGTGATACAGGCAGCAATAGGATAAACAAGAGGAGTCCCAGTGAGGCTCCAGTAATAAGAGTAGCAGAAGTGAGAGGCCTTGTACCAGAAGAAGGAGTCATTGCAATGAACTCTTGCAAGCAAAGAAGTGTAGACAAAAGGGTATACTGTGGGATACACTACAGCTTCCATAATGAGACTTTTTTTTCTGTTAGTGAGGAGGTTGCAAGGGTAGAGGACAGGTGTGAGGGGAGTGGGGGATGAGCAGGACTGGGGTACATGTTGAAACTCACAAAGAACCAATACAGAGTTACAAAAATAAATGAATTGGGGTTGGGTGGGAGGGGCATGCACACCCTTAATTCCACCAGTCGGGAGGCAGAAGCTAGCCTGAATTTCAGTACAACCAGGGCTATACAGAGAAATTCTGTCTCAAAAAAATGAAAGCTAATAATCATAATCATAATAAACAAATGAGCAAAAAATTACTTATGCCTCTGTATAATAGTAATGAACAACCAGAAAGAGATTTTAAAACTAGTTTTATTTATAGTAATATCAAAAAGAATATAATATTTAAAAATGAACTTGACCAAAGAAGAAGAAAAAAGTGTCTGTTTTTGTTCTTCCTTTTTAGAAACAGCCTCACCATTCTCCAAAGTGATCATTCTCCTATTGAAAGTGTGTTCCCGTGGCTTTTACCCAGAGTTGTGCAACTGGAATGGAACTCAGCATTAAAATGTTTACCGCACGTTCCCAGCCGTTCTACTCCCTAGCCAGTACTAAGCAACCACCAACCCACCCTCTGTCTCGACAGAATTCCCTAGTTTTGACATTGCATATAATCAGATTGCATAATGTACAACCACCTATGACTGGCTTGTTTGACCACTGACTTTTCAAAGCTCATTCCTTTTGTAGCATGCCTCAGCACTCTGCCTTCTGAATATAGCACATTTTATCTGTTCACTGGCTGATCGGCATCAGAACTGTTTCTACTTTGGGAGATATTATAAACAATCCAGATATGATAATCCAGACAAACATTTTTATAGGGAAATAATTTCATTTCTCTAGAGTATATACCTAGGGCCTGAGTGACAATATCTTTAAAAATCATTTTTAAAAACTATTTTAAAATGCTTCCAAAGGCAGTTGAACTGATTTATATTACAAGGTATGTGTGCCCCTCTGAAAAGACCAAATTTTCAGATAATAGGCACAGAAGGAAAAGAAGAAATATTTTTCATCTTATTTCTTTAGAAAGAAAGGAACAGAGACAGAGTGTCATCCACAAGGCATGCATGGTGGCCAGAGGACAACTTTTGGGAATTGGTTTACTCCTTCTATCATTCGGCTCTCAAAGACTGAGCCCAGGTCTTCAGGATTGGCAGCAGGAATCTTTATGCACTGAGCTATCTCACTGAGCCTAAAGACATAGAACACATTTAAAAAAAAATAATTGTAACAGAAAACATTCCAGAGTTAGAAAAAGAGAGAGTAATCTAGACAAAGGAGACATTTAGGACACCAATCAGACATGATCAGAGAAGGACTACGTTATAATTAAAACACAAAATATACTGGAAAATTTTTGTGAGCCACAACAGAGAAGCATCGAGTCACATAAAAAGACAGGCCCATCAAAATAACAGCAGATTAATCAACTGAAAATTTAAAAGCCAGGAAGCCTGGGAGCGACTACTTCAAGTTCTACAAGACAACTGCCAACCCCAACTGTGATCTCCAAAAACGTTACTGTCATAATTGAAAGAAAAATAATAGTTTTCCATGATAAAAATAGTCTAAAAGAATTCATGACCACTAAGTCAGTGCTACAGAAAATATTCGAAGGAATGAAGAAAAAAACCTATAAACCCACAGAAAAGAATAAACCACATAAAATAATAGTTAAGCAAGAGAGGAAGAGGGAGTAGAGGAGGAACTACAAAATCAACAAAATTTCAAGAATCAATATACAACATTCAGTTATAATAGTGAATGATTAATGATCTCATCTCCCCACTCAAAAGGCACACATTACTAGATTAGATCAAAAAGTAGGAAACATGTATGCCCCAATTATAGGTCCACCCAACTTCATAAAATAACAAGAAGATACAAATTAGCCCTAGCACAAGAAGAGGGGCAACTTCAATATTCACGCTCACCAACTGACAGGTCATTCTAACAACAACAACAAAAAATTAGATGTGTGAATCAACAGACACTATATATCAAATGGGCTTAACAAACATCTACAGACCATTCTATCAAAACACTGGAGAAGAATTTATTTTTCTCCATTGAACCTTTTCCAAAATAAATCAAATGCTAGAGGGAAGGAGGGAGAGACAGAGACAGAGATAGGCAGAAACAGAGACAGACAGAGACAGAAAGACAGAGATAGAAAAAGAGAGGGAGAAAGAACAGGAGGTTGGTGGGTTGGAGATGGAGGTAGATCTGGGAGGAGCTGGGTGGTAACTATAATAAAATGTATAGAATTCTTATAAGCCGGGCATGGTGGCACACGCCTGTAATCCCAGCACTTGAGAGGCAGAGGCAGGTGGATTTCTGAGTTCAAGGCCAGCCTGGTCTACAAAGTGAGTTCCAGGACAGCCAGGGCTACACAGAGTGAAACCCTGTCTCAAACAAAACAAAACAAAACAAAACAAAACAAAACAAAACAAAACAAAACAAAACAAAACAAAACAAAAGAATTCTTACAGAAATAATAAAAATATTATTTAAAAAACAAACCATATATTAGGATACAAAACATCTCAACAGTTACTTCAAAATTGAAATAATTACTTGTGTCTGATGACAGTAGACAATGACTACACTAGATCATACATGTGGTAGTTTGAATGTAATTGGCACCCATAGACACGTAGGGAGTAACACTGTTAGTATGTACCCTTGTTAGAGTAGGTGTGGCCTTGTTGGAGTGTGTCACTGTGTGTCACTGTGGGGGCAGGCTTTGAGGCCTTTTATGTGATCAAACTCTGTGTGTGATGGAATGGTCTCCTGCTGCCTCCAGTTCAAGGTGTGGAACTCTTGGCTCCTCCAGCTCCTTGTCTTCCTGGATGCCGCCATGCTTCCCACTATGATGACAATGGACTAAACTTCTGAAACTATAAGCCAGCCCCAATTAAATATTGTCTTTTATAAAAGTTGCTGCGATCATGATATCTATTTACAGCAATAAAACTCTTACTAGACACATGGAGATTAAATAACCCTCAATTGAATCATGAATGAGTCCTTGAAAAAATCAAGAAGGAAAAATTTTAAATCCTAGACTCAAATGATAATGAAATACATAGCATACCAAAACTTCATGGGATTAAGCAAAATCAATTTTAAGAAGGAAGGACTTATCTCTGAGAGCTTACATTAAGAAATCAGATCCATGCCCAGATATCCCTCAAAAGAGGAATGGATACAGAAAATGTGGTATATTTATACAATGGAGTACTACTCAGCAATTAAAAATAATGAACTCATGCAATTTGTAGGTAAATGGTTAGATCTGGAAAATATCATCCTAAGTGAGCTAACCCAATCACAAAAGAATACACATGAAATGCAATCACTGATAAGTGGATATTAATGAGCCCAGAAGTCCTAAATGCTCAAGGCACAATTAGCAAGTCAAATGACTCCCAAGAAGAAGAAAGGAGAGGACCCTGGGCCTGTAAAGATTGGATCCAGTTTTGTAGACCCAGAACAGAGAAATCGTGGGGGGGGGAATGATTGGGGAATAGCTGGGGGGGGAGGAATTATGGGACATATGGTGGGGGAGAACTGGGAAAGGGGAAAGCCTTTGGAATGTAAACATAGAATATAGAAAATAAAAATTAAATTAAAAAAAAGAAATCAGATTCAATAAAGAGAGAGAATTTCAGACCAATTTCTCTTGTGAATATTGATGCAAAGAATATTCATTAAAATACTTACAAACTGAATCCAAGAACACATAAAAGATATTATCCAACATGATCAAATAGGCTTCATTCCAAGGATGCAGGAGCGGTTCAATATACAAAAATCTATCAATGTAATCCACGATATAAACAAACTGAAAGAAAAAAAAACCACATAATCATCTCAGTAGATGCCAGAAGAGCAGGGATATAATAAAAAGACCTAAACATAATAAAGGCAATATATAACAATATATAACCAACATCAAATTAAATGGAGATAAATTTAAAGCATTTCCATTAAAATCTGGGACAAGACAAGGCTGTCCACACACACTCCCCATATCTCTTAGATACAGCACTTGAAGTTGTACTTAGACAAATAAGACAACTAAAGGAGATCACGGGGATACAAATAGGAAAGGAAGAAAACCAAGTATCACTATTCACAGATAATATGATAGTATACATAAGTGACCCCCAAAAGTTCTACCAGAGAACTCCTACAGCTGATAAATCCCTTCAGCAAAGTGACTGGATACAAAATTAACTCAAAGAAATCAGTAGCCATGCTCGCTTCTGCAGCACATATACTAAAACTGCAACAATACAGAGAAGATTAGCATGGCCCCTGTGCAAGGATGACACGCAAATTTGTGAAACTTTCCATATTTTTATCATAGATGGAGCAAACAAGATATTCCATGACAAAACCAAATTTACACATATCTTTCCACAAATCCAGCCCTTCAAAGGATAACAAATGGAAAACTCCAACACCAGGAGTGAAACTACACCCTAGAAAAATCAAGAAAATAATCTTCTTTTAACAAACTAAAAAGAAGAGAGCCACATAAACAGAATTCCAGCTCTAACAACAAAAATAAAGGAAGTAACAATCACTCTTCCTTAATTTCTCTTAATATCAATGGACTCAATTCCCCAATAAAAAGACACAGACTAACAGACTGGATATGTAAACATTTTGCTGCATACAAGAAACCCACTTCAGTGACAGAGACAGACACTACCTCAAAGTAAAAGGCTGGAAAACAATTTTCCAAGCAAATTGTCCCAAGAAACAAGCTGGAGTAGCCATTCTAATTTTAAATAAAATCAACTTTCAACCTAAAACTATTAAGAAAGATAAGGAAGGAGACTTCATATTCATCAAAGGAAAAATCTACAAAGAAGAACTCTCAATTCAGAACATCTATGCTCCAAATGCAAGGGCACCCACATTCATAAAAGGAACTTTCCTAAAGTTCAAAGTATACATTGCACCTCACATAATCATAATGGGAGACTTCAACTAACCACTCTTATCAATGGAAAGATCATGGAAACAGGAACTAAACAGAGAAACAGTGAAACTAACAGAAGTTATGAACCAAATGGATTTAACAGATATCTGTAGAAAATTTTATCCTAAAACAAAAGAATATACCTTCTTCTTATCACCTCACAGTACCTTCTCCAAAACTGACCATATAATCAGTAACAAAACAGATACAAGAAGATTGAAATAATCCCATGCATCCTATGAGATCACCATGGACTAAGACTGGTTTTCAATAACAACAAAAACAATAGAAAGCTCACATAGACATGGAAACTGAACAACATTCTACTCACTGATAACTTGGTCAAGGAAGAAATAAAGAAATTAAAGACTTTTTAAATTTAATGAAAATGAAGGCACAACATACCCAAACTTATGGGACACAATGAAAGCAGTACTAAGAGGAAAACTCATAGCTCTGAGTGCCTCTAAAAAGAAACTGGAAAGATCATACACTAACAGCTTGACAGCACATCTGAAGGCACTAGAACAAAATGAAGCAAATATGCCCAAGAGGAGTAGACAGCAGGAAATAATCAAACTCAGGGCTGAAATCAACAAACTAAAAACAAAAAGAACTACACAAAGAATCAACCACACCAGGAGCTGGTTCTTTGAAAACAACAACAACAACAACAACAACAACAACAACAACAAGATAGATAAACCCTTAGCCAGGCTAACCAAGGTGCTCAGAGACAATATCCAAATTAATAAAATCAGAAATGAAAAGGGAGGCATAATAACAACAGATACTGAGGAAATCCAAAAAAAAATCATCAGACAAAAACCTATACTCAACAAAACTGGAAAATCTGGATGAAATGGACTATTTTCTAGACAGATACCAAGTACCAAAGTTAAATCAGGATAAGATAAACCATCTAAACAGTCCTATAATCCCTAATGAAATAGAAGCATTAATAGTCATTAATAGTCTTCCAACCAAAAAAAAAAAAGCCCAGGACCAGATAGGTTTAGTTTAGAGTTCTATCAGACCTTCAAAGAAGACCTAATACCTAATACTCTTCAAAACTATTCCACAAAATAGAAACAGAACACTACCCAATTTGTTCTATAAAGCCACAGTTACTCTGATAACTAAACCACACAAAGATCCAACAAAGAAAGAGAGCCTAAGACCAATTTCCCTTATGAATATCGACACAAAAATATTCAATAAAATTCTCACAAACTGAATCCAAGAACACATCAAAACAATCATCTATTATGATCAAGTAGGCTTCATCCCAGGGATACAGGCATGGTACAATGTATGTAAATCTACCAATTTAATCCACTATATAAACAAAGAAAAAAGCCACCTGATCATTTCATTAGATGTGGAGAAAGCATTTGACAAAATCCAACATGGAATTTTGATGGGGATTACATTGTCCCCTTCATGTTAAAAGTCTTGGAAAGATCAGGAATTCAAGGCTCATACCTAAACATAGTAAAAACAATATACAGTAAACCAGTAGCCAACATCAAACTAAATGGAGAGAAACTTGAAGCAATCCCACTAAAATCAGGGACTAGACAAGGCTGCCCACTCTCTCCCTACTTTCAATATGGTACTTGAAGTCCTAGCCAGGGCTATTAGACAACAAAAGGAGGTCAAAGGGATACAAATTAGAGAGGAAGAAGTCAAAATATCACTGTTAGCATATGATATGATAGTATACTTAAGTGACCCCCAAAATTCCACCAGAGAACTCTTTAACCTGATAAACAATTTCAGTAAAGTGGCTGGATATAGAATTAACTCAAACAAATCAGCCTCCCTATACTCAAAGGATAAAGAGGCTAAGAAAGAAATTAGGGAAATGACACCATCCAAAATAATAACAAATAATACAAAATACCTTGGTGTGATTTTAAACAAGCATGTGAAAGATCTGTATAACAAGAACTTCAAGTCTCTGAAGAAAGAAATTGAAGATGTCAGAAGATGGAAAGATCTCTCATGCTCATGGATTGGCAGGGTTAATATGGTGAAAATAGCCATCTTGCCTAAGGCAATTTATAGATTAAATGCAATCCGAATCAAAATTCCAGCTCAATTCTTCATAGACTTAGAAAATTTATCTGGAATAATAAAAAGCCCAGGATAGCAAAAACTATTCTCAACAATAAAAGAGCCTCTGGTGGAATCACCATCCCTGACCTCAAGCTAAACTACAGAGCAATAGTGATAAAAACTGCATGGTATTGTAAAATGACAGGCAGGTAGATCAATGGAATAGAATTGAAGACCCAGAACTGCACCCACACACCTATGATCACTTGATCTTTGACAAAGGAGCTAAAACCATCCAGTGGAAAAAATACAGCATTTTTAACAAATGGTGCTGGTTCAACTGGCAGTCAACATGTAGAAGGATGCAAATTGATCTATTCTTATCTCTCTTTACAAAGCTGAAGTCCAAGTGGATCAAGGACCTCCACATAAAACCACATACACTGAATCTAATAGAAGAGAAAGTGAGGAAAAACCTGGAGCACATGGGCACAGGGGAAATTTTTCTGAATAGAACACCAATAGCTTACGCTCTAAGATCAAGAATTGAAAAATGGGACCTCATAAAATTGCAAAGCTTCTGTAAGGCCAAGGACACTGTCAATAGGACAAAACAGCAACCAACGGATTGGGAAAAGATCTTTACCAATCCTACATCCAATAGAGGGCTAATATCCAATATATATTAACAACTCAAGAAGTTAGACTCCAGAGAACCAAATAACCCTATTAAAAATGGGGTACAGAGCTAAACAAAGAATTCTTATCTGAGGGATACAGGATGGCTGAAAAGCACCTAAAGAAATGTTCAACATCCTTAGTAATCAGGGAAATGCAAATCAAAACAACCCTGAGATTCTTCCTCACACCAGTCAGAATGGCTAATATCAAAAACTCAGGGGACAGCAGATGCTGGTGAGGATGTAGAGAAAGAGGAGCACTCCTCCATGGCTGGTGAGTTGCAAGCTGGTATACCACTCTGGAAATCAGTTTGGTGGTTTATCTTATAATTGGACATAGCACTACCTGAGGACCCAGCTATACCACTTCTAGGCATATACCCATGAGATGCTCCAACATTTAATAAGGACACATGTTCCACTATGTTCATAGAAATCTTATTTATAATAGCCAGAAGCTAGAAAGAACCCAGATGTCCCTAAACAGAGGAATGGATACAGAAAATGTAGTATATTTACACAATGGAGTACTACTCCGCTATTAAAAACAATAAATTCATGAAATTCTTAGGCAAATGGATGGAACTAGAAAATATCCTGAGTGAGGTAGCCCAATCACAAAAGAACACACATGCTATGCACTCACTGATAAATGAATATTAAAGCTTGGAATACCCAAGGTACAACTCGTTGACCACATGAAGCTCAAGAAGAAGGAAGACCAAAGTGTGGATACTTTGATCCTTATTGTAAGGTGGATCAAAATACCCATGCTCACAGCCAACCAATAGACTGAGCATAGGGTCCCCAATGGAGCAGCTAGAGAATGGACCTAAGGAGCTAAAGAGGTTTGCAGTCCTGCAGGAGGAACAATAATATGTACCAACCTGTAGCCCCCCACCCCCAGAGCTCCCAGGGACTAATCCACCAACCAAAGAGTACACCTAGAAGGACCCATGGCTCCAGCTACATATGTAGCAGAAGATGGCCATTTCAGATATCAGTGAGAGGAGAGTCCATTGGTCCTGTGAAGGCCCAGTGCCTCAGAGTAGGGGAATGCCAGTAAGGAAAGTGGGAAGGGGGGCTATGAGGAGGAGGAGGGGGAGTGGGATAGGGGGTTTTCAGAGAGGTAACGAGGAAAGGAGATACCATTTGAAATGTAAATAAAGCAAATATCTAATAAAAAATTAAAAAGAAAAATTGACAAATGGGACCTCATAAATTTACAAAGCTTCTGTAAGGCAAAGGACACTGTCAATAGGACAAATCAGCAACCAACAGATTGGGAAAAGATCTTTACCAATCCTACATCCAATAGAGGGCTAATATCCAATATATATTAACAACTCAAGAAGTTAGACTCCAGAGAACCTATTAAAAAAATGGGGCCGGGCAGTTGTGGCACATGCCTTTAATCCCAGCTCTTGGGAGGCAGAGGCAGGCGGATTTCTGAGTTCGAGGCCAGCCTGGTCTACAGAGTGAGTTCCAGGACAGCCAGGGCTACACAGAGAAACCCTGTCTCGAAAAACCAAAAAAAGAAAAAAGAAAAAAGGAAAAAAATGGGATACAGAGCTAAACAAAGAATTCTCAACTGAGGAATACTGGATGGCTGAGAAGCACCTAAAGAAATATTCAACATCCTTACTCAGCAGGGAAATGTAAATCAAAACAACCCTGAGATTCTTCTTCACACCAGCCAGAATGGCTAAGATCAAAACCTCAGGTGACAGCAGAAGCTGGGGAGGATGTGGAGAAAGAGGAACACTCCTCCATAGCTGATGGGATTGCAAGCTGGTACAATCACTCTGGAAATCAGTTTGGTGGTTCCTCAGAAAATTGGGCCTTAGGGCTCAACTATACCACTCCTGGGCATATACCCAGAAGATGTTCCAACATGTAATAAGGACACATGCTCCACTATGTTCATAGCAGCCTTTTTTTATAATAGCCAGAAGCTGAAAACCTAGATGTCCTTCAGCAGCAGAATGGATACAGAAAATGTGGTACATTTACACAATGGAGTACTACTACTCAGCTATTAAAAATGATGACTTCATGAAATTCTTAGGCAAATGAATGGAACTAGAAAATATCATCCTGAGTGAGGTAACCCAATCACAAAAGAACACACATGGTATGCACTCACTCATAAGTGGATATTAGCCAAAAAGCTCAGAATACCCAAGATATAATTCACACACCACATGAAGCTCAAGAAGAAGGAAGACCAAAGGTAATTCTCTCCCTATGTGCAGGGCGACCCCAGAATGCTGGATTAAATAAAATTCCTCTTGCCTTTTGCATCGATTCCCATCTCTGCATTGTTCACTCAGGGGTCTCCAGTAAGTTAAGGTTCCGAAAGTCTGACATTTGGTGCATAGACTGGGAACCTGACCTCCTGTGGGAACATGCTGTAGTACTGAATCAGAGGGCTTGAGCAGGTAACTGTCTCGCTGTTTGTCAAAAAGTCTGAGTCTGTAAGCCTGTCTGAACTTTCGGTTTGCTTGCAAGCATTGGGAAGGCACAGAGAGCCTACAATGTCTGGTGCAGTCCAGTTCATTGGGCAGATGTGCCTTAACATTGAGAATGTGGGGACTGAGGGCTACTTCAGGCCCCCGGGAGAGAGCTGGGAAGGCTCTGCTCCTTCTGGAAATGGCAAGACAGCAATGGTAGGAGCCCAGTCTTGCTATGACCTGGTTTATCTAGCTCCTGCCATACAGGCAGGAGAACCTAGTTTGTTTTAGCGTGGTTGGAGCTGGCTGAGCAGCTCTGTTATCAGGTTGCTGCTGTATGGGCAGGAGCACTTGGTGTCTATGTCCCCCTCAAAGGGCAAACTATGTATTGTTTGTCTTTCTCTGTGTTCTTGGACCTGGATGCCAGTCTGTGGCAGGGTCAGGCTGTCTGTGTGGTGATTGTTTTTCTGTGTCTTTTGTGTTCTTGGGCTTAGACTGAGGACATTGTTTGGACATTAGACCTACTGAAAAGCAAGTTAGTAGTCTCTGCTTCTCCAAATGACCTACTTGTAGGGAACTTTGACTTGCAGGTGATCAAAGCAGTAGAAGAAATAGTCTTTATAGTTACCTAGAAGAATCTAGTGGAGGACCTGCCTCCCACCTCATAGATAAAAGCCTTTCTTTCCCAAGACCCACATCACAGGTTCTGGCTTTCAGGAAGAAGGAAGCACAAGTGAAGAGATCCAGACCTGAGAAGAAGTTGATCCTTCAAGGTCCTTCAACAACTGACCTGTCACTCCAAGATCCTCCCCATCTATATCTCCCTACCCTTGCTGATACTGGTTCCAGGATCCTCAGCCAATATGGGACCAGGGAGAAGCGGGAAGAGACGTGAGAGCCACCTCCCCTGATACCACAGTGGCTCTCTCACTAAGGACATATTTTCCAAGGGGCCTATTAATCTCTCTGAGACTGTTTTACTTATAATACAGAAACAATGCCCCCTTAGACACAGGGGCACCATCGATTGACCAGGCTGTCATGAACAGCAGACTTTCCCTGACTAGAACTGACTGGGACTTCAATATGACAAAAGATAATGGGCACCTGAAGGTCCACCACCAGACTCCATTGGCAGGTCTCAAGGGGGCTGCATGGCAACCCACAAATTTAACAAAGGTACGTGAGGTTAAGCAGGGACCAGATGAGTAGCCCACAGCCTTTCTAGAGCAGCTCGTGGAGGCATTCCACCAATATACACCCTATGACCCAGCATAAAGCTACTGTGACAATGGCTTTTAAAGACCAGGCTAGTAGAGATATCAGGAAAAAAAGGCTTCAGAGGCTAGAAAGACAGGATAAGCTGTTGAGGGATTTATTGCAGACTGCCATTACAGGGAGACGGGAGGAGAAGGAACAGAGGAAGAATAAGCTGTTGAGGGATTTAGAGCAGACTGCCATTACAGGGAGACAGGGGGAGAAGGAACAGAGAAAAGGACAGGAGAGGAAGGGAGGGAGGGAGGGAGGGAGGGAGGAAGGAGGGAAGGAAGGAAGGGAGGGAGGGAGGGAGGAAGGAAGGGAGGGAGGGAGGGAGGGAGGAAGGAAGGAAGGAAGGAAGGAAGGAAGGAAGGAAGGAAGGAAAGGGAAAGAAATAAAAGTGACGTGACAGGGAAGGAAGCTACAGAGTCCTGGATACAGTAGGAAAAGCAGAGAAAAGAGACAGAAAAGAACCAGTGCGCATACTGCAAGGAGAGGGCACTGGGCCCGAGAGTGCCCTAACAAAGAGAAGCTGGGAGCAGGAATTCCCAGGCCTTGAGAAAAGTGCCCCCAAGTGACAAAGGTGTTAGCCCTGGGTGAAGACAGCGACTAGGGAAGATGGGGTTTTGACCCCTCCCCAAACCCAGGGCAGCTCTGAGAGTGGAGGGGAAACCCACTCAATTTTTGGTGGACACGGGTGCTCAACACTCGGTCCTCCAAGCCGATGGCCCTGTTTCCAAGAAAGGATCTTGGGTCCAAGAAGCCACTGGCACCCAAATGTGTTTATGGACTACCAGAAGAACAGTGGGTGGCCCATTCATTTAGGGTAGCCCCAGACTGTCCCTATCCTCTGTAGGGGGTGAGACATACTCTCCAAAATGGGGGCCCAGATAGACTTCCGATGGGCCACAGCTAACTGGTCCAAAAGGAGAGACCTCTCCAACTGACCCCTGCAGAAAGCAGAGACTACCTGGTTTACAGACGGGATCTGTTTTCTCCAAGAAGGACAGAGACGAGCAGGGGCTGCTGTGGTGGACGGCACACATGTCATCTGGGCAGAACCTCCACTTACCCACCCCCACCCCCGGCACATCAACGCAGAAATATCTTCTTTCCCGAGGTTTGGAGTGCCCAAGGTAATTGGATTGGACAATGATCCTGCTTTTGTCTCTTAATGTAAGTCAGAGATTGGCAGAGATATTGGGGACTAATTGGAAGCATTATTGAGCATACTGTCCCCAGAGCTCAGGGCAGGTAGAGAAAATAAACAGAACCCTATGGAGACCCTAACTAAATTGACCTTGGAGACTGGCTCAGGCTGGGTGGTGCTCCTCCCCTTGGCCCTATTCTGAGCCCAGAACAACCCCTGCCATTTTAATCTGACCTCTTTTGAGATCCTCTTTGGTACCCCAAATCCTTTGGTGTTCACTGGACCCTCCCAGGAAGTATCCCACAACATGAGATTTGGCCCAAACTGTCTGCCGTAAATGCTCCAGGGATGCCAGAGACCCCTCATCGCTTCCAGACTGGTGCCTGGATTTATATAAGGAGGCTTCAGGGACAGTCGCTGGAACCCTGATGGAAGGGACCCTTCCTGGCACTGCTAGCCATGCCCACAGGTCTCAAGGTTGGTGGTACTGCGGCCTGGGTGCACGCTTCCCATGTGAAACCTACAAATGTCCCTCTCTCCAGAGACCCCCGCTGGACTGTACAGAAGATAGACAATCTGCTCAAGCTCAAGATCGCTCAACCTTGATCATGGCTGCCTGGTGGTACCTTTGGATTCTGGTTCCTTCCCCCATCCTATGTGCCCGTTCACCAAACTTGTTACAGCACTCTTGTCTCCTTTCTGTTGGGGTTGGCGATGGCTGGGGCAGTCACAGGACTTCCACTCTGGTCTTAGAAGGGGAAAATTATGACAGTCTGAGGACAGCCATTGATTTAGATGTAGAGAGAATAGAAACGTCCATCAGTCACCTTCAAGAATCACTGACTTCATTATCAGAAGCAGTACTGCAGGACAGGAGGGCTAGTGCTGCCTTAGCTGAGGAGTGTGGCTTTTATATACACCACTCCAGGGTTGTTAAAGAGTCAGTGGCCAAGGTGAGGAAAGGGCTAGCCAAGCAGAAGAGAGAGAACAGAGTCAGGGCTGGTTTGAGTCTTGGCTTACCTCCTCCCCTTGGTTAACCACCTACATGTCCTCCCTGTTAGGACCCTTAATTGTTCTCCTGCTATTGTTGACCTTTGGCCCCTACATTTTGAACTGCTTGGTTGCTATTGTTAAGAAACACATAGATACAGTACAGCTAATGATCTTAAAGCAGAGATACGAAGAGCTAGACACAGAAGACCAGGAGTATCAGAACACCAGCAACTGCTTCAGGATTGAAGCATGCACAGAGAAAAGGGAGGAATGACAGGGTCAGCTCAGGAGCTTTGGAAAGGTCATGGAACCCTTGCCCCTCCCAGAAGGGAGAGGCTGAATTGCATTCCTCAGACCACAGGGAGGTCCTTGTAGCTAGGTGAGGCCCAGAATTATTCTGAGACCATTGGCCACCTACCTCATTCCCTAACAACCAGTTAGTTTAAAGGTAGCACTGTTCTGCAAATCACATTGTGCCTAATGGCAGCTGCCCTGAGGACTGTATAAAGGCCCGCTGTGTGGTGGTGTGGTTTTTCTCCTCCCATGTGCAGGGCAACCCCAGAATGCTAGGTTAAATAAAATTCCTCTTGCTTTTTGCTTGGGGGAGAGAGAAGGAAGACCAAAGTGTGAATACTTCTGTCCTTCTTAGAAGGGGGAACAAAATACCCATGGGAAGAGATACAGAGACAAAGTGTAGAGGAGAAACTGAAGGAAAGGCCATCCAGAGACTGCCCCACCTGAGGATGCATCCCATATACAATTACCAAACCCAGACACTATTGTGGGTGCTACCAAGTGCTTGCTGACAGGAGCATGATATGGCTGTCTCCTGAGAGGCTCTGCCAGTGCCTGACAAATACAGAAGAGGATGCTCTCAGTCAACTATTGGACTGAGCACAGGGTCCCCAATGGAGGAGCTACAGAAAGGACCCAAGCAGCCCCAAAGGAGGAACAATATGTACCAACCAGTATCCCCAGAGCTCCCAGGGACTAAACCACAAACCAAATAGTACGCATGGATTCATGGCTCCAGCCACATTATGTAGCAGAGGATGGCCTTGTCGAACATCAATGAGAGAAGAGGCCCTTGGTCCTGTGAAGGCTCGATGCCCCAGTGTAAGGGAATGCCAGAAAAGGGAAGCAGGAGTGGGTGGGTTGGTGAACAGGGGGAGGGAGGATGGGATAGGAAGTTTTTCAGAGGGGAAAGGGAATAACATCTGAAAATGTAAATAAAGAAAATATCTAATAAAAAATCAGTAGTCCTCCTCTATGCAAGCAATAAACAAACTGAGAAAGAAGTTAGGGAAAGATTTCCGGGCAGCCCAGGAGGCTAGAGACCAGAGGGCTGGCCCTACCGCCAAGGATAAGGAGACTCTGTACTGAGTCCTGTTCTTAGTACTTGAATGCCCCAAACTGAACCTGAAGAAACCACCCTAAGTGCACATGTCATTGGCTATGACAGTGCACGCCCTGGTGGCAGTATCTTATTTCCTAATTACCAGAGGAATAATCTATGATGTCATTGTTGAACCTCCAAGTACTGGCTCAATGACTGATGGACAATCAGAGACCAGTAGCTTCCTTGGCTTACAGGGGCTTCCTGATGGGCTAGCGTCTTTGAGAAGAAGTCGGTGGATCCTGGATTTGCTCCTCTTAGTAAAGTTTTAAAGGCTGAACCACTCCCTTGTGCAATGTGGACAGAATGAAGAGCAGCACAAATGTTGCATTGAGTGACATCCTAGCAAGCATATCAAAGCTAGGACTGCAAGTCCTGGTATCAGAGACAAGTTCATTACAGTATTTTTTCCTGGTGACCTATCCCAGTGTACCAGCTATGTTACAAGGCATTTTTTCTTAGTTTTTTATTTCTTAAAGAAAATATACTCCTCCTAAAACTTTGGTATTGAATAAAGTGATTATTTTTTTACACACCTAACCAGAAAAAAAAGTTAGGGAAATAGTACCCTTCACAATAGCCAAAAAAAAAAAAAAAAAAAAAAAAAATACCTTGGTGTAACTCTAGCCAACTCAAGTGAATGACCCATATGACAAGAACATCAAGTCTGAAGAAATAAACAGGAATATATGAGAAGATGGAAGGATCTTTCTTGCTCATGGATTGGTAGGATAAACATAGTGAAAGTGTCCATCGTACCCAAAGCAATCTTCAGATTCAATGCAATTCCCATCAAAATTCCAATACAGTTGAAGAATTGTGAAAGAACAATTCTCATCTTCATATGGAAAAACAAAAAGCCCAGGATAGCTAAAATGGTCTTGAATACTAAGAGAACTTCTGGAGGTATCACTATCCTTGACTTTAAGCGGTACTACAGAGCAATAGTAATAAAAGCTATACGGTATTTGTATAGAAATATACAGGTAGAAAAATGGAATCAAATTGAAGACCCAGAAATAAACCCACACACTTACGGACACTTGATTTTTGACATAGAAGCCAAAATCATACAATGGAAAAGGGAGAGTATCTTCAACAAATGGTGCTGGTCTAACTGAATGTCTGCGTGTAGAAGAATGCAAATAGATCCATTATCTATCACCCTACACAAAACTCAAGTCCAAATGGATCGAAAATCTCAACATAAATCCAGATACACTCAATCTAATAGAGCAGAAAGTGGGGAATAGCCTTGAACCCATTGATATAGGAGACAATGTCCTGTCAGAACACCAATGGCTCAGGTGCTAAGGTCAAGATTTAATATATGGAACCTCATAAAACTAAAAAATTCCATAAGTCAAAGAACACTGTTATCAGGACAAAATGACAGCCTTCAGATTGGGAAAAGATCTTCACTAACCCTACATCTGATAGATGGCTAATGTCCAAAATAGATAAAGAACTCAAGAAGTTAGATATTAACAATCCAAATAACCCAATTAAAAATTGGGATACAGAGCTAAAAAGGAAATTCTCAGCAGAGGAATCTTGAATGGCCAAGAAGCATTGGGGATGGGGGCAATTTCTAGGATGTGCCAGAGAACTGGGACGGGGAGAGATCCCAGAGGGTATATGGGGGGAGCTACCCTAGCTGAAACTCCTAGAGGTGGGGGAAATGGATCCAGAAGTGGCCACTTCCTGTAGCCAGGCAGGACTCCCAGTGGAGAGATAAGGACAGCAATCCACCCACAAAACCTTCTACTCAAAATATGTGTGTCCTGCCTACAAGATGTGCAGGGACAAAGATATAGCAGAGACTGAGGGAATGGCCAACCAATGAGACCCATATCCTGGTCAAGAGCCAATCCCTGCCACTATTAATGATACTCTGTTATACTTACAGATAGGAACCTAGCATAACTGTCCTCTGAGAGGGTTCACCCAGCAGCCAATGGAAAGAGATGCAGAGACTCACGCTCAAACATTAGATGGAGCTTAGGGAGACTTATAGAAGAGTTGGGAGAAAAATTGAGGGACCCGAAGAGGACAGGGACTTGACAGAAAGACCACAGAGTCAACTAAACTGGACCCTTGGGGGCTTGCAGAGACTCAATCACTAACCAAAGAGCAAGCAGGGGCCGGACCTAGGTCCCCTGAATGTATGTAGCAGATGTGCAGCTTTCTCTTCATGTGGGCCCCCCAACAACTGGAGCAAGGACTGTCCCTGAGATTGATGCCTGTGGATACAGTCCCCCTAAATGGACCACCTTGCCTGACCTCAGTGGGAGAGGGTGCACCTAGTCTCACAGCGACTTGATGTGCAGGGGGTGTGGCGGAGGTAGGGGATGTTCATGATGTCCTTGTTAAGAGGGTGGTGCTAGTTAGGAAAGGGGAAGATAGAATGGGGGAGGACTTGTGAGAAGGGGTACTGGAAGGAGAAGAGCTGATATTCGTTTGTAAAGTGAATAAATAAATAAAATCAGAGAGACTTCAAATAAAGAACTTATTGATCCCTCATACTAACATTAGAAAAGAAGGGTATATGAGACCTCAAATCAGTAGTGGGAAAATTATTAACATCAGGGCACAAATTTATTAAATGGAAACAACAACAACAACAAAAAAAACCACAAAGAATCAAAGTAGCAGGAGTTTGACCACTGTGGATAAACAGTGCTTCCTCGGAGGACATTGGTTATTAAATGAAAGCCTCAGGGTTAAGCATGGGTTATTGGTCAAGGATACCCCAAACAGTGCAGCCTACTGCTATTACTCTTGGCTGACCACCAGAACTAGATGGTAAGATCTTATTGTTAACGGATGAGTTGGTTTCAAGATAAAGAGAGATATCACTCTGGAACTAGCCTGAAAAGTTGACTCAGTGCTGACTATTTTCATAGTTCCCAAATGTGCTGCATAGGCTAGTGGGGGGGGGGGAGCTGTTGGTACCCAATAGAGAACTGAGTGCTGAACTCCAACACACCAAGCAAGATGTGTTCACTGGTAAAACACGGGGTGAGTAACTGCTTCCTGATTGGTTCTGAGGTCTGCTTCACAGCAGGGAATTTACATAGATGACTGTGAGCCCAGTCCAAAGCCTGTGGCATGGAAAGTCATAGGTCCTATAGTGGGACCTACAATTGCTATTGCTAACAGGTCATGTTGCCAAATGCTCTTCTAAATATTTCTGTTTGATCCCATAGATTAGTGATGTGCTTTGGTCAGAGAAGCTTCGTTCTGCAGCAGGCCAGCAGTGCAGAGCCCAGGGATGGGGAAGGTGCTGTGAGATGCTGTCTTCTGGACATAGCATGGCTCCTGTGCTCAGGAATTTACAGCAGCTGTGGATAGCTGCTTTCAGAATCTCTTGACTCCAAGTAAAGACGTCAACTGAGAGCTGAGAGAGGTTACACTGACTGCAGGTCAATCAAGCAGCAGCATCCAACAGTGAATCTCCCAATTTATGAGCATAGCTATACATCCATGTATCTTTGTCTTCTATACTTCTTTCATAAATAGTTTGTAGCTTCCCAAGTATGACAGTTGGGCTGCCTTCTACGGAACTCACATTAAATTAGTTTATTCTTATTGATGCTGTTATAGGTGCGATTGTTCCTTGGCATTATTTCTGTGTTGCTACTGCTTATGGGGAGCAGCATGGCTGACTTCTGAGTGCAAATGTTACTGGGCCTGTTGTACCTGTCTTTTGCAGTGTCATTAGCATATCCACTAGAATTGTCTGTATACGAAGCTATCTATGGTGCAAATTCAGACGACACTTCATTTCCAACTTTGATCCTGCATACTTGGTCTTCTCATCTAATTACCCTGATCAGTGTTTCTGGTAAAATGTTGGATGCAAAGGACGAGTGTAGCCTCCATGTCGTGTTTCTGAACTTAAGGTTTTTTGCTCTTTTGCTTTTCAGTAGAATATTCATTGTAGATTCTTCATAGAATACTCCGATTAGAAAGTCTTCTTGTGGGTCCATTTCCCCAGCTTATTGTGTTTTTATCATGAAGAAATTTTTTCTTCATTGTCTATTGAAATAATCATGTTGGTTGTTTGTGTTTTGTTTTGTTTTGGGTATGGTCATCAGTGTCTTACAAGTTTCCATGGTCAGAATATCATTCAGTCTCAGAAAGAGAATTTTGTAACAAGAGGGATGAAGAGAGAGGATCTTGTGCTAAGTGAAATGTTAGATGCAGAAAGAACACAGCGCCATCTTGCTTCTGCATGGGATCTAATGAAACAAACACACAACTACCATGAATAGATGAAAATAGAAAGTAGAGGGGCTGGAATGAGGGCTGAGTGCTTATGAGCATTTACTGCTCATCCAGAGGACCCTAAGGCCAGCTCTGAATATCCATGTGGAGTTGTTCACAACAGCCTGTAACTCCAGTCACAAAGACCAAGGCCTTCTCTAGCCTCTACAGGTACTTGCACACACATAGACACACACATAAACATGAATAAAAACAAATAAATTCCTTTAAGAAAAGCAACAACAGAAAGTAGAAAGATGGTTGTCGAGGGAGAAGGGGCAAAAGAAATGGGAAGATAGAGATAAAAATTCGATTTTCTGTTGCCTTCCCCATTACATCACAATAAAGCTCAATCTTCTTGCTGTGGCCTAAAAACCTCAAGGTCTGAGTCTGACTGGATAGGAGATTTTGTGTCTCACCCTTCCTGTTTCATTCACACCCATACAGTCCTGTAGGGTATCAGCCATCCTGCCCAAGGAATACTAACAGTTCATGTCAGTTCATTCTCTTTCCTGGATATTCTTTTCCTAAGTTATTCATTTTTTCTAAAAACAAATTTATATGCATGAGTGTCTTGCCTATATATATATGTATGTGTACCATGTATGATCCTGGTGCTTGCTAGGGCCAGGGGGTGTCAGAGCCTTTGAAACTGTAGTTATAGATGGTTGTGTACTGCCATGGGGGGGTGCTAGGCACTGAGCCTGGATCCTCTGGAAAAGCAGAACTGAGCCATCTCTCCAGGGTAACATGCCCACTTACCCTGTATCATTCTTTCCTCTGATATCAGTCATGCCACAGTATTTCCTTCTTATGGTTATGATATTTATCTTGACAGAATTTCATACAGGCCAGGCTGACCAGCAACTGACTGAGGCTGAGGATAACCTTCAACTCCTCATCTTCCTGCTTCCACCCCTGGAATACTGGAATTACAGCTTGCGAAACAACAGCAACATTTATGTGATGCTGAGCACTGAACCCAGCGCCTCCTGCAGGCTAGGCCAGCGCTATCAGCTGAACTGTGTCCCCTCCTAAACTCACCTTATCTATTCCCTCATCTTTCTCAAAAAATATAATATTCTCCTCTTCATTAATATGATGGATGTAATTTCCCTGAAAGAAACAGTGGCCTCAATAATCTAACTTTGAGATCTGATATACATCATTGATGTTCAGTTAACATTTGTGGAAGGAATGAATGAGTTATATTTGTGAAAGATATAAAAGCAAGGTATCTTTCTTGAAACAACTCAGAGTAGAAAAGGAAGTGTGTATCTATTTACTCATTACAATTAGTTCTGAATGCATAGTACAAGTTAGGCATGGTAACAACCTCAAAATGGGTTTTCCTTATTTTAAAAAAGTTTACAAGATCACACTGTGTAGCCCTGGCTAGCCTGGAACTTACTATGTAGACCAGGCTGGCCTTGAGCTCACAGATGTTCACTTGACTGCCTTCCAAGTGCTGGGATTAAAGCCATATATCACCGCAGCCTGCCATAATTTGTAAATTAGCATTCACAGTATCAAGTTTCACTTTTAAAAACAAGTGTGGGGGAAGGGGGAGGGAAAAAGAGAAATGTGTATGTGTGTGCATACCTCAGCATACACACAATCAGAGAACATCTTTTGCGGTTGGTTCTGTCCTTCCACTGTGGACTCTGGGGATCAAACTCAGGCTGTTGGGCTTAACAAGAAGCGTTGCTAGCCACTGAGTCACTTTTGCTGGCCTACATCATGGCATGTTCAAACAAGATCAGTTTGTGTTGCTCTCTTTCCTGTGCCCACCCGTCCCCACAGCCTTCTGCGTCCATCCCATGTGTGTTCTCTTTCACTTCTATTTGCCTTAATGGCTCTTTTCTCCCTCTCATGGCTTTCTCCCTAGTTTCATAGCCCATATCCATACGTACACACTCCACCTATATACATTCATATATACATTATAAGCTAGATTTTTAAATGAGAAAGCCCTCTTTGAGTCTGTGTCATCTCACTTAATATACTATTTCCTTGGTCCATCTATTTTTGTAATATTTCATTAATTTCCTTTTTCTTTATAGTTGAATAATGTCATGGCACATATTACCTCCTTTTCCCTATCTTTCATCTGTTGATGGCCATCTAAGCTACTTTCATTTCCTTGCTATTGTAAATGATACACATTTATGAATACAAGGTTTTGACCCAGTCCTTTTAATAGCTGCTATCGCAAACTATTTAAGATGAAAAAGTTACATAAGTTAAGGGCCAGATAGCAAATTCATGGTTATATTAGATTCTGATTTAATTATAATAAAGTGTTTTCAATTTACTCATGTAGAAATGGCTAAGAGTAGTTAAGGTTTAACAGTTCAGATATACTTTATGTAGACAGTCTTCAAAAACATCAGAAATCCACAAAATGTGACATTTAATTAATGTTATTTCATTATTAAGGATCATTTGACAATGAGACATGTCTGTTCCTGCCAGCTTCTCCATTCCCCTTCAAAGAATTTAAGCATTGAAACCTCCATATAGAGTCGCTCTAGTTATGGCAAGGTAGCTACTGGGCAAAATGGCTCTATTCATCTACAGACAAAAATACTGTCCAAGGAAGGACACCATGAGGGATAGTCGACAGTTTAGCTCTGCCAAGACAGAGCAAACTAGTCCTTCATAATTCCTGCTTTGTTTCAAGGTTGGACAGATGGTTCTCAGCCAGCAGGCTGGAGACAGATGGTCCAATGTTGTAAATTAGGGGCTGCCCAGGTAGTCAGCTGTCTCTACAATTTGTTTACATTTTGGAAGTTATGTTTTTGTGCTTCCTGTATATTCAGGTAATAATTTGTTCTCAAATTTCTGATGGGGTTGAAGACCAGTTATGGTCTCATAATCAAACTCAAGTTGTTTAGCACTGAGAGAGATAATATAGATTTAAAAGGATGTTTTAAATATGGTAATGCAAGCTAAAATTAGAATGTAAGTTAGTTATAGAATTGTAAGATCTTGAAGTTAGGATAGATGGTAGAGTACTAATTGACAAATATGATGGACTAGATGTTAACTGTGTATCATACTCTAATTTACGGGAGATTTACAAGAGGAGAAAGAAGATTCGCCATGATTTGATGGCAGAGGCATTGGATTTAGGAACTACAGAAGAAAAGTCATCCAAAATATAGGTGGAAGGGGAAAGTGGCCCTATGGGGGAACTGCCCAGAAGGTAACAGGGCAACAAAGATAAGACATAGAATTAGAAGGTGCCAAGCCAGGACTGCCAGAGGGAAATACATGCCAGCTGTGCAGACGATCAGAGCTAGCCAACCATTGAGCTAGCCAAGGCATATCAAAATTAACGTGTGTGTGTGTGTGTGTGTGTGTGTGTGTGTGTGTGTGTGTGGCTTTCACTCATCAATCCAAAGGACTCTGGCAGGAGGCAGTGCACTGCCAGGAGCTCACAGTGGGTTAACTAAGTTACTACTACACCTTATTGCTCACATGTGCTGCAAGACAGACCAGGAAATTTTAACAGTATTTGTTTAAGTCTGAAACAATGGTAACTGTCTAGGAAAAGTAACTTAAGGCCCCTTAACATATCAGAATAAACTTAGAATGATCAAAGAAATCAGCAAAAACAATGAAAATAGGCAACAAAACCATCAGGCTTTTACAGACTCTGCTGGAGACAGGCATGACCCCGAAGTCGGAGGAGAAAAGATTGATGGTAGCTCAAACAACGTCAGGGTCGATTGTGTGAGAGATAGTTCTTACCAAGACTGTACAGAAAGTAGCAGCGACCTACCAGAGACACAGTGCGGGATATCAATAAATACCCCACAGGGAAGGAAACCAAGTGGCTCCTAAATGTGCTGCTTGTGTAGCACGTAACACACTCGCACTGGTGCAAACAAGCCTTTGGGTGGATTCTGAGGTTAGGGAATCGCAGGCCACATGATTAACCTTGCTAACACAACGCGCACGCAGAACTTTAGGAGGAAAAGCGTAGGGATGCCTAGTTCAGGATGCCAACCTCTTCTTCACTGGGGAAAAAAAACACTGGCAAACTATGACTGTTCAAAGAGCAGTATGTATTTGAAACGCTTCCTCAACAATGCCCACATGGAGAGCTAAAGAAATAGATGCATCTTTAGAGGGTTTGTTGTGCAAGCATGGGCAGCCAAGTTCAACTCAAGACCCACATCAAACCACACAAAACAAGTGTGGTGGTACACACTTGTCATCCTAGTGCCGGGGAAGTAGAGGCAGCAGGATCCTGGCCAGCCAACTGATATTAATCCGTGAGCCCCAGGTCCTAGTGAGAAACCTTGTCTCAAAAAGAAAAAGAAAAAAAAAAAACCAAGGTTAAAAGCTCCCAAGGAAAGACAGCTGATCCTCACACTTTTTTCAGTTACAGATATCACACACACACACACACACACACACACACACACACACACAGGCATTCACTTGCACAGCATGAGCCTGTCAAGTAACAGGCAATTTCCAATTATAAAATATGAGCTTTCCAACTCAAGTTAGAGTTTGAAAATGCATTTGGAGAATGCAAATGCCACCCTGACTTTACCAGTTGCCCAGTACTCAAAGCTTTCCTCCTATGATCCACAGAGATGATGAAAATGTGGTTTTTAAATGTGATGCCATGTCAACAATTATATCTGTGTGATTCGGGGATTCAGTATTTACTTGATGACTAGTATTCTGTTAAAATGCAAGAGATTATAGTGAATTCCATGGAGAGGAACGTCCAGATTCTCGCAGTAACCACAGGTCTAGCTTAAGTGTAGTTGGAGTAGGAAGAACTCATTGATTTCTAAATAGGTGACTATGTCTTCCTCTGTGCCAAACACATACCCGTGCTCACACGGACTTCCCACATAAAGTTATTTCAACCAAAGGAAAACAACTGACACTGAGCGCAGAAGCAGGTATGAAAACTGGGTTGTCTTTTGTAAATCATACAATCAGGAGATTTTCAAAACTATAAAGACAATACACCCTTCTCACCAGAAGTTTATTCATGGAAGATATTTTAATTTTTTTCATAGAAAGTATTAATATTCTAAATATATTAGTAGTTACTGTGTTTCTTATTTTAAAACTAAGTTAACTTTGAATGCATCTATTTTAATTTTTAACATGGCAAATATCAATAGTGGTAACCCATACAAGCTCTGTGTAGTCCCTAGCAACTTTTAAACATTCAAAGAGTTCCTAAGACCAAAACCTTCAAGAATTGCTGTTCTAGCAAGTTTTTAATTATCAAAACTAACCACAGAAAGAGATATGGTGGAATAGAGAGATGGCTCAGCACTTAAGAGCACTGACTGCTCTTCCAGAGGTCCTGAGTTCAACACCCAGCCACCACATGGTGGCGCACAACATCCTGCAATGGGATCCAATGCCCTCTGGTGTGTCTAAAGACAGCTACAATGTGTGTGTGTGTGTGTGTGTGTGTGTGTGTGTACGTACCTCTCAATAAAACACACATTCGACCAAATCTTTAAGGCACACATAAAAATACCATACACTTTGGCACATAAGGAAATTTTTTAATTTGTTTCTGTGATGCCAGGAGCACATCAACAGCTAGCTATACACCTTCTTCTTTTTTTTAAATAAATAATTATTGGTTTATTTTATGTATATTATGTATATGAGCACACCACTGTTGCTCTCTTCAGAGACTCCAGAAGAGGGCACCAAACCCCAGACCCTCCCCCTCCCTATACATCTTTTTTTTTTTTTTTTTTTTTTCTTTTTCCAAGACAGGGTCTCTCTGTGTAGCCCTGGCTGTCCTGGAACTCACTCTGTAGACCAGGCTGGCCTCGAACTCAGAAATCCGCCTGCCTCTGCCTCCCAAATGCTGGGATTAAAGGCGTGCGCCACCACTGCCCGGCCCTATACACCTTCTTAAAGATCATGTTTATAATATAATATTTCCCTAAAAACATATTCCTTTCAGGATGCATAAATGGCCCAATACTAAGGACTCTATTGTGAAATGTTATTATTTTCCACATTAGTGTCCAAAAAGGAAAAATCATATGAACATCTGTTTAGTTATTTAATAAAAATTTTAATTTTTCTAAACTAAAGTAATAAAGATTTAAGAAGAAACCATGGGTAATCATGGGTAATGTCCAGAGTAGAGAAGTTAGTCTTAGCAGATTCTTAATAACCGTATTAGGAATTAGCACAATGGAATGTGACTGTGGGAAGGTCTAACCCTTCACTATTACGGACTTCAGCTATGATGTGTCATACCATCTTCTCCTACCCTTTCATGAAAATCTCGGAAATGCCTGAGTGCTGGGATTAGAGGCCTGCGCCAACATGCCCGGCTTCCTCCTAGCTTCTTGTAATTGTCACCTTCCTAGATGCAGCTCTTTAAGCCATGAGCCATTTCAATGGAACGTTTTCACTAATCTCTTTCTCAGCGCATAGGCTGTTAGTTAGTAAAAGCAACTTTTAAGAGCATTTATATTTTGTATCCTGTAACTTTACTATAGTGTTTATCAGGTCCATAAATCTTCTAGGGGATTTGATAGGTCTTTCACAGGAAGAATCTTGTCATTTGCAAATAGGACTTGTTTGACTTCTTTTCCTATTGTCCCTATCCCTTTTCTGTCACTCTCCTGTCTCAGTGCTACAGCCAGGACTTTGAGTACTATATCACATAAGAGGTGTGCATGGACATTTTCATCTCGTTCCTGATTTTAAAGGAAAAGCTCTCAACTTGTCTCCACTTAGTAATGTTGACTGTCTGCTTATTGTGGCTATGCCTTTATTATTTTGAGGTATGTTCCATCTATTCCTAGCCTCTAGAACTTTTATCACGTGGGCATGGTCAACTTTGTCAAATGCCTTTCAGCATCAATTGAAATAATTGTGTGGCTTCTCTCCTTCAGTCTGTTTAGATGACCTGTTGCATTTATTGTTTTACAGCTGTTGAACCAACCGTGCTTTCCTGGAATAAAGTTCACTTGATTGTAAGGTATAATTTACTTAATGTGTTCCTGAATTCAGTCTGCACATATTTTGTTAAGAATTTTTGCTTGTGTGTTCATCAAGAGATTGGTCTGGCTGGGCGGTGGTGGTGCACACCTTTAATCCCAGCACTTGGGAGGCAGAGGCAGGTGGATTTCTGAGTTCAAGGCCAGCCTGGTCTACCAGGACAGCCGGAGCTACCTGTCTCGAAACCCTGTCTCGAAAAAACCAAAAAAAAAGAGAGAGAGAGAGAGAGAGAGAGAGAGAGAGAGAGAGAGAGAGAGAGAGAGATTGGTCTGCAGCTTTCTTTTTTATTGTTTCTTTACCTGTTGTAACAAGAAGTGACAAGAGTAGCTCCCAAGCTTGGCCTCTTCCTGTCCTTGAGGACACACCTATGGGAAGCAGAAGGAGGGGGTCTTTGGACAGGGACTGAGGACGTGCAGTAGTCTAGGCTGCCTTTTGCCACACATATGCTATTTGACAAGAGCCATCTTCTTCATGACCTTCCATGTTCTTCTCTGTGAAAGAAGACAGACCACTGGATAAGCTTTGAATCTCTGCATTAAACCCAAGTTAACTTTAGTTGATCAAAGATCAGTCCAGTTCGCTTTAAAACTCTAAAATAATGTTATGTTAATGGGTAAGATGGTTCAGGGGTTGAATGTCCTAGGTTCAGAGTCTCCATCTCCTTCCGCTGTCGACCTCACTGCATAAGGCTGCTCCGAGCAGCTGTCTCTCTAACATAACACGCTTTCCTCTCCCCTAACAATAGCACCTGTATCTTTTGATTGAATTTCTCTGGATGATGACAACTACATGAGGGTCTTTTTTGCTTCCTCTCTTTGTTTTTTTGTTTGTTTGTTTGTTTTTGTTTTTTCCATCTATCTCCTCCTAGATGGGCACTTGATATTCTCTTGGTGACATAGCTAACATAACCAGATAACCGGATCCTTACTGTCCCAGTCTCCTTTGCAGCTTAACGGTTTACCTCTTGAGCTGGGTTTTTCCTGTCAAAAGTTTGCATAAAGAAATAAAAACCATGCAGAATCCTTCTGGCGACGGTGGTGACCATAGCAGCAAACAGGTCCAGTTTCCGGGGTGGTGGGGGGGTGGGGGGTGGGGGGGTGGGGCAGCAGAGGGTGTGGAGTCAGCACAGTGTCTGGTGGCTATTGCTCAGCACAGCTGGAGTCAGAGTCTGACACACTGTTCATGGGCCCTAGTTCCACAGGGGGACGTGCTCCTGTAATTGAACACCACAGGATTTTATATCTCAGACTTGCCGCTCCTACTGATGATGACAGTGAGCCCTTACTTACACTGACCCTACATCACTGCAGCTAAGAATGCGTACTGACTTCTCCCTGGCCTGAGCTGCCCGTCTCAGCTTCTTCCTAAGTGGAATGTCACCTAATATCGATGTAAGGAGCACGTGGATTGACACCCACACAGAGTACTTGTGATAGTGGTGCTCCCGGGACCTGGTAAGCAGCACTCTGCATCCTCACCTGCAATTCTAGGTGCCCATGAGAAACCATCACTCTGGCCCACTCCCTGACCTGACTCCCTGACCTGACAGAGGTTTTACATTCTTTTTAGGTTTTTGCTTTTATTTTCAGACTGATTAACTTTAAAATTAAGATGTTTATTTAAATTCAAAGTTTCATGAAGAAGTTACTATTTACACAGATTCCTCAACACTGATGTGACCGCATTTAGCCTCATCGTTTTATTTACAGATATGTACAAGTGTTCTATGAATTAAGCGGCTTTCAAGGGCCGTTCTTTCGGAAGGAATAGGATGACACTGTCATTGCCGCAGAGGCCAGTAGGTGGCAGTTCACAGACCACCGGGATGCACAGTGCAACTCTTCATAAGCATTTTCAGAAACCAACATTAAAAAGAAACTGTTTTAAAAGACCAAGGAGAGATATTGAAAACATTTTTCTGCTTATCTCAAGACTGATTCATAAGTTAAGATGAAATGTACATTTAAATCAGCTTTTTTCCCACTTAAAATTCTTATTGTGGAAGTATGTGTTTAGATACAACCTCCTCAGGAAAGCAAGTAAGTGATAACAAACTGATCTAAAGCAGTAGACACACATACACACATACACACACACACACACACACACACACACACACAACAGTGCTCTCAGTGGTGCAGAGGAAGGCTCCTGACTATGTCTCCACAGTGGGCAGTGTCTGGACCTGTCACGGGTGGAGGAGACATATTGTTGGTATGGGAACAGGAGGTAAAGGGCAAATGTCTGACTAATTACCCTGCAATATACATACAGCCTCCAACCCAGCCTCACACATAACTACTGAGATTAAGGGGCCCAATATACAGCCCTGCACCTACTGGGATTGTTTATCAGAGTAAAACAAATGGGAAAACAAACCCCCTGACTCAAAACTAGGAAAGAATCCCCTGCACAATTCATGATATATAGTGTTCATGCAAAGCACAACTCTTGCTTCAAAGGGAATGAGAGAGGCTTCTCCCACGCCACCGACCAGTGATCAGAGCACAGAAACAGACTCCGGTCACTCTGAATGATACGTCCCACTTTAGAGAGATCACATGAGGTTTTAGAATCATAGGAGAAAAATTTAAAAAGCCCTAAATCAATGCCCTGGCCAGACATGTTAGGGACATTAAGTGGTCAAGTACAGTAGAGTGGGAGGGTCTCCTCCGTAGGCTTCTGATGCTCCCTGATAACGTTTAGATTTAGGGGTGGAAGGAGTTAGTAGTCAGATAAATAACAGTCAAAAGGTTTTAACTGATAGTCTCAAAACTGCTAGAAGGGACACAGATTGGCCACAAATAGCCCTTAAAGAGCTAAAGGGAGCCCAAGGAAACGGCTCTCCGCCTGTAACCTTGTGGAAATGGCTCTCCGTCTGTAACCTTGTGGAAATGGCTCTCCGTCTGTAACCTTGCATTTCTTCACGGAGAAATAAGGGTTAGGCCATTGGTCTTCAATGCAGAAGTGGTTTTTTTAGAGACTTTAGTTGCAATTGTCACTGAAAGAGATTAAGTGGGGCTGGCAAAGATGAGTCAGCAGGTAAAGGTGCTTGCTGCTGGACACTGAAAACCCGAGTTTGATCCCCGGATCCCATGTAAATAAAGGTGGAATGAAGGCTGGAGAAATGGCTCACGCATTAGAGTCTGGACTCACAACCAAAAATAAGGATGGAATGAGAGAACTGTTCTCTAACCTACACACACACACATACACACACACACACACACACACACACACACACAATCATACACACACATCATACACATCATACATACACACTTCATATACACACACATATACACACATACACATATACACACATACACACATCATATACACATATACACATATACACACATCATATATACATGCATACACATATACACACATACACACACATCATATACACATATACATGCACATCATACATACAGATATGCAATAATAATTATTATAACAATAATTTTAATTAAAATATAAGAAGAATGAGAGGAAAAAATACATATTATAATTAAATAGTCTTTGAATCATATTGTACATAGGATATAGGTCATATGTTTAAAAAGATATATACATACCTAAAGGTGTAAATTGCTTATTTTGGAATGGTGAAAATGTGCGTTTTCCTTTAGCATTTTGCTTATTGTTAATTTCTACTTTTCCTTTGATGACTACCTTACATAATAACATAGAAAATTGATTTTTACATGGAAATTTGGGGGCACTGTAACTGCTAATTTTCAAGAGAAAAACATAGCAAGAAGTTTGAAATGAAAACTAATAAAATTTAAAATACTGATTTTCACTGAGCATCTCTCTAGACCTTGCTGTCCTTGGGAGCCACTCTCCTCCTCAGCCTTTGTGAGTCGGACCGCTAAGACGCCACGATCCCGACACTCGCATTGTTTATCTTCCTGACTCCACTCAATACAATGCCAACAACCTCACAGGCATACATCAGTTTCCTTTTTTTTTTTCCTTTAAGAGCAGGTGATACTCCATCATATCTCTCTCTCTCTGTGTGTGTGTGTGTGTGTGTGTGTGTGTGTGTGTGTGTGTCTTTTTCTTTATTCACTCATCTGTTGTAGATACTTAAGTTGTTTCCATATCTTGATTATTCTGAATAACATTGCAATGAACATGAGACAGTATCTCCTTGAAATACTATCTTTGGGTTTCCTTTGCTGAGATACTATCACCAAGGCAACGCTTATAAAGGACAACATTTAATTGGGGATGGCTTACAGGTTCAGAGGTTCGGTCCATTGTCATCAAAGCGGGAGCATGGCAGCTTCCACTCAGGCATGGTGCAGGAAGAGTTGAGAGTTCTGAATTGTTCGAAGGCAAACAGGAGAAGGCTGCTCCCACCGGGCTAGGAGGAAGCTTTCAAAGCCTATACCCACAGTGAATGTACTGGCTAGTTTTGTGTGTCAACTTGACACAGGCTGGAGTTATCATAGGAAAAGGAGCTTCAGTTGGGGAAGTGCCTCCATGAGATCCAGCTGTGGGGCATTTTCTCAATTAGTGATCAAGTCGGGGAGGGCCCCTTGTTGGTGGTACCATCTCTTGGCTGGCCTATAAGAGAGCAGGCTGAGCAAGCCAGGGGAAGCAAGCCAGTAAGAAACATCCCTCCATGGCCTCTGCATCAGCTCCTGCTTCCTGACCTGCTTGAGTTCCTGTCCTGACTTCCTTTGGTGATGAACAGAAGCTTGGAAGTGTAAGCTGAATAAACCCTTTCCTCCCCAGCTTGCTTCTTGGTCATGATGTTTGTGCAGGAATAGAAACCCTGACTAAGACAGTGACACACTTCCTCCAGTAAGGCCACACCTCCTAAACAGTGCCATTCCCTGGGCCAAGCATATTCAAACCACCACAGATACTGGCTTTAAAAATATTTACTTTTATTTCTGAACGTGTGTCTGTTAGTGTGTGCTACAGAGGTCAGAGGAGGGATTCCTTGGAGCTGGAGCTTTCCACGCTTGAGTGAGGACCCTTGAGGTAGGTTGGACACTGCTCACACAGCTGTGCAGTGCCCTGCAGTCAAGCTGCGACGCTCTCAGGCAGTAATTACAGTTTCTAAAGTCAAATCGCCCTTGCTTTCTTTTTTAAAAACTCTTCTTAAAGATCTCTCTCTCTCTCTCTCTCTCTCTCTCTCTCTCTCTCTCTCTCTCATGTTTTGCCTACATGTATGTATGAGTGCCTGGTATCCAGGAGGAAAGAATTACAGGTGACTGTGAGCCACCATGTGGAAGTTGGGCACCAAATCAGGTCTTTTGCAAGCATGCCAAGGCTCTTAACTGCTGGGCCAACACCTCCCTCCCTCTGTTCCTCCCTTCCTCCTTCATTCTTTTTTTAGAGACAGGGTCTCTACAAAACCCTCTCACTACGTAGGCCAGGGGGGCTTTGAACTCACAGAGATCCACCCGACTCTGCCTTCCAAGGGCTGGGATTAAATCCACTCACATAAATCTGGGGTGTACTTTACCTGCCTCTCACTGAACTTCCTTCACCGCCCTCTTTCTCTGAGAGGTTCCATTGCTAAGCCATACCCCCAGCTTGCTTTCTTTCTTTCCTTATTTATTTATTTATTTATTTATTTATTTATTTAGAGATGGGTTCTTACTATGTAGTCCAGGGTGATCTTGAACATGAGATCCTCCTGCCTCTGGTCCCCCAATACTGAGATTACAGACCCATGCCACCGAGAAGTAAGGAAAGTCTAAGATTTGTTTTTGTCAATAATTCTAGCTGGGAGTGATTTCATTCTCCTGTAATCCTGTAGCGCTGGAAAAACAAGGATGGGAAGATCTTAAGTTTGAAGCCAACCTCCGTGTGTGTGTGTGTGTGTGTGTGTGTGTGTGTGTGTACAGTGTGTACATGTTTTTCTCGGGCACCCTGTTCAATCTCTGGCCAACCTTGGATCACTGCTGTACAGACCTCTGAAGATGTAGTTAATACTAATTCAGATCACATCTCAGGAAGCTGGACTATTACTGCATTCTTTATTTGTTGCAGACAACCCTATTAATACATTAAACAGATTTAAAGTCGATGTCACCGCTAATAAAATAAAAATGCAGGTTTTAGCTATGGTGGTGGCCAATGCCTTTAGTCCCTTACTCCAGCACTCTGGAGGCAGGGGCAGGTAGATCTCAAGGTTCAGGTCAGCCTGGTCTACAGAATAATTCAAGAACAGCAAGGGCTACCCTAAGAAACTCTGTCTCAAATAAAAACCAACAACACAGATTATCAAGAAAAGAAAGAAGACAAGACTTTTTTCTGCTGTGAAATCCACTAGTAAAGTCTAAGCAGTCAATGGATTATATTTAAAAATAATTGAACTTGAAAAATCTCCTAACTTTAACACTTACCTTAATTGTTCGAGGACAGCAGAACTTTTCTGTGAGTCAGAAACCCAGTTACTAGCTAGGTCGAACTGTGACCAAGCAAGTGAGTCACTCAGTGCCGGTGCTCCCAAAGCTCGGAACAGCTTTCAAAGGAGTGCTCATCCGATGGGGTGCTCATCAGTGCTCTGGGTTCGGCAACGCTGAGAACAAAACTTTCACCTGCAAAATAATGTTATTTCCTCCTTTTTGTCTGTAACCCACCTCCGGGCTTGCATTCTATTTGACCACGGCCTTATCCTTGCGTAGTGGGTCGTGTACAGGGGAGGTTAACCTGCACAGGCCTCTGCATTTTAGGGCATTTGACCTCGCTTCGCTTTCTTTCTACTTGGACACGAATTTTATTGTGAACAGATGCTCCGTTCTGGGGAGTCTTCGGAGGTCTCAGCCAAAACACATTGCTCCCTCGCAGCATAGAGGAGATTACATACTAACACGGGGTAGATGGGTTCCAGGCCGCGGCAGGCACAAGGTCCTGTGACCCCAGAGCCCAGCGCCTAGAGTTCTGCCTTCCCTTAACTGAGGGAACAGAAGCTAAACCGGGGCCTTTTCCAGCAGATACAGACGTCCCCGCTGTTCCGGGAAGCCCAAAGTCAGAATATCACAAAAGGGTATTTCAGCTCTGAAAAACCGTTTCCGAATAATTTTTAGAATATAATCTTAGTCATTAATGGCGGCTGAAGGTGGGGTGGGTGCCACAGCTCTCGTCAGAAGACGAGTTTTCGGAAACCATTCTCTCCTTCTACCAAGGATTTACAGGATCGAACTCAGGGTGCTTCTTTCTGCTGAGAGCCCTGGATTCTGTCTCCAGCACCAAGTAAATAAATGCAAGCCCCTGGCTTGTCAGGATCATTCTTCCCCAAGGTCCGTGCCAGCTAAACTAAAAAAAAAAAATTTCTTCCCTTGTCAGACATAACGCAAGTTGACCGGGCATGCATGCGAGGCATATTCTGCACTGTAAAGACCATAGGCATGTATGCATAGAGCACCTGACACGAGCTTTCTCAGCTCCAGCTTCTTCAGTCCTCCGGGTCAGGGCAGTGACTCCGCCGGGACGCTAGGGGGCGCGCGCGTCCTCTCTTTTCCCGCCAACTAGGTGGCGATGCAGCCCTGCCTCCCGCGACGACCTCTTCGCGGCAGGGGCGTTTCCTGTTCCGGGTCACGAAGGGCCCGGATGTGAGCGCTATATAAGCGCCCGGCGCGCACCGCGCCCTCCTTTCTGAGACCTGGTGGTGCGTGCCGCGGAGCTCTGTCACGTCTGCTCCGTCCTGACTCACCGCTGTTCGCTCCTGCTGAGGAACAAGTCGGTCAGGAAGCCGCGCCTCAGTCATGGTGAGGTGGGGGACGGCGCCACGCGGCCTGGGGCGTCGGCGGGGCTCGAGTTTCCGGGGCGCCGGGAGAGGGCCCCCCGCCGCGGCGAGGGCCCGGGAAAGGGTCCGGATGGCGGTTGTGTAGGAGTGGGCCGCGATTTACGTTCGCTGTTTGTTTTTCCGCCTGTGTGGTAACAGGCATTTAAAGATACTGGAAAGACGCCCGTGGAGCCCGAAGTGGCCATTCACCGGATTCGAATCACGCTCACCAGCCGCAACGTGAAGTCGCTGGAGAAGGGTCAGTACGGGGCCTTGGGGGTGGGGTGGTCCGGGGGGCCTCGCGCCGTCGCCTTGCGTGGCGCCGTCGGCGATGAGGAGAGAACCTACTGTGCTGAGTTACGGTGATCTCCCTTATACGCTATTCTGAGCCGATAGGGCAACTTGTACACCGACTCGAGAGTCCTCCTGAATGAGCTGAAAACCCGTGCTTTCTTCACCTGCAGTTTGTGCGGACTTGATCAGAGGCGCAAAGGAGAAGAATCTGAAAGTGAAGGGACCGGTGCGCATGCCTACCAAGGTGAGCGACGGGTAGACTGCTAGGGGCGTAAACGGGTGGGGGAGAAATTTGGGGTTCGATTGCCAAAGATTTACACTCTTGGTTTGTTTGTATTTTCCAAGACAGGGTTTCTCTGTGTAGCCCTGGCTGTCCTGGAACTTACTTTTTTTTTGTAGACCAGGCTGGCCTCGAACTCAGAAATCCGCCTGCCTCTGCCTCCCAGAGTGCTGGGATTACAGGCGAGTGCCACCACCGCCCAGGGAAATTTTACTCTTAAACTAAGACTACAAACACGTTATCAGGTGCCAATATCTGTTGGTGATTGGGTATCGCTTTATTAAAGCAACAAACTCCCAAGAGATCTACTGTCTTGTGAAAGCGGCTGAAACCTGTTAACATACGGAGAAAGTGATTCAGAAGAAATGTACCAGTTTACTTTGTTTTATTGCAGACACTGAGAATCACTACCCGAAAAACACCTTGCGGTGAAGGTTCCAAGACATGGGATCGTTTCCAGATGAGGATCCACAAGCGACTCATTGATTTACATAGTCCTTCTGAGATTGTTAAGCAGATTACTTCCATCAGTATTGAGCCGGGAGTGGAGGTTGAAGTCACCATTGCAGATGCCTAAGTCAACTGTTTAAATAAATTGACTCAATTGTTAAGTTTTGGTGGTGTTTATTCATGGGTTTTTTTTTTTTTAATGTTTGAGTTTAAATGTATGTGTGTGTCATAAGTCTCCCAGCAGATGTTATTTTGAACCACCATGTAGATGCTGGAAACCCAACCTGCATCCCCAGGGAGAGAACAAAATCTTCAACCACTGAGCAAGTATTAAAGCATTAAACTGCTCTTAGAAATACAGGTGTGAACTGGGCGGTGGTGGCGCAAGCCTGTGATCCCAGTAATCAGGGAGTCAGAGGCAAGTGGACTTCTGAGTTCAAGGACAACCAGGACTACACAGAAAAATCCTATTTTGGATTAAAAAAAGTGTGCTGACAGATTGGTCAAATGAAAAAACACATGTTGGATTTCCTAAGAGTACTAAGCCAATTTAAAGGCCAAGTTTGATTAATAGAGCAGATTGCATTCTTGATCCTTAGATCTGGGTGTGGTTGTTTTGGGATAGGATCTCTTTACAGAACAGGCTGGCCTCAGCAAATACCAATCTGATTTGATTGCCTTCTGCTTCCAGAGTATTGAATAAAAGGCAGGGACCACTGTATTGGCCATTCTGGGTTATTTAAAATGGATTCTGCAGGCCATGCTTAGAATTCTGCTTAATTACAGACATGAACCACTATGCCTGGTTTGCTTCTGTGTCTTGTAGAGGATTACTAATAGTCTTTACTAGGGTTCTTATAGTCAAAAGACTAGTGTACTAAGGAAGATTAGACCCAAGTTACCCTTTGCTTTTTTTTTCCAGGTGATTTTGTCAAGGACAGGATGTCAGTCCTTGGGAGTACTCATGTTGCAAAAACACTGCAGCATTTGGTTTTGGGGACTTGAAGCCTTTGACCAACAGAACTAATTTCTAATTCCATCCAAAACTTAAAAGACTTGATCTGTTGTCCAACTGGAAAATAGTGTAGGGAATGCTATGTTGAAAGCAGGTTTTAGATAGTGAAGTATGTAGAAGCTGGTTTTGAGTTGAACTAGTGTTGAGGCTAGGCTTAGGTACTGTAGAACTCTAGGCTTTTTAAATGTTCCACCAGGTTGTGTGTACTCTTATAGTGTATATAGTGGATAAATATATGAACTTAGAAGTTTCTAGAAATACTTAGTGGGGCTATTGCTCTTCCAAAGCTCCTGAGTTCAATCCCCAGCAACCACATGATGGCTCACTACCATCTGTACATACATAAAATCTTGAAAAAAGTACTTAGTGAATATGTAAATAGTACCATTTGGGAAAGTTATTTATTGAGGTTTCTCTATAGTCCTAGAAGCTCTTGAACTCTAGATTGGCATCTAAGTCAGAGATCTGCTTATCTCCTGAATAGTTAGGTTTAAAGGTGCATGTCACCACAGCCACCTATCAAATTGTTTAATTTTTTACACAAATTGTGCTTTTTGCATGCCTTTGAGTAATGGACCTAGCTAGGCTTTTGCTTTTGGACTATTTGGTTATTACATTTACTGGCTTGCTTCCTCAGCTACATTTCAGTCTTAACCAACTTTCTTGCCTGGGAGTGGTTCTTCCCCAAGATGGGCCTAACCTTCTGTATATCAGTTAACAGTGGAAATGTCTTAACAGGTTAATCTAATGGAAGTAGTTACCTTTTTCCCCCCAAGTGTGTAAATTTGATCGTTAGCTGGCAAGAACTTGCATGTTACTTACCATCTTGATAGTTATCTGATTTTTCTGAGAACATTTAGGACCAAAGAATGTTTTTGTGGGTAAAACTTCAGGCCTGGTAGTGGTGGAGCACGCCTTTAATCCCAGCACTTCAGAGACACAGCCAGGTGGATTTGAGTTCGAGGCCAGCCTGGTCTACAGAGTGAGTTACAGGACAGCCAAGGTTACACAGAAACCCAAAAACAAAACAAAAAAATTCACAATTTGGTAACTAAGGCCTTTAATTCCAGCAGAGGCAGGTGGGTCTCTTTTGCAGGACAGTCTCAAAATATTTGGAAATCAATACTTTTTGGAAAACCACTTTTAGAGACTTGAATCTAAGGATAGGCTAACCAGGTAGTAACCTTGAATCCTTGATTCTGTGAATCTTGTATGAGTGAGTTAAAGGCAGAAATTAACTTCCTCTGATTGAGAGCACTGCTGTTTTAGAAATTGAGTTACCAAGGGCATTGAAGCCACTTCATTGCAGTCTCAGGTTTCTGCATCTGACATTGCTAGGACTTGTGTGTGGTTTATGGGTGTAAAATAATACAGGCAAAAGGAAGTTGAGTGGATAGCTTTGGCTTTGGAATCAAATTCCAAATTTAGATTCTTGGATCAGAAGCCCAGATCAAATTACAAGACTTCCTTATGACTAAATTCTTCAGTGACGTAGGATACTAATAGTATGTGCCTCAAAAGCATATATGGGTATTTTCGTTCTGCCTGAGACACACTTTCCAGTGAAGCCAAGATTGCCTTGCTGTGGGCATGGATTTCCTGAGGACATGCTAGCCTGTGGTATGAGTTACTTGAAAGGCGTCTTTGAGAAATCTGAAACCCCAGCTCGGAGGTTTTTAACTGGATTATGCTCAATGGAAAGTGGGGCAAGTCTAACTGGGAAGCATGGCACAAATGAGGTTTCATCTTCTGAAACTAAGTAAAGTGAATATTTATATCCTCAGAATCCTCAGACTACCATATCTTTTTTTTGGTTTTTCGAGACAGGGTTTCTCTGTGTAACCCTGGCTGTCCTGGAACTCACTCTGTAGACCAGGCTGGCCTTGAACTCAGAAATCCGCCTGCCTCTGCCTCCCAAGTGCTGGGATTACAGGCGTGTGCCACCACGCCCGGCTAGACTACCATATCTTAAATCATACATTAAATGAAATTCCTGTTCATTTTGTTCTATAAACAATTTATTTCATATTTTGTATTTACCATTTTCATTAACAGCATACACCCTCTAATTGTGTTGCTAAAATTGCTAATTGTGACATTTTCATCAATCTGTAGAAATTTTTTATATTTTCATGAACCTCACATGTGCTAGGCAATTGGCTTATTTGTACAAACAGCATACAGTGTGATTCTACAAATGTAGACAGCATGTAAATGAAATCGGGTAGTTTGAATTTGCATCCACTTTATGCTGTGAATCTGAATTACTCATACTGCTTTGTAAAATAGCAGTTATTCTGAAAGGGAGTCACATTTTTCTGTAAGATGCTGGAACTTCAGTATCACAATTTGGTTCTGATTGTCTAATATTTTTATTTTCATTCTTTCCCTTTCTAGCCCCCCTTATGGCCCTATTCTCTCTCGGATTAGCCCTAGCTTCCACACATGAGAGAACTTGCAGTATTTTTCTGTGCCTGGTTTAATATTTTGTCCTCTAGTTCTATCCATGTGTGCACAAATTTGAGGATTTTTTAAAATTTATTTTTCTGGCCTAATACTGGTATGTGTATATCTTTATGTTATTTTTACTGTTGGTTGCATATCTGATACATGTGCCACATTTTTTAATGAATATATTGAATGAATGTCTCTTTGTTAACCTCATTCATTTCATTCCTAACAGTTGTGTAGGCATTTGCTATAAGCACAATTTCTTTTTTTTTTTTTTTAGCACAATTTCAATTAAAAAAATTTTGTTTGTTTGTTTGTTTGTTTGGATTTGGTTTTTTGGAGACAAGGTTTCTCTGTGTAGCCCTGGCTGTCCTGGAACTCACTCTGTAGACTAGGCTGGCTTCAAACTCAGAAATCCTCCTGCCTCTGCCTTCCAAGTGCTGGGATTACAGGCGTGCACCATCACCGCCCGGCTAATTAAAATGTTTCTAATAGCATCATCCCACTTGGATGTGTAAAGAAAGCATTCCTAGAAGTCTGAATTTTTGTTGCATTGTAGATGTATGTGTACATTCAGCTATTAGAATTGTAGGGCTGGAAAAGTAGCTCACAGTGGGTAAAAGCAATTTGTTGCCAATCCTGACAGCCTGAGTTCAATCCCAGAATCTACAAGGTGGAAAAGAAAACCAGTGCTCACAAGTTATCTGGCTCACACACATATAAATAATGCAATAAAAATTTAACCATTTAAAAACATAAGCATATACTAATTCCTCATGTATGAACACTTTGGGGGGACATTTTTGGAGAAAGTTTCAGTAAAACAAAAGGATGCCTTTAAATGCCTGAGTGCACTTATATTTCCACCTTCGTCAGAGAGTGCAAAGGCATTGTTATGTGCACAAGATGGTTCTTTGAGTTCTGTCTGCCACATCTCTCTGGGACTCCTATTAACATCAACCTTGTGGCCTTCTAAAACTACCTCTTCCCTGTGTCCTTATAGTTTATGGTTTTGATTTTTGTTTTGTTTTGTTTTGTTTTGTTTTGTTTTGTTTTGTTTTGTTTGGATTTGGTTTTTTTGAGACAGGGTTTCTCTGTATAGCCCAGGCTGCCCTGGAACTCACTCTGTAGACCAGGCTGGCCTTGAACTCAGAAATCTGCCTGTCTCTGCCTCCCAGAGTACTGGGATTACAGGCGTGCACCACCACCACCAGGCTTGTTTGTTTTTTTAATTCAGAGAATTTTTTTTGTTTCTTGTTTGGTTGGATTTTGTTTTTGGTTTTTTGTTTGTTTTTTTGAGTCAGGGTTTCTGCCTGCCTCTGCCTCCTGAGAGCTAGCTGGGATTAAAGGCGTGTACCACCACCACCACCACCACCACCACCACCACCACCATCACCACCACCACCACTCAGGCGGAGATTTTCTTAACTGTCTTACCTATCATTTCTGTTGAGTTATTTTTCTGTTCATTATCTTGATTTCTTAAATATCTCACTGAAAGCTTCAAACATACAAAGAATACTATAAAGATTCTTTATAGCTTAGTTGTATAATGGTTTCTGTTATAACAGCTTTAAGGATTGTCAGTTGCTGTTGCTTGTATGTATGACTATCTACTCCCCTCAGAATATTTTGAATTCAATTTCTGTCATAAAGGTTGGTGGATCCCTGGAACTGGAGTTGGAGCTGCCAGGAGACTGCTGGTAATTAAACAAACCCCAACCCTTAGAGAATTAAGTGCTCCCAATCAGTAGGCCATCTCCCCCAGTCACTAAAAGATAAGCCTTGAACAAGATCAAGCTAGCCAAAATTCTGCAGTAGAAAGCAGACTCCATCCCAAACTGAGGAGCTGTTGGCAGTTGATAGCTGCTGAGGGAGAGTGTTTCTTCTGGTAGTTTCCCCTGTTCCGGTGAATGACCCCAAGCTCATGCACTGACTGGGTTTAGTGGGTTAGCAAAAACAGAAGAAAGAAAGATGAGGTTGGGAGGGAAATATGGTGGGAGAGAGATGAAGGAGTTGGAAAATGGGAGTTGATACGATATTCCATTGTATATTTTCATATGAAAATCTCAAGAACAGAATTATAAAGAAAAATTATGATTTAAAAAAATTCAGTATAATTAATACAGTACAACAGATCTTCAGAACGATCTCTCTCTCTCTCTCTCTCTCTCTCTCTCTCTCTCTCTCTTTTGGTTTTTCAAGACAGGGTTTCTCTGTATAGCCCTGGTTGCCTGGAACTCACTCTGTAGGCCAGGCTGGCCTCGAACTCAGAAATCCACCTGCCTCTGCCTCCAAAACCAAAAATAATTAATTAATTAATTAATTACAAGGAAAAATAAGAAAATTTAAAGCCGGGCAGTGGTGGTGCATGCCTTTAGTCCCGGCACTTGGGAGGCAGAGGCAGGCAGATTTCTGAGTTCAAGGCCAGCCTGGTCTACAGAGTGAGTTCCAGGTCAGCCAGGGCTACACAGAGAGACTCTGTATTGAAAAATAAAAAGAAGAAATTTTAAAAAGTTAATACTTAGTATGCTGTTATCTAAATCAGAACATTTAGGAAATATTCTATTTATAAAGATCCTGTAGCTGGGAAGATGGCTTAGTTAAAATAAACAAAGAGGACTTATTCTTGAAGAGGACCTGGGTTTTTTTTTTTTGTTTGTTTCTTTCTTTGTTTTGTTTTTTTTTTTTTTGTTTTTTTGTTGTTGTTGTTTTGGTTTTTCGAGACAGGGTTTCTCTGTGTAGTCCAGGCTGTCCTGGAACTCACTCTGTAGACCAGGCTGGCCTCGAACTCAGAAATCCACCTGCCTCTGCCTCCCAGAGTGCTGGAATTACAGGCGTGCACCACCACTGCCTGACTTATTCACTACTCTTATATCTCACTTTTCTCATCTTCAATAAGAAAAGTACCTCATGGAATTACCTGAAAAAATAGGTGAATTTTTTTTCAGTATTCTTAAAAACTTGAAATTTCTAGAACTATAACCTCAGTATGCTTTTCTTGGTTTTGTTTTGTTTTGTTTTCAAAAATTGCAGTTTTCAAAAATTGCATACACTGCCTGGCACAGAACACAAGCTATATAAGTATTTGAAAATGTATTAGTCTAAATTTCAGGAAATGAAACACATTTGCCCTAACAAGACATTCAGGAATCTTAGTAGAAACCGAAATGACTTCACCATATATCCAAGATAGAAGCATGAGAAACAACAGAGAAAGGAGAAAGGAGACACTCGGGAAACGATTCCCAAACATCTGCTTCCTCTTGTGTTTATTGATCACTGCCTCTTCACATGATTGGAGCCATAGCTTGAAGAAAGTTAGGAACTTAACCTGCTTAAAGTCCAACAAAAAGAAGTTAAGACATTCAGCAAAAGTATGCATCTAGAAAAACTATAAATAAAGTATTTTTGTCAGAGTCTCACTCTATAAGTCAGTCTGACCTGGAACTAACTACTATTCTGCATCAGACTTCTGAATGCTGGGATTTTAGGTATACACCTCTATGCCTGGCATCAAACTGCAATTTTTGAAAACAAAACAAAACTAAGAAAAGCATACTGAAGTTATAGTTCTAGAAATGTCAAGTTTTAAAAAGCATCTGTCTTTCACTTATGTTCCCTTAAGGTTTAACACATTGTTTATAGTCAAGTCTCAAGTGTTTTCATTTCTGAAAAGACTCAACACTGGTAGTTTAAATCTTTTTCAAAGATAAAAACTATTAAGTTTCACATATGGAACCAGGAACAATAAGTATTTTCTCTTAAAACTGAGAAAAGAGATATAAGCTAGTGTTAAAAAAAAGCTTTGAGTGCTATTTTTCATTATCCATTCAATTGTTGGCACAGTGCCAGAATATGCTGGCACGTGCATGTGGTGGTTTGAACAAATAGCCATAGGGTGTGGCACTATCAGGAGGTGTGGCCTTGTTGGAGGAAGTGTGTCACTGTGTAGGTGGGCTTTGAGGTCTTCTATGATGAGGCTCCAACCAATTGGGAAGATAGTCTTCTCCTGGCCGCCTTTGGATGGAGATGTAGAAGTCTCAGCTCCTTCTTCAGAACCATGTCTGCCTGCACGCTGCCATGCTTCCCACCGTGATTAAAGTGAATTGAACCTTGGAAACTGTCAGCCAGCCTCAGTTAAATGTTCTCATTTATAAGAGTTGCCATGGTTATGGTGTCTCTTCACAGCAATGAAATTGTAACAAAGACAGCACATGTTCCTTGAATATTTCTTTTTTTCTTTTTCTTTCTTTCTTTCTTTTTTTTTTTTTTTGTTTTTTTGTTTTGTTTTTTTTTGAGACAGGGTTTCTCTGTGTAGCCCTGGCTGTCCTGGAACTCACTCGGTAGACCAGGCTGGCCTTGAACTCAGAAATCCGCCTGCCTCTGCCTCTGCCTCTGCCTCCCAAGTGCTGGGATTAAAGGCGTGCGCCACCACCACCCGGCTCCTTGAATATTTTTTAATGCTTTTAGTTTGAAACCATCTCAACTCACGTAAAGTCAGACGAACAATTCCCTATGGTGTTTGTTAGTTTGTTTACCATTTGGATATGTTGCCAACACGATGCATTGTTAGCCCCAAACATTCGTACTCATATGTTGCTTACCTATGGAGGCACATTCTGAAAGCTGCATTGGCACTGGTTATTGTGCAAACATTACAGTGTGTATCACATACCCCTAAGGAGGCCACCTCCATCACTCCATTTGGCTTTTGGATGCAATCAAAAGACTTGTAAGGAACCTAGAGAGACCACAGAAGCTACACAAATACTTCAAGACAGATGATAGATTCTGAATGAACAGGGAATCACTGAAGAAATCGGGAAGTACAATGTTAAGTTCTCGGAATCCAATGAAAACAAAAGCAAAATTTACTATAACCCCTGGGACACGGATAAGGCCTCTTCTAAGAGGAAGTTTACAGGTAAGAATGATCATATTAAGAACTCAGATTTTGGGCTGGAGAGATGTCTCAGCAGTTAAGAGCACTGACTGCTCTTCCAAAGGTCCTGAGTTCAAATTCCAGCAACCACATGGTGGCTCACAATCATCTGTAATGGGATCCGATGCCGTCTTCTGGTGTGTTTGAGGACAGCTACAGTGTACTTACATATAATTAATAAATAAATTCTTTTAAAAAGTCAGATTTCAAATAAATGATATAGTGTTATACTTCAAGGTCCTGGAAAAATAAGAACATGGATTAATTTGAGGATGGAGGCATGTTGAACATGTGTGTGCATGTTTAACATGTGTGTGCTTGTTTAACATGTGTGTGCTTGTTTAACATGTGTGTGCCCTAAATTCAACTCCCAGCACCATAAAGCAAACAAATCATGCCAAACCCAGACCTCAAAGAAATAGACAGCAACAAGTAATAAGAAATTTAGGACAAGAATAAAGAAAATTAAGGACAAGGAGACTAAAAGAAGATCCTCCAGAGAATCAGTCTTTGAGTAAGTAAACAAGACTGATAAGACCCACTAGCCAAGAGAAAAAAGAAAAGAAAAGAGAAACACAGATTAATAATACAAGAGATGAAAACAGCTACTTAACCAGAGTCTAATGAAATCTAGATAATCATTATGGAATACTTTGAAAACTTAAATTCCCCAATCTTGCAAAATATAGAAGAAATGAATTGTATAACCCTACATGGCCTACCAAACTTAAGAGGCTATAAACAATTTGAACATCTTTCTAACAAGCAGTGAGATTAAAACAGTAATAGACTCTTAACAAAGAAAAGTCCATAACTAGATAAACTCATCCCTGAATTCTATTCAACTTTTAACGAAAGTCAACCAAGTAACAGAAAGGGAAGGAACACTGTGAGACTCCCTTACAAAGTTAACATTTTCCTGATAACAAAACAAAGAAACAAATCTCTAGGCCAACTTCTCTGATGAGTACAGACATAAAGTTTTTCAATAAACGTCTTGCAAACTGGATTGAAGAACATCATATGACATGGCCAGGTTGGTTTCATTATAACATGGTACAAGGATGGTTCAATATATGCAAACTGATAAGTGATACACAAATTAGACTAAAGACAGAAATCATATTGTATGACCGATCAGTGGAGGAAAAAACCCTGATACGTTCAGCATTTTTCATGGTAAAGAACTTGAAAAGTCTAGGAATAGAAGGAACACACCCCAGAATAATAAAACCTACACACACCGAACCGATAACCAGTGTTATACTAAACAGTGAAAACTTAAAGCATCGCCTGTAAAGTCAGGAGCAAGATGAAGATATTCACTTTCTCTGTCTTTATATGAAATAGTGCTTTGAATATTTGTTAGAATAAGAAGAGACAAAAATAGGAAAGATACAGATAGGAAAGGAGAGTTAGAGGAAATCCTTATCAACTGTACCATAGGGCATTAAGATCTGATACATCAGCCGGGCGGTGGTGACACATGCCTTTAATCCCAGCACTTGGGAGGCAGAGTGGATTTCTGAGTTCAAAGCCAGTCTAGTCTACAGAGTGAGTTCCAGGACAGTCAGAGCTACACAGAGAAACCCTGTCTCGAAAGACCACACACACACACACAAAAAAAAAAAAATCTGATAAATCAGAGGCTCTACCCTCCCATCCAATCAATAAATGAGTTAATGAATTGAATATAAGAAATTCAAATGGGGGCTGGAGAGATGGCTCAGTGGATAAGAGCACTGACTGCTCTCCCGAAGGTCCTGAGTTCAATTCCCAGCAACCACATGGTGGCTCACAGCCATCCATAACAAGATCTGACGCTGGAGTGCCTGAAGACAGCTACAGTGTACTTACATATATAATAAATAAATAAATCTTTGAAAAAAAAGAAATTCAAATGGCCAAAAAATGTTTGAAAAAAATCTCAATATTCTTATTCCTTTAGGGAAATGAAAATGAATACTGCTTTGGAGGCAGAATGGCTATTATAAGGAAAGGCAACAAATGATAAAACCTGAGCAGTGTCGCGAGAAGAGGAACATAGCAGTCACTGTGGAAATCCATATGGAACTTATCAAAAACTGAAACTATGACCACCATATAATGTAGCTACACCAGAAGTAGGAAGCATCTCAAAGATCCTGTCAGCATCCACATTTACCATTGCACTGCTGATGATAGCAAACTATGGAACAATGTCTTTCATGAGAAAAGAGGCCAAAAAATTGTAGTGCACATACAGAGTTTTATTCAGCTGTATAAAGAAACTTTAACATTTGCAGAAAAATGGGTGAAATTCCTGGGACTCGGTAACTGTTTACAAAGCATGCATACAAAATAGCGTCAGAGAGGATGGTGAGGTGGTAGATCAGAAAAGATAGAAACTGTGATGTAGGAAAGAAAGAGAATAGTGGGATCATCTGGAAGGAGGTCTCAAACCACAGGTGAGGCTTCAGGAGGGAGAGAAGAGAGACGTCTGAAGTTTTCTTTTTGTTGTTGTTACAGTGAAGAAGCCAACACCAAGTGTTGCTGGCAAGCCATTTCCCTTTCTGAGTCACTAGAGGGCAGTAGGTTTCTCAAGGATGTATTTGAGAGTTTCTGTAAATAGTAAACAGTATCAAACACAGAGGGAAGGGGCTCTAAAGCTGAAAGAGAAGAGGTTTGAAAAGATTTAGGGGACAACAGGAGACAACTGACCATGAAACAAAAGATTTACTGAGATAGTAAACCTTTGAGTTCTTTGTGATACCAGTTTGAGTCATTTTTCTATTTTTTCTTTCACTGCCTGGTGAAAAAGCAAAGTGCTTAGTGGATCCAGAGTGAAGGCTTGCTTAGTCATGTCATGATGGAAGATATGATAAGTTGTTGGGAATACTGCGAGTGGACTGTGAAAATCATTGAATGAAAACAGACAAAGTGTGTATTGATAATGGTAACTGGAGAACGTGTGTGTGTGTGTGTGTGTGTGTGTGTGTAACAAACACACACACACACACACACACACACACACACACATATATATATATATATATATATATATATATATATATAACAGGGTGTAGAATTCCCTTTGTTCAAGGGTGACCTTGAACTCATGGCAATCTTTTTGCTTCTGCCTCCTGAGTGCTAGAGGGAATTACAGGTATAAGCCACTATGGCCAGCTCAAATTTAGATGTTATATACCTATATCTTTACCTTTACCTTATATAAACAACCATTCCATAAGCGCCTAGAAACGTAATAAGACTTGGCAGTATAAGTGTGAGTTCTGTCTCCAAGACTTTGCTCTGGACTCCCTGCAGATACAAACTCTGATACAGACTCCTCTGAGATACAAACAGTGCGGTGTAGACGGACTGGGTTTATTATAGACTAAGGTAGAACATTCTAAAGAGCTGAGGCAACCAAAAGACCAGTGTGTCAACATACATTTTTTCCTAGACAGTTCTATTGACAGTAAATAATGTATGCCAACTTATTTTTATTTTAAAATATGTGCAGAGTTTAGGATAATTCTAAACTGGAACAAATATGTTTTCCTGAGGGCCATTTTTCCTGTCCAGGTGCTCATCAGGCCAGTTTGATTTGACCCTTACAGGAGGGGTAATGACATGTCTTTGTTCTTTTCCAGAAAAACCATTTACTGAATGTTAAGAGTTTGGTTTCTAGGAGTTGGTTTAGATAATTAATTAATTAATTAATAGTGACCTTCTTGGCAGTTCAAGATATCTTCCTATGGCCAGAGATTTCATTCCTCTGGGTAGTAATTAGTAGGCCGTGGTTTCATAAGTTGTTTGTTTTTGACACAGGGTTTCTCTGTGTATCCTTGGCCATCATGGAACTCATTCTGTAGACCAGGCTAGCCTCAGACTCATAGGTCCACCTGGGTCTGCTTTCTGAGTGCTGGGATTAAAGGCCTGCACCACCATGACCAGCAAAATTAGTGAGTCTTTTTCTTTTCCAGCAATGAATTTCAGTGTTATCGTTTGTGTTATTTCTGTTTTGTTTTGTTTTTTGAGACATTGTTCACTATGTAGCTCTGATTGTCCCAGAACTCACTCTGTAGACCAGGTCTTAAATTCACAAACATCTGCTTGCATCTGCCCTCCAAGAGCTAAGATTAAACTTGTGTGCCCCCACTAGGTTTTAATTATTTATGATTGGTTTTGAGACAAGATCTTGCTTAGCCAAGGCTGAACTGGGACTCCCTTTATAGTTGAGACTGGCCCTAAATTCCTAACAGCCTTTAAACTCCACCCTGGGTACTTCGATTGCAGGTGCATGCCGCTATAGCAGGCTCTCATACACAGGCCAATATTCTCAACCTACAGTTCAAGGTCTACCTGAGAAAGGAAATATGTCACATAGAGTGTAGTTCAGAAATGCAGATCCACAAAAACAAGTAAGCAAAGAGAGGCTCAAACGAAGGATAACAGATCCCACACACGCTTAATGTCAACTGACCTAAGGACAATCTGGGATGTTTATAACAGATGGGTAAATAAAACAAATACAGGCAATATCTCAAGGGGGAGGAGGGAGGAGCTGCGAGCATTGTTCTGTGGCATCTGTATTTTGCAGGAGGTAGTGTGATGTTACCAAAAAAATGGATTTGGATTGATTGCAAAAGTACATTTTAACCCAGGCTGTCCAGTCCTTAAAACTGCCTTTCTGTCTTTCCTTCCTCCTGCTCGACTTCCTTCTTCTTCTTCTTCTTCTTCTTCTTCTTCTTCTTCTTCTTCTTCTTTGTTTTTCTGAGACAGGGTTTCTCTGAATAGCTCTTGCTGTCCTGGAACTCACTCTATAGTTCAGGCTGGCCTCAAACTCAGAAATCTGCCTACCTCTGCCTCCCAAGTGCAGGGATTAAAGGCATGTGCCACCACTTCCCGGCCTTTCTCCTTCTTCTTCTTCTTCTTCTTCTTCTTCTTCTTCTTCTTCTTCTTCTTTTAAGGGAATCTCACCCTTAGCCCAGGAGGCCTAAGGATCTTTTGAAATGTTTTTAAAAGACATGAGCAACATTCCAGAAAACAGAAATGAAATTTGGCTATGTAATTATTCATTTAAAACAAGAAAAGACATAGAGAGAAGAGGAAAGGAAACAGAACAACTATATATGTAGAAACCTCAAATGGTAGGGTACCTGGGTGCATGTGTACATGTTGTAAGGGTCCATGATTCACTGAATATTGATGCTCCAGTCTCAAATAGTATGTAACCACAAAGAGTGTTTTATTCTGTACAAGTCCAGCATGCTGAGGTCTGCCATCTATAAAGATGGAGAAACCCTGAAGTGAGCTAGCATGTCAAATTTAAAGCACATTAGGGGAATTCCAGGGAGGGGCAGGTGACCTCTATCCTAATTTTGACTCTGTCTCTAGGGATATGCCAGAACCATTGCTGGGACTGGGTGGGGGTGCTGGATACTGTTGTGGGGAAGTCTGGAAACTATTGCATTACCTGGCTCACCCTAAATAAATTTGTGGGCCATTTGGCAGACTCTTGGAGGTCCTCCTTCTGAATCTGGCACTGGACTCAGCCTCTCCTTACCTTCAGCAGTGTTAAAATCCCAGTTGGGTCCAGTCAAAGGAAAGATTGCATCGATATCAGCCTGGACCTGAGTAGGCAGCCCATTTGTTCCCAGAACCAATTTCTGGGCAGCATCCATGATCCCCTCTCTCTCCTCTGTCATGAAGAGGACTGAAGTGGAAACTTAAGTTAGACAGTGTTTTGCTGGGGTGAACACATGAAGGAATGTTTCGTTAGTAGACACAAGTGTGAAAAGCTAAGGCAGACTTGTGAAGGAACGTTTTGCTGAAAAAGACTCAGGAGAGAGGATGTTCTGCTAAAGCAAACACATAAAAAGACATATGATGAAAGATTCTTGGTAATGACACCTATGTATTGGTCTGCCTTACATTGAATAGTTGAGCTGCATTTGTCAGGATACTATAGAAGAAATGCACCAAAAAACTGGTGGTGTACTGAAGTTTGTTGCCACTTCCAAGGACTCAGGCTGATTAGATGTGCATGCTGAGGCAAGACCTGTACAGAGGCAAGACACATGCTGAAGCGAAATACATGGAGGACACGTGATGTTTGGAAGATGTAAATAGGACTCCACTGAGTGACAAAGACAGAGCTTAGCTTGTTGGCACAGGTAACTGTGCAATGCTTGTGGGTCTTGACTCTTCGCTGATCTTCGATTCCCTGAGAGAGGCACAGCTGAGAACTTCTGGAATTCCTGTTGTCCCCTTCTGCTGACTTGAGCTGAGGCTGAGCCTGGCTGTTTCTGCTAGGTCGTGTCACCGCTATTGCTAACCCTGCTCTGCTTGACTCTACTGGACTGCTGGTGTAGCCACTAAGTGTTTGCAAGTGGACTGAGCTGCCACTGCCTGCTGACCTGTGAACTGAACTGCTGATTTCCAGGCAACACAGATAGGAATTGCTCCAAAGAACCTTTCTAAACGGGTCCACTTTCCTCACATCCTTTCTTTTATACTACCTCTGGTGGGTGGTGGGCTACAAGGAAGGTTCAAAACCATCATTAAAAATAGAATTTGAAAAAATTAAAGTTACAGAGGACCTGGACCAGTTGCTGACAATCATCACATATGGGCTGGTGACTCAGCATGATTGATTCTAGAAGACTTGTGAGAGAGCTTTCTAATAATGGGAAGTTCTGCAACTTCTAATTGTAAAGATCATTACTGGCAAATGACACATACGTCATAAACTGTCTCCTCTGAGCATCTGGACATCCCATAGCCCGGAGGTGTAAGGCCATAGTAGAGTCGGCCCTCTGGACCCGAGGTAGACTTCAAGTAGAGTCAGGAGAGCCAGAGAAGTCAGGGTGTTGGGGGCGGGGGAGGGGGGATGCTCCTCCCTCTAACTGTGCTGGCTGGGCAGGGACAATGGCAGCAGGAACAGGAACACAGGAGGGGGACAGAGATCCTTCTCTGAAGCAGAAAGGGGGAACAAGGGAAGGGGCTGAGGCTGACCCTCCTTTAGAGGAAGAAGGGTGGGGAGCAACAAGACCTGTAACAAAAAATGTTTTAATCCAAACAGGGAGGGTGGGAAGACTTCTTGACCAGGTTTTGCCACGTGGTGATATATGGCACTTGGTCCTGGTGCCCCAGGCCTCATACACTAAACCTTCTTCACCCTCTAATTGATGGGGTGATGGAAAGCCCCCTCCTCAGGCATTCTACTTTATAGGTGGGCCATTCATTCCTGCCAAAGATGGTTAGACGAACAACCAGACCAGAGTCTTGGCAAAACTCCTTAAAAAGATGGAGGACCAAGCCCAATGAGGTGCTTTGTGCCAGTCCCATCCTAGGAATCAAAGAAAAATTGGTACAAGAGGACAAAATGCACAAACAGAATACACACAGACAGACACAGAACGACATTCCTGGGGGACAAAAAACCCAAACCAAAAGTCTGTCTCAGACCGTCTTCCTCCCTGTGCATGGGAGGCCCATAGACCTATAGCCAGTTCAACATTCTCAGATGAAAACTAGCAGTTTCTGCTGTTTCCGTAGGGGGTCTGGAGTGTCCTCTGTTGTCCCTGGCCAGTTGACAAAATATGCATTTGCTTTGTCTATCTCAGCCTCCAGATTAAACCCAAAACAGAAACACAGAGATGGACAAAAGACAACCAGGTACCCAGACTTACTGATTGGAAAAACACTCCACTATTTGGGTCAGGAGGTCTCCAGCAAATCCCAGACAAAAGCCCCCAAATGTTCTTTCCAGGTTTACTGAATATTGATACCCTGGATTCAAATAGTATGTATTTGTTTCATTCTGCAGAAGTTCAGCATGCTGGGGTCTACTATCTACAAAGATAGAGACTCTGAATTGAGCTTGCAGGATGAATTTAAAGCACATTAGGAGAATTCCAGGGAGAGGCAGGAGACCTCTACTTAATATTGGCTCTGTCTCTAGGGATATTCCAGAACCATTGCTGGGGACTTGTGGGGGTGGGGGTGGGTCTGGAAACTGTTGCTGGGGAAGTCTGGAAACTGTTGCTGAGAAAGTCTGGAAATGGCTGCTGCCCTATTGTCCTTGCCTCAGGCCCGTAGGTGGGCAGCTTCTGAGACCTAGACTTGACTGGACTTACCCAGTTCTTGGAAACAGATTTAGGTGTAGTCTTCTGAATTGTCAATGTGAAGCCTGTCTTGGAGTCAACCTAGCCTTCTCAGTGTGTGTACATGTGTGTGCTTGTGTGCTTGTGTGTGTGTGTGTGTGTGTGTGTGTGTGTAAAGTGTCTTAGTGGACAACTTTAGGTATCAGTCCTCAGGTAACATCCATCTTTTCCTGGGACAGGGCCTCTCAGTGATCTAGAACTTTGAAGTAGGTTAGACTAGCTGGCCCCTGAGCCCCAGGGTCTGTCTGTCTGACTCCTCAACACTGAGATTATGAGCATGTGCGACCACACCAGTGTTTTCTATGTGGGTACTGGGGTTTTGGCTCAGATCCTCATCCTTGCAAGGCTTTACTGACTGAGATATCTTCCCAGCACAAAGATGGTAGACATTAATCCAATCATATCCATAACATTTTTAACTCTAAAGTGTTAAACACGTAAACTAAAAGAAAATTTTACATTAGATTGAAAGAATAACATCAAATCCATTTAAAAAGAACTAAGACATAACTTATTTTTATTTATTTATTTAAAACATATAAGTTACTTATTTTATGTACATTGGTGTTCTGGCTGCATGCATATCTGTGTGAGAGGGTCTGATCCTAGAGTTCTAGACAGCTGTGAGCTGATAGGAATTGAACCCAGTCTCTGGAAGATCAGCCAGTGCTCTTAACCAATGAGCTATCTCTCCAACCCCAAGACTTAGTTAAACACATTCAGTGTAACCTCTGCTGTTTCCTTCTGGGCAGGACTGGCCTCATTTGCATGTCTGCCTCACAGTCTAGGCTTCAGGTCTCCATCTTTACTCTTCTTCCTTGTGTCAGGAATTCAAAACAAAACAAAACAAAACAAAAACCCCAAACAAACAAGCTTTAACCTCAAAGGAGAATTTATTCTGGGGCTAAACATGAGAGCTCGTGGTCCAGGAACACACAGATTCACACTACCCAAATGCCATGTTCCAATGCTGTCCCAGTTTCATGCAGTTTTACAATAACAGAACAAAGGAAGTTATAGACCAAGATGTTTTTCAAACACATTAGTGGAAACATCAGGTTGACAGTTTCCAGAAAAGCTGGGAAGTTCATCTACAGGCCACAGATGCTGTCTGACAGGCCCTTTAGGTTTCTGGTTGGTGAGATCTGTTCATGCATCCTGAAGGATTAACTTAACGGCCACACAGATGTTAGGACGGGAACACAGGGCTATAATGTCTGGCTATTAAGGAGGCTGAAGATAGCCCACGATAGCCAAGCCTCTGGACTTGCAGCGTTCCAGCCTCACCACATCACTGAAGTTCTAAACAGTCAACAAGACGTTGTAGCCACAGCGTCTACCCAGGAATTCTTGCTCACACTTGGGAGTTTTCAAGTGGAATCCGACAAGCCCAAATTCACCTATCCCCAAGCCCCAAGTCTTCACTCAGGATTCCACAGCCCACACCACAGTCTTTACCGTGACTACCCCATGGCCGGGTACTAGAAGGCGTGGAGAACTTACGCCCTCTATGGTCAAGCTGAGTAATCTCTCTTCGAGTAGCCGCTTGGCCCGCACCAGCTTTTTTTGGTCCCCATGGAGCTTCATTTCAAGGTGTCTGATTGCTAGGCACGACTCCATTGCGTCACAAAACTGTCTTTGCAATAGTAGGTGTCCCTTCACTTGTGGGACTGACTGTACCCTAGTGTTTTTATTAAGAAGTCAATTTTAGAATACTCACATATAAAATAAATACTAAATAAACGGAGAAGGGTAAACTCTGCTATGGTAATATGAGCTAGAGTCACTATATTGAGTTTAGACAAATTGTACCGAGAAAAGATGAGGCTTATAAATCATTGGACAATGCTTTTTGTTTTGTTTTTGATTCAAAAATGGTCTCACTGTTTAGGCCAGGATGGCCTCAGATTCATGATTCTCCAGCTATCACTGCTTGAGTGCTGGGATAATAGGTGTGTGCAGCCACACCCGTCTCCTCTGCAATTAAAGCGTTCACAATAACAGTGGCCTTTGTAATGTAAAGTTCCTGCTTCTAACATAAAGCATTAAAGGGGGGGGGGGGAGATAATGCAGGCTTTGTAACATAGACTTTCGCGTCTTCCAGCATAAGGCCATAGGCTGGAAAAGATACTGTGACTTTGTTTTACACTTATATGTGCTGTGCATGAGTAAGAGCAGAGGTTCCTGGAGTCTTCTCAGGCCTGAGGAATTCAGCCTGAGAACAATGGTACCTGAACAAGCAGGTGACCTGCAGAGCAGTGGGCACAGAGGCCTGTTCTCACACCGACACAGCCGGTGGAAACAACTGCCTTTCCATGCCTTGTGTTAGCTGAGATTCAAATCTAGAAACAGAACAGAGTTTGAAAGTGTCTTCTGTCTGTGCTATACGACGACGACGTGTCCTGACTTTCTTCTTGACATTAGTCAGGGACCCTACCCAGGCCGTCACAGTGCCAAAGAGGTAAGATTGGTTCTTCCTGTAGGCTAAGGTAGGGGAAAGCTTTATGTCTTAGAATTCAGCTGTTTTGCAACCCTTTTTATACACTCTGAATTCTTCAGACCAACCCCCAGAGGACAAAGCCATCATTTTGTACTTTTTTTTTTTTTTTTTTTTTTTGGATTTGGTTTTTTTTGAGACAGGGTTTCTCTGTATAGCCCTGGCTGTCCTGGAACTCACTCTGTAGACCAGGCTGGCCTCGAACTCAGAAATCCGCCTGCCTCTGCCTCCCAAGCACTGGGATTAAAGGCATGTGCCACCACCGCCCGGCCATTTTGTACATTTAAGTGAGATTAAAGAAGCTGAGTATTTCACACTGGGAATGGTAGTATATAAGATTACTGTATGTACATGGGCATTAACCCTTGTAATAATTATCACTTCCGCCAAATACATAGTACTAACTTGTTCTGACTCTATATTCTATATGTTACTGAGGCTATGTTGTGCTTGCAGACAGGATCCTAACATGGCTCTCCAGTTTTATTTTGTAAGGTTCCTTTTCATTCCCAAGTCAATGGAGAGAGGGGAGTGGTGGGTAGGTAGGTAGGTAGCGTTTATGGCTTGTTTCTTTTTCTGATAAGAACATGATTACAAAACCGTTAATACAGTCTGCCCTCTTTCCCCTTACTTGTGGATGCTGAAGGAAAGCCCAAAGGCACCGCTGCCCTCTGTCTGGCTCTCTACTGACACCCTCTGGGAAGAAAGCGCATCTGTAAGACTAGGAACGAGGGCTTTTTTTTTTTTTTTTGGTTTTTCGAGACAGGGTTTCTCTGTGTAGTTCCGGCTGTCCTGGAACTCACTCTGTAGACCAGGCTGGCCTCGAACTCAGAAATCCGCCTGCCTCTGCCTCCCAAGTGCTGGGTTTACAGGTGTGCGCCACCACGCCCGGCACAAGGGCTTTGTCAAGGGCTTCTCACCATTGCACTTTGTGTGGCTCCTCAAGACTCTGCAGCTCCTCCTTCCGTCAGAGCACGCGGCGGCAGCTCTGACGACGCCGGAGCCTCTCCTTGACATGACCTGGCTTCGGACCCGCCCACACACTCCCCTCTTCTGTATGCCATCACCCTCAAGCACCCTCTTGAGGTCCTCCTTAGTCCTGGGAAAGAGTTCTCCCACCCATCATCTTCATCCGTGATAATTACTTTTTAAAGTCCCTTTAGGTTTTTCTCTGTTCCTGCACACCTGATCCCCTAGTCTCATTCCCTAGCACTGCAAGAGAACACAGCAGCAGCCTTCCTCTCCACACCGTGCCCACAGCTCCAGGAGATTCCACAGACCGTGCCTTCCTAACTTCTCTCTCCCCACTTGTCATTATATCCCAACTCCCAACTGCAGCAGGCAAACCCTGCTAGACCTCAGGCCGTGCCTGCCAGAAAACCAGGTAGTCTCCCAGCAATCCTCTCCCCTCTGTCTCTCTCTCAATCTGTTCCCTCAAACACAATCCCCCAGTCTCCATTACATGACAACAGAACAGGAGCTATAGCCTTCCCTCCCTCCTGTCCACATCTCTTGTGGATCCCACAAACCAACCCCTCCTAACCTCCCTCCCCAAACTTGTAGCTTTATTCAAGATTCCAATTCCAACAGTCACTCCCTGCCAGTCTAAGGGCTGCTTCTCCCAGGACAGCGAGTATACTGAAGGCAGACACACTGGCCTACTGCTCCTGAGATCCAGTTCCCCCAGCCTCCTCCCCAACTCTGTTGCAAGCTTTGCAAACAATACCAGAGAGAATCTCAGGTATTGAAGGTGTGATAGAAGAAATGGAAACATCGGTCAAAGAAAATGTAAAATCTGAAGGAAAAAAAAAAAAAGCAAAACTCCTGACACAAAACATCCTGGATGTCTGAGACACTTTGAAAAGACCAAACCTAAAAATAATAGGAATAGAGGCAAAAAAGGAAATCCAGCTCAAAGACCTGGAAACTGTTTTCAACAAAATCATGAAAGAAAAATTTCCTAACCGAAAGAAGATGCCTATAAAGGTAGAAGAAGCTCACAGAACACCAATAGATTGGACAAGAAAAGAATGTCCTCTCACTGCATAATAATCAAAACATTATACATACAGAACCAAGAAAGAATATTAAAAGCTGCAAGTGGAAACATATAAAGACAAAACTATTTGAATTATGTGTGACTTCTCAATGGAGACCATAAAAGCCAGAAAGGTCCAGACAGATGTCCTGCACACTCTAAGAGACCACAGACAGCAACTTAGGCTACTATACCCAGGAAAAGTTTCAATCACCATAGATAGAGAAAAAAATATTCTATGAAAAAGTCTAATTTAAGCACTATATATCTGTAAATCCAGCTCTACAGCAGGTACTAGAAGGAAGGCTCCAACCTAAGGCGGTTAACTATACTTATGAGAACATAGGAAATAAATAATCTCATACCAGCAAAATCAAGAGAAGGGAAGCACCCCCCCCCCACACACACAAAGACTACCACCACCACCAACCACCACAAAATAATAGGAATCAGCAGTCAATGGTTATTGATATTTCTCAATATCAATGGTCTCAATCACTCAATAAAATACACACAAACAGAATGGATGAGAAGACAGGGTTCACCATTCTGCCGCACCTCAATATCAAGGAGAGATATTACTTCAGGGTAAAGTGTGGGAAGAAGATAACCCAAGCAAGCAGACCAACAAAGCAAGCTGGTGTAGCCATTTTAACATCTAACAAAATAGACTTCAAATCATACTGATCAAATATGGTTTCCCGGGCAGACTGGGCTGCATTCAGTTGAGCTGTTAGCTAAAGGGGTCCCGAGGAATTCCCTAAGTAAACCTAAGCCAAGACAAAGGGTTGCTCTCTGCAAACGGATAGCAGGGTTTCACAGCCACAGACAACACCCACACAACACCCACACAACGGCTTGAACGTGGAGAAGTCAAGCTGCTTCCTACGTGGACCCTTAACCCCTACATTCTAGTCTCTTTGGTGCAGGAAGGTACTCCGCAGGCTACCAAAAGAGAAATGTGGCTACCACCTCAAACGCAATCCTTTGATTTAAAATCTGTCTTGCCTACAAAACATGCTAGACAGTGCTGGCACAGAACTTCACGATGTCTGATCTGACTTAAGATCCACTCCCTGAGAAGGGACTCAGACCAACCGAGAATCAGAGACTAGATAGCCTAGAGACCTAAGATAAACCAAACGCTACAGATTTTTTTTTTAAATCACTAAAATGTCTCCTAATAATATTCTGCTATACTAACAAATCGGTGCCTTATCCAGTCCTCACCAGAGAGGCTTCCTCCGGCAACAGACGGGAACAGATGCAGAGACCCACAGCCAGACACTGTGCGGAGAGGGAGGAGAGTCTAAATTGGAGATCTCCGTCCAATTCCTCCCCTCAGAGCTCAGGAAAACCCCCAGAAGAGGAGGCAGAAAGATTGTAAGAGCCACAGGAGATGGAGGAGAGCAGGAGAGCACAGCCCTCTGGATCACCTAAGCTCAGAGGATCTCACAGAGACTGAAGCAGCAGGCACGGCGCCTGCAGGCGTCTGAACTGGGTCCTCTGGGTAGATATTTACTTAGTATTTTTATGGGATTCCTGACTGTGAGGACAAGTGGGTCTGACTCTTGTGTCTGCTCTTAGGACCCTTTTCCTCCTGTTGCGTTGTTTTTTGGCTTTTTTTTTTTTTTTTTTTTTTTTTTTTGGTTTTTTCGAGACAGGGTTTTTCTGTATAGTCCTGGCTATCCTGAAACTCACTCTGTAGACCAGGCTGGCCTCGAACTCAGAAATCCGCCTGCCTCTGCCTCCCAAGTGCTGGAATTAAAGGCGTGCGCCACCACCGCCGCCCGGCTTCCTGTTGCGTTGTTGTGTCCAACTTTGGTATGATAGTTTTTGCTACATCTTATTATATTTTATTTTGTCATGTGTGGTTGATATCTCTTAGAAGCCTTTTTTTTTTTTTCTGAGGAGAGACAGACACAAAGGGAGTGGATCTGAAGGGGAGGGGCGGAGGGAGGGACTGGGAAGTATAGAGGGAGGGAAACTATAGTCAGGATGTATTGTATGAGAAAAGAATCTATTTTAAAAAAATTCTCTTCACTTACATTGGCGAGGGATTTCAAGGGAAGTAAAAAAACAGAACAGTATGCTTGTCCCTGACGAGTCACATAGTCTAGACTTGTGTGTTTTCAGACCCTTTTCCCACCACAGGGAAGCACTACATCAAGTACCAGACTTTTCTTTTCCTACCCATCCTTGGCTAGGAGGAAGACCTTTGAAAAGCCAGAGTAAGACTCTCTCCATTAAACAAGCCTCACAGTCCCAGCATGTTCTAGCTGCTCTCTCCTGATGAATATGGAATCCCGCCATTCTCTTGTTCGCTCCTTCCTCGGGGTAAGGGGTCATAACCTGCTATCAGACGGGGAAGCTTTTGCAACCACAGAGGTAAATAAGCAAAAAGCAAGGGAAGCCGCGGATGGAAGGTAGTTCACTTTCTTCATATCTCATGGCCACATGATTCCATTTCTGTGGAATGTTAGGAAAATCAAAACCACGGTGATAGGAGGTCGATGCGCCCTGTCTGCAGCAGGGGTAGGGTCGAGGTAGAGGATGCAGGAAACTGAGGGCACATTGGAGGAAACTGAAAGTGCCCTAAGTTATACATCCTAAGCTGTACCTCAATAATTACCTATTTTCTGAGGTTGTTTTGTTTTTGCTTTTCTTTTTTTTTTAGATTTGTTTGTTTTATGTGAGTATACTGTAGCTTCAGACACACCAGCAGAGGGCGTCAGATCCCATTACAGATGCTTGTGAGCCACCATGTGGTTTTTGCTGGGAATTGAACTCAGGACCTCTGGAAGAGCAGTCAGTGCTCTTAACCGCTGAGCCATCTCTCTAGTCCCCTTATTTTTGCTTTTCAAGGCAGTTTCTCTGTGTAGCCCTGGCTGTCCTGGAACCTACTCTGTAGACCAGGTTGACCTCGAACTCATAGAGATCTGCCTGCCTCTGCCTCCCGAATGCTGGGAACAAAGGTGTGCGCCACCACCGCCACTTCTAAATTTTAAAGAACAGAGCAGTGAAACATTCTTACCTTAATAGATAAGAAGGAAAGCCAAGGGGCCAACTGGACCTGGCTCACTTGTTATGTCCTTCCTGCCTTTTCTAGGCCCTAGAGAGCTCTGCTGTTGATTCACAGCCCATGGACATCCACCTGAGAAAACAGTTCCATGGAATAGGCATTGTTTTGCTTATTTTCTTGTTCCTGCTTTTCATGAGGCTCCAAGGATGCTAGGGGAATTGACAACAAAACACGTAATAAGATCTGGAATCAATGTCTTCTCATTTCCATCTTAGATCTTCTGGGGAAGCCACGAATTAACCCTTGAAGCCCCAGACTCCAGCTATATCCTTGCTAACTGGGCTCTATGCTATCCCTCCATTTGCTCTTCTGCTGGGACAGAAGAGCACTTCTCGTCCCCACTCTGAAGCCCACAGTAATGGTGGATCCCAGGCCGTGCGATGCTTGTGCTCCTGCGCCCACCTGGCTCCTCTGGGAATGTCCCTCGGCCTTTATCACATCCCAGAACTCACAGCACAACGCACTTTTGTATGGTTTTATTAATCCCACAGATTCACGATTGATATAAAATGTATTAGAGTGAATTAAAAACATTACACAACTTAATTTCGACTTTGAAGAGATTCCTAATGGGAATTGTTTTCCTTGAAAAATGTATAAACTAAGCCATTGGCTGTTGGTCTGCCTGCACAGCGGGTGGGCTGTGCTTGCACCTGCAACGTTCTCCCAGCCCTACTCAACTCTACACCTCTGGGCCTTCGCTCCCCATCCCAGAGCAGGAAAGTTATTGAAAACGTTTAATGCTACCCAGTTTTTAAGGGATATGTTCATCATTTTAGTTACATATAAAACTGTGCAAACTCAGTGACTAATCCCCAAAGGTATTAAAACAAGCTCTAAAATGACAAATTATATTAAAATTAAAATAGGAATTTTTTTTTACTCAATCAGGAAAACACTTTTATTGTATAAAAATTTCAGTCTTCTTCTAAGTTGATCTAGGAAACAGTGTATTCATAAGTGATTTCATGAATGTCTTCATGAGATGCCACTGCTTAAAGAAAATGATATTAAATCTATTGTCTCTTTTGATACCAGTCGTGGGAGGAGCTCCATGGGTCAGAAACTGTCTAGCTCATAAGACCACGGAGTAAAGCAGACATCTGCAGTGAGTTCTGCTAGTTGAATCAGGATTTATATATCACAGACATAGGCCACCATGTTGGAACCTTAAGACTTCTTACTTTGTAATAAAACTTCTCCATGAAAAAAAAAATTCTTAAGGTACAAAGGAAGACCTTACAATCATCCTTGGAGACAGCAACAATGTAGGACCTGGGAAAAGCCTTTTTTGGGGGTTGAGGGGAAAAATAAGACTCCAAAGGTGGGACCCACTTAGGGTACAATTGAGAGGAAAACATCCTTGGGTTCACGGACCTTAAGAAGAGAGCTTGCAGGAGCTGGCCTCAATGCAGTGAGTAGTGAGATGTCTCGTGTTCCCTAATAGGAGTGGGGACACTGGCTGGAGTCCCACCTAACACCTGGCCAAACACACATAATGGTTGACATATTAATCAGAAATTTCTTGAGAACAGAACCAATAGCATACATGTGTGTGCGCGCGCACACACACACACACACACACACACACACACACATATGCAGACGCACATATAAATATGGACTCATATTTTGGGAACTGAATAATATAAACTAATAAAAGTTCCATAGTTCTCTGCTCCAAAGGGAGAGGGCAACTGTCAGTTCTGAGTCTCAAGGCCTAGAAACCAGGAGCTCTCATGTTTGCGAGCGATAGAGAACAGTTACCCCAGCTCCAGTGCAGCTCAAGCGGAGCTAGTAGAGCAAGCTGCCCCTCCCCACCATTTTATTCTAGCCTGGCCCTCAATCGGTGACCTGCACCTGTGAGGGTAGATTGTACTCAGTCTAGTTATCCAAATCCTAACAGCTTCCAGAAACACCCTCACAAAGGTGATCAGAAACAATGTTTTACTGTTTCTGGGTTAAGTTGGCCCCTCCTGTTAACTGTTACAGGTCCACCTCTTTCAACTTAGTATGCAGGTTGCTTACTCTTCAAATAAAGGCAATACAGGCCCACACAATACTATTATCCAGCCCACAACCAAAAATGCACTAGCTCCTTCCCCAACAGACACAAAGTCCTCCCAGGACTGTGACTTTCCTGATGTTCCATGGTTTCATGATGCTTAATCGACGACGCTTAAAATACTGACGTAAAGAACCGACACATTGAGCATTGCATCATAGGAGAGTCAGAGAAGGGACTCACGTCCTTCCACTGACCTGATTCCAAGTGCAGTTGAGTTCCGTTTGGTTCTGCCTGACTTAGGAGTCACTCTGTGCTCGAAACATTTCTCTACTAAGTTTGGTTTGTTTGAAGCTTCGCCAGTGACAGAGGTTACAGTGTACAGCGCCCGTGGCATGGAGGTCTGGGAAACACTTCAATCTGTCTTCTGTGGGTTTAGGCACATATCAGAACCTCTGTCAGTTAGGCCACAGAGGCAACTGTCCCAAGCTGTCATTTTCTCAGGCAGAGTCATTCTCTCTTATATGTCTTCACTTTGGTTTCTTTCATAGCAGGAGAGGAAAAATGGACTTTTCCTTTCTGCAACTGGGGAGACCAGATTTGTTTGTGTCTCCCTGTTAGTGCCATGGTGATGGGATGAAGCCCACCAAGCAGGCTTTACTGACCCAGGTGTGACAGAGAATGGAGTGGGTACAGTGACACCCTTTGCCACCTTGAGCTTTGTATCCCTGATTACAGGACAGCTCCATGCTAAGCAGGAAGCCCTCTGAAGAATGGGGAGATTCAAGCTTCCCAGTAGGAAGCATGGTTGTGGCACAAAGAGGAGGATGTCCCAGAAGCCACAGGGTCTATCATTGGAATGACTTATGCTTAAGTTTGTGGGCTGTGGAAATACCGTTGTTCTTTTGAGTCTGAGATATTTAGCAATGTTTATTGCTAAATTTAGCTATAATTCTTTATTAGCATTCAAATTTATTAATTCATTATTCCATATTATTAATTCTAACAAAATTTATTCTATTCAAATTTAATTCAATTTATTAATTCAATATTCAATATTCTATATTATTAATTCTAATCAAATTCTATATTAGAATTCAAATAATATAATTCTATATTATAATTCAAATTTAGCTATAATTCTTTCCTAGGAAACTTGTGTCTCAGAACGCTTTCTGTTTCCATCCTTTCATGTTGTTTTGTTTTGTTTTTGTTTTTGTTTTTTTCGAGACAGGGTTTCTCTGTGTAGTCCTGGCTGTCCTGGAACTCACTCTGTAGACCAGGCTGGCCTCGAACTCAGAAATCCGTCTGCCTCTGCCTCCCAAGTGCTGGGATTACAGGAGTGCACCACCACGCCCGGCTTCATGTTTTTTTAAAATAAGACTTATTTATTATATGCGAGTATACTGTAGCCATCTTCAGACACTCCAGAAGAGTTGCTGGGATTTGAACTCAGGACCTTCAGAAGAGCAGTCAGTGCTCTTAACCGTTGAGCCATCTCTCCAGCCCCCATCCTTTCACTTTTTCCTTCCTTCTTCTTTTCTTTCTTTCCTTCCTTCCTTCTTTCCTTCCTTCCTTTTTTTCTTTTCTGTTTTGTAAAACAAGGTCTCACTGTGTATTTCAATCTGGACTCAAACTCACGTTCTTCCTGCCTCAGCCTCCAGCACTCTGGAATCGTAAGTGCTGACTTCCCGAAATCTGGCTTCAGTGTGTTTTAGTGCTGGACTAGTTTAACATTTCCAACTAATGGAGCAAATTGCCAGCAGATACATCGTTCCTCGGGCGGATACATCGTTCCTCGGGCGGATACATCGTTCCTCGGGCGGATACATCGTTCCTCGGGCGGATACATCGTTCCTCGGGCGGATACATCGTTCCTCGGGCGGATACATCGTTCCTCGGGCGGATACATCGTTCCTCGGGCGGATACATCGTTCCTCGGGCGGATACATCGTTCCTCGGGCGGATACATCGTTCCTCGGGCGGATACATCATTCCTTGGGCAGACCCATCTTTCCTCGGGCAGCATCATTGGAGTTGGGCAGTAATTTGTTTGATTTCAGGAAACAGTATAAACCCCAAATCTAAAAGAAGCTTTTTCTGGAAAGCCAAAACCCACCAACACATTTGAATTACAACTTGGATTTATTGTCGTCATCTTTAGTACAATTTAACCCTAAACGAAAACTTGAGAAATCAACCCCAAACCATCACAAATCTGATCTTGCCTTGAAAAATCTTGTCTTTTTTAACTTATTTTTTAATCCTTATTTTATGTGCCTGTTTTGCATGTATATATGTCTAGTGTTCCTCGAGATCAGAAGAGAACTCTGGATCCTAGAGAAATGAAGTTATAGATGGTTGGGAGCCACCATGTGGGAGCTGGGAATTGAACCCAGGTCCTCCTCTCCAAGAGTTACCAGTACTATTAACTCTGAAGCCACCTCTCCAGATCAGACCCCCATCCCCGTGTCTACTCTTTCTCTATTATTGTTCTTTTTTCCTCTGTATGATGTGCATTTATATGTGTTCATGTGTGTGAGTGCAGGTGCCTGCATGCCATAATGTGTGTGTGTGTGTGTGTGTGTGTGTGTGTGTGTGTATACAACCTCATGTCCTTGTCTTGCACTTTGCTTGACACAGAGTCTTTAAATGGTTCTCCACTGTGCATGACAAGCTAGCTGGCCCAGATGCTTCTAGAGGGTCTCCTTCCTTTTCCTACGTCTTGCTGCAGGAGTGCTGGGGGCGTAGGCTCAGGAGACCATGCAGCGTCTTAGTGCAAGAACAGCCCTCTTACCCCGAAATGGTGAGAGCAATGTCTTTTTAGTCATGAGAAGTGGATTCAAATTAATAGTAATAGCTTCCCTAGCTCTGTGCTGGCCCTACTGGATTGGCAGTGCTAGGGTTAGCCATGGGCATCTCAGGCTGTTCTGTTGCTTAGTGGCTGTAGATGACACTCCTTATTTCACCTGCTTCTTTCTTTTTATGCCACGTTTTGAAAAATCATTCAGATTCAAGGAATTATTATTTAATGTTTTTCACTTTCAAAGACTAATCTTCAGTGAATACTGTTTTTCTCTTTTTAACTATTCTTAATAAAGGCATGACTCTATGATATTAAAGCAAACACGAACTCAAGCAGGAACTCATGTAGCTATTGGATTAAAAAGAAATGGTAGTGCTAGGTCTTCTTGAACTGACACTTGGAACTGAGGCCTGCTATTTTGAAAAGCCTAAGTTATTTTTTAATCTTTAAAATAATAAAAAAACAAATGCCTGTTAGGTGTTTTGGTGAGTTTGTATTTCAGATAAAATATCCTTCATAAGCATTGTTTCTGGACTGCATTTCTTGGAGATAGAAAAATAGGCATGTGTGTAGACAGAGATTCTGGAGTGAACTCATAATTAAGTTGTTCAAATCTAATTCCTCAGGAACCCTTAACAATTGTGAATGCTCTTTAGAAGGGATGTGGGATTTCAACTCCTTGTTCTTTTGTGTTTTTATTATAATTTTGAACACACATTTCGGACGCTGAGGGGCTTTACAGTGGTATCTTCACATGTACAGACACACCTGGTGTGAACCATTTCGGTTTTGAACTAGGACCAAGTTTGTGTGGAAAGGGAGGTAGCCAGAGGCTTTCCGGGGTTATTCATACATCAGGACACTAGATGGTGCTGTTTCTTGAGGAATTAAGAAGAACTTATTTCATCTTCAGTATCCTTCAGAGGTGGGTTTATTGTGCTTTCAGAAGTGAGGAAAATACATTTACTTTTTGTACTTAATGAAGGCTTAATTTTCTGAATAAGACTCACAATTAAAATGAAAATGGACACAGCAAATATGTGGTGTGTTGAATAAAGTATGTATGCTTCATCATGCTAGAACCAACTTACAGGACAGACTGATGTTTGGGTTTTGTTGTTACATTAAATTTGATTTTATAGAACGGTTTTAGGTTTTCAGAAAACTGTTGAGTGCAGGTATTTCTCACAAAACTTCTAGATTTCTCACAAAACTTCTAGTTTCTACTATTATTAGATGTATATCTATAACCCCAGCTACTTAGGAAGTTAAGACAAGAGAGTGGTAAGCAAATTCTGGGCCAGCCAGGGAAATTCATATGACCTTATCTCAAAATAAAACCCAAAATATCTAGGGCTGTAGTACAGAAGTAGAGAACTTCCCTAGCATACAAGAGATGATACAATCCCTCCCCGCCCAAGACACACACACACACACACACACACACACTCAACTCAGTGATAGAACATTTGCCTAACATGTGCTAAGTTCTGGATTCCATTCCCAGAACTGAAGCACAGAAATACACAAATCTTGAATACATAGCACAAATCTATATGAGCACTGTGATTGCTGTTCTTTGTTGTGAACTTGAATACATTTGAAATTTGTAGGCTTCAATTTTTTAAACCTACTTTTAGTAAAGATTCTCAAATGCTTCAACCCCCTTTTAGCCCATTGTCCAAAGGTAGGGGAAAAAAGATGGTAAATAAGACAAGGGGATGTGGACCTGTTTAGAAGTAGTTCTTTGAGCTGATTCCAATCTCCATTTGTCAGGATATGGGCAGTCCAGTTCAGTAGTGTCAGGATACCAAACAGGAATCAACAGCAGTGGCATGATCCAGCAGAAACCACCAGGTCTCCACCAAGTCCGCCTGAGTCAGCAGGATTGACCAGAATCAGCCAGAATGTCAGAATTTCTCTGCTGTACCTCTCTTAAGGAATTGAAGATCAGTGAAGACGCAAGACCAATGAAGTGTTGCAAAGCTAGGTATGCAAACTTAATGTCACTGACCATTGAGTCCTATTTATACTCTCTCCACACATTATGTGTCCTTCCACAGGTCTTGCATGCGTTAGCAAAACATGAGTTTGTATCAGCAAATATCACATGACATATTCAGAAACTTCCACTGTGGGAATTACTTAAAACTCTAATGGCTGGATATACTTGTGAGAGACTTTTTCTTAATTCAGTAATTTTAAGTAAGAAGATTCATTTTTTTGTCTTAAAGATTTATTTATTCATTATATGTAAGTACTCTGTAGCTGTCTTCAGATACTCCAGAAAGGAAATCAGATCTCATTATGGATGGTTGTGAGCCACCATGTGGTTGCTGGGATTTGAACTCAAGACCTTTGGAAGAACAATCAGTGCTCTTACTCGCTGAGCCATCTCTCCAGCCCGAAGATTCAGTTTTAATCTTGATCTTTTGAGGTGGGAAGAGCCACCTTTATTCTGACCCACACATTCTGCTGGCAGCCTATCCAAAGGACACAGAAAAAGGAAGAGTTTAATCTTTGCCTGCTTGGCCTCACTCTTGTTGGCAAGCTTATTCCTTCATTGGCATTAGAATTTACTTCTTTGGGATTCCAGCATATACTGAAGACCAACTGAGATATCCAGTCTCATGAATTGAGCAACTTCTGGATTCTTGGACTTTCTGTTGGTTTGCAGCCATTGTTAGACTAGCTGGACCACTGTTAGCTAGCCTGTAAGCCACTCTACTAAATATTCTATCTGTCTGTCTGTCTATCTGTCTATCTATCTATCTATCTATCTATCTATCTATCTATCTATCTATCTATCTATCTTATCTATCTACCATCTCATCAATTTATAGATTCATTCTATAAGTTCTGTTCCTCTAGAGAACCCTGACTAATACAAGTACACTATTATTTTTTCAAGTCCACACTTGCTTACTTAGATTTGCTTAATTTGCTTCTTATGCCCTTTCGTATCTTGGGACCCCATCCATACGATTACATTCCACTTGCTTTCTCATCTCCCTTGCCTCAATATGGCCAATGACAATTAGTTACTTGATGTAACTGGTTTTGAGCAAACCTGAAGGTGTTGTGTATTCTTGGTCTGGCCAGTCACTCTCCTTTTGAAGTTGGTCTTCTTCAATGATAAACATGAGGCTACAGGGACACAGCTTGAAGGTCACAACACCACCCAAGCAGGCACTCCCTGCTGATGCTGCCCCTTAACCCTCGATGACGACAACGGAAAGCTTTGTCAGGCATTGCCACTGTAAAGCCTCCTCCTCCTGCTTTCATGTGTTTCTTCAGAAGGAAGTACACAGTGAGCCCTTGTGGGGACTTGGGCTTCACTTCTACCTGTGGAAATTACTTGAAATTATTTGTCATGAGAAAATTGCCTCTTGTTTATTTGATGACTCATTTATGCATACCAGTATAGATTTATGGATATTTTTCTAGCCCCAGTGTGTACTTATGGGTATTTATTTTACCCCCAGTATGGACTTATGGGTATTTATTATGGCCCCAGTGTGTACTTATGGGTATTTATTGCACCCCAAGTGTGAACTTATGGATATTTATTGAACCCCCAATGTGCATTTATGGGTATTTATTCTACCCTCAGTGTGGACTTATGGATATTATTCTGCCCCAATGTGCACTTATGGATATTTATTCTACCCCCACTATGCACTTATGGATATTTATTCTACCCCCAGTATGCACTTATGAGTATTTATTCTACCCCCAGTGTGGACTTATGAGTATTTATTGTACCTCCAGTGTGCACTTATGGGTATTTATTGTACCTCCAGTGTGCACTTATGGGTATTTATTGTACCTCCAGTGTGCACTTATGGGTATTTATTGTACCTCCAGTGTGCACTTATGGGTATTTATTGTACCTTCAGTTTGCACTTATGGGTATTTATTCTATCCCCAGTGTGGACTTATGGATATCCATTCTGCCCCAATATGGACTTAGGGGTGTTTATTCTGCCCCACTGTGGACTTATGGGTATTTATTCTACCCCTAGTGTGTACTTATATGGTATTTAGTCTATCCCCAGTATGGACTTATGGGTATTTATTCTATCCCCAGTGTGGACTTATGGGTATTTATTCTGCCTCCAGTGTGGACTTATGAGTGTTTATGCTGCCCCAGGGTTATGCTCTATATGCGGATCTGCTGCTCGCTCGTATTGTCCCCTTTGGGTCCTCCACTCTTCTACTTGACTTCAGAACTTTTTTTTTTTTTTTTTTTTTTGGTTTTTTTCAAGACAGGGTTTCTCTGTGTAGCCCTGGCTGTCCTGGAACTCACTCTGTAGACCAGGCTGGCCTCGAACTCAGAAATCCGCCTGCCTCCCAAGTGCTGGGATTAAAGGCGTGCGCCACCACCACCCGGCGACTTCAGAACTTCTTACGCATGCTCCATTCCCTGTGGGTCTTTTTTCTTTTTTTTAATAATTTGTTTACTTTTTAATATGCAGATTTCTTTCTCGCTCTTCTAATAGGATTTAGCATTAGTGCTATCCGAGCATCTCCTCTTTCTTGTCTTTAAGTTAATCTATAAAAATGAAAACTGAGAGATATATGAATGTTATGACTTTATTGTGTTCTCTTGACATATTTTGACATTTTTTTCTCCTTTGCTTTTTGCACTTTTATTATTTTACATATTTTCCCATGTCTTTTTGAAGTGACTCTGAATATTCTTGGTAAATAATTAGATGTTCTGATTATATTTTAACGATGGATCATGGGCATTTCTCTGTTTCTCACATATATCATTGGACCATTCTACATAATTTCATTACCCTTTTCCTTATAATATACTAAGCTGTTCTATATTTTAATTGCATTGTGCATTTCTGGATGCATAGCAGTCTTGAATGTATTGTGTTGTTACAAATTACTTATTAACAGCTGTGTGTGTTGTGTTTTATAAAAAGATAGGGATGAAGAAATATGTTTGGTGGGGGTGTGGTAAAGTATGGGGGAAGGGGGTGACTCTGTGGGCCCATGCTGAGGCATCCCTTCCCCATGAGTAACCAGCCACATGACGATAAAGAAATAGAGTTTATTCAGGTCATGGGGAGGGGAGTCAAGAGGGTAGTAGAGGCAGAGAAAGGCAGAGAGAGATTGAAAGAGAGAGAGAGAGAGAGAGAGAGAGAGAGAGAGAGAGAGAGAGGAGGTTGAGGAGTAGGGCCATGAGCATGTGGAGAGAGAGGGGGAGGGGGAGGGCAATGGGGAGAGAGGGGGGAGCAGGAACAAGAGGAGAGAGGAAGAGGGTAAGAGAGGGGAGGGGGCAAACAGCCCCTTTTATTTTATTTATTTATTTTTTATTTATTTATTTTCTATATTCTTTTACATTAAAAATGATTTTCCCTTTCCTAGTTCCACCCTCCCCATAAGTCCCATAAACCCTCTTCCCTCCTCCCGTTCCCCAATCAACCCACTCCCACTCCTCTGTCCTGGCAATACCCTACTATGCTGCATCAAGTCTTTCCAGGCCTAGGGCCCTCTCCTTCTTTCTTCTTGGGAATGATTTGATATGTGGGTTGTGTCTTGGGTATTCAGAGCTTCTGGGCTAATATCCACTTATCAGTGACTGCATTCCATGTGTGTTCTTTGGTGATTGGGTTACCTCACTTAGGATGATATTTTCCAGTTCCAACCATTTGCCTAAGAATTTCATGAATTCATTGTTTTCAATTGCTGAGTAGTATTCCACTGTGTAAATATACCACGTTTTCTGTATCCATTCCTCCACTGAGGGACATCTGGGTTCTTTCCAGCTTCTGGCTATTATAAATAAGGCAAGCAGCCTCTTTTATAGTGAGTTAGGCACACCTGGCTGTTGCCAGGTACCTGTAAAGCGGTACCTAGACTAAATGCCAACTGTGTGTGTGTGTGTGTGTGTGTGTGTGTGTGTGTATGTGTGTGTGTGTGTGTGTGTGTGTGTGTGTGTGTGTGTATGTCTGGGGATTGAACAGGAGCTCTATTGCTGAGTTATGTATTGAATGTAGACTTATATAAGGCTTTTTGCTTTGCTTTGCATATTTAAGATTTCTGAAGGTCACACTGGGTCCAATTATATTAGTATTTCAAAGCTCTTGATACACAATTAGATTTTACAAAATTGACTACATGGCACGAGGATAATGCACAGAGAGGAAGAAAATGATACAATCCAGATTATACAAATGGCAAAGGGGCTTTGGCTGAGCACCTAAACAAAATTAGTTGGTTCATGAAGAGAAATTTTTTTCTACAAACAATAAGTCTAACTCAGATCCTGGATACCTAAAATACAGGGCTGCTCAGCCACTACCCACGTGGCAACGATGGACCACCTTCTGGTGCCTCCCAGTTTTCCCCGGGTCTTGCTTAGTTGAACTACGTTCTTCTACCCAGCAGGTTCAGTTAACATCGGTGCTGGGACAGACCAGAAAATGCCGACAGCTGGTAGGAATGAAAATAGAGTCCTAGATCTTTTCAGGTATTGAAGATATTTTCCCTCTAGGGAGACCTGCCCAATTCTTATTTTTCAGATGCTTTGTGCAATCATTCCATTTATATTTTAAGCCTCTGCACACAACTAACAGTTGAATATTAGTCCAGGAGGAACTGATCAGCGTCAAATTCTCTATAAGTAGATACTGAACTTCTTCCTCGGCCTCATGCGGGGGGCTAGAAAGATGGCCTTGATTTTATTCCCTTGCCCTTGTTCTAAAATTTTATCTACTTGTGAATTTATTTCCCAAAGGGGTGCTTTGTTATGTTATTGATGATGATCCAATTCTCTGAAGTTAAGTTTTATTGAATGTTTCATATTTTGCCTTTATTTCCACTGAGAAAGGATAGAAAGACAATGAGAGAGAGAGAGAGAGAGAGAGAGAGAGAGAGAGAGAGAGAGAGAGAGAGCCTGGCCTAAGCGTGTGGCAGAAGCAGCCGTGAACCTGCGAGCTGTGAACCTGCGACTTCCGACTTTCTGCTAATCGCCCCAGAACTCCCACTTACAGGGAAAGAACACACTAAGCGTGTTGTGCCACCATAGTGGCTTCTGCTTTCATTCTTTCAGATTTAAATTCTAATCTTGCTTGTCAAGGAAAGGAGGGAAAAGGGGTTCTTTGCAGCCTTTTTAGATGTAACTTGAGAACCACCTCAATGGTCCTGGTGGCTAGATAACTGAGGCTCCATTTAGTTACCTCTACTCGGCTGTCTCTCTCTCTCTCATTCTCCTAACCCTTATGTTTAAGTCTATAAGGACCCAAGGAGCTGAAGGGACTTGCAGCCCTATAGGAGGAACAACAATATCAACCAACCAGTACCCCCAGAGCTCCCAGGGACTAAACCACCAACCAAAGAGTCCAAATGGAAGGACCCATGGCTCCAGCTGCATATGTAGCAGAGGATGGCCTTGTCTGATATCAGTGAGAGGAGAGGCCCTTGGTCCTGTGAAGGTTCGATGACCCAGTGTAGGGGAATGCCAGGTCTGGAAAGTGGGAGGGGGTGAGTTAGTGAACAGGGGGAGAAGGGGTAGGATATGGAGTTTTCAGAGGGGAAATGAAGAAAGGGGATAATATTTGAAATGTAAATAAAGAAAATACCTAATTAAAAAAAAAGAATAAATCCATCGACCCATTGAAAAAAAATATATTTAATAAAATCTACCACTCCACTTTGTGTACACCTGAAAGTCTTCTTTGCTGTTGTTGTTTTGTTATGCTTTGTTTTGTTTTGTCTCGTTTTTGAGTCAAAGCTGTGAATCTCAGTTTGGCCCTGAGTTGAGGTCCCTGAGAGATTAGGGGAGCTCCTCCCCGTGCTGCTGAGGGTAACAGCATGGAGCTGTGTCTATGTCTCCTCACCACTGATGCTCGCACGTAGCTCTTTGTTGAGAAAGATGATGACAATGGTCACTGTAGGCCTACGGGTGTGTTGGGAGGGTGAGGTGTATGCCCAGATAATCGTCATATTTCAGCTATCGGAAGCACGCACCTCGCCTGGTGCCTGCTCTACAGCAGATGATTAGTAAATACGACTGATGTAGCGACTGAGTGAATGAGGGTCTAGTGTCTTGAGTCTCATAGTTGAGAATAAATTCACTCCTGTTTTTGGATCCCAAATTCTGGTTTCTTTATGAGAAAGGAATGACTTTACGTAACAGCTTCGGCAACAGAATAAGACAATCTTGGGGCTGCGAGTATGGCTCAGAGGCCAAGAATTGATACGGTACATACAAGGCCTGGGTTGAATCTGGCACTGCATAAACAAACAACAACGGAACTAGAAAAATCTTCAAGGATTTTTTCTAGATAACAATGAACACCATGGCCGGGCGTTGGTGGTGCACACCTTTAATCTCAGCACTTGGGAGGCAGAGGCAGGCAGATATCTAAGTTTGAGGCCAGCCTGGTCTACCGAGTGAGTTCCAGGACAGCCAGGGCTACACAGAGAAACCCTGTCTTGAAAAACCAAAAACCAAAACAAAACAAAACAATGAACACCACAGAGAGATTGTCTCTGAGAAGCAGCAGCAACAAAAAGGATTCTGTCTCTTAAAATTATTTTTCTTCTTTTTTTTAAAGATTTATTTATTTATTATATGTAAGTACACACTGTAGCTGTCTTCAGACACTCCAGAAGAGGGCATCAGATCTCAATACTGATGGTTGTGAGCCACCATGTGGTTGCTGGGATTTGAACTCAGGACCTCTGGAAGAGCAGTCAGTGCTCTAAACCACTAAGCCATCTCTCCGGCCTCCTCCTAAAATTATTTTATGTTAAACAGAACTTGACCTTGGCATGCTTACATGCCCCTTAGAATAAAAACGCAAACAATCTTCCTCGACAGGATTGTTAACCATTGTGCATGTAGCTAAGAGCTTGAGTGCAGAATGTACTTTTACATCATGAGAATTGGGATGAGCTTTGCCGGGAAACAGTTCCCCTGACGCTGACCCGCTGCTTGAGGAGCTGTGGGGTCCCGCAGGGCTGGCTTGGAAGTCACATGCTTAGGGTGCCTGGGGAGTCTCTGGAGCTCTGCTCCCCTCACCTTTTTGTTTTTTTTTTTATTTCATTTTATTTTATATGTGCGAGTGCTTTGGCTATACACTTCATGCATCCCTGGTGCCCACGGAGGCCTGTAGAAGACATCAGCTCTCCTGGGACTAGAGTTACAGACACTTGTGAGCACTCATCTGGGGACTGAAACAAGGTCCTGTGGAAGAGCAGCTAGTGCTCTTAATCACTATCTTAGGGTTTTACTGCTGTGAAGAGACACCATGACCAAGGCAATTCTTATAAGGACAACATTTAATCGGGGCTGGCTTACAGGTTCAGAGGTTCAGTTCATTATCATCAAGGCGGGAACATGGCAGAATCCATGGCAGGTTATGTACAGGGGGAGCTGAGAGTTCTACACCTTCATCTGAAGGCTGCTAGCAGCAGCTAGGGTGAGGGTCTTATAGCCCACACCCACTGTGACACACCTACTCCAACAAGGCCACACCTACTCCAGCAGGAGAACGCCTTCTAACAGTGCTATTCCCTGTGCCCAGCATATATAAACCATCATGATTTCTGAGCCATCCCTTGACTTGTCCCTCAGTTTGATGCTTTTTGCTTATGTCTTTCTGGTTCAATACTATCTGGAGGTAGGCTCACATGCAGTGGCCAGGACAGCCCTTGCACATGCCTCTACTATTGCCTGCTTACTAAGGCCTCACACCACACTCAGTCTGTGTGGTTTTGTTTATGTGTGAGGGGAAGGCATCCTTTTCACCTTCTTTTCTGTACTTTACAGAAATAGCTGGGACCGAGGGGGCTCATCTAGGTGCTGTGGTTCTAGGGACTAATCCCAGGGTCTCATGCATGTTCGGCGAGTGAGCACTTAGCTTTGCACAGTGATTTTTGATGACAGCCTTTCCTACTTCTTATGACCAGCACAGCCCAGTTGCAGACTGAATTGTCTTTTAAAAAATAATTTCCCCCAGTCAGAAGGCAATAGCACCAATTCAGGAGGGTAGTGTCTGAGATAATGTTCTTCTGCTGTGAGAAGACATCATGACCGCAGCGACTCTTATAAAGGAAAGTGTTTAATTGGGGGCTCACTTACATTCAAGGCGTTAAGTCCATTATCATCACGGGAGGAAGCATGGTGCTATGCAGGCAGACCTGCTGGTGAAGGAGCTGAGAGCGCTACACCCTGGCAGGCAGTGGGAAGAGAAAGTAAGACACTGGGCCTGTCTTGAGCCCATCCCTGGTGATACGCGTCCTCCAACGAAGCCACAAGTCCTAAACAATGACACTTCCTATGAGCCTATGTGGGCTACTTTCATTAAAAGCACCACAGGTAGGCTGGGAATAAATTCAGGCTTAGAAAGGTTCAAAGGCCAAGGGAGGCCCGTAAAGCTGTGGGTTCTTCAGGCCTAGTCTCTATGTGCTGTGCCCAACACTGTGCGGGCAGCACAACAACCCAGGCCCTGCCTTCATAGAGCACAGGGAGTGAAACTGTTCCTAACTGAGCTCCACACTGTCAATGTAGCTTCTTTTCTTTTTTTTTTTTTTTTTTTTTTTTGGTTTTTTGAGACAGGGTTTCTCTGTGTAGTCCTGGCTATCCTGGAACTCACTCTGTAGACCAGGCTGGCCTCGAACTCAGAAATCCGCCTGCCTCTGCCTCTCAAGTGCTGGGATTACAGGCGTGCGCCACCACGCCCGGCTCCCTTTTTTTCTTTTAATAAGGCCAATGCTGGCTCATACTGTCTATTTCCCAAGAGTATTAGGGGCTGAACAACAGCTCCGAATTTATATAGGGAAGTCTTTCCTCCCAATACCTCACAGTGTGACTGTATTTGGAGATAGAGTTTTTATAGAGATAGGATAAATGAGGTGATGGGGGTGTACTCTAAATCAGTAAGACTGGTGCCCACGTAGCAAGAGGGGATCGGGACCCAGGTGTGTGCGGAGGGGAGAACGCACAAAGGCAGGAACGAGACTTCAGGGCGCCAAGCCGGACAAAGGCCCTAGGAGGACACCCGTCTGTCCGTGACTTGATAACAGCTGCTGGCCGCCTAGTGGTGAGAAATCTATCTCTTTTAAGTCACACAACTTTGAAATGGCAGCCTTCCTTAAAGCCGCTAGACAAGTAGCCTCTGCAGGAGTCCTTTGTTTAATCCTTATTCTCCACCTGAAGCTTTCAGAAAGCTGAGACAAGCTTCGTTCCGAGGCGACCAGAGCACACCGTCAAAGTTTGGCTGTGTATGGCACCTTTGCTATTCCCTGAGAGCAACTATGGAGCAAGTCCTGGGAAGGAGGTGCCTGCTGGAGCCCCATGGCTGGCCTTCCGGTGAGCCAGTTGAGAGGCCAGTGAGGATTTCAGCTTGCTTGTCTCCTCCGCAATTACTTCATCTCCTCCGTGTTCTCTGCGTTGTGTTCAGGTTTGAGCCCGCAGCTTCTGCCATGCTGCACTGTCACCTGCTTGCCACACACACAGAGCCCTCTCTGTCTTTCCTACAAGTCTCTCTTGTAGAGGGAAACACCCTCTTTCCCTTCCAAGTGCTTTGGTGGGTGCTGGGATGTGTACCAGGGCAGTATTATTCCTAGTCTCCAGAGATTTCGGCTCTTCTTTGGAATGTGCAAACACGGTCTCACCCTGCCTGTTTGTACTGTAAACTCCCCCCCTCTCCCATTGCAGTTGGCTTTGACTCTGTGCCTCAGCATGCGTATTAATTCTCTGTTCCCAAAGCTTTGACATCTGGGGCCTTTGTGACCTTAGAGGGAATGTCCCTTCCAGGCTCGGTTCTTCAGGAGAACCACACGCCTCCCCTCAACTCCAGCTGGTCTTTAATATGCAGACCAACCCAGCAGGGGTTTATGCTGTGTCCTCCCCACCCAGGGCCGAGTACTAGACAACTAGGAATAGTCCCCAGCAGTCAGAACCGACTGCAGAGATTCAAAGTCGCCAGTGCACAGCCTTTCCCTGCTGCCTCGTCTTCCTACAGACGCTCAGATGTTCCTTCATTCCGTCTGGCAATGTGGTTGCAGTGCATGCTGCAGGCATGGGAGGCTTCCCCATCAGATGGTGCTGTCCCCTCTCGGTCCCTGCAAGGCCCACTCCTAGCCTGGACTTCTCTGAGCCATGGCCCGATCCAGGCTTCTTGGCCTCTAAGCACCTGTCTTGCAGCAGGTCCCAAAGAGGAGTGCCATGGCTGCCACTCTAGAGCCCTGCCTGTGTGTGTGTGTGTGTGTGTGTGTGTGTGTGTGTGTGTGTGTAACCCAGTGAGCCACTGCAGGGGGCCTGCGAGGAAGTTCCGAAAGGCAGTGCCTGTCCTTAATGTGTCCCCTCCCCCACCGTGCCTTTTCCCCTGCTGCTGACTTGTCCTGGAAGCTCCTCTTCCTCACCCTGCAATCCCATGTTTGTCCCTTTTCTAGTGGGCTTCTTGTTCTACCTCGTTCTTGCTGTGCTTGTCACCATTAAGCAGGCAAGATAAGGCTACATGTTTCTGTCCCTTATACGTCCACTGTGGCTTCCTCGACAGGGGGACGGTATCTGTTGACATGAATACCATTGGCCCAGAGAGATCCACAATCAAAGAGATGAGGGGTGATCACTTAAATATCTTAACATAAAAAATTAAAACAGTGGTATAAAGCTCAAAAAAGATTTCTTTGCTCCATCTCATGCATTCAAGGGATGTCTGTGCTTGTGGCTTCCGAAGGCTTCCCGTCCGTCCCTTCAGGAGAATCCAATCACTCACTCTGCTCAGTTCCGGTCCGGGGACCTGCCAGCACATGCTCAGCCCAGACGCTTACTCTTCTGTGGCCTGACTTGAGGCGACAGAAAGCATGTCTCTGGACACAGCCCTTTCAAGCTTCTCTGGTTCCTGGGCCTGCATTCGTCTTAGCCCCAAGAGGTAGCGTGTGGCCAATCCCTATGACATTGGGTAGCTATCGATCAAACCTCTCATGGAACCTTCATTGTATTAATAACAGAACGCGTTGGTTCAGAGGAGCGGGACTGTTTCGCATCTCCGACCATGGCTCACTCTGATGGGTTTGGAGCATCTGAGCATCTGCTTGTCCCATCTGCCTCCAATATGGTGCTGACACTGAAGCCCCTGCGTCCCTCAAGGCGCCTCATTCACAATTCTGAAACCCCCAACCCCTCGCCCCCACATAAAGGTTGCCAGAAACTCACCTGGTGGCAAAACCAGATCTGAATTCCACCTACAGGATACATTCACTCCACCTATTCTGAATGTCTACAGAGGTTTTCCCCCCACTGAAATGTTTTATTTGATTAAAAGTTTGAAGTGTTCAGAAAAGTTTTCCCAGTAAATATTCAGCATATTAATTGTATTAAAACAAAAAGACAACAAAACAAAACAAAACAAACCCCAACTTGCTGCCCCAGAAGCATTGCAGGTGTGGCTGCTGTGTCACATGTACCTCAGTGGATGACAGAGAGGAGAGAGGCTTTGTCTATGCCCCAACCTGTGGTCTAACCTGTGAACACTGGGTGACTAGTAATCTAACATTCCCTGAAAGAAAGCGAGGCTGAGACAACACCAGGAGGCCAGACAGGGAACTAGCCTGATATGATCACGAGTCCAAAATCCCAAAGACCCAGACAAGCTCCCGGGGGCGGGGGGGGGGGGTGGGGGTGGGGTGGGGGTGGCAAGAGGGAAGCTACCTGGAGAGTAGACTATTCTTACATGGGGACACTTGGGCGACCAACCACCAGACCAGCAGCATGGGGCACGGGCAGGGTAGTAGCCTGAGATGACCACCAGTGCAGCACTACACAGGCCTTGGGGGGTCAGGCAGACCATGCCTGAGATGAGCCCTTGCCTGGTGCCATAATGTACGAATGGGGCACAGCACTCCTGAGACCAATGTTGATATGACCCCAGACACTCAGAGACCCCAGCACCTCTAAGGGGAGCAAGTAAGTGGTGGAGGAATGGAAGAGGAAGAGGAACAGAAGGATGTGTGCACAATGAAGAGGTAGAACTGGAAACCCGAGGGTAGCGAGGAGCAGTCTGATGTAACTGTGCCACCTGGGACCACAGCGGAGTGCTGGCCTGTGCTGCCACCAGGGGCCATGTCTGGGGTCCGTGGCCCTGAAGCGGCAGGGGTCTGTTACTACTGAACGTTTCGTGGATATCTCTGGTCTGGGCTGCTGCCTGGGGACATGTTGATGTCTGAGGGCTGTGCAGAAACGGCCCCACCCCTCACCTGGGCATCATGGGAGAGCTGGCTCTGGGGGGAGCATGAGAGCTGACCCCACCCCTACCCGGCTGCAGTATTGGAGGAGAGACCCCCAAAATTTCAGGTATCTCAGGTGAGGAGGATATGAGTGTGGGAGAGCTGGGCCAGCTCATCGTCTTCCCTTTGATGGCACAGACAATGAGGGGTACCCTCCTCCCCTCTTGTCCCTCACCACCTGTGGCAGGTGAGAGGCCTGTCCCTGGGGTCATTGCAGAAGGAAAGCTGTCCCTTCCCTCACCTGCTGCAGCACTCAGGAGAGCAGGCCCTGCACCTCACCTGAGCATCACAGTAGAAGTTACCCGGATGTAGGTCACGGGTGAGCGGACCACAAGGGTGTGAGCTTGGGACAGCTCGCCCTATATTGTCACTTGCCAGCCCTGTGGTCAGTATGGGCAAGTGAGAGCTGGCCCTGGACATGGGGGTTAGTGGTGAGCCGGCCTGAGGGTGTGAGCACAGGGGAGCTGGCCCCACCTCTTGTTGTGTGATGGTGCAGAGAGACAAGCCTCTCCCTTCCCTCCTCCTTCAACACCTATGGCGGGCAGGAGAACTGGCCCCAGGCTCATGAGAATGCTGTATCTCTTGCCAACTGCAGCAACACTTGGGAGAATAGAGCCTGTACCTCACCTGGGGAGCAGGGCAGAGCTGGCCCTGGTTGTTGGTGAAGGGGGAAATAAGGAGGGTGTGCCTGAGGGCACGACAGCAGGAGAGCCAGTGGGCTGATTAGCTCAGACGCCGCTCAGGCCCAGACCCAGAGCGCTGAATCGGCTCACCCCAACATCTGCCTCACCGATGAACTCCTGGAGTGCATGAAGGCGCCGGTCCGGTCCTACAGATCCAAAACTGCAGGAACTCCATGACACAGAGCGACAACAGGATATCCAAGAGGAGTCCCAGAGAGGCTCCAGTATTGATAGAGTAGCAGAAGCCAGAGGCCCCGCACCAGACCAAGGAGTCACTGAAATGAATATTTGCAAGCAAAGAAGTGTGGACAAAAGGGTGTGTGCTGTGGGACACACTGTGGCACACTACAGCTTCCGCAATAAGATTTTTTTTCTCTGTTTTAGGGGTGGTTTTGAGGGTGCAGGTAGGTATGAGTGGAGGGGCAGATGAGTGGGATTGGGGTGAAATTCACAAAGAACCAATACAAAGTTAGGAAAAGAAACCAATCTGAACTTGACAATCTAAATGACTCCAGAAGCTAAGGGATAAGACTAAAAGTAAATAGAACTTGCCATCACCCCGACTTTCTGACATGGCATCTCCTTTGGTGCACACCAGCTCTGTACTATGACTATAGTTTGACAATCTAGATTATTCCAATTGTCTTTCCAACAACCCAGAGATGAACGCCGTGGGGACTGTCACCATCGTTGCCACACTCACGGAAGTGCAACGATGCTGTGCCCATCCCAGGAACTCTAGGGACATTTAACATGTCTATCTGAAGCACTCGGCAGACTCATCAGAGCACAGGAAAGAGGGCGGTGGAGTCACTTAGCAGTTAAAGGTCCTTGAGGCCTGATGATGCATGCCTGATTACTGGAGTTACATCTACAGAACCTAGAAAGGGTGGAAGAGGACAGCACAGAGCTGACCTCTGACCTCAACATGAAAGCATGGCCCTTGTCCCCACACACATCACACACTCGAGTGCACACACACACACATCACACACACACATCACACACATATACACATGTACAACACACACACACACACACACACACACACACACACACAAAGCACAGAGAACTAAATTGGAAAACTTTCTACATAGTGGTCTAGAACTTGCTAGAAAAAAAAGTTATCAGTTTTAATATATTCACCCTCATAAAATGGACCAAAAATATTATCCAAACATTTAATTTTGAAGGCCACAGTCTCTACAAACTGTGTTTTAAAAGTATACTGGTGAGCTTAATTCTTTCACATTGTATTAACTTTGAGGCCAAGTCTTGATACGTAGCTGTGCCAGTTTGAATGCAATGGTCCCATAGGCCCACAGGGAATGGCATTATTAGGGCGTGGGGCCACGTTGGAGGAGGTGTGGCCTTGTTGGAAGAAATCTGTCACCCTGAGTGGGTTTTGAGGTTTTCAAAGTTCAACCTAGGCCCAGGGGCTCACTCTTCCTTCCTGCTGCCTGAGGTGTAGAATTCTCAGCTACCTCTCCAGCACCATGTCTGCCGCCACGCTTCCACTGTGACAATAACGGACTAAACCTCTGCACTGCACGCCAGTCCCAATTAAATATTTTCCTTTATAATGGCTGCCATGGTCATAGTGTCTCTTCACAGGAATAAAACTCCAATTAAGACAGTAGCCAAGGCTAGCCTCAAAACATGGCTTGCAAGATATTTTGTATACACAAAAAAACTACTTAAGGAAATCTCTCCTCATATCTATGTGGACTTTAGTGAATCCTGTTGAAATGTATATCACTGGCAATCGGAACATCCAACTGAATCAGGGCTAGCCTGCTACCAAAGTTCTTCAGGATTTGATTTTATAAAGTGGCCTCGAGGTTGGAATTAAGTGTTCTCATTTTATCTCACAAGGAAACAGGGAAAACAAACAAACAAACAAACAAACAAACAAACAAACTCCAGTTTAGTCCTTCAGCATTGAATGCACACGATCTTTCAGTCATGAAATTAGATCTTTCAGAAATTTCAGGGCTGTTGTGTGAACTGGAGAAAATCTTGATAAAGTGCCAAAGTTAAAAAAAAAAAAAAGCCATGACTAAAGGGCAGATGTGATTAGAATAAACATTTCCTTTAGCAAAAATAGCGAGGCTTGCCAGCTCTTAATCTAAACGGGTTATGCAGGAAAATGTGGAGTTGTCCTCCACTGGGTGAAGGGAAAGAAGGAAGGGGGCCCAGGGGGTGGGAGAGCAGTGTCCCCGAGGGAGGGACAGTGTCCTTAGGGAAAATGGGAGACTGTTCAGCTGCTTGTGGATGCAGGAGGTAAAAACAGGGGAGCTGGAGCCAGCAGTAGGGCCAGCATTTCATTTCATTCAGCGGAGATACCGAGGACATTTCCCACTGCAAACATCTTGTTGATTATCCAGGAATCCAGGATGGAAATGAATTTATAACTGTAGCCCTTTCTTTGCCATGGATGCAACCACTAGGTGAACATTAAAACAAGTCTTGTTGTTTGTTTTTGAGTGTTTCTGTGTGTGCGTGTGATGTGTGATATGTGTATATGATGTGTGTGTGTATATGATGTGTGTATTATGTTATATATGTGTGTATGATGTGTGATGTGTATATGATGTATGATGTGTGTGTTATGGTGTGTGTGTGTGTAAAACCTATGGATGTGTGTGTGCATTTGAGTGATCAGAGGACGAGCTTGGGCACTGGTCTTTTTACATTTATCTTTTCGGGGTCTCTTGTTTGTTGCTGCATATGCCTGGCTAGCTGGACCTCAAGCTTCTGAGGAGTCCCCTGTGTCTGACTCCTGTCTCCCAGTAGGAACACTGAGGCTGCAGAAAGTACCTTTCTTTTACCGGTTCTGGGGCTGTGAATGTAGTTCCTTAGACTTCACAAGCATTTTCCCCATTGATCCGCCCCAGGACCCCTGCACACCTGCTATCTCCTGAGGAAGCAAGCATATGAAGAAAGGATCAAATACTCGATGACAGAGGGGAAACGCCAAACAGGAAAAGGAAGCAGGGCCGAGCGAAGGAAGACAAGATGACAATGAGTTCTTAGCGATGTTTCAGCCATTTCTTCTCACTTCCTTTCTATGAAATTAGTAGACAATGTAGATGAGTCTGAAATGAGAGTGGGGAGGGGAGGGCCTTCGAGAACCGGCTCTTGTCGATCAAGTGACCGTGCTGTGTTTGTAAATAAGGCACTTGGAAATGAAGGGCTTCGGAATACTTTGAAAGGATACTATTTTAAAAAATCATGGGAAAGACAAATTAAAGACTGAGAAAAATGAGATATTCAATCCCTTCCCCTAGGCATCCAGGGCTTCAAATGAACACACAAATTACTATTTTAACGGTGCCTGCAAAGCCTGTTAAAAAACGGATCCTTGGGCACCCAGGCCACCAGCTGAACGCTGCAGCTGTGGAGATGCAACCCCAACACGTTCACGTGATGTACAGAATGACCCCCGCCCTTCCCCCACCAGCTGGCTCTCATTTATTCATAGACAAGAGTTGAAAATCTGATACACAAGACAACAACCTCAAGATGTTATTGAGTGTATTAAAATAAAATCAAAAATAGAAATATTAAGTATGTACACAGTAGCGTAAGTGAAAGGGGCAGGCACGGCGTTTCCCGGCTGGCGTTTACAGTGGGAAAACCAGGTAACAAAACTGCTCTGGTCACCAAAGGCGTCTCCACGATTGCCTGCTTCCTACCTGTGAATAGTCTCTCACACATCTTACACATTTTAGAAAAGATTACTGAGTCACAAAATAGCCCCAAATATGACATTTTAACTTTTTTAGAGTACAAGTAAAATATATGAATCATAAAATATTCAAGACATTTGAGGCAATGAGAGAAATTCTCGGTATTCTTGGAAGGTCTCGTAAAGTCCTGACAGACTAGATAGATGCTTGCATTTCTCCCAAAGGACACCATCAGAAAAGCCTTTAGAGAATCCTGTAATTGAAATATCTGGACCATTAAAAACAGTCCTCTAGGGCTTGAAGCTTTCATGCCTTCGCTGGGAGGTCTGGGCACTGGTGCAGCTCCAACGGGCTCCAGTTCAGGGGTGGTTCTTCTGTGCACCTGTCTGTGCACAGCGCCCCTGCAGGGAGAGCGCGTGCTGCCTCCTGTCCAGCGATCTTACCTCAAAGGAAAATGCTTAATAGCCTCACTTTCTGAGGGTAGGGTAGAAGGTGAGGAGGAATCAGATTTCCAAAGCAAAAAAAAAAAAAAAAAAAAATTCAAATTTAGAAAAGGCATTTTAAAGCTGGTGGCTTTGCCTGTAAAATCGAACAGGCTGGATTAGTAGTTTTTAAGAAAGTAAGCCGAAAGCATTGAGGAGGTAAGGGAGCATCTGCTGTGCACGGGGGTTTTATTTTCGCTAAGTGAGTTTAGTTCTTGCTGCATCTGGGAGTTTGTTGCAACAGTCTCTGAACCTGAGTCACTCGGCCCACGGGGAGAGCCAGTGTGCATATTGGAAAGAGCGGGTGTTTGTTTTCTGACCGTGGTCCCACTGAGCAGTGGGCGCCCACTTAAGAAACAGCATCCTATGTCCAGGGTGCTCTTCCTGAGTTAATTCATCATGTCCACCAGGAACCGGGAACACAGAGGGTCCTGGCACGAGACAGTCGGCTCCGCCAAGGCTGCTTTTCCTCCTGATTGCAACGGGCTGGCCTCCATGGCCCTACGGCTGCTGCTGATACTGGCCTTCTGTGGCTGTGTAGAAGTCATCCAGGACGCTCTGTAAGTAGTCAAAGGTTGGCCTCTCCTCTGCCTTTTCTTTCCAACACATTTTCATGATGTCGTAGAGCTCGTCGGGGCAGTTCTCCATGCGCGGCATGCGGTATCCCTGTGACAGCGCGCTCATCACATCTGCATTGGTCCTCCCTGAGGCCAAAACAAACAAGAACGGTAGGTCGTGCTGAGCTTGGAAGCGCAGGCCAGTGGCGGAGCACTGCAGGGGGGCTTGTTACCAGCATTCCGCCGCTAAGACTGAAAAATCAAGCTTCCCTGAGTCTACCTACGGGTTGGGGTATGTTCTCCCCAAATTCACAGAGCCTACATCAAAAGCCAAGCATGGTTGGTACACATTGTACTCCACGCTCTCAGGGCGGTGGGGGTTGGCGGGCAGTGGAAGTGAGACCGTCTCGGGGGCTCAGTAGCCAGTCAGCAGTCAGCCTAGTCTACTTGGCAAATTCTAGGCGGAGAGACGATCTCAACATCAATAGACAGCACAGAAGAATGGCAGCCAGCGCTGTCCTCTGGCCTCTACAAGCATGTGTATACATGTGTGTGTGTGTGTGTGTGTGTGTGTGTGTGTGTGTGTGTACCTGCACTCATTCACACATATGCACCAGCATGCTTGTAAATAACTCCTTCACATTAACATCCACACACATGCCGGGCGTGGTGGCGCACGCCTTTAAACCCAGCACTTGGGAGGCAGAGGCAGGCGGATTTCTGAGTTTGAGGCCAGCCTGGTCTACAGAGTGAGTTCCAGGATAGCCAGGGTTATACAGAGAAACCCTGTGTAGAAAACAAACAAACAAACAAACAAAAACCCAAAGCAAAACAAACAAACAAACAAACCAACAAACAAACCCATCTACGCACATACTGTCTGAAGACGGCCAAAGAATGACCCGCGGTGAAAATACCTCGGGGAACCATGAGAGAGGCTCCAGGAAAAAAGGCAAAGGGCCTTTTACTTCAAGGGCATTTTCATCCTCGGATTGCCCTTGGGTGTGATTTTGTGCCTACTGTGCTAAGCGTTTGCACTCAGTTTATAAGACATGGTTATGCTTGCTGGATGCGGAACACAGTTATAGGATCAAAGCTGGTCAGGAAACACCGACTCTAGACACAGCTTCCTGCCTCGCTTTCTCAGAAGTAACCTATGGTATGTGCCTGCCAAGAGTGTCTGAATTGGTCAGTCCTAAGAACTCTCTGGGAAAGGGCTGCTCTGTTCATATTTAGTGTGTGCCTACTGACGTTTATTTCCATGTTTTCCTGAACTCAAACAACGTTCCGTGGATCGTTGCTTTTCTGTTGCATGGGTGAATAAAAGGACACTAAGCTGAAGTAAAGTTTCCACAGCATCAGACTGTCGTCTACCCCATTCTTTCAGGTCTTCAAACCCCGCAACCAGCAGAACGATCTGCACAGGCGGTCTGAAAAGCCAAGAGCATGCTCACAGATCGATAACAGATCGATATCAGACCTGGCCGACCCTTTACGTCAACCACACCTGCCCAGTATTTACCTTCTTTTCTCCTTCTTTGGTAAGGCAAATTCTTTTTACCATCCAAAAAATAAAAATATATTGCACATATCTTATACTTCGAGACTCCCTGCCTTCCTCGGTTTCCTTCACAGAAGACATGTGCTAAAGAATATCCCCTGATGCAAACCTCTGAAGAATGGTTGTTCCTGCCTTGCAGGATCTCTGGTTGCGAAATAAAAAGAATCAAAATAAGATTTATAATGGTTTGTGTCTATTTTTCTAAAATTTCATTTATTTATTATGTGTATGAGCATTTTGCCCAAATATATGCTCTGTGGCATCTTATGTGTGCAGTGACTGAGGAGGTCAGAAGAATGTGTCAAATTCCCCGAGACTGGAGTTATAAACAGTTGTGAACTACCGTAAAGGTGCTGGGAATTGAACCCTGGGACTCTGGAGGGGCAGTCAGTGCTCTTAACCAATGACCCCTCTCTCCATTTGTATGCCTTTTCAGTTGTTTATCTGGTAAATTAACTTTCCTCAAGCATACTTATGAAATACTACTTTCAAGTCTGTCTCCTGAAACCCTCTGACTAGAAGATTTCACTCGATCCTTACTACCAAGCCAATGAGCAGATCAACACCACATTCTCTAGTTGGGACTTTGGTCTCCACAAAATTACGTAACTCTGACTACTGGATACATTTCTGAGGAAATGTCTGGTTTTACTTCTCCTTGAAGTTTAGGGAGCGGATGGAAGGCAATGCACAGGACGGTGTAAATAGACATGGGTTTGCGAGCTTGGTTCGGAATATCTCTTTACTTCCTGAAGCACCCTTGGTTACATAGAAAATCTGATGCCCACAGAAGATAAACTTTGTAGGAGCTCTTGAGCCTCTCTGCAGATATTTTCTTCCTCATTCTAGTATATTCTCTTAACTCTGAAGGACACACTCAATGGTGCAGACCAAGGACAGGTATGCTCTGTCCTGCCTGGGAAATCTGCTTTGGTAAGAGAAGAAAGAAGAAAGAGTCTGAAACCCACCTTTTTATTCTTGAGTGAACCAACACACAAAACAAGCCGTGATATGGCAAGCCTTATAGAAGAAAGGAATGGCTGGGCCGTGGTGGCACACACCTTTAATCCCAGCACTCGGGAGACAGAGGCAGGTGGATTTCTGAGTTTGAGACCAGCTTGGTCTACAGAGTGAGTTCCAGGACAGCCAGGGCTATACAGAGAAACCCTGTCTTGAAAAACCGAAAGAAGAAGGAGGAGGAGGAGGAGGAGGAGGAGGAGGAGGAGGAGGAGGAGGAAGAGGAGGAGGAGGAGAAGGAGGAGGAGGAAGAGGAGGAGGAGGAGGAGGAAGAGGAAGAGCAGGAGGAGAAGGAGAAGGAGAAGGAGAAGGAGAAGGAGAAGGAGAAGGAGAAGGAGAAGGAGAAGGAGAAGAAGAAGAAGAAGAAGAAGAAGAAGAAGAAGAAGAAGAAGAAGAAGAAGAAGAAGAAGAAAAGGGAGGGAGGGAGGGAGGGAGGAAGGAAGGAAGGAAGGAAGAAAGGAAGGAAGGAAGGAAGGGGAGACAGACTTGCACTCTATCCTAAACTCACTCAGAGTTTCTACCTAGTCTGAGGCGTGGCTAAAGTCCACACATGCCCACTGGCTGGAGGCCTCCAGCTCCTCCCTCTGGCACCCTTCACTCTTTCCACTGCACTTGGTACTAATCACGGTGGGTCACGAGATTGCGTGACGTTCTGAGGGACGCAGAGATGGTTAACATGGAGAGCTGTCCTCAAGCGACACATAGCCCAGAAAGATGCTGTGACTTGGGCATGGGGTGGTATCCAGAGGGCAGGAAGTGGAGGAAACCACCAGCTGGTCAAAGAGCATGAGAAAGAGGAAGATGTGGTACAGAGATAAGAAAAGAAACTGGGGGTGGAGGACAGGGGAGGGACCCAGCAAGGCTATAGAACATCACTGTCTACAGTCCTTCTGGGTAAGCGGGTACTGGAGTGGAGAAGCAGAAATACACTTTATAAGAAGGGGACCTGTCTTCTCTAAGCATCAGTTAAGATCAAGACAGATATTCATAGTAGGATGAATTTTTTAACTTTGAATTCACACAGGGTTGGAAAAAGCCAGAGAAGACAGGATGTGTCAGAGCGTGTATCATTTTCAAGCCTAGTTTCTCTTTATAAGAGTAAAGCAAAGTGAAGGTCCCTGCACTGAGACCCCTCTCTTCTCTTCGTAAAAACCATATACACATGCAACCATAATTTCGGTTTTAAGACAAAAAAAAAAAAAAAAAGAGGCCTTTTACTTCCTGTCCGTTTTCCCTGTAATTCACCCCCGAACAAACACCAGTGAAAAAAAAAAGAACAAGAAATAGAAACTTTGATTTAGCTCTGAAACACGTGGCACTCAGGCAGAGGTGGCCTGAACCAACAGGAAGAAAATGTGAGCAAAAACAAACAAACAAACAAACAAACAAACAGAAAGGGACGATAACAGGCATGTGTCCCATCCTAACACACAAGAGGCCTGTGTCCCATCCTAACACACAAGAGGCATGTGTTCCATCCCAACACACAAGAGGCATGTGGCCCATCCTCACACACAAGAGGCATGTGTCCCATCCTAACACACAAGAGGCATGTGGCCCATCCTAACACACAAGGCAAGCACCCGTCAGGAGAGGCCAGCGGCTACAGAGAGCACAGGCCTGGAACAAACCTGGCTGTGCTGTGTTCTGCTGCAAACACAGCAGATGACCTGAGTATGGTGTGTCCTTCCGAAACCCATGCTGAGGACTGGATGGTATTCTGAAAGTTTCGTGAGGTGGGCTTTGTAAAAGAAGGCTGCTGGGCTATTCAGCAAGATGGATGCCTTTCTGGCGGGAGCCAGTGCCTGCTCTTGAGGGCCCACATTTGTCACCAGGAGAGAGATTTTAGGAAGTGTGTCATCCCCGCTTCCTAGTTCATTCTGCAGGAGCCTGCTTGCCTCTCTGCTTTCTGCCTTGCAGTTCTCCACCCTACAGCAGCAAGCTCCTGAGGGCAAAAGCAACATACTTCCTTCCTGGAGGCCCAGCCTTAGGCCTTCAGCTCTGACAACAGACGAGCCAGAACAAGCTGAAGCAGGAAACCTCCAGCAAGACTGTGGGGGAAGGAATGCTGAACAGGAGGGAAAAGAGCCAGACACCATGACACATGTCGCACTGTGGATGTCCTGGAGGGTGCTATGGCGAGTGACCATGCTGAGCAGAGAGCAGAAAGCGATTATTCTCTTTCTATGGGTCTCTGGCTTCAAAACTGGTGTGAAAGGTTGTCCATGTGGCTGGAATCGTGTGGTCAGGGGAGAGGTGGAGACACCCTTCACGCTATAGCTCTCTATTTCTTGATTTGGGGGACATGTGACCATTTTATTTAATAATAAGATGGACAGCTCCCACATGACTGAAAGGTAATAGCATGTTTAGAACTGTGAGCTGCCAGTCATTAAGTAGCCAGACTCTGAGAGCAGAAAACCATCTATGGGTGGGGAAGACTGACAATCTTTTCTTAGAATGTTTGGCTTTTTAATGCACATTTTCCGCTTTATTTTTAAATTTTAGGTATATTGGTGCTATGCCTGCATGTACGTCACTATACCATGTGCATGCAGTGTCTTTGAGGCCAGAAGTTAGCACTAGTTCCCTTAGAACTGGAGTTACAGACAGTTGTGAGCCACTATGTGGGTGCTGGGAACTGATCCTGGGACCGCTAGAATAACAGTCAGTGCTCTTAACTGCTAAACCATCTTTCCAGCTTCTAATGCGCATGTATTATTATTTTTGACAAGAATAAAACTATTTAATAACAAGTATTGTAAAGAATAAGAAAACTTCAGAAATTTACCAAGAAGAAATATTAGTATACTCTATCATCTCTTTGCCTAAAGATAATAGCATTTTGGCAAATTACATTTTTAGGCTTTTTTCCCCCTATATAAATATGTTTTCTTTTATACATGGCTTTTTTATTTCTCCTCTTCTTCCATTTTTATTCTGTAAATAGTTACATCCACACACATTTTTCTGGGCTGTGGATGTCTCAGACAACCCAATCACAAGGGCTTTCTCTACACAGCTTTGCAATAAAGTGGAGGTCACTCATTTGTTAATGTTTGCCTGTTTCTTTGTGTCTATGACTCATGTCCTCTGGGGAGCTAAGAGCAGTTCTGGTCATTTTTAAAGCTGTGGACTCTTGTGGTTGTCAAGGCAGATTTCCTGGTAGTCTCACATCCCAGTGTTCAAGAAGGCAAGGTAGTAGGTATAGAGGAAGCAATGGTTTCTGAATACACACACACACACACACACACACACACACACACAGTGTTGTGATCTCATTCACTCACTCACTCAGTCACACAGAATCTTTCCAAATCTGGAACAAGCACACCAGGCAAGGGGAAGGTCTTAGGTAGTGCTTGGTCATAGTTTAGAAGCATCGTTGCCACTGGCTTGGGTCCTGTCATTTTTCCAAACCTCAGAGGCCTTGGCTGAATATCACATGTAACAACATATTACACATAATATACACATTATTATATATACTATTATATTATTATACCAGGTATTATATAACCTTATATTTGTACAGGTAGATAGATATATATTTGTAGGGTTAGATAAATATAGGCTTAAGTACAGAATGACATCTGTCAGTTTAGATACTGTGGATAAGCAGTTTTCTGCAGCATTAAATCACGAACTTCAACACCATCGTCCCATCTCCCACCTCAAGCTGAGACAGCGGGCTCTCCTACAGCCATTAATACTCTGTCGGATCGCTCTGACCACAGGCGCATGGCCGCTGCCACTCTCTGGCCCTGAGTCTGTTGCATCCTCTGCTTTTCTGGACTCCTAGTATCTCACCCATCTTGAGGTTGAATAGCCTATGTGAGTTATTCATTCATTTGTCCATTATTCATTCATCAGGTACCAACTAAGGTCCAAATCACACTGGCCTCCTTCCTGTGGCCCAGGTCCAAAGCTGGCTGTTCCCACTGTGGGATGCTCAACTCTCAACTCCCAAGCCTCCTTCCCTCATGCCTTCGAGTCCCGGCCACTAACAACCATTGGGTAAAGACAGCAGCTCCCTTATTTGCAAGAATTCCTGCTAGTCCATAGCCACCCACACGCTCTCTCCAGCATCCCTTACCCCACCACAAGCTGAAATCATCTGTTAACCATCAGTTTCTCCCATGAAGGGAAGGGTGGAGAACCTGCATCCTTCTGGCCTTTGGTGTGGCCCATCTGCCCAGGTATTTCTAAATGAATAGTAGAAATTAGAAACTTTAATCATTGACCTGTAATTTTCTCCTCTTACTTTAAGTTTTCCATGCATGGGTGTATTGCATTCATGTATGTCTGTGCATTATGTACCAGCAATGCCTGCGGAGGCCAGACGTGGGTGTTGGATCCCCTGGGATTGAAGTTGGCAGATGGTTGTGAGGGTCCACGTGGGTGCTGGTAATCAAACCTAGGTTCTCTGCATGAAGAGTCAGTGCTCTCAACTAATGACTTATCTCTCAAGCCACTCAAAATTTAGCTTTAAATTCATCTTACCCACCCATTTGACTGAAAGACAAATGGAGAAAGTGGGAATTTGAGAGGGACCCTTCTTCATATCAGTATAGACTCTGGAGGAAGGCAGGGCAGGTAAAACCCAGAACATTGGAATTGGGATGTGAATGTTGAGCAAGGTCTCCAGTGATGTCCTAAGATCAGGAGAGTCCTTCACCGCTGAGCAGTAGCAAGTACACCCTGAAGAGGGAGAGACCCCACCGCCCTGTCCTCCACCTCAGTTCTCACAACTAGCAGGAGACACTTAAGACCCTTGTTCCTTGTACACGTTCTGCCCCATCCGGAACCCTGCTTTGGCAGAGGGGCACTAGTGTCTAATCTGCCTCTGAAACACAGAGCAGCACCAGGTGAACAAGATGAACAAGGTAGCGGTGAACTCACTGACGGGAGAGTGAGTAGAGACAAAGACGTATCTAAGTATCGCCCAGGAAGATTTGCATCAAAGGTAGCCACCCCAAGCTCTGTCAGAAGCACAGATCTGGGTGTTGTCTTTGGGGTGCGTGGTTCTTCCCTCACACTGGAGTGGGGTGTAGGGCAGATACCTGGGTAGGGAATCTTCCCATAGGTGACGATCTCATACAGGAGAATTCCGAAGGACCACACGTCAGACTTGATAGTGAAGCAGCCAAAGTTGATGGCCTCTGGGGCCGTCCACTTGATAGGGAACTTCGCACCTGGGGAGGAGGAGGAGGACGTGGGTTCTTACTCAGAATTCAAGCTAACGGGTTATAGGTAATTTTCTTCTTTGATATTTATTTACTTTTTTTTTTTTAGAAATTCAAGTAATTTATTTGGTGTAGAACAGATACACGCATGATCAACCTCAACATGGACATGGTGTCAAACATGGTTCGTTCCCCTCCCTTTCCTGCATTTCCCTTTTGAGTCCTCCTTTCCTTAGACGCAGTTTCTTCTGGAACCTCTAGGGGGCACTGTCACAAGTTCAACTTTAAACACAGAAGGGCATGGTGTATAGTGCAGATACGTTGTCCTTATATTGTTGGCCTTTCAGACGTGTTGAAATGTTACCTATAGAGTTTAGAATGCTGGCATGCACCTGCATTCTCAGCTGAGGCACGGGGACTCTCTTGATGCAAGGAATTTACAGCTAACCTGGAGAGTGATGCAGGTCCCCATCTCAAAAAAGCAAACCAAACCAACCTACTGAAATGTCGGACCAAACCTTCTCTACAAAACAGTTCAGGTTTTTCTGTAATGGGCCCATTCTAAGTTTGCATGAATACATCTTTTATTTCATTTAAATTTGCCTACTTAACTTTTAGGCTGGGGACGAATGCAAAGTACACCTTTGACCACTGAACTCTTTCCACAGCCAGAATCATTCGTAATTTCCTTTGAGGAAAGCAAGATTTGGCACAGACTGTAACTCCATCATCGTGGGGACTGCTAAGGGTTCAGAGCCATTGCTTGAGATTTTTCAAAGACTCAATGCTTGTTGGTGTCAACAAACCAGTGGATCAGTTCTAGCTCATGTACTCAGAAGGCGGATCCCCTGGTTTGGATCTTGACTCAGCCCCTCACAGAGGGATCTCTAGAGCTGCAGACCCTCTGAGCCCTGCATCAGGGGTCTGCAGTGTAGAATGAGTGTAACAAACATTTCTGCGATTCAGGGAAGCACACATAGTTTATTACTGAGAGGAAAAAAAAATCTGTCTTACAGGGTAAACAAAGAGTCTCATTTTGACAGATTCAGTTTTGTTTTAGTTTGATGAACTGAAACACAAGGCTGGATGTATGGCGCACACACCTGTAATCTCAGCACTTGGGAGACTGAGGCAACGGGATTTAGAGTTTGAGGCCAGCCTGGGTTACACAGCAAGACCGTGCGACAACTCAGGAGTTGAGCTCTTGCCTTGCAAGCATGAGGCCTTAGTCCATTGGTTCCCCAGAGTAAAACAGCCCCTCTTACTCAAAAACCAGCAAAGAAGAAGAAAGATGCTACTGTTTCTGAACCTTGTGACACAGCAACACCCTGTCTTGAAGGTAGAATCAAGGTCTGTGAGAAGAGAGAGGACACATGGTGGAACTGGGCGTGGACAAACGGGAGGGCATCAGGCCCAGGGGTCAGCGGTGCAGAGAGCACATCGCATGCCTGCAGCGAGCTGGCCTCTATGCCCAACAAACATACCTTCCCTTGCTGTGTACTCGTTATCTTCGATGACTCTCGCCAGGCCAAAGTCTGCAATCTTGCACATAAGTGACTCCGAGACCAGGACGTTAGCAGCTCGCAGATCACGGTGGATGTAGTTCTTCCGCTCGATGTACGCCATGCCTTCTGCAATCTGCAAACAGAGGGGGTTCAGGTGGTATTCTAGACAGGCTGTCATGGTTGGCCATCAAGAGAAGCAAAACAAAACAAAAACAAAACAAACACAAGACTTGAGTTTTTGAGATCCTTTCTTGTGTATTATTATTATTCTAATTGTTCAAAATTTTAAGATAGGGCTACAGTCACCCTTAGAATCCTTTCTAAAATCTGTCCCTAACATCTGTAACGATGATAATTTTAAAAAAGGATTTTATTTTATTTTTATTTATCTGTGTGTCCGTGTGTGTGTGTGTGTGTGTGTGTGTGTGTGTCCGTGTGTGTTGTCTTTTGTGTGACAATGTAAACATTGCATGGAGTTGCTCATGGAGGCCAGAAGGGGGCATCAGATCCCCTGGAGCTGGAGTTGCAGGCGGTTGAGAGCAGCCCAACATGAATGCTGGGAACTGAACTTGGGGCCTCTCTAAGAGCAGTTCATGGTCTTAACTGCTAAGCTATCTCTTCAGCCCCATTGTAACATTTAAAATAACAATATATTTCAACACTTTTAACAGCGTGAAGGCTATTTTTAAGACCTGTAATACCTGCCCATGCTGATACACAGATGTCATAATCTTAGATTCTTAAGTGAAGGAATATATGTTATTCTCTGGATGTTGTATCCCCCAGATTCATATATTGATACCCTGATCCTCAATAAGATCTTTACGTGTTGGCGGTTGTAAAGTAATTGGGTTACAGGGTCAGGGCAGACTTGGTGCCCTGACATAAGAGCTTCCTGGTCCTTCCACCTTGGGTAGCCATAGCTATTAAGAGACTGTAAAGGAGGATGAGCCTGAGCCAGATACTGAATGTGCTGGTGCTTCCTCCCGGATGTCGCTAGAACTCTGAAAAATAAATGCCTGTTGTTTGAGCCATTCAGTCCATGGTATTTTGGGGTGGATACCAGAACTAAGACAACAGAAGAGAAGAAAGTGACTTGCTAATACAAGTTCATTAAAAGGCATCAGCCACAGGACATGAGGGCTGTGCTTGTTAGTAAGGCCTTTCCGTCAGGATCTTGCTAAGGAAGAAGTGTGGGGCCGGCTCTCCAGAGCCTCTGAGCACAGTCCCTCAGGACAAACAGAATATACTCTGCCATCTAAGCAAGAGCATGGAGGCGGATGAAGGATTCAAGTAGACAGCGCCTCAGGGAGGAGAAGGTACCACTGAGTGCCGGAAGGAAATGTCGCAGAGCTCTAAAACCAGCTGAAGGATTGTGCCACCAAGTTACACAGTCAAGGATAAAGAAGGAAGTGTGTGTGCTTGTGTGTTTATGTGTGCAAGCATGTGTGCGTGCATGTGTGCTTGTGTGTGTTTATGTGTGTTTGGGTGTATGTTTGTGATGTGTGTTTGTGTGTGTTTGTTTGTGTGCATGCTGTGGTGTTCCGGGGTGGTGTTTCTTGTGTTTCTGGGTGCTTGTCTGTCTGTATGATTGTGTGTGTGTGTTTAAGAGAGTTAGAAGAAGTCACCTCCGATTAGGACTACTTCTCAATAGAGTGAATTGTGCCCCAGATTCTGCCTCAAACTGCAGCAGCTCATCTGGGAGGACCGACTGGGAGGACCGGACTCACCAGCACCTCCAGCAGCCTCATTACCTCATGCGGTGAAGCCCACTCGAGCCCCTTGCCCTCCACGGCTCAGCAAGTGCTAAGGAGGAAGCAGTTCCTTAGCACTTCCTTCCTCCCAGACCTCGGCCCGGGTCCCCTTCCAGAGCCGACCAAGGCCCATCCTCAACCTCTCTCCACCTGTCATGCAGTGCTGGCTTGCACAAGCACTACTCTCAGCTGAGGGCTATAGCTTTACCACTGATTGTTTTCTGTTACTGGAGTCATGGCAACCAGATAATAAACACCTCGAAGGCAAAGGCCTCACTGCACGTCTTTTTTATTCTCACTATTATCTAGTGCAACTTTGCTGCTGTTACTAATCCCCTTCAGTTAAAACAGTCTAAGGCTTAAGTTTTGTTTTTTAATGTTGCTCTCTTCAGACACACCAGAGGAGGGCATCAGACCCCATTACAGATGGTTGTGAGCCACCATGTGGTGGCTGGGAATCGAATTCACGTCCTCTGGAAGAGCAGTCTGTGCTCTTAACTGCTGAGCCATCTCTCCAGCTCCTGACCTAGGGTTTTACTAGCACCAGGAAGCTATGTTGCTAGCACACAGGATTTGGCAGGTGTCATTTTTTCTGATGACAAAAATTTGAGAATACTCAATATGACCCTGACCTACTTACTTTGAAGTCTAGTCAACCCAAAGTTTCACTCTCTGTGGGCACCAAGGCACACTGTCCAAATACTTTACCAATGCTGCCAAGGTTCTATGGAAGCTGGCTTTGCCTCACCTTTCTGTCTCCTCACTATGACCCCTCCCACGGTCTCCTGTCCACCACCCTCAAACCTCCGCATGGAGCATTCACTCCTCTCTCATGTGACCCATTCGTTTTGTAGGCCTCAGCTGAGAGGCCACTTATTTTGAGAAGCCGTGGTAGCACAGTGCTTTCACCAAGGAGTGCAGCTCCACAGCTAAATCGCCACCCCATCCATGTGCCCATGTCAGATGGCCGCGTCCCTGGGCCCAGGCGAGCTGCACGTGCTGCCTGCATTCAGCTCTAAACTCAGTACAAAGCATGACGATGACGACGCGGGAGCCTGACCTTGTAGAGCACTGCACAGAGCTGACAATCGGTAAACACACAGAGCAGAAGCCAGAGGGTGGCAGGGGGAACTACGAGGCTGATCGAGACAGCAGTGACTGCATGGTCTCTGCTTTCCCCCACTCTCCGCCACTCAGAAGATGTGCACACGTATCTGGAAACATTCAAAATAGCTTCAACAGGAAGTCCACAGAAGGCGGTAGGCGGTGTGTGTGTGTGTGTGTGTGTGTGTGTGTGTGTGTGTGTGTCCTGGTGATGGCATGCTGGTATGTGTGACTTCCTCTAGAAGACTCCGCACCAGACCAGTGGGGCATGACATAGAGGGCAGAGGGTGATGTAATATGAGAAACTGAGGCAAAGTTTGGGGGCGGGAGTCATGCCTCAGTTTCTCATAGTTTTCTGGCACACCAAACTTGACCAAACTTACTAAAGGTAAGGAACGTGGAAGAGTGCAGAGCATGCTGGGACTAAGTGGAAGAATGGGCCAGGCAGATGTTACACAACTGGATTGAACGTCTGGGTAAAGGAGACAGAGCGATGCCTTGCTGAAATGAGCCAGAGGCGGGTTCTAGCGCCCCAGAGGGGTACAAACAATTGGGTAGTCATTGCCGACGCTCACTGAGCCATTTCCAGTCCTCCTCAGTAATGGCCTTTTTCAAATGCTGGTTACACCTCGCTAACAGTCTAATAATTATATAGAACTTGGACCATGGGGGCAAAGAAGCTGAAGCTGCCTCAAATCCCAACTCAGGCCTAAACCGCAGTTAACCAGAAACCTGTGTGCGCCAGACAGATGCGAGGGTCTCAGACAGCCGGGGCTCAGCTCACTCTCAAGGTCGGCCATGGAGTCCCTCGGTCAGCTCGTGCTAAGAACATTCCAAGAGCTGGCTAGGAGGGGTCCACGCACATCTACGTAAGCTAGGCACCTGTTGGGAGTGTTTGGAGGCGACTCTCTGGAGCAGTGACAGTCTTGAACGGGCCTTGTGTACTTTGGCTTTCTGTTCCTGTTAGAGTGATTTTCTGAGCTCAGCTTCCAACAGTGATGGAGGTGGTGGTGGCGGTGGCAGTTAGTGGTGGGTAATGATTACGAGGACGACTGTTAGATAGTGAGAGAGATAATAACCACCACTAGTTCGGCATTTACTGTGTTTTGCAGCCTTTATGCTTAATTCATATTTGACCCTAGTAACAACCACTAGGCAGGCTTTACTCCCGTGGGACACGTGCAAATGAAGCTTAGAGAAGTTAAAGGGCCCCTGAAACACCAGCGTGAAGGAAGCCCATGGAGGTACATGACAACCACACTCCCTGACCACACGCTGTCCAGCATGGCGCCTGTCACTTGAGAATGTTTCTGACTGCAGCAAATGCCGTGAAACACGCCCTTCCGGGTGTGCTGCTCTCCCGGGAGGAGGGGCAGAGCTACCAGGAGAGACGGAGGTCTATGCACCACAGGGTCCACACCAGCCTGGAAACCTAGACACAGAAGGTAATACCGATGCTACTGGGGTAAAGGACTGCCTCGTCTTGTTTGCTGATGAACACACTTGCAGTGTCAGGAAACGAGTCCTGAGACGCAGCCTCTCTGACGTGCCTTGGGAAAGAAGAGAGGCTTCAGGGATGCTCTCACTCATTTACCAGTCAGCCGGACTTTCCTCAGGAGACAGCCAATCAGCTGATTATCTTCAATAACCAATCAGCTGAACGGTTTGCCCTCCCACAAGCCCAGAGCCACAGGTCTGGCCAAGCCCACAGATGGGTCAGAGATGGGACGTATCAGCTTCTAACAGAAGTGATGCCAGGAGCCTGCAGAAGACAAACACTGCTTCTTGCAAGTGCAGGCTCAGTTTTGGAAGGTGTAGGGTGAGCTGGATCAGGGCTGGACCTTAGGCCGTGGTCAGAATCCCAGAGGCCACTGTGGACTGCGAGCCTGTTGTCATGCCTTAGTAGGGATCCATTCTTAAAAATCTATCGTTAAGTGATTTTGCTATTGTTCAAGCATTGTGCGCTGTACTTACATGTTATAAGCTGGGAACATCATCACTAGGCACTGACACTACGGTTGTATGTGCAGCCAGTGGCTGGCACAGCATTGCAATTCGGTACCCATGGGCGGTTTGTCACACAAAGTGGTTCTTACAGCATTTACACACACACACACACACACACACACACACACACACACGCACACACTTATGGTGGGCTGGGTGTCGATAGAATATAAACTCCAGGATGGTATTACTTTGCACATAAAATTTTTCTCCCAGGATACAACATCAGGAATGTTCCATCAGACTAAAGATATTTGAAGACTCTTGCTTGGGCATGCTCATATAAATTTCCCATCCATTACCAATGCTTGCATAGAGAGCCTGTCTTCCTATTCTGCAAACAAGGGGTGCACAGTATGATCTATCTGATCAGCCCCCCAACTGTGCCAGGCTCGCTCTGAGGAAGGCAACAGCGGTCCCTCTCCGCTATGAACTCCAGCTTGGCATCACCATTGCACATACTGAGCAGCATGCTGGGGGCTCACAGCACGGTTACATCTGTGTGGCGAGCATCTGAGGCCCGCAGCGATACACAGCAAGCCGTCCGTATGGGGGATTTAACTCTAGCTGGAAAGATCGATTATGTCTGCAAACCCAGGCAGAACTCTAGTAATTCTCCTTGCGGGTGACTGACTTACTAGGGGAAACTGCTCCCAAGCCAGTCATCTGCCTCCCTGTGTGGACCTGGTCAATCCCAGCACCCCACAGAGAGTCGCTTCCATCCAGATCCCACAGCCATGCTTGGAATCCAGGCAGCGCCTCACCGTGGCGGTGCTCCTCTGTTCAGGGACACTGGCTCAGCTGTCACCACCCAACTTCCAGATGCTTTGGGCAGCTGAGGAAGTGTCTCACAGGTGACTTGGCTCCACAGCTGTCACTCCAGTGTTCCTGTCCACTCATCGCTGTGGCCTTTGGGAACATCAGCGGACAGCAGGCGGAAGGCTTTGTTTCTGTTTTTTTTTTTTTTTTTTTTTTTTTTTTTTAATAAGGAACACCCACACCAGAGTCAGCTGACTCAGGGAGGAAGGAACTCTGGATGTGATCTCTCAAGCAAAGCTAAACTCGATCCCAAGGATGATCCAGCCTGAAAGAGAAGCTGGAGCGGAAACATAGCCGGCCTTAGAACGGGCTGTGGGAAAACATCAGTCATCTAGACAAGCGGGAGGGACGCTAAAGAAGGAGCCAGCAAAGGGCAGGAAGAAGGGACCCGCCGCCCTGCTGTCCCGCCTGCCTGTGGAGCAAGTGCACCCCACTCTCTAGTGCACCTGCCTCCTATGGCTGAGCAAAGGGGTCAGAGTCAATGCTGCTCCAGTGCACCAAGAGGCCATGGACGACTCTAGTAAAGTGGGGGGTGGGGGTGGGGGAATAAGCAGCAGCAGTGGCTACACATGACAGTCCCTGAAGGCTTTCCTAACAGGGAGAAGGTGTAATGATAAGAGCAGGAAGCAGCGTTAGCAAAACACGGATCCACATTCCTCTGCGCCTCCAACAGGGCAGCAAATAATTTGTCCATTGGCTCTCAATTGCCATAGAAACGATAGATAGTAACGGCCACCGATTCTCCATACTGGGTCCTACACTGCAGTCTCTAAGGTGTGGTGCGTGGAGGAAGCAGAGATCAAAAGGCCCACTCACCGCTGCTGGGTCTCTTGAAACTCCTGGCTTTAGTTAGTTATAATATCTGTATTTTCCCAAGAAAACACAGCTAGACATAATGATCATCTACACTTTGATGTTGATGATGCAACTGTCATCTTAGCTTCTCCTCATCCTGACCCTGCTAGACTTTTAGAACAGTCAAAACTAGCCCGCCCAACAAGTGCCATTCATAACAAAGCGGAGGAGCCGGGGGTTCAGAGAAGGTCTCCTCCACGGAAGACCAGGACTGGAAGCCACGTCTAGTGGCTCCTCCTTATGCACACTGGCTTCCGCCCTTAGAAACAGAATGTTCACCAAATGAAGAAGGGAAAGAGAGAGAAGATGATGAGATCATTTAAGACACAGCCAAGACAAAACCGGAAGTCTGTTGGCCTGTCCTCACTGCTGAAGCTGAGGGAGGAGAGAGGAACACACACGTGCAAAGGCACATCTGTGGCTGGTCAGAAGGTAAGCAGCCAGCAAGAGTCGAGGATTCCTCAGGGACACAGCTTTCCCCAGGTAACTCCACCAAGCGACCGGCTGCATTTAAATTAGCATGTTCCCACGAAAAGCAAGCGCTCTTGTTAGGGGCTGGAGGGCAACGGCCAATTATTTTTCTTAGACTTTCTCTTGCACAATAACCCACGTGGGACTACTTCACTCTGCTGAGAACTGTGGGAACACACTAGAAAAAGAGAAGTTGGGCTAGTGAGGGACTAAGGGCCAGAGCAGATGCTCTGCAAAACAGCACGGCAGGCTGCTATTACTAAAAATAGGATAGCTACATGTTTCAGGTATTTTCTTTCTTAAAAAGACAGACAGACAGACAGACAGACAGACAGATCTTTGACTCCCAGAACTCACATAAAAAGCATATGCTTCTAATCCTAGTGCTGGATAGGCAGAGACAGCATGATACACAGATATCCTAGTCAGTGAGAGACCGTGTCTCAAAAGGAAGTAAATTGCTCCTAAGAAATGAGGTTTATCTCTGGCCCTTCCTACACACATGTACACAGACTTGCACACGTGCACTTGAACTTACATGAACACACACAGAGGCATATACATATACATATACAAGAAACCACTGAAGGGCTTGGGAAATTCTTGATTATCTGGTGCAGTAATTTTTTTACCCCAGTAAGCCCATACAAAAAACACACAATGAGTTATTATATTTATAAGCTATATGCCTACACTGGGTAGATCTGTCATACAGGTTTATTCTCCAGCTCTGAGAGCCCTTGTTACTTGTGGCTTCTCCAGGCCATATGGATCTACTCCATCTTTCTTCCACTTCCTCTTTCTTTGTCTGTCTCTCTCCTCTCTCCTCTCTCTCTCTCTCTCTCTCTCTCTCTCTCTCTCTGAGACCTCCAGTCCCACCTTTCCCTTCCATTGTCTAGTCATCTTCTCTAGCCTTTATTTGGCCAGTAAGAATGGAGATCAGGTGGGAAGCCAGGTAGGAGACCAGGTGAGAAGCCAGGTGGGAGGCCAGGTGGGAAACCAGGTGGGAGGCCAGGTGGGAAACCAGGTGGGAGACCAGGTGGGAAGCCAGGTGGGAGGTCAGGTGGGAGGCTAGGTGGGAGGCCAGGTGAGAAGCCAGGTGGGAGGCCAGGTGGGAGGCCAGGTGGGAAGCCAGGTGGGAGACCAGGTGAGAAGCCAGGTGGGAGGCCAGGTGAGAAGCCAGGTGGGCACAGCCTAGTCTCAGGCACACTGGCTATGCAGGTTGGCTAGCATGGATTCATGGAAATGACTTATCACTTCGGTACACACAGGATAGGGCAGAAAGTGACAGACATGCTAGAAATCTTGGAACTGCCACAGCAGTGGTGGAAATGCCCCAACCCTGGTCTCTCTCTAGTCAGCAGAGACCACCGAGAAAGGAGAAAGAGGCAGGTTTCCACTGACCCCACTGAGGGAGGAAACAAGGAAAATGCCAGTGGCCACTGAGTGCTTCTTCAGAGTCACGACTGTCCCAGTTGTGGAATGTGTACTGACCCAACAGGGGACCCCGATGCCTCCAGGCAAGTAATGATTCCTTCAGCTCAAGGCTGAAAATGCTCAGTGGGGGAGAGCTGTGACTTTGACAAGAACTAAGACAGCTGCCCTCTGCTGCTGCTGTCTGGTCCTGGGCTCCATCATAAGGACCCAGTCCAGCAGAGCCTTGTGCACCACTGTGCTCTGTGCTCTCCTGACCAGTGAAGAACTGGGCACGACCTAAGCACCGTTGCTAGTTAAATGTGAAAGAAATGATCAGGAAAAGATTACATGGTCATAGGCACACACACACACACACACACACACACACACAGAGACTTATAATAAAAATGGGGAAAAAAGCATAATACCTTCTCTAGAACGCCCTGGGTACTCAGCCTCAGCATGTTCTTGCTGGGACTGAAACCAATTGAGCTATAGCAGCTTGGCCTCAGAGTGTTGAAGGACTGAAAGTCAAGGTCCTTCCGAGGCAGGAGTCTTCCTTGTTTGGGAGAACTGCATTTATTCATCCATCGACCCGCCTATCTATCCACGGACACAGTCACCCCTCCCTACAAGCCCCACCCTGTTCTCAAGGCAGAGCCCTTGACTTTCTAGTAAGGAGGCAGAAGGTAAGAATCTGTCGGACAGATGCCAAGCCAGAAACGAAGGAAACAGATCGCGGCCTCTCTACATTTCAGTTGATTAAACTGCTCTACAAGCAACCACTAACTCACTCGACTGGGATGAGCTTGAAGGAAGTTTGTAACAAGATCTAATAAATACCAGAAACAGAGTCGGGGTTCATCTCTATTTATATTTCATTCCCTTTGAAGTGAGTTTTCAAAATAGCCTGTGTTTATGGATGGAGCTGGTAAAGGTTTCCCTCCACCACTCCAGATTTTCCTTACGAAGTGGAGGTGGGTAGAGGCTGGATGGAGCGACCCTGGGAGAACCGTGTCCCCTCACCAGTCAGAGTTTGTCTGAACCTGCAGGATTGGGCAGATGACAGATTGGGCTTCCCTGACCTAATGAGTATGGCAAAAGTCTAGTTCCTCCAGTGGATGTACCTCAGAGAGGAACAGATGTGGGCCTCTGGCAGGACGGCCTACAAAAGCACCACCCAGCAACATCCCATCAGTACTTCCCAGGCTCGCGTGAACCCAAAGGACTCGCGAAGCTTGTCCTTGGTTACAGATAGCCAGACCAGGTATACAGGGGTTTAAACAAGCGCTTAAGAGGAGACTCAGGATTCAATACGTAAGTGAGACTCTGCAATACAGTTTTCCAAACAAGTAACAGTCATTCATAGAGAGATTGCATACGCCTGGAACATCATATATTAAAGCGCAGACCAATGGCCTTTATCCGGGCTCAAAGCTCTGGCGGTCCCAGAGCAAGGTGACTCAACTCTTGTCATCCCACAGGGCTCTGGCCTGTGACAGTGGGGCTCAGGGGCAGGGAAACCAGAAGCGAAGAGCAGCAGGCAGTTATTCTGTAAGTCACCAGCAGGTGGCGGAGGTAGCCATGTGAGTCACCTGTGTAGGGCTGCATTGGGTGAAGGACTGAGGAGAGGGTCAAGGTTTGCCAACTCTAAGGACCGTCTTGCTGGGGGTGTGAGGGGACCAGCCATGAATGGCAATGGCTCCGGAGCGGGAAGAAATGGGCGCGGTCAGTGTGAGGTAACTAACATGCATCCGTGTGGAGAAGCCAAGAAAGCAGTGGAGCGGAGGGAACCATTGGAGCTGGAGACGGGAGCTGCAGAGTGCTCAGAGCCGGACAGTTTCACTAGATCCGACAGTGCCCCCAAATGGTTACCCCTCAGAATGTAAAAGTTGACCCTGTAAATCAGTGGTTCTCAACCTGTGGCTCATGACCCCTGGGGTGTGTGTGGTAATGACCCTTTCATGGGGGTCATCTAAGCCCATTGGGAAACACTCATGCTTATATTATAATTCACAACAGCAAAGTTACAGTTAGGGAGAAGAAATTTAAATAATTTTATGGCTGGGGATCACCACAACATGAACTATATTAAAGGGTCGCAGCAGCATTAGGAAGGCTGAGAAGCACTGATGTAAAGAAAATCTAAATTACATCCAAAATGTAAATTAAAGATCTTGAGATGAAATGCCATCCTAGGCTCAGGGTGGACCCTGTGTCCAATGCATGGTGGCCGTTTAAGAAAACAACAGAGGGAGGCTTTGCTTCTCCTGCAGAGGAGTCTTGGCAAAGACCCGGGGCTGGGGTAGGCAGGGCTTACAGAACCCTGCCTCAAACCAGGGAGTGCCAGGACCACCAGAACCTGGGAGAGCCAAGGGGAGAATTGGTGATCCTCAGGAACTATTGTATTCCCGAGGCAGTTGCTCAGCTGTAAATCACAGGGATTTAACCTGTCCTTAAGACCAGATGCAAATGTCTAGAAACAGCAGGAGAGGCGAGGGCTCAGTAACACAGTGTATCACATTGTAACGTGGTGTATCAAATCAGGCAGAGGCTGTGTGTGTGTGTGTGGGGGGGTGTCTCAGGGAAAGGTCCGCCAGGTGGCCCACTGAGAGCCCCAAGGGGGTGAGCAGTGTGCAGATGAAGGGGAAACACTGTTGCCCAGGGGCTAAAAAGGTATGGGTTTGGAACTTGTAGCAGGACCCACCCACCTATTGAGTGGTCTTGAATCAGAAATGCAAAAAGCCAGCTGTCCTATTACTACCTAGCTGAAGGTTAATGGTCCAAAGGTGAAGATCTGGTTTTGCACGAGACCAGGAAAGATCTTACCAGGAGGGTGTGACAGAGGAATGTGTGTGCCGAACCAAGAATGTGTGTGAGAGCAACGCTAAAACACAACGAGAACATTGAGGACAGAGCAGGAGCAAAGGTCCAGTGAGCCTCTCTCAGCGTCCAGGGCTCCGGTGAGGAGTAAGACAGTCCTGAAGGGCAGGAAAGAAGAAACAGACCCGAGTTTGAAGGTGAGGGCTGCTGGGAACAATGGCAGATGTGCTTAGAGCCAGTGCTTTGTGTCGCGGGGAGGGAAGCATCCAGGGCCCCCGGGACAGCTGCAGCAAGCACAATCTGAGGGTGAGGGCTTCTAGTACGACTCTGGGTCTGAAGCAAAGGGTCTACAGTCAGCAAGAGGATCACACCGTGCAGGAATGTACCAGGGAAAATTGAGCTAAGACACGCATTTGTACCCGTAGACGTATCTTAAAGGAACAAGGAGTTGGTATGAGCCAGGAAATGATGAATGTTGTAGAGCAGAGTTCCTTTAGCATGTGCATTCCAGAATCTAGGTGTGCTCAGGGCCAAAGAAAGGCCCAGACTTAGGCCAAGAGAGGAAAACACCTGCTCCACTGTGCACCCCTCCCCCCCACCCCCATGCTTCAGTTTCAACCAGTTCATTTAGAGTTTTTCACTTTTCCCGGTGTTCTTTATGCCACAAGGAATGCGAAACAAAGCCACCCTTTGTTTTCTCTAACAGGTCAGAGACTCACATTCTATTTCCTTCTTCTCTTGCTTTTGTTTGCCGATTAGGCAAGTTTTGCTCAGGGAAATCACCAGGCAGAAGAGGAGGAATGCGAAAACGCTTTGTTCCCACCCGAGCCTCAGACCACCTTCAAGGTGACACGCCTTCTTCCAGTCACCAATTCAGAGCTAAGTGAAGCAAGACAGGTGTGCTCCAATTTAAGGGTCAATAAAATGACTCTGCGAGTCTTGAGCCGGAACCTCCTCTCCCCAAGGCTCTGCTGCTGTGCACTGACGATACGAACACAAACCAAGAACTCATGGAAATATTAATCATACGTGCTACGGAAGAAATGCCCAGAGGTGACCGTCGTGAGTCATGGAGCAGGCAGGAGGGGAAATGGCTCAGGCGGGAGGGCAGATGTTAGCAGCAAGAGTGCGGGCATGGGGCAAAGCAACTCCCAGGAAGGAAACTTTGGGAAAGAAAGGCACTGAGCCCGGAAAGCATTTGTGAGCTGCAGGGCTGAGGACGAGGGTGCGGTGGACCACCGGAGCTCGAGGTCCGGTTGGAACCCACGGAGGGGAGTTGCCAGGCATGAAAGCCATCCAGGTAGAGGGAGAGAGAGAGAGAGAGAGAGAGAGAGAGAGAGAGAGAGAGAGAGAAAGAGACAGACAGACAGACAGAGAGAGAGAGAGACAATGTGCAGACTTAGAAAGATGGTGATAGAGGGTCATTGCTAGGGTCGTGGAGAGGGCGACGGGGGTGCTGGCTCTGGAAGTGCTTTTGGTTTTCCAGCAGAGTAAATGATGGACTTGATGCTCCTGGCAGCACCCAATACGGTTAAACTGGTGCACTTAGTGCTATGTATGTTTTAACCACAGCTGTGCATGTGTGTCTCATGTGTGCAGGGGGCCGGGCACAGACATGCCGTAGAGCACATGTAGAGGTCAAAGGGGAACCTCAGTTGTCCTTGCCTTCCACCCCAGCTTTCCATGGGACTGAGGGATTTGAACTCACTCTCCCTTCTACGTGGCAAGCGCTTTACATACCAAGCCATCTTTTGAGGCTTGTTTGAAAACCCAAGAATAGGGAAGGAGACAGAGGCGAGGAAGAGGAGGAGAGGGGGCAAAGGGAGAAGAGGAACCCTGCAGTTGGCCTGCCTCGTCAGTGAAACTTGGAAAGAAGGAAGCCGAGGAGAGAGGAGAAAGAAGAGCTGGCAGCCAACCTCCCGTCCGAGATTCCTGGGTGCTGGCCAAGTTTTCCGTCAGCTAGACAGAAGCCAGAGTCATTAGGAAAGAGAGAACCTGAACTGAAGAAGTGTTCCCATCAGATTGGCCTGGGGCGAGCCTGTGGGCCACTTTTAAAATTGGTGATTGATGAAAGAGGCCCGCTCCACTGTTGGTGGTGAGGGCCCAGCTCACTGTGGGCAGCGCCACCGCCGGTTAGGAAGTTCTGGAGTATAAGAAAGCAGACTGAGCAAGCCACGAGGAGCAAAGAAGAAGCATACCCCCCCCACCCCCTCACCCCACCCCCCTTGCCCCGAAGGGCTCTGCATCAGCTCCTGCCTCCAGGTTCCTGGAAGTAGGAGCCCCAGGGGTCATGGAGAGCAGCCGAGGTTTGGCACTGTGTGGCAGGGTCAGAGTCCCCGATGAAAGGCCAGGAGAGGCTATTGGTGTAGATGCAACCCCAAAATTTTGGAGATGCTGGTACCATGGGACAACCGCCAATGACAGTAGCAGCTCTGGAGCGGAGCAGGCTTAAGTCTCGCTGTGCGTGCTGCCGAAGTCCTTGAGAGCCCAGAAGAGTATGAGTTGGTGCAAATTATCAACACTGAGCTTCTTATATGGTTGACTTCTTGTTTTATTTTGATTCGATTGTAACTATGCAGATGGTCCTGGGTGTATAAGAAAGCAGGCTGAGCAGGCCACGGGGAGTAAGCCAGGAAGCAACGCCCTCCATGCCCTCTGCTTCTGTGTCTGCCCCGAGTTCCCATTCTGATTTTCCTCAGTGATGCAGACTAGACATACACTTGCAAGAGTAAGATAGAATAAACCCTTTCCTTCCCAGGTTGCCTTTCTTTATGATATTTCGTCATAGCAGTAGAAACCCCAACTAAGGCCACTCGTGACCATGTTGTTTAATGTTCTTTGACCTTGTTGTTTAATTTTTTCGAACACACACGACTATATTTATTTGTAGGTATAAAGTGATAGCTCATTATATGCGTGCAACGTGCGCATCACGTCCGTCAGCACGCCCATCACCTCAAGTGCTTGAAGACAAAATGCCAGACATTCTCAAACGTGCAAACCGGAAATGACCTCACGTAGGGGGGGGCGGTATGGGGGAGGGGAGTAGTGTTGCAGCTGCAGACCCTGGGAAGCGCAGAGGAGATGGGGAGAGAAGGAACAGTCCCGCGGCTGGGCTGGGTCTAGGTTTCTTGCACAGGTGTTCAGTGCTGTGGAGCAGATTGTTGCCCCAGAAATGGCAGTAAAGTCGAGAAAGAATGTTCCAGAGGGAAAGGCAGAGCTCAGGAATGCCCCACACCTCCCACACACTGCCACACCTTAAGGAAACCCAAGAGAGACAGGATGACTTTTAGGCTAACCGTTTAAGTCCAATGGTCCTTAGACTGGGGTGAAGGCTATGTTCGGTGGCTCCACTTTTCTGTGCTTTCCAAAACCCCCCGCCCTGGGGTCCAAGAGGCGACCTGCACAGGTGTCTTGAAGTATGATGTTCTGGGGTAGAGGGAGAAAGCGCTTCGCTACAAAAAGCCAACATGTTTGCTTGTTTATTGTAAAGACCAATAACGAACATGTCACTCTCCGTGTAATCTCACTTCCGTTTCGGCCTTCCTAAGACTCAGCGTAAGCCGACTCAAGGAATGAAAAGTAGGCATTGCCCTCTGTGTGCAAACAGAAAGTGCGGTGTGGGGGAACGGCCCAGGGAGGGCTGTGGGGAGCAGGGGAGGGAGACCAGGAGGGACAGTCAGGCAGAGACTAGGAGGGGAGAGGAAGTCTAGGAACAGGGGAGAGAAACAGCCCAGAAGGACTTTCTCCCAAACCAGCGCACTGAGAAGGGTCTAGCAAAGCTCTCCGAGGCACTTTCGCCTCAAAACGCAATGTAGGTTTCTCCGTTCTCAGTAAACCTCCCCTCCAGAGGTAGCTGGCTCTGTGGCCCTGCCTGCTCCACAGAGGATCCGACAGTTCATGCCTGCTCTCGGGGTACCATCCCTGCGCGCCCCTCTCAGGATCGTCCCCCACCTCTTCACCCGTTCTCTTGAAACCCTAGTTAAGTCTGTCTACAGCCCCACCTCCCAGAGCGCTTCAGTTCCATCCATCTTCCAAGTCCCGGACCCCATAGTGAAGCATTTGAAACCCAGGATGCCTGCAGCCCGTGCTCACAGCGTTCCAAACCGTATTCCTTCTCCAGGGCTGGTGATGGCGCTCCCGCAGCTGCTCAGCGTAGACAACTGAGCACGCTCTTCATCTGCTCTTGACCTCGGCCCCCAGACCCTAGTTCTTCCTGTATAACTCGGTCAGCTTTCTATCGCCATACTGAAACACTAGAGGCAAGGGAAGTTTAAAGCAATGAAGGCCCAGGTAGCTCGCGGATGACCCGCTCTGGCAAGGGCTCCTTATTTCTTAGATAAGAACTGTCTCTCACCATGTATAGTAGGCAAATACACCACCATTGAGCCAAGTCCCCAGCCCTGAACTCACAACGGCCATGGACATCATTACTGGAAGGTGAGGGAAACTTAGGAGGTGGGGCCTGGCTAGATGTCTATAGGGGATAACTTTGAAGGGCACATTCAGGATTCTCTCTCTCTCTCTCTCTCTCTCTCTCTCTCTCTCTCTCTCTCTCTCTCTCGGCTTCCTGGCAAGCATAAAGGAAGCAATTTTGCTCTGACTGGCACTCTTACCAGCATGATGTTTTCCCTCACCACAGGCTCACAGCAATGAAACAAGCTGACCACGGACTGAAACGCCTGGAATCAGGAGCCAAAATAAACTAAAATAACCCTTTCCCCCTTTTCTCTTTTTAAGCACTTCTTTCAGATACCAGTCACGGTGGCAAATAGAAACCAGAGTGCAGGAGGGGCAGTCTTGTTGATTCCCCGGGCGAGCCCACGTGGTAAAGTTCTCCCATCTACACTCACTGCCGGTGGGCCCTCGGCAGCTGCAGTCAAGTCAGACCTACACCACAGACCCTCCTTTCTAATCACGCCTGTATCCAACATGCCAAGGCCAGACTTGACAGCACATCCTGTGGCAGAGTCATGCCAAGCAGCCTGCCATGATTTTGTGTCTCAGGAGCCAGCATGCCGTGGTGTCACCAGGAACCCACCCGGCCAGAGTTTTGTGTGGTTGTCACAGTGACTGCAAACTCCATCTATTAATCACTAAATGCCCAATAGTAATGAAGAGAGCAAAATTGCCTCAGTCCAGGCGGGGCCTTTGGCTGAGCACACTTGCTCGTGTTGTTCAAATACAGCTTTGAACCGTGGGGTTATCTACAACCCAGTTCACTGCGATCGACAGACACAGGCAGGTTTCTTAGCACCCACGTCCTGCTCACTGGCTCTCTCATTCCACCACTGCATGCTCCGTTTGCAATCCTCTTGCCCCGTTTTCTAGGCAGCAACTTCCTGTAGTCAAGCTCACCTCTGCAGTCTACAGCCTTTCCCAAGCTGATAGAGGGAGCCTGTCTTCAAAGCCAGCTCTCCCTGCATCTGTGCTCCCTGCTCACCGTGCTCCCTGCTCACTGTACTCCCTGCACACCGTGCTCCCTGCTCACTGTAGGTGAAAGAGAGGAGAGACAGAGACACATGGAGAAGGTAAAAAGAGCACACAGAAATCACAGGAAAGGCTGTCCCAGCGTTGACATGGCGGCTTCTTTTAAGGTGTTTTCTACCTCTGCTTTGAATGTGACTTCTGGTGAGGACCCTCTCTGGTCCTAAGCCACTCACTCCATTAAGTCTGTGGGACGTCATGACACATTCCCAAAGAGGAAGCTGGATTGCGACTTATGGTGACACAAACTAGCAATTATCATCCTGGACAAAACAGCATCAAGATCTGAGGCCGATCTGACTCATGGGTTCTTTCTGAGGCTAGGACGATTTCCAACCAGGTTCAAGCAATACAGACAGCTGTGCTGCCACACACCTGTAATCTCAGCAGTGCTAACTGGGAGCAGGGGGATTGAAAGTTTGAGGCCAGCTTAGGCTAAAGAGTTAGGCTCTTTCTCCAAAAGAAATAGAGAAATAAAACAATCAAACCCTAAAAACAAAACAACACAACCAAAAGAAAACAGGACAAGGCTCCTCTGGTCAGACTCCGCGGCCTCATTTGCGTCTGTGATCACAGTTCCTCTGCCTAATATGCTAACCTCACTACCCGTCACACACACAGAGTTCCTGTTCTGTGTTATTTTTAACTGACAATTAAGTGGTTTTTTTTTTCTATTTTCCCCCTAGAAGAAAACTGCCTATTATTTAGTTTTGCAATTCCAACATTGGCCCCAGTTTCACTCCTTCATTTTTTTTTGTAAGCTTTCGTGCCCCAAGGGGTAAGTCACGTGCTTAAAATAAGTTTTGAATGAAACTCATTATTCAAAATGGATAAAGAGAAATGGGATCAAATTACAGTAAAACATATGAAGTGAATTCTAGTGTTCTAACGTGCAAAGGGGTGGCGACAGTTTCCAGGTCTCTCAGAACAGGTAGGGCAGTGATTTTTGAATGTTCACTGAGATGGCTCAGCGGGTGATGGTGCTTCCTGCCAACCCTGATGATTTGATCTGATGCAGGGACCCACACAATGGAAGGCGAGAACAGACTCCTGAAGACTTTCCTTTGAACTTTGCATGTATGCACGCGCACAAACATGCGCACACAATAAAGATGTGCTCATTTTTAAAAGTCACACTGAACTAGGACAAAAGCACATGCCTGTAATCCCAGCACTCAGGGCACAGAGGCAGAATGACAGTGAGTTGAGGGTAGCCTGGGCTACACTGCACGGATCCGTCTCAAAAACCATCACACTGTACATTGTGAATATGGACAATTATCAATTAAAATATTTCTAATTTTGAAAAGAAAACACTGCCATGCCTCAGTCTGGCTATAAAGTAATATAATGTATTTATGACCCTTTGGTTAGAACATGAAAATCATTAATTGTTATCAGAGTGACAATTCATGTAGTCTCAGTAGAGAAGGAGCTTCTGTGTCGTGGAATATTAAAGCGGAGACCGTGAAACACCTAACCTGGTGTCATTTACAAAACTGCAGCAGTACATCTTCTGTTCACAGGATGAGGCCACCACCAGTCATGCAGGTTTGCATGCATCGGGAAGTCATGGCTCTCAGGCAACGACACATCCTGTCCTGATCACCTCGACCCCTTTATCTGCAACAGCTTTCCAATCACAATATTCTCTGGGAATTAACGAATGCCCACTTCGCTGCTGCTCTTCCCCATTCCTGGGCCATCAAGTGGACGTGCAAGTGCAAGGGTCGCAATAGAGAGGCTCACAGAAGAAGTGCCAGGGGAGAGGAAAGACTAAGAAGGCGGGAGTCGTTGTGGTCTCCTAGTAGATGGACAAGCCAAGCCAGCTTCTAGAGACGTCTACTTGCCTCCGCGCTGGATCCTACCTGTCAGTGCCTCTTCCTCTGGTGAGATAAACTCAAGTTGGAGGCAATCAGGCTCCAGGTCCCAGTTTTGAAGGGTTGATGTGTGCAATGGTGGCACCACGCTTGCCTTGCAGGCACCCGGCTGGGAATCGACCCTAAGTGCTGCTGAATTTATGTTTTAAGTCTGAAATGAAGCTTTGAACATGAAGCAGATCCTTTATGACAATGGTTCTCAACCTTCCTAATGCTGAGACCACTTAAAAACAGTTCCTCAATAAAATTATCTTCATTGCTACTTTATAACTAATTTTGCTACTGTTAGGAGTCATAATATAAATATCGGTGTTTTCCCCTGGTCTTGGGTGACCCATGTGAAACGGTTGTTTAACTCCCAAGGAGGTAGCGGCCCATGGCTTGAGAAGATCTGCTTTGTTAGGACATTATGGGAACAACGATGGTGAAGGAATGAGGCTGGGTAACAGCCACGAGCCGGGAACTGAGAACCTGACCTGACTTCTCCTTGGCTCCTCACAAAGACGGAGTAAAGAGGTAACATTAAGATCATATTGCATTGGACGACGTTGTCAAATACTCTAGAAGCTTCCTAAGGATATTTCCATCCTGTACCTTCCAGCTGATTCATTACAGACAGAGCAGTCTCCTAGCTACCGAGAGAGGTTGAGAAACACTCGAAAGTGAGGTTTGTCCCTTTCCTCAGTTTACTAATTTCAAACTTAGACTGTGACTTCAAATTTAATGCCAATGGCAAGATACATCCTGAGGGCAATTACTATATCATGCAAGGACTTACTCAGGTGTGGTGGTACATGCGTGTGATCCTAGTGTGAGGAAAATAGAGGCAAGAGGATCAGGAGCTCAGGGCCAGGCTTAGAAGAAAGAAAGGCATACATTGAATGAATTCAGTAAAGATGAATGGAAAGAAGAAAGGAGAGGCCCGGAGAGGCTGGATACTCCAGTATAGGGGAAAGCCAGGACAGGGTAGAGGGAATGGGTGTATTGGTGAGTAGGGGGAGGGGGGATGGGATAGGGTGTGTTTGGAGGGGAAACCAGGAAAGGGGATAACATTTGAAATGTAAATAAAGAAAAATGTATTGTTTTTTTTTTTTTTTTTGGTTTTTTTTTTTTTTTTTTTGGTTTTTGCGAGACAGGGTCTCTCTGTGTAGCCCTGGCTGTCCTGGAACTCACTCTTGTAGACCAGGCTGGCCTCGAACTCAGAAATCCATCTGCCTCTGCCTCCCAAGTGCTGGGATTAAAGGCGTGTGCCACCACTGCCCGGCCAAAAATGTATTGTTAAAAAAAAAAAGAAATCGTTAATTTATCAGCAAGGCAAAGACCTGCAAAGGAGGCAAACGACCCACCGTGGCAGGCAAGGTACAGCATCATCTCAGGGTGAAGGCGGACCACAAGTGCCAGTGCAGTGCAGGCTGAGTGCTGAGTGAGTGGAGCCAGAAGACCCTTGATTAGGTCCTAGCAATCCCACCTGCAAATCCAAGTCTACTCACGCATTTGTAAAATACATTAAACAGGAATATCAATGCATCAGAGTTGCTGGACTCTCACTGGGTAAGGGGATTGCTTCATCAACTAGAAGAAGCTAAAACAAACGCTAATTGTTGCTATGATTACGTGATCACAACAGATGGGCTTTTGCAACTTTGCTCAGAGATAACTGTGTTTCTCTGAGTGTCAACTGTGTTTGCATTTCAGAGATGTTGATGCCAAGTAGCAAAAAATGTTTTGCTTCCCTGGCTCAGAAAGACAAAGGGATTGTATCTGATCACCGTGTGGTTCTTCAAGTTTTGTATGTGTTTTCTCCTCAGTTTTATAAGCTTGTGACTCCACATCTGGTTCTGTTTCAGGATATTCCCAACTATTTCAACCTCCTTTGCGGAAGTTGTTTTTTCATCTATTGCCTGGAATTTAGGTGAAGGTAATCTGCTCAGAAACATCAAATGTCTCCTGAGGCATCCCTTTCCTCTCTTAGCAAAGAAAAGCATGAAATGGCTTCATTAAGTGCAAGGAGAAAAGCTATGAGGAAATCTGTTCCAGTGGAAATTCCTTCATCTTTACCTGGTGAGCAGGAAGTACATGGGCTTGGGGGAGGGGGCGGTGCTGCTGAAGAGCATGGATTACAGCTGTGCCCCACAAGCCTCTTCAGAGCTTTCCTGAGACAGGAAGTGATGAAATCGGTTCTCACATGAACTGGGGGATGGTCATGTGCATCATGGGTTTCCTGTCTCAACTGGACACCCAGGGAGGGTGGGAAAGAGAAAGCAGAGGAGAAGTAGGTCATGGGGAAGTCCCAACACTACCCCCAATGCTTTTCCTTGTTCTTCTGAGGCTATGATTGTTAGCAGACCAATCTCCAGTCCCAATAACCAATCTCTGCTGTTGATGGTAATGGTATCCATGGTGAACACTAATTTTCTCCACTCTTGACCATATAATAGGACAGAGGGATGGACCATCAACATATTATATACCCTGCTCACTGATTAAGGTGGGGCTAAAATAAGTGGATTCATCCAATTTCCACCCTAAGAAATAAGCTGGGGGAAAGACACAGGGCGGAGGGGTAGATTATCTAAGTGCACGGCCACCCACTGTCTCCTTGGATTAGTCTCATTCATATTCGCTGTTCTTGTGTGATTAACGACAGAAAGTGGACAAAGTTAACAGGTGAAAAATTAAGAGGGGGCTTGAGAACTATGAAGGCTTAAAGAAAAGAAAACACATGAAAGACGAGACAATCCATTGTGTAACACCAGCATACACGGAACCCAGGGCATCATGGTGGCAACAGGACCATTGTAGAAGTCAAGGTGTAAGACTGTTGCCAGGAGACAGTCCACCACCTCGGTCACAGCAGGAAGAGCAAATGGAACAAATAATAATGAAGGAAGGAAAAGCAGATGCATTCACCAGCCGCACCCCTAGGGAAAGAGCATAGGACAGTCTGCGTGAGGCTTGTGTTTGGGACAAACATGAACTCAGAAGGAGCCAGGGCTTAGGTGTGAAGGAAACAAATTGCCTCGGGGTGTAGCTGAGTAACGGGCTTCATATATGCAGGTCCTGGGTTCGATCTATGAAGAAATGAAGGGAGAGAAGGAGGAGAAAGAGAGGAGAGAGGAAGGGAGGGGGAGGAATAAGGAGGGAGGGAAGGGAGGAGGGAGTGGGTTTGTTCTAAGCCTGCACGCTCAGGCTGTCCCTGGCTGCTGCCCACTGGGACACTCTCAGTAATAATGGTGTTCACATTTACCTTGACGATTCAGCAGTTTGCCCAGGGGCGCCTCCCTGGAGAGATGCTCCGGATATGGAAATAAGAGCTCATGTGGCACAAGCTAGAAGCTCAGTGGTGGTGCCTTGACTGTTTCTGGCCTCTCCAGTCACTGACAGGATTTAGTCTAGTTCAAGTGGAGTCCTGCAAATGGGCTCGGTATCCAGACGCACAGCCACAGTTAGAGTGGGCTCTGTGGGCACTGAGTGCACAAGCGCCAAGGCTCAGAAAGCAACTATTCCCTTGTCTTATAAGTCAGTGAAAACTACCCTTTATATGCTAGTCTCAGACACCCCGACTTAGACCTTATATTTTCAGCTACAGGATAATGTTTTATCAAACAAGATGTACAAAACCAAATACAGATACCCATGAAAAAAAAAAAGAGAAAGATGGCCTTTAGATTCAGAATAAGCCCTGCTGTGTGTAAAGTCGGACCCGAAGAGCTATGAGCACAAACTGGCCCTCAGCCAGGATGAAGAGTTAGTCTGTGTAGGCCTTAGGCCACATGTACCACGTTTCCTTATCCCTGCCCCATGGGACAGACCTTTACTGTGGCCCTCTAATCTCCAGCCTAGTAGGAAACCCTACACCCACTACAGCACAGGGCCTCTTTATCTGTGTTCAGTGCAATAGACATTTATCAGACTTCTGCTTTCTCCACTTCCTGTTCTGCTAGCTTCGTGGCATCCACAGCTGCGCCCAGCCATGTTGCCTTTACTGGTATGGCAGCCATCTTCATACCGTAGTCCCGAAGGTATGGAGCCCTGCAGTGGCAGCCCAGAGGCAGGGCCAGGACAGGAGTTAAGGACGACAAAGAAGGCAGGGCCTCTGGCTCCTTTCCCTTCCTCTCTTCAAATGTACATTTTCTTACTATACCGGGCATATAGCTTGGATTCTGGGTAATTTGCCTTGGCTTATAAACACACTTCAGGAAGTATGTGACTCCAAAATAAACAGTCAACTCTTGAGTTAGTATTGGAAACATTACAAATGAATGCCTCTCAGACTCCTAAGGAGATATACAATAGGGCCTAAGAGAAAGAGAAGGCAGGGAACACAGGTCTCCCTTCGAGAATGCTAGGACTCCCAAGCAACAGTAGATTAGAGTCACGCTTGATTAAGCATAGGCATGATTTAAAAGATGCTGTATGTACACGAGATGGAATTGCCTTTTCAAAATGCTAAACACCATTTCTATGAATTATAAGAAAGTAATCCGGAATAAAATGATGAACCAGCTTCATAGAACATGATATATGAGCAGGTCTGAAGACAGACACAGACACACACACACACACACACACACACACACACACACACACTACTCTGGAGCACCCAACGGGAGTTCCTTCTCCCAGGAAGAGACATTCCCTCTGCAGGAACACACACACTCACTGCGCCTTCTAATGCTTCACCTGGGCTGAGAAGTCGATGAGCTTGGGGAGCAGCACCTTGCCGCCTTCATCACTCTTGAGGAAATCCAGCAAGCTCCCTGCAGACAGAGGAACGGAAGGTCAGTGCAATGCAAGCACACGAGGAAAGACAAGTCCCACCAAGGGGCGTTCGCTGAAGCTCAGGAGTAGAGCGCTTCTCCGGCATGCTCAAGACCCTAGGCTTTATCTCCAGTACTGAGGAAGAAATTGCTATTTGGGAGAAGACCCCATAAAATGATGGGCTTTGTAGCTCTGGATGGTTATAAAACCTTTTCCTGAGATTGGTCAAACCTGTCCTCTTTCAGTCTGTTACTTTCAGGGTGGAGGGGAAGATGGTGGCCTCTTTTCTCTATAGCTGTGTGAACTCATGTTTCAGAGAACTAGCCAGTGTGTTAACACCCTGCAGCTGCCTGATCACTGGTCAGCTTGTCTGGGACAGAAAGAGAGGAAGCATGTCTCGAGGAAGGGAAGGCCTTTCCCTTCCAGGCATCAGGCTAGGCTTGCTCTGACTTGTTCCAGCAAAAGTACAGACCTCAGAAGGAGCCCGGGGCTCTGGGAGAGCTGTTGCACTGGTGACGAGTCAGTTCCCTAAACACAGCGCTGACAGCGGCACCCACCCACTTCCTTTGGTTTCATATCTCTGAGACCTTGTTCTCCCAAAGAACTACAAGCACCGATCTCACAGGCAGCTTTTTCTTCTTATCATCAAGTCTTTGCAAAGTGGGCCCTGCAGCACTGAAGGAGTTCTTGTAAGGATATAAGGAAGGAGATTTAAGTTATACACTATGGGGCTTGGCAGGTGGTAAGCCCTTAGTATCACGGAATAGCACTTAGTCCTTGGACACAGAAGTCACTGGCCAAAGTGGCAGATAATAAGCACTCAATGGACATTATTGTTATAAGGACACACCACACTTATAAATGACAGAGCACCTAGCCCTGAGTATGGTTTCTCAGTTCTAGCAACCAAAGCCATGTACAATATCGCTGAGACTGGGGACACAACTCAATGAGAATGCACTTACCCAGCATTGGGAAAAGCAAAACACAAGACAGCACATGTCCCCTTCTGGGAAATATTTTGAGTAAATGCTGTTCTGAATAGCAATTAATAACAGATATTAAGTTAAAATATGCAACATCCATGCTTCTAATCTGCTGGCTAATAGGACTTCTGATCTGTTAGCTCAATGCTAGAGTGCTTGTCTACCATGAGTGAGGACCCAGGTGTGATCTCCAGCATTAAAGACAATCACTAACATATTGGCTATCACAGAACACTCTAATTCGACTTGCAGGGGCAATTATTAATTCAGGATTATTACTCATGTTGCTTTCTTCCCTACATTCATTTCCCAAAGACTTAAAAAAAGTGAGAATTTTTAAGTGTCTTTACCAGAATGAAGGTGAAAGAAAAAAAATCGTGACTGATAGCCATTCCCAAAGGGCTAACAAGAAAAGATGGCTTCTTAGAACCTCTTCTTCAGGGATTCCACAGCACAGGGATTTAACCTCCATGGGTTAAAAATCATTAACTAAACCTGTGCACTACATAAGCTATCCACCTCTGCCACCCCACATCCTTTAAATTAACAATTTAAAGTAACACTCAGAAATGAAAATCATGGTGAAGAAGAAAAGCTAAGTCGTTTAGAATTCTGACTACTCACATTTTAAGCGTGGAAGAAAATGATTGTGATTATGAAATGTCCTCTTTCCCTTGCTTTCTGACTTCCCAGGACTGAGTGTGCTTCACATTCGTGCTGAGTGCCCTCTGCTTTGGGACCCGTGTCCTTTTAGGGGCACAGACTCGGGGCCACTCACCCTTAGCCATGAACTCGGTGATGATGTAGATGGGCTCCTCTTTGGTGACCACGGCATAGAGCCGCACCAGCTTGTCGTGCTGCAAGGTCTTCATGAGGTTGGCCTCTTCCAGGAATGCCTGCACAGACATGGTGCCGGGCTTCAGGGTCTTCACTGCCACCTTCGTGCTGTTGTTATAGTAACCTGGGCAGACAAAAGAAAACAGAGCATGCTGGTCAAATGGAGAACGCAGGCACCACACCTCCTCAATGCAGAGCTAGGAAGCTTATTACAGACCGAGAAAGCTTAGGATGAAACACACTGCGGTGTTAAACACCAAAGGCTCGATGACTCGAGAGCACGTGGGAATTCTTTGTGCTCTCCCATAAAGTGCTTAAGATTTATTGCAAAATCTAAAAGGCTTTATAAAACAATAGTTGTGAAAATTCTATATGCATTTTACTATGAGTAATAATACTGCCCTCTAGTCAATAAAATGTTATTCAAGGCAAAATAAACAAGAAAATTAAAACTTTATAATAAAAGTGAGAGAGGGAAATTACATGCAAGGGACAGTGTAACAGAAAATACATCAATATACATTAAGCACTGGTTATTATTAATGAAATAATACAGACAATTTTATGAAATAGATAAATAGATAGTTTTGTTTCGTTTTGTTTAGACACTACGTAGCCTTGGTTGGCTTCAATCTGGTGTCCCTCCTGCCCCCATCTTCTGATTTCTGTGCTTTGAGTGTGGGTCTCTATGCCTGGCTTGAATCACCTTTACAATCAGGAAGAAGTGTATACATGATTAAAAGTATAATATCCCAGAGACAAATAAATATTTCCAAGGTTTTCAGAGGCCTGGCCTCAGGTGGCTGGCTGATACCGAAGGCTAGGGTCACACCTGGCCATCTCTCCGGGAGCTATTTGGGTAAGAAACCTGAATTTCTTCAGCGTTCTATCCCACAGCCTCAGGAACGCTGGCTCATGGAACACCTGAGAAACGGCGACTCTTTAACGTAGTTTCTAAAGGTCTCACCGTTTTGCAAACTGCTTCAATGAAGTGGCTGAGTATAATGAATATTTTTTTTAGGCAGCCCCTTTTTCTTTTTAGTAATCTGGCAAAGCAGAAATATAAATAATAAGTAAAATTCCCCTTTCTCTGTCTCTGCTCCCATAGTTTTCTTGGAAGTGTGGGAAAAAAAATAAAGTTGAGGAGGGTCTTCGGTTGGTAGCACCCTAAAGATCTGCTGGGGTGTCACCTGGTGTGGCAGACCTTTGCGGCCATCCTCGGACAGTGGCTTGGGTGTGGACAGGTCCCTTCATAGACCTGTGAATCAGCTGTGGTAAGCAGCAGACTCAAACAACAGTGGATTCTGGGTGACAGCATTTGGGGGTGGCTTCTACTTGTTTGATTTTTATCTTTTCTGCTTTTATTAAAATTAACAATGAATAGGCATATTCTCACAAAAGGAAGTATTATTATTTTAAAGTATTTTCAAAATAAGCAGAAAAAAAACCCATTAATTCCTATGAGTCCCCTTAGCTAGTGATTTTCTTCTGGCCATTGAGAATGAGTTCTCCATGTGGGGGTGTGGCTAAGGGGTCTGATGCTCACATGTGAGCACCTGTGTTTCATCCCCAGCCTTACAAAGAAAGGGGGAGTAGGAGAAGGATAGGGGAAGAGAGAGGGGGCAGTGGCTGATCTCTATTAAAATATTTCCTTTTTATTATCCTATATAACACTTTATAGTATAATAAGATCAACAAATGTAAATAAGAAACATAAAAAATGTAGTGAAAATAAGTTTTAAACCAACTGAAGATAGTAATAGAAAAGATAACAAAAGCTACCTCCTGCACATCACAGAGTGCTGGATAAATTGTGTTGATTTGCCACTTAATGTGAAAATGATGCCTTTTTATGTGCCTTAAGAGTAATTTTAAAATCGATTCCATCAATTAGCCTTTTACATTATATTTGAGGGGCTTAGAGGTAATGAACACCGATTCTTTTTGTACAGGACCCAAGTCTGACTCCCCGCACCCACATGGAGGCTCATAACCAACTGTTCACTCAAGTCCCAGGGGATCCAATGCCCTCTCATGATCTCTGGGAGCATGAAGTCTGCATACAGTACACGTACATACATGTAAGCCAAGCATTCACACATTAAATGAAATGAATAAATCTATAAAAAATAAATTACACTGAATCGCAGATTCCATTATGAAAGTTTTGTTAATTTGTATACAAGTCCTCAGTTACATGAGCATACTGGTAGCAAAATGTAAGAAAATGCACTCATGGAATAGGGACAGAATCAGGGGAAGTGATTACTCTGAAAATATGAAGACCTGAGTTTCGATCCCAGCACCCACAGAGGCAGGAGGATTCTTAGAGCTCACTGACCAGTGAGTTAGACTAGTTAAGGGACCAGTGCATGACAAATACAGAGGGGGAAAATCTCAGCCAGCCATTGAACTGAGCACAGGGTACCCAATGGAGGAGCTAGAGAAAGGACCCAAGGAGCTGGAGGGGTTTGCAGTCCCATGGGAGGAACAATAATATGAACCAACCAGTACCCTCAGAGCTCCAGGGACTAATCCATCAACCACAGAGTACAGATGGAGTTACCCATGGCTCCAGATGCATAGGTGGCAGAGGAAGGCCTTGTTGGACATCAAAGGGAGGAGAGGCCCTTGATCCTGAGAAGGCTCGATGCAGTAGTGTAGGGGAATGCCAGGACAGGGAAGCGGGACCGGGTTGATTGGTGAACAGGGGGTAGGGGTGGGTTAGGGGATTTTTCGAGGGGGAAACGAGGAAAGGGGACAACATTTGAAATGTAAATAAAGAATATATCTAATTAAAAAAATGTGGACTACTTTCCCAAGTTAAAAAAAAAAAAAGTGCAGTAATTTCCCTGGCTCAATAAATAAGGAGGAGAGCAATGAGGAAGGTACCCAAGATCTACATCAGTAACTACAGCTGAACCTGCCTCCTACATCTGACTCCGCCTCCTACATCTTACCCCGCCCCCTATATCTGACCCCGCCTCCTACATCTGACCCCGCCTCCTGTCCCCCACAGAGGGAGAGGCAGAACAGGAGACCATTTTCCACGACTTTAACAACTGACAAGACACTAGTATCTCGAATCTGTAACTCCTACACATCAGTTAAGTAGCAAGTCAAGAAGTGTGACAGTGACGGTAGGTAGATGCCGGGGAGGGAGGGATCATGCGGCAGCTCCCTCAGTCCCTTCCTTTGCTATTTTTCTAAGCAACACTGAATATTAATAGCGAAGCTTGGTGATGAAATCCCAAGGGGCCTACAAAAGTTGGTGACAGCAGCCTCCTTCTGAGTCACCGCACAGGCTGTGCTGCACTGTGCATGCTGTAGATACAAGTTCAGGAGAAGACATAATGTGTATTGCTAGGAACAGGTGAAACTGGGACCTGTTGACAGTGTTCATAGAGCAATGATTCAGAAATGGTCTTCCCTACGTAATCCATAGGCATTGGTCCAGCTTTATTGTCCATAGGAGATTGGCCAAGGAGCCTGGAGCATACAAAAATCCAAGGATGTCTTTCCCATAAAATGACACAGTATTTGCATCCAACTGTGCACATTTTCATGGATGCTTTTAATCACCTCTAGGTAACTTAAGATACCTAGTAAAATAAAAATGCTATGTACATAGTTATTAGACTATATTGATTAGGTATAAAGAAAAAAAAAACAAACAAAAACCCTGTACCTATTCAATGTAAGTGCAACCTTCTCCCCTAATATTTTCCATCCAGCATAGGTTGACCCCACAGACATGGAGGCCTGCCTGGCAGATCCATTGCTCCTAGAAACAAATTCATGCACACTTGCACCACCAAAACCACAATAGGAGCAGTATTCACAGTAGCCACAGCCCAGGACTAACTGATGCCCCAGTGAATGTTGAAATGAATGAAGAAAATTCTATATCCATGGCATCACACACAAGCAACACTATATAGCAACATTAAATGTTCCGACACCCCAAAACATGGATGAATTCATTAAAAATGTCTAATAAAAGAAACAAGAAATAAGATAATACATTCAGCTTGACTCATCCATATTAAGCCCAGACAATGCTGGACTACTTTGTCTGATACATGCTGTACCATACATAAAAGTAGTTAGACTATATATAAAAGACACTCAGTACTGCCTCCATGCCCAAACTCCACTTCCTGGACCCTAGGGGGAAAGTCAGGGAATTATGACAAAGATCAGAGCAGCAGCTGTCCCTGGGGGCAGGTGAGGCTGTGACGGAGAAGGGACAAGAGGAACTCTAGCATCTGACAAGTTTCTTCTGTGGACTTTGTAATTCCTTGTTACTGTTGGTACTCTGTTCAAGCTCCACCCCACAGCTACCTGGCAATAGCCAGGTATGCCCCGCCCCACATGCCTGCTCCACTATAAGAGAGGCTGCCTGCCCCCTCCTCTCTCTCTTTCCAGCTCCTTCCCCTCTCTCTTCTCATCCTCTCACCTCTCTGCCCCTCTTGGGCTCCCCTCCCCCCTCTCTCCACATGGTCATGGCCGGCCTCCACTCTCTCTCTATTCTCTCCTCTACTCCTCTCTCTATTCTCTCTCTCTCTCCCTCCCTCTCCCTCTCCCTCTCCCTCTCCCTCTCCCTCTCCCTCTCCCTCTCCCTCTCCCTCTCCCTCTCTCTCTCTCTCTCTCTCTCTCTCTCTCTCTCTCTCTCCTACTCTCATCTTATTCTCTAAATAAACTATTCTATACCACGTTGGTGTGTGTGTGTGGTCCTTCAGGGGGAGGCGATGCCTGGGCATGGGCCCGCTTAGGTACCCCCTTCCCCCACATCGCCATGCCATACTCACTAACACCCTTTCTCTCTTTTAAGTCCCATCAATGGTGCCGAAAAACGGGAACATCAACAATTAAATTAATAAAGAAATCATCAGTTACTATCCTTACCATAGCTTTTCTGGGGACTTGTTACATCCCCTAGAATCAAAGTTAAAGAAACAAAGTCACTCCCATTCATCAACTTGAGAACAATGGAGCCTGGAAACTTTTACGTCCTTTGAAATGATTAAAAAAAAAAATGCTTTCCAGAGGCAGAGCAAAAGTTGCCAGGAAATAGCACAGCTGCTAAAGACATTGAAAATGCTGATAAGGAATTTGGATTCAGCCGTGACTTAACAGTGTGTCCGCAGCTCCAGAACACCAGCAGATCCACCAAAAGCCAGTCATTTGGGGGTTCCAGCAGCCTAGTCACACACATTTGTGTTGTTCTAGATAGATTTTTTTTTTAAATGGCAGGATAATAAAGAACTGCTGTGGAGTGACAAGTGACACTTTGTCACAACGAGAGAAAACAATAACTTGAGAAAGTTTCAATTCTAGCCAGTCCTGGTTTGCTAAAAGGTATACATAGAGCACAGAATGGAGTTACCTTAAAAAAGAGCATATAATTGATTTGAGAAGTTGGCTGATTAGTTTTAACTAAGTGTACTAAGTGTAAGAATGTATCAGGTTGAGGGATGATTCAGAGGGTAAGAAAGAGCCCTGGCTGCTCTCCCAGAGCCCAAGGGTGGGTTCTCAGCACCCACACGGTTGGCAGTTCACAACCGTCTGTAACTCCACTTCCCAGGGGTCGAGCCCACTTTCTGGCATGCACATAGTGAACATACTACAGGCAGTCAAGCACTAACAAACAAAAGCAAATCAATCGTAAAAAAAAAATAAAAATAAAAAAATAAAAATAAAAAGGACAGCCAGGCAGTGATGGTGCACACCTTTAATCCCAGTGCTTGGGAGGCAAAGGCAGGCGGAGTTCTGAGTTCAAGGTCAGCCTGGCCTGCATAGTGAGTTCCAGGACAGCCGGGCCTACACAGTGAGACCTGTCTCAGAAAACCAACCAACAAACGACTGAATCAAACAAAACTGAATTAAAAATTCTCATTTCTTAAAATGAAGCCTTCCAGAGAACAAGCTTTAAGAAGTCATTTCCTCCCTCTCCTCCTGTTCCAGTCAGATCTCTGGGAATTTTAACAAAGCACAGAGGAAGCCAGGCACTCACAGCAGATGCACACATCACACAAACAAGAGGAAACAGCTTGAGGCAGAGACAACTTTCGCTTTTATCCCAACAGCCTTCTTCCTGCAAAGGGCAGGTTACCTCTGAGAAGATCTACCCTGTGTTGATCAGATCCTACAAAGTGAGAGGCAGTCTGCGAATAACACATTGTGATTAACAAAAACTATAATTGATTCATTTAAGAATGCTATAATTTTAATTGGCTACATTTTGTTTTGTACCCATGTGAAAAACTAGTTCCCATGTTCCTTGAGGATTAAAAACTAAATGTGGGGGCTGGAGAGATGGCCCCGTAGTTAAGACCACTTGCTGCTCTTCTGGAGGATGCAGGCTCCATACTGACAGTAGCTCACAGCCATCTGTAACTCCTGCTGGGGTGGGGGTGGGGGTGGGGAATCCAGTGTCCCCTTCTGACCTTCCTAGGAAACAGACACTCAAATGTTCCACAGACATACAGGTAAGGAAACATTCAGACACCTAAACAACTCAAAAAATCTTTACAAAACAAAAGCAACCAATGAAATGTGGACAACTTTACAGTCTCACTGTGAGACGGGGCTCAGATGGGTGGGCGGAGGTGTGGAAATGCACAGGGGCGCGAGGCAGGGCACCTCTGACTGCTGACACTCACGCAGCCCCCCCCCCCCCGGAAGTCACTCGCTAGCCTTTTGGCTTTTCTCCCAGTGCCACCTGCTGAAGTTCAGCAGGGTGAAATCTTCCAGGCACAAAGGAGATGCCAGCAGTCGAACTCAGATACAGGTCATATTTTCTGTTTCTTGTTCTTCCTCTCCTGCCCTTCCCTCTCAGTTCCTTCCTCCCTCCCTCCCTCCCTCCCTCCCTCCCTCCCTCCCTCCCTCCCTCCCTCCCTCCCTCCCTTGAAAGCATAATCTATGAACGATTTGGCTTCATGGTGGCTCCTAGCACCCAGGAGACCTACCTAGGCAGGGGCATTGATGGGAGTTCAAGCTCAGCTTGGGCTACATAGTCAGTTCTGGACAAGACAGGGCTGTGTAGCAAGACTGTCTCACAGATGAATGAATGAATGAATGAGAGAGTGAATGAGTGAGTGAGTGAGTGAGTGAGTAAAAACTACTGATGCCACTATTTTAGTAGGGATAGTCTGCTAGAATTTTGTGAGCTGTTGCTATGAGGACTGGACAAATGGTACCCGGAAGCTCACAATATTGTTTATTTCACATACATGGCAGCATTGTTGAAGCAGAACTCCTATGTCACGCTCTTTGTCTATTTAAGGCACACAATTAGTCATAGTTGTGAAGCTGTTACTATAAGCTACCTTGAAACATTTCCACTAATTCTCAGAGTTCCCTCAGCAGCCAGGCACCTACTTTCAGTCTCCGTAGCTTTTCCTGTTCTGGGCACTTCACATTCTGTTGAGTGCATAGAATGATGCCCCCGTGACCAGCTCCTTCCAAGGGGTCATCTGCGTCACGTGTGTACCAGCTTCTAGTCTATGGCTATAACAATGGTTGCTTATACATTATTATTATTATTTTTTTTTTTTGGGCAAAGATCCAGGTTGCTTATCCTTTTGTTTTTGAGACAGTTTTTCCATGTAGCCCAGGCTAGCCTCAAACTTAAAGTTCTCCTGCTTTGTTATAAATGCTGAGATTCTAGGCCACTTTCCTGCTGCGGTGACTAACGCGGTCATGAATGTTCCTGTTCAGGCTTTTGTGGGGTACTCATTCACTTCTGTCCTCCTTTCTCTGTTTCCTCTTCCCTCCCTCCTTTCTTTTCTTTTTTCTCTTTCCTTTCCTTTCCTTTCCCTTTCTGTCTTTCTTCCTTCCTTTCTTTCCTTCCTTCCTTCCTTCCTTCCTTCCTTCTTTCTTTCTTTCTTTCTTTCTTTCTTTCCCTTCCTTCCTTCCTTCCTTCCTTCCTTCTTTCTTTCTTTCTTTCTTTCTTTCTTTCTTTCTTTCTTTCTTTCCCTTCCTTCCTTCCTTCCTTCCTTCCTTCCTTCCTTCCTTCCTTTCTTTCTTTCTTTCTTTCTTTCTTTCTTTCTTTCTTCTTTCTCCCTCTCTATCCTCTCTTTCTCCCCCTCCTTCCCTCTCTCTCTTTTTCTCTCTTTTTCACAATTGAACTTTTTTCTTAAGTGTATTGCTGTTTTACTTTGACTTGGCATTTCTTTCTTTTTAAGAATGTTTTCCTGTGTCTGGGTGCTTTGCCGGTGGTGTGTGTGTCTATACACAAGTGCATGGCTGGTACCCGAGGAGACCAGAATGAAGGCACCAGATCTCCTGGAACTGCAGCTACCGACAGCAGCAGGTTACCCTGCGATGCTAGGAGTTAATCCAGGCCTGCCAGAAGAGCAATCAGTGCCCTTTGACCTCTGAGCCATCTCCCCAACCCCTTCTGTGTTCTTTCACATAATCACACAAATGCCAATTTATCTCAAAAAATATTTAGACAAAAAAGGTCCTAAGCTTGAGTGTAAGCTTTCACTGAGTTGAGGCTTCAAGTGTGTGTCCAGAGTGTGAGAATGACAGATGGATGCCAGAGGAGAGAGGATTTGGACAAGCATCCATGTTCATATCCCGGAAAAGACGAAAGGAATTATTGAGTCCCATGGGAGAGCATCAAACAGGCAAAATTTGACCCAAGACAGACAGGAAAGCAAGAAATTATGCTTCTGAGAGGCCTAGTGCCTGGCTCCGTGGCTGGCAGAGGCTGGAACCCTTCGTCTTCCCCTCCGGAGGGAGACACTGTTGGGTACTCACCCATCCAGACTTCCCCGAACTGCCCCGCACCGAGCTTTTTCACCAACTTAATGGACTCGCGCGGGATCTCCCAGGCGTCTTTATCCCACGGCTTCTGTGGTTTGGGACTAATGCACGCCTTCTCCAGTCTTCTGCATAGGCCGTCGGACTGCTCTAAGGTGAGAGGAAGGACAAACGTCAAGGACCGCATGCTGGGCTGGAGAGACGCCTCCGTAGGTAGGAAAGCTTGCTGTCAAGTCTTAATAACCTAAGTTCAATCCTGGATTCACCAACACACACACAGACACACACATACACACACACACAATAAATGTCAAAAAAAAAAAAGGAGAAGAAGAAAAAGGAAAAAGACAAAGAAAAAAATGAATACAAGCAATACAATTTGTTGTCAGGGCAGAAGGGTGCCAGGGTCCCCTTAAATTCTAAAAACTAAGTCCCTTATATAAAATAATGTAATACTTTATATGTACGCCTTAATGAGATCATTCTTGTGTTGCTTATATTACCAAATACAAGGCAAACGCCATGTCGTAACCCTGTATTGTTTAGGGAATAGAAAGAAAGTCACCTGCGCGTGCTCAGTACAGACACATTTAAAGGTACTTGGCTGGGGCTGGGGAGATGGCTCAGCGGTTAAGAGCCCTGTTGGCTCTTCCAGAGGCTGTGAGTTCACGTCCCAGCAACCACATGGCGGCTCACAGCCATCTGTAACGGGATCAAGGCCCTCTCCTGGTGTGTCTGAAGATACCTACAGTGTACTCATATACATTAAATAAATAAATAATTGTTTTTTTTTTTTTTTAAATATAGAACAGCAACTAAGGAATCTTTGTTAAAATAAAAGATACTTGGCTGGCTGAATCTCTGCAGAACCAATACGGTACATTCGTTTTGTTTTAGAACAAAAGAATTTGTCTATCTGGGAAATCTTGAACAAGCTGTTATTTTTATAATGTCCAACCCGATACCATCTAAAATGCTAATGGGGATACCTTTTGCATAATCACAACTTCAAAAATTACCAGAAGACAATTTGAAACATTCTACTTTATTCATTAATGCTGCCAGCATACAAAAACAGAAACAGCGAAGACAGTGATGGACTGTCACGTTTAACAAAAGGTACTCTAACTCCTGTGTCCTCATAGGCTCAGTGGTACATGGGCAAGAATATAGTTAGGTTACCCCAGCACTTCGGAACAGGGCCTCGGGATTGTGCCCCTGCTCACGCCCCCTGCACCTCAGCCAAAACATAATGGAAGTGCGAGAGGAAGGGAGGATTCCACAAGCCAGACCCTTGTTCTCTGCACACTGCCCTTTGCTCTATGATTTGGGGCCTAGGTAAACCCTCAACGAGCTTTCTCACAGAGCCCCTTAGAGCAGGCAGGAGGAGCCAGCCGCAGCAACCCACGCATCCCATGTCAGCCAACATGAACGGACCTAAGGCCACAGAGGTGAGCCTCACGAGGCAGACACTGGTCCTGGGCATGGGGCACTGACTTTCTACTTTTAAATATGCCCACAGTGCCATGTTGTGTGCTCTTACCATGGGCACATAGTTTTACATACATGCGTTACACTCAGAGATACAGATCTGTACATCTTGTACTTTGTATATTTACACACATTAAGAGTGTGTATTGTGCAAAAATAATATATACTTTCCTCCACAGGAAGGGAGAAACACTGGGCGTTAAGGTTTCACACCAAGCAAGAAGTCCCTGACATCACAGCAGCAATCTCACTGTGAGTGTGGTGACAGCCCCGACTTACAGCACTCCGCTTAATGTTTTCTACTGTACCACGGTATGAAAGTGGGCCTGCACAACCAAGTACTGGGCAGCTTGCCTGAGCCAGTAGCACATGTAGGTTACAAAGGTGAGAGACTCTGTCCAGCTGTAGGGAAATGTCAGTAGCTGACATGTCACAGCCATGATGGCTACAGTAAGCTAGGGTGGTCAGAAGACGAGGTGAATGAAATGTATTTTCAACTTATAACATGAGATCACTGGAAGTCAAGGAGTATCTACATTAAGCTAAAACTACTTGTAGAGTACTATCTACCTCATTACCTGAAAGAAAAAAAAAATTCCTATAAAGTAGTATCTGTTGTTACTTTACACCAATCATGACAAAGATAATCTACCTCTCCCAGCCTTCAGTTTTGACTTACTTTGGTAATGCTTAATCATGTCACTGATACAGGGAAAGGTGATCCGTGGAGAGATGTAATAACCACCATTGTCCAGACTTCTAATCTTGTAGTGCTTAATGACGTCACCATGCATGGGGTCATAATCTCTGACAGAAAGAGAGAAGCTTCCTGTGGGGAAAAGTTAAGAGAAAGCATGCTTATATGTTATTAATAAAGTCTACATTATACACCGCTGTGGCACACATTTTACCATGAAACACACACACACACACACACACACACACACACAAACTCCATGTGCAGTGATGATTTTCATCCAAGCACTTGGAGGTAGAAGCAGGCGAATCTTGACTAATTCCAGGCTAGCCAAGGCCTCAAAGGGAAAATAAAAGGTACTTAGTAAGTGACAGTAGCATTTTGTTTGCTAGACAAGTAGGCAATATTTCCTTCTTGACTGGAGTCTTCCAAAATTATTTAGCTGAATAGAAAAATTATTTTGAGTTTCCTCTTGACACTTAGGATTCACTTTCATAATAACACAACAAAACGGGAAGTATGACGCGGCCACAGTGATGGCAGTTTCCCGTCTATGAACGTTTATCATTTGAGTTTGTCACTTGCTACCAAAACACAAAACTTTACGGTCAGAGGGTTTGCGTGATGGCTAGGCAGGTAAAAGGAGCCTTCTGTAAAAGCCTGATAGCTTGGATTCAATCCCTAGAGCCTGTGATGGGAGGAGAGAACTGATTCGCACAGTTGCCTTCCGACCTCCACGTGTGCACCTTGCCAGGCAGGCATGCGCACGGACACACATACACACAACCACCACCACCAACAACAACAACAGCACTAACAACAACAACAAATTTAAAATTAAACCATCTTACCAGGGTGGCACAAGCTTTCAATCCCAGCACTCTGGAGGCAAAGGTGGGGGATCTCTGAGTTTGAGATCCTCCTGGTCTACCTATTGACTGGTCTACCTATTGTCTGGTCTACCTATTGACTGGTCTACCTATTGTCTGGTCTACCTATTGTCTGGTCTACCTATTGTCTAGTCTACCTATTGTCTGGTCTACCTACTAAGCTACAGGTAAGTCAAGGGCTACATGGGGAGACTGTCTCAAAACCAAAGAAAAACCCAACCCAAACCCAAACCAAACAAAAGTAACCCCTTCAGTCCCAGAACCTACTGTATTCTTCGTTTTATTCATTCTGGAATTATTTTCCAAATGACTTTCTGCAGCTAGGGCTGTGGGTGGCAGGATGCTTACCCAACATGCCAAGGGCCTAGGATCTACATCTAAGGAGATTGCCCAAATCCCTAAGCAGTCTTATTAAAAAAAAAAAAAAAAAGATTTATTTATTTTATCTATGTGAGTACACTGTTGCTATCTTCAGACACCCCAGAAGAGGGCATCAGAACCCATTACAAATGGTTGTGAGCCACCATGTGGTTGCTGGGAATTGAACTCAGGACTCTGGAAGAGCAGTCAGTGTTCTTAACCACTGAGCCATCTCTCCAGCCCCCCTAAGCAGTCTTTTGTATGGTCTTTAACTTCATACCCACCCTTTAAAGTTTCGCTTTCTCTGATAAGGAAAGCTCCCGCACTGTTCCCTGGGGCCAGAAGCTGCCTCTCTGCGTCTTTCCTTGTTATGTCCTTGAAGAACCACCTGTGAAGACACGTTCACATTTCATAGGCGTTGTGGCAGGGATATAGAAATAAGCAATCCCACGTCGAGTTCAGAAACACCAAGATGGTTATGCACTAGGACTCACTCTTCAGTTTCTAAGGTGTTGACTTTGGCCACGTAGTTGCTGGGGATGAAGCCTTCTCTCTTTGATGAAAGGGACTTAGCTTTCCACCATTCCCCGTGCCTGGAATAGAGACCAAAGTCAGGAGTCACAATGGCAGCTGTCCTGAGGTGTTTCTTTTGCAGAGCGAAGGCAAGAGGGAACATTCCTGGAATCCCTAAATCCGAGGAGAAAAGTGTATTCCTTTTCATAGAAAAATATATTTATTGACAGGTGCAGAAATAAAAAGCATCCTTATAACGTCAACAAGACTTGTAGTACCACATAGAAAAGAATTGGCAAAATGGCCGACCTCACAGGAGCCAAACACTTCTCATTTCCCCAGGTGCCTAAGAAATGTTTTAAAGGATCCTTACAGTAATGCAGAGTCAAGGGAATTCATGTGTTATCAACTTGTTTACACAAACATCCACTTTGCCCAGAGATAGGCGCCATGAATAATAATAAAAAAAACAACAAAAACAAATAGACCAAAAGTAATTAAGAGAAAGTAAGCCTCCTCACATGATACTGCACAATACCACACTAACCCAGGGTGCAGCAGGAAGGAGAAGCAGGAAGGGTCAGGCCCAGAAGGAGCAGGCAAGCCCCAGAACGGGCGGTGTGGAATTGGTCCTTGAAAGTCTCGATGCTACTCTTTAAATGCCTGCACACAGCTCAGGCGCTTGTCTGTGACTCAGTCTGAGCTGTACCTGTGAACTGTTTATCCACACAGGCAACCTGTGTATGCTACCCAAACTGAGCGAACTGTAGATGGAAATTATTTAAAATATTTAGGCTGATTTTTTTTTACATGTAGGAGTATTGAACCTATGACCTTGCATATTCTTAGGCAAGCTTTCTCTCACTGAGCTACCTTCTCAGGACCTAAAACTTTTATATCTATGTTTCTTATTATTCTCCATTTAAGTGTAGTATAAGGCTATTTCTGTAACAATCACAACCGTATTGTATTAGACAGGAGAAGTCATCCAGAGATGGTTTGGGGTACAGAGGGCAGTTACATAGCGTAGACCGGGCTCATGGGCCAGGCGGTGTGGTTTCTAAGGATGTGGTGCTACAGTCACATTGGAAAGTCCTGCTCAGCTGACTCGGTGATTCCCTGTAGCTGCTTGGACATTCCGTTTCCTGGGCCCCGAGTGATGACTCACATGCGTAACCCTGGTCAGGCCACAGGGCAGTGAGGAGGGAGAGCAAGGAAGTCCGAGCACTTTTAACTTCCTCTCTGTACTGAATTTGCATAGAGCAGCACCCTGACCCTGGCCTGCCATAGAGGGAGAGACAGCAGACCCCTAACTGAAGACAAGGCACAAGTGTGGGCATGTCAGAAGATAGCCTCGGTCATTCTTCAGATGCTATAGATAGATATAGATAGGAATAGGAATAGAAATAGGTATAGGTATTGATATAGGTATAGATTAGGTATGTGTATAGATTAGGTATTGGTATAGTTTTTTTTCCCCACAGGCCTGGAACTTGCCGAGCAGATTAGACTGGCTGGCCAGAGAGCTTTCAGGGAACTGCCTGTCACCACCTCCCCGATGCTGTACCACCACAAGCAAGTGCCACCATATCCAACGTTTTCTTTTTTAAAATGTGGGTCCTAGAAAACTAATTCAGGATATGACTGAGCTATCTCCCAAACTCTACAAGGGCCATCTTAGGTAGCATGCCACAGAGCCAAACGTCTTAGGTAGCATTTTGGTGAAGAAAGGAACAGTCCCTGTCCTTGTTGGGAGAAACGATAGAAGTGCCCGCCACCACGCTCAAAGGGAAGCTCCTTCTGCTCTGCTCCTTCTGGTGCTGAAGCACGCGGTCTGTGGGAGCTGGGACCAGCACACTGCCGGGGACCAGCACGCTGCTGGGGACCAGCACATGGCCGTGAATCGGGCATACTTACTCCTCCAGGACTCTCATCTTTTCTCCTTTCTTGAAGGACAAGTCATCTGGGTGGATGCCATCATAGGGGTACAAGGCCACCACAATGTCCCCTTGCTCCTCCGGATCTAAGAGCAAAAGATACAAGCAGAGCCCTTCAGAACCTATCAACATTAACCCAGAGGAAGAGAGGAAGCAACGAGAAGAGGGCCATAGATCGAAGCTCTGTGCGCCCTACCTATAAATGACACGTGGTGCATCCCATGTACACCGAGACCCACAGGAATCTATTATAACTTTAAAACTGTGTTTAGGAAAGGATGTACGCATGATCACGGCAACACTGCCGTGGTCTCCAAAGACAGAAGCTGCTCTAGTGTCCATTAGTGGAGTGGACAAAATGTGACAGATACACAGACTAGAATATACATCATATACACAGACTAGAATATACATCATATACACAGACTAGAATATACACATACACAGACTAGAATATACACATACACCATCTAGAATATACACATACACAGACTAGAATATACACATACACAGACTAGAATGTACACATACACAGACTAGAATATACACATACACAGACTAGAATATACACATACACAGATTAGAATATACACATACACAGACTAGAATATACACATACACAGACTAGAATATACACATACACAGATTAGAATATACACATACACAGACTAGAATATACACATACACAGAATAGAATATACATATATATACAGAATAGAATATATACATATATACAGACTAGAATATACACATACACAGACTAGAATATACACATACACAGACTAGAATATACACATACACAGATTAGAATATACACATACACAGACTAGAATATACACATACACAGACTAGAATATACACATACACAGATTAGAATATACACATACACAGACTAGAATATACACATACACAGAATAGAATATACATATATATACAGAATAGAATATATACATATATACAGACTAGAATATACACATACACAGACTAGAATATACACATACACAGAATAGAATATACATATATACAGAATAGAATATATACATATATACAGAGTAGAATATACACATACACAGAATAGTCAGCCTTAAAAAGCATTGAAGTTCTGACACACAATGGACTATAGGTGAGCCTTGATGACCTTAGGTTAGGTTAAATAAGCCAGGCACAAAATGGCAAAAACTATATTTCCAGTTATGTGTGCTACATAGAATCAAATCCACAAGGACAGAGGGTGTAATGGTGGCTGCCCAGAGCAGAAGGGCGCGGAGAGCAACGGATGAGTGTTTCATGATCGCGCCCTACTTGGAATAAAGAAAACCTCCCGTGATGTATGCTGGTGACGCTTGCACAGCAATGTATACTTCCTGTTCTGAACTCGACATTTAAAAAAATGGCCGATGCTGTGATAAATTTGTGTTGCATACATTTTCCCGCAACGACACACAAAACATGACTTATGTTGGTAAGGAAACATACCTTTTGTTTGAAATCTCTGTCCTGGTAAAAGATGAGTTTCAGGAACCTACGGGAGAGTATTCGTTAGAGAAACAAAAATCATGCTCATCTTTTTCTTCTCACATGCATATCATTTTCCTAACAGCGGCAAGTGAGGTTTAGATTTGCGGCCACTAAGAGAAAGAAGAGCCAAACAGAAACGTCCTATAGGGCGATGCCAGGGCTCCTAGCATCCCCTGGCATCCCAGGCGCTAATGCTTGAGGACGTCATCAGCAGGTTCCTACCTGCAAGTCAGCTCCAGGGCGTGTCCTGGACGGGCAGCCCCAGGATTTGTGGACTATAGATGAGCCTTGATGACCTTATGCTAAGGTATAAGAGCCAGGCACAAAATGACCAAGTGGATAGGGCTTCCTGAGATAGGGACTAGATGCCAACCCACCAGGGCTGGTTCTCATGTTTTTAACAGGACACTACTATTTCGGGGAGGCAGTTTGCCCAGTGTGATCCCTGCTCCTGGACTTACAGACCTCTGAGATGCTCAGGGGGGAGGAGCATTCCTTAAGCTCACTGGTTGGGTAGAGCCTTGGTAAAATGTGCCTCTTCCTGTCTAGAAAGAACTAAAAGCTGGAGGCACAGCAGTCACAGAAACCAAACGGTGGGACGGGCCAGGGCACCCAAACACAGGAGAGATAGTACCCTGGTGACTTCCAGAGGTTGTCACCAGCCCACCTCCATGTCTCCTGAACTTATTTAAACATGTGATCAGACCTGTTGCTAACAGAGAAACACAAATGCAACTGAGTTAGGCTTTCTGGTCTGACTCTGACTGTCCAGGGGCCAGGGATATCCCCCAGTTACGACAGCAGCACGGTGTACCACACGAGGTACCTTCTGTTCCAAACCCTTTCCACACAAGAGCACTGCTGGGGGTAGGTAAGGCCTGGTGACCTCTTCTAAGGAGGTCCTCCTGGGCTCAGAGTTTAAGCCCCCTCACCCCTGTGCCTCTCCTTGAGTGGCTACTAAAACTTTGGTGAGCGTTTAATAAAACACGGACCAAAGTGGTTTGCACTAAAATAGAAATTTCTGCTGAAAGTGAGCTCCTAAAATCTTAAATTCACTGAGGGGAAGGACTGAAGGAGCCGGCGATCATGGGTCCATACGCACATTCCAGACTTAAAGCAGTTCTATATTGCTGTTTTAGTCACTTATAGTTGCATAATTAAGAATCACATTCTCTTTGATATGAATTGGAGGAGACAATTAGGTGAGAAATGAAATAATTTCGAAGGCAGCAAGCTGATCTGTGCATACTAGAGAGGTTAGTCTACAATAGAGCAAAGCACATTTTTATATGCGACCTGCTGGCTGGGCTGGTCCTGAGATGTGTGCACTGAAGGTCTCCAGCCCATCTTGAAGTGCTTTTGTAAGACTAAAGCGCATACATGCGACCCCATGGCATCGCTCTAGCTCTTTCTGGAACAGTGGCACTTGCCTCCTTGCAGAGCCCTTTGTAATCAACTGGGAGCAAAGGAAGAGAGTCTTGCTTTGGTCATAGAATGAGGCCAAGCTAAGCAGCCCATGGAGAGTATCTATGACCACAGGAGACCTAAACTAATTCTTTTCTGGAGAGCATCAGAGAACTAAAAGATTCTTTCCCAACCTACTTGTAATCTTTTTTTACACTGAATATTTGAGGTTTTTTTTTAACTAGTCCCCTTTGCTTTCCTAAATAGATAACACCTGGACAAAAAAAAAAACAAAACAAACAGAAACCCAAATCCAAAACAAAACAAAACACCAGATCCAAGCAAACTAACAAAAAAAAGCAAAACAAAACAAAACAAAAATCTTTAGGTTTTAAAGCACATAAAACGAGAATTTTGAAGTCTACAAGAAACCTACCTTTTACCTTTTCTTTACTCTTGCATTTCTTTCTATTAATCACATTTGTTTAAGGATATAACTCTATATCCATATTTATATTAAGAGCTTTTAAATTTTATATTGATATGTATTCAGTATTACCAAATTACTAGTATAATCTTGTACATTTTGTGTGAGTACGTTTTCTATACTTTTTATTTTTCAAATTTGTTTTTATAAGGTAGGCATTGTGCCTGCACAAATATCTGTGCACCATGTGCATGCATGGTGCAGACTGAGGCCAGAAGAGATGTCAGATGCTCTGGGACTGGAGCTACAGAGGGTTGTGATCTGACATGTGGGCACTGGGAATTGAACTCAGGTCCTCCGGAAGAGCAGCCATTTCTCATAACCACAGTTGTCTCTCCAGCCCCTCTATGTGGAATTTTACATGACGTTTTGACAATGTATCTATACAGAAACCCATTATAAAGTAACTTAATAGTTATTTTGTACAATGCAGTCATCACTCATCATCCCTTCTCTTTAAGTAACTCTGACCTAGCAGTCTAAGTGATGACACTTGATTCTGATAGGTTATAGCTAAGGGAGATGGGCTGGACAATAGCCCTCGGCAGCTCTAGACCATGACAATATATTTCTAAAATGTCAAGATATTTAAAAACATAGGTCAGACTGGAGAAACTCTGAAAATTCTGTTTTGTTTTTTGAGACAGGGCCTTACTATGTAGCCTTGGCTGTCCTTGAACTTGGCAATGTCAACCAGGCTGGCTTCAAACTCACATGGGTCTGCCTGCCTCTGCTGCCAACTTGTTGTGACTGCAGGTGTGTACCACCATGCCTGCCAAACTGATAATAAAGGCATTGGGGTTAAACTGGAATAACTTGTTTTCAGCTTAAAGGCCAAGACAGTCCATAAAACCTGGATAATGGGACAGCATACAGATAGCCAATGAGAAACTGCTTGCCACATTACAGGCTCCAAAGGAAAGCCGGTTTACATATAGCTATCCTGAGTCCTGAGTTCCCCTATGTCCCTAAGATTTGGCTTCACTTCTTTTCCAAGTAGAGCAGGTGGCATACCACTCTTAAAGCTCCTAGTGGGGACACCTGTGTAAAGTGCTGAGGCAGAATCAGATATGCTTTTATTCCACTATAACAAATCATAACAATCATAAATCTTCATATCATTTAAACCAGCTGAAGAAAATACAGTAAGGAATAAAATGTAATCCTCCAAACATACACTAGCTAGCCTATGTTTTAGCTTCTGGTTTAAATCCAGCAAATCCTTTGTCCCTAGAACATCTACCCTGAGTCACATCAGCCCAGGTACATGCATTACCAGCATTAAAGATACTTTCTTCATACCTGAAAATGCAACTCAAGATCTATTTATCACCTAGTAAGTAGCCAGATTATCCCAAAATCTCTACACATTTTTCAAAGGATTAAGTTATAAAGAATATAAAATTATCTGGGGGTTTGTATAATCAACATGATTTTTTCTTTTTTAGCATGCAAGGATTGGGGTTTAGACTGCACAGCCATGCTCTGATCCTGCTGTGGGATTTCTCCCCTGAGACTAGTCTACTTACTGTCCTTTGCTGTTTATTGGACGTTGGATCTCTCACATAAATAGTTCGGTCAGTATTACGTACTGGTTGAGTCTTCTCATCTACTCCATCGCCATTCAGATTGTCTTTCCTTTTTGATTTAATACATCCCATATTTCCTGTTGGGATAGAAAAGCAATGACATCATTTTGAAATCAATCAGGATTGGATGAAAGCCACTCAAATCTCTGTATGAAAGAAGAGCGAGAAGAATATGCTTTTAGTCATTGTTACACGCTGGTTAATATCCTCAGAGGCAGATGTTGTTTGGAAACGGGACATCTTGGTTGTTCCTTTGTTCTTGCTTCATTTATTGAAAACTGCTTCCTGGGCGTCACCTTTGCATCAACCCAGCATAATTCCTGCTATAGAGATGCTCATATTTTTGTGACAAAAAACCCCCCTGAGAACTGGCATCAGAGTATGGTCTGGTGAATCTATGACACAGGACTCATGAGTCCCAATAAAGGCAAGGACTTCTAATTCAGGTAAGAAGACAGAGAGCTGCTCCAGGATGCTTCCTGAAGTGAGATGAGACAGATTTAAATCTGGCGGCAAGTTGGCAAAGGGGCTCCGGGAAGAGTTTTCAGATGTGCCCACAGTGACCCTGGATCATCTGGCCCCAGGGACTAGTGCAAGAAGAGGTAGCCCTTTAGCGAAAGAGCGGGCAGGAAAGACCAGGAGTCAGAGGTGGAGAGAGTGGACCACGATGAGCTTGACGATATCAGTTCAGTTTGTGTTCTCTAAAGACAACTGACACACCCCATCTGGAGTACGCAAGGGAAAGAGAGAGGACTTGAGGCTTCACTGGCTGGTGTGATTGACAGCAGGAGTCTACTGTGTAGGGCTTGTAGGGTTTGTGGAAAACTACAAACATGGCGGTGCCGTTGTTTGTCAAGACTGGAAACAAAAGAGACACAGGTCTTGAGAGAAAAAAATGCTCGAAGGATCACTCAGACGATCCAGTGTGGTAGGCTTCCTGTTAAGATATCCGAGCCTGCAAACCAGAAAAGGTGGCAGTGCTTAAGGCACAGTGACATCACCTACAAGCCATGAGGAGCGGTGAGGTTTGTTGCTCTGAGTGCCCCCCAACCCCAATCTGAGCCCTGATGCCCCCCAAAGGAGTGCAAGACTGGTATAGAAACTAATTTGACTCAGCCTCTGAGAAAGTGCCTGAAATGATGTATATATTACAATCTCAAAAAAAAAAAAAAAAATCAAAAAAGAGAAGTGCCTGTGGGTCCCGAACAGCCACAGAGTGAGTGAAGACTGTAGGGACGGAACCAGAGGCAGGGACTTCTCAGATAACTCAGGAACTTGGCTGCCAACGCGACCGGCACGCAGGACTGAGCTCTGGATTATGGACCACCTTTGTTTAACCCCCTTTCTCCAATCTGTCGGCTGAAGGTCAGATGGAAGAGATTTTTCAGGACATATATTAACCCACTCTCTTCTGACATCGCCAGCTCAGTGACTAGAATGTGTCTCTGCAATTCAATTCCCGCCTCTGCTCAGTGGGTGGCTTCTTACATGGCAGGCAGCGGGAGTGGGACCCGTGTAGCTCTGGATATTGTCCTGCCCCTCACAGGCTTTGGCTTGCCCTGGGGACTTGAGCTTCTTCATCTCTTCCACAGTCTGGGTGAGAAGTCTCCGAAGGACAAGCCACCTCTTTTCTCAAGTTAGCCAAGGGGCAAGTGGTAGTTCCCAGAACAAAGGGGAAGTGAGCCCTTCCCTTCAAAACAGACTTTCTTCTCCTTTTCAGAGCCTCAGTTTCTGAAATGGAGATGGGTTTTTTCCCCCTTTGAGTTGATTTGTAAATAAGCACAAGTTTGTTCCCCTTATCTGTTCTTCACCCCACCATTCCCAAAATTGCTGTCCAACGGACCATCCCTTATAATGGTGTTCTACACATGGTGACTGGAAACCTCTGGATCCCTGAGCATACAGAAGGTCCAGAGAATGGCCTTCTCAGATCCTACCAGGAACCCCCACCCCTCCCATCCCTACTGCTAAGTTTGCCATGCTGCTCCCAACACCAACACAGTAGTGCTGCTCCAGACGGGGCTCAAGGCCCATCCTTCCTTTCCGTTCCGTTCCATCCCCCCTCTCTCCGCTTTTTAAATTTTTTTTTGACAGTTCTCACTCTGTACCCCAGGCTGGTCCGGAACTCACTCTGTCCTCCAGGCTAGCCTGAACCTCACAGTGGCTTGCCATTTCTGGCTCCTTAAAGCTGGGAGTACAGGTGTGCAGCCACACCCATCTCAAGCCTGCAACTGAGAGAAGGCACAGGTGTACCACCACAGACAGCAAGCCTTGGTTGGGCTAACAGACCCTGTGAGTCTCTGCTGAGAAGACACATCGGAGGAAAGGAAGGGACAGGGTGAAACCCTTCTTAGACCCTGTTTTCACAAGAGACGGTATGTGTGACAAGACTCTGGATGGCCCTTTCCAAAACTGCAGTTTGGAAGCAGGGATGGGGGCTCACCTGTAATCTCAAAGCTCAAAAGGCCAAGGTAGGAAGATAGAATTCAAGGCCAGTCTGAGCGACACTGTGCGAGTCTGTCTCATAAAAATTAATTCATTATTAATTTTGTTTTAAAAAGAAGTGTCTCTAGAGTAGAATTAACACAACAGTTTGTAGAAAATATGGGAGGGGAGGAAGACAGACGAAGCTAGAGAAATCAAAATGTGCCCTGTTCTAAAGTGACTGGCCTGGAACTTCTCTAGGGAAAAGAAGGCAGAACCACCCCATACTAAAAGGGACTGGGGGTGGGATACAGCTCAGCGTACCCAGAAGGCCAGGGTTCCATCCTAGCACTGCAGAAAGAGACTAGAATGACACAAGAACCCCATGTGGACCTCGACCAAATCCGGGGGGTGGGGGAGAGGGAGGGGACCGAGGGAATACAATGCGCACAGCCAGAAAAGTCTGGGGGAATTGTGTCGGTCCCAGAACAATCTTATGAACTGTCTCAGTTTTATAGATTCTGTAAAGGTACCTTGGAAATGTAGGGTATGAGGCTTTAGGAGTAAAAGCTAAAGTCTTTGCAATTCCAGACCCTTCTGCCACAGTGAGAGGAAGATGGAGGAGAGAGACGGTGTATAGATACATGACATGCCTTTCTATAGTTTTCTGTAGATTTGAAATTTTCAAAAAGGTAAATTTGGTAGGTGGATATTACAAAACTCATTGGTTTTTTTTTTTGTTTTGTTTTGTTTTTTTTTGTTTTTTTTTTTGCCAGATAGTGCTGGGGCATGCCTGTAATCCCAAGAGGCACAAACAGGTGTAGACCCAAGCCAGTTTGGTCTACAGAGTGAGTTCTAGTACAGCAAGGGTCACACACAGAAACCCTACCTCAAACAAACAAACAAACAAACAAACAAACAGAAATAAGATACAGAACGTTTACTGATTTTCAAAATGTCAAATAAATAAATAGCTGTGCGTGCTCGCGCTTCTGTGCACATTGACAGATGCTATTCAGAATGTTTGCTGGCAGATGCTATTCCTGTAGCATGCTAAATAGTCTCGCTACACCACAGTCTTCGTTTCAGCAGGGAGCCACAGAAATTCTTCAACTGGACTGACGCAGAGATGTGGAGAACTCTTTTTATGGGAAACACTTAAGTTGGGCTCGCAACTAGCAGGGGAACTCTTTCTTCAGGCGCTTTGACCTGAGGAAGACCTGGAGCAGAGGTGATTGATGGCTGTTGTCAGTGAAAGACAGACATAAAGCAGCAAGACAGACAGACATAAAGCAGGAGTGCAGGGTGTCAACCTGGACTGGCGCGTCAGGTTTGTTGTTTGCTTGTATTCTGTGATTTCCCCCATTCACCGTCACCACAACTAACCCAGAACCCAATGTTCATTCTGCATGGTGGACACATGGTGAAAAGAGAGACCACGGAGAGCAGCACAGCACAGGGCCTGGACTGAGCTCTCAAGCACGGAGCTCAGGCCTGGGCTCCTGCATACAAACCCAACCAGGTCCTGCAGCTCCTTGTGCTGTAGGAGAGAACCGGAAAACCCTGAGATGCAATCGCTTCCTGCAAAACCCGATGGTACTGTTACACAGCTCCAGAGGATCTGAACAGCCTGAGCTGATTTGCACCTTTGATATATTTTACAAAATGTATTATGTGCTAGAGTTTCTTGTTTAATCCGTGAAGACACTCACCGTCCCAGCATGATCATGCTCCCTTTATAGAGGCGAGAACTCACGCTGGGAGAAGTTACAGACTGGTACACAGCCGCAGCTGGGGAGTGGTGCAGCCGGCTTGCCCTCCGTGTGACCTCGGACTGGCCTCAGGTTGGGCACCCAAGCTAAAGCCACAGCCTGTGCGCTTGCCATTTTCCCACACGATAACTGCTAAAAAGGTATTTTATTAAATCACACGACACTATTTTAGTGCAAGTTCATGACACTAAAATAGATCATTTTCATAGGCTGCCTCTTAAAATGTTATAAAATCCTTCACCATAAGAATCAATAAGATCAATACAATGAAATCAGAGAGTCAGGCCAGGGAATAGAGGTAAACACAATGTGCTTTTGTCATGGGTGACTTATCTAGCCCAGCTGATCTGCATGCTTACCTCAGGGGGCAATGTGACTCACCAGGAGAGAGGAAAGGGACAAGTCTTATTCAGGAACACTGTGGGTCCCTAGCAAGAAGTCTAATTTTGTACTCAATGGACTTAATTAAATATGGTAGATGATGCTATGTGCATTACTTCTTCTTGGTATTATACCTCTCTCTCTCTCTCTCTCTCTCTCTCTCTCTCTCTCTCTCTCTCTCCTTTTATACTACTTACTATGTGGTCCACATTGGTCTTGAACTTGCAATCCTCCTGCCTAAGGTCCCCCAGTGTTGGAATTTTAGGCATGTACTATGATATCCAAGTCTGCCACATATAATTTCTAATGGTAAATAAGGCACATTTAACATGCAGATACTTTATTTAAAATTAATTTATGGGGGCTGGGATATTAACTAAAATTGAGAATGGATAAGAAAGCTTATAAAAAAATCATTATTTTGTATGCTAATACAAAGGCGCTTGCCCCAGCCTGACAGTCAAGTTTCATTCCTGGGCCCCACACAGTGAGAGAAGCTCCATCCGTCTGCGGCAGCATGCAAGCCCGCACCATTTTTTAAATGTAATAAAAGTAGTATGTTTTTTCAGAGCAATTTTGACTGCAGATATCTGCTTTGGATAGATAGTGCTTCTCCAGGAAACATTAGTTACTAAGGAAAAATCGTGCTTAGTGCCAAGCATGAGCTACTTCCCTATGAGTTATTGGTCAAGAAGGTCCCAGAAGGCCCTCAAATGACACAGGCTATATACAGTCATTGTTTCTGGCTGCCTGCCACAGCTATATGTAAAATCCTACTGCTGAGACATCAGCCACGTAGGGTGCAGGACATAGAGGTCAGCTTGAACTGACTTGAAAACTTTCTTTATCCTGGCCAGCTCTCATGGTCCCAGACATTGTTGTGAAGGTCTTTGAGGGAGAAGAAACATCACTGGGTCGTCCTGTGGTGAACCCTGAATCCTACAATTCCCATCTACCCGGTGCCACCACGCGTGGAGTGTAGGCCGTGAGGGAATGACCATCCTTCTGACTGGACTCGAGGCCTGCTCCTCAAGAGGGGATTTTTATATCTAGTGCTAGAAACATGGTCAGAAGCCCACATCTTGGGGACTCATAGGCCCAAGTCAGGGAACGTACACCCATCGTTTTGCTAACTGGACAAGTTTTCAAACTCTTCAAAATATTTACACTTAGTGCTATTTTCCATCTTGGCCAGAGAATCTCCTTTTTGGCAGTGTGTCTCAGACAAGGCTGAGACTGGTGACTAGTCAAAGTGTAATGACTTCCACCCTAAATGGGGCATCTGTATCATCCCCTCCACAGCTCAGAGAACACCGTGGAGGTGGGGATGGGAAGAACGCCAGAGGTCAAGGATGGTGTGGCCGTCTCGAGACTCCTAGCAGCTTTGGTTACCTGCGTAAGGTCGAGCTGAGTCAACAAGACCCACCGATATTTCACAAAGTAGACTCAGTGGGTTCCAAAAGAAAGGAGAGGGCATGGAGGTGGGAGGACGACATGTTTAAAAATCCTTATCGTTCAGTGATTGACATGTCCAAAAGACAAGTCTGGATTCCCAGTAAAAGCTCAGCCCTGTGATCTAGAGATACAAATGGATAGGCAGCTCTTTGTGCTCACGGGAGCACATACCAACGCCTAAAAACTGGTAGGCTGATGACATCTCTTGCTAGAAGATTCTTTCAGGAGAACAAGTATTCATCTGTATAGGCTGTCCTCCGTCAAAAAGCAGAATAGTAAATGAGTGATTTTTTTTATTTTTTATTTATTTTATTTTTTATTTTTTTGGTTTTTTAGAGACAGGGTTTCTCTGTATAGCCCTGGCTGTCCTGGAACTCACTCTGTAGACCAGGCTGGCCTCGAACTCAGAAATCCGCCTGCCTCTGCCTCCCAGAGTGCTGGGATTAAAGGTGTATGCCACCACCGCCCAGCATGAGTGATTTTTTTTAAACCAAAGACAACATTCAAGATTACCAGACTGTAACTTATGGTTATTAGCCTGTATCCTTGGGCTCTATCTGTAATGATGCCTAAGGATTGCTGTCTATAGGATAAGAAAGTCACTGTACACCTAGATATCTTGGACTCTGATTCTGGGATCTCCAGCAACCCAAGAGGACCTGAGGACATTCACAGCAACTGTATTTATATTCTAAACAGACACCAATAGACACCACTAGGGAAAGTCACTAAATTAGGGCAAACTGACAAGTTTTCCATTGTTTGTATTAGCAGAACTTAGACTCCAAATAGGGAGTTAGAAGTCTGTTTCTCCTTAAGGAATCTGACTGTCAGTCTTTGCATGTTATCATCTTAGATTGCTGGAGCAGGAGGAGTGCTGTGAGTTTGAGACCAGCCTGGGATACGGAATGAAACCCTGTCAGAAAGAGTGTGTGTGTGTGTGTGTGTGTGTGTGTGTGTGTGTGTGTGTGTGTGAGAGAGAGAGAGAGAGAGAGAGAGAGAGAGAGAGAGAAGATCTGAATATTCTAGATTTTTCTTTGTGACTTAAATATTATGCCGTTAAAACTAATATAAAAGAAACTGTGTTGCTAGCCACAGTAGCACAGACCTGAGGGTACTCAGATACTAGTACTGAGTAAGGCAGGAAGGTCATGAGTTTGAGACCTGTCCTCACCTAAAGGCCCCTAGGGAGCCCTGAGGCCCGACTTCTTACTTCACCTTGCACTGCAGCAAGCACTTGCCTTGAGGCAAACACAGAGGAGGAAACAGGATTCTAAGATGTGGAGAAGAAAGGGATGGTCATTCCAGCCCCAGGAGGACCCGTCCCCGGCCATCCAAGGTCTCAGAGCTCGCTTCATCTGGCTTCAACACTGCACGCGATTGACACCCACCACAGTCTCCGTGCCTCTCTGTGCACAGGCCGCATTTCTGAGGGTTTCCTGAGTTAGGAGGAAGGAAAAGAGGACAGAAGCCCAAGAAGAGATCTCATCCTCCCAAAGTCGGGTTTGAGTTTAGTTCAAGCGTCGCTGGCCGGACGCGCTCACCTCAGCAAGGCCCTATCCTCACCCTCCTTGCATGGCTTCCCTATCTACTTCACTTTCTGAAAGGAAACTTAAGAGAAAAAAGGCACAGGCAACAACCAGCTTAGGGAGAGAGGGCCCCACCAGAACAAGCCCTCCGACAGCATGTTCCTTAACCCCACACGGGACTAGCACAACTCAGTAATCATCCCAAACGTCCCTTATCTTTTCATCCATATCCAAGAAAACCAGAGCCGCCAGAGTGACTGAGCTGGAAACCTTACCTGTGTCCCCGATGGGTGAGGTGGGGCTCTGAGGTAACTGTCAGTATCGCTCTGCTGACCGGGATGCTATATGGGTACTGAGAACATTTGTGTATCTGGAGGACCGTCCACAGAAGCAGAAAGAGGAGTCCCTGGACAGTCTCTAACTCCCTTCCTTGACTGCCTTCCAGCTGCCATGAGACAGGAAGTGAAGAGAACGAGGAGGTTCCTCCTTCAAATCTAGAGTCTAGTCAGAGAGCTGACTGTACTTCTCTTCGTCCAGTTGCGACATCGGACCCTCCCTAGGGCTTACGTGCTATAGGTGAAGGACGAGTAGAAGGCAAGCTGGGCTGGGCTGGAGGTAGAGGGGTGGAGGTGAGACATAGTGTTGGTGAGGAGACTGGGAGTGAGAAGACAGGCAGGTGGGACTTAGGAAACGTGAGAAGGGGAGGAATAGAGGAAAGGGTGGATGGCTGGGAGAGAGCCTGCGCTCACACAGCCCACACCTGCCATTACATGGTTTCATTATGTTCTTCTAAGACAAGGTTTCACTGCACAGCCCAGGCTGGCCTCACTTTTTCAATTCTTCTCCCTTAACTCTCTCTCTCTCTCTCTCTCTCTCTCTCTCTCTCTCTCTCTCTCTCTCTCTCCCTCCCCTCCCCCTCTCTCCCTCTCCCTCCCCCTCCTCCTCTCTCTCTCCCTCTCCCTCTCCCTCTCCCTCTCTTTCTTTCTATTTGTTTGCTTGGTCATTTTTTGGAGACAAGGTCTTACTATGTAGCTCTGGCTGATCCAGAACACACTCTGTAGACCAGGCTGGATTTGAACTCACAGAGATCTGCCTGCATATACCTCCAGGTCCTAGGCATATGCCACCACACCAGGCTTCCCTTAATTTCTCAGCACTGGAATTACAGGATTGTGCCACACACTGTTTCTATGGGTGGTTAGTTGGGAAAGGGTGTCATGAGAGAAGAATATCTGATATATACTGGGTGTATGTCTACACACAAGAGAGAGTTGTCCCAGTTTGAAGTCGTGGCTGCTTCTTCCCTCATCACGTGGAAAGAATGTGAAGACCGAAGACCCAGGGTCTATTTTCACCTCTCCTCACTGAGCCTGTGGAAGTAATTCAGGGAAGTCCAGAGGTCCTCGGCATCTATACATCCTTCCCCAAATCATCAGTACTCAGCAAAACTGCTGCAGCCACTCTATGCCCACGACCATCTCAGTAAGAGCACAGACCATGCAAAACCGGTGTGAGAACCACCCTACCTCGATGGCAGATTGGCAAGCAGTGAGAAGAGGCCTGAAGGACTAGGCTGCTATCCTAAAGAGATGGAGTCATCTGAAAACAGCAGAGTTCCACTGAAAGACTGTCAGCAAATTGAAAAGCTTACCCCACTGACTGCTTCTCAGAGAGCCGAGGAGAGAACATACTCACAAAACAACAACAACAACAACAAAAAAAAAAGTAGTTTTTTCCTGATGCTAAACTACAGTGTATAAATTCCTGCAGAGAGCTACACAGAAAACGCAGTAGGTTCCAGAATTAGGCAGTGGTGATGGTATGCATTGTGGAAAATATATTAAAACCTACTGAAAAGGAGACTTTAGTTTTGTGTGTGTGTGTGTGTGTCTGTGGGTGGGTCATGTGGATATGAGTGCAGTGCTTTCAGAGGCCAGCAGGGGGATCAGAGTCCCTAAAGCTCGAGTTACAGGGAGCCATGAGCAGCCCAACATGGATGCTGGGAACCTCTATTAACTGCTGTGCCTCAAGAATATGCTACTTTAAAATGGAGAGCTTCTTTGTATAGAACTTTCAGAAGGAAACTCGACTTTAAAAATGAACCCACCTTAGGGATATGGAAAAATGGCTCAGCCGTTAAATGTACTTGGTGCTCATGGAGAGGACTCTGGTTAAATTCCTAATGCCCATGTCAGACAGCACACAACTGCCTTTAACTGAAACACCAGGAGTCCAATCTGGCTTCTGGCATCCAAGGTCACTTGTACACATGTGTACAAACCAAACCATATAACAATAACTGAAAAGAATAAATCAAAAATATTTTAAATGTCCCTACTTCAAATTGAGATATTGGATCAGCGAAGCTTATGTCTAGTTTTTTTTAGTTTTAGTAGATCCTGGGATTTAATTTAAGGCTTCAAGTCTGTCAAAATGCTGTAACTCTAGCTTCATCTTCAATCCTCCTTTTTTTTGAGGGGGGGGAGAGGGGGTGGTCCCTGCAAGTGTCACAGCCAACAGGGAAACAATCCAGATGAGGTAAGAATAAAATCTGGCTTCATCTTGACTTAGTTAGCTGCTGCTTGGCCCAAACTTCTGGAGTCTGACTCCAAGTGGTTTATTTTTTACACATTTTAAACACAGCAAAACTTTGGAGAAAGAAGTTTCCGCGTGACAATGATCACAAGAGGGTACCAATCTTTAGCAGAGAGCACCTGCGACCTTTTCTACGAGCATGGCTTGGACTGATTGAGAAACGGTGCTCCCGAGTCTGGGCCTGAGGAAGAAGGGTTTGTAATGAGTCTAAGGAGGGATTCAAATGACCAGAAAACAATGTTCAAGATTCCGGGGGATTCGGTGAGGGCTGGCCTTGCAGAATAGCAAAGATCAATAGGTATTAACAAATCCATCCCCCGTCATCTGGATGGATATCACATGACTATTTCCTTCGTTGAAGGAAACCGTGTGTGTGTGTGTGTGTGTGTGTGTGTGTGTGTGTGTGTGTGTGTGTGTGACAGCTCTGGTTTCTCTGGTGCTGTCTGTGAGCACACGAGCCATATGTCCTCCTTCACTCTTCACTTAGAATTTTGAGATCGTGTCGCGCCGAGTTGCCCTTGAGCTCTGGAATGAAAGCTGTCTGTGGACTTGCAGTCCTCCTGAGGAGCTAGCTGTTGCTGGTAAGAATTCCAGGAAATAAGCTGTGTCTGCAGAGATCGACTGACTGATAGAGCTGCAGGTCCTGCATTCCAGCTCGTCTTATCTCCACTTTAGCCCCTGGACCAGCCGTTCCTTGACCACCTCTGTATCAGAACTAACATCCTTTGACTAGGAGGCAGAAACCTTTCGGAATTTATTAACATAGCAGACTATCCACCAACCCCAAAGCTATGGACGTCATCAGATTGCACCTTGTTCTAACTGCCTCTCTGGTGTACACAGAGGGCTACAAAATGCCCTTGATTTGTGACTCTCTTGGTTTTGTAAAACATTAAAATTTTGAATTTGGGGGTAACCTAAATCTGTGTTTCTGGGCCATGATCACTCAAATTTGGCTCTAGAATAAACTTTTATCTTTAGTGGTAGAAGTGTGTGTGTGTGTGTGTGTGTGTGTGTGTGTGTTTGTGTGTGTGTGTGTGTGTGTTTCAATGCTGGTATTATAAGCCTGTATTATAAAGAGCTGTCATTTTGGGGGAAGAGGCTTGTGAGACAGTGACCTTGAACTTGTGATCCTTGGGACTCTACTCTTCAAACGCTTGGATTATATTTAGCCGGATACTACCATTTTCAGTTTATTTTGGTTTCCTTTTATTTCTAAAATAATGCAATTGACAAAGATTGCACATGTTCAATGCATTCTCTAAAAATTTAGGGTTTTTTTTTAGACCAAAGTCAGGTCTTCTCTCTAGACTCTATTGAAGTTGAAATTGTTGTCTTTATTCTGTGTGAGTCACAGGACTCACACAGACCACAGACCCAGACTGTGCAGGTAGCTACGCCATGGACAGATTACGGGAGCTGATGCTGAGGTAGTTTGAAACCATAGCACATAAATGCAGCAACTTATGTGCCTATCAGACCCTTTGATAAATCCCTGGGAGCACTGTTTCATTGGATTTGCCAGAAGGAGTTCAAGAATGAATGTCCAAAAGAAAAAGCTATCCATTCTGGAGGCCGGAAGACACATAGACAATCATGAGAGGGGTGAGCAAAGAAATAAAGGGTAGTGAATCAGACTTGTAGATCCAGCTTCAGGGTCTCTTATAAAGGAATCCACTCTTCTTCAGACTCTTGTTTCTTCAGCTTAAAATGACGTGTGGGCGTGGCAGGAGGCAGCAGATGAGCTATGGTCTGGTTGGCCAATGCAGCAAGGTCTTCTAGAATGTGAGCCTCTCTTAGCCAGAGATTAACGATTCTAGAGATAAATTATTTTTAAGAAAGTTCCTGCGGGAGGGGTGCATTACACAATGTTCAATGTAAAAGAACATTTTTTGTGGGGGCCATTTCTAATACCATACAGAACTGACTTGCCAGATAACTGGTCACTGGTTATAGGAATGCAGACCAGTCCTCACATTTCATTTCAATAGGATTTTGGTTCATAAGATAACCGGTTCAATGCCTGCTATTTTTTCACCTGTAAGTTTTAGACACTTATACATTAGATGCAAGGGAGTTGTCATTACTTTAATAGCTTGAGAATGTTATTCTTATCAATTTTAACCAATTTTCAAAAGCTCTTGTCTATTTTTATTCACTCTGTATATGAGTGTGTGTCTGTGTGTAGGGGTGTACGTGTGTGTGTGTGTGTGTGTGTGTGTGTGTGTGTGTATGTGTGTGTGTGTGTATGTGTGTGTGTGTGTGTGTGTGCACGCCCACTGTGGCCAGAGGGAACAGATATTCCTGGAACTTGAACTAAAAGCAGTTTGTGAGCCATCCACCATGGGTGCTGTGAACTGAATTCAGGTCCTCTGCTGAAGGGATTCATACTCTTAACTGCTGAGCCATGTTCTCTTGAGTATTTCTAGGATATTTATTATGGAATGTGTCTTGGGTGGAGGTTAATACAGGGCCCCACAATGTAGCCTAGGCACTGCTTCCCGGGTGTGGGGTTATAGGTATACACCTCCACATCTGGCTCCGAATGTTCCTTTTTTTTTTTTTTTTTAGGGCTTTATTAATAATTCTTAACAGCAATTGTAGTTTAAGTATTCATGTGAGATCTGCTTATTTCTATGATTGCTAGCTTGTTTCTTACTGCATCCCGTTTCACAATTTTGGACTTGTAATGCTCTCATTTTAGGGCTGCATGTTTATTGTATTGCACATGTAGCTCTAGACTTTGGCTTCTTCTTCCTGTTTCTCCTTTCATTCTCACTTCCTTCCACATCTCAGGGTAGAGCTAGCCTTTCACACCAATGAATGCTTACTATCATCTCTCTGTCTCTCTGTCTCTGTCTCTGTCTCTGTCTCTGTCTCTCTCTCTCTCTCTCTCTCAGACAAGGTTTCTTTGACTGTCTTGGAACTTGCTCTGTAGATCAGGCTGGCCTTGATCTCAGAAATCTGCCTGTCTGCCTCCCGAGTACTAGGATTAAAGGCATTTCCTTCTAAAGATCCAAGTTTCCGCATGTTGTATGTGTTGGGAATTTTTGATGCACTTCCTTCTTTGGTTCAGTTTCCTTTTAAAACTCCCAAGCATAAACTCAAATTTAAATTAAATTTTTATTTTTTCACTGCTAAAATATGTATTTCTGTTGACATGGCCCATTTGAAGTTTTGGCCAAAGTACCTTTAAAATGCATAGTTAGGCTGTGGGATGTTCAACACAAATAGGACATTTATATCACACTCCTTCCCCACGGCTCAGGGACCTTTGTGGAAGATGGGATGGAAAGAACATAAGAGCCAGAGGACAGGAAGCACCAGAGCCAAACCGTGCCCTCCGGACATGACAGGAGCACACACTCATGGGCGCACAGCCACTGCAGTTGTCTGCTCAGGACCCGCAGAAGACCGTGCCAGCCAACCTTACAGTATGGAGACAGGAAGGCTCTCAAGCCACCGCCTTAACTGAGCAGCTAGCACAACTGAACTCATCGGATTAGTCAAAGGAAATAAGGAGGTCAGGAAGTTGGGGGAGATATATAAAAGGAGTTGGGAGAAAGGGGGGATGACCATCATCAAAACACACTGGATACATGTGTGAAGTGCTCACAGAATGAATGAAAATCATTTATGAAGAAGGAGAATGAGGAGGAGGGAGAGGAGGAGAAACAGCAGCAGGAATAGCAGCAGCAGCAGGAGTAGCAGGAGCAGCAGCAGCAGCAGCAGCAGGAATAGCAGCAGCAGCAGCAGCAGCAGCAGCAGCGTGGATCCAGCAGTGTGGCCCAGCAAGTACATCTGCTTGTTGAGAAGCCTGAGGATCTGATTTTGATCACTGAAACCCATAGAGTAAATTTTGAGCTTTGTCTTTCCAAATTTTATGTGAATATAGAATATGTATATGTAAAGAATACATACATAATACACATATGTATAGCAACTATGTTACATATGTGTATTATATATACCACATACACATTACATAACAATCTATCTTATATACCTTATAGATCACTATATATTTTATATACAGCATACTAAATGGAAATATATTAAGTCTTTAATCGAATAATTTGAATGAGAATGCATAAAGCTATTATGTATTTTCTGGCCTGCAGCTCTGGTAGTCCGTAGGTTTGAAGCACTTGGGATGGATGAGGACAGCTGGAGCTGTAGGCCTTGCTGAGAATTTAAAAGAAAATGAAATTCAGTTATGACGATTTGTTATTAGTTATAAAAAGACTCTCTGGCCATGCTAGCAATGAGCCCAAGTGTGCTCTGGAGGACTGAGAGTCTCCAGTGGGGATTTCGGAGTGACCATAGAAAAATACAAGCTGCCAGGCAAAAGCCTCCTGCCTGGAATGAGCGGAGGAGCAGAGGAAGAGCCGGCCCAGCTGCAGAGAAGCCGGGCATAGGCAGAGAACAGCGCATGTCGGCATACAGCTGTCAACAGGCCTATGAGTCTGGATTGGTGCCCCCCCACACCCCCCCCCCCCCGTCAGCGTGCAGGAAGCCGCCCCTCCCCCTTGGCTTACCCCAAGTGATTGTGGAAGTCTTCGTTGCAATCTCACTGAGGAAGACGGCAGTGGATTGCTGAAACCAAGGATTTTTTTTTTTAAATTTTGTTTCTCTTAACAAAAAGGAACAATATGAAAAGAGGATGAATTCATGGAAACATATAGACATAGGGAAATGAGTCACTTTACAGTCTTAAGGGGGAAATTAGAGACAGGACCAGAATCAGCTAAATGAACCGAGACGCACCGCTAAGCATTAGCTTTGTTTCTAGATCAGACTTTATGATCAACAACCCAAGCGTCTATATTTAGACATCTAGACCACTGTTGACGCTGTCTCACTTAAGTAGTTAAACCAAAACAAAATGGATATAAGAGATGAGGCCAGGAAAGAGGGAAACTGAGCTCCTGCGGCCTGAGAGACGGCTTGGGTGTTACTTTGGATGCGTAGGCATTTGCACAGTTCTTAGGTGTAGACAACAAATCTGCACAACTTACACTTATCTAGAGGCCACCCTAATGGGGTGTAAATACATTCCCCTGTCTGCACCGGTGCTCCTCAGCCTCTGGAACATTAGCAGTTTGTGAAGCTCGTAGCTCTCCATCCCCCACCCCACTGCCACTTGTGACAGTCACAAATGTCGATTGACTTTGCCTAATGTTGCGTGATGAAACCGCCCAGACAGAAAGCTGGCATCTTATCGATGATAGAAACCTTCAAGTGTTAATATTTATGTTATAGACTGGGCAGAACACATATGTTCTGCTAGTCCTCAGTGAAACATGGGTTTAATATAGCCAGTAGAAGAAGCATGACTAGAGGATCTGTCTAAACCGATGTCCGACACTCTGACAGAGGTGTCTTCAAGGTAAACAGGCCTAATGCCTGCTGAAACGAATCTTGAAATGTTCAGTGACTATACAGCCATCCTGCCTGTAGCCTTATACATAAAGTAGTCTCAGGCTAAGGATAGACGGAACGGTATGAGTGACCCAGTGTGCTTCTGAGTGACTCAGTCTGTCTATTTCCCCTCACAGCACGGCTAAGGGCCCCCAAAGCCAAACCAAGATTAGCAACTCAGATTTCATTTTCACCAAAAGAAACTCATTTAAAATGACATAGTAGACCGAAATAGAAGCACACATACATAACCAGCTGGTCTCTGGTAGAGGAATAAAAGTGGTACAATAAACAGAGGGCAACCTTGTCAACAACAGTATAGAGCAATGAAACATCATAATGGGGCTGACAATGATAATGACCCAGACCCGACCCTTACTCCAGTCTCAACCGCAGACCTAATGTAAAGTGCAAAACCAGAAGATAACACAGAAAAAAATACCGGAGAACATGGGCTGGTGCTGAATTTTAAGATATAAATTGAAAATAAGATTTACAAAAGAAAACTGTAAAAGTTTATTAAAATTAAAAACTTCTGCTCTGCAAAAAACAAACAAACAAACAAACAAACAAACAAAAAAACAGTGTTGGAAAAGGGAAAGAGGGCGGGGCAGCGTGGGGCACGCCTTTAATAGTAGCACTCAGAAGGCGGCTGCAGGTGGATTCCTGCGACTTGCAGGTCAGTCTGGGTTATTTAAAGAGCTCCGGGGTGATTTGGAAAGATCCTATCTTAAAAAGGAAAGATCAAAGAAAAAAGAAAAGAAAGCTAAGCCGCAACAGGAAGGAAATCTTTTGAAAATGTTTTTTTTTTTTTAACTAAAACACTGGTGATCAAATTATAAAAGGAAGTCTAAAAAAATCAATACTAAGAAAACATGCAACCCATTTTTTTTTAAACTATGGGGCGGGGAGCTCTTCCGGGGGCAAGGTGTCTCAGGGAGCAAAAGCACAGGTGTTGATCTTGCGATCCTATGAGATGGAAGGAAAGAACCAATTTCCACAAGTTGTTCTTTAACCTTCAAGAGCTCCCCTTGCCAATAAAAGGCGTGATTGCAAAATAAAGAGGCAAACAGGTAGCACTTGAAAAGATAACCACATTACCCATTGGGGAGACTATAAATTAAAATAACAATGAGATATCCCTAAATGTAGGAGACTAGCAAGCTCCTAAAATACCAGCACCACTCAATGCCCTGAGGAGAAGGAGCAGCAGGAACTTTCATTCACTGCTGGGGACATAGACAACAACCCAGGAGCCTCTGGGCAACCGTTTAAAGGTTTCTCGTACTGTACAGTCCAACAATTACACTCCTAGATAGCTATGCTAAAGGGCTGAGGATTCTGCACGCGGATGTAGATAGTATCTTTATTCATAATTGACAACAATACAGAAGCAACCCAGATGTCCGAGGAGGTGCTGTTACTGCTTTTTTTTTGTTTTTGTTTTTGTTTTTTGTTGTTGTTGTTGTTGTTTTGTTTTTTTGTTTTTCGAGACAGGGTTTCTCTGTGTAACTCTGGCTGTCCTGGAACTCACTCTATAGACCAGGCTGGCCTTGAACTCAGAAATCCGCCTGTCTCTGCCTCCTAAGTGCTGGGATTAAAGGCGTGCGCGACCACCGCCGCCGGCACTGTTACTACTTTTTACTAAGGGAAATAAGCTGAGGAGAGTGGACTTCCTAATGTGTGCTCCAACCACAAGCCAGTTGAGAAAAGGCAGAGTACAGAGACAGTGTTTGTCAAGAACCAGGAGGAGGAAGCCATGAGCGGATAAACTGGGAGGTTTGCTGGCTCTATTTCATGGAGCGTATGGTGGAGACATGTTATTATGTATTTTCCAAAATCCATGGAATATATAACATGGAAAATGACAACTGTTGCGCCAGGCATGGTGGTGCACGCCTTCAATCCCAGCACTTGGGAGGCAGAGGCGGATGGAGGCTAGCCTGACTTCCAGTAACATTGTATCAGTACCAGCTCAGCAACAGTAACAAGCTCACAGGAATGCTGGATGCTCTTATGGGAATGTGGTTGGTGGGAGGCAGATTGCCTCCGGCTGGACAGGGACTGTGCTTTCTGCCCAATCTTCTACAATTCTAAAACTGACCTTTACTCCACTAAGGCTTTTAATGTGTCGTGACAGAATAGGAAACAATTTGTAAAGACATGAATTTTACAAAGACTGTTAACTTGAAGCATTTCTACTAGGAAAGTTCTACAGCTCAGCATGTGGCCCTCAATACCCAACAGCCTTTGCAGTTACCAAGGTCACAGGGCTACTCAGCCAGCTCTGAAACCCTTGGGCTGAGTCTAAGAAGTGGGGTGGGAGTTGGGGGTGGGGAGAAGGAGGGAAAGGAAGAAAGGGAGGGACAAAATAGAATTTCACTGAATCTTGAGATAAGCCTCAAATATCTACAGTTTTAGCTAGAGAAAATGCCTGATAAGATCTGGGAGTGCTATTAAGGTTTAATGATAGTCATCATTCCTAATATGCTCATAGTTGTTCATAAAAAATAAAACATACAATTAGATGGGGCTTATAAAAACAATAAAGCAAAGTACATTTGATAACGTAGGCTTGAGATTGTTCATATAATCAATAAATTCACATGGTGAACAGGACTTTATCAGCAGTTTGTAACGTGGCAGAGCAACTACTTTTTATGTGTATTTACAATTTTTTGAGACAAGGTTTCTCTGTGTAGAACTGTCCTGGAACTCACTTTGTATACCAGGATGTCCTTGAACTCAGGGATCTGCCTGTCTCTGCCACCCAAGTGCTGAAATTAAAGGCCTGTGCTATTACTGCCTGGTTTATTGTTCTGATAGTTTTCAATCTCTCTATTTCAATCTCTCTATCTCTCTCTGTCTCTGCCTCTCTGTGTGTGTGTGTGTGTGTGTGTGTGTGTGTGTGTGCGCGCGCGCGCGCGCGCGCGCGCGCACGCGCACGCACATACAGACACACACATATATGAAGTCAGAAGACAACCTTAGGTCTGTTTAGAAATAGTCTCAAGTTTCTTTTGCTTTGGACCCCAAGTTAGCTGGCATGAGCTTCTGGCCATTCCCCTGTCTCTGCCTCCAATCTGGGTGTCGGAACACTGGGATGACAGACAAGGATGGCTGCGTTCAGCGTTACATGGATTCGGGGATCTGAACTCAGATTCTCCATCTTGCATGGGCACTTTATCCACTAAGCCATCTCCTTGGTTCCTGGCATATAAATTATGTGCAAGCTTTCCTTTGACAGATCTAGGAACTACTTTCTAATTGATTTTATCAGGGCTGGGTGCACTCAGTGGTGTTCTACATGCTCAAGGTTCTGGGTTCAATTCCTAACAGTAAAATGAACAACAATAATGATAATAATAATAATAATAATAATAATTGATAATTAATATACAAAGCATAAAAATTGTTCTTATTTGTGGGGTACTATATATTTGGATGCATGTTTAAGAATGATAAAAAATTATATAATTATATAAAATATTAATTGAATTTTGTCCAAAAGTTTTAGTATACATCATGTTTTAATAAAAAGGTTACAAGGCATGTTAAGAGCAAAGGAAATTGAAATAAAAAATTTAACCCCTACTCTCCCATGATAGATCAGGTTTTATTTTTCTTTTATTCTCATTATCAAGGTATCCACATGAGCTACAATGTTTTACTCTTATAAAAAACATGGTTATGCTGGGTGTGGTGGCGCACGCCTTTAATCCCAGCACTCAGGAGGCAGAAGCAGGCAGATCTCTGAATTCGAGATCAGCCTAGTCTACAAAATGAGTCCAGGGCAGCCAGGGCTACACCGAGAAATTCTGTCTCAAAAAACCCTGGTCTTGTGGCTGGAGAGATGGCTCAGTGGTTAAGAGCACTGACTGCTCTTCTGAAGGTCCTGAGTTCAAATCCCAGCAACCTCATGGTGGTTCACAACTATTTGTAATGAAATTTGGGCCAGAGAGAGAGCAGAGACTGAGCAAGCAAGGTTAACTGGAGCGAGCGGGGCTGACCGGAGCGAGCGAGGCTGACCGGAGTGAGTGGGGCTGACCGGAGCAAGCAGGGCTGACCGGAGCAAACGGGGCTGACCAGAGTGAGCAGAGGTCCTAAATTAAATCCCCAGCAACCACATGAAGGCTCACAACCATCTGTACAGCTACAGTGTACTCATATACAAAATAAAATAAAATAAATAAATAAATAAATAAATAAATCTTTAAAAAACCAAAACAATAAATACCCTGGTCAAACTCACAGAGATTAAAGGTTAACCCCAGTCCATGAACCTGGCCCGAGATTCCCAAAGCTTAATAAATAAGGCACTTTACTAATTGGTTAAGCAATGCATTACAGGACACTGATGTTCTGGAGAGACTTTATCAGATCCCAGGAGTTTAAAATGAGAAATACAAAAATACAAAAATTCAGACAGAGCTGTTCCTCTTAAAAATGAGTCCAAGAAGAGCTATGAGAAGAGATGACATAAAAGACTGGCTCTTGGAGTGAAGCCACCGTGGGACACCAAGTGATGTCACGGAGTGCTCTTCGGACCTTCAAGCCCTTCAGGGGCGGTGTCACAGCGAAGGCTTGGTGCCAGCACTGCCACAGCCACGTGAGCTCCCATTGTCCACCTCTGAGCTTTATGAAATCAGGTTGGCTGTGTCTGGTGTGATTCAAAAACATCAAGTGTCAACTGCAAACCAGTGGAACAGAAAGAGCACAGTGACACTGAGGAGCATTCCAAAGGCCTGAGAAGTTTCATGTCAAGGTACACACGACCCATTCGTGAGCAACTGTGATATTAAAATATAACAGAATTAGGATTTTTCCTTCCAGTGTATGACATCTTTTCAAACAACACTGTGTCCTTACTTCCAATACTTACTCCAGGTTTGGACTTCACTACTCACAGAATTTATTCCGTTCTAGGACTACTAGAAGAAAAAATTGTAGTTGGAGGACCATGAACCAAGGAGCTGTGACCCGGTACTTGGGGGAAACCGGAGACAGCAGCTAGCCTGTGCGGGCGAGGCGGGCAGAGGCTATATCCCTTGAATTGGCATCAGGAACACACAGCATGTGACCATCAGCCAGCACTGAGGCAGGGGCTGGCACTGAACAATTCTACCATCACTTTCTGCATTGCCCAGAGTCCAGACAGGGACACTACTGGCTGTACAGGGGCCTAAGACTCTAGGGAAGACTGTCATTCAGTTTCAAACCGTATTTTCCTATGAAACGTAAAATATGCTCAGTGGAATGCACATGCCTGTGGCCCCAGCACCTGGGGTAGAGGCAGGAGGATCAGTTCAGTGTCACCTTCTACTACTTAAATGTAAGACCAGCATGTCTCATAAGTAATAAACAAATAAACACATATATAATTTAAAAATCAGTAAGATAAAATTAAAAGGAAAATTAAAACAGAAGCAAACATCATGTAAGATTACCATAAAAATTCCAACACTAAAGTAAAATACAATACTTTGTAGCTCTGTAGTATGTTGGAAGTTTGAAAAAGTCTTCCTTCCTTCCTTCCTTCCTTCCTTCCTTCCTTCCTTCCTCTCTTCCTCTCTTTCTTTCTTTCTCTCTCTTTCCTTCTTTCTTTCTTTCTTTCTCTCCTTCTCTCTCCTTCTTTCTTTCTTTCTTTCTTTCTTTCTTTCTTTCTCTCCTTCCTTCCTTCTTTCTTTCTCTCTCTTTCTCTCTTGCTCCTTCCTTCCTTCCTTCCTTCCTTCCTTCCCTCCCTCCCTCCCTCCCTCCCTTCCTTCCTTCCTTCCTTCCTTCCCTCCCTCCCTCCCTCCCTTCCTTCCTTCCTTCTTTCTTTCTTTCTTTCTTTTTTTGGACATGGATTCCCTGTGTCATTCTAGCTTTGCTGGATCTCTGTAGACCAGGCTGTATCCCAAGGGCTGGACTCAAAGGCCTGTGACACTACTCCTGGTAAGAAATTCTTTGACATTATTTACTTGTGTACTTGGACAGCATACAGCAGAATTCTATTGAATTTTCATTTTTTTTTATTAAATTCCTCACCACACTGGCCACTCAGCATGGGAAACCTCAGCTGTCCAGTGTTGTCACTTCCTAGTCAAATCCAGCCCCATCGGGTGCTGTCAACTCTGTGATAGACTTACACTTGGGTTCTGAGCTCTGGGAAGGCATGCATGAGAGAATGGTAAATTTTGATTTTCTTCCCTGTGTTGGCATTTTCCCCAGCAGACCTCATGATAATAATGATTTCAGGATCTGTCTAGAGGCGAGGTTGCCCCCCAGCTGGTGCCCACGGCGTTGGTCTTCCCTCGGCCCTTGTACTGTGGTTATGACTAGGAACATTATTTTACATTTAAAATGCTCCATAGACTTCCTCCCATCTATGACCTTCCTGGTTTAATACAAAGGATACACAGAGAAAAAAGCTTTAAAACTTTGCTGTCTTCTCCTGAGTACCTGCCCAACTCACAGCTCTCTTTGTTCTTCTGTATCGCTAGCCTGAGAATTTACCTATTTTAATCATCAATCTATCTCACATGTACATGTAGGCCATGAAAGCCACGCTTTCTGTCAGTGGTGCACAGTACTGACTTGTCAATGAAGGGCATTCTAAACATTCTATAGGTATTGTCCAATAAAGCTTACTTGATAGGATAAATACGTAGTAAGTGTTCAGTATCGCCTGTTAGATCTAAGAGCACCGTCTGTCTTTGCCAGCAGTACACACTCACACAGACACCCTACTGCTCACAGTCTGTCGGCACCTCTCTCCAGCCTAACTGTCAATCATCTGAGTGGCTCCAGCAGAAAGCTGCTGTCAGGGGGCAGAGATTTCGACTCATGGATGGCGGCCACCTTGCCTCCTCACGTCTACTTGAGCAAGCTCTTCCCATGTAGGCAGATCTAACCAGCCCTCCAAAGCACGTGCAAGGCCTGGCCAGCCCTCCACAGCGCACATATTCCTCTGCCTCGTATTTCTTCTCTCCCCAGTCACAAGTCCCGACATTAATGACTCGCAGTGGGACTTTATGTGAGCTCTGGGCCCTCCGCATTGGGAACAGGTGTGACCATTTCCTCACTGCACACACCTCAAGGGCAGATACAGCTTCACCTTTGTCACCTCTGTGACATCATCCTACCTAAGTGAAGAGAGGCATCGTGATCTCTCACACAAACAAAACCACTAATTTCTAGGCCTCTGGGCAAACAACTGTCTGCTTCCATGATCCTTGGATTTAACCTCAAACAGAGAAAGGAGACCATCCAGTCTGCACCACCATAATGGCTCCCTGGTCACCAAGGCAGTGACCAAGCACCATTTGTTGAATCAAAGCAGATGCAGAAATTCTATGAACTAGGTTTTGTGGTTTATCACACACTCATAAGTACAGCCCATTCTTTTTTGGCCATAATTTTTTTTTGGTTTATAATAAATGATCAATAAATGTTAGACCCCAAAGTTATTTTACCTTTAGACATAGCTACACCATAAACTGAGCCAAATCCCACCCTATTTCGTTAAGAATTGGGAAACACTCAAAGGATTTGGGCTAAAAGACTCACTTTAAAGCAACCATTTTCCTGAAGTAAAGTAGAAGAAGGCCACAGCGTGGGGAAACTGAGTCAACCTGGACCTTTCCTTTATTAGTAGACACATAAACACCAGAAAAGTTTCTTAATATAATGCTATTTACTCCATCTGTGAGTTCAGATAATTCCACTCTCTCAAAGGTTATTGTGAGAATTAAATAAAACACCAGATGCTGAATGCTTCTCACAGAGCAGGTAAACAATGGGTTGGGTCCCAGCTTCCTTCCCTGTCCCCTAAAAGCAAAGAAAGCCAGAGCAGAGTGACTTCATCACACTTGACGGAAGAAAGGCTCCTGCGACTTTTTGTACAAACAAAATCATTAAATGAAACCGTGCTAAGGGCTTTGGGAAGTGGAGTGGCTGAGGGTGGGGCAGGAAAGAAGATGGAGCGGACAACACGGAAAGAGTATGGACGACGGACGCGGTCTCTCTGTGTGTCAAAGTGTCACAGTGAAATCTATGGTCTTGTACAATCACCATATCACTGGGGCTGGAGAGATGGCCTGGTGTTTAAGAATACAGGCTGCTCTCCCAAAGGACCAGGGTTCAATTCCCAGCAACCATATAGAAGCTCACAAACATCTATAACTCCAATTCCAGATGTCTGACGCCCTCTTATGGCCCCCGAGGGCACCAGACACACATGTTGTACACAGGTGTGCACGAAGGGAAAACATCCAAACATATCAAATAATAAAATGACTTTCAAGAACCACAAAAATATGCTCATAGTTTTGATGTCAATTATATGCATATTAAAGTGTCTAGAAATGAAATATTTCTTGCCTGAAAAAACAAAAAACAAAAAAACAAACTACTAACAACTGCAGCACTTGGTCCCAGCACTTATCGATTCAGAATACGTTCCCAGTCTAGCCCTGCATTCCTTTTCCTGAAATCGAGTGGTTGGAATTTGAGGTCTTCAGCTCACACTGGCTCCAGGAGACTCTTCTGCTGCGTGGCCTCCCTGTTTACAGCCCGTGCTCCAACACTTGGCAGGAAAACATTTCATATTCACAGATTGTTCTTTCTCAATTGGCTTTCACATTTCTTCTTGATTGTATCCACAGGGAAGTTAAAAAAAAAACAACCAGACTCCAACTTTGTACCCTCCGGTCTCGGTTAGCATGAGTGCAAGCAAGAAGAACCAGGGGAGACAGGCCAGGGCCCAGGAGCCCTCCTCCCTTTGCTCCCATGGATGTCGAACTAACAAAGCTGTCTCTCAGCCCTTAGTCTCCCCAGCCTGCCACCTCAGCCAGTGTGTTCAGCTTCTCGCCCCCAGGGCACGCCCTCGCCCTCCCTCTCCAGGACCCCATGGCCTCTTGGCCATCTCCCCAGATGCTTCCCGCTGAGCAGGGAAGGGACTTTTCTCAGGCAGCCCTAAGAGGAGGAAGCGACTGGTTCCCAGGGGCTAGAGGTTTTCTTTTTTGTGTGTGGGTATGTTTTCTCTTTTTGAAACCAGGAAGCTAAATTTGCCTAATGATTAAGCGCAAAGGGATTAATTCTTGAGCGAACTCACAGTCGCCTGCAGTCCACCCTTTCCCTTCCTGCTAAAATCAGCCCATTTCCAAGTCACTCGGGCAGAAGAAGAGATTGTTAGTTGTCTTGGTGAGGCCTGTCTTTTTCCTCTCTTCTCTCTGGAGGTTACAAGGGAACCAACCAATCTGGGCTTCAACATGCTAAGCATGCCCTCTTCCTCTGTGTGCATCCATCCATCCGCCCCAATTCCTTCACCCAAAGCATGCTTTGACCGGGTCACCGAATTTGCATTTTACCCTACGCTCACCAAACTCTAGAAACGCACAAACTCAATCAGATCTCCATCTCCAACGAGACAAAAATAAAAATGTCACTTGTTTCTTACTTATGTACTGGTCTTTTGTTCTCAGGGATGGAACTCAGGATGCGTGCGAGCAACGTAAGCACTCTTCTGCTGAACTGCGTGCCCAACTTCTTCCTCCTCTTAAAAACAAAACAAAATGAAAACAAATATGGCTAAGCATGCACATACATTTTTCATATTTCCCTTAGTCAGCCCTGAAGACCCAGCGTGGTCCACCGCTCTTCCTCTACTTGAAATTCTTTTTCTCCCACAGATTCCACAAAGATGCGCTCTTCCTTGGCCACACGTCTGAAATTCTGATGTCAGGAATGTCTGGCATCGAGACATGTCTGGCGGTGGAAATCCGCACACCTAGTATTAGCCTCCAGGAAGGCAGAGAATTCTTGCCAAGTCACTACATAGTCCACATGGGCACCAACCAGAAGGAGTGTGTCAGACCCCTGCTGGGTGTTGCAACGGTTGGGTTCGCTGAGAATTGTGATGGAATTCTAAATCGCAATCCTAAACTTTGGGGAGACACTTAATCCTCCAGCCTCAGCTGACTCATTTGGAAAGTACGGACATTGCTACCAACTCCATGAGGACTGGGAAAAAATATATATATATTTTTTTTTCTGGATATATATATATCCAGAACACCTACTAAGCACACAATCTGGGAGAATTCTTAGAGAATGTCTTATATATCCTAGCCTACAAATATTCCTCTTCGCTAGATTCATTATCCTTAGTCCATTGAGACATGGTTTCAGTCAACCTGGTTAAAACAGAACATCCTCTGTCAGTGCAGAAGACCACAGGCCGTTGTTTTAGCCCTGTATCTGAATAACATCAGATCTTTCAGATAAATGCACAAGTCCTGGCTCCACCCCAGGACAAAATAATTTCGGGTAAGAGAATGGTGTATTGGGATGCCCTGGTGGGAGAGGCTTGCTTCAGCACATCCTGCTTATGCTGCGGCCTGTGTGGAAGGAAACAACAGTCCCCTATTTAGATCAGAGAGACAGAGACAGCTGCTCGGGGAGCGCTGGTGCCACCCCACCCTGCAGGTCCTTTCCCATCAGTCTTGCTTGGTCAGCTCTTCCTTTAGTTTTGTGCAATTGTGTGCAAAACTTCAGCTTCCTTCCAATAAATTCCTCATTTTTCTCTAAAGCTAGCCAAAGAAGGTTTCAGTAGAAACCCAAAGGCCATTTATGGGGACACATGTCATTTCATTTAAATTAGACTTACTGCATAGTTGCACTTGACAAATTTCAGTTTATGAGGCTTGGGGAATCTCTGAAAGCCTTACCTCTGAGCAACCTAAACACATTCTGACTAGATGTTGTAAAACAACTGGGTGACCCCAGGACCCATCCATCCCTTGCAGCTCAAATATCTCAGGCTCTCTGTCTGCATCTGGGGTAATTTTCACTTCTTAGACACGAAAGAAGACATAGGAGCAAAAACCCACAAGATGGGCTGAGGATATCACCACCCCAGTAAGTGGAGGACAAGGGCACACAGACTGGGACATTCCTTTTCTTCCTTTGTACTAGTCTCTGCATACTGGGCTGCACTATCCACCTCCATCAAAGGAGAACTTTCACAATAACAATAATCACTCTGATTTTTGACCATTACTCTAAATTAGCAGCAACCTGATATAACCTGATATTTTGCTTTTCTAATGTTATACACACACACACAGCCCATATATAGTCCTTCCTCTATTATTACTACTATGAAATATTTGAGGCTGAGTAGCCTTGACTTATAATTCTTGAGGCCCAACATCAAGGGGCCACATCTGGTCATGGTCTTTGGCTGCCAGAGCTCCAACGTAATGTGAGAAAGTGGAAGACAGGGGCCACATGTAGCTCCCTCTCTCCCTCTCTCCCTCCCTCCCTCTCTCTTTCCCTCTCTCCTCTTCTCCCTTTCTCTCTTTCCCTCTCTCCCTTCCTCCCTCTCCCTCTCTCCTTCTCTCCCTCCCTCTCTCCTTCTCTCCCTCCCTCCCTCTCTCCCTCCCTCCCTCTCTCCCTCCCTCCCTCTCCCCTCTTTCCCCTTTCTCCCTCTCCCTCTCCCTCCTTCCCTTTCCCTCTCTCCCTCTCTCCCTCTCTCCCTCTCTCCCTCCCTCCCTCTCTCTTTCCCTCTCTCCTCTTCTCCCTTTCTCTCTTTCCCTCTCTCCCTCCCTCCCTCTCCCTCTCTCCTTCTCTCCCTCCCTCTCTCCTTCTCTCCCTCCCTCCCTCTCCCCTCTTTCCCCTTTCTCCCTCTCCCTCCTTCCCTCTCTCTCCTTCCCTTTCCCTCTCCCTCCCTCTCTCCTTATAAAGCCACCAGTGTCGAACCTGACAGCCTAACAAAATCCTAGGTACCTCCCTACAGCCACACCTGTGATCATCATTGGGTTGGTTGATTTCCACTCTTTTCTTACATCACATCAGAGCTTAAAGGCCAACACACAGTCACTACATCCAAAAAACTGCACGCACACAACCCGGCACTACACTTCAGCTTGGTTCGCCATTCTCATGAATCTAGAGACTGGAGCCAGCAGAGGTCTGCCTGTGCTCTGCCCCAGCAGGAGCAATGGGTAGATATTGCCAAAAGCAAACATGACGAGGGATTTATCTCTTCCTCAGCATCTGGCACTCGGGAATTATCGTCAAAGGAAGGATACATATCTGGTCAACTGTCCAAGTCACAGTGTGTCTACATGCCCTCTCTGTTGAAGGTCTGTGCTCACACACACCCTTTCAGACCACACTGTGAGGAATCGCCCACAGCATGTAGTCTGACAGACTTCAGAAGTAGGAGGTATTGCTCTAACAGTAGTATGTTAAGCATAATTTTAAAGTTAGAAAACAGGGTAATTCCATACCATGTTGGAATTGGGAACACACATGTTCTAGTCAACATTAAACACATCATTAACACTGAATGCATGCCTCAAAGCCACCTAAAATAACAAAAATCTGTACATATTTCTTTAACCTTTCCCTCCAAAAAATAATTTTAAGCCAATGATCAAATTTTTTTTTCTGAAAAGTTAGTTAACAAGTGGGACAATCACAGGAAGTCATGTGCCATGTTCTACATTTAACTGGACCTGTAACATCGCTGATCACTACACCATTATTTTTATACACCATTTAAAAGGACACTAGAGTATTAGATACCCTTAGCTGTAAGCCTATACTTATGTTAGCCAGGGATGATGTCTCCCACCTATAATTCCATTATTCGGAGATAGTGGTAGGAGGATCAACAAAAGTTGGAGGTAAACCTGGTCTACATAGTGAGTTCCAGACCAGAAGGAATGATATAATGAGATGTTGTCTCAAAAATAAGAAAAACCAAAGACATACCCAACAGCTTGTGAGACAGTAAATACAGGCTTACCCGATTTTCATTTATTTTAGATATCATAACCAGTTTTACTTCCCCTCCAGGAAGGAGAACTGACTCTGGGGTCATGAGAGTGAGAGAGCTGACCCTGTCCCTCACAGGCTGCAGTACTGGGTGAGCTATCAGGGGCAGTGCTGGAGAGCTCGCCCTGCTGGTGTAGTATGGAAAGCTGGCGGACTGACCAAGTCAGCTACCACCCAGGCCCAGACCCAAATCTATCTCATCTATGAACTACAGGAGCGCACCAAGGGGCTGGCCCTGCAGACACAAAGCTGCAGGACCTCCATGACACAGAGTAACAACAGAATGTCTGAGAGGAGTCCCTTTGATAGTATACCAAAAGCCAGAAGCCTTGAACCAGACCAATGACTCACTGCAAGGAACATTCACAAGTACAGATGTCTGGACAAAGTAGACTACTGGGGGGCACACTGGGACACACCACGGCTTACACTGGAGATGTTTTTGTTTGTTCGTTTTTAATTTTCTTTTGGTGGGGGAAGTTGCAATAGCAGAGGGCACATAAGGAAGGATGGGGAGGTGAGTGGGCTTGGGATGCATGGTGGGATATTCACAGTGAATCAATAAACAGTTAAAAAAATTAGTGCTGGGGACCAAACATTGGGTTTCATGCATACTAAGCAAGAATTCTCCCACCTAACACCCCAGCCCTTTCCCAGCCATTCCTCTCCCTCTCCCTCTCCTCATTTAGCTGAGGGAAATTTGCTTATTATTAATGTTAAGTTTACTAGTCACGAGTAAGAAGCAGACCCATCCTTTTCCTGTTTAAAGGGGAAAGCCTGGCCCCTGGTTTATGGGATCAAGGCATCATCTGTTTTATGCTGTCCTGGGCTTCTAAGCCAAGCTTGCCCCGGCTGGGCATGGTGATGCAAGACTGAAGCAGGAGAACGGCTGCAGGTCTGAGGACCCCATGGAAACACTCTGTTTCAAAACAAACAAACCCCACCTGGCTGACAAGTGGAAAGATGAGTGGGCAGTGAAGAGTGCTGCTTAGTCCAGAGGACCCGGGTTCGATTCCCAGAACACACATGGCGCCTCACAAGTCTGTAACTCTAATTCGGGGGGATGTGACAACCCCTTCTGGACCCTGAGGGCACCAGACATATGTGTGTGTGCAGACATACATTCAAGCATACACTAATACATATAAAATAAATATTGAAAACAAAAGAAAACTATAATCATGGAAGTGAGGGTCCAAGTAGGTGATGGGTGCAGGAAGGAACATTCACTGGGCCCACCTGGTGAAGGTGAGGCATGGATACAGTGCAGACACAATGTATACAGTGCAGATACAATGTATACAGCGCAGATACAATGTATACAGCGCAGACACAGTGCATACACTGCAAATACAATGTATGCAACGCAGATATGATGTGTGCAGTGCAGATACAATGTATACAGTTCAGATACAGTGTATAAAGTGCAGATACAATGTATACAGTGCAGATACAATGTATACAGCGCAGATACAATGCATACAATGCAAATACAATGCATGCAGGGCAGATATGATGTATGCAGTGCAGATACAATGTATACAGTGCAGATACAGTATACAGTGTGGATACAATGTAAATAGTGAGGATACAGACCTGATACAGGAACATCATGGGAGAGGAGAGCAAAGAGGCAAAGGGAACTGGGGATGACTCTGGCAGTCATCCAACCTACAGATGTAACAAGTCCTCAGGGTCTGGTAGAAATGCAAGCTTTTAGGCACCCCAGAATGTGAATCTGAGCAAATCCTCAGGGGTTCCAGCGGCTAGCTCAACTTCAAGTTCCACGCCCTTGATTTACAGACAAGACAGGAGGCCCAGGGTCCAGCCACAGTGCCCACAGAACTTTAGCCTTCAAGATGTGAATCTAGGAAAGCAAACTTTCTCGCTGCTTGGTTCAGATTCACAGCAGTACCCATTTTCCAAAAATCCAAACTTAACAATAAATATATTTAAACAAAGTATAAGTGACATAGACCTGGAGACCATGGGCTCAATAGCTCCATCTTCACTAAATAGTTCACAAAATCTCATACAGAAAATGGAAAGAGCTGCCCAGGGGAAGGCGCCAGCCTACCATTCTAGACTGGGCAGACTGGCCACGGATGAGAAAACAACTTTTCCGGGGGAACAACAGACAACAGACTAGGCTTTGATGGAGTACAGTCACTGGTCATCAACCTATGGCTAATGGGATGCGAATTATAGAATGTCCACTTTTTCATCTAATTAACAAAGCCATTTGTACTCTCCCAGTCTGATTGGCCACAATTACATCACCGTAATTGAAAGCAGATGAAACGAGGCTCACAGATGGCTCAAAGCCACTTCAAGTCCAGCTGTCCCTGACTGCGATTTGCAGCCTTCACCTTCTCTACATTTGTTTGGAACTCGGCTCCGCCACTGCAAACAACAGAACAGGGAGCCAGGAGCTGAGTGAACAGCAGCTTCCTCAGCCGTTCTTACTGACTAGATCCACAAGACTGCGTTCTGAGGTAGTGAGGTCGTCACATCTGGAAAGAGCGGTGGGTGGAAATAGAACCTGAACCAGAAGAACATGGTGACCCTGCTCTCAGAATTCCACCCTAGTTCCTGGCAAAGGAGGTCTTGGAGAAAGGCCTTGAGTTCCTTGAGCAGAACATCAGGGCACAACGGTGGTGGCAGGTCTATGGTCAGGCAGTCGCAGGCAGTCCTGGGCTCTCGAGGACCTGAGGTTGCCCAGCAACAGGCAGACGGCTCTGCTGCCCCCTCAGCCCTCACGTGGGAAGGACATCAGAAGTTGTGCCAGTAGAGGTGTTTCTCAAAGACTAAATTATTTCACGTATGTGGGTGTACAACACGTGAGCCTAATGCCCTTGGAGGCCAGAAGAGGTCATCAGATCATCTGAAGCTGGAGTTAAAGACGGTTGGTGAGTCATCATGTGTGTGCTAGAAATCGAATCTGGGTCCTGTGGAAAGCAGTCCGTGCTCTTAACCACCGAGGCACCCTCCAGATCCCGTTCTTTCTTCTTTAAACTGATACACAAAACCATAAACATTGTACAAATTAATAGGGCACTGAACTGTGCTCCATATCAAATACATAAACTGTTCCTAGGAAGCAGCAGGACTGGCCTCCTCAGGACACATTCCGGTACACCTGCGCTGCCTGCCACAGAGGCTGTCTCTGAGCATCCATTGACATCCCTCAGGATTCTACGTCACTACGCTGAGTAAAACTCACTGCCTCGAGCTTCCTTCTCTAGTGCATGCCTGGATCCTTCCCCAACACACACACCAGTCCTCCCTACAGCCACTGCTAAGCCAGCTATCTTCCTCACAGCAGCTCTGACTGACTCTGCCTCTGTTTCCTCTCTGCCTGCGGCTCCTGCAGTGTGCTTGGATGACAGCTGTCTGCAGTAAAGGCGCTCTGCTTAGTTACACGCTGCACATTCCTTCCAGCCCGCCAAGGGAGCAGACCCGGGGAGCACAGCTCAGCTCCTGCCAGCTTCCTGGAATACCGCACAATGTAAGCAACCTCCATCCTTCCAAATACCCCACTTTGGATACCACATCCGCTGTGGAACTTGCCCCCAACCCCCCGGCCACAGCACACATCCCTCCTACTTTATTAAAAGTTCATTATGATAAAAAAAAAATTATGTTGTGCCTTATTTCACCGAGTAGCTTCGGTAGCCCAGACACTGTGAAGCTCCACCCACTTTGTCCATGTACAAACTAACTAACTAAATGTAATTAAATAAAAAAAAAATCCTCCCTTGTTACTTACTGTCAGGTGACTTATACAGTATATTTCCTATGTTTGAGCGTGTTGGGGTGCGCAGAACCTAGGGCTGTACACACGCTGGACAAAACTAAAGCGTTCAGTCGCAACCCTGGGCCTACACAGCAATTCACATGCCGTTTTGTCTTAGAAGATATTTTTGATATTTTGTGAGCACCTTGGCAGAGAGAAACTTGGCAAACATTATCAGCTGTCTATACTTTAATGCGAACTGCTCAAGAATGCTCTTTAGGAAGCACCTATCCTCACAGAGACTAGAAGCACGGGGGGGGGGGATCCCGGGGAGGGGGACCACCTACTCGGAGGAGAAGAGAAGGGATGTGAGGGGGGATAGTGGGAGGGGGTGACTCAGAGGAGGGCAGAGAGCAGGATGTAAAGTGAATAAGCAAAAAATAATTAATTGATTAAAAAAATAAAAGAACGTTTAATCGATGGGACGGAAAAGGTGTGCACCACCAGATTCTCTCTGGAGTTTTGGTAGAAGACCGTTTTCTGGAACAAGACCATTCTTCATCTAAACCTTCTGAAATCAACATGCTTGTGGGATGAGTCAGCAGTTAGGAGAAACTGGCTGCTCTTCCAGGGGTCCTGAGTTCAAATCCTAGCTCCTACATGTTAGTTCACAGCAGCCTGTAACTCCAGTCCCTGGGGCTCAATATCAATGCCATCTCTGGCTTCCATGGCCACCAGGCATATGGCGCACGGATATAAAAGCAGGCAAAATACTCATACACATAAATTAAAGTTAATAAAAATGGTTATCTAATAGCGTTTCTCCTACAGGCAGGTCTCCCACCACCCATGCCACAGGACTTGTACCTTGTACCATGGGGCATCACGAGAGCTCTCAGTGCCTAAACGCAAGGCACAGCTATGAGCTACAAACCTTCATTACTGTAAGGGAGTAAAGTCAATGAACAAATGTTTAATAATAGGGCCATTTATGGGAAAGAATTATCTGTAGTTAATTTTAAGAAGCACACATGCCCACAGAGACAGACATAAATACACATATTCAAAAATTAAGCTGGACATGGTAGTACACACATTTAATCTCAGCACTCAGGAGGCAGAGGCAAGATGTATGAGTTCAAGTCCAGCCAGGGCTATATAGTGATTGCAGACCAGCTGAACCCTGTCTCCAAAAAGAAAAAAGAAAAAAAAAAAAAAGAAAAAAAGAAAAAAATCAAATACACAAAATAAGTTTAAAATGCAAAAAGTAAAGACATATATTTAAAATTATTTCTTTTTACATCAAGTATTATGATATTATACTGTTCATGGGCATTTTATTTTTCTTCATAACAAAATGATTTCTTAGTCCTGTCTATTGATCTCAGCACTTGTGTGGCAGAGGCCTCAGATCTCTGTGAGTTCAAGGCCAATCTGGTCTACATAGCACAGCTAGCCAGTGCTGCATAGTGAGACCCTGTCTCAAAGCAACAATAACTAACTAAATAAATAAAGAGGAAGATTTCTTAATTTGGGTTAAAATACTTAAGTGCAGGCAAGGAACGATTCACAGTGATTCAAACTTCTGCATCTTCAATGAGACATCTACTACACCCTTTAAGTCAGATGTAACCAGACAAACCCACTCCCTTTCTATCTTCCCCAACTCAGGGCTGGGGGGTGCAAAACCTAGAAATAATCCTTAATCTTTGCTTTCTCTCCTCCCCAAATTTGTGTGCAATCTTTCCAAAGACTGTAGATGCTAACATCAAAACAACTTGGAGAGGAAAGTGTTTATTTGCGTTATAGGTTATCATCCTCCATTGAGAAAAGCCAAGGCAGGAATCTAGAGGTGGGCACTAAAGCTAAGACCGTGTGTGTGTGTGTGTGTGTGTGTGTGTGTGTGTGTGTGTGTGTGAGAGAGAGAGAGAGAGAGAGAGAGAGAGAGAGAGAGAGAGAGACAGAGAGACAGAGAGAGACAGAGAGACAGAGAGAGACAGAGAGTGAGAAAGAGAGAAGAGAGGGAAGAGAGAGGGAGGAGAGGACAGAAAGACAGAGAGACAGAGAGAGGAGAGGAAAGATAGACAGAGGAGAGGAGAAAGAGAGACAAAGAGACAGAGAGAGAGAGAAAGAGAGGAGAGAGGGAGGAGAGAGATGAGAGAGAACGAGAGGAGAGACAGAGAGATAGAGACAGAGAGAGGAGAGGAGAAAGAGACAGAGAGAGGAGAGGAGAGGAGAGAGACAGAGAGAGACAGACAGAGAGAGAAAGAGGAGAGAGGGAGGAGAGGAGAGAGATGAGAGAGAGAAAGAGAGGAGAGACAGAGACAGAGAGAAAGAGAGGAGAGAGGGAGAAGAGGAGAGAGATGAAAGAGAGGAGAGACAGAGAGGCAGAGAGACAGGTAGAGGAGAGAGAGAGAGAGAGAGAGAGAGAGAGAGAGAGAGAGAGAGAGAGAGAGAGAGAGCACTTCCTACCTCGTTCGGCCCAGGGAGGAGTGCTGCTTCCCGCCTTGTTCTCTATGGGTTGCACAGACTGCCTGTAGCCCAAGATTCTCTGCCCATGAATGGGACTGCTCACAGTGGGCTAGGCCCTCTCACATTAATAGTCAATCAAGACAGTACCCTCAGTAGTCATGGTCACAGGTTAATCTGATGGAGACAACCCCACAGTTTAAATTCTCTCCTCCTAGAAATATTTAGATTAGTATCAAGTTGACAAAAAATTAACCAGCACAGTTGCTCACCAGAAAACATAAGGGCACCCTAACTGTGTGCTTTTGTGTCCTTGATAATTTGGAAACTCCGCCTGCCTCCTGATTCCTCCATATAGCTCAACTAACTAAAACCCTCTTTAGCTGAAGACGGTTTAGTGGCTCAATGGTTAGGAGCATGTGTTGGCTTTTCCAAAAGACCAGAGTTCAAATCCAAGCACCCATGTTGAGTGGCTCAAAACTCAAAACTGCCTGAAACTCTAGTTCTAGGATTGTCTGGGGCACCCCCCCACACACACACTATTTTGAAAAAGTAAAATAAACACGTTTTACAAACCCTCTCACCAAAGGTATTAGCCAAGGTCAGAGGTAAAATGCTTGTCCATCATGTGTGAGGTGCGGGGATCCATCCCTCACACCACATCAAAATAAACCATGTGGAGGCTTTCATCATGAGTTTTAGCACTAGTTAAGATTTGTAGTGAGCTCATCTCAGTCTTTGGGTGGAGAGGGCAGGAGAGGCTGGCAGAGACCCTCTTTGTTCTCCAACTTCAGTCAACAAAACCTTAGCAGACACTCGAGCTTAGCTCTTCCTTACTTGCTATACATCCATCTAGAATCTTCTCCTCCTCTGTTATATGGGTCATAGCTCAAAGACACACAGTCCCCACCATCGGCATAGCTAAAGAAGCATCTACAGTACTTATGTACTCCCTTTTTAGGACTCAGCGTGATTTTCCTCAGAGCCATTAATCATTCTGAAAACATATATATATATATATGTGTGTGTGTGTGTGTGTGTGTGTGTGTGTGTATACACACGCGTATATATGTGTGTGTGCATACACACACAGACATACATATATGTATATATATGCATAAATATACATATACTATGTACATACACATACATATGTGTATGTGTATATATACATATGTGCATGTATGTGTGTATATATACATATACACATACACATACATATACATATATACATATAGTATGCTGCCTGCATCTGCCCTCCATCTTCCCTGACTCAGGAGCACACAAATCTGAATCTGGCACTTGCTTAGTTCAAGATCTCCTTTCTGATCATTGAAAAACGGGGCCATCTATCAGCTGAGACTTCCTTCTGCTCTAGGCCGACTTCTACTTTGTCTGCTCCGTTTTTTCATATGTCGGCATTCCTAAAACAATTCTTCCTGTACCAAATCCAGGCTTCTTTCCATCAAGCCGTGAGTGCGCGTTCCACTTGTTGCACGATGCTACTACTTAGCGCCCTGGGAAGCTCAGTCAACAGAATTGCTATCTGGTCTGTATGAGAACATGATTGAGCTATTTGAACACATCGCTGTGTTTTGACTTTTTGATTTTGAGAACCAAGTAGAAAGTCAACACCTAAGGTGTTGATGTGCGTGCTATAGAATGCCTAGGTTCTGTAGAGCATGAGAGAAAAGTCAGCTCACAGCAGAGCTCCATAGCCTTAAGTGAAACATCGCGTGACTTAAGCTGATATATTTATTGTAGGGGGAGGGGAGGGGCATTAGCATTAAAGACCAAGGATCAGATGCTCTAGGTTGGAAACTACTCCTAAGTGAGAGTCTGTCATAGTGAGCAGCATAGAAAGGATTAAGCTCTAAGGAATGGTCCAAAGTCACATTAGCTTGAGAGCTAAGAATAGAGCAAAGGCCACCAAAGGAAGAAGGGACTTCCTGGGCATGGCCCAGGCACAGTTAAACGCAGCGTGACCAGGATCTGAGGCACACAGTGAACTCCGGGACTAATACCTTCCTAGCACTCTGATATGGACACTCAGGCCTTGTTCAGACGAGGGGTTTTCAACCGGAGCAGGTGGCCTGGGCGGAAGCAGGAGAGAAGCTCATGGTGAGGGGTTCTGAGGGGCACTGCACTAAATTCTCCGGGTTTCTAAATGCTCCAGGTTGTTAGCAGCCATGTATAACACTGTTTGAGACAACCTTGAACATAGGCTCTGCCATCACAGCAGTCTACACGCTTCCCTAACCCAAGGCCAGGGAAGGCTTGTAAGGCAGCCACCGCTCTATGCTCAGCCTGGGGAGAAGCAGCAGAAACAGGCAAACCCTTGTGAGCGCTAACCAGGCACAGCCCGGGTGCAACTCCTGCCCACACAGCAGGTGCGGGCTTACTGCCTCAAATGCTGGTTAATTGATCTCACTTGGGTACTGTCTGCTTACCCACTGAGGCAGGTGTAGAGCTCTTCACACGGATGGTGGTCATGTCTGCAGACCACTGTGAGTGTACTGAATCCCTCAGAACCAACACACTTACAAGTGGGTAAAATTAAAAATTTTTTATTCTTTTTCCTTGTGTCCAAAATGAATACGTGGCCAAAGGCACAGTCCCTGACTGTTGTCTGGAACTCATTTTGCTGTATATACAAGCCCAGGTAACCACCTTTCAAACACAAGCCACACCTTGCTATCACCCGTGCTCCCTATTGCTATCACCCGTGCTCCCTATTGCTATCACCCGTGCTCCCATTCTCTCCCTTACCTAGTCATTCTCCCTAGAAGTCCAGTCTCCAGCTCCACACATGTGAAGTCATAGCAGGTATATTCATTCCCATGTGGCTTATTGTGCTGAACAAAGGCTTGTGGATCTCAAGAGCTTCTGCTCACGTGAGCATCTTACTTGGGCTGAGTCCCACGATCTCATGTCAGGAATATTTCAAACGTCTTCAAGAGCTCTTGCAATGATTGAAATCTGATGTCTGTGATGTTTTTAGTTTGACTGAAGCTTCCATTTGTAGCATTAGACGTTTTCGTGGATGCGCGCTTTCATTTCTCTAGGAAGGGAACTGGCGGTGAGGGCTGATCTGCTGAGTTTTACGTGAAAATTGCAAAGCTCTTCCAGCAGCAGCCTCTGCCTGTTTATAGACGGTCTTCCTGTATCCCAGCCAGGATGATGTGTTGGTCATCGTTTTTGTCATGGGTGGGGAGAGATCATTGAACAAACATTGAAGGCTATCTCCCCTCCTCAGCTGGAGTCTAGATAGGTTAATTTCGTCCCAAGTCTTTTCCTTTTTAAAACATTCATTCATTCATTCATTCATTCATTCATTCATTCATAAACAGGTGTTTCTGCCACTGGGAGCTGGCTTTCTCTTTCTACCATGTGTGCTCCAAGGAGTGAACTCCAGACTTGGTGGCAAGTTTCTTTACATACCAGACTGGCCACCTGTTTCTTTGTTAACAAACAATTTTCACTTAATCATTCATAACCAAGCCTAGTTCGACTGGGGTAAGGAATTCACAAAGATTATGAAAGACCAGCATTGAGATGAGGAATCTTGTCCATGTTCACAGAGTGGCTTTCCAAACTCAGCCCTTGATGAGACACCTACCCTATCTAGACTGAACTCTTACATGTAAAAGAAACAAAACAACAAGAAAAAAAAAACTATAGCCTGATGGAGCTGCCAGGGACTACTTCCTGAACACCTGCTGTGCACGCTTCCTCCTCATGGGCTGCTCTGCACCTGAGACACTGGGCGGCACATGACTGCATGTAACTCTAGCTCCGGGGTATCTGATATCCAAGAGCAAGTACTAAGTACACGTCCTGACACAGTCATTAGGCACACCGATCTTTTCCGTGTCCAAGTCAGTGTTAAAACATTCATACTTGTACAGACTTCATTGAGACAAGACATTGAGCCTTTACTAAATAAATTATCTGATATGCTAGTAGTGAAAAACAGTGGGGAATTAAGATATATCGCTCTTTCCTAATGTAAAGGTGTGGCCTTAGTCACTGTTTAACTGTTATCCTCATCAGAGAGTGGCCACTGAAACACGGAGTGGCCACTACCCAACATCAGGCTTACCATACAGGAGCCCTTTAGCCGTTGAGTGCACAAAGTTCACATCATTTCTTGGGAATAAACTGGCTTATTGTTCAAATATTCTAGACACATCACAGATATTACCAAGAAACCAGGAGGAGGATAAACTATTCAGTTGTAAAACCGCATATTCTTCTTTTTGCTGTTAGGAATCTGTTAAATAAAAACAGTCTTTCTGTTTAAGTTTAAGATTTCTGTAGTACCCTTTCAAAGGAAAGCATTCCAAATACATCAGGACCAAAGAGCATCTGTCAGGTAGGAAGGAAAAGACAAGCCAGCCAAGGAAAAAGGTGAGACATCCCCCAAAATATTATTTGTTCCCAACTAACGGTGACAACCGTAATAGGCAGAAACTAAGGTGTCAGTTGAAGCCAAGGCGGGTGATGTTAACTGGTCACCACATAGATGCCACTCAGCGTTTCAATTTCCGTTTAATTTCATTGAGTTTATTTTCTTTGTCCATTTGGTTTGTGACTACAATAAGCTGGCACGTACTGGCAGGAGTGGCACTCTCTTGGGGTGCTGTCCTGCCTGATGGAGTGTCTGGGCCTCTGCCTTCCCAAGTCAGCGACTGACCTCCATCCTTGTAGCTATGGAGCTAAGCCTGAGGACAGACTCCCGGGTCCAGGTTCCAGGCTCAGGTTGGTTATTGAGCAACACGACAGTAGCACTTTAACCTTTACTGTCTGCATAATAGACTAACTTCACCGATTTCATGAAGGCACCATGACCAAATAACTCAAAGCTTGGCTAGTGTTTAGAATAAGGAAGACACACAGGGCATGCTCAAAAATATAATCTCTACCTCATATTTATTAAGAGTTTTTCAAAGTCAACTGATAAACTAAAGTCAAGGACATTACCTTCTACATATGGGATTGCTGGCCCACGCTCCATCTACTTAGTAACTACCTCTGCGTCTCAGCGCCCTTATCCATAACAAGAGTGAATAAGACACCATCTATGAATCTAGTCATCGAACAAAGTATGCTCATTCAATAAATGACTGCTTCTTTATAGATCTTTGAGTAAAAGTTAATTATTATTTTATATGAGGGTAAAATAAACAATCACAATATTGCATCATTATAAAATCCTTCCAAGCCGGGCGGTGGTGGCGCACGCCTTTAATCCCAGCACTTGGGAGGCAGAGGCAGGCGGATTTCTGAGTTCGAGGCCAGCCTGGTCTACCGAGTGAGTTCCAGGACAGCCGGAACTACACAGAGAAACCCTGTCTCGAAAAACCAAAAAAAAAAAAAATAAAAAAAAAAAAAAAAAAAAAAAAAAATCCTTCCAACTAAAGAAGAAACTTGCTTTCCTGTCTGTGCCCAGTGGGTCAAGCCCTGGCTTCCTTGCTCTCTGGTTCCTTGAAGAGTAACCATTCACGGAAGGAGAGAGCTTCAGCTTGACTTTGCGTGAAGCTTTCCATCAGCTGGGGTTCAGAGAGGAAGCAGGAGGCACCCCGACTCCCCAGCCGGGTTCAGGTCCTCTGGGAAGGATGTGAGGAGCCAAGAGGCAGGAAGTTCCTTTCACTTCCTAGCGAGACTAAACAATGCGCGGAAAACAAATCATCCTGGTGTGCGTGTCTCCCTTGTTCATCTTGGTTCGTCCAAACATTCTTTCCCTTTAGCAAATATTTCAAAAGATAATGCTAGCTCAAGTCAAAGCACGCATCTGGGTTCAGACCACTATGGTCTGTGCAAATGGCTTTATTTTGTGCAAATGAGGAAGGTGTGGGATGTAGGGAGGAGGATCAGGTGCTCAAGGCCAGCCTGGCTTTATAGGATGAGAGCCTGCACTTAAGAAAGAGAGAAGGAGAGAGAGAGAGAGAGAGAGAGAGAGAGAGAGAGAGAGAGAGGAGAGAGAGGGAGAGAGAGAGGAGAGAGAGAGGGAGGAGAGAGAGAGGGAGGAGAGAGAGAGAGAAAGACAGAGAGAGGAGAGAGAGAGAGACAGAGACAGAGACAGAGACAGAGAGACAGAGACAGAGAGAGAGGGAGAGAGGGAGAAGGAAGGAAAGAAGAAAGAAAGAAAGAAAGAAAGAAAGAAAGAAAGAAAGAAAAGGAAAGAAAGAAAGAAAGAAAGGAAGGAAGGAAGGAAGAGAAGGAAGGAAGGAAGGAAGGAAGGGAGAGAAGGAAAGAAAGAAAGGAGAGAGAAGGAAGGAAGGAAACAAAGAAAGAAAGAAAGAAAGAGAAAGAGAAAGAAAGAAAGAAAGAAAGATGGATAGATAAAAGGAAGAAAATGTGTGGCGATGGGTGTCAGATCAGTTATAGAATGTTTGCCTAGCATGCCTGTGTCCCTCCCTAGGTTCAAGCCCCAATGTTAAAAAAACAAAACAAAACAACCAACCAACCAACCAACCAACCAACCAAACACAAATACCACTCAAGTACAGTGGCATGTGCCTGTGGTTCCAGCCTCTTCAGAAAGGACAGGAGGACTCCTTGAGCCCAAGGAGTTTGAGAGTGGCCCAGGTAACATAACAAGACCTTGACTAAAAAAAAAAAAAAAAAAAAAAAAAAGTGCCAGAACTACACAGAAAAAGCCCAGTCAAAAACTTCTATGGTCTAAATAATTACTAGTTTCAACAAAAACAAAAGTAAAAGTTAAATGTTTATTTAGCCTCTGTTATGTTTAGAAATATTCACAGAATTACAGAAAAACTTCAAAATGAACGTCTGTCGTTAATCACCAAATCCCACATGGCTACAGAATATGGGACACGGTGACTTGCTAATGTCACATGTCACCGACAGTGAGGATTTGTGCCTCTAACTGTGGAGCCGGGCTCTGAGATGGGTGTGTACCCACCTAGTAGTCCTCCCTGGTGCTGCTTGTGGAGAAGGAAAGGGCTTTGAAGAAGCATCAGGCAGCCCTCACTGTGTCCTGTGAGAACCCCAAGAAGCTGTGGACCAGTCTGTTCCCTAGGTGGGGAGCCCAAGGCTCACCAATACCTCCTCTAAAGGAAACCTGGGAGGGACCTCACTGCCACCATCCCCACAGCACAAGTGGGCAGTAGAATGTGGCAGAACACGATGACCACAGCATGGCATTCACAGTTAGGTTTGGGACAGAGGGCACAGCTCCAAGGTAGAGAAAGAGCCCTGGGTTCCATGTCCAACACCACATAAGAACTGAAAACTTGGTTTCCCCTGCAAGGCTCCCTCCTAGTGATACTCATTCTGGGGTAGACCACACTGCCTTTTGATATCTTAAAGGATGAAGATGATTGAGAGAAAAGACTTAAGTGTTTGGCTTAATGGAGGACATGCTAAGAGTTTTCCCAATGCTCCCAACAAGTTTCCAGACACTGCAGTATAAATCACACCTCAAAAGTCTGCCAAGTTAAGTGAGTTACAATAGAAATAGTTCAGTCTGAGAAACATCAGAAACTCTGAACAAATCATTCAAAGCACTCGCCTGGTGTTTCCAGGCTCAAGGGATCCTATAGGTGGATGAGCCTAGAGACAAGAGCGATCACACCTGGCTTATGTAAGAAAATGTAAACAGTGATTGAGAGAACAAAGCCAGACAACGATATGGCTTTTTCTTAACATTTGTTATTCTTTTCAAAAGTAAAATACCTATTTGCTGACTATGATGGTTAATCTCCACTGTCAAGTTGACATATTTTTACAATCACCCAGGTAACACACCCCAGGGCCCAGAAGGGTGTTCCCAGAGGCTTGATTCCAGAGGGAAGACCTTCTCTGTCTGTGAGCAGATCTCTCCCATCAGTGGAGATGCTGGACGGAATAAAAAGGAGCAGTGGAGTCGAGCATCCGTCTGTCATAACCGGAGCTCCCTCGGTCCCTCAGTCCCTCACTACCACCCTGTTCCCCTCACAGTGGACAGGCTAACCGTGGGACAAGTTAAACCATCTTTCCCTTAAGCTGCGCCCACCAGGTATTTTATCACAGCAATAAGAACAGTAACCAGCACACCGACAGCAAAAAGCTATTTTGCACAGCTAGAGAGATGGTTCGATGGGTGAGAGTGCTTACTGCTCCTGCAGAAGACCCCAGGATTTCCTAACCCATGTCAGGTGGCTCACAACCATCCAAAACTCCCTGAGCGCGCGCGCGTGCGCGCGCGCGCACGCGCACACACACACACACACACACACACACACACAATTAAAAAGGAAACTTCTTTTAAAAGGTTATTTTGAAGGCTTAGACTATTGTATGCCTCTTCGGTAAACTGAATATTTTGGAGTATTATGAAGCCATGGGTTTTCCATTTAGATCAAGGGATATCAGAGCTGAAGGCTAATAGAGAAGAAAATATAAGCCAACTGCGGCCAGGCTGCCAGGATCTTTACAGTCGAGCTCCCAAGAACCACCTCATAGGAAGCCTGATGTCCATTTACATGGAGATGCAAATTTGCACTTTCTCTGTAGAATATGAGTTTCGTGGCATTTTAAGAAGCATGAACAGGTAATGATTGTTTCTAATTAAAAAAAAAACAAAAAGAAATAAAAAACCTGAAATGCTCCAAAGTCTGAAATGTCATAGGAGGAAAATGTTAGTCCTGATCTCATGGCGAGAGGCTGCAGTCCAACACAGGCCCACTGAGCACCCAGGTTATAGAAGACACACGTCAAAAATAATGGGTTTCATGTGCGGGCTTTAGAGCCTGTCTCTAAGGCATCTCATAGGTGCATGTATTTCGAAAACTGAGAAACAAATTCCAGAGCACTCTGGTCCTAAGCAGTTCTTCAGATGCAACACTTCAGCTGTTCTTTACTTGTTATGGAGAGGGCTGGGTTAAGACACAGAGGAGGGGCGGGTCAGAGGGCTCAGTTGTTAGAAGCACTGGTTGCTTTTCCACAAGACCCAATGTTCAATTCCCAGCATACACGGTGGCTAACTCTATTTTTAGGGAATTCAGTGCATTATTATGGCTTCCTTGGGCACCAGGCGCACAAGTGGTGGACAGTCATATATGTAGCCAAAATGACGATACCCAGAAAATAGACAGGTCCAAAAGATACAATAGAAAAACATTTCCTTCCTCCATATGAAATCTGATTTTTTTTCATAACAAAAGAATAAAATGAATCAGAGGGTTTTTGTTTGTTTGTTTGTTTTTGTTTTTGTTTTTGTTTTTGTTTTGTCTGCTTGCTTGCTTTTTAGTTTGGGTTTGTTTTTGTTTTTTGTTTTGTTTTTGTTTTGTTTTTTGAGACAGGATTTCTCTGTGGAGCCCTGGCTGACTCTGAGGTAGCTCTGAAGACCAGTGCAGCCCACATGTACCACCATGCCTGGCTCAAATACACTGACGGTTGTTCTTTATCATTTTGTAAGGAAAAAATTGGTTAAGGTCAGTATATAATCAATCAGAGAATCTATGTGGCTGTTGAACTCAAGTAAAGCCAATTCTCTGATCAAGCAGTGTGATTCTCCATTTAACTACTTTAAATAGAGGTAAGGAGCCTAGGAGTATACCTTTGTTATATTAGGGGTGTGTGTGTGTGTGTGTGTGTGTGTGTGTGTCTTTATTTATACAATGTACAAAACTAAATGAAAAACAAACCAAGAAACAGAAAACTTACCGTCCCCATCTAAGAATAAAACATTTCCTGACAGGCTTGGAGACACACCTGGACAGTTGGGCTAAGGCAGGGGTAGCCTGAGTTAATCACTATCCTGTGCTACCTAGTGAGACTCTTTCCAAGAAAAGAAAGAAGAGCCTGCAAGGTGACTAAGTAGGCGAAAGGTGACTGCCACACAAGCCTGGAAACCTGAGTTTGAGTCCCCAAAGCCACATAAAGTGGAAGAAAGAGAACACCTCCATTGACCCCCATACACAACAACATACCCATGCCTCTAGTTCTCCCCTTCTCCTGCTCCACTGTGGGTGTGTTTGGGGGCGTTATACATGTATACAAGCTCTCGTGAGTGTATGTCTGTGGGCTGGTGCATGTGCATACACCCATAGAGACCAAAGTTTGACGTCAGGCATTCTCCTCTCTTCCTCTCCTCACAGGACCTGGAGATCACTGCCTAGCTCGGCTGGCCGGCCTGTGAGTCCCAGGATCCATCTGTCTGTCTCCCCATCGCTGAGACTGCAGATGTGCAATGACGGGCCAGTTTTTATGTGGGTTCTGGGAAATCTAAATTCAGTTCCTCATGCTTTCTCAGCAAACACTTTATAGACGAACTCATCTCCCCACACCTGCCCTAACCTTTCTACAGTGAATATCACTTGAATTACATAAATCTCAGTTTCTTCAACAGGATGGTTATGACGTCAAAATGCAAGATAGGGCAAAGTGATGTGCACAGGAGGAGTCGGGGAACTGTTAGAGTGGAGAAAAGGCTGGAGATACTATAGTTCAATCAAACCACAGCTACTTGGTCAAGCATGGTAGAATGTACCTGTAGTCCCAACAGTCTGAGAGACTGAAGTAGGAGGATTGCTTAAGCCCAAGAATTCTAAAACACTTCAGGCAGCACACAGCCCATCTACAGACAGAACAACGGACTAGCAACCAACCAACCAATAGCCAAATGTTTGTAGTAAGTTAATAGTCCTCAAAAAAAAAAAAACAAAACAAAAAAACAAAAAAAACACCGCCCAGGTATTAGTACAGTTTAGATGAGTGTCCCCCAAAGTCCCTCACCCCCAGGATGGTGATACTGAGTTATGCTCTACAGGTCTTTTAGGTGGCTGAATCTTCCATGAGGTTATCAGGTTGCTTGGGGATCATGGGACATTGTTTCTCCCTTTCTCTTTGTTGCTCGGCTCATGAGGTGTGATTGACTTGATCCATCGCGTATTCCTCATCAGAGGCCCAAGAAGTGACATCGCTGGATCTTAGCCTAAAACTTCCAAACCCAGGAAGTAACTTTTTCTGTGTGTAAGTTTGATACTTTGGGTACTTTGTCACAATAAAATGATGATCACATAGTTTCATTCTATTTTTATAACAACTAGATGGAACAGCAGGCAAGCCTTTGTTAGATTTATTTTTTTTTTTATGACAGAAAATGAAGCCTGGAGAATTAAAGAAACATCAGCCAAGATTCCAATATTAGTGCCAGAGTCTGCACCACACTCCAGTCGCTGAGTCTTCGCTATGACGTCACACACCCGATGGCGATGGACATTTATCACAACTTATCTTGGTACTATTCCATGTCCCACCGTCTTTGCCAAGATAAGCAGGAATCCATCTAAGCTGCTGTTTCTGCAGTCTTCCTGATAGGCAACTGAAATCACTCTGTTCTGCTCCGGGTCCTGGGTCCTACACGCTCCTCTATTCCAAGGACTCACTCCTTGCTCAGTCCTTGGCAGCACCTGTGGTTGCCAACGTGCCCTGGCAGTCGGAATGCAGATGCTAAACCTCAGCCTCTCAAGTGAACAGGGGTGAACTGGCGTCAAGGGCTGAGCGCCGTCCACTCACAGGCTCAGCATCCCTGCAGCCTGTCGCTTTGTAGTGTTGCACGGCAAAAATAGCTTCCCCACAACCCCGCTGCCTGGTATGCCCATATTTTATCTGAAATGAAAATTTAGGCTTTTCATTCAATCTTTAGAAACATTTTAAATTTCTGAGTATAGTTGTCTTTTAATATCAGTGGGACGACAAAACATAAAGTCTGTAGTTGCCCAGATCTGTGGATGTTTAAGTCTGTTATATAACGTAGTATGTAGTATTTGCATAGAGTCTATGCACATTTACTATCATCTCTTGATTATTTATGACACCTAATGTATTACAAGTATTGTGTAAGTAGCTAATATACTGGGAATAACAACCAAAACATCTGTAGTTGTGTGTACCAGTGCAAATTTTAAAAATATTTTCAACCTAAATTTGGTTACAAATGAAGATACAGAGGCAAGGGTGTGGAGGCTTGGCTTTATATGTGGAACAACTCCGCTTTTGAGAGCCAGTGGCTATAACTGCCAGCGAATCCATGCATATTTATGAGCACAGGGCATCCAAGAAATGTTTTCTGAATGATGAATAAATAAAGCACAGCTTCATGGATGAACAAATTCCACAGGTTAAATGGTGCTTCTCTCCCCGCAATGAAATCAAATATGCAAAGTAGCCCACACAGAAACCCAACAGGCAGTAATGAAGATGCTATGTTCCTTGACATCAGAATATGGATCCGATTTAACCTCCGAAGAGGATTTCTGAGCCCGCAGAGCTTCAAAGGCTAGTGCAGACACTGGCCCCGTGTCATTCACAGGATGCCTGATGTCCATGAGTCGACAGAAACCACCCTGCCACACGGCACATCTGCACTTGGGAACTCGCTTCACTGTGAGAACTGGGTAGAATAACCACCTAGGCATACACCGCTGGTGCCAACTAACTTTACTAGTTAATGGATAAATTAAAAAGCATTTAAATAAGGCACAGATCAAACTGAAGTGTGGGAAATACAACTGCATAGCCAGAGTGTACAGCAGGGCAAGACCTGCTTCCTCCTCAAATGGCAGTAAGCCCAACATGCCGGGATTCTGGCATCAGCCAGACACACAGCGTGAAAATCTGTTTCGTTGTGAGACCAGCTGGCTTTGTTTTGCTTTTCAGTTCCATACACTGTGTTGTTAAAAATCTACCTGCCTTGGAAACTAGACTAAAAGGAGAAGCAGGAAGGTGGATACCTGTGGGACAGCATGGTGGCGTTTAGGCAGTCCTGTGTGGGGATGGGCAGTCCCATGACAGCGTGACTGCTTCTTAGTCAGGCTGTCATTGCTCCAAAGCTTGCACTTCACCAGAGATCTCTTCTGTACTTTTCTACACTGTGTGAGTCAACATAATATGCTCTACCATGAAAAAAATCCCCCTGAAGTCTACAAGGAAAACTTCCAACAGGAATATTCTTTCAAGGCACTGGGGAGATATCTCTCTGTACCTTTCCAAGAACTGAGTTCATATCTGTAGTACCCATGAGAAAAAACCAGGTGAGGTGAAACCTCCCTGCAACCCCAGTGTTGGGGAAACGGAGACAAGAAGACCCTTGACTAGCCGGCCTAGCAGAAGCTATGAGCTCCAGGTTCAATGAGACCCTATCTTAAGAGAATAAGATCGAGAAATGACTCAGGAAGGCACCTGGCATCTACCTGACCTCCGTGTGTGCACAGATGTGCAATGAACCCCTCCCAATGCACCCTCGAAAGTGAACATCAACATAAACTAATAAATAATAAGAATGTATACGTACATTCTTTCAAGCTGTTTATGTAGCTCAGTAGTAAAATGCTTACCAGAGAGGGGGAAATGGAATCAATGAGAAACAGCAGAGCCATTAGGTCCAAAAGTACCTTTAAGAAGGAGAAACCGTGGGGGGAGGGGGAATGATTGGGGAAAAGTTGGGGGGGGGAGAGGAATTATGGGACATGGGGAGGGAGGGAACTGGGAAAGGGGAAAGCCTTTGGAATGTAAACATAGAATATAGAAAATAAAAATTAAAAGAAAAAAAAAAAAGAAGCCATCAACCCAATGAACTCTACAGGGTTCTCTAGGGAAATCCGTGACAAACTTCTCAGGACTAAGATTGCTTTAAAAAGGAAAAGAAAAGAGCCTTTCTCCTTACCTTCTACAGCATAGGCTCTATCAGTAAACCCTCCTCACTATCCTAACTTCTCCCCACTCATTGCCAGCGTACTACTTTGTCAGAAATCTGCAGGGTCTTTCACTAAGTGAGGTGATCAAGTGTTCCACCGTGGTAGCTGGTTTGTATCAACCAGGCATAAGCCAAGACATAACTGAAAAGAGAAACTTTTGAGAAAATGCCTCCAAAACATTGGCCTGGAGACAAGTCTGTGAGAGTATTGCCTTGATTAATGATTGATTTGGAAGGGCTCAGCTCACTGTAGACAGTGACATCTCTGGGAAAATGGTCCTGCATGGTATGGAGAGAGCAGGTTGACTAAGCCATGGAGAGCAAGCCAGTAAGTAGCCATCCTCCATGGCCTCTGCTTCAGTTCCTGCCTCCTTGAGTTCTTGTACTAACTTCCTTTGATGATGGGCTGTCGTATGGAAGTATACAGTGAAATAAACCCCCTCCTTTGGGTCATGTTTGTTTGTTTGTTTGTTTGTTTACAGCAATAGAAGCCCTAAGACACCAGAGACAGACACACAAACCAGCTTGATAGGCAAGCCTGAGTCAGAAGAAATATCATTTATCGAACTCAGTGATGTATCCTCAAGACCACTCTCAGTCCATATTTCTGCACATAAACTTATTAAAACTGTTCTCTTAGAATTTTTAGTAAAAATATACATAGTATAGAATTTACCCCTGAGCTATTTTAAGGCTGTAACTCACTGGCACAGCCATTGCTATCATCTATCTTCAGTACTCTTTTCATCTTGAAAAATTTAAGTTCCGTGGCCATTAAACAATATCTCCCCATCCCCACCTCCTCAGACCCCCCAGAAGCTACCATCCTATTTATTGTCTAGTCCATTGTGACTTGACTAGTCCATGAACATAAGAGCAATCACAGTGTTTTTCCTTTGGTTACTGGCCTGTTTCACGCTGAAAACATCCTCGGGGTTTATTTATGTGATGTCAAGGGCCAGCATTTCTTCCCCTTTTAGGCTGAATAGCCTACTACACATACAGCACACTTCCCTTTGCTCCTTGACTATTGTGAATTATCCTGCAATGAACATGGGTGGGCAAACATCTCTCAAGGTCCCCACTTTGGGGCATACACCCAGACGTGGGATTGCTGCGTCAGTTCTTGAGGAACTGCCCTTAGTGACTGCCCCATTTGACTTGCCCAGTACAAATGCTAAGTACTCAAGTTTCTTCACATCCTGACCATCAGTTTCTTTTCTCCTTGATTTTCTTTTTCTTGTTTTTGAGTAGCCATACTGAGCAACTTTTGTCCTGTTTACATTTCTGGAATACAGCTCACAATTACTCTCAGCCTTGATATCCATGATTTCACATCTGCAGATTCAACCAACTACTGACAAAAAAATATTCACATAACATGCCACTGCTGGACAAGTATAGACTTGTTTTCTATGGGTCTGGAGAGATGGTTCAGCAGTTTAGAGCACAGACTGCTCTTCCAGAGGTCTGGAGTTCAATTCCCAGCAACCACATGGTGGTTCACAACCATCTGTAGCAGGATACAATGCCCTTTTCTGGTGTGTCTGAAGACAGCTACATATACTCATGTACATAAAATAATAAACACTTTTAAAAAGAATATCATCTAACAAGTATCTTCTCTCTTTCTATATTGTTTTAGGCATGATAAGTAATCTAGAGATGGCTCCGTGAACTCCAGATGTGAGTTCCGTGAGTGGTTGTGGAACCAATTGCTCACAGATCCCTAAGGACAGCAGTGCTGCCCTTGGGAGCAGCCTGTAGGCCACTCCAGTTCCCTGAACTCCCTACCTTCTTCAGTCACTGGTCTGAGGGTCCTTGTATGGCCATTTGTTAATTAGAAATTGTGTGTATTCTGTTGCCTGGGCAACTTAGAGAGACCCTTTCAAAATAATATATTTTTAACCCAAAATCCATTTATTGAGAGGGTTTCCCATTATCTTGATTTGGAGTACTTTTACTCCTGTTTTGTCATGAAAAAAACCTCCTTTGTCAGCCTTCTTTTTCCACCTGTAGGCTGACAAGACAGTGGATCAGACAACCAGCAGGCTACCCTTTATGTGTGGGATTTAACAGCATCCTGGGCTTTTCTTCCAACCAGGAACTGAAGTTCTGCACCAGGGGTTTCTTCAGTGTTTCCTCTCCTCCTGTTTCTGGGAGGGATGAGGAGATCCTTTGCATGAGTAATATAGTCACCTCTAAGTATTTTTAAAGGGACAGAGATTTGGCTTGGTGAGAGAATGCTTGCCTGTATCAGACAAATATGTAAATAAATAAATGTGAAATAAAATAAGGATGAGAGTTGGAAGAGGTAAGTATGTGGTAAATGATTGCTTAGTACACACAATGCCCTAAATTTAACCACAGTAAATAAATAAATCATCACTCATTCGTCCTCCAGAAAAAAAACACTATGAAGACTTTAGAATAAAAAAATTGATATGTAAAGCTTTTAAGTGATATTTTTCACCAATGAGTTACTTAAGGAATGCTCTCATGTTACCTATCAGTTTGTATTTAGCTAGCTTGATATTTATGTATTTATGTATTTATTTATAATGAAAGAAAGCATTTTGTCTTGGCTTCTGTTTTGGAGTGGAGCAGTCCATGATCCATTGGTGCCTACACTGTGGGCCTATGACAAGGAGGCACACTGTGGATGAAGTGTGTGGCACAGAAAACACATTCGTCTCATCGCTGTGAAGTACAACGGAGGAAGGGGGAAGCCTGAGAACCAACTACAACTTCTAAGAGTGCAGCAAAAACTGTGAGATCTCCCATGAGGTCCTCTGGGAATTCCCACTTCCTCCACACAGCACCAAGCTCGAATGAAGCCTTAAACACAGATACTTCAGAGAACATCCCAGATGCAAATTATGGCAGGGACAGATTCATACCCACTTAAACATTATAGAATGTTGATACACATGTAGTAAAACATCTCAGGGTACTTCACAAATGTATACAATTTTAACATAATCAGTTAAAAATCTTTTAAGGTTTAATATTTTTTATAATTTTTTTAATTATAATTACACTGTTTCCTCATTCTCTTTCCTCCCTTTAATACCTACCATGCATTGTCCTCAAATTCATGGCCTTTTTTCTTTAATTGTTGCTCTGTGTGTGTGTGTGTGTGTGTGTGTGTGTGTATGTGTGTGTGTGTATTCAACTTGCTCAGTCAGTGTAATTTTATCTGTAAGCATCTGATCTCAGGGCCTTCTGATGGTATTACATAAACAATTAGGGGGCTCGTCCCTGGGGAAAGCTATTTCTCCCACTCTTAGCATTCTTCAGTTGTATTCAGCTTTTAAAGAACAATTTTGGGCTGGGCAGATGGATCCATGGCTAAAGCAGTTGCAGATGAAACAAGAAGCTACAGAATCATCTACCTACATGTGATTTCAGTCTTGAAAGGGAGACAGGATTCCCAAAGACACTGGCTGCCTAGCAAGACTAGCTGTACTAGTGAGCTCTTGGTTAGCCTGAGAGACCCTGCCCTAAAAGAATGATACAGAAAAACTGAATAAGGAGTTCTAACCTCAGGCCTCTCTGTTCACCCTCCCCTAACACACTCACAAACACATGAAGGGGGTGGGCATTTTGCCATATAAGGAAGCATAATCAAATGCTATTTCAGGTGTTTACATTTGGAGGCATATTCCTTTTTATGGACATGTAGCAGGTGGTGCCGATGTAACAGGTGGTCCTGTTCCCCAGTTGGTTCTTGATCGATCAATAAAGATGCTATAAGCCAATTTCTGGGCAGAAGGAAAGAGGCTGGAGTTCCAGGTCCCCACAGGCAAGCTAGCAGAAGCAGGAGAAGAGGGAAACTTTTGCCATGCTTGGGGCGGGGGCAGGGGGGGGGGAGAAAAGGTGACCAGCCGTGTTGAGATCTTGGGCGGAGTGAACATAGGCCATTTCCCCGGGTGGAGATTAGAAACGCAACTAAAGCTGAGGGAAGTTGTGGGTTGCTGAACAAGGAGAAGATAACTGAGCGACTAAAGTTGAGGACAGACTTAAGGTGCTGATCTAAGAATATTGGGAAGGGCATGCTAGCAGTGGGAGATTAGAAGCACCCAGCAGTTGACCCATAAGGCAGGCTGAAAAATAAGTTAGTCTCTCTCTCTCTCTCTCTCTCTCTCTCTCTCTCTCTCTCTCTGTGTGTGTGTGTGTGTGTGTGTGTGTGTGTGCGCGCGCGCGCGCGCGCGCCGCACTTCACCTGTAGATCCAAAGGAACCTGGGTGGGGATGGAAGAGCCGTTTGCCTGGATCGTAAAGCAGGGTAGCAAAAACTACACGCTACATGGATGCATGCCTCTTAATTTGTATTTGGATTGTTTGGTTTGGTTTTTAAGTGGGATCTCATTGTTTTGGTCATGCTGGCCCTAAACGCCAGATCTCCAATGACTCCTCCATCTCAGCTTCTTGAATAGATGGTACTATAGGTCTGTATCAACCTAGTCACCTGAATATGTATTTTTAAAATAAATCTCCAGCCAGACCCAGGTTTGCCTCTGCCCACCTACAGCCCAATATAGCTCTTCCAGCGGGCTCAGGAGGACTCCAACCACCCTGAAATAAAGGGAAAGCTCCTCAGTCATTTTTTTTTATGTCCTTTTGTTTGACTGCTTGTGTTTTTATGTGCTGTAGGCATGAGTTAAGTATATTTCTAAGACAGCGGTTGTGCTTGTGAAGGTTTAACAGTACTGCTGTATTCTAAGAGTTTAATAAAAGACTATATAAGTCAGGAACTTTAAAAACACCCTTAAACTACTATAGCCAAGATCTTGTATTGTGAGAACATTTAAAGATTGCAAAATCTTCCTTTGAGTTTCCACGAGGGGAAATTTCAAAACTTACATCTCTCTGGTGCTAGGAAAATCAAGACTGTATATTTCAAAATATACAACTTCCTGCTGGAGGCCTTTGCCTGGGAAGAGTCTGCACCCTTCCCCCCCTCTGGTTCACTCTTTCTCTTTCTTTTCTCTCCCGTTCTCCATCCATCCCCCTCCCTTGTCTCCCTCCAAGGAAAGCGGGCAAAGAACCTGCAGACCAAGCAAGGCTGGTAGAAGGAACCCCAAGGGAAAAGCAATTCTGAGTGGTTTGAAGGGAGGGGCCCTACAGGCAAATGACTGGATGGTGTAGGGTGTGGGGGTATCACTTCCTTTGTGCCTTCTCCCTCCGGCTGAGTTCTGTTCTCAGCAATACAGCTTTCCCGTGGAAAGCAGAAGTGGTCCTCCCTCTTCAGAGAGCCTCTCAAACACCAGTTTCTCCATTCCCTTGGCCTCATGGGAGTTAACAGTTACAGGAAGAGTGGGGTACCTACTTGGATCAAGCAACAAGTAGCCTTCAGGACTTCAGGAACCAGAATGACCCACCTCTGCATTCTCCACTGTGGACTCTCCGCACTCAGAAGTATTACCTTCAAATTGGTATAGGTTCACAACAAATGTTTTACCAGTATGGAGTGAGGTGGGAACTAGAGGTGTATCCAAGAGTAGCTTCCAATCAGGAAGGTGAGTCCCTGGAGTCAGAAATGCAACCAGGGACATTTTGGATGCTTACAAAAGGTGAGATTGGGCACAAAGGGAAATAATAACTTTGAAGTTTAAACTGTAAGAAAGAAAATAAAACAAACTGAAAAATAGTCCAAGCTACACACATAGGAAGGCTCCTCCTTGGTCAATAAGACATTTAGGAAATTGTCTCTCAAACTGATGTGTGGCCAGACATGGTGTCACACACCTGTAATCCTGCAGTTAAAAATAGGCAAGCTATATCAGGAGTTCAGGGTCATCCTCAGCTTCATAGTAAGATTGAGGTATGTCTGGTACATTTGATGCCAGGTCTTGAAAACAAGACAAATGACTGTATTTTCGCATCTGTGTAGTTTTATAGGACACTATTTATAACAGCACCAATTAGGAATCTCAGCCTTATGAACTGTGATTGTGGGTACAATAATGAAAACAAGTATAATCTCTTCCCATAATTGGTCAACTAGCATCATGCCAATCACAGGGGTTGGGGGGGGGAGAAGAATGTTTTTGTAAGATGGCAGAAGTCACCCTGGAAAGGCACCAACAGTTGATAAAACATAGTAAAGTCAACAGGACTTCCAGAGACCTGTCCCAACTGTGAATACAACTTTCAAGAAGCAGTTTCATGGCAAACTACAAATTCAATGTCTTATCCAATAAGAAGGATGGAGAAGGAGAGCCAGAGCAAAACAAAGAAAAGATTGAATGACTAAGAATGAAGAGCTAAGGCTATGGCAGACTGCCCTTGCCAGAATTTGATATAATTTTATGTAAGCTTGTTATTCAACATTACAGGAAAGTCCTTTTAGCTATCTCAAGACAAAGACAAGAGAAGGCATAAGTCTTGACACTGACCTGTTACACACTTTCTAATCCCTCAGTTAACCACCCAATATCTATACTTGGGTGTCTTTCCTCAAATGGGAACTTAAATGTTAGAAATGACGACAGAGTTCAGTTTCACAATTTAAGCACCAGGAAACTAGGCAGCTGTAGAAATATTTCAGTATTTCTGACTGGAAAAGGAGCTTCCTCTTCCATTTCCTTCTCTTCATTAAAAGATAGGCAGCAATGACTATACATGGATCGTGAGATGCTGGCTTGCCCACAGCAGACACCCAGAAAGTCAGACACATGGTCTTCTACATGGGTCTTCAGGGTTTTCTGTCTTCATCATGAATGGTGCTCTTATCCTCACAAGCACGGAGAGCTGGTAGAGTTCATGGCCAAGATATTTCTAGCCATGGCAGAGAATTCTTTTGACAGTCCTTGGACATTTCTGGTTAACTACTAAGTGTCATAACCAAGGCAGTTACAGCAGATATACAGGTTGTCACCATCGCAGTTATTATGGACTGTAAATATAGAAGATGGCTTCCTGGAGACCTACTTCTACATATCCCCACACTTAGTTTTTTAAAAAAAACTACCAGATAAGTAAAGAAAATTACTTCATAATTCTCTTTCATAAATGTGTATTAAATAATAAATTTATTTTAAGTAATTGACGACTGGCAAAGTAGGAAAAACTTATATATAGCATCCAAAGACCATTTAACCTCTTAACTGAGACAAGCTCCTGAGTCTCTTTTTCATGTCTGCCCTGGCCTATCCTGTAGGGAAACATGAGGGGGATTCAAATGAAGGCAACACTGAGAAAGCCTCCGCATGAGCAAGCAAGCAAATAAATAATAAACAAACAAAATACAGTCTCATCGTCATTGCTAAGAACTGCTCAGAAAGGCTCCAGACGGGTTCCATTGGCAATACGTCCCCGTTAATGTCCTTCAGTGTTGTGTTAGTCTATGTATCCGAGGGATCCTTGGTCCCAGTGAGCTGTAGCGATGTCTTATGCTGTATATGTGTGTATATTGTGTTTTTATTTATGAAATCAGTGCAGGTTTATATACAGTCATATGGTTTCAAGTAGTATCTCTGTAAGAACTCTAATCTCAGGTGTTTCTGTAATTTATTTCTGAACAGAAACACCATGGGAACTAGTAGGTCTTGAAAGTCTCTGATTTGCAAAGATGTGCAGGACGGCTCTCCCTGCTCAGAGGAAGGCACTAGCCGTGGAAGGGTGGCCTCCCAAAGCTCCCAAAGACTCTAAGAGAAACTAGGGTGACTCCTTCTACAGAAACTGCTTTACCTCCTCCAAGCCACACGGAGAACAGTCCTGACCAGATATTTCCATCGAAGGGTCTGGTGCTATTCTAAAATGCCCTCCTACCCTTGTTACAGAAGCCAAGACAGACGCCCCAGGAGGCAGCCTTCCTTCCTCCTTCCACGTAATCTCCACTGAGCACTTATCAAGGACCAGGTACCAGGACTTCACATGGGACAAGAAAGATAACATTGTTGTCCTGGCGTTGACATTGTCGGGATGAAAAGCCCATGAACGTGGACATATATCAACATAACTGCTACTGCCCCAAGGAATGCTGACTCAGTCCATGGCCCAAGAGGCTGGTCCGAAAGTTCAGTTCTGGTAAATGGTGACTCGGCCAACCGCTCAGTGTTCCTGGCTCCTGACCTCTCTTCCTTCACATCTGTGGTCCTCTTCCGTGGCTGAGAAGGTTACTCCACTCACGCACAGCCTAAGAGACCCACCACCAGGACTCTTGTGAGCCGAATTTTCAAAACAACAACAAAACCCCTAAATCACCCTGCCTTTTTCCAAAATGGATAGGCAACAATCTTAGGGGGAAGAGGGTTTCCTCTCACTTAAGAAGGGCTCAGGGAGCACACACACAGAGCAGAGTCCATTTCCCTAAACCATGTTATGGGTGTTGACTGCACAGAGAGAAAATACCCTACAGCCACCAGCTGAGCTTCAGAGCAAGTCGTCCACGGTCCCACGTCAGGTCGTAGGGCCTCTTGAACTGAGGGGATCTGGGGGAACTCTGGGGCAGCACACCTTTCAGGTATTTACTAAATAGATTTTTCAAAAGTCAGCTAGCTCACTCAGACATGTGGTTTCAGGTTTAAAAAATCACCAAACTGCCAACTACCAATGACCTGCGTCTTTATAGAGAATCAGTTGTACCAGCTAACAAGAAGAATGTCCGAGGACCTTCAGTGTACTAAACCTACGAAGTAGGTTCATTGTCAATCAGGAGGAAACCCAAAGGGGGAACTTCAATAATCCGCAGTCACATACAAACCGGAGAGACTGCATGGCCTAGATTCCCACCTGCATTCTGAACAGCAAGGAAGTTTGGGCGGATTAGCATAATTAACAAAACACACGGGTACTCCAAGAAATAAAGATACAACCACAAGCACCCAAAGTATTGGGAAGAAAACACTACACCAACAGCACAGGGAAGCCACTACAGTCAGTCAAGATAAGGCAGGCGAGTGGGAACTGCCTCACACACCCTTCCCCCATTCTGAAGGAAAGGCATCCCTGAATTCTTAAAATAACTCTAGCTTCCTCTTGGCCACAGCGTCGGACTACTCCTCTGCGGACTGACAGAAGCCGAGCTCCGCGGGAGGTCGAGCTGCAACCTCGGTGGTAGCCTTTCGACTTCACCACCAGGGACCTCAGCCATCAGCCAAACTTAAAGAGGGGCTGGGGGCACCACCACCACCACCACCCCCCCATCCCTGGGGACTCAAGGTCCGGCCGGGAGACTAGATATTGGATCCCAGGTGACTTTGAATCCCCACCACGCTCCCTTTCAGAGTGGACTCAGGCTTCCCTGCCAGGCAAGAGAAGCTAGAACGGGGCAAGCCAGGGACTTGATGCCAAGGTCTCAGGGGCGCCCACCCTGTGCGCACTTCCCACCACGCCTCCGCGCCGCTCTGCTGCGGACACCTGCGGAGTCGCCGCCCCCGCGTCCCCGCGCTCGATCGCGGCTCCCCAGGCTGGAGGAGTCTGAATGCTCTCACCACCAGCGCCACCAAAAAATAGTGGGCGACCTCTGCTGCGGGCGCCGTGGCAGCACCGAAACCCCGGGTCCCGAGCTAAGAAAGCGACCTGTGCTCCGGGTCTATAACCCAGTCTCGGTCAGTCCCTGCCCGGTCCACCCTACGCACCCACCCTGCGCTCAAGTCCCTGACTCACTCGCTCGTGGTGGAAGTTTCGGGGCTGCGGAACTCCACGGTGACTTCGGTTAAAAGCTGCTCACGCGATGGGATAGCCCTGCGGGGCCCGCCTGGGAAGCAGCTGCGGGCCCGGGTCTTAGAACGCGTGGCCGAGGCTCGCGGGCACACTGCTCCGGGGACAGTGCCCGGCCTGCAGCAAGCTACTAGCTGCAGAACGTCAGCCGGGAGGCGCCCAGGCCCGGCTCGGTGGGAGAGGAACTGGCTGTCGCTGGGCTCGGCCCGAGAGGTCCCAGCTACTTCCTGGTGCTCGGATTTGCATACTGTGCTGGGAGGGCGGGGAAGTGACCGTTTGGTTCCTGTCCAAGGTTTGGTATTTGGTATGGCCGTCGCACAGGGTTTTGCAAGCAAACAGACTCTGGAGACCTAGCATGCAAGTTGGGAGAATGGGAACAGCTTCAGAAACAACCTTCTCCCTTAGGGCTGCATGGAAGATGTAGGAGTTCTCAAGGGTCATGAAAACGTTCACCCTACTTTGCTGTTACTTAGGACCCAACTCCTCAACGCACTGTGTGCCTGAGAGCATGCTCTGGTTTCTACAAGTGTTGGGAGCTTTCCAGAGAGAAAAAGGGTACCAGCGAGTCGATGTTTGGAGGAAAGGGGAGTACAGCGAGGGGGAAATCTTTGCTTTAACAGCCAAAACATCAGATTCCTTAAAGGTGTACAAGGAGTGTCCGAGATATTCACTGGATGAGGAGTGAGAACTCGCTATGGAGTTAAAAAGCATGTCAATAGCTGAACGCCTCCAGGAAAATGGAGCTAAGATTACTTATCAAGAACTGCTCTCTGTAGCAGGCTTGCATTGTGGTCCTGGTCGCTGTTACGGCATTCCTAACAAACACTGTGTCCTTGCGTCCCTCTGTGTACACAGTGTTTGGCATACTATAGGTACATAACCAGTGCATGTTATAAGATGGCTTGTTCAAACCAGAGTTTTGACTTGATAAATGCCCCTTACTGAACCAAGGTATACAATTAGCCTCAGTCACCATGAGACCCACTTAGGCTAATCTGACTTCTGTTTTCTGGGATTCCCTAATTGCAGTAAACAGGTCAGAGCAGCTACCTTGTAACAAAGTCCAGTACAGCTGTCATTTGTTACTAAGGAAGGAAGACTAACATTTGCAAGCATAATGATACATCCGATGTCGTTGTTTTTCTTTTCCTTTTCAGACAGGGTTCTCCCTTTGTAACGCTGGGCATTCTAGAACTCACCCGGTAGATTATGCTGGACTTGAAATCGGCCATCTGCCTCTGAGTGCTGGAATTAAAGGTGTGTACGGCATGGCCCGGCCCCTCCATATTTCACTCAACTACGCAGATAAAGATGGTGCCAGAGATTATAATGGAGCTGGAAAAAAAAATCTGTATCAGTGATGTCATCGCTGTCATAGCTCTCTCAGTGTGACAGTGCAAGACAGCTCTGCAGAGTTTGTGATGATGCTGATACCAACAAGCCCGCTCTACCGTTGTTTACCATGAGTCCTGGTGGCGTCAAGAAGGACATAAAGCCAGTGACTCCGGGCACTTAGGTTGAAGTGAGTGTACGGTGTCCACCAGAAGGCCGAATCAGGAAAGAGCACACTGCTTAGAGTGGCCCCATCACTAACCACAGGAATACCTCCTCAACCGGAACCGTAGGAAGGGGGTTATCCCTGTAATGAACAATGCTACTGTCACTGTCCTGCTGAAGAGTAGCCAGTGGGTTCTCAAGCTCCCTAGGTGACTCCGGAATGAGATGCCATCGGGAACCACTGGGAGAGAGAGGCTCAGCCAAATGCAGGTTGTCCATTTTGGTACAACTGGCGTAAAACCTATTGGTTTTCAAAAACTGTGCTTCAAAATGGGAAAGTTCACTTTGCTGAAAGGGTGTGGGAGAATTTTCCAAGGGAACCAGGAGTTCACCCAGATTTTTCTGGGAAGGAGGTGATTAGTGGCTTCTTTGTCATAACCACCACCAGGGTAGTCCTCATGACCGTGCCCTGCTTTTATACTACGTAGGGGGAAAAAGCTCAACATTAATAGGCAGGCTGTCCACATGCCCTCTGTGAAGTCCATGTGTTGGATTTGAACCTTGTCCTGGGTGGGTGACATTGAAGCTCTTTACTCAGTCACTTTCCCAGCCTGAGACACCACAGACAGAGCCTCAGCTAAGAAGCCCCGGCCCTGTTTTGTGTCCCAAAGCAGATGCGGAAGCCCAGCTCCAAACCGCGCTGGTTCTCTGACACTAGGAGGGGCAAACAAGCTACCTAAACAGTACGTTATTACGGCTGAGCCGCATAGCAATGATCATGACACCGGTTACATAATTATTGTTTGAATCTTATTAAGTTAATCTGCCATTTGATGACACACAGAAGGGTACTGCACAGTACCCGCACCACAACAGTCAACTGCACATTAAAGATTGCCTCATCCAGTGCGATTAGAGGGCTCCAAGATCTCTAGGTGCTGCCTGGAAGGAAAGAAGGAGAACCGGTGTGGCCATGTTTCTGCTCTCTGAGGGAAGGAGACTCCACTGGCCTCAGATCTTCACCATGGACGCCCCGCTCTCCTCTCCTTATCAAGCTGGTATCTCCTCACCACCTTAGCATCTGCTCTACCCTAAGTGCAAATTCTACAAATGCCAAGCCGGGTTTCTAAGTGGCCTTATGGTCTCTTGAAACACGTGTTTTAATCTTTAAAATTTTTAAAGTTTTTAAAATTTTAAAAATTTTTAAAATTTCAGAATGACAGGACTGCGTCCAAAGTAACACATGGAATAGTATACATTCTTAGCCCAGCTCCCCCACTCCTAACATTTGGCCATACCTTTGTTCCTCAGCATCTCCGATCTCTCCACCAATCTCTCTGCCTCTAAATGATCTGAACTGTTATCTGACAATTAGAGGAGTAATAATCCTTTGCTCTCTAAATATTTCACCTTCTATTTCCTGAGATCGTCTGGTGGCTGGAGAAATGGTTCTGCCGTCAGGAGCACTCCCTAGCTGTTCTTGCAGAGCACCCTGGCTCAGATCCCAGAGCCCACAGGAGGGCTCACACAAACACCAGTTAGTTCACAGATCTCTCCCTGAGCCCAGGATTCCCCCGTGTGATTCAGACACCATCTTTCTGATAGGGCACCTCTATCACGAAGTGCTTTTTCTATTCCTAGTACACGAGGGCATCCGGGGGCAAAAGGGGTCCATCTCTCCATCTGTCCCCCTACTAGTAAGGTTAACATTGATCACTCAGTTAGGGGGATCAGTTAATTTCTTTCAGAGAGGAACATTGAGATTATAGCTTTTCCATTTCTCACCAAACTTTTACCCACAACTATGAGCATTCACTGATTGCCTGGAACAATTATTATTGCAGAGGCTGTCAAATGTTCCATGCCTATGGCTTTTGAATAAAAAGAGCTTACAGGAATTTGATTGTTAGTTAAAAAAAAAAAAGGATAAAAATCAAGGAGAAAGTCCCCCCCACCCCAAATCAGCCAGTGTTCAGAGTAGTTTCCCAGTGGTTTAGTCAGGAGGTATTGTAAAAATAGCCAGGTGACAGCAGGAATCATCCTGAAGGAAGTTGGCACTGGGGGGAGGATGGCGCTCTCTAGCTACAGGCAGTTCTCTTAGGAGAAAGCGTGGCTGCTTCCAAAAGTAACCCTGATAACACAGACTTTGAACTGAAAACATGGAGAGACACTTGATTCCTGCTGGCAGATGTAGCTCTGGTAATTGTTGCCCTGCAAGTTGACAAGGGCAGATAAGTCTGTTAACATGCAGAGATGGGGGGGTGGGGGGCAGATTTCAGGGAGAGACTCCATGGGCCAAGAGAGGACTGCAACCCCATTCTCAAGCAGGATCAGAAATGCTGCAGGGTCACAGCTACAGAAGAGAGTAGCCACTGACCGCTGTGCTGTGGTGCTCTCCCCCTCCCTCCCTCCCTCCCTCCCTCCCTCCCTCCCTCCCTCCCTCCCTCCCTCCCTCCCTTTCTCCCTCCCTCTTCTCTCCTTCTTCTTCCTCTTTATCCTCTTCCACCTCCACCTTCTTATCATCCCCCTCCTCATCATCATCTCCCTCTTTTTCTTCCTACCCCCTCTTCATTTATTTCTTTTGTTCTTCCTCTTCCCTACTGTGCCAGAGATCAATCCCAGGGTCCCATACAGGTAAGCTAAGGCTAGCCAATGCCCATGCTGAACCCCATGCCCAGCCCCAGCTGTGTCCTTCCAAGTTCTCCTCCTCCTGGGTTGTTATGTATAGTGTGGCTTGAGCCAAGGATTGGATGCAGGGCTTGGCAGCAAGACAGATTGTGCTCTCAGATCTCTAGGGGACACCCTTGGGTCCAGGGACCTTCTGCTTCTCCCAGGCTGGAGCCCGACCTCAGCATAAGCCTCCTGGCTGCTGCTCCTTTCTGCAGTTCTTAAAACACAGTTGTCTGCATTCTATCCATCTCCCTCTACAATCCCTTTTACTTCGTGTTCCAGAGACTAATTTCAAGTATCTAAGCGCTCCTCATCCTCCGTGAGCCTAAGCACCACCCGCAGGACTGCAGCCACCCAGGACGGCTTTCTTAGAAAGAATGTGTGTGTCCTTACCCATGTCCAACATGGTAGTAATTGGAAAACCCAAACCTGCATTTGTTTCCAGGAAAAAAATAGCAGTCTTTAGCATAAATTACTTACAGATGCAGAGAATTATTATTTTTAAAAGAAACAACAAAAATTTCGTACTGAGTATTGTAAAGTATTATCAGTGCTGGCTAGCTTTCTGTTAACAAGCTAACATTATTTAAAAGGAGGGAACCTCAACTGATAAAATGCCTCTATAATATTCTGATGTAGGGCTTTGGCCATGATGTTTCATCACAGCAATAATAACTCTCAGACACCATCTATGCATGAGTTTATCAAATACTGATTTTTTAACAGGAAGTGGTGATACTGTTCTGGTCTTCACAGGGTTCTTACCACATGTGTGATTCGGTTCATGTGCCTATACTGCCAGCATGCTGTGATGCACAAAGAAGAAAGACTTCTCTGGTGTGTCCCCAAGCATGGAAAGGGATGTCTTGTATCATGGCACTGGCATGGCATCTTGTCTGAGATGCCAAGAACTGTGTTCTCCAATTGCTGCTGTTTGGTCATTGTCATAAATATGGCAGTAAAATAGCATCACCCATAATTCAGAAGTGATGTACATGGATGCTTTAGCCCCCTTTCCAATGTGAAAACAAGTCCAGCCTTTTGCTCTGAGGTTGGATGACTCCATATTGATGTCAATTTTTATAGCAATCGTTTTTTTGCTGAATTTTGTTTCATTTGTTTTTAACTTCACATTTATTGAATAACTGGCAATACAACCTGAAACTACTGAATCCCAAATAGATGATTTTTCCCTTTTTAAACACTTGAGTTGTTTAAGTTTCAGCACTAACAGCCCTGATAACTCCCCGATGACAACCTGACACTAGTTTGACAACTCTTTTTCCACTAGGAGTGCAGCAGTTTAATAGCAGGTCTGTTCTCCCGAGGGACATCTTACTGCCCTCTTTTTGGATATGCTGAGCAAACCAAGTGGTGGTAGCAAAAGAAGCATCTGTGCAGCAGTCCACACAGCTGTCGAGGCAGTTTTCAGTACAGGAGTCTAGCCAGTCTTCTGGCGTTTCCACACACCCATCCCAATATAGCTCCCTTAAGCAGTGCACCTGTACTGTGAATCATGCCTTCTGCTGTGCTGGGGCCAGCAGGCACTGACGCTCCATTCTACGTGCTCCACCCAGCTTGGTCATTGTTGGTAGAGGGTGTTACCCTGGCCTGTTGCTTTCTGAGACAAGGTCTTGGGACATAACCAAAGATGGCCTCAAACTTGCAATTCTCCTACCTCTGCCTTCAAGGTACTGGATTTACAGGCATAAACCACCATATCCATTCATAACAACCTTTCATGTTGAGCCGCTGAGAGTCTTTTAAGAGTCTGGCCAGTGCTGCTGCCTCTCATTCATGGGTCCATCTTCTCAGGCAGTGCTAAGTCCACTCATTAAGACCCTCCTGTGTGCCCAGAGCAAGAAGTGTTGTTATATTAATTTTTTCCTTCCTCTTTATTCTTCCTTCCTTCCTTCCTTTCTCTCTCTCTCTCTTTCTTTCTTTCTTTCTTTCTTTCTTTCTTTCTTTCTTTCTTTCTTTTCTCTCTCTCTCTTTTTCTCTTTCTTTCCTTTTTTCTTTTTGAGACTATCTCACTACATAGCTCGTGCTTGCCGTGACCTCATTGTATAACCCAGGCTGACTTAAACTCATGACAATCTTCCTAAGTCAGTATGACTTATCGCATCCAACTTGTATTCAATTCTAAATAAAGTTGTTGACAGAAATCAGAGGAACATGGCCAGTGGAGGATGTTGATAATTTCTTTCTCTTAATAGTTTTGTCTTCATTGGCCAGTGTTATAACATTTATGTGTATATGTATACTTGTAATGGGTATCTGTATTTGCCCATCTTGAATGTTCAGATTCCCAGTCTATAGCATCTTTGAATAAACTTAGCATCTTATAGCACTTATGATTTTGTACTGTTAGAAGACACAAAATGAAGTGGGTGGTGGTGGCCCACACCTTTAACACCAGCACTCAGGAGTAGAGGCTGGCTGATCTAAACCAGCCTTGTCTACAGGTTGAGTTCAAGGATGGCTAGAACTACACAGAGAAGTGCTGCCTCAAGAAACAAAAAACACTCAACAACAAAAAAAAAAAACCTGAAATAAGTCCAAGAAAGACGAAAGCCAATTGAGCATGCTTTGTTTACTACTAGTTCTTGCATATAGCCAGCATTGATGTGAGAGAAAAAGCATGTTTCAGAAACTGATAGAGTCTAACTGTGTGGGAAATGCTGATGTGCTAACCTGAGTATCAATGGCTTGCATCCCCAGAGCATGTCAGACTAACCAGTTAGTGATGTCTTGTGCCCAGGAAAGTGTCATGGAGACCAGTGTGGCTTCATTCTGATCACCTGTCATTGCTTAGCTCTACCTCAGAAAAATGACAGAGCTTTGAACATTCTTTCAGGGCACTTGAGAATCTCTGCTGCCTTCCAGAAGGCGGAGTTCTTCCCAGGATGGGTTTATGGTTTTCTCTGACTCTGGGTGTATCTTTTTGTAGATCCAAGTGTGTATGTGTTCCTCAGAAACCCTATTAGTTTTAATCATTTATTGTTAGGCTTTGAGAATGTCACTCCTCCAAAACTACACCCTCCTGTGATAATTCACCATTGGCTCTTACATAAGGAGTCTCCAGCTCTGATTGATAGGTAAGATTCAAAGGTACAGAAGAAAAGTCCATCACAAACTTAGAATTTCAGACAGTTCTTATTTACCCTTACTTTGCCACAAGTGAGTCTTGACTAAACTAGCATGATTTTGAAACTGGATAGCAATTTTTAGGATCCAGGGGCTATAGAAGAGGTTATTCTGCATCAATTATACTTTCTTTGACTTAGTGCACTGTGGAGAATCTCATCAAGCCTGTTCACGTCCTGGGGATGGAACAGTCGAGTAGCCAGTTTTCTAAGCCATTGGTTAGTGCGTGATCGTCAACTTGAGTAGATAAAGAGACCAGGTTTTAGTGAGACACACTCCTTCAAGTGGCTGGGAAGACATTTCCAGAGATGATTCACGGAGAGGGGCAGTTTTTGAAAGCTGTCAGCACCATCCCATGGACTGCGGGTCTACAATGAATAAAAAGGAAAAAGGGGAGACGGCAGCTGGGCTGCAGCATTTTCCTTCCTCTGCCCCGGACTGTCGAGATGTGAGCAGGCCGCTGTCATGAATTCCTACTGCTACCACGCCATTCACTCCATGAAGAACTGGAGCCCCTCAAATCATGAAGAAAAAGAAATTCTTCCCCACTGAAGTGGGAATTTCAGTTCAAGGCAATATGAAACATATCTGGGGGGCTATTAAAGAGATTTTAATATAGATTTTAAGCATGAAAATCAAGAGAGAGAGGCACCCTGGAAGAAAGGCATACCTGATACCAAGGATATGGACTTCTCAGTGTCTCAATGGAGACATGTATTTACAGTAGCTATATATACTATTCTTGGCTTTTGATGTTACATCTCTAAGGGTTGCTAAGGAACCTAAATGACATAGTATGGCAGTTCCTGTGAATTGGTTAAGATTAAGGCTGACCACATCATAAATCCTTAGGTCACAAGGATGTTAAGGAAGTTTAAAGTTTTTTTTAAATGTTATGTTATTATTTTGTATGTATGGGTCTTTTGCCTGCATGTATGCCTGTGCACCATGTGTATAATGTGCACTCAGAGGCCAGAAGTGGGTGTCATATCTCCTAAGGTGAATTACACAGAACTGTCAGCATGGGTGATGGGGATTGAATCTATGTTCTTTGGAAAAGCAGCCTTAAACACGGGAGCATCTCTCCAGTTCCCAAAATGATTTTATTGTAAACAAAAAGTTCAGTTTTGTTTGTGGGATTCCTAGAAAATGTTTCTGAAAGGCGATAGGCCATACTTGAAGACCATATAGACTTAGACCTTATTCATGGTTCATTGTTAACATTCTCTATATAAAAGGAGTATACTTTCAATATCAACAACTGTCTTAAGTTAGAGTGTCTATTGATGTGATGAAACATTATGACCAAAAGTAAGTTGAGGAGGAAAGGATTTATTTGACTTATATTTCCTTAATGTGGTCTATCATTGAAGGAAATCAGGACAGGAACTCAAACTGGGCAGCACCTGGAGGCAGGAGCGGATGCAGAGGCTATGGAGGGGTGCTACATACTGGCTTGCTCACCATGGCTTGCTTGGCCTGCTTTCTTATAGAAGAACCACCAGCCCAGCAATGACTCCACCTATAATGAGCTAAACCTTCCCCATCAATCACTAAATAAGAACTGCTCCACATTCTGGCCCATAGCCTGATCTTATGAAGGCATTTTCTCAGTTGTAGTTTTCTCCTTGGGAATGAATATAGTTTGCGTCAAGTTGCCATATATGTAGCCAGCACGACAGCCTTCACAGCAAAGGTTAATTGTTTTGAATTTACTTTTTACATTTATTTATTTATTTGTGTGTATGTGCAAGTGTGTATTTGTGCACACACACACACTTGTGCTGGGAGATGATTTTGTGAACTGTGTTCAGCTGCAGATTGCTGTACCCAGAGATCTGGTTGTAGTCCAGACATTGGCATTGCCATGATATTTGGAGCATTTCTTGTCTCAACGATATGTAAAACTTCTTTTCATCATCTCTGATTGGTTAGTAAAGAGCTGATGCAGCCTGTGAAGGGGCAAAAGAAAATAGGGCAAAACTTCTGATCCTAGGCAGGGGGTCCCAAGGAAGAAGGAGGAGGAGGAGGAGGAGGAGGAGGAGGAGGAGGAGGAGAGGAACAAGAAGAACAGAAGAGCATGAAGAACAAGAAGAAAAAGAAAAAGAACAAGAAGAAGGAAGGAGGAGGCGGGGGAGGAGGAGGAAGAGGGGGAAGAGGAAAAGGAGGAGGAGGAGGAGGAAGAAGAAGAGGAGGAGGAGGAGGGAAGATTCATCCTAAGCAAATGGTAAGGGGATTCTCCAGGAGGTTATCATGAGGGGAGGATGGATGGAGCAGGAACAGGAAGCAGCCAGGGCAAGAGGAAGATAGCAGGTGTCTTAGTTAGGGTTTTACTGTTGTGAACAGACACCATGACTAATGAAAGTTCTCTAAAAGACAATATTTAATTGGGCCTGGCTTACAGGCTCTGAGGTTCAGTCCATTGTCATCAAGGCAGAAACATGGCAGCATCCAGGCAGATATGGTGCAGGAGGAGCTGAGAATTCCACATCTTCATCTGAAGGCTGTTAGTAGAAGACTGACTTCCAGGCAACTAGGGTGAGGGTCTTAAGTCCACATCCACAGTGACACACCTACTCCAACAAGGCTATACCTCCTAATAGGTTCACTCCCTGGGCCAATCATATACGAACCATCACAGCAGGTAACACCAAGTGGCTGGGAAGTGACTAGGCAGTAGGCAGCCTTAAAGGGTTAGAATAGATGACTATATGCCTAGCATAGTACCTGAAGCTTATTAATACATTTTTTAGGTCTCAGTGTTTTTTATTTGGGAGCTAAAACAGGCTAGAGAAGGTGTACAAACACAGTCATTACTTGGGAACAAAAGGGGTGAAAAGAGACATTGACATGTCTGTGTGGGCCTGTGGAAGTCGGAGGGCCACCTGCAGGAGTTTGTTCTCTCTTTCCACCATGCTGGCACAGGGTTGACATCAAGTCATCATTCTTTGTGATAGATGCTTTTACCCGCCGAGCCATCTCACCGCCCAGTGCATTTGCCCAGATTTGTTGGGACATAGAGTAGAATGATATGAAAAATGCATGAAGAAAGGAATTTTAAGCCAGTTAAATTTAAGAACAGAGCTGAAGAAAAGAAAGTTTCTGTAATTGTTAAAGAGAGTAGGATCGTTGCCGTATAATGCTGGGCTTTAGCGAAGGTGCATTGAGGATGAGACCCGACTCACTGACGGCTCCAAAATGATAACAATTCAAGTTCATTCATAGGGGGAGAGTCTGAAAGCACCCAGCCTTCCATGTATTCTGCTGGAAAACAGCTGCCTCGGAAAGATACAGGCTCCACTCTGAAGGTATGCAGAGGTCACTGTAGCCGTGGCCCAAGAAAGCCAGTCTACAGATGACATCCTTTCTACTGTTGTCAGGGAAGCACACATATGCAAGTGTAAAGGTGGCATGAAGCCTTGCACCCAGGCTCCGGGAGCTGAAAGGTGTAACAGAGCCGTACAGCTCATGTTATAGGCTGTGCATGGAGCTTGGATGGTAAACCCAAGTTACAGTGCAGATTCCAGGCTATCTGCCGAAGGAAGGAAGCTGAAGGCTCGAAATGGAGCTAGCTTAAGAGAGCTGTATTAGCTAGGGTTCTCTAAGGGGACAGAATTGATTAAATGCATATATGTGTGTATCAAAGGTAGATTTACTAAATTGGCTGACTGTGTCTAGTGAAGTCCAACCCTGGCTGTTTTATGACAGAAAGGGTAAGAACCTGGTAGCTGTTGAGACCATGAGCCTGCATGTCTCAGCCATCTCAATCTGCCACAGGAGTCTAAGAAGATTTCCTGGAGAGCTAATGATCTTAGGTCTGTGTTGGAATTTCAACGAGGTTAGCTCTGAAATACAGGCAACGGGACGCTAGCCAGCGAGGCCCAGAAGCACAAGGCGAAACCCGAAAGCTTCCTTTTTCCGTGTCCTTCTATGTGGGCTACTCCCAGAAGGTGCGCTTTATATTTAGGGTGGATCTTTTTGCCTCAACGAATCTGTTCAAGCAAATCCTACATAGGCATGTTCAGCAGTTTGGGTATTAGCTGATTTCAGGACTGGCTAGTAGACAACCAAGGTCACAAGAGGTCACATATGATTCAGGCTCTACTGCTGGAGGATGAATCTCCCCTAAATGATTAAAAGCCAGATGAATCTCATCACGAGCCAAGATGCCAGGGACAGAGTTGCAGGGGGTTGTGTTTGCCCTGCTAGGTTTTGGTCTTGGTTTGGTCCAATCTTTCCTTGTTACCTTCTGACTCCTCTCCTCTAATATATGTTGAAGATATACAATAGTTTTTAAGAACTGGTCCTCACAGTTATGAGTTTGTCTTGAGTATCAGAGTGACTCTGGACTTTCAAATGGTGTTGGAAATCTAAGACTTTTGAATTTGAGGTGAATGCATTTTGCATTATGAGATGACCAGGAGCCTGGGGGACTAGAAGCAGGGTATGGTTTATATGTAAAGTGTCCCAACGGGCTGATTGATTTAAACACCTAGTCTTGAGTGGGTGGTGCTATTTGGGGAGGTGATGGAACTTTAAGAGGTGGTGAGCGGGCGGTGGTGGTGGACGCCTTTAATCCCAGCCCTTGGGAGGCAGAGGCAGGCAGATTTCTGAGTTCGAGGCCAGCCTGGACTACAGAGTGAGTTCCAGGACAACCAGGGCTGTACAGAGAAACCCCAAAGGTATATGGACCATTCAAAGGTCAAGAGAAGCAGTCAAGAGAATACATGTGTGTGTTCATGTGTATGTGTGTGTGTGTGTCTGTGTCCATATATTCAATATTCTCTGTCTGTCTGTCTGTCTGTCTGTCTGTCTGAGAGAAGAAAACACTTACCTTTGAGTTGACATGTGGGATTAGAGAGGTTGAAACATTGAATCACATGCTATCAGCAAAGTGCCCACTATACTGAAAAATCTAGGGATGTGTCACGATGATAGCTCCAGTCTGAGTGGGTCCGAGAGCATTCTGCTGATGGCATTTAGTTTTTTCTCATGGAACCTCAGGTTGTTTCCCCCTAAAATCTTGAACTGACTAGGTAAGACCCACCTGCAATGTGAAAGAGAATCTCCTTTTCATAAAAGCTATTATTGAACGAAATATTAATTAATCTACAGAATGCCCAAATCTGAATGGGGACTTCGGGGGTTTTTGATACTTGAATTACAGGCTGGAAGCATTCATGGACTCAGTTCCCTTTCTACAGTGCCTTCCTTCTCTACATGGATAATGTACCTAGCATTATTTTATTTTAGTATTCTTTGACAATTTCATACACATACACAATGTATCTCGATGATATCCACTCCCTCCTCCACCTCCCCCTAGAGCTTCCTAACACTTCCTCCCCCAAATTCTATGCTCCTTTTCTTAATTATTAATTTTGATAACCCACTGAGTCCAGTTCAAACCCGTATGTATATGGGTGTTGGGCCAGCCACTAGGATATGGGCAGCCTAGCAGAGGCCACACTCTCAAAGAAAATGACCCTCCATCTCCCAGCAACCATCAAGGTTAACTACTAGTAGCCTCCAGGTTGGGGGTTGGAGATCATAAAGCACTCCCATGTTCATGCTGGACATGTTCATTGGCTTCCTCGTACATTGCTCTCCTGTAGATACCTACAGGCACTGTGAGCTCATGAGCGGCCATGCCCCTAGGTCTGCATTTCACAGCTCTCTTCCCCAGTCCTGCCATTCCCTCTTCTGTGGTGTTTCTAAGCCTGTGAGGTGGGGGATATGGAGGGGTGCCGACATAAACATCCTGCGGAAGGCTGAGCAGGTACAGTCACTTGACCAGTTATTAGTCTCTGCATTAACCAGTGACCACACAAAAAGGAGCCACTCTGATCAGGGCTGAAAGCAGCACGGGTCTATGGGTATAGGGATAAACAGCTAGAGGCAGTTCTGCCAAATGCCACGTATCATGTCAGCTATGCCAGAGCAGCGCTCATGTTACGCACAAAATTGAGACCTGCTCAAAATCACATCAGTGGCGAGTGGGCACCGGGAGTCTGTGATTCCTCATGACCTCAGTTTCCATTCAGCGATGTGCATTTTTCTGTGCATCTAGACCTTGGATACAGACTCAGGGGGCCACACCCCAGGCTCGTGCTACAGGGCCACATCCAGGAGGACTCTGTGCCTCTCAAACTTGACGATCTCGCTTCTCTTCACCTGCCCATGCCTCGGTCAGTGAGTGGCCCCTACGGCATCCAGTGACTGTTAGGTAAACAGACAACCATTGTTCAATATATATCTGACAATTATATCTATAATATTTTGTTCTTAGGAGCAAATACAACCTAAGTTCTAGAGAAATCTCCTGGCCACACAAATCACCTTTTTGGAAGAGAAAAAACATGTATGGAAATTCCAAGGTCTCTGGGCCAGTTGTAATTTCATGGTTTCTTGGCCATGAAATGCTGGCTTGTTCCTTTCGTAAAGCAGGGTTTGGTCCAGTGGCTTCTGTAATAACATCAAGGTCTCAGATTCGGTGCTTTGTACAGTACCATGCAAAGCCTTTTGCTGTCGGTTCAAAGCATTTGCCCAAGAAAATAAATCATTGCAGCCTGGAGCCAGGTTTAAGGAGCACAGCTGTAGTCCCAGCCCTCGGCAGGCTAAGGAGCATCACAAGGCTAGTGCCGGCTTAGTCACCCAGTGAGGTCTTGTCTTGATAAAACCGAGGGTTGCTTTTTTAAAAAACCAACCTAAGGTTGTTTTAAATAAAGACTGAAGAGTAATCAAGTAAACCAGTAATCAAATTCTTTCGCTTTAGTGAGAGGAGAAATCTTCAAATATATAGGCAGTTCTTTACAATGAAGAGGCCATCTATCTATCTATCTATCTATCTATCTATCTATCAACCAACCGATAGATAGATAGATAGATAGATAGATAGATAGATGTAGATATATTAGGCCTGTGTATCATGTCTATCTAGGGGTTTGAGCATTCAGTGTGTCCCACAGCCCATCTGCTAAATGCTAAGTTACAGGTTTGTAATGAGGCTGGAAAGCCATGAAACCTTTGGAAGGTGTGACGGTCGTCTTGGCTGCCGATGAGGTTTAGACTCTTCATACCTCTGGGCAGGTCTGTGAAGAATGATCTGGATTAGGTTCCTGGTGAAGGGAAGGCCCACCCTAAATGTGGTCTGTACTGTTCTATGGGTTGACTCTGAGCCTGGTGAGAGGAGAAGACGACCTGAGCATAGGTACTCATTGCCGGTTCCTGAGCATAGGTACTCATTGCCGGTTCCTGAGCATAGGTACTCATTGCCGGTTCCTGACAGTGGAGGTCATGAGATCAGCTGCCTCCTGCCCCTGCTGCTGCACCTTCCCTGCCTTGAGGAACTCTATCTCTTGGAACTACAAGTCAAATAAACCCTTCGTTCCTTGGGATCTTGTCAGGTATTTTGTTGTGGCAACGAGACAACCTTGTGGAAGAAGACAGGTCCTTAGTAGCATGTCCTTGAAGCACTTTTGGGACCCTGCCTTCCTCCAAGATGCTTCCTGGACACAATGAGGTGAGCAGCTTTGCTTCATGTGCCTGCTGCCAGCAACACTACCTTAGCATTAGCCTGAAGCAGTGCAGCCAACCATGGGCTGGAGCCTCAGAAGCCACAAGCCAAATTCAATCTTTCTTAATTTTGAATTAACTTTTATAAGGAGTTTGTCTGGATGACAAGGTGTTGACTAATGCAATAGGTGTGTGACATAAATCTGGAAACAGGAAATAGAAACAGGAGCACCTGAGTCTGTCCCCTGACCCCCATCCTGGAATCTGCTGAAATATTCTAGCTGTCACTCTGAGGTGGTAGGATTTACACCCTACAAAAGTTTGTCAAAGCTTCCTAGGAAGAAGTGGAAATTCACAGACAACACAAGCTTTATGATCGTAGATTCTCTTTCCTACTTCATTAATTTAAAAGCAAAATATAAATAATTGATGCAATTATTGTTGTTTTGTAATTATTCATTCTTTCTATTCCTATTAGCATGCTTCTCTCTCTCTCTCTCTCTCTCTCTCTCTCTCTCTCTTATTTCATGGAAAATTTTACATAAAGAATGGTTGATGTAAAAACTCTTAATAAGTTAATTGAAGGTGGAATTAGAAACATACGTAACAAAATCAAAGATTTACACTGAAAACATTTCCGATAAAATAGAGGAAGTATATAGAAAGACATTAAAATTGAAGATTATCATGAAAAATAAAGCAGATAAAATGGTAGACATAAAAGAAATTACTAAATTAATTAGAAGGGGAATTGCAAACATTTTCTGATAAAATTGAAGATTTACATGTGAAATAATTCATTAGTCTGTTTCTTTTTATTGGGGAGTTGAGTCCATTGTTGCTAAGAGATATTAGGGAATAGTGATTGTGGCTTCCTGATATTTTTGATGTTATTTTTATGTTTGTGTGGGTATCTTCTTTTGGGTTTGTTGGAAGAAGATTACTTTCTTGCTTTTCCTAGGGTGTAGTTTCCCTCCTTGTGTTGGCATTTTCCATCAATTATCCTTTGTAGGGCTGGATTTGCGGACAGATATTATGCAAATTTGGTTTTTATCATGGAATATCTTGGTTTCTCCATCTATGATAATTGAGAGTTTTGCTGGGTATACTAGCCTGGGGTGGCATTTGTGTCCTCTTAGAGTTGTATGAGGTCTGCCCAGGATCTTCTAGCTTTCAATGTCTCTGGTGAGAAGTCTGGTGTGATTCTGATAGGTCTGCCTTTATAAGTTACTTGCCCCTTTTCTCTTACTGCTTTTAATATTCTTTCTTTGTTTAGTGAATTTGGTGTTTTGATTATTATGTGCTGGGAGGAGTTTCTGTTCTGGTCCAGTCTGTTTGGAGTTCTGAAGGCTTCATGTATGTTCATGGGCATCTCTTTCTCTAGGTTAGGGAAGTTTTCTTCTACAATTTTGTTGAAGATATTTACTGGGCCTTTAAGATGTAAATCCTCGCTCTTGTCTATACCTGCAGTCTTTAGGTTTGGTCTTCTCATTGTGTCCTGGAGTTCCTGGATGTTTTGGGTTACCAGCTTTATGCATTTTGCATTTCCTTTGACTGTTGAGTCAGTGTTTTCTATGGTATCTTCAGCACCTGAGGTTCTTTCTTCTATCTCTTGTATTCTGTTGTTGATGCTTGTATCTATGACTCCTGAATTCTTTCCAAGGTTTTCTATCTCCAGAAATGTCTCACTTTGTAATTTCTTTATTGTTTCTACTTCCACTTTTAGATCCTGGATAATTTTGTTCAGTTCCTTCACTTGTTTGTGTTTTCCTGTAATTCTTTAAGGGATTTTTGTGTTTCTTCTTTAAGGTCTTCTGCCTGGTGTAGGGGAATACCAGGACAGGGAAGTGGGAAGGGGTAGATTGGGGAACAGGGGGAGGGAAGAGGGCTTATGGGACTTTCGGGGAGGGGGGATCCAGGACAGGGAAAATCACTTGAAATGGAAATAAAGAATATATCGAATTAAAAAAAGGCTTCTGCCTGTTGACCCATGGTCTCCTGTACTTCTTTAAGGGATTCTTGTGTTCCTTCTTTAAGGGCTTTTACCTGTTGACTGATGTTCTCCTGAATTTCTTTAAGGGAGTTAACGTCTTTCTTGAAGCCATCTATCAACGTCATGAAATATGATTATAAATCCAACTCTTGCTTTTTCCGGTGTGTTGGGGTATCCGGGACTTGCTGTGGTGGGAGAACTGGGTTCTGATGTTGCCATGTGGCCTCGGTTTCTATTGGTAGGGTTCTTGTGCTTGCCTTTCGCCATCTGGTGCTAGTTGGTATTGTTGTCTCTGGCTGGAGTTTGTTCCTCCTGTGGGCCTGTAAACCTGTGTCCTTACTCCTCTGAGCTAAAAAGTGAAAGCACTGCTGGGAGATCTCTCTCTCTCCTGGCGGACTATGCACAGAAGACTGTGGAGTTTCCTGACTCCCCGGTGCAGATGTAGGTGGGCTGGAAGACTTCTGTCCCAGCTGCTCCACTGATCTTAGGCCCTGTGCGCTCCTAGCTCAGCATCCTTTTCTCAATCTTTGCATACATAGCTGTCATTTCTGGGGCCTGGTATGTGACTATCTAGTGGCTGCTGATTCTTTCCCCATTCTACTGGGAAGAAGACAAAACCATTTGACAGAAGATGTGAGAGTTGAAGAAAAACAGTTATGCCACAAAACAAAGTATCTCTCTTTGTTTTGTGGCATAACTGCTTCTCTGTGGCAAAACATTTCTCTCTGTCTCTGTCTCTCTCCCTTTCCAGAGAATCTTAGATTTCTATGAAGAATAAAAACTGGAGCTGAGAATGGTGGTACATTCCTATAACATGAGAGAGAGAGAGAGAGAGAGAGAGAGAGAGAGAGAGAGAGAGAGAGAGAGAGAGGATCACCAGTTCTAGGCCAGCTAGAGTTGCAGAGCCAGATCTCCATCTTGATGGCAAATTAACAAAACCAAACAATAAAGAGAAAGAGCCAGAATCCAAACATGAGTCAAGAGTGGGGGTTCAAGGAAATATTGAAAATATCAATAGGTTAGGATGGGAGTGTGGGCAGAGAACGAATGGAAATCAGTAGAAGATCGTGCCCTGTAAAACAAGAGGCAGGACCTGCTGTCGAGCCTCAGACCCTGCGTGCACGAGACTTGACCTTCAGTCCTGCAACAAACAAGAAGAAGAATTTTAAAAATCCCAAAGGGGACACGTTATCAGAGAGAGTAGTGATGCAAAAGCACATTTAAATGATTTTTATGTGAAATTGAAACTCTAAATACAATGTGTATTTGGCTAAAGTTCTGTGTCTTCTCTGAGCCAGAAAAGAAACAAAACATCGCAGTGCTGGAAAAAGTGCACAGCGACTACAGGATGTCCTGTTACACTATCTGGTCAGGCAGACCCATGACTCACTGTATACTCTGACACATCGGAAATGGGTTTATTGTGCATCAGTCTTCTCCCTCATAAATATTAAACACATAGATGTGACGATAACAAGCTATCTTTGTCCTAATGTAAAGGTTTCTGATGTACTTTCTTTTTGAAAAGGAAGAAACTTCAGACATATTGATGTTGATAAGAAAAAGTACAGGAACCTCACTTTAAACTGCACCCCAAATGCCTGCAGCTTCCCTTCTAAAAGTGAGATTTAAAAAAAAGTTGTCCTATGCATTTCACCATTGGCTGCCAAAGCTGGGATGGCATTTGCCCAACTGCAAAGTCTCCAGCCCTTCTCCCATGGCAGAAGGATGCGCTAGGGGTGGGGGTGTGGCAGGGGTGGGGTGGGGGTGGGGGAGTGTACTTCAGTGGCAGAGGGCTTGTCTAGCAGGCTCAAGACTCTGGGTTCCATCCCAAGCACAAGAGGGATATATTTTAAAACTCACCAGTAATTGAATAATAATAATAATAATAATAATAATAATAATAATAATAATAATAATCACAATATAAGTTGAAGAATAATAATCATTTACATTATCATAAAAAGGGACCCACATATTTTTCTCATTGTGTAGATGTAGAGACAAATTCAATGTGGTCAGTTCTGCAGTCCTTTGAGAAATGAAACTAAATGAAGAGCCCACGGAGGAGGGATCCTCTTCCTCTTTTTAAAATGGCAGTGCTTTTTTTAGGAGCCTAAAATGTCTGCTGCACACAGACACTCCTGGATGACATTGCGTCAGAGAATCTCAGTGTCTACTTTCAGTATACGCTAATCACTAAGCCACGTTGTTGCTGTGTTGTTCTGTATTTAAGACAGGGTCACACTCTGGAGTCCAAACTCACCCGGAATTCACTACGTAGCTCCAGCTGGCTTCAGACTTGCAGTCATCCACCTGGCCCAGCTTCCCAACCGCTGGAACTGCAGCTGGGAGCACACAGTGCCATCAGGCCACATCACTGTGAAAAGAAATACTTCTGCAAAGAAAGAAAATGTCCTTCAGTCCTATCACTGAAATCACTAAATGACAGAGTCTAGTCTTAGATTTAGACCTTTCATCCATTTGCAGATTTTGACTTACTATCCTGTGTGTGCAGGGTAGGATATGTACAAATCCATGTGTGTGCATATGGGTATGTGTATGTAGGGCACAGTGTATATAGGATGACACATGCACACAGATATGCGAGTGTATGGTATTTGTATAGGGAAGATGTGTTGAAGGGTGTTTTAAAGGTAATAGGGTATATGTAGAAGTGCATTGAAGTAAACGTTGTAAGCTTGTGTATGTTTATGGATTAATATAGGGATGTACTTGGCTCTTAAGACACGTGTATTAACTTAATGTAAATGCAGATACTTGTATGCATAGGTTATTACTGGGAAATATATTCTGGGGTAATGTTCTGGAAAGTGAACTGGCTATGTGAGGAGGTTTTGACATTAGAACCTAAAGACACCAGTCATGGAAGCTGGACTGTGCAGAGCCTTCCGATCAAGAACAAGCATTTGAGACATCACTGAGAACAGTGGAGAGTTGCTGATCCCCCAGCTGGTAGGACAGAGAGGGAGGAGGATCTACATGAGATACTTTGAATAATCACAGCGGCCACAATGCTTCTGCTGGACTGAAGGGTTTATTTGATGGGTGGGTGGCATTAGGGATAAAAGGAGGACAAAGAAGCTAGTTATCAGTCTGCGACATCCCATTCCTCGTAGGACAGGAACTTGGCTCCTTTAGGCACAGGAGTTGCTGCTAAGAAAAGCATAGATTCAAATTTCTACTCCATCTCTTATGTGACATGGTGTCTCACTATGTAGCTTTTGATGATTTAAAACTTTCTCTGTAGATTGAGCTAGCCTTGAACTCATAGAAATCTACCGACCTTTGTCTTTCTAGTGGTGGAATTAAATGTCTGTGCCACTGTGCCTTGCATCCACTCTAGCTCTTAAAAGCTTGGAAAGTGATGAAGTCAGTAAAACTTGAGTATATTTTAAAACTTTTGTTTCTATCATTTATTTATGGAACCCAAAGACTTACTCGTGCTTGGTACGTAACTCTGTTACTGAGCCCTAAGTCTCTATTTTTTAAATGGAAATAAGATGTTATCAAACTGACCTGGTGATTTAATCAAACAACACAAATGACTTGATTCATGGAAAATTCTCATGGAGAAAGTAGAAGAGGAAGAAGAGAAAAATAGTGATTTATGAGGACTGTCTTGTTTGGTAGAGAAAAAGAGCTTATTCTGACTCCAACTCTTCAATCCATTTCTAGGGTATCTAATTCAGAGTTTAAGTTTGAATATTTTCAGACTGCAGAGAATAACACTTTCAATACACAGAGATGGGAGGGGATATGATGCAGAATATTATCCATATACCAATCCATTTGTGTGAAAGCATTAAGTGAGTAAATAAATAACCATACATAAAAGTGATGAGCTTGTGATCGGAAAAAGAGGGTACCTGCTTGTTGGCGTGGGATCGTGAGTCAGCTACTCCACAGGGATGTCTACTCAGGGTGACTCTTTCTTCAGTGACAGGCAAGGGATAACTCTTTGAGGTGTGGGATGAACAGCCAATTCAACTCCAGGGCCAAGAGCTGTGTGTCGTGACCAGATCTAAGTCAAGCATGAAAAGTGAAGTAAAGATAAAGTACAAAGAAATGGTGGCCTGTGTGCTCTACTCTGTCAGTGTAGGGGGGGTCAATGAAATGTGTCTTCTGCAGGAAATCCTTACATTTTGCTGTGGTTTGCATTCTTTGTAAGTTTGTATGTTGATAGTATCTGAACAATGGGCATTTACTTAGTAGAGACTTAAGGTTGGTTGAAGTCTTGAGAACAGGGCATCTGTAATAGGATTAGTGGCTTTATAAGAAGCTAAGACATAGTGGAATTGCTTAGTTGAATTGACCAGGACGTGTGTATGTGCATGCCTGTGTGTGTGTGTATCTATAAGTCAGAAGACAACCTCAGTGTTGATCCTCACATGCTCTTCACCTTTGGTGTGGGGTGGGGTAGGATGGGACAAGAGCTCTTAGTGGCCTGGAGCTCATTGAGCAGACTACGCTGCAGGGCCAGTAAGCCCCAGGGATTGACCTTACTCTGCCTATCCAGCTTGTGAGGATCAACACCTGAGGTTGCCTTCTGACTTACACACACCACCACCACCACCACCACCACCACCACCACCACCACCACCACCACCACCACCACCATATCTGAGATTTCTTTTGACCTGAGAGCTGGGAATAGAATGCAGGTGTACATGTCTGTAAGAACAACATTCTAAAGACTGAGCTACTCCCTCAACCACTCAATTGCGAATTCCTCTGTAGCTGATACTGACCTGGAATTTATGACTTGTAGCCCTAGGGCTGACCTCCCATTTCCCATTCTGCCTCAGTCTCCTGGGTGCTGGGATTACAGGCAAGCACCTCCATGATTTAATCCACACATTCAGTCAACATATTCTGACAACAGTCAGAAGTGTCAGCTTCTCTGATGGGTGGCAATAATCCCTACTTTAAGGCATGTAAATTGAATCTCATGAAGACTGAGCTCGCTGCAGTGGTGTCTCTGGGTGTGGGTGGAGAAGATAAGGCTTCAGGCTTCAGCCTAGTCTCACCCACGGCCTAGGGGCTGACCCTGGGAGACTGTGTAGAAATCTCTCCTGACAAACAGAAACTAAACTTAAGAGAGGAAGAACAAATAACACATTTGTTTTGTGAAGTACAGAATTCAAATGAGTGTGTGATGTCCTCCCCCAAATTCAGCTAGCCTTATATTTTTTCTTCATTACAAACGCTGATGTTTTAGAATACTGAAACCTAACTGACAGAAATAACGCTCTGGAGTTTTTCAAGCATTGTGCCATAGAGAAGAGAATGACACTTAGAGAGACAATAAGTGGAAATACCTGGCTGAGCAGTAAGCCAGCTTTAAGTTCACAGTAAGAGGATTGCTCTTTGTCTGGCATGATCGTATGCAACTGCAGTCCCAGCTTCTTAGGAGGGTGAGATAGCAGAACTGCTTCATCCCAGGAGTTTGAGGCTAGCCTAGGCAACAGAGTGAGACCTGCTCTAAAAACAAACCAACCACCAAAAACAAAATAGACAAGACCCAAAACAAATCTAAAAACAGCCCAAGCTAAAAACAAACAAAACCTACATGGATTTTTCCCCCTCTAAATAGAACTCTCTAGTTGAGTTTGAGGCTGGTAGAAAGTTTCAGTCCAATGAACATCTTTTTTTTTTTTTGTGAGACAGAAATAAATTAAAAAAAAAACAAATTTGTTCTGGTCTAGTTCAGTTTAAATAACAAAAAATTAAAGTGGAACTTTCAGTCAAACATTGAAACTGACATTACTGCGAAACAAAGGAATTTCTCATGAAGAAACCTCTCTTGCTTAGCTTACCCTCGAAGTCAATGCAGTGTGAATGAATTAACATGTTCCAGATGAATTATTATAAAAGGGACATTGCTCAAGATAGTAAAAATAAGTTGAATACAACCATGTTGTGAGTATAGAAAAGAAAGAATCTAGGAACTGAAGGCAGACTCAGCAAACGTAAGGGACCTTGGGCTGATGGGGTGGGAGATATGACAATGTTTTTTAAGTATATTTTCTTGTTCGTTTATTTTGTTTAAATCTAACATCTCTTGATTACATTGATCAATTGTAACTGATGAAAATATAATTGTACAAAGGTCACTAAGGAAGGACAGAGACACTGCAGTAGTCTGACACTGCGACACCTTGACTCAACATGATGTCTCATGCTGGGTGTGGGATCCCTGCTTTAAAAAACATTGCTTGGGATGGATGACTGGCAAAGCTTGAAAGACCCATGAGGTTAGTTTAGCCATGAGAAAGGTATTTATACTGATTTCCCAGGGACCCAGGCCTCCAGCATGATAAGCGAATAGAATATTCTATCTCAGAGCCTCTGCCCTAGGAACTGTATATGAAGTCGTGTAGGGTAGTAGTATTTTAGGATGGACCTTTCCATAATTTAAATGCACATGCAAGCAGGTAGATAGAGAGATGACCATTACTGAAAAGGAGAGTTGTGCTGAGCACGGTGACACGTGACTATGACTGTGGCAGGAGGAGGCTGAGGCAGGAGGATTAGAGGCATAAGGAAGACATTGGAGGAGGAGAAAGAAGAGAAGGAAGGAGAGGAAGAGGAGGAAGGTGTGTGAGTTCCCAGGAGGAAGGGCCAGGCATTAGGAGGGAGTGGGTTGGGCACACGGGGAGCCGCCAGGTTAGTGAGGGGGCAGAGGGAGCAGGAACATGTGGGTTAGAGACGGTTTCCATGGAAAAGAGCGAGCATGGCAGGACCAGAAGGTATAGAAAGGGCAGGATTAGCAGTCTCAGGGCAATAGAGTTGTCCCTAGTCAGTTGCCTGGACCTGGGGTGACAGATCAAGGATTTTGGCCCATAGAGGAAGAATTATATAGTCTTGGTCATAGATTGGTTGTTTGAACAAGAAAGGGAAGCTTAATGGTCAAGCAGTGACTCTTGCTAGGAACTAGCTAGGTATGAAATCAGAAATCCTCTCACAAACAAGGCCCCAGACGTTACCACGTGAGCATACGGAAAAGAAAGAACACGGTGGACACAGACAGGCTAACAGGCAAGCAAACCAGTGTCCGGTGCCTGGGGCAGGACGTCTCTGTGTCCTACTCACAAGTCTTTAGACATTTATGATTTTTATTTCTTATTCATTTATTTTAAGACTTTATTGATGTTGGAAGAAAGAAATGAGAGAATAATTTACAGCAATATCCCTAACTTCTCCCCCAAACCATTGAGAACGCTGGACATTAAGAAGGACTATTTTTTTTTTACACACTTTGCATACTTCTAGAGTCTAGAACATTATGGCACATAGCATGAGTTAAATGTGATTAGAACAAGAGAGTGACCTGCTAACGAATGAACCGGCCTGCTGCCTCTTCTGTGGGGTCACCTGTGAGCTCCTCATCAACTCTCAGCCCACCTGTACCCAGGCGGGACACTGCTTTTTCCTCTTAAGTAGAAGTTCCTTATACTCTGGGGATTTTCGATAGAGATCTAGGGTCTCTAAAAGTGAGATCTTGGTAAATGTTGATAACGATAGAAAGAAGGGGGGATAAAATAAATAGTAATAGGCTAAAAGGAAAGACATACAAAGACCCCTGGTGGCTAATTCCTGAAATTCAGTGTTCAGGAGTTAGAGGCAGGAAGATCCTGAGTTTAATGTCTCCTTCTGCAACAACAATGACAAAGCCAGAAACGCCACGCTTGTCTTTTGTAATCCAAAGCTACACGCAAGGACTGTTGCTTAATGTGGCATGAATAACTGAGGGGATGCTGCAATTTACTGACAAGAAAGGAGAGGTGTACATCACCAATCGCCAAGGAAGGAACTGTTACTGGCAGCTCCCTGAGGAACAGCCCAGGGGCTTCTCCGGGCCATTTAGCAGGATTATATCCCAGGTATCCCCAGAGCACTGAGGCCCTGGCTGCTCACCAATCAGAGAGGAAATCTTTAGGTTAAACAGTTGAGTGGAGCAGTCTTTTGATACCGCACTGCAATGCAAAATGGTATAAGCAACATAAAGTACAAAAACAAAATTGAAAAAATGTAACCCTACTTAGAGCAAAAAAGTCCTTTTTGCTCAAGCCTCTTTGTGCACCAGGCTTTTGAAAACCAACGCAAAACTGCATGAACAGTCATTTCAGGTTCTCCTGGAAGCAGGAATTGGGATTAGAGCACTTTTAAGAAAAATGGCAATTTGGCGCTGTGGTAACTTGTTCCCAGGTTCCTGGGCAGCCAAGGACCCCAGGTGCTGTCAGGCAGTCAGAGACCTACCCGATCTTCAGCCCAGGGGGTGGACGGCCCATCAGTGGGTCTCCTCTAAAGCCTGTGATCATGAACCTGGATTCACACAACACCTGGCCCTTCAGCTATGCAGAAGCTTTCTCAAGAACACCGCTTCCTTCACACTGAGTGGGGGAACAACAGAGCCACATTTGGTGACTCTGTGCAGAGCTTGTGGGGGTGACTGGGATACCGTGATACCTTATTAGAATTTTCCTTCAGAATCATGCTAGTCTCTGAGAGCAAAACCAGGAACCAGGAAGAGCTCTAGGAGAGGAAGCTGCTATGAAAAAGCCATATAGACTCCTTTCCTGTCTTAGATGATCCTTGCCACTTCTGTGAAGCCCTCAGTCTTCTTTTCGAAACAGTTTGAGTGACATCCAGAGCCCTCTCTTGCCCTCACTATCTCATGGCCTGCCCTGTATTCTTCAAGAGTTCAAATGAGGCCATGGGATTAAGTGCACAGTCCTCTGTAATTAGCCTGAATCCAATGCTCTACACATCAGGTACATGTGCTTGTAGTTTAATAATATAAAATATGGTGTATTTGTATGGATTAGCCTACTCTATATATAAACCCATGGAGATGGACACTGAGCGAGAAGCACACAGGGTCATAAAACCACAGGTCCCTTTGTTCCAAGGTTAGAAAAGATCATGGGCTCAGTTCCATTGACAAGATCCATTTTACTGAGGGGATCATGTCAATCACAGGTAATCCAAAGGAGACTTGGCAAGAAGCCAGTGTTCCAGTCACCAGAGGAAGGCTCCAGAAATTGAATCTGGGTACAAAGGGTAGGTAGCACATTGCAGATAATGTTGGTGAAGATTAGGTTGAACGTCATTATGTCATCATTATGTAATGGTGGAATACCATTTAAAGGGATACGTAGAGAGGACTTTCAGATTTGACTTTGAGAACACTTGCATGTTTCTTGCTATGGTTGGTTTCTGTCAACTTGGCAGAAGCTAGAGTTAGCTGGAAAAAGGGAATCTCAACGGAGAAAATGCCTTCATAAGGACAGCCTGTAAGCAGTTCTGTAGGGTGCTTTCTTGATGACTGATCAACATGGTTGGGGGCAACCCACTGTGGGCATTCCCAGCCCTGGGCAGGTGGGCCTGAATTGTCTAAGAATTTGCCTGAGCAAACCATGAGAAGCAGTCCAGTAAGCATGGTAGTCCAAGCCCTCTGCTTCCGTTCCTGCTTTCCAGGTTTAGAAGTCTGCCTTGGCCTAACTCAGTGGATTGTGACCCCAGGTATGAAAGCCAAGGAAATCCTTTCCACCCCAGTCGTTTTGTTCCTGGTGCTTTATCATAGCGATGGAAAGTCTAAGACAGTGCTGAACACTGGACCGTGAAGACTGGAGCTCGCTTTCTGAGAGGCCATTGATTCATTTAGGGATAACCAGTGGGCACCACCCACATTCAGAACAGAACTACATGCAGAGGAGGGAATGAGTTAAGTGTTGCTTTACGAGCACTGGAGCTGCCACCATCAACTCTAGGGCACTGTCAGGCCCATGAGAGCCCACGGTCCAGTACGCACTGCCCTACTTTGTCGCACTTCTTGGGGACACAATGTCACATTGGAGGGAGTCTCAGTGCTTGGGGTGGAGTGTATTCTCACATCTCTTTCCTGGGTTACAAGCAGAAGTCTGGTTTTCCTTCATTCTCCAGATGGTAAGTTATTGGCGAGAAAGCCTTTCGTGGCCGTGTCGAACCTTTCTCGTTCCTTCTTCTCAGCAGCTATCACAGGATCTGCCATCTACTGAGTCTGCACCGAGAGAAAGAAGAAGGTTTAGCAGTCTTCCTCAGAGGGTGGGAGGGACTTAGGGAGAGAGGATCAGCAGCAGCTCACCTCTCCACTGAGAAAGGGCCCTGGGTAGGCCGGCAAGCATTTGCACTTCACTGGGTCTGCTGAGAGGCATCCAGCTGAAGGCAGCTGGTCAGCAGGAGGAAGCCCATGGAATGGAGAAGTGAGAGCGCAGCTGAGTGCACGGCCCGCCCTCATCGTGGCCGGAAAACCACGAATGGAAAAAGAAAGACTGCCCCAGAAGCTCTTTGAGAACTTACAGTGAGTACACAGTGTCAGCCAGGCCTTAATTTCCTTACCTTATCCCCTCCATGTTCCTCTCACCCACAAGTATGTGCGTGTGCGTGCACACACACATACTCGCTCACTCACACACTCACATACACACACACACACACACTCACACACACACACATACACACACATACACACACACACTCACACACTTTCTTTTTCTAAGTTGCAGACCTCTGTTTCTGAGTGTTTCTGAGTTGGACAGTGGTGTGTTAGGTAAGGCTTAGTAAAGGAAAGCAATCTCTGTAATTCTCTTCAGTTTGTGGGTTTGCTGGTTATCATTTTTTTTGGTAGTGGTGGGATTCAAACCAAGAGTGACATATGTCAGGTAAGTGCTCTCTCTCACTGGGTTTCACCACAGCCCACATTCTTCATGTAAGCTGGCCTTGATGTCCTGGCTCCAGAGATCACTGTACTTCAGCCTCCCAAGTTGCTGGGACAGGATGACAGTCTGGAACGGAGCCACAGAATGGCCCTTAAGCAGGACATGGATGAGCTCAGTGGATACATACTAGCAAGTGAGCTTGGATCTCACAGTGAAGGCAGCATGACCCTGGCTCCGGGTTCCCCTGATTGTAAATACCCTTAAAGTGACGGGACAGCTCTGAGCTTGGTTTCTCCTTGTACAAAAAAATGTAGTTAATTCTAGTGCCCCTCTTCCAGGCTGTTGCAAAAAGTGAATAATGTGATTGGTCCATGAAAGTGACTTTCAAACCCTTGGAGTACCACTGAGTCTTTCCTTAACTATAAACTAGACTAATCATTCAACAGCAACATCAGTGTCTACGCCAGGCTAACTTTCCCCTCTTTTTTCTTACTTCCTCCTTTTCATAGGCCCTCGTACATAGTTTGTTATTAAGTTAGATCAACCAACATCCCCTGAGTTTCACATCTGACTCTGAGCTAAATAGGTTTAAGCTGAAGTACCCTCAAGAGAAACCAAGGGTGAGCACGTCAAAAGACCTTAGGTGATGCTCATGGCCATGGTAAGTGAGCCAAGGAGAAGCATTCCCCCTCTTCCCAGAGAAGACCTTTCTTCCAGGAGCACAATGTACTTATTCAGTTTTCTAGGACTATCATAAAATACCCCAAGGTGGGAGACCTACACAGAGCTGTGCTCTGTCACAGCCCTAGGGAAGTCCATGATCATGATGGTGGAGACGCACTATGTAGCGAAAGATGATGTTGAACTCCACGCTCTTCTGAGAGCTGAGACGACAATGTTTCACTGTACTCAACTTCCGTGGAGACTTTTTTTTTTCTTGACAGTGCTGGAGATCAAATCTAGAGACCTGTTCCCACAAATCAAAGGCTCTTCCTAGAGCTATCCCCATAAGCCTTTTTGGGGTCTATTGACTATGAGTATCCCATGGCATGGTACCTTCACATGTATATAACAAACCCTAAGCCAAGGGGCAGGAGAGCTTGAGGGTAACTCAGTGTAATGAACCATGTTATACAGAAAATAGCCTTGAAAAGGGGAACTAACAGATCAATGTCAACAAATCATGTCTACCGGATTTTGGCTGCAGAGGACATTGGCACTGGGCTTTATAACCTCTCTTTAGCATGGTTCTGGGCAGTGTTTCTTCTGTGTACGTGCCACAATCTACTTAAGCATTTGCTTTCCTCATATGTTTGTTTTAATTCTTCATTTGGAAGTGTACAGTGAGCATCTACCTAAGTCTTTTTGGGTTTTGTTTGTTTTGAGACAAGGTCTCTCTGTGTATCCCTGGCTGTTCTGTTAAGTCATCCTCAACATGCGGGCCACACAAAGTCGGCGAGTGGTGAGCCACGGCTCCTAGGCTGTCCTTTGCTTACTTCTTACTAGAATTGGAAAAGTTCAAACCCACTGTCCCTGGTTAGAGTTAAAGGAAACTGAAAATCAGCTGCCACGTTAGAGGGAAGTTAGACGCGGTACACCAGCCAGGGGTGACGATTCACCTTCCAAGGGCTTCGAGAGGCGAGCCGTGGCTAGAGTTCATCAGGAAATGATGACGGGTTGTGGCCTTGCACTGCCACCTGTTGCCTGAGGGTTTCCAGGCAGAGTGACAACATAACAAACAAGCTAACCCAAACCACCTACTCCACGCTACCCTGACAAAGGCAGAAACATAGCACCTGCCACTCATCCACAAGCATGGGATACCCTTCCATTTGGCCAGGCTTTTCCGGTAGAGAAACTGGAAAGCAACAGCTTACATTGATGAGCCCATTTTCCCATTTCTATTGAAGGCTCCATCCGGTCACTGCCTGGGCACACTTCTATCCTGTGTGACAGAATCCAAGAAACTTCCTGCAAGTGGGCCTGAATCTCGGACAACTCCCTTAACTTCGGTTCCACACTGTCTCCTTTGCCCTTTCCTCTCCTCTCTTCCTTTCCTTCCTCTTCCCTTCTCTCCCCTTCTACTCCTTCTCCTCCCCTTTCTACTTCCTCTTCTTCCTCCTTCCCCTCCCTCCCTCCTTCCCTCTCTCATCCTTTTCCTTCTTCCCTCTTTTCTTTATTTTTCAAGAAAGGGTCCTGTCATGTTGTTCAGGTTGACTGGAATTCCCCTTGCGGCCCAGGCTATCAGGGAAGTCACCATCTTTCTGCTTTAGCCCACTGTGCTGCCTTGTTTTGTATCAATTTGTCACAAACCAGAGTCACCTGAAAGGAGAGAACCTCAATGGAGAAAATGGTCCTGTGATATCTGGCTGGAAGGCAGTTTTTAAAAGTCGAGGTCAGTGGAGGAGGGCCCAGTGGATGGTGAGCGGCTCCGTCCCTGGACTGGTGCTCCTGGGTTCTATAAGGAAGCAGGCTGATGGAGCTGTGGGGAGCAAGCCGGTGGGCAGTACTCCTCCATGGGCTCTGCACCAACTCCTGCCTCCAGGTTCCAGGCATTGTTTGAGTTTGTCCTGACTTCCTTCAGTCATGAACTATGATGTGGAGGTGTGAGCTGAAGAAGCCCGTCTTCCCCTTTTGGTTGTGGTGTACATCATAGCAATCGCAACCCTAACTGGGACACTCACCATGTGCTGGGATTACAGGCATGGGGCGCCATGGAACTCACCTGCACCTCACTTATTTGTGAAGTAGAAGAAATCAGAATTTACATCTTGTTCTTAACACTTTAACAGCACCACAGCATCGCTATTGGTAGCATCCTCCAAATAGTTCTTAGTTTTTGAGGGTCTGCAAAGAGTTCCCAACCCATCAGAGACCCCCAACTACATCCGTTTTCATTTCATTAGGAAAAGGGGGATGTCAGCTTTAAACCCAGGTGTGCAAGTGACTCTAGGGATTTCTCTACTCGGGACTCTTTGCTGGCCTTGCTGGTTGTGTTGTGATGCAGGGATGGTTGTTCACGTTTCATAAGAGGAATGGCAGCCGGGCGCACAGCTGCAAATGCTTTATACCTCAGCAAGACAGCATCAGTGACAGGAAGTCCGGGCTACAGACTGAGTTCTAGGCTACCTAGGGCTAGAATCTTAACCCGTTTCTTTACAAAATATCCCCAAGTAAATGGGGACATGACAATGGCATCAAGTGAGTTGTCTACAATTAGTTTGTACCCAAACTGAATCAGATTATTATTTGGGGCTGGCAGTTTAGCTGAGTACTACAGTGAGTATCTGGCATGAGGCTCTAGGGTTGACTGTAAAATAAAAACAGAGATAATTAATTAATTAGTTAACTAACAATTAACCCTCTGCTGTGCTTAGTCCTAGCACCAACACTTTTGTTTCTGGTAAAAACAATGTGATCACAAAGATAACAAAATTTAATGAGAAGAAGGAAGAATGCTGATTTTCTAGCCTCTAAGTGATTCATTAGGGATGAACAAAATGCATTTGTTGGGTAATGGAATGCAGGGTTTGTTGTTAGCACTCTGACAGCTATCATCAGCCCCTCGTTCCTTCTCAAATCTCATGGTGTATCAGTGTTGCCTTTACTTTTCAAATGAATTGGTGAAGGTGCAGGTCTGAGGCCTGGGGTCCCCAATGTGTTCAGCCCTATTGGAGTAGAAGAGTGCAGTCGCTCTGGAGACAGCCTAGGTCCAAAGCTTGGCTACCCCACTTTCCAGTGCTTCAGATGTGGACAAATAACTTGATATTCCAACCTTAGTTTCGTGACCTGCGGAACTAAACAAATGTCACTGATTTCATATCGCTCTGTGAGTGTCCAGTGGGTCAAGGTATACAGACCATAGTTACTGTCTGTAGTTACTACAGTGTTCCACTAGGGGAGGCAGTCTCGTGAAACTTAGTTGTTGAACCTGATGACAGCTTGCCTCTAAGTTTGTCCCTAGTTAAAGGTCAAGGTTGAGTTGACAAGGTCACTTAATGACAATGTGGTGCAGGCAAAGCCATGTCACAAATTGTAGCCATAGGACACACAGTGTCTGTAGCTGTAGTGCCAGCTACCCAGAAGCTAAGGCACAACAACAACAACAACAACAAAACAAAACAAAACAAAAAAACACTTGAACTTGGGCTTTTAAGGCCAATTTGGACAACACAGTGAGACCTCACTTAAAAACAATGATTAGTACTAGAGAGGTGAATCAGTAATTAAGAGCACTAGCTGCTCTTACAGAGGGCCTGGGTTCAATACCGAGCACCCACATGGCAGTTCATAACTGTCTTAAAACAATGATTATACACTTAAAAATGAATGTTGATATGTATAGACATATTTGTATACATAGATGCTTTATCTGTTTATGATAGGCACATGTTTTGATAAGCCCCTTTGAAGACAGAAAACCTAAGTCGAACATGCAATGTGCTTAGGGTCAACCCCAACCCTAACACTGCGAGAGAGAATGAGAGTTAGGCTCAGTGTCGGGAGCACAGAGAGCGGTGTCACAGCGCTGTATTGCTAGCTCCAGAGCAGGCCCCGACTTGACATCTGAAGCATTGTTTCTACAGAATGTACTGATTTTCCATCATTAAAGGTCAAGAGATTATAGAACCGTCATGAATTTGGTATCTGCATGTGTGTGTGATTCTTTTTACTGAAAAATACACATACCATTGTCTTTAAAATGTAAACTTTATTGGCATTAAGTACACAATCATGCAGCCAGTCTATCTCTAGAACTTTTTCACCATCCCTAGTGTGACCTCCTGAAGTGAAAATTTCTTATTCTCCACCTCACTGCGCCCTGGTAATAACTATTCTACTTTTTGTTTCTATGAACTTGACTTCACTAGGTCACGTATGTAAGTGGAAGAGTCTGGAGTTTCACTGTGCTTATGAGCAGATAGGAATGGGGGCTGCGGCGGTGATGTCTGCATGGCCACCCACTCCCCTTAACTTCCTTAGCTGTTAAAGAATCTGCCTGTCCTGTTCTCACACGGGAAAGTACGTGGACTTCATGATTGAGATGCTGTGGAAAAGGACAGTTTCAGAAGGAAGAACGAGGGCTCATTAAGACAGAGTTGTTTTCCACTGGGCGTGGTGGCACATGCCTTTAAACCCAGCACTTGGGAGACAGTGGCAGGTGGATCTCTGAGTTCGAGGCCAGCATGGTCTAGAAAGAGAAGGAGAGAGAGAGAGAGAGAGAGAGAGAGAGAGAGAGAGAGAGAGAGAGAGAGAGTGAGTTCCAAGACAGCCAAGGATACACAGAGAAATCCTATCTTGAAAAACAGAACAACTCCCTGCCCCCTCACACACGTGTGTGTGCGCTCTCTCTCTCTCTCTCTCTCTCTCTCTCTCTCTCTCTCTCTCTCACACACACACACACACACACACACACACACACACCACAAACCAAAGCCAAAACAAAACAAAACAACAACAGCAAAGAAGAGCAGTTAGTTTGATTGGTGGTGGGGAGCCCCCCACCCCCTTTTTTGTGCCTGGGACAAATCTGAGAGAAACAGTTTAAAGAAGGGACGTGTCCTTTTGTCTGACAGGTTCACAGTCCACGGCTAGCCAGCGCCATGCTTTAGGCATGAGGCGAGGCAGCGAGGCATCGAGGCAGACCAGGGTGGCCATGGGAGCACGACACTGCTCGCCAAAGGCAGCCATGAGCCAGCGAGGATGAAGAAAGGGTCGGAGATGAGGATATATCTCCCGGGTGTGCCCTGCCATTTCCCATTAAGGCCAGCATATTCCGAACTTACCCAAAAGATAAATTTCTTGACTAATACAGAGCCCTCACGCAGAACTATGTGTACCGTACGTATACATGTAAATTAAGGAATGCCAAGCCACAGGGCAGATGAAAAACCCCCAAGGCAACTTTGCTTCTGACACCTACTGATTTTCAAGGTGTTTAAGAGTCTTCAGTCTGTCTACAGTGTGACTCAGCGAGGAAGAGAGGGTTGGGAACAGCTTTAAGACCTGTATTCCCTGCCCTCGAGGTCTTCAAGCTAAGCAGTTCGAAGCCTGGCTACACAGCAAGATGGCGTCTGCATTAATTACTTTTCTCACTGCTGCGGTAGAAGTTGGACAACGCGAACTGGAGGTGAAAGGTTTCCCTCACGACTTTATAGGACACAGTGTACCACTGTGAGGACTACACGTTGGTCTGGGCTCCTGTGGTGGTAGAAGTACACGGCAGTTTGTCCGTCTATCCTTGGATTAACTAATGGCACGGGGCTCTAACCCTTAAGGCCTGGTCCCAAATAACCTACTTCCTTCTACTAAATTCTACCCCCCAAAGGTTCTACACCCCCTCCCCCCAATAGCATGACCAGTAGGGGACTAAATATTCAAAACACATGAAGCAGTAGGGACATTTCACACTCAAATCATGATACTGTCAAGAAAAAAAAAAAAGAGGGAAAGAAAAAGAAAAACTGTTATGGCTGGAGAATTTCTGTTTTATGCTAGCCCACCATCCCGGCTCCCACCAGCCGTTTGCTTTCGACTCCAGTCCTTGGAAAAGAAATTCCCTGCCACCCTGACTCAGTAGCCCCACCCCCAAATGTACTGCCATGACTATCCACTTGTTATGATATGACTAACTGCTCATTTTCGCTTCTTTAACTTGCTTATGCAAATACCCAAAGATGGTTTTGAGTTGCCATTTAACTTGGTGGAACAGAATAGTGTTTGCTTGCTTACATGGATATGGAAGGTCTTGGTGTGCCCCCCACCCCCATTTAAAAGTCCTTCTCCACACCACTTCCAAGGCAATCTCGAATTTGGCTGAGAGCTTGTACCCTCCCCCCCCAACCCCCTGCCCTGACCAGCTAGCTGCTAATCAATAAATCTTTGATTGTAATTGGATTGAGTCTATGGTCTTTTCTAAGGGGTCACAACTCTATACCATTTGGAGACCCCATAGTCAGGGTCAGGGGTCGGGAGTAGAGCAAGTCTAAAGTGGCCCTGTTAGACCCGGGAGGGCTCTGGCTGCAACAGCCCCCAAATTTGCAAATGGAAAGCAAATTGAAAGTAAGAATTGCCGGCCAACATGCTTCTGACGCTTGGACATGTGGGTGAGTTGTTCTGGTCTGTTTTGGAGTCCAGACATTTAGAGAGACAAAATGCGAGATCCGACGAGATCATAGACCCAGGCTCCGGGCAGAGGGCCCATCCTGCTCTCCTTCTGGTTCGGGTGTACGAGTGAAGGAAGCCGCCGTACGTATGGTATGTCTGAGTTCATCTGGGATTTTGTTTTTGTCCCCACCCCCCAATTGTGTTGTTTTACCGCCTTTGTTGTTGTTGTTATTCTCTGCTGTCTGTTGGATTTGTGTTTTCAAGCTTTGTTGCGGAGATGCAATGGAACTGAGTACAGCCGAATTGCCCCCGAGCTGTGAGTTACATCTCCGGGATTTCCCTGAGACAGACTGTCCCTGGCTTCCATCGCACTACTTCCTCCCGCGCTGGACGTTCCTCCTACAGGCTTGCTCCATCTCTCTCACTGAAGCCCGCTGTGTACGTTCTGCAGTTACGGCAGGCATTTCTCTGTGCATTCTTTTTCCTTGCTCTGCTTCTGAAGAATGTATCTCTTTCCTAATTACTCCATCTCCCAGCTGACTCCTGTCCCTGTCCGTAGAGCCCTGGCTTCAGTCTTCGCCTGCAGCTGGGCTGGTGTGATGCATGCTCCCACGATGTGTAACCTGCTAGGCGCCACAAGGTCCGTGGTCTATGGGCTGTTCCCTGCTGCACTGCTGCAGCTGGCCCACACCCAGAACTTATCTCTGATCTTTCTTGGTTTTCTACTTGCTCTGGTCTTTCCCTCTGGTCACCGAATTCAGCTTTTCAGGGATTCAGCTGTCTTTGGGGTATGGTTAATATTTAAATATTGTTTTATGCTTTTGTACTTTATTAAAAAGCTGGCTCTGGAGTTGGGGTGTGGCCTCCCTCTCCGGACACAAGCAGGGTTGTTTAAACAGTTTCTCCAAAAATGTCTGTCCTAGGTTAGAAGGCCTTCTGACTCCAGGACAAAGAGGAAACCAAACCTAGCCCAAGAAAAGACACTAAGTGCTTTAAAAAGGCTTAAACATACGCTTTCTGTACCTTAAGATTTGTAAGCTTATTGCATATGGTTAAAAATCTATAAAGAAAAATAAAAATCAGTAAAGATGTCAACATTGTCTGGAGCTCCTTTAGATGTCTGGGTTTTGTAGTTTTCTGTTTAATGGTTACAGATACTTATATTAGTCCACAACTTAAGGTCTATATAAGATAAAGAATACTTATTAAGCTTCCCAGGTTGTCTTTCTCTGTCTTCACACATACACATTAGTTACAAAATAAAATAAAACCTGTCTAAAATCTCTAAATAATAACCCTAGATAGCTTGCTTAGAATAATCAGGAATTGTTAAGTTAGTATCTCTTCAAAGAAGGCGCTAGGTGAGGTCGCCGGACCTTCACCTAAGAATCCAGTCGCTTCTAGCTGGGTGCATGCAATTAGGCCCTCACTGCCAAATAACTAAGACAGGCAAACAACTAAAAATAAGGATGGGGTTCACCTATGAAAAAATGGAATAACTGTTATATACACTGGGTAGACACTCCAGATATTAACTAACATCCCCTGAGGAAAAATCCTTATAATAAGTGGTAAAGGTATTTGTTATTATTATGTCTTGCTATTTCAATTTTTTTTAAAAAGGATTTATATAAATATTAGGATGGCTAAATGCAATTAAATAATTAAATAAAGAAATGTAATGTAAATTAAATCACTCTTTGACTTCTGTCCTCCTTTTTTATTCTTGTTTATAGAAAAAATTGTTCCCTCATTGGAGGTCACAGGTATTCAAAACTCTTGGTAAAATGTAAACTTTCTTTTTTGCAGGATCTGTATGATCATGCGGGGGTTGGGGGGATAGGAAAACTATAACAAAATAAAACGCAAAACCTATTTTAAACAAAAAAATGCTTCAAACTTGTAACAAACAGGTTGATAATTAAAAATCCATACATAAGTAGTCTTAATTTGTTATTGAATGCTTATATGTAACTGGAAATAAACTCCAGTGTCCTTTTTTAGACTAAGGAGACAATAGTTCTCTAAGATAGTTTGTCTTTTCTATGATGATTTTTGTTGTAAAAAATAAAAATAAAAATAACATGTTTAACAAATGAAATATATTTAATAAATAAGATTTATAAATGTCTAAGGTCTACTTGTATTAACAATAACTGACTTAAAGATATATGTATAGTCTCCTTGTCTTGCTAATTTTGTTAAGCTTTAACAATATTTGGATAAACTGAGTCATATAAGAAACTATAATATTCTGAAATGGTATACTATCAAAGGATCAAAAAATATATAAAGTTTCCAATCTCTTTGTGGACTATATTTATGGTTTTATAATTTGCAGTCTCTGTCTGGGTTACACTTGTGTTTAAAATTTTTATTTTGATACTGAGAACTCGAATTCAAAAATTATAAATTTTAAGACTAAAACTTAACTGGGCGATGGTGGTGCATGCCTTTAATTCCAGCACTTGGGAGGCAGAGGCAGGCAGATTTCTGAGTTTGAGGCCAGCCTGGTCTACAGAGTGAGTTCCAGGACAGCCAGAGCTACACAGAGAAACCCTGTCTTGGAAAAAAAAAACAAACAAACTTAACTTGGATAAAAGTGTAAAATCCTAATCGTATTAAAGCTGCTGACTTCTTATGAACTACTAAGGATTAATAGGACATGCAAGTTAATGTTCGTCATCTAATCAATAATCAGACTCTCTAATATGCCCAAAACTATGCTTTCTATCACGCTAAGTACAAACGTAATTCATTTTCAGGGACACGTTTTATTTAGCTTTCCGTGAATGTTTTCAAGGTTAAGCCTAAGGCAGTGAACTGAAAACAAAGCTTATTAAAACTAAGTGTATTTCATAAATTAAATGTTGGCCCTCAAACAGATGGTGTTTAAAGCACACGTGTGTGTGTGTGTGTGTGTGTGTGTGTGTATGAGTGTGGTTTAAAGCTTCCCATGATATACAAAACTGCTAGCTCCTAGTGGCAGCCCTGAGGTATCCTCCATAGAAAATGATGGAGTATGAATGATGAATGATTGCATTTGGATTATAGCAACTCTAACTAATGAGCAAAACAACAAACAAAGCGAAACAAAACAACTGCCCCTCATGGCAACAAAGACTTAACTAATGCTGTGCTGTGTTACTGCCTGAGGAAGACCTCTGCCCCCAAGAGCTCCATGCAGCAGCCTAGAGTATCTGTCTGAGTAAGACTGTCTAAGGTATATATAAAACAATTAAAAGTATTTCAGAGCCGGGCGGTGGTGGCGCACGCCTGTAATCCCAGCACTTGGGAGGCAGAGGCAGGTGGATTTCTGAGTTCAAGGCCAGCCTGGTCTATAGAGTGAGTTCCAGGACAGCCAGGGCAATACAGAGAAACCCTGTCTCTAAAAAAAAAATCAAAAAAAAAAAAAAAAAAAAAACCAACCAAACAAACAAACAAAAAAACAAAAAACAAAAAAACCCAAAAAACAACAGAAAAAAAAGTATTTCAGATTTCTTTCCCTCTTGCTATGTCATTGTTATATTAAGACTTCAAAAGTTCAGAGTTTTGACATTAATCAATGGAGTGTTAAGGTTTTCCCCTAAACTCCTTAACTTTAACTTTCTGTTCCTAATCTGCATTTGTCCCAACAGATTTCCAGTCAACTAAAGACTAAGAATGGCTCCAAATACACAGGTGGTCTTCTGAAACTAGCAAGCGTTGTACTTGCTGAAGCCAGTACAAACCAGATGCTTCTGTCAAAATTTCCTAGCCGTTTCAACCCCACCTTTGGACCAGCATCCAGACTGCTCCAAAGCTCCCTGGACTTCACTAGTTTCAGATGACCTGACAAAACCTGGGCAGCAAACCAGGCGTACCCTGCCCACCCCAGGCCTTCGACCAACAGTCCAGCCTTTCAGGGCCTGACAATAACAATAACTCCCACTTCAGCTGAGAAGCAGTTACAGAAGAGACTGAATTGCCCCTTATTACTAACAAAAGGCTGCAATGTCAGGTTCAAAGAATACTAGGTCCCCTCTACCAAAGGAGCCATTTATCAATGACTGTCAAAGTGAACACATGTCTGTCTGTGGCACTTATGACTATCCGAAACCTCAAGCTGGCCTCTAGGGTCCTTCAATATTACAAATACCTTTCAAAATCAGAGAGTTATGAAACGAGTTACTCAAGATGGGGGCTGGAATCTGATTGCATAGCTTAATTAAAATATTGACCTTTACCCTGAGATAATGCTAATCAGCGGTGTGATTCATGTGATCTAGAGACGGGGAGGGGATGCTATGGATACATAAGCTCCAGTTTATGCTGGGCATCCATCTTGGTACCCACCAGACATTCGTCTATGACTTTAGTACCTGGAAGGTAACTCCCTAAGTAGTCTTGACTCTGTGACCTCACCCCACCCCCCAAATATACAACTGTGACTATCTACTTGTTATGATCTGAATATTTTTTTTCTTCTGTAACGTCCTTACTCAGATACCCAAGGATGATTGTTTTGAATTGCTGTAACTGCTTAACATGGCAGGACAGAACTGGTTTTGCTTGCTTGCATAGATATTGAAAGTCTTTTGTGTGGGTTTTCCCCTTGAAAAATCCTTCTCCATGCCCCTCCTACAAGGCAATATCAAATTTGGCTCAGAGATTGTTTGTCCTGCTAGCAGCTAATCAATATGCCTTTTAGTTATAACTGGACTGAGTCTATCGTCTTTTCCTAGGGGTCACAAACTCCATAGTAGACACCTGTGCACTTGGCTAGGACAGACCCGCAAACAAGCACTTGCTTCGTGTGCACAAAACCTTGGCCTCAAGGCATAAAAAATAAAAGCTGAAAGTTCAGGTTGTGGTTCCAGATGGATCTTGGTTTTGTTTCGTAGAGTTAAGAATAGACCTCATGGCATCTGCACATACTGAGCACATAAAAGCAACACTTCCCATCCTGTGCTTTCAGCCTTTATGAGAACTCGCTTTTAAAGCTGACCCTTGAGGCCCTTTCTCGAGAAAGTACCACATACCACCAACATAGGACGTTCAGAACACCCTGTGTGTGGTTTCTATGTGTACTTTTGTCAGTGGTAGGAATGTCCCGATTCTACCTGTGTCCCTGTAGAATATGGGTGAATGTCACTGTTTGGGGTTCTCGTGAGGCAGCTATGTGAAGAACCATGACCAGACGGAACCATGGCAGCCCACACAGCCGTTAACAGAAATGACACATAGGTGCTGCTCGAAACACTCTCTGGAGGAGTACAAACTGCTTCGTGGGTTTTATTTTTCCCAAGCATCCACATAGTTCACGAGCATGCCACACCCAAAAGGTGGACCAAGCAAATGTGTGCCTTTCCACAACATCAGAATTCACTGGATAATAATGAACTCATAGGGTTTGGCCCTTTCCACCACCTTGTTGTCTGCCTGCCTTGGTAGCCCCGCTCAGGTGAGTGCAGGTTCTTTCATTCCCGTCTTAATGATCAGTGTCACTCCTGTATTGCATGTCACGCAGCACGCGGTTAGCCTAGGTATAAGCTGCTAACGCCACAGATTCAAGGAGAAAGACCACTGAATCAGACAGTGGCCAGATTTAGTTCATGTAAGTAAGCTTTTAAAAATCCATGTACACGGACTATCGCTCTGAAGAGTTGGGTTCAAGCAATCAGCTTTGGCCATAGGCCAGATAAGGGTTCGTATAGCTTGGGAGCGGGAGGTCTTCAAATTTGGGATTTGTCAGGCAAAGAGTTGGGGTTTCAGAAGCCAAGCCTAAATATAACAAGTTGGTCATAACAACCTCTTGAAAACAGGCATGGTAGCCATTTCCTGGAACAGGCAGTACCGACCATTTGTAGTTAACAATTACGGGCGGGGCATAGGCCAATCCGTGAGGAACAGATTAAATCATAAACAAAAATTAATCTAGCTTGTTTTAATTATAATGTGGTTTCCAGGCCTAAGATGGCAGCAGGCGGGTTCCTCAATGCATATATATGGGCAAAAGAATGAATACAAGTATAAGAGAGGGCCGCAGAATTGAAGAGGCTTTAGAAGTGGGCTGAGCAAGAGTCTGTATTGACAAGAAAATGAGAGAAATCAGTGTTGGCGGCAGGCTGCCTCTGGACGGAGCCACTGGAATCAGGGTTTGAGAAGGAAGCTGTCCCTGCTGTGAGGGGGAAGGTGGAGAGCAGGAAACAGCTAGTAGGTTCAGGTCCAGACGGGAGAACGTGTGGACAGGTAGGCAGTGGGATAAGACTGGTCAATAGCGGGGAAACACGCTGAGCCACAGCTCTAAGGATGCTGGGAGAGTCCTGAATGCATGTGGCAGATGTCAGGCGGTAGTTGTGGGGCCGTGCCATAGCAATTAGGTGTCCATCACTTTATGGGTCATGATGAGGGAGCTACTTCTCTTCCTTGGTCTGTCCTGTCTGATGAGTACATTTTAATATACCCGAGTATCTCTATAGACTCCATTCACCTGATGAATGCATAGCTGTCTCCCTTTCTAGTTCCAGAAAGAAGCCATTCGTTAGCCGTGCTGGATGAGTAGAGGTTTCTGTGTCCCTGGGGGCTGCGGCTGGCCCTCTGTTCCAAATGGAATCAGCATTTGCTTGCAAAATGGAGTCTTTGGGGGCAGGCCACAGCTTGAGAACGGTTTTATACAATATGTGGTGACTTGGACTGGGGCACAGCCTGAGTTTAACAGTTTCAATTTTGTTTCCCACGGTACGGGTTCAGTTTTTCACCCAGAGCAGGTCACTTTCTTGTAGAGAAAGCAAGGGAGGGACAGCTGGAAATCTTCCTGCATGGCAGCCATCCAAACACCCCCGAACTGAAAAGGGCCAGGTGCTGGTGCGGACATTTAATCGCAGGCCTAGAAGATCTTTGTTAGTTCAAGGCCAGCCTGCTCTAACTTAGAACGTTCCAGGGTGGCCAGGGCTATAGGAGGAGATCTTGTCTCAAACAAGACAACCTAAAAAAGAAACTACTAAGAAATTGAGTTGTAACAAAAAACTTAATATACTTTATAAATGTTTGAAAAGTAGTAAACTACGGCACTTGATCTGATGTTATTTATTTTCATGTGTGAATAGTGAAATCCTGGTCGAGTAAAGCTAGAAAATGAGCTCAGAGTTTCCCGTTCCCTCTCCACCCTGGCAGGCCGAGCTCCAGACATAGCAGGATATAAGTGTAACAGTGGCACTAATATCCTGGGGGTAATCAGCAGCCACATAATTGGACTTAAGATCCATTCAACAGAAGGAAAAATCCCGCCTGGTACTATAAACCTAGTCCATTACCTGTGGTTGGTGAGGCAACAAATCTGAGGGAAGAACCAACTATTGCCATCTTCCTAAACCCAATATACTTTCTGTGTTCTAAATACATATCCTTGGACCCACAGGTAAGTGTATCACTTGCTTCTCATCAAAGGAGCTTTTTATGGTCGTGGACAGAGATTACAGGAAGTCAAGTCAGGTCAAAATGCAGAGATCAACTGACCATGGAGTGCCCAGCCCCAACTGAAAAATCTACAACACAACCTTTACACCTAAGGCTCAGGGAACATTAAGGAAGATGAGATGGGAAGACTGTGTGAGCCAGAGGACCGGGAAGTCTGCTGTGAGATAGTGAGCTCTACACATGATGGGGCTGTTACGCCTATGAAACCTCAACAGTGTAAGACCTAAATAAGGCCCGAAAGATGACGACACCTGACACCCCAGTGTGGATGAGGGAAATCTCGTAAGACCCCACCTGAGCTGAAGAATCACAGGCGTTGAGAGGAGGATCAGCCTTTCATAGGGAAGAGCTCCTGATTGGTTATTCAGTTCCAAGTAGTCAGCCCTAAAGTATACATATATGAGTAGCACTACGTAGATTCAGCAGGTTGTATTCATGTGTGTGTGTGTGTGTGTGTGTGTGTGTGTGTGTGTAAAACAATAATGAAGAAGAAGAGGTGAGGATTTTTGAGAAGGAATGAGGAGGTGGCCGGAGGAAGGAGGGGAGAGAGAGAAGAAATGATACAAATAAGTACTTATATATAAATTCCTCAAAAAGTTATTGCTTGAACCTTGAACGCTGACTGTATGGCAATATGAAACATTCATTTTATCCTTGATAGAGTAGGAAAAAGTACCTTTAAGCATTCTTATGGGTATAAATTGTGTAGATGTGATTAAACGCTCATGTAAAGTCTTCTGGGCTAAGGTATTAATATGACCTGGCCAGCCTCCCCAAATCAATGCAGAGTCTTATGAATTTTGTATATTATTTCTAGCACAATTATTGGGGGATTGCCCCTAATCTATATTTCTATTTGCTGGACTGTCGGCTTCCCAGCTTTGTTACCTAAGTACTTATTGTTTGAAATCTTGCCCAGGCTGCTTCTGCTCTGCCAGTGTGCCCTGGGGGAGCATTTCATTGGGCATGTGCTCCTGGTCTATCATCTCTAATGGAGACCTCCTGTTCTCTCCATCTTCCTCCTCCCTCACTTCCCCTTCTTCTCCTCACATCCCTACCTGTGACCCCTGAGCCTGATAACTGAAACTTTGCCTCTTCTATTCTCCCCAATAATTGGCTATAGCAACCCTTATTTAACCAGTAGTTTAAAATTGCAGAGCAAGGTTTACATAGGTTCACACGGTATACTTGAGAATCTGCTCACTGGGGGGCAACCAGATCTTGGGGGCCAGTGTTTAGCATTTGAATACACAGCAGCCCCAGACTCATCCTCAGCAAAGAGTTCTTGAGGATATGAATTGTGTGGCTCTTATTCAGTGCTCAGGTCAAGTCTTCTGGGCTAAGGAATCTAGAATGTACAGGCAGGGTTTGCTGATGCTTGCTGGGTGTCGTCTGTCTCATACGCAGAAAGGAGAAATCAGTGGATGTGTGAGCTTGAGGAGAGGAAGTGGTTCTAAGAGCTCTGGGTAGATGGCAGGTTCATGAATTAGGTGTGTAAGCCAGAAGTAGTGGTGTACACTTTTAATCCCAGCCCTCTGGAGGCAGAGACAGCTCCATTTCTTCTGAGTCTGAGGCCAGCCTAGTTTACAGAGCAAGTTCCAGGCCAGCCAGGACTACACAGAGAGACCTTATCTTGACCATTCACCTCCACCCCTCCCCCCCGAATAATTATGCGTGCTGTTCGTGATTTTGAAACTCACTGGTCATCTGGCTGTTGGCTTATCTCAGCTTTTCTAAACTGAACAAGCGCGGGGTACCATCATACCTCGTTGCTATGTCGTGACTGGAGTAATCTGTAGGAAGAAAGCTTTGCCAATATCTGCAGTTGAGCCTACGAAAGGCTGTGACTAAGGAAGGCTTTTAGCATTTTAGCAGACCTTGTCTCTGCTCAAAGCTTCCACATAGAAGACAAACTCCATAAACTGTTGTGAGGCTCTGCTGGTGGGTCTGTGGGGAATCCCAGGGACTCAAGGAAGGGGCTGCTTTCCAGGGATTTCTACAGAGGCCTGACTGATACCAGGCTGTCTGGAAGGACCAGAGCCTGAGCTGAGCTGAGACTTAAACGCTGAGCTGAGTTTAGGGCAGTGGGGTACATAGAACCTTCCCGTCAAGAGAGAGCTTCCACAGAGGCTGAGAGGAACTGAAAGTGGCAGTATTTGGGGCTGGAGGAGGTCCGGAGAAGGCCTTCTGACTGAACAAACAAGGCATTTTGAGAGAGGACTCAAGAGTGATGCTATGGATTTTTCTCTCAGTCAAAGATAGAGCAGCTATTATTTTTAGTATTTTAAATTATGTGTAAGTATGCATAAGTGTGTCTGCGCTTGGGTATTTGTGTTGTGGTAAATATTATTTGGGGGTTTCTACCAATAGGTCATATAGTTCCCAAATAAAAGACACAATAGTACTAATGAGCCTTAAAAGCACTCGAGCTGGGCAGATATATCAGCCCTCTATGCTATTTTGCCTCAGTGACCCCGAGCTAGGACTTGTCACGTTCTCCAGAGGGACCGGCTGTCCCTCACGGCCCTGTACTCGTGAGCCACCTCCCGTGGCACCTTCTTCCTCCTGTCTTCTGTGGTCCCTGGCTCAGGGCCCCAGCCTGGGAACCTTTACTCCACCCCCTCCCTTCTGCCCAGCATCTTTATTAACCAATCAGGGATAACTTGGAGGGCGGGGCGAGGGGGGCAAGGTTTACCCAACAAAAGCAGGCATATATATGAGAACCTCTACATCTCCCTGAGCAGGAGCAACCAGATCTAGGGATGCTGAAATTAGCATTTGAATATAATAAGTAGCCTCAGATCAACCTCTCGTGTTTGCCTCTGAGCGGTGGTACCCATGGAGTCCCGAGGCACTGGATTTTCTGGAGGTGGAGTTAAGAGGTGGTTGTAAGCCACCTGACACAGGTGCTAGGAACCAAACTCAGGTCCTCTGGAAGAGCAAGGAGAATGCTTAGTCACAGCCATCTCTCCACCCCTGAAAAAAAGACGTTTTCTTGTTGATTTATGTATGCTGGGGTTTGAAGAGAGGTCTCACTCCTGCTGAGTCAATGTAGTGCCTACCCGTACAGCTGAAAAGTTTGAATGCAGGGCTGCTGGCTAAGGAGCGGGACGACAGACAGGGCCAGCCCCATGGGTAGGAGGCATGGTAGAAACGGATGGGGGAGTTGAGAGGGGCCCACATGCTCGGTGTGAACGGAGCGGAGAAAGACGGTTTGTCGGTTGTTTACCAATTAATTATACGGGTAAGATGTTATCGAAAGCGGAAAAAGCCAGAATTTGGGCTGGATGGAGATGGTTCAGTGAGGAAAGCATTTGATGAGTAAGCACGAGGACCGCGTTTGCTCCTTCGCACCCACATAAAAGCCAGGCTATGGCAGTGCTGGCAAGCAGGGGAAGGAGGCTCCCAGGCGCTCACTGGCCAGCAAAGCTAGCGTCATCAGTCAACTCCGGGCTTGCTAAGAGACCTGTGTCCACAAATAAGGCTAGACATAACGGGGAAGACAGCTGTGGCTTGACTTCGGCCTTCACTGGTGTGCAGTTACTTATACGTACATATCCGTGTCCCCCACCTCCTCACCTAGAATTTGTTTTGGTCATTCAGGTTGTCTTAGGTTTCCATTGCTATGAAGAGACACCATGATCATAGAAACTCTTAGAAAGGAAAACATTTAGTTGGGACTGGCTTTCAGCGCAGAGGTTTTGGTCTATTATCAGGGAGGGAAGCATGGTGACATATAGGCAGACATGGACATGGTGCTGGAGAAGGAGCTGAGAGTTCTGTATCTTGATCTGTAGGCAGCAGGAAAGAGACAGTGACACATGGCTGGGCTTGAGCTTCTGAGAGGTCAAGGCCCACCCCTATAGAGACACACTTCCTCAAACAAGGCCACATCTCCTAACAGTGCCTCACCTTATGAGGCCTATTTTATTCAAACCACATACATGGACATAGTGGACTTAGTGATGGTATGGTATTGGTTATTGTTGCTGTTTCCAGGAAATCTGTGGTTTGCCTTATAGTCTACTGAAAGCACAAACCCAGATGATCCCCGTTCAGTTCAATATTATTTTTCAATGCTCTGCCAGGTACCTCAGTTACACAGTACCCTACTCATTCAGAGCAGAGCCTTGGATGTTTTCATACAGTATGTCACATGTAATATGTCATAATAAAGCATGTTTGCTATGCCACAGATAGCAAGCTCTCTGTATTACATAACCACACTTATACAGTGGGGTTACTTCACACCCTAGGCTTTATGCTGTACATTTAAAGGCTTTTTTTCTGATCATGATCTGTGGTTTGCACTAAATGAAGTGTCTGGGTGTATACAGTGAAACTGTTGGTCAAGAAGCCTGCTTAGGCAAACTTTAGTGCCTGATGAACTGCTACCTAACATCGTGCCTTTCTTTTGTTTCTGTGTGCTGCAAAGTCTCATTTCTTCCTGGGAATGGCAAAGCAATGTGTTGACCTTCCAAACTCCTGCTCTGCCTAAGGATTCTCTTTCTCTTAGGGTAGAGAGAACGCCATGCCACACCTCCTAGCCACACCTCCTAGCCACACCTCCTAGCCACACCTAGTCACACCCCTAGTCACACCTCCTAGCCACACCTAGTCACACCTCCTAGCCACACCTAGTCACACCTCCTAGTCACACCTCCTAGTCACACCTCCTAGTCACACCTCCTAGTTATACCCCCTAGTCATACCTCCCAGCTCCTGGATTGGAAGACACTCAGCTTCCTCATGCATCACCCAATCCACTGCTTGCCACTCAAAGTAAGATATACACACAAATATTTAAAAAAAAAGTGATTTTTTTCTTTTGTGTGATATTTAATAATTGGTTACTATCTTAGAATTTTACTGCTGTGAACAGACACCATGACCAAGACAACTCCTATAAGGACAACATTTAGCTGGGGCTGGCTTACAGGTTTAGAGGTTCAGTTCATTGTCATCAAGGCAGGAACATGGCAGCATCCAGGCAGGCATGGTACAAGAGGAGCTGAGAGTTCTACATCTTCATCTGAAGGCTGCTAGCAGAATACTGGCTCCCAGGCAGCTAGAACAAGGGTATTAAAGCCCACACCCACAAGGCCACCCCTACTCCAACAAGGCCACGCCCCCCAACAGTGCCACTCTCTGGGCCAAGCATATACAAACCATCACAGCTACTAATTAAGGTTAGCATTTAAAACAAACAAACAAACAAAAAAACACTTGACTTAGAACAGTAAGTGGAGGTGGGACTATAGGCTGCGGGAAGAGCACGTGCTTAGGCGGATCTCACCAGCACCCTCGTCCTTCCATTATACAAAGCCAACAAGACGCGACAACATTCTGATGGTGAGTGGTGACACTAGGTATCATTGGGAGTAGCTGGGTATAAGATACTAATACTTACTAATATTTAGGGAGACGAGTGAAGTACGTACAGATATTTTATGCTGTTTTTGCATTTTTTATGTCAGAAATTATTCCAAGGTGAAATGTTTAAAAGAAGAATTAAAGAAAATATCACCATCATATACTCAATGTTATAGTACTCATTCAAAATGTGATATCAACAAAACAAAATAGGGAATATTTGCGGGAATCACAACTTATTTTAAAAATTCAAGAGGGCATTAAAAATGTAAACCAAAAGGTCAGTGGGACATGGCGGCATGTGGCTGAAGCAGGAGAACCAGGAGTCTGAGGTCAAACTGTGTCCCAGCAGGACGGACTAACCTCTAAAATCAAAGAAAACACAGAGTGAAACCAAACCCCTGCACTCACAATATCTTGCTTCAGGAGGTACAAGACCCAGTGTTCCTTGAAATGCACCACGAACTCAATGAGCAGATATGGCCAGTTAGGAAACGAAAGCCTGGGGGCTGGAGAGTTGGCTCGGCAGTTTACAGTACTTGTTGCTCTTACAGAGGACCCAGGTTCCACTTCCAGCACCCACAGGGCAGCCTACCACCATCTGTAACGTCAACCCTGAGGGACAGGCACCAGGCACGCATCCATACAGGTGAAATATTCATACACATAACAAATAAAAGTAAAAGAAAGAGAAAGACTGTCAAAGCATTCTTCTAGAACGGTCTAAGTTGGCTACTAAAACCAGGCCAAGCGAACAAACTGAGCCAAGCCAAAGTAATATAAGCCAAATAAGGCAAAATCATTTTCACATAAAATACAGTTGTGAATTAAAACCATACATTTTTGATATAATAGGATTTACGCAGATTATTAAATAATTTGAAAGTTATTTAATAATTATTTAAAGTGACTTGGATTTTATACACTAGATAAAATCTTCCTCCAAATCACCACCACCACCAAAACCATTTTAGTGAGTAAAAAGCATGAAAAGAGGGTCATTATTACAAGATTCCCAACATTCTAACAAATGCAATAGAGAAAGAATAGAAATTAATGGGTCTGTGATTAAACAAACAGTTGTGGATGCCAAAACCTATTTAGCAAAGCAGCATGAAATAATTGAGAGCCATTATCACCATTTAAAATAATTCAGTAGGATGACTGTTTATAACACACACACACACACACACACACACACACACACACACACACACACACACCCTTACCAGACTTCAAAATAGTCAGGGAAATTAATAAGGGAAGGATGAGTTCCTTTAATATAAAGTGATGTAACCGCCCCAGGCGGTAATCCCAGCATCCAGGAGTGTTGGCAGCAAGCATCAGTGGCTCTTGCTGGCTCTGTGTTTTATTTTTAATCCATTTTACATATTTACCTTCTCGTTAAGTTTTTATTTGAAGAAGCATCACACAATAGAGGAGGAGGTTTCTTGCCAAGCACTAATGATATAAATGAGTTTCCCCCAAGTGTGGCCCGTGTACAGGAACACTTTAGTTCTGGGTTGGCTTCTTGTTCTAAACACACTCATGTCACACGTTCAGAAAGACAAACAAGAACGTATCCTGTAAAAAGGCACACGTGCACGAGAGGGCGTGACAAAGAGCTACAAGTACCTGGAGATGTTTTGCAACCTGCTTTACCCCATGTCACCTTGTCCTGTGCAGAAGTATTGCTGAACACGAAAGGCATGGTGTTCAAAATGCTGTACAAGAAGTATGGAGAATATCCACAAATTGATGTTTCAAATTAAATTAAATTAACGAGCAGCTAAACCGCTTGTTTGCCGGGGCAACGGAGCTTGGTGGCTGGCGACACTTGAAGAGTGCCGGCATTCTCAACAGTGTTGCTTTGTGATGCGAAGCATCGTGTTTCTGTTTTGTTCTGGGGTCCCAGGCCAGGACTGCAGTGAAGGCAAGCACACTGTGATCGAGTGTGCATTGCTCCAGCACACACTGTGACCGAGTGTGCATTCCTCCAACACACGCTGTGAACGAGTGTGCATTGCTCCAACACACACTGTGACCGGGTGTGCATTCCTCCAACACACGCTGTGAACGAGTGTGCATTCCTCCAACACACACTGTGACCGAGTGTGCATTGCTCCAGCAGCCATGTTTCCTGCCTTCCGGAGCCACGCAAAATCTCTCCACGTGTTTTACTTCCCCCAGGTCGATCCCAGCCAGAAGGGAAACCTTACAGTGGCTACAGAGATCCAGTGACAATCGCCTACTTAATAAATGTGAACACAATTTTTGTTTTTATTAACATACCACCTAAAGATGCTTTAAGACATATTTTATTATCTGAGTTTATTATTTTATTACTTTATTATCACGTGTGCACCGTGTGCGTATGTGTGCCCATGGAGGACAAGAGAGCACTGAAACTATGGAACTGGAGCTACAGTTATGAGTCACCATATGGTTCTTCTGCAGGAGCAGCTAGTCCTCTTAACCACTGAGCCTTCTTTCCAGCCCTCAACACACTTCTTAGATGAATAACTGGGTAACACGTATTCTTCCTCCTTTAAATTGAATTTTATTTAAGGAGAATAATTTTTTAAAATTATTATTAGTTAGCAACAAGGATCTGGGCTTGTGACATTTTATTAGCATTACTATCAACCACACAGATACTGTATTTGCTGCTATTCATTCCCCCACCCACCTCTGCCGCTAATATTGGGCCTCCACAAATAGCCCTCTCTTCTGCTTTCATGACACATATATTATTACCCTTGCTTGATCTCCCCCTCTCCCTTTAGATCACTTCAATGTATGTATGTATGTATGTATGTATGTATGTATGTATGTATGTGTGTAACCACTGAGCTTTCTTTCCAGCCCTCAACACAATTTTTAGATGAATAATTAAATGATATGTATTCTTCCTCCTTTAAATTCATTTACATTTCAAATGTTATGCCCTTTGCCCGTTTCTACCTCCCGAAAACCCCCAACCCATCCTCCCACGCCCTGCCTCCAAGGCAGGCATATTTTGTGCATGTGTGTATATGTATGCCATGGTCGGCATTAGGAAGAGAAGAACCTTGCAGAGTGAAAATCTCCTTTCCACGGTGGGTTCCAGGGATCAGACTCAGGCTGTTGAGCTCCTGTGATCTTAGTTAGCTTTGTCAACTGGACATACCTGGGGAGAGGTGAATTCAACTGAGGAATGGCTACCATTTTGGTCTGTGAGGCATTTTCTTGATTCTAATTAATGTAGGAAGGCCCAGGCCATAAGCAGTGCCATCCCTGGGCAGGTGGGCCTGAGCTGTAGGAAAGGCGTGTTGTAAAGGCTAGGAAACAACATTTTGTTGTGGTCTGTTTCAGTACCTGCCTTCACTCCCCTCAGTGATAGACTATGACATGGGAGTTATACGATGAAACAAACCTTTCTTTTTTAAGCTGGTTTTGGTTGGTGGTTTAGTCCCTGGGGGCTCTGGGGGTATTGGTTGGTACATATTATTGTTCCTCCTATGGGGCTGCAAACCTCTTCAGCTCCTTGGGTCCTTCATCCATCCATCCATCCATCCATCCATCCATCCATCCATCCATCCATCACATAACTAGCCCAAATCGCTACTTGTCCTTTTCATCCACTGAATAGATGGAAATTACTTCTCAATCTTCATACAGAGGCATAAGTCTGGATACCATGACGGACAGTTTGATGAAATTGTAACTAGAAAACTGTCTGCAATGAATTGTGTCATTATTGAATTTATATATATATTTAAATTTTCCAGTCATTTCACATGAATACTTGATTGTACCTAAATTTAATTTTTAAAGATATGTTGGATTGATTTACTAGTTTTCTGAAAATAGATAATTATTAAAATGTTTTAATTATTTCGGAAAAAAAAGCTAGTTTTGGCTAGTGCTTTATCGTAGGAACAAGAATCCCGAGAATTGCTTTTATCTGCTGAGCTACTTTAATGGCTTCACTATGCGTTGGTTTGTAATTTATGCATCTCCTAGTCTGGATCAAATTTCTGGTTTTATCTGAGGCTCGCTTGCTCTGGAGGACTTAGTCTCCAGTGCCGTTCACTGAGAAAACTAGTATAGCAGTGGCTATAGCAAACTATACAAGATACAGGAATACACTTAATATCAAGTAAAGGCAACTAACATAAAACCCACGACTAAAAATGTACAGTGTACTATGAAATAAAAAAATATTAAACATTAACCAGGTTAAAAATGAAAGTAGTAAATGAGTGAGATAAAGGGGTGGGACCAGAGGGAATGGAGCACGAACAGGGGAAAGGAGGAAAGTGAAAGCAAGAACAGTGTTACTGAGACAAAGGCAAAACTATCAGAAAAAAATTAAAGCATTTTCTAATAAGAAAATTCATAAATGTAAAAAGGGGATATGAAAGCATAAAGCATTTTTGAAAATAAAGATAGCAAAAATAAAGATTACCCAATAATGAAAAATATGTACAAGCAAAACTAGATAGATGGAGGATGAAGAAGGAAACCAACTTTAACAAAAAATATGGCACTGGAGAGCTGGCTCCGTGGTCACTGACACTACTCTCTCTCTCTCACAGAGGGTGTGATTCCCGGCACCCGTGTGTGGCTTACAACTGTCTGTATGCCCAGTTCTGGGAGATCTGATGCCCTCTCTTAGCCTCGATAGGTTCTTAGCACCCATTAGAACACATATATACATGTAAGGAAAATACCCATCCATATAAAACAAAACACCTCAACCCCCAAAAAGTAAATATATGTCTAAAGTATAATAAAAAGAAAACCCTAACCAACCAACCAATCAACCAACCAACCAACCAACCAACCAACCAACCAACCAACCAACCAACCAACCAGAGCAGTCCAAGGGAAAAGTATTAAACGTTGGAGTGCCTTCTTCCCTCGGTCTTTGAAAACTGGAGACTATCAGGAATAAATATGGGTTAGGGGAAAGGTCAGTAGAACTTCCTCTGATTTATACCACAGCTAAGCTTGCTTTGCCGGGTGGCTGATGCCTACTGGAACTAGCCTCCTTTCTATACCTTCTTCTTACATACCAGGGGCCGATGCTGGCCACCTAGCTCTGCAGTCTAGTCTGGAGAGGTTATTTTGTACTCTTCCCAGACTCCCAGTTCACTCTGTTGGAGTGGGTAATGCTATGGCTGGGGATTAGTTCTCATAAGCACTGGGATGGGAAAGCCAGCAAATCAGAGATCTGTACAGGCAGAGCTGCTTTCATCCTTTCAAAATCTGTTCATCACCCTGCTGGTGGGGGGCAGCTCTGGTACCAGGTCTTCCACTGGGGCTTTGCAGTTTAGACTTAATAGTACCTCAAGGCAGGTAGCTGGCTCTAGAACCTGGTCTACTGCAGCCTTCTGGCCCAGTGTCCTAGTCAGGGCTACTATTGCTATGATGATACACTATGACCCTGAGCGAGCTGGGAAGAAAAGGGTTGATTTGGCTTACACTGCCACATTGCACACCACTGAAGGAAGTCAGAGCAGAAATGCAAGCACCGCAGGAGGAACCCAGGCAGGAGGATGCTTTAGCCATGGAAGAGTGCTGCTTACTGCCTTGTTCGTCATACTTTGACCACCAGCCTGGGGATGGCCTCAAACGCCATGGGCTGGGTCCTCTCACATCAATCACTAGTTAGCACCCCACAGGCCTGCATACAGCCTGATCTTACTAAGGCGTTCTCAGCTGAAGCTCCTTCATCTCGATTGCTTGTGTCAATTGACATAAAACTAGCCAGGATACCCAGGGCTACTGAACTCTTTATTATCTTTTTTCTTTTTCTTTTTTCTTTTTTTAAAAAAATTTTCTATATTCTTTGTTTACATTCCAAAGGCTTTCCCCTTTCCAGTTCCCCCCCTCACCATATGTCCCATAAGTTCTCTCCCCCCCCACCCCACATTTCTCTGTTCTGGTACTCTCCTACAAAACTGGATTTAGTCTTTTCCGGACCAGGGTCCTCTCCTTCCTTCTTCTTGGGAATCATTTGACTTGCTAATTGTGCCTTGAATATTCAGAGCTTCTGGGCTCATTAATATCCACTTATCAGTGATTGCATTTCATGTGTATTCTTTTGTGATTGGGTTAACTCACTTAGGATGATATTTCCCAGATCCAACCATTTGCCTACAAATTGCACGAATTCATTATTTTTAATTGCCGAGTAGTATTCCATTGTATAAATATACCACATTTTCTGTATCCATCCCTCCACTGAGGGACATCTGGGTTCTTTCCAGCTTCTGACTATTATAAATAAGGCTGCTATGAACATAGTGGAGCATGTGTCTTTATTGCATGCAGGGGAATCCTCTGGGTATATGCCCAGGAGTGGTATGACAGGGTCCTCTGGAAGTGTCATGCCCAATTTTCTGAGAAACCACCATACTGATTTCCAGAGCGGTTGTACCATCTTGCAATCCCACCAACAGTGGAGGAGTGTTCCTCTTTCTCCACATCCTCGCCAGCAACTGTTGTCTTTTGAGCTTTTAATCTTAGTCATTCTGACTGGTGTGAGGTGGAATCTCAGGGTTGTTTTGATTTGCATTTCCCTGATGACTAATGATGTTGAACATCTCTTAAGGTGCTTCTCAGCCACCCGAATTTCTTCTGGTGAAAATTCTTTATTTAGCTCTGTACCCCATTTTTTAATAGGGTTATTTGGTTCTCTGGGGTCTAACTTCTTGAGTTCTTTATATATTATTGGATATTAGCCCTCTGTCAGATGTGGGGTTGGTGAAGAACTTTTCCCAATTTGTTGGTTGCCGTTTTGTCCTTCTCACAGTGTCTTTTGCCTTACAGAAACTTTGTAATTTTATGAGGTCCCATTTGTCAATTCTTGATCTTAGAGCATAAGCTATTGGTGTTCTGTTCAAGAACTTTCCCCCTGTGCTCATGTCCTCCAGGGTCTTCCCCAGTTTCTTTTCTATTAGTTTCAGTGTGTCTGGCTTTATGTGGAGGTCCTTGATCCACTTGGAGTTGATCTTAGTGCAAGGAGATAAGAGTGGGTCAATTCGCATTCTTCTTCATGTTGACCTCCAGTTGGACCAGCACCATTTGTTGAAAAGGCTATCTTTTTTCCACTGGATGGTTGTAGCTCCTTTATCAAAGATCAAGTGACCATAACTCTTTGGGTTCATTTCTGGATCTTCAATTCTATTCCATTGATCTACTTGCCTGTCGCTGTACCAATACCATGCAGTTTTTAACACAATTGCTCTGTAGTACTGCTTGAGGTCAGGGATATTGATTCCCCCAGAAGTCCTTTTATTGTTGAGAATAGTTTTAGCTATCCTGGGTTTTTTGTTACTCCAAATGAATTTGAGAATTGCTCGTTCTAGATCTATTTAGAATTGATTTGGGATTTTGATGGGGATTGCATTGAATCTGTAGATTGCTCTTGGCAAGATGGCCATTTTTACTATATTGATCCTGCCAATCCAAGAGTATGAAATATTTTTCCATCTTCTGAGGTCTTCTTTGATTTCTTTCTTCAAGGACTTGAAGTTCCTGTCATAAAGATCTTTCACTTGTTTGGTTAGTCACGCCAAGATACTGTGTATTGTTTGTGGCTATTGTGAAGGGTGTTATTTCCCTAACTTCTTTCTCAGCCTGCTTGTCCTTTGAGTACAGGAACTTGATGACGTCTACTTCAGGTACTAGTGGGGCTACCTCTCCCTGCTCTTTTAATTGTAGGTACTCTTGCTCTACATATGTCTCTCTCTAGATTGTCTCTTACCCTGAGATTGCGAACGGTTGAAGCCAGTATGCTAAGTTGACTGTCCCATGTTCTCAGTTTTACACAGTGGGGTCTGAGTAAACCCGAGTGCAGTTACAGATGGCTGTGAGCTTCCCGAGAGCTAGAAAGTGGATTTAGGCCCTGGCATGAGCAGAACTCACTCTTTCCCTCAGTCCTAGGACACCCTTCCTAATGCTAAGCTGTTCTGCAGCTGCAGCTGTACCTAAGCAGGCTTTCCTCATTTAGGCTCACTGATGGAATGAATGGCTTTCAAGTTTCCATCTGCCTCACACTCTTGCTGCACAGTTCTGAGTGGCTTCCCTTGTTTCTGTCTTGGAATATAGTGCATTAACCTTAACCTGCTATTTCTTCTTTACTGGGTCACACACCACAGTGTGGAGGCACACTGTAGACTGCAGTCTTAACTGGAAGTCTTAACAAAACTTCACAAACATTACCTTCTATATTACATTATTTCATACTGACTTTGGGATGACTGAGTAAAAGGTTGTGTGCTAGAGTTAAGAACCCATACATTCTAGGGACTCATAACCACAGGAGACCTGATACCCTCTTCTGGCTCCTGAAGACATTTGTATAGGTAGCACTCACACATACACACATATACACAATTTCAAAAGAAATTCTAGTTAGAGGAAAGAAATAAAACAAAATTTGAGATAAATAAGCCTAAAAGCAAGTTCAACTTTATTGAAGCAATTTGGTCTTTTTTATCAAGACTGAAATGTACAAAGCCCAGTGGTCTAACTCCTAGAAACTGACCAACTGAGATACTTGTTCAACAGCAAGTACTGTAAGGAAAGACAGTGCATAATAGTTGGTAACAACAGAGCCATAAAAACAGCTTGCGTGCTTCTTGGTAGGGAACTAGTTTATATACACAGATGATGGAATACAAAATAGCCATTTAAAACACGAGGTAGTTGACACGTATGCACTGAGATAGAATGGCCTCAGGACACACTGAAGAGCCAGGTGCAGTAGGTGGAGCCGGAGGGTTAGGGGCTCAGAGTCACTCAGTTACACACAAAGTATGAGAACGTACTTCCGCTTCCAGGGGACCCAGTGCCACATCCACCTGTAACTCCAGCTCCAAGGGATCCAACGCTCTCCCCTGGACTCTGGGGGCACAGTGCGCATGTGCTCATTCATTCTCATTCTCATTCTCATTCTCATTCTCTCTCTCTCTCTCTCTCTCTCTCTCTCTCTCACAAAAGCATTTACTTCATATATTATACATTAGAAATCCACAAAGGGAAGGCAATGACTGGACAGCGAGGACATCAGTGGAGAAGTGCACTGGGGCAGTCATACTGCAATCTTTCCTTCAGAAGAATTATTAAGAGGGGACCAATGGGTTGGCTCAGTAGGTAAAGGCTCTGGTTATAAAGCCCAATGACCTGAACTTGATTCCCAGGGACCCACGTGGTGTAAGTAGAGAATGGACCCCAGCAAGTTGTCCTCTGACCTCCACACACATGCATGCATGCACATACACACAAAACAAAAATGTAATAAAAAAGTTAAAAAGCAAAGCACTGCCAACTGTGATTAGCTTTAGCTAGTTGAATAAAAAGGAGGTGAGGTGGTGGGAATTTTACTTTTCCTGCTTTAGCATTAAATTGATAACATTATTTCAATAGGGGTTACATGTATGGGTAAAACTGATTTGTTTTCTTTATATTTAAAAAAAACCAATAATAATTTATACAGACACAAAGATGTTAAGCTAAAACAAAGAATGAACACACACACATATATAAGCACAGGGATATGCAGAGACTCTATGATTTTTTTTTGTTTTTTGAGGCAAGATCTCATGTAGCTCAGGCCAGCTTTGATTTGTTAGGAAGCACAGCGTGAACTTGAATTCATGATCTTTCTGAAGTGCTGGGACTGCAGGCACCTGCTACCACCTTGCCCTGATGATGTTTTAATATGTACAACACAGATCAGTTAATATTACCCGAAGTTCTCAAACCAATTCATTAGCATTTTAAAACTCAGAGGTTTCCACATCACATGTACACCCAGTGTCCAGGAACCTAGGACGGCCTTGCTCCTGTCTCTCACTCAAGGTTGGCCATCTTCACTCCACATGCTCTCTCTGTGCTTTACAGCATCACACTTCTTCAGAAATGGTCTTTGAAAGCGCTGGTCTTCTGATCAGGTCACCAAAATATGCAGTGATTGTCTTTAACTTTTTGTTAAGAAAATTCTGTTCAATTTCCACTTGCCCTCCAAGCCCAGCCAAGGATGCCACCTGCCAGGAAAAACACATACAGAAGTCATGCACATGAACAGGCCCTCCCTCCCTTCTTTTTGGCATGGTCTCATTAAACAGCTCTGGCTGGTCTACTCCTTACGTAGACCAGGTTGTCTTCAAACACATATGCTGCCTCTGCCCCCTAAGATTAAACGTACCTACTACCAAGCTCAGCACAGACATGACTTTTAAAACTGCCCCTTCCCTAATCTATACCATCAGTGAGAGGAAGACCATGTAAGTCTTCCATATAAAGAAGCATCTCATTCACTGCTACTTGACAAGACATATATTAATACAGTATTCTTTAGTAGAAACACTTTTGGACTCCTTCAACATGAGTCAGATCATTGTGCTACACATGCCACCTCTGCAATGCCACACTAAAGAAGCAGAGGAAGAGAAAAGGGATGAAAACTGCAATGTCTATTTAGGACAGACATTTAAGAATGCACTTTCCTAAAGAGCTCATTTTATTATTGTTGTTTTCTTTGTATGTGAAGGCCGAAGGCCAACCTGTGTGGTCAGCTCTCTCCTCCTTCCACCACGTGGTTCCCAGGAATTGACCTCAGGTCATCGGACTTGGTAGCAGGCACTTTACATGCCGAGTCCCACCACCCACTCCTAAGAACTCTTCTTGTTCATGTTATCATCTTCTACTCTCTCAATTGCTCAACAATGTTTACTGGGTTTTGAGTAGAGGTGACACTTTCCAAATTATCTCTTTTGTGGTCTCTATCTTTAATTACTTCTTCTACCCATTGTTCTTTTGTATTGTTTTGAATTTTAAGTATATTTATGTTTGTGTCTATATCAGTGACATTGAGGTCTATAAAATATAACTATTGACTCAAGGAACTAAAAGCACTGACTCTTTCAGAGACAATATGAAAAATGCCAATCAAATAACTGGCCAATAGGAATAACTGGCTGCTAAGGAGCCTTTTGCTTTGACAACACTTGCACTGGTCTTTGTGACAATTCAAACCAGCAAATAAGAACCCTAAGTTCTTATACAGGTTCATTTTCATCCAGCACCCAACATTTTAAGAGATTTACTGATCATCTGACACAATCTTATTTATCAGAGATCCGATTACCAGACTGGTAAGATTCAGGAAATGTGGACTAAAGCGAACAGGTCTAGACAAGAGTCAAAGTGGTAGATGTCCTGTTAACTACCACTGGCAAAACTCAAGTTGTGCATTTTGTAAAGAAAGGTTCTCAGTATAGTCTGGATTCAAAGGCTGACAGAATCTGATCTTAACACATTATACACCACAGACACTTGGGTGGAGTTTAAGAAAAATGACTACATTTTATTGGTGAACATACTTTAAAGTTATCATTTCACCTTACTGTTAGTAAACAACTCAGATATAAAAATAGGGAAGAAACAGGTCATTCTGTGATATACACTTCCCTTCATAACCACCGTGGTCCTGCAGAGAGAATTCTGAGCTCTACACATGCTAGGCCAACACTCTACCATTGAGCTGTATCTCCAGATCAGCATGAAATGTTCTTGAAAGGAAAACAAAGCCTCCAATCCTTAGGAGGTTGAGGAAGGAGGAATGCCGTGAGCTCCAGGCCAACATGGCTATGATTTAAAAAAGGCCAGCCAGAGGATTCTGTGGGGAGAAGCCTTTGCTATACGTGTTTGGTGTTCTGGGTTCTATCAGAACTGGCCTGAAAATCAGAGTGTAATAGTGTAGTGTCTATAATACCTCAGGAACGGAGACAGATGGGGACTCAAGAGTCTCCAGGAGCTCCAGGGCCACACCCCCAAAAAGCCAAGGTATGAGTACATGAGAACACATGTGAGTGCATGGGTGCTTGTGCACCGCACCACCCCACACCCACAAAACTCAAACAAAATGGTTGTTCAATCAAGGTAGTTACAACATTTTCAACCTTCCCTTCTTCCTTAAAGAAACTAAAAGAATTGTTATTTCTTATAACCATAAATAGCAATCTCAAGGTTAAGTGGTGCTTTTCCTTCTTTGAACTTCCAGGGTTCTTACCTGAGGGAACTCTGGACTAGCTAAGAGCAAGAGTTCATAAATCACTCAACAACTACTAATCAAGTGCTATGAATTTTTGTTATGGGAGCAGAGTGCAGCACAAGACAGAGCCAAACAGAGGATTTGCCTTCACAGTCACGGAACTTAGGTATGTTTGCAGCACCGAGTCTACACAGGCACAGAATGGGAAAACTAGCCTACCAGGTATACAGAAAGAAAATCTAAGTTAACATGCTCTTTTCAAGTATTCTGATTAAAAATTTGAACCTTAGAATATCTTGCTCTTTTAACTACATATACGTTAAAAGTTAAATGAGCCATGAACTGAATTTATAAATGAACACTGTGCTTCCAGCAAACTAATGATGTCAAGTTGAGCCGACCTTCCTTCTCACTAGCAGGTTTAACACAAATGTTACTTACTTCTGAGGGGCAAGGAACTGGGAGAGAACACCCAGGAAAGCAAGCAGGCTGGGGCGGGGCTGGAAGGTGGAGGATGACCCAGACTACATCCCATGCTGCTGGCACAGCGCCTAGACGTTAGCATCATCAAAAGCAACACCAAGGGCAGTCAGCAGAGAGGCCCAGAAGCCCAGTTTCCAGCACACAGGCCGAGCGGCTCACAACCACCCATAACTCCAGCTCCAAAGGAGCTTACGTCCTCTTCTGACCCCCATAGGCCTCTGCACATATGTGTGTACTCTGCCTCTTCTGTGTCACTCTCGTTAAAAACATTAACAATTATTTTGGACTAGAATTATTTTGGACTGGAATTAGAGCTCCTTAGGAAAGGAGAAATGAGAAAAAGTTCACACTGAAGATAATTGAAGATGAATGATGTTAAGACAGACTTAAAAATCAAATACTAACTTTCATAAATGAACTGCTCTAAAAAGTTTGTGCTTGAGGCTTGGGTTCGACATCTAGCATTGCCAAAGAGACTAGTGACATAGGTGACCGTGACAAGCACCTTCATTTTCAGGTCAGAATCCACAGGCAGAAGAAGGGCCAAGTCAGGGCCCTCCTCACTAGTCCTGGTTGTCCCTTTGTTACATCTAACTAATAACAAAATAAGACCAGAAGCAGGGGGCATCAAAGACAAAAGCATTTTATCTGTAGATACCAGGCAACCTTCACACTTTATCAGCTCCCCTTCCCTGCGCATGACAACAGGAGTGAGAGTCTACACTTCACAAACCTTTGACCCTCGGAGACTGGTGGCCAGCTCAGCTCTGTCCCTCACTAGCCTCCACACCTGATCCCAGACACACAAAGGCTGTTCTTGGGTTAACAGACCCACCTATCAGGAACCCTGATTTTATTTTTAGAGGCTCTTCAGTTTCAGTGTCTTTCTGGAGAATGATCACATATAGAACAGGGACGCACAACACTGCTCCAATCGCTTGGCAGAAAATTCACGACAAAGATAAGATAGCTAATAAAGATTACCAAGTAGCCACAATTCTCTATCTGCACAAGAATAGTTGATCTAGACACCTGGGTTCCAGCAACCAGAAGCACAAGAGAAAGTATGTAAGGCCCAGTGCCAGTGCTCTCTACGCAGTTCCCATTCGCAGCACTACATTGCCCGCCCCCCCCCCTTTTTTTTTTTTTTTGGTTTTGGTTTTTTTTCGAGACAGGGTTTCTCTGTGTAGTCCTGGCTGTCCTGGAACTCACTCTGTAGACCAGGCTGGCCTTGAACTCAGAAATCCACCTGCCTCTGCCTCCCAAGTGCTGGGATTACAGGCATGCGCCACCACGCCCGGCTCCGCCCCCCCCCTTTTTAAATCAAACAGAAATGACCAGAACTGATTTACAGGTTTTCAAATTTAAAGTACATCAGTTGTGCGAGGGCATGTGGACCATGATGTATGTGTGGTAGTCAAGAGGACAATTAGGGGAAATGTCTTTTCTTCTTCCACCCTGTGGGTTTATGACACTAAACTCAGGTTGTCAGGCTAGGCAGTAAGTATCTTTACCTGCTGAGATACTCTGAAAACCCAGAAATTCTTTTATATAATTTCGTTTGCTCACCCTGCTATAGTCAGCTCCTAATCATCACCCCCAGTCTCATGGTGAGCATCTACTGAGGAATCTGGTGAAGTCTGATTTTCTAGGCAGCAGGTTGCTCAGGTGCTGGCCCTGCCACGGTGGCAGAAGGCTGGGCACGCCACTGAACTTCAGCAAATCAGGCTGATAACCTCACATGCATATTCTACAGGGTTGGAATAATCCAATAAAATGGGCACAAGACTCTTATGAACCCCAGGGGCACGATCTACCCAGCTGCCATACTGTATCCATCTACAATGTGGCAGTCATTTCAGAAGGAGGAGTGAGCGTGTGTACTCAGTTACAAGGCTAGGTATTTTCAAGTTCTACAGTCTCAGTCCGTAGTCTCTCCACACACCAACCCTACCTTTAGCTCTCTTTTATAATTTAGGTTAAGTATTTACCACTTAGCAGTATCATTTAAGAGGCTCTTTTGTTGGTTAATAGTTCTAGTTGTTCAGATGCATAGTACTAGATTCTACACAGCAAGGTTTTTACATGTTTTCGGGGTTGAAGTAAAGGCTCAGAGGTTGGAAGCAGGTGCTGATCTGGGTGGCTCACATCGGTGACCTCAGTTCTAAGGGATCCGATGCCCTCTTCTGGTCTGTGTGTGCCACCCCTATCTACATTCAGACATAGCTTAAAAAAAAGTTAGGAAAGTTTTCAATAACATCCTTATTTACCTATCTACTGCCCTACCCATATACCAATGAACATAAGCTATAGGGGGTGATGATATAGCTCAGTAATTAGCAGCTACTCATTCCCTGAACTACATATGGAATAGAATTTAGCTTCATACTGTGGATTGAAGCCAGGGTCTTATACATACTAATAAAATCTACTACTTAGTTATACTTTGTCTCCTATAGAAGGAACTTTAAAAGCCAAAGAGACTGTAGATGTTTGAAATAAAACAGGTATGTATTATCAGGACATATATCTGAAAGCGCCATGGAGGGTGGAGCCATCCTAGAGAAGGGTCGGTTGTTGTCTGGGGATGGCTACAGGCACATCTTATGTTTATGTGTATGGATGAGAAGTCTGCAAGGATGTCTGTGCACCACACATGTGCAGTGCCTGCACAGGCCAGAAGAGCGTGTTATATCCAGTTGTGAGCACGTGGGTGCTGGGAGGCCTGCTCTCATTATCTCATGCTTCCTAAGAAACAAAGCTTGCCATGTTAAGAGAGCCCACTCACAAGATTTCCAGGACAAGCAGTATCTGAGCCTGCTGCATGCAGCCCCCGTTACATGACGAAGACACTGAGAGGCTTCTCTCTCTGCATAGGCTTACTTCTTAAAAGAAGTTTTCATGTTTGCAAAGTATGGCAACTCCAAAGCTAGTGTTGCCCGGACTCTAGACTGTTAAGGAGAGAAATGAAGGAAAACAGCAAGGAACAGGACGCAGTAGCAAGACTCAACTCAAACCGCGGCTTCTCTGCGCTGCATCAGACCCAAGTCCCTGGGTTTGTGTGGGTTTGATAGATCCTATTTCTGTAGGATAATTTCTGACAGATAACTATTTCTACAGAGTCTCTCACAAAAAGATATCTGTTTTGAACAAATTAGTTCTGGATTTACAGTGAGTGTTTGGATAGCAAAGAATGCATGTTCTAGAATAACTCCACAAGAAAAAGGGAACAGAGAGGTCAAGGAAATAGGAAACCCAGATTTCCACGGCTACAAATTCAATAGGTATCATCTCCTACACGAACAATTTCTAAGACAGGTTCTATCTGCAAACTGTTTGGCAGTGAGTAGGACATAGCATAACCTCTCTGAAATGGAAATTAATGTCTGCTACAGAAACAAGTATGGAAAAATGCAGCCTGAATTCAGACAGCAGGCTTATAATCAACTTTTCACACTCTTTCAAGCTTTTATTACTCAATCTCTTTTCATTTTAAAAACCTCACAAGATATATTTTCTCTCTTAAAAAAAAAGTGACTTCCCACTGCAGTTTATTTCATCTACACTTCATACCAAGCAATTTCCTTAACATTTTCTAGTGTCACTACTCCCTCTAGAGGGAGAAAACACAAAGGACCTAAGAAGTCTAATCCTGTGTGCTTGCGGATGCTGTTTATCTGGGTATTCACATGCAGGTGGGACACAGGTGATTGACAATGAGCACACGTGCTGTGGAGGCCAGAGGTTCATAGTGGGTGTCTTCCTTTGTTTACCAAATGAACCATCTCTCCAGTTCCTACAAGTCTAATTCTGACAAGTTTTAAGGACAAAAACAAAAGTAAAAAGCTAGCTAATTTTTCTTTGTGTCAAAAGAATTTTAATCACTAAAATTTGCATTCTGAAATGTGGCTTCTAGCCAGGCAGTGTTTGCACACACCTTTGACATCAACTCTGGGAAGCACAGGGAGGTGGATCTGAGTTTGAAGCTAGTCTGCTCTACAGCCTGGACATGGAGAAACTTTATTTGGGGAGGGAGGGTGTGTGTGTGTTTGTGTGTGTGTTTGTTTTCCCATTGCTATGAAATACCCAAATGCGCTTGTCTACATGTACTATTAAGGACCAGGACTTAGCCTATAAGGATCATATAACCTCTTAGGAGATAGTTTTCGAGTATCATGGGTGCCTAAGTCTAGAAAGCAGTTACACGAGTAACAGACAAAAGGTTCAACATGAAGGCTGATGCAGGAAACTCGCAGCTCCAAAGAACTCAGTGACATTCACATATGCCATCTTGGGAAGCTTAACGCTTGAACAAGTAGATAATAAACAGATGACAGAAGGCAAGACAGAATTTACATATTTACATTTCCTCTAATGCAGTTGAAGCGCTTAGCTTTTCATATACTCTCTTTATAACCCAGAGAATCTCAACTATGGGGCACACTAGAACTACTTGGAAATCTTAAACAATTCATGCTTGGGCCTCATCCCAGAAAATATACCAGTTTTTCTTAGTAGGTCAGCATTATCCTTAGTGGGTCAGTGGTTAGAGAAATCAATTCAACCAAAACTATGAGACTCTTAGATAAGGCAGAGAAAACACAGGCAAAGTACATACACCTAACTTTAGAAGGAATCAATAGGCATGAGTTGAAGGGACAGAGAGGAGATCTGGACGGAAAAAGCAGAGTCTAACACACTGAAATCACAGAGGGCCAGCACGAGGTAAACACGTGTTGCAGTAAAAGGATAAGAGCGGTGGGGACAGTGAAACTTCCTGGTCAGGCTAACGGACACTTGCTTCCTTCTTTTTCCTCCTTGCCAGTCATAGGAACCCACTCCCCTGTTTCTGCCCCAGTGCGGGAATTATGAACCTCTACGCCTTCCTAAGATCTCCTCTCTTTAGCTGGGTTACTATTTTCCAAAGTACAGAAGGGCAGGCGGGCCTTGGACAGCTGCCATGCGGCATCTGTACCATGACGTCACTGGTCATCCTGCCAATCCTTCTCCCTCTCGGGAGCTGTGGTGGTGGTGGGGCTGTAAAGCATCCGGTCAGGACTTCTCACAGCAGGTTTTCGGGAAGGAAATCACCCTGGATACTGCTCTGCCCACCTCTCTAACAGTTAAGTAGAGGTGTACGGAATTTCCTTAGTAATGGCTTACCTGGTCAATATCAGCATTTTTTGGAAGAAAATAAACAATATTATTAGTGATCTTCTGAGAAAGCCTGAAAATTTCAAAGGTGAAGAACAGTTAAGGATAAGAAGTTAAATTTCTGAGTGAAGAGACTTGTCACTAACTAAGCACATTTTTGTAAGCAATAAAAAGGTACCTATTTAAATCCAAAAGCCAGATCCTTGATTTGGAATCCAGCAACAACAGCACCGGATAGGCTAGAGGAGGTGGCTGCTTTAGTACAGGCCCTGGGAGTTGAAGGTCACTACCCACAGACCCGAGGTCTCTAACTCCAAATATAAATATGACCATTTATCCTCAAGGCCGCTTCTGTAGCAGCAGGGCTGGATCCTGGGCATTTGGCTGTGCAGCCGTCCTGTCAGCCCATTTCATAAAACCCTGGGAAACCACTGTCTTTTGTCCACTCCACAGGAGCTATGACAGATCTCTTGCTTTATAATAGAAAAATTAAATAGTAAAAAGGTCTAGATACAACAACAGATAGTACACCTATTGATCACATAATTTTTACATTTGTTTGTAAAGTTTTTGTTATTACTATTACAGTGTGTATACATGTAGTTCCTGGGTGTATCAGAGGATAACTCTCTTCTTGTACCTTTATGTAGGTTCTGGTACTCAATTTCAGGTTGCCAGGTTTGTGCAGCAAGTGTCTTCAATAGTTGAGCCAGTTGGAAGGCTATATATTGTTTTTTTGTGTAAAACACAATGGAATTTATCAAATGTAATCAGCTTATACTTTTTCTCTATACTGACTTCCTACACATACTTATCCATGTGCACACACACATGCACACACACAGCCACCACTTTCCTCTCTGCAAACATTTACATATACTATTAGGACTTCCAAAGGATATCCATCAGGAGACATCATTGTCCTGATGTCGAAGGTCTCTGCAGTAGCATAATCTGGGCCCCCCCAGGGTGGGCTTAGGAATACAACATCAGCTTTTAAACATGGGGCCAAAAGCAGGAAATCTCCACAGATAAAATCTATCTTATCTGCTATCCCATAAACTTCAGCATTATTCCGAGCAAGATCAATTTTAACAGGGTCGATATCAATGGCAATCACTGAAAATAGAAAAAGTTGACAATGAGATGAAATGGTTTCCGGAATAAAACACCTAAAAAACAAACAAACAAAAATTTAAGAGACACATAGCTACATAAAAATACAATTTTAGTTAAAAAGGCTCACATACAGTTGTATCAAGAAAACATTATCTAAAGAGCAGGTTTCCATATTGTTTTGTCCAGTCATCACCAGAAGTGTAAATGGCCTTTGAGGGAGGGGGTGGCAGCAGCTATTCACAGTTGGAGCACTGAATGCTTACAAATGCTACTATTTGAGCTGGAGAGATGGCTCAGTGGTTAAGAGCACTGACTACTCTTCTGATAGTCCTGAGTTCAAATCCCAGCAACCACATGCTGGCTCACAACCATCTGTAATGAGATTTGATACCCTCTTCTGGTGAGTCTAAGGACAGCTACAGTGTACTTACATATAATAAACAAATGCTAGTACTGCATGTAGAGCTAAATGCTAGCTTTCAGAAAGAGCAATTTCCTTAAAACGAGTCACTGTTCCTAATCCTACATGCTGTGAGGGTAAAGGCTGTCATCATAGCACCAGGAAGAGGCAGTGCTAGCTACATGCTTTTCTTCTCAGGGTCTAGCGATCTGTAAAGGTGACAATAAAACAACAGCAGAAGCTAGAGAGCAGTGGTTCTCAGTGTTCATAATGCAGCAATCCTTTAAAACAGTTCTGCACGCGGTGGTGGGCCCCAACCAGAACACTGTGCTGCTATTTCATAACTGTAATTTTGCTGTTATGAGTTATAATGCACATATCGCATATGCAGGATATCTGACTGACCCCTTTGGGGTCACTGTGATGCGCTGCTACAGAGGGAGTTGGCAATGAGAACACGGCACTGGCCTTCCTTAAGGACACATTACACATTTTCCTGGCAACAAACCTTTCCAATTAAGAAATTAATCTAGGATATGTGTGTCCTTTCATATTTACAGAAAATTTCCAGACTTGCTTTATCATGGTACAGATATTTAAACTATTGTCTTATGACAAAATGCCAAAAAGGCATGAATTTGATCTCACACGATCTCACACACACACACACACACACACACACACACACACACCTTATTTAAAAAAAAAACCACTTGAGAATTCTGAAATATTGAATTAGTGGTAGACAAGAAAATAATTATTGATCTGGTTTTATCTAGGTTAGCAAGTGTCACACACGCCTGGAGCACAACAGTAGTAGAATCAAGGTCACAGCTTATCTGCTCTGGTCTTGAAATTAATAGGCAAATTCAGCCCATCCTTTTTTGACTTCTATACTGTTTCCAGATTTATATTTTTCTTTCTCAATTAACATTACAAAGTTCTTATAAATTATGAGATTCTGCTGAAATCCACTAAAATGAAAGCCACCACCCACGGGTAGGTCTAAAGATAATGGGGGAAAATATCTTTAGAGCATGAGTTGGGTGTCTTCTATCTCTGAAGCTCTGGGATACAATAGACATGAGTCGCAAACCCAGCACACTGCAGGTAAGGGCTCTTCTAGGCTAAACCTTCAGTCCTAGGTATTTATAAAACATTTTTTTTTGGAGAGGGTTATGGTGTCTCTGTAGCTCGTTCCAGTCTCAAGTTTGCAACCTTCCTCCTTGTCTCCCAAGTACTCGTATGCATCACTGTATTCCAGGAGAACAAGGCATTGATTTTTATTTTTAGTTGTGCGTTTAGCCTTTAACGGCTGAGCCAGCTCCCCAGCCCTCCTCTAATTTTAATACTGTTTGTTTGCTTGTTTGTTTCTTTCTTTCTTTGGGTAGCAGCAAAAGCCCTTGTTCCCTGAGTTACTTCAATGGTCTAAACAGTCAGAATTTTTGGAGCTTTGGGATTTTGCAGCTGAAAAGAATCACATGTGATTTCAAGGTGTCCTTCAAAGGGATTAAAGGCCATAAAGTGACTGAGTGGACGGAGACAGAGCCCCTTCTCCCTACCTATTACTCTTCAATTCTAAAAGCATTGTGAATTCTTGTTTTTATAGACTGCTAGAATCTTGGCTCCAGAGATTAGTGGGTGTGTCTGTAAAATCCTGTGCAATTACTTTATCTTTTTATGTCTCCATTTATCTGTGAAATTAAGAGTAAAAGATATAATTTGTGACTGTTGACTAAATAAATACATTATGAAGTACTTGCTAAACATATGCAAGATTAATAAACACAGAAAGCTACAGCTTTAGATATTTGGTATAAAATTATCAACTATATAGTAAATCTCATCAAAGATAGAACGAAAGTAAAAATATTCTCTGCACAAATTGTAAAATAAACAGTCCTCTGCCATAAATGACTAAATTACCTCTTTTCCCTGTTAAGGCGAACTGGATGGTATTTCCTCCAACTCCACAGAAGGCATCGACTATGATGTCACAGTTGAAGGACTGACTGACACGGCCAGCAATGTGCTCAGCAATCCTCTCGGGGGTGACTGAAAACCAGGCCTCTGCAAAGGGAGAATCGCTTTGTAAAAATGTGAGATTCCAAGAATCCAAGTGTGAAAAGGAAAACATATTGCCAAGTTCGGGGAGATGGCTTAGTGAGCAGGAGCTCAGTTAAAGCTGTACCGTTGTAAAGGACCTGTTGGGTCCGTGTCCACACCAGGTCATAATCACCTCTAACTTGAGCTCTACTGGGTCCGCTTCCTCTTCTCCTACCACACTCTCAGTTGCACCCCAGCAGGTGTACGCATACGAACACCAACTGCCTCGCTTTAGAGAATGGCCCTGCAAAGTTGCTAATTCCTGATTCATTTGTACGACATCGTCCCCATTTCTCTAGCAATCATATACAACTACACTTTTTCTGTCTGTGGCATTAACTACTGCTTATCAGCTATGGGAATTGGCAAGTTCTAACTTGCTTGCTGCTTCCCATACTATGGTGACTTCCTCAATTATTTTAGTTACAATGGACAGGTAATGAGTTTTTACTGACACTTTGGGAACACTTACATGCTTTCAAAAATTTTCTATGTAGGGACAATCTCTTGTGTACTGTGTAAAAGCATCACCTTTCAAAAAAAAAAATCTGATGGCCAATAAGCTGAGACAGGATTAGAAAGTGAGACATCTGAGAGGAACTCTGGGAAATAGTTTTGCCACCTTCACCAGGACTGGGGGAATATATGAAACTGAGGACGTGACCAGCCACATGGCAGAAATAGAGAAGTATAAATGGGTGAATTGAGTTATAAGCTAGCCAAGGATGAAGCCTAGCTTAAGGCCTAAGGCTTTACTAATAAATAATAAGCTTCCGAGCTGTTGTTCAGGAATTAGGACACAGGTAGAAATGTATGTGATTACATTATTATTACTATTTTTGAGTGCTTTGCAACCATGTATGTCTGTCCATGGGGTGCATGGCAATTTACATGTTTTTAAATGTCATAAAAAAGCAAAGAGCAGTAACCAGTGATCAGGAGGCTGCTTTAGCATAGGAATAGTGGAGACACTGCGTGCTCAGAGATGAAGTTCCACTCACTTACCTGGAGGGAAAGACCACCCTCCCTTTCTATCAGAAAGAGCTTGCATTTCTCAGAAAGAAATGTCTTTGAAGCCGGGCGTGGTGGCGCACGCCTGTAATCCTAGCACTTGGGAGGCAGAGGCAGGCGGATTTCTGAGTTCGAGGCCAGCCTGATCTACAGAGTGAGTTCCAAGACAGCCAGGGCTACACAGAGAAACCCTGTCTCGAAAAAACCAAAATTTAAAAAAAAAAAAAATCTTTGAAAAAAATAATGATGGGCAAGTATTCCTGTTCTCACTACTTACTAAAACTTTAAATAGCCCTTCATTACTTGAAGAAGTCTAAACTCCACTGGATATTTTATATTTTTTCCCAGTTGTTTTTCTCTTGCCTTTATAGGGCTTACTATTTTACAAATTATATAGAAGGCATAGAATCACTTACACTTCTCAATAGATCAAGACCTCATGATTGTGATAGTTAATAGAGCTATTTAGTCTCAATATGAAAAGGCATGTCAGTCTCTGAGACTAAATTAAGTTTTTACGATCATGGAGAGTAGGGGATATGGACCTGAAGAGCCGGCTCAGTGGTTAAGAGCACTGGCTGCTTTTCCAGGGGCCTGGAGTTCAATTCCCAGCAATCTCTTTCCCTTTATCTCACTGTAATGAAATCTGATTCTCTCTTCTGGTATGCATTGAAAACAGAGCAATTGTACATTAAACAAACAAAATTCAATGAAGAATCCAAGTTTTGAGTGCTAATCAAATTATACGTTTCTGCATTAGGTATATCTTCATCAGATGCTCTTTTTAATGACCCACATACTTCTGTTACCTTGCAGAAGTTGCTACAAATACTAGTTAGCCCTGAAATGAAAACACAGATGGTCATATACATGTAGGTGAGTGACCCCCCACAGGGCAGTGAACCGGTCATTCCCTGAAAGATGTCAACATCCTGCTGGAGGAGCGCCTCGGTGGAAGGGAACCTGCCTGGCACAAGGGAAGCCTTGGGCTTGAGAGTCTGAGGAACTACTACAGATTACAGGAAGCTAAGAAAACACAACAACTAAATACACAACACACTGCTTCATGACAACATAGGGGTTACAGAGATAGCTTACTATCTTTGTTTTCTTTTCTTTCAATATGAGGGACTGATCCCAGGTCTTGATTAATATTACAGCAAAAGTCCTTGTTCTTAGAAAACGCATACTAAATACCTGGGAGTGCCATGATCTATGCAACTGGGTCAGAAAAAGACAGCACACAATCCAATTATAATGTTGGAAATAGTTGAATCCAGGTAAAAAGGATATGAAAATTTTGTTTTTGCAACTTTTCTTTAAATCTACACCTACTTCTAAATAAAGCTGAACAATACATCTACATTTTGTTTTATTTTATTTTATTTTTACATCTATATTTTATTTACCTTTGTCCAATTTGATTCCATCGTCAAAGCGAGAGAAGAGCCTGTATCTCTGGGCCCAATATTTTGCCAGCTCTGGAACAGAAGCTATTTCAGGTGGTAGACCATTTATCTTTTTGTTTTTCTTCTTCTTCTTCTTTTTCTTCTTTATTGCTACTAAAATAAGATAATACAGATGCTGACCACGAAGAGAATGTAACTAAGGAATTCATAAACAGCAGCTATATCAAATAATCACCAGTTTGGACTGTAGCCGACCACATGTGCAGGGACACATGCAGAGAACTGCAGAGGAGACAGAGTACTACTGCTTCAGATCACAGCCTGGCTGTCATTTACCGGCCTGAGAAAACCTCCTGTGGACATTGGTCTCTGCTATTGGTCACACTGTCCCTCGCATTTACTGGCTAATTTTCTTTTCTTTTCTTTCCTTTTTTCTTTCCAATGATTTGTTTTTATTTATGTGCATTGCTGATTTGTCTGCACGTACACTTCTGGGACAGTATCAGAACTCCTGAAGCTGGAACTGCAAGCTGCCAGATGGCTGCTGGTAACTGAACTGTGTCTTCTGGATGGCAGTCTGCTCGTAACTACTGAGCCATCTCTGCAGACCTCTAAGCTCTAGTTTTATTCCTACAAGAGGAACAGATGATGAATCCTTACTAAAGTCATTTACGGCACTGATGGGAGGTAAGGACTAAACATCTGAAACCTTCCAAAACCAGAATCCCAAAACATATCTGGTTCCCATCATGTCAGATGTAGGATACCCAACCTATAAACCAAAAGCACTAATACAGGTCTAAAAATGTCGACAGCTACAACATTGTTTTGAAATGTAAACATTTTTCTTTACTTCTTTTTTTGTTGTTGTTGCAGTCCTAGAGAATTGAACTAAGAACTCTGTAGTAGACAAGCACTCAATTACTGAGCTATAACCTCAATCATTTTTCTTAAAATGTCCTTCTGTCCGTCCGTCCGTCCATCCATCCATCCATCCATCCATCCATCCATTCATAAACAGGGTCTGGGTAATTTAATTTGTCCAGGCTAGTGTTGAACTTGTGGTCTTCCTGCGTTGAGACTCCTGAGAACCTGAGGTCTGCCATCAGGGTCACATTTCATTTGAAGGCCCTTTTCATTTCAAGACAACATCTTTCCAAGGCCCATTAAGTTCTAGCCCTGGCCATATAAACTCAAGAGAACACAAGGTGTCTTGGAAGTATGGTCAAGTTCCAGTCAATAATTATTTAGAAAAACACATTATTAATTGCTTATTAGGTTTCAGTCTCCTGATTAGAAGTAGCCAAGCAGTGATGCTTATAGGTGAAGAGTTGCCATAGAACACAAGATTACAGCTGGTAAACAACAGAGCTCTATTACACGGCAATGTTTTTAAGGACAGGACTGTGTCCTAATCTGCCCATCAGGTCACTGCAAACAGCCAAGAGTGTTGAGAGACAGCACTGTTTTCACCCACCTCCGCACCCAAGTAGCACATGAATATTAGCTGTCACAACACTGGTAAAAATAACCCACAGAACACTTGAAGTCTATTGTGCAAAAAGGCAGGAGAGATGTGGCAGGAGACTTAGGTACATGTGTGCCTACACAACGTAAAGGAATCAACTAAACCAAGGGTGCCGGAAAGTTTTACGTCAACTTGACACAGTCACCTCAGAGGACAGAGGTCACCTGTAAGATGGCGCTGCAGGCAAGCCTGTGTGTCGTTACATTTTTAGGAACTGCAGTGGGAGGACGTCCCACATTCTGGGCGCTGTACGAAAGCAAGCTGTGGCAGCCAGGAAGCAGCACTCCCTCAGTCTCTGCACTCTTCTTCCTCACTCCTACCTCAGGTTCCCGCAACGTGATTCAGGATATGTAAGGCAAATAAATAAACCCTTTCCTCCCCAACTTACCTTTTAGTTATAGCGTTTCATCACTGAAACAGTAACCATATCTAAGAGACTAGGCTACTGTTATTTACTGTAAAAGGAAAGAAGGACCATAGTAGATAGAGTTGCTTCCGAAGGACAAACGTGAAGCAGTTCAGGAAACGAACTAAGTAAAACTGTGTACCCGTAATGTTCTATCAAATTCTTCCTTCCTTCCTTCCTTCCTTCCTTATTTAGGATTTGAGACAGGTTTTCTCTGTGTAGCCCTGGCTGTCCTGGAACTCACTCTGAAGACCAGGCTGGCCTCGAACTCAGAAATCTGCCTGCCTCTGCCACCCAAGTGCTGGGATTACAGGCGTGTGCCACCACCGCCCGGCTACTTTCATCTTTATTAATAAAAGAAATTTGGCCATTAAAATGCTAGTTTTTGTATTTATTGGTGCCAACTACTAAATAATGTATGTATATTGTTAAAATAAATTTTGTTAATATTCTAAACCCTTCAAACCATTACAAAAAAAAACCCATCAAGAAGAAAATATGTGCCTCACCAATTTCAAGAGGGACATGCCACTGTCAGCCAGGGACAGAGTGGCAGTGGAGATCAAAGTCGACAGCGTGTTTACCTTGGTTTGACCCAGCCCGGTTAAGGAGAAAGTGTGACCAAGGGCACACAAGGTGCAGCGCATTCATCCTTACCTTCTGTTTCTGCGGGGGGAGAGTTTGGTATTTCTTCAGTTGGACAGTTCTCTGGAACGGTGGCTACTGAGGAGCCTCCTTCACCCTTTTCTGCTGTGAGTTCACCGGCTGAAGAGATGGTCTGACATTGGTCAGGCTCTGGGTCTCTGGTCTCCACCAGGCCGTCAGCTTTCTCCAAGGGCATGTCTTGCTCCTCTGAGTCACTGCTTGTGCAAGTGTCTTGCACTTTGTTTTGAGGAAGAGACTCCTGTGATGTCTCCTCATCTACTTGTTTGTTAACCCATTTTAGGAATTTTTCTACCTGAAATTTTAAGATACCATAACAAACATCAATTAAGTACAAAGAAAATAGAATTTTCTCACCTTTTACCACCTGTGACTTAATTAACAAGCCATCATAATTACTAGCGTGGAGAAGTGCAATGTATCAAACAAGCTACAATTATGCGCTATCTGGAATTTAGGGAATCATCCTATGACTTATTAAGAATTCTTTTAAAAGAAGTTACATGGCATCAACAGAATGCCAATTTGTCTTTAAAATAAAATCAGAAGGGGCAGGGAAGATAGAGACAGCTCAGCAGATAGGACCTGGGTTCTGTACCCAGCATCTACATGGCATCTCACAACTGTTCTGTCCCAGGAGATCTGATGTCTTCTAGTCTACACAGGTGTCAGACATACACACGTACAGAAAATACACATAAACATAAAATAAATCTAAAGCCAATACACAACCCAAGTTAGAACTATCTCAGAAATAAGTAAGAATAGCAGAGCTGATAGAATTAAGTGCTAACAAAATCTAAAATATAATGGCAGGCCAAGGTTGGATGAGTTACTTTTTTGCATTTGCTATATAATGAATCTTCTCTATGTTAGGTCTTTATGATCGTAAGAATGAATAACTTTCAGAGAAAGGCAGATAAATGATAAACAAAACCTCACACTGAGGAGAAAGTGCCACCTATCCGCATACAAGGGAACTAAGGTCACAGCAGCCACTATATACAGCTGTTTCTATATTCATTTACAGGTGAAACATATGGGAATTATTACTTCCAATACATTACGAAGTCTTAAGAGACTGACACCAGGGCAGTCTATTTCAGATATAAAAAGGGTCAGTAAAATATTCATTAAAGTATCACCAGCCTTGACCAATCTGAAAGACAGACAGACAGACAGACAGACAGACAGAGAGAGAGAGAGAGAGAGAGAGAGAGAGAGAGAGAGAGAGAGAGAGAGGGAGGGAGAGAGAGAGAGAGAGAGAGAGAGAGAGAGAGAATCAGTTTGTAGCATGTGAAGATTCACCAAAGTCAGACACCTGAGATTGTGTTTCCTGTCCTTTTGGTGGCAACATCAATGATAGGAAGGCTCTGATCATCAGAAATGCTCCATCCCTAGTAGAAGGATAACTCACCTAATCCCATGATGTTCTAATACATTTATTTCCTACTTCTTGATCGCAAAGACCAAGAGGGGTCAGGTTACAGTGTGAATCTATAAACTAGGTTTGTATTTTACATTCTTGGCTCAAGCCTATTCCTTCAAAGTGCGGATGAGTCTTTGGATGAGCTCAGCATCCAAGCTTGTGCTTAAAGCCACAGCAGAATCTATATACTTGATCCTACTTTGTGTGAAACAGGTAAGAAAATTCCCCCTGTCCTTGTATGTACTATACCGGCAAATCAATCTAACTGATTTATCTTCTTAGATGCTCAAACTTTTTAGTTTTCAAACAACCCTTTTTCCATATTACCTCAATTCCCTTCCCTGTTCCTCAAACCTAGTTTTCATAATATATAACTTCATAAAGCTAGCGGAAATATATTTGACGAATCCGAATGGGAAGGGTGGAACTTCCCATCTGAACGCAACTTTAAAGAGCCAAGTTATACACTGCAATTCTGTCTCAGCCGAGGGCCGGCTGTGCACACCTTACTCCGGACTTTACTCTTCCTGATAAAGGGCTTCCCCGGCTCCTCCGGGAACCGGATGTGTGTGTTCTTCACAGTCATCTGCTTGCGCATATCCAGGTACTTTGACTTGTACTTCACATTCTTCTCTAGATACCTAACTTGTCGACGACTGAAATTTGGAATTCCACCATATCTAAATCAAACCAAAAAAAAAAAAAGATTCACATTTTAAAAAAATTTCTTGTATAGGGGAAAAACATATCAAAAAACAACCCCCCCAAAAGAACCCCCCATCCTCAAATAACATTTTACTAGTATTTGCTAGTTATAGCTATCATTTAATCCTAATAATTTTGAAAATGATAAAATCACATACTAACTGCAGAAGAGTTTATGGTTTAGTCTTCAATTTAAAAGCAAACGTGAAGGCAAATCTGAGTCTGAGGTCAGCCTGGTCTACGGAGAGAATTCCAGGACAGCTATAGTAAACCCTGTCTCAGAAAAACAAAACAAAACCAACCAACAAACAACCAAAAAACAAACCAACCAAACCAACCCCCCCAAAGCAAAAACAAAAAACCAAAAAAAACCAACCAAACAAACAAATAAGCAAAAAAAACAAAACAAAACAAAAAAAAACCCAAACAAACCCAAAACAAAACAAACTACCCCCCCCCAAACCAAATGTGAAACACCAATGATAAGTCTAACAAGGTTATTTTTTCCCTTTTGAGATAGGCTCATACCATGTAGCCCAGGTTTGCCTTAAATCCTTCATTCTACTGCCTCAGATTCTTGAATGCACACATTACAGATGTGGTATCACAAAATACTGCCATAAAGTGGGCTAGCAAAAACTAAAGCATCCTTCCTTGTTGGGGTAATTTTTCTGAGTGATGACAAAGCCCTACACATATCGGGCCATCATCAAATGAATGCTAAGAATGGCTGCTGAATGCCTAGTTCAGAGCTAATCGGCTCTAATCCTGAGTTTCTGTCTGCCAGAGTGTTTCCGGGTCCCCCAAAATGCCCTCTTTGACTCATGTTACCTTAGTAGTAGTAGTAGTAGTAATAATAATAATAACAATAATAATAATAATAATAATAATGATAATCTTTTTCTTTAAGTAGAATTCTGTTTCTAAACAGAAAAGGCAAAAGCTGAATTCCAAACAATGAAATTTATATCCATGAGTGTATACTACCAAGAGCCAAATAACAGTTTCATAAAATCAAGGTTTCCAGTAACGTAAACAGCTTTTATATACTGTTAAACTCTATCCTTTGTAGCCTAAAGTGACTATACAAACTACTGCTGAATTCAAGACCATAAGCAAGTGACTTTGAAGCCATTATAGGATTTGAATTATAAGCATGTACTGTTGAACTAATTTGGAGTCAATTTACACATTAATCACGTGGCAGTTCTCGAGATGTAGAGCTTATTTAAATTTCCTAAGATATAGTTACTAAGACATTAAATCTGAACCCTGTCAAGGAATGGGATAACGGACCTAAACAGTACATACTGAGGCTGTTGTATTCACTTGGTTCAGTTTTCTCATCATAAGACGTAAGTTACTCTTACATAAACATTTGCTCATATCTGTTTTTAACGTTTGGGCATTCAATCCCAGAAAATATTTAGGTTTCTACACACAAATGTTCACAGCAGCTTCATGTGTAATAGCAAAATACAGAAAAAAAAAAAAATCCCAAGGCCATTTAAAAGGCAAATGGTTGAAGGATTTTTGCTCTCTCCATAGAATGTACTGGCTACCCCATCAAGGAGGAGAGAACAAATGGGATGCATGCATGACAGGCATCATGCTCAGATCTTAGGAAACAACCTGGATACTGTTAGTGAGGATGGAGATTTAATACACACTTTCACTGAGAGGATTAGGTAAACGCTGTTTCTGTGTGCCAACAAGAAAGGAAATGTATGGCATATTGCTGGGAAAGCAAGCTGTGACCTATGCGTGCTGCATTAGTGACTTCTAAACCAACAAGGAATCATCTATTGTACCCAGCTGTGAAGCTCTGTGATCTGAGCTTAGACCTTCTCTTTGTGAAATGTGCTCTGGTCTAGGTCAAAATATGTGTGACCTACAGCTGCTGTATCCATGTAATAGACTTCTTACTAACAAGAGAAGCTGCTGTGTTAATTGTTATTATTTGCAAAGGTATAAAATACAGTATTATAAATCATCTACTTGAATGCCAAAGAGATTTAAGGTAGTTGAAGTTATTAGGACTTTATAAATAATTACTTTTGTCCTGAGCCATGCTTGAATCCTAGAAGGAAACCATTGTCATCGACTTCTGAATCTGGGTTCTCATCAATGTCCAATTCATGGCTAGAAAAACAAAAACAAAAATAAAAACAAGACAAAATAAGGGAACATGATTTTCAGCATGAACAATATCACATAAAACCAGAAAGTATGGAGAAAAAGTATTTTAACCAGTATTTTTTGCATAACTTAATATACTCAGCAGTGTTTGAAACTAACAAGCATTTATATTCTTTTCTTTAAAGATTTTGACTTAACATGCATGTATTTCTATCTATGCATATGGGTATGCGAATAAAGGTTTGCCAGGGGAGGCCAGAATGAAGACCTTAGATCCTCTGGAGCTGGACTTACAAGCTGTTGTGTGCTGACATGGGTATTTGGTACCCAACTCAGTCCCTCCGGAAAAGCAACAAGTGCTCTTGACTACTCTGTAGCCCTCCGCCCCCCAATCTTAACCCCTTTACGTACTCTCCCTTTATTCCTGAAGATGGTGTAAATATTTATCTCCTTATGTAATCTCGGCTGAAGCCTGAGCTTAATTTTCTGGAGTGATTTCTCTAGAACTCTCCCTAAAAAAATTTGAGAAGAACCAATCAGACCAAAACATTTTCATAGAAAAACTTTTTAAGAAGAGTAAGGTATGAGGGCTGAAGAGATAGATGGCTTAGAGGTCAAGAGCATTGAAAACTCCTTCAGAAGCCCAGTGCTTGGTTCCCAGCACCCACTCTGAGAGGCTCACAACCACCTGAAACTCCAGTAGCAAGGGATCTGAGGCCTATTTCTGGCCTCTTCAGGAACCTTATGTATTACCCCTAGAACATAAACATACAGGTGATAGGAAAACAAATCTTCAAAACACTTCTCTGCCTATGTCTGTGAGGGTTTTCCTTGAGGTTCAATAGGAAAGAACCACCCCAATGGCATCCCAGACAGATTAGGAATCTTAGAGGAAAGCAAGACGAGAACTAGGTCTTAGCCCCATCGCTTCCTGATGCAGTCAGTTATCAGCTGCCTCCTGTGCTTACAGTCAAAACCCTGAGCTGCTTCCACCGACATGTCTTCGCTGCCCTGATGGGAACGTAAGCTCAAGCACTGAGTCCAAAGACTCCTTCCTTACGCTGTTCTTGTCAGCCATCTCATCTCAGAAGCGACAAGTACCTGAGACAGGTTAACTTTGAGAACCCTGATTATACTGCATCAAACAGAACACAGGAAGAAATAACTCTTATAAAGTTTTTCTTTCCAAGTAAGCCAAACTCTATAAAAACTTCACAGAGTACATGTCAAATCCTAGGACTATCAGCACATACCCTTCTGTTTCTAGGAAGGTGTAGTGACTAGTGGGGGCTAAGGGAAGGCCCTATGTACGGCCCACCAGTGCAGCAGTGGCATGTGTTTGTGGACTGCGCTATTCAGACTTTTGTTTGCTACATGGAAGGAACACTATAAAGAAATATGCCCACCTAATGTTCCAATTCTGTAATGATCTACTCTTTCCTAATTATCTACAGTGTCAGCACTTGGGACACATTTAACTTTACATTATTGTATATTGTACCGTATAGGTGGTAAACAGAAAAAGCACTGTCTCGGGTATAGTTGATCTTTTCTCTAAATTCAGATAAATGCTAAAGTAAAGAACTTATCTTTGTCTCCCATCCCTATGCTTTCAACAAGAACATTTGATTGAAGTCTATTTCAAAACATAGCTTAACATATATATAAGAAAGAAATTCAGCTGCATGTGTGGGGTGGGCTGAATGTTATCTACCTGACTGATATTGTCCTATACCATGTGATAGTTCCCGTTGACTTAATGATCTCACAAATGAGGAAGCAGGACATTTATTTAGGATTAATGAGGCAGGAACTGGGCCTCTGGTATGAAGGTCTCACAGACACCCCGGTTCCTCAGAGCACAGCGCTGCCAGGTGAGGTCACGTGGGACTCACCTTCTCCTCATTTTGCTGGGCTTCCGCTCCGGTGGGTCATCCTCACTCTCACTTCCGTCAGCCCCTGCACGGTGTGCTCTATGTTTACCTGTGATTGTTCCTGAAGACTCCTGCAACTCTAAAGAGAGAGATTACAATGGACTTTTTCCTGAGGCCTGCCAACTCCTCTATTATTTTCAAAGGCAATTAGTTATGGCTATGTCTATAAGATTTAAGGTTTCATGCTGTAAACATACAATCATGTGTTATTTTGTTTTGGTCAAAGATGGCACTACACATTTGAATAGTGGTCTCATGAGAGTTTTTTTTTTTTTTTAAACTTTATTTTATGTACGTGAGTACACTGTTGCTCTCTTCAGACATATCTGTAATTGGATCCCAAATTCCAAATTGGATTACAAATGGTTGAGAAAAAAAATTACATGTTTTTGCTGGGAATTAACTCAGGCAGGACCACTGGAAAGCAGCTGGTGCTCTTAACCTCTGAGCCAATCTCTCTAGCCTGGTCTCATGAGATCTCATCACAGCTTACTGTTTAATTTCAGTGTCCTCTGATGAATGCACAGCAGTGAAATCACTTGATAATAAACTTCTCAGAACTCCTACATAACTGAAGCACAACTATGGTTTAAAAGCAAAATGAAGCTAGTTTGTCCAGATCAATACTACAGGATATAGCATTTCCTTTCTGCTAACTGCTGTTGGCAGGTACATTCTTTTTTCTTTTAAATCAGCTAATCTCTCTGTGTGTGGTGGTGGGGAGGTGGCCACGACCTGACCGCTGAGGTCACAGGATAGATAACCTGTGAGATTGGGTCTTTATTCTACGTGGGTTCCAGAGATCAGACTCAGAGTACCTGCCGAGCCACTTCATTGACTCTGGCAAGGCAATTCCTCCTCCTCCTTCTCTTCTTCTTCTTCTTTTTTTTTTTTTGGAGACAGGGTTTCTCTGTGTAGCCCTGGCTGTCCTGGAACTAACTCTGTAGACCAGACTTGCCTTGAACTCAGAAATCCGACTGCCTCTGCCTCTCAGAGTGCTGGGATTCCAGGCATGTGCCACCACTGCCCGGCTTCGGCAAGGCAATTTCTTAAGGTAAATGTTGTAGGCTATTTGATCACACTGTGAACCCTGAGATTATTTACTAGAAAATCTGTTTCTAGTTGTGGTGGCTGAGCCCTAGCACACACCTTTAATCCAAGCTTTCTGTTCATTGTAAACAGGATTAAATTAAGTCAACCACAAGGTAAGAGACAGAGCAACCTGGAGGCAAGAAGTGGAAAAACCATAGAGTAAGGGGGAGACAGGAGGGTGGATAGAAACACACAGGAAACAGAAGGGAGGGACACTGAGTCTGAAGGGCTTTTGAAATGACATGGAGTAAGAGCTTCCTTTTGGGATTTTGTTTACAAACAACAGGTGAACAGAGAAATACATAAGAACATGTTGCAGCCGGGCGGTGGTGGCCCACGCCTTTAATCCCAGCACTTGGGAGGCAGAGGCAGGCGGATTTCTGAGTTCTAGGCCAGCCTGGTCTACAGAGTGAGTTCCAGGACAGCCAGGGCTACACAGAGAAACCCTGTCTTGGAAAAACCAAACCAACCAAACAAACAAACAAACAAAAATGTTGCAAGAAGGGAGTTGTGTAAGAATTCTGAGTGCTTGTGAGAAAACTCCAAGAAAACAAGACAAAGAATCATATGACCTTCAGTTTCTTCAGAAAACAGAACAATTCCTGAAATGTTTTTGTGCTCCTCCCTGGTGTAGTGGACAGGTTTGAGTTTATTTCAGATTATTCATTATAACTGGCTATTGTTATTTGTTTGTGCCTCTATAGAAAAATGTCTTTTTGCCAACTGTGGCTTGTACTTGTGACTGTACACTCAACTGCAGCAACTCTTCTTATCTCTCAGAGTGTAAATGATCTGAGGCTCTGAAGAAAGTTGGCTAATGCATGAGGCTTTAGTCCATCTCATGTTCGCTCCATCCTCTCAGGTCCCACTGCCTCTACAGAAGCAAACAGGGTTGGACTGGAGAGAGTCAGTGACAAAGCGTAGAAATTACATGTATGTAAAAATGTGACATAGATTTCATACTTTGATCTTAACGGGAAATGAAGGTATGCTAAGTCCTCAAATCTTCATTATCCTGAGAGACAATTCAAAGGAGCAAATTACAACCAACCAACATATGTGGGTCAGACAACAGAAGGCACAGACAAGAAGCTTTGCTGTATTTGGAAAAGGGAAAAAAATGGATAACCGGGGAAGAGGATAAAAGGGGTAAAATATGGCAGAACACAGCCCAGTACACTGACCAGTATTTACAAACTTTGTTTAATAAGCAGAGAGGCTGTGATGGTCAGTGCCCATGGGACAGGATCTGGAATCATGTAGGAGACAGGCCTTCAAGGACACCATAGGGTACTTTCTTTCTTTTTTTTTTTTTTTTTTTGGTTTTTTCCGAGACAGGGTTTCTCTGTATAGCCCTGGCTGTCCTGGAACTCACTCTGTAGACCAGGCTGGCCTCGAACTCAGAAATCCGCCTCTGCCTCCCAGAGTGCTGGGATTACAGGCGTGCACCACCACCCGGCCTGGGTATTTTCTTTAATAGGTTATCTGTTTTTAAGAGAACACCACTCTTAAAGGTGGGTGACACCATTTTCTGGGCTTGGGCCTGTGTGAGCAAGCATTGTTCACGTCTCTTCCTGACTGCAGCTGAAGTAAGATCAGCTGCCTCAAGGCCTGCTGCCTTCAATTCCATCATGGGGTCCAAACCTTCACCTGTGAGAGAACATGAACACTCCCTTCCGTAAGGCGTTTTTACAGCAAAAGGAAAGCAACAGGAAAGAAACCAGGACAGATGCACCAGGAATAGACAGAACAGAGACTCAAGATAAAGTCAGAAAAGAAAGGATGAGGATCAAAACAGAAAGGAATGAGAATGCAGCAGCTCAGAGAAAGAGAAAGCCACGGAAGTCTGCAAACTTAGGGTCAGGATTGGTTCAAAATGACAACAATCCTAGGACTGGAGTGGCTGAGGCAGGAGGGTCATAAGTTCCAGCCTGGTTATGTAGTTGTGTCTTAATATGACCTCAAATTTCTAAATTAGACGATTAGTCATCTAAGGAAAGCGTTTGCCTGTCAAATGCTTGCTTCCAGTTCTAATTCATTTGCTCTAAAAAACTGAAAGTTGCCAAGTTCACTTAAATTAGATTTCCCAAGCATTTCGGGTTTACCTTTACTGGCTGTAGAGGTACAAAAGGAAGGGGTCTTTATGACATTAAGATGGGATAAAAACATTCATTAAGGTTAATGTGGAAAGTGGACTAAGAACCACTACCTGAAAGACTAAGTCTGGATAATCCTACCTTGAGCTGGTTGCTCTGAGCCTCTGTTCTCAGATACGTCACTTTCCTTGGGTGTTCCATTACAGGGGTCACTTCCTCCAGAGGCAGGGCACTCTTTAGCAGTGACTTCACTGAGCGGCTTGTCCCAGGGTTCAGAGGAACCTAGCTGGCTCTGTTCTACTTCCTCTGCTCTCAGAGTTATGTTATTAATCCCAGTAATAATTTCACTGTGGTCATTATCATTTGAGCCAGGGCTTTCATCCTCAACTATGTTAGGTGAAGATGAAAAAGTCGTTACATCTGTTTTCAGGCTGCTCTCAGCATTCTGGTCAGCCTCTGTGGGAGATGTGCAAACATCTTTATCACAGTTTTGTGAGGCCACAAAAGTCCAGCCCTGAGCTTCCCAATACTGAAACTGTTCCAAATAATACCAATAAAGCTGGCTGTAGTGCTGCGCCCATTCTTCCTTTGTATCCGGAAGGTTCCACGGCTCAGAAGACAGCGCCTGCTCTGGGTATTTCTCCTGCCAGCTTTGCCACAGCAACCCTTCTCCATACTCATTCCAGTACTTTTCCCAATTCTCCGGGACCTCTAGCTTTGGTGCCAGTGTGTTTTCAACAGGAAGATTTTCTGTTTCAGTATTTGTTTTGCTTTGAATTTCACATGTTCTGTTGTTCTCACAGTGTTCAACTGAGGATGGATCATCTGAAACTACAAGGTCATCTTCTTCATAGTAATTTCTCCAGGATTCCCGCACCATTTCATCTAAATACCGCTTTCGGTGTTTTCTTCTTTTCTGCTTCATTTTAGCTTTATTTCTTGCATTCATAGACACCTACATCAGATATATGGTAACAAGCTTGAGTCTATTTGAAGATTAGCACAATCAAAACCACACCCAAACCCCCAGCATGAGTTTCTAATACGCAAAAAGTAACTGCTACAAGCACTCAACGGGAGAAAAGTTAAATGTGGGACACGTCCCAATTTGTAGTTTAGCTATGATACATATGAGGAAAGTGTTCTGACTATGAATGAACTTTATTAACTACACTGTTTTTTGATAAACAAGAACAACAAGTAGACTCATACCTCAAAATTCTCATGTGTAGACATTCTACCAAACTGAATTGGCAATCCCATACTTCTCATGAGTTTGGCCTCAGAATCAAGGTCACTTTCCTCTGGGCTATGTGATTCTGCAGTGCCAATGGAATGACCATCTTCCTCCTCTTCTGTAACTTGGTCTCCTACAGAGAGCAGTTGTAGGAAAAGACAGCTTCATTGTAGAGAAAATGCAAAGGCAGGTTTCTGATCCTCACTCTAAAGAAGAACCTGAGATCCAGAACTGTTACATGATTTGCCCATACTTGTACTACTGTTATTGTTATATCTTTTAAAATCATAAGAATTGGTGTGAACTAACACACACACACACACACACACCCCTCACTACTCAGTGAGAAAACAAACAAAACCTACTCCAAGTTCATGATTCAGGGAACAGAAATAGACATGGATAAGGAAACCTTATGTATGAAATTCTACCAAAGAGGCTCTTCAAGGAGGAAAAGACACACATTTAAATAGTGAAAGGTGGTTCTACACTCTACTTCATCCAATGACATTATGAAAGCTCAGGAGAGCATAGGATGAGGAAGACAAATCAACTAATTTTGTGGTCCTCTCACAGGTAACAAACCTTCTCAGGTTCAGTAGGAGCCTAGAATCCCTATTTGTACAGCACAGTATGAAACCTTGGCTTATCCTATCCTTGAGAAAGTTAGAGTATCGTGAAGGCAACTATGATAGTCTTTATTGGGGTTGTCTTTGGCTTTAACTCTGTTCTGTTCACTTTGAGAAACATTTATGTGGAACGGTAAAGGACTAGGGATGTCAGAGAGCATAGCGTCACGTCACAGACCAAATTCTGATTTTTATTTGGAATGGTAACTCAGATGGGACTGTAATCTTATTACTTCAGGCAAAACTGTACAAGTTCACTTGGGATTCATCCGAATTCTGCCTTTAATATAAAAATATGACAGATTTCATGTTTTTTACTTTTCAAAATTTCAAACTTATGTTGCAGAGATGACTCAGTGTACTGGCTGCTCTTCCAGAGGGTCAGGGTGGAATTCCCAGCACCCACATGGTGACCCACAACCATCTGTCATCACAGTTTTAGGGGGATCCATCTATTCTGGGCATTCAAGATTCATGATTCTCTCAAGATGCCCTTTATGGGCACTGCATGCTTATCATACCTGCATACTTACATACATATCATACTTAACATATATGCAGGCAAAATGCAAATATCAATTAAAAAAAGATTTTTAAAAAAGTTTCAAATTCCAGGCTAATGGTAAAAAATCAGGAAGGAATGGTAGACACCAGAGAGTCTAAGCCAAGACAGCACACAACAGGAAAATCAGGAAAATAAAAGATGGACTTTGATAGCAATTCTATAAGAACCATCACCAGAGTAGAGGATCCCTTGGGACACACCCCACCAGGACTCCGCCTGCACTCAGGAGCTCCGCAGAGCCACGGCCAGCCAGCTGGGCAGCTACCCTGCCGGGGTACACTGCAGGGAGGCGGATGGAGGGGAGTCCCGCGGGCAGAGGCAAGACCATCTGCCATCTTTGCGCCTGTGACTGAGTAGCAGTCTGGTAAGCAGGGATCACCAGAGTAGAGGATCACTTAGGACACATCCCTGTCAGGGCAACACCCAGGAACTTGGCAGCACCACAACAATCTGTGCCAGGGGAAAGCAGGTCACTCAGGGTTGCTGAGATAGGCTTGCAGGCACACAGGAGGGACAAGCACCAGCCAGTGACAGCAGGACCAACTAACACCAGAGATAACCAGATGGCAAAAGACAACCATGGGAATGTTGCTAACAGAAATCAAGGCAATATGGCACCATCTGAACCCAATTCTCCCACATCACCAAGTCCTGGATACTCCAACACACCAGGAAAGCAAGATTTGGATTTAAAATCACAGGTTATGATGCTGATGGAGGGCTTCAAGAAGGACATAAATAAATCCCTTAAAGAAATACAGGAAAACACAAATAAAAAGGGAGAAGCACTTGAAGAACTAAGGGAAAACATAACAAAACACAGGTGAAGGAATTGAACAAAGCCATCCAGAATCTAAAAAAGGAGGTAGAAACAATAATGAGATCACAAAGGGAGACAACTCGGGACATAGAAAACCTAGGAAAGAAGTCAGGAGTCATGGATCCAAACATCAACATCAGAATACAAGAGATAGAAGAGAGAATCTCAGATGCAGAAGATACCATAGAAAGCATTGATACAATAGTCAAAGAAAATGTCAGTCCTGACCCAAAATATCAAGGAAATCCAGGACAAAATGAGAAGACCAAACCTAAGGATATAGGTATAGAAGAGAGGGAAGATTTCCAACTTAAAGAACTAGTAATTGTCTTCAACGAAATTATAGAAAACTTCACTATCCTAAAGAAAGAGATGCCCATGAACATACAAGAAGCCTACAGAACTCCAAATAGATTGGACCAGAAAAGAAATTCCTCCCGTGACACAATAATTAAAACACCAAATGTACTAAACAAAGAATATTAAAAGCAGTAAGGGAAAAAGGTCAAGTAACATATAATGGTAGACCTATCCGAATCACTGGAGAACATGGGAGTTTTCACCAGACTATGAAAGCCAGAAGAGCCTGGGCAGATGTCATACATACCCTAAGGGAACACAAATGCCTACCTAGGCTGCTATATCCAGCAAATCTCTCAATTACCATAGATGGAGAAACCAAGGTATTTTATGACAAAAACAAATTTACACAGTATCTTTCCAAAAATCCAGCCCTTGAAAGGATAATGAATAGAAAACACCAACAAAAAGAGGGAAACTACATCCTAGAAAAAGCAAGAAATTTTGTTTTCTTTCAACAAAACCAAAAGAAGATAACCACACAAATATAAAAATTACATCAAAAATAGCAGGAAGTAATAATCACTACTCCTTAATATCCCTTAACATCAATGGACTCAATTCCCCAATAAGACATAGACTAACAGACTGGATACGTAAACAAGACCCAATATTTTGCTGCATACAGGAAACGCATCTCAGTGTCAAAGACAAACACTACCTCAGAGTAAAAGGCTTGAAAACAGTTTTCCAAGCAAATGGTCCCAGGAAACAAGCTGGAACAGCCATTCTAAATATCCAATAAAATTGACTTTCAACCAGAAGTCATCAAAAAAGACAAAGAGGGACACTTTATACTCATCAAAGGAAAAATCTACCCGGAAGAACTCTCAATTCTGAACATCTATGCTCCAAATACAAGAACACCCTCATTCGTAAAGGAAACTTAACTAAACCTTAAGCACACATTGCACCCCACACAATAACTATGGGTGACTTCAACACCCCACTCTCCTCAATGGACAGATCAGGGAAACACAAACTAAATAGAGACACAATGAAACTAACAGACATTTTGCACCAAATAGATTTAATAGATATCTATCTATAAAACATTTCATCCTAAATCAAAAGAATATACCTTGTTCTCAGCACCTCATGGTACCTTCTCCAAAACTGACCATATAATTGGTCACAAAACAGAACTCAACAGATATAAGATCGATCTAATTCCATGCCTCCTATCAGTTCACTACTGATTAAAGCTGGTCTTTGATAGCAACAAAAACAACAGAAAGACCACATACACATGGAAGCTAAACAATGCTCTACTCAATGATACCTTGGTCAAGGAAGAAATAAGGAAAGAAATCAAAACCTTTTTAGAATTTGATGAAAATGAAGGCACAACATACCCAAATTTATGGGACACAATGAAAGCAGTGCTAAGAGGAAAACTCATAGCTGAGTGCCTCCAAAAAGAAGCTGTAGAGAGCATACACTAGCATCTTAATAGCACACCTGAAAGCTCTGGAACAGAAAGAAGCTAATACATCCAAGAGGAGTAGAAGGCAGGAAATCACCAAACTCCGGGCTGAAATCAACCAAGTTGAAACAAACTGAACTATACAAAGAATCAACAAAACGAGGAGCTGGTTCTTTGAGAAAATCAACAAGATAGATAAACCTTTAGCCAGACTAACCAGAGGGCACAGAGACAGTATCCAAATTAACAAAATCAGAAATGAAAAGGAGATATAACAACAGAAACTGAAGAAATTTAAAAAAATAATCAGATCCTACTGCAAAAGCCTATAATCAACACAACTGGAGAATCTGGAGGAAATGGACAATTTCCTAGACAGATACCAACTACCAAAGTTTAATCAGGATCAGACAGACCATCTAAATGGTCCCATAACCCTTAAAGAAATAGAAGTGGTCATTAAGGTCTTCCAAACAAACAAACAAACAAACAAACAAACAAAAAACAAAACAGGACCAGATGGTTTTAGTGCAGAATTCTATCAGACCTTCAAAGAAGACCTAACACCAATACTCTTCAATCTATTCCACAAAATAGAAACAGAAGGAACCCTATCCAGTTCATTCTATGAAGCCACAATTTCGCTGACACAAAAACCACACAAAGATCCAACAAGGAAAGAGAACTTTAGACCAATTTTCCTTATGAATATTGATGCAAAAATAGTCAATAAAATTCTTGCCCAACCGAATCCAAGAACACATCAAAACGATCATTCATCATGATCAAGTAGGCTTCATCCCAGGGATGCAGGGATGGTTCAAAATATGGAAATCCATCAATGTAATCCACTAAATAAACAAACTCAAAGAAAAAAAAAACAAACAAAAAACACATGGTCATTTAATTAGATGCCGGAAAAGCATTTGATAAAATTCAGCACCCTTTCATGTTAAAGGTCTTGGAAAGAACAGGAATTCAAGGCCCACACCTAAACATAATAAAAGCAATATACACCAACGCAGGAGACAATATCAAACTAAATAGAAACTTGAAGCAATCCCACTAAAATCAGGGACTAGACAAGGCTACCCTCTCTTTCCATATTTATTCAATATAGTACTTGAAGTTTTAGCTAGAATAATTAGACAACATAAGGAGGTCAAAGGAATACAAATTGGAAAGGAAGAAATCAAACTATCACTATTTGCAGATGATATGATAGTATACTTAAGTGACCCAAAAAACTCCACCAGAGAACTCCTACAGCTGATAAACAACTTCAGCAAAGTGGCTTGATATAAACTCAATTCAAGCAAATCAGTAGCCTTCCTATACTCAAAGGATAAGCAGGCTGAGAAAGAAATTAGAGAAATGACATCCTTCACAATAGCCACAAACAATATAAAGTATCTTGGTGTGACTCTAACCAAACAAGTGAAAGATCTGTATGACAGGAACTTCAAATCTTTGAAGAAAGAAATCCAAGAAGACCTCAGAAGATGGAAAAATCTTCCAGGCTCTTGGATTGGCAGGATTAGTATAGTAAAAATGGCCATCTTGCCAAAAGCAATATACAGATTCAATGTAATCCCCATCAAAATCCCAATTCAATTCTTCAAAGAGTTAGAAAGAATAATTTTCAAATTCATCTGGAATAACAAAAAACCCAGGATAGCTAAAACTATTCTCAACAGTAAAAGAACTTCTGGGGGAATCAGTATCCCAGACCTCAAGCAGCACTACAGAGCAATAGTGTTAAAAACTGCATGGTACGGTGACAGACAGGTAGATCAATGGAATAGAATTGAAGACCCAAAATTGAACCCAGAGAATTATGGTCACTTGATCTTTGACAAAGGAGCTATAACCACCCAGTGGAAAAAAGAGCCTTTTCAACAAATGGTGCTGGTTCAGCTGGAGGTCAGCATGCAGAAGAATGGGAATTGATCCACTCTTATCTCCTTGTACTAAGCTCAACTCCAAGTGGATCAAGGACCTCCACATAAAACCAGACACACCGAAACTAATAATAGAAACTGAGGAAGAGCCTTGAGCACATGGGCACAGGGGAAACTTTCCTGCACAGACCACCCAATAGCTTATTCTCTAAGTTGAAGAATTGACAAATGGGACATCATAAAATTACAAAGTTTCAGTTAGGCAAAGGACACCTTGGAACGGACAAAATGGCAACCAACAAACTGGGAAAAGATCTTTACCAACCCTACATTCCACAGATGGCAAATATCCAAGATACACAAAGAACTAAAAAAGATAGACTCCAGAGAGCCAAATAACCCTATTAAAAAATGGGGTATAGAGCTAAACAAAGAATTTTCACCTGAGGAATATCGAATGGCTGAGAAACACCTATAGAAATGTTCAACATCCTTAGTTACCAAGGAAATGCAAATCAAAACAACCCTGAGATTTCACCTCACACCAGTCAGAATGGCTAAGATAAAAACTCAGGAGAAAACAGGTGCTGGCGAGGATATGGAAAAAGAGGAACACTCCTCCACTGCTGGTGGGGTTGCAAGCTGTTACAACCACTCTGGAAATCAGTCTGGTGGTTCCTCAGAAAACTGGACATGACACTACCGGAGGACCCTGCTATACCACTCCTGGGCATATACCCAGAGGATTCCCCAGCATGTAATAAGGACACATGCTCCACTATGTTCATAGCAGCCCTATTTATAATAGCCAGAAGCTGGAACGAACCCAAATATCCCTCAATGGAGGAATGGATACAGAAAATGTATTTACACTATAGAATACTACTCAGCTATTAAAAACAATGAATTCAAGCCGGGCGTGGTGGCGCACGCCTATAATCCCAGCACTTGGGAGGCAGAGGCAGGCGGATTTCTGAGTTCTAGGCCAGCCTGGTCTACAGAGTGAGTTCCAGGACAGCCAGGACCACACAGAGAAACCCTGTCTCGAAAAACAAAAACAAAAACAAAAACAAAAAAAAAAAAAAAAAAAGAAAAACAATGAATTCATGAAATTCTTAGGCAAGTGGGTGAAACTGGAGAATGTCATCCTGAGTGAGGTGACCCAATCACAAAAGAACACACATGGTATGTACTCACTGATAAGCGGATATTAGCCCAGAAGCTTGGGAACCCAGGAAACAATTCACATATCAAATGATACCCAAGAAGGAAGGAGAGGCCCCTGGTCCTGGAAAGTCTCAGTGCAGCAGTGTAGGGGAATACCAGGATAGGGAAGAGGGAAGCGGTTGATTGGGGAACAAGGGGAGGGAAGAGGGCTTATGGGACTTTCGGGGAGGGAGTATCCTGGGAAGGGGAAATAATTTGAAATGTAAATAAAGAATATATCAAATAAAAAAAAATTCTAGAAGAACAGTGTGCGTGCATGATTGCATGTGTGTGTGTGTGTGTGTGTGTGTGTGTGTGTAAGAGATTATAGGATTATTTACCATTCATGCCAGCAAGCAGAAAACATTATCATAAATTATATACACAAATATGGTAGTACAGTTAATTTTTTCCAAAAAGGGGTATGCATCTTACTCTATATTACCTGCATTATTGCCACTGCTTTTGACATAGTAGCCTTTTAGTCCCAAGTTGTACAATTTCCGATCCCTGTGAAGCAAAATAAATAATCTGCATTAGAAAAAAGTTGAACTATAAATCTGGAAAGAAGAAGGAGTTAATACTGAAGTGATTAGCTGATATAAAGGTTAAGGAAGAAAAGCAACCTTTTAATACATTTCTCTCACCTATACAATGTTTCCCCTGGAGTTATAAAAGTCAATAACACATATAAAATAGCATTTCTCAACACATGATAGCACTTATCATTGCTAATCATTAAAATTAAGTGGAATTTCTCCTGGACATTGGGAGGCTGAGTGTGTGTGTGTGTGTGTGTGTGTGTGTGTGTGTGGTGGTGGGGATTCAGATTTTCTTTGTTACAAGCATCTAGGTATTCTCTTAAGTTTTTGGTAACATTTGAATATACCCCAATAGTGAAAAAGGTGAGCACACTCACACATAAAACTACATTATATATTGTAATATATTTATAAACAGGAAGGAATCTCTATTACATGGTAGACCAAATAGCCATGGTCTGTATAAAGGTTTTTACTCAACCTTTCTTTTGTACATTAGTTACCATCATTGGAAATTTCATTACTAAAATAAAATTACAGAACATTTAATAAAAGCATACTACAAATTGTAGCTAAAACTACTTCCTTGTGTCTGCTTTCTTTGATAGGGTCTCACCTTGTAGTAGAGCCTGGTCTTGAACTTGAGATATCATATATACTCGAGTATATATGATATCTCACTTCAGTATCCCAACTACTAGGATTTAAGGTATGAGTCACCATGCATGCGGATTACTATATTTCTGGTGACCTTATAATGAACTTCACAAAATAAAATTCCTATGTGCCTGATCTATCCTGTTTTTGAAGGGATACTTTATGAAGCATAAGGTAGATGGTTACTCACAAAACAGTGAAAAGGAAGGAGATAAACTCTGGCCACATGATCGCTGGTCCCACTATTCACCAGAACCAGGCACCGTGGGCAAGGGAAGGAGTGGGAGCCCCACACAAGCATCAGTGTTGTGTCTATCAGCACCCAAATATATGAGACACTGAGATATCAGGTACAGGCAGCGGCAGTATAGCTACCATAGGGTTACAATGGTTACAAGTCAGAAAATGGATTGCAGAAGAAAGGAGGTCTTTACATAATGGTTCAGTATTACAAACTCATGGCACTAAGTACATGGTATATATGGAAGTATTTAAAAATGTTGAATGTATATAGCATGCAAATACCCATTCCTAGATGTACTATGGTTCTTATTTCATATGGATATTGCAGAGCTGTCTACTGAGAAGACACAGGAACAACAAATACACAGCTTTTGGTTTAAAAGTTCTGGTTAGCATTAATTGTCAATCGAACACAATTTAGATTCCTCCCTAGAAGAAAGGCCTCTGAGAATGTTTGTAAGGATTATCTTGATTGTATTAACAGATGTAAGAGACCTACCTACCCACAGGGGTGGCATCACTCCCTGGCACATATCTGAGCTTGGGACTCTGGATGTGACCCACTCTCCAAGCTCCTGCTGCTGTGGCTTGCCTGCTTTGGACTACAACCTGGAACTGACAGCTAGAACATATCCTTTCCTTAAGTTATAAGATATTCAGCATATTTTCATCACAGCAACAGAAAAGCTTGAGACAAGGACTATTATCTACTAAAAGAACCAAGATGCTCTTGGAGAAATTAGTCTAGAAACTAGAAAGATAAGTCTGGGCTACCTTACAAAGCAATGTGAGAAACCTTAGACTGGCTGTAAGAACTACCCCAAAAGGTCTCCTACTGGAACATTAAAGATAGTATGAAAAGCAGTAGTAACAACAGCAATGGATTCTAACTCTGATAAACTAAGGGGTCGTTCTTCAGGCCCTGCCCAGTCTCTTTTGAGACAGTCTGTTAGTGGCCTAGGTCTCTCCAAGTGCTCCAGGATGCCTCGCCAGTGAGTTCTGCCTTCTGGGTAGGAGAATACCAAGAATGGGCTCCTGTGCGCACTTTTTGGTGTGCACTCTTTCGGGTAGGTTCTGGGCGTTCAACTCAGGTCTCACATACAAGAGCTTTACCAACTAAGCCAACTCCTCAGCTTTTTGCTATCATCTGCAAACTATTTAAATTACTTAAAATGGTTTATATAAAGATAATTAAAGCATGCATTTTATAGAATAAGCAGCTTTATTACAAAAACCTGTAACTACCAATTCAGTGTTTTATTCTAAGCACACAAAATTTATATTTGTGGTATAGATATTTTGTATTCTGTTGAATAGCTAGGCCTTAAGACCAGCACAAACTTCTTCAAGGTGCTAAGTCAATCTATTCAATTTATATCATCTAGTTTTGTGTATTTCAGACTCCTCCAAAATGAAAGCAAAATTAAACTGATGACACTCATGTCACTGCTTCCACATGAAGTGATCCCAGTCAGTGAAAAGTAGCGATGTGGAAATGAGCTAGCCACCTCTGGTCGCACTCTTCTCCTCTGTATGCAGTCCTTCCTTACTCCTCACGCTAAGTACCAACAACCTCTCACATCTCTTCCCTTTCTTCACCTTTTCTATTGCTGTCTTTAATTTTAAAAATTGCTTTGTGACACAGTCTTGCTATAAAGCAGATGCTGGCCTACAATCTATGCTATTTTCCTTAATCAAAGCTATAGTATCTCTTTCCTGCACAAGTTTTGAGTGCTTTTTCTCTACAAACCACTCACACTACTGCAGATAAGTTTTTTTTTTTTAAATGCTAATGTGATAGCTGAAGCAAAGTAATATAAACATTTCATTTTGCTTCATGTTTTCTTTTCTGGGCTTTTTTAAAGTTAGTTTTTTAATCAGTGCTAAAGATTCACTAGTAAATTTTCAGAATTTTTTTTCTTCTAATGTTTTACTAGTATATATAGTGATGGATTTCAAGTCTACCGTTTCTCCATACTTCCTTCCCCCTCCTGCCAGTCACTTCCCTTTCCCCCAGTTGTCTCCACTCTGGAAGCTACAGTGGCACAGGAGTTTGGTGCAAATACTGTACTTATATACCAAACACTCCATTTTATTTCTCATGTCATGTGTATGCTACATATGCATACATACATGAAATCCAGACTCCACATGAGAGAAAATTTGGTATTTGTCTGAGTTTAGCTTATTCTGCATAAGATGATTATCCACAGTTCATTTTAATGATACAATTTCATTGTTCTTTATGGATTAATATCACTATATATACAGACCAGTTTATTTATCCTTTCATCTGCTAATGGATACCTAGATCAACTCCTTAACTTGGTTATTATGATTAGTGCTACCTACAATATACAGGATTAGCAAGTATCTCCAAAGGATGTAGACTTAAGATTCTTTTGGTCTATTCCCAGAAGTGGTCTGTCTGGATTATTGGGTAGCTCTACATTTTTAGTTTTTTTTTTTTTTTTTGAGGCTTCTGCATATTGATTTTAATAATGGATTATTTCATCCAATAGTTCCAAAAGGGTCTTCTCAGTCAGTCCTAACATAACAAACATTTGCTAGGATTCTTAACTACAATCATGGTACAATGAGATGGAATCTATGTAGTTTGGATTTTAGATTTCCCCTGATGTTGAAGGATGATGAGCATTTTTTCATGTATTTGTTTTTGACCTCTTTATAGCAGAATTGATCAATTCTGGGTCCACTTTCTTTTTAGTCACTATTCTATTGCTTTGAAGGACACCATGACCAGGGCGACTCCTAGAAAATGAAGCATTTTCCTCGGGGCTTGCTTAGCATCATGATCATCATGGTGGGAAGTAGATTGCAATGGTCCTGGAGAGCTTTATGTCCTGATTCTCAGGTTACAGGCAGCAGGAAGGGGAGGGAGGGGTGTACAGACAGACAGACAGACTGACTGACTGGGCCTGGTGAACGCTTTTGAAACCTCAACGCTCATCCCAGTGAGACTCCTAATGCTTCCTAACTGGATTCAATCATACAAATATGTGGGGGCCATTCTCATTCAAATCACAACACTGATGCCAAAAATAAAGTGGGTTGGGGATGAAGAGATCACTTCATGGTAAGAACCTTTGCTGTGCATGTCTGTGTTTGCCAAGACATAGGCAGATCCTAGGAGCTTGCTGGCCAGTCAGTCGATTCTAAATAGAAAGCTGTGGGTTTCAGTGACAGACCCTGCCTGACAGGAATAAGGCAGTGAGGGAAAGAAGAAAGCATTAGCATTCTCCTCTGGCTTCTCAGGCACATGTACACACCCACACCCATACAGAGGCCATGATCCTACAGATGTGAGCCACAAAGTGGTGGCTTGAATGAAAATCGTCCACTTCCGGCTCAGGTATTTAAACGCTTGGCCCTATTGTTGGCAGCACTGTTTACGGTGCTGCATCCTTCTTGGGGAAGGTACATTACTGTGGCAGGATTTGAGAGCTCACAACCTTGCCCGCTTCTAGTCTGTCCTCTTTCAGCTTTCTGTTGCAGTTGTCTGCTGCCATGCCTTCTGACTTGGACTCTTCCTTTGGAAAAGTAAGTCAAAATAAACTCTTACATAGGTTGCTTTTGGTCATGGTCCTTTGCCACAGCAACAACTAATACAGCTAACGGGAAAAACACAAGCAGGACACTTCTGAGAAGCCCAGACACCTAGAGGTGTTTCCTTTTTATATGCATTCTTCTTTCTATCAACATTCATGCTTACCTCTGTGTTAAAAATCTTAATCTCCAACAGCTTCCTAAGAGTCTTTTCTGCTGTGAAGTTAAACATTTTGTCTTCATCTAAGAAGCTGTCTCTAAGAAGTCCTCCGGGGTGCTGTAGGTGACAGCACAGAGTTGTTTCTGCACTCTCTGCCCCACTGTGACTGACATAACCTTTCTCTACAGACAGAGGTTTCTTTGGAGAAATGGCCTTGCAAAGAGGTCTAAAAGAAACAAACAGGTAGGTGTGAATGGGGAAAAAGCATTCCTAGTAACCCAAACTGTGTAAAGTCTAGAGGCAGTTTAAGCCTATGAAACTGAAGGAAAGGACTAAGAAAGAAGAGACAGCCAGCGAAGTAGGAAGGGGGTAAAATATACAGGATTGCACAGAAGCCTAGACTGTCCCTAATTTATAACCGTGGTCCAATTTTAGAATGACATGCAATGAATATCCACATTCAGTAGAAATTGAAGTTTAGATTTTGAATTTATAGTTCAGATTTTAGATTGTTGAAACTCTAGATGACCCTTTTAACCGTTACCCCCCCCCCCCCGGGAAAATCAAAAACTAAATTATATACTTCAATATACAGTGTTACAGAAAAGAAAAATGGGGGCACACTGTGGACATGTTGGACCAGAACAAGACCAAACTCTGTAGCTCTGTCATAAGGCTGAACTTTTAATTTCAATTTCACTGCCAAACTTGGCAGTGTTTTCTTTGTGGTACTGGCTTCTTCCTGAATGTTTTCAGAGAGCCTCTGAGGGAGACGAAGCAACATATTACACGGATGTAACCGCTGCATGAAGGCCCTAAAAAGCCATTGCTGGTAGTTCCTCTTGGAAAGAAACAAAACCAATACTTTAGCCCCAGGCAAGTTCTCAGGACACAAACAGCTAGATTTTGCCAAAACAGCACAGGAAAGGATGAGTGAGTAGGAAAGTCTTGTTTCCCTCTTTAGCTGGGACTCTACAGTCGTCTTACTCTCAGCACTAATGCCTACCAGGTTCTTATTAGAATGGCCTGCTAAGCCGGGCGGTGGTGGTGCACGCCTTTAATCCCAGCACTTGGGAGGCAGAGACAGGCAGATTTCTGAGTTCGAGGCCAGCCTGGTTTACAGAGTGAGTTCCAGGACGGCCAGGGCTACACAGAGAAACCCTGTCTCGAAAAAAACCAAAAAAGAATGGCCTGCTAAGCTCTGCTTGTAGCATCCAACTTCTTTTCTAGTCCAAAGTCTTCCACATTCCTCCAAAAACCCCACCACAACAAACAAACAAACAAACGGGAACCCCAACATGGCCAGGTTCTTCAGAGCAACAGCCCATCTTCTGGTCCCAACTTCTGTCCTAATTACTTTCTGTCGCTGTGATAAAACACCATGAGGGAGAGAGAGCAACTATGGAAGACATTATTTTGGCTTGCAGTTCTAGAGGAAGAGCCCACGATGGCAGGGAGACATGGGAGCTGGCAGGAGACTCTGAGAGATCACATCTTCAACTGAACACATGGAGCAGAGAGAATGCAAACTACAAGTGGGCCAGGCTAAGAACTCTCAAAGTCTGCCCAAGTGATCGCCTTCCTCCGGCAGGATTCACCTCCTTCCCAAACAGTGCCAGTAACTGGGAAACAAGTGTTTAAAGACCTGCGCCCATTTTGGGGGATCATTTCTCATTTATCAGCCATGTTTCTGGTGGTTTCTGACGCTCTGTCTCAGTGGGTCACTAAGAAGTTTAGTGCACCCGATGACAGACAGGATTGTAGCTGATAACGGGAAATTATGATGTTTTTACTGTAAACAAACTTTAGTCTTGGGGCCATTTCCAGAAAACTTCAGGTTCACATCTGGGAACTAGTAAGTCCACAAAAGCTTATGTTTAAGCATGGCTAACTGTTATTTTAGCATTCTCTCTAAAAAACCAACCAACCAACAACACAACAAAACATATATGGCAGAATGTGGTGGCGCACACCTTTAATCCTAGTGTTAAGAGCCAGTGTGAGTTTGAAATCATCCTGCAGCCCTCCAGATTTCTAACACTTGTATAAGAGTCTTCCTTTCTGTCTTACAATCATCCTCACTCCCCGGCTAGAGGACTGTTCAGCTTTGAACCAGCAGGACTGGTGCAAATGAAGTTACTATATATACATATATATATATACATATATATATACATATATATATATGTATATGTATATATATGTGTATGTATATATATATAAAGTTTAACATGGTGTTATATTTCTCTTATGAGGAACTTTCAGACATTTTCCATTAAGTAAATAATGAAAAAGAATATCTTCAAATTTAAATTTGTCAGTACTTCTTCCACCAGAAGGTTCTTTCTATTCAGGCGATTTTAAACATGAAACAAACATTTCCCCCAAACAGAATTGTCTCTAGAACTGCTGTAGACAGTTAAACCTTTTATCTCAAATAATTAATAGTTTCAGATAGGTAATTTTTTGTTGGAGAGGATTTTACAGTTTGAAAATAGAGCTCTCTTTTGACCCTTCACCTCATCATGCTATTTTTATTACTCACTTCACACCTCCCTCTTACTGGTGTAGCCCGGGATGGTCTCGAACTTGTGATCCTTCTGCATCTGCCACTGAGGCGCACGGTTATAGGCCTGGGTCATCTCGCCTGACTCAATGTTGAGATTGGCCCTTCATTTATGGAAACACGAAATGACACAGCTAAGGTACCACATTTTAAAAATCAAAATCGTATTAACCTTCCCTTTAGTAATCGCAGTAGAACACCCGTCCGTGCTCGCGGGGCTTCTAGTTTCTTAGACATCAGTCTGCCCTGGCAGCAGGTCATCTGGCTTCCAGGAGAGCCGGACTCGAACCCTGCGACGCCCACATTCTCGAGCAAGGATAGAAAGAGAGGGGACCGGCGCGACTTACTCCACAAATGCCCGGGAGCAGAGGCAATGGATCCTGTCCTCCTCCTCGCGGTCTTCAATGAAGAGCAGCATTTCGGCCACGTGGTTCCACTTCTCGCAACACATCCCGTGACCCGGGCTCGCACTGGTGTCCGCGACGGGGGCCCGGCCTCTGCTCTGTTGCTGGACACAGAAAGGCGTAACTCGCGCGGGCAGAGGAGCGGAACGCGCCTGGGCACGCTCGAGCTCGGAGCCCGCCAGGCGCGCCACCGGAAGCAGCGACTGCGGCCGCCGGAAGGGGCGGGACGACCGACGGTCCTACACCCAAGGCGGCTCGGGCTTCTTCCTCTCAGGTATTTAAAGGAAACTGGCACCTGAGCGTCTGCTTCTCCGGGCTCAGCCGCCGACTAGCTGCCGACGTCGCCGAGGGCAACCTGATTTCCTGTGACTTTATTGACAGGTGCGTCGGGCTCTCCATGGACGTCTCCATGCTGTTCCAGCTGGTAGCGTGCGTGGTGTCCAGGTCGCGGGGCCGGGAGCGGAAAGCCGGGCTGGTTCCCGGGTCTCTGCGCCTGCGCTGTGCAGTCTGGGAACCGGGCTCTTACCACGCCCGTCACCAGCTTGCTTTCTGCACCAAATCTCTCTGCGCTCTGGGAACTGCCCGCAGCTTATCGTCCAAGGCTAGGCGTTTCGCTTAGCTCCTGACAGCCCAGTCCCGCGAGCCTCATGGAGCTGGAGGGAAAAGTGAGACTCTAGTGCAGAGGCCATTGGTACAGGTTAGAACGGCTGGAGACCTGACTGAGCCGGGTTGGAATACAGGCTTAAGCTCTTTAGTACCCATGTGACCTGGCCTCAATGAACAGCGTCTGATCGCCTATAAAAAGGGGCTGTGCAGCAGTAACTATCCCGTGAGGCTCCGGAGAGGATCAAAGGAAACAGCACTTACAAAACTTGTATTTGTGCAAATTCGAGTTGGTCCAGATCCTGTAGATGCTGCGCTACCGCGCTTCCTGGGTTTTGTAATCTATTAAACATTTAGTAAGAAATAATAGTGCATAAGTTGGACATAGAAAACTTGCAGAATTGCTATATTTGAAAAAAAAAAAAAGAATACATTCAGCACTAGATGCTGTTTGAGACTGGCCAGCAGCTTCGTTAAAAGCAAAACAAGCTCATGCTTGAAGGGCTTTGCATCATCGAAGACTTAGTTTGTGTTCATTGGTACTTTTTATGGACTGTATAAGAAGTGAGCTGAAATTCAGATATGTGTTTGTATTTGGGCCATGTTTGTGAATGGATGGAAATACTTCAAAGAAAATGTTTGTGATGGTTTGCATAGGCTTGTCCCAGGGAGTGGCGGTATTAGCAGGTGTGTCACTGTGGGGGCGGGCTTGGAGAGCTTCCTCCTAGCTGCCTGAGGATACAGTCTGTTCCTGGATCTTGCTCCATAGACTGACTTTGAAATCAGAGGTCTGCACGCCTGTCTCCTAAGGGCTGGGATTAAAGGTGTGGGCCACAGTGTCTGGATTTAAGTTTTTCTTCACCTAGAATTTGCTCTGTTCTAGGCTGGCCTTGAACTCAGAAATCTGCATATCTTTGCCTCCTGGGATTAAAGGCTTGTAATACCACACCTGGACCTAAATTCAGCAGAGTGAAATCTTGCCCCAAGGTCACTACGCTCTTAATTCAACTTACTATCCTTGAACACAGGATTTAGCTCCATTTCATTTCCTGGTGTCCCTTTAATACTCAAACTATATATTTTGTATTTTTCCTTTCTCAGCTTGCTACATTTGTTCAAAATGCTCTTCATCAGACTTAACCAGAGAACATCTCTGTTGGGCTTTTTTGAGACTTCCTTTGTGTATGCAATTAATATAAATCTCCTTACCTTAGCCTTAGGCAGTCTCTCCAGACAGTAGCAAAAAGCAGCCCTGTTCTTAACCAAAACATCACGAAAACAGTCTCTGCCACATGTTAAAGTTCTCCACTGAAACCTCTTGGGCCATCAGGCCTACACAGTTCAAATGACCCTCAGCACCACTGTCTTTCATATTCCTACTAGGTTGGCCCATTAAGCCCCACTTAGAGCATTCCATAGCTTTCCAAATTCTAAGTCCCCAAATCCCCATTCTTCCAAACAAAAGCATGGTCAGGTGTATCAGAGCAATACCCCAGTCCCTGGTACCAACTTCTGTCTTGGGGTTTTACTGCTGTGAACAGACACCTGTGACCAAGGCAAGTCTTATAAATAACAACCTTTAGTTGGGGCTGGCTTACAGGTTCAAAGGTTTAGTTCATCCTCATCAAGGCAGAAGCATGGCAGCATCCTGGCAGGCCTGGTGCAGGAGGAGCTGAGGGTTCTACATCTTCATCTGAAGGTAGCCAGGAACAGACTGGGCATGCTCAGGCAGCTAGGAGGAAGGTCTCCAAGCCCATCCCGCAGTGACATGCCTCCTCCAACAAGGCCACACCTTCTAATACTGCCACTCCCTGAGATGTCATACCTAAACCATCACAAGGTTTATCTCTACATTCTTAGCACAGCTTTATTTTGAAGTCAAATATATATTGAACTTAGAAGTTATGAAAGGACAGAATACTGCAGTTGTAGATGTGAATTATAGGTAGGCATGGTGGCATACACCTTTAATGTCAGACTTGGGAGGCAGAGGCAGACAGATCTCTCTGCTTAGTCTACAAAGCAAGTCAGGTCCACACAGATGCTGTCTCAAAAATAAATAAATAACTAAATGTGTTACAGCACTATTGGAGAGAGTGACTAGAGTTAGACTAATACAGTAGAACAGTGATCATTAAAAGAGTGGGGGAACTTTAACCAAAAGTAGAAGAGCATTTTTATATTGAAAAACAAAATCTTTGAAAGGTTCTGATGTACATCAGAACTTGGAGAAAGAAGCTTGAATTCACAGGGTTTTTTTTTGTTTGTTTGTTTGCTTTCTTTTTATTGATAAGTGGCATATAGGTGTTGGGGAGAAGTCTTATTGGTTAAGGGTGGTTGCCACAAAACACTGATGCATGAAAGTTGTCCTCCACCTCCACAAAACAGCCATGGCGCATGCTCACTCATGCACCCTCCCCGCAGGGTCAGGTAATAGAAAATATTTACATTTTTTTAAAAAAGCCAATGGCATGTAATAATTGTACCTATTTCTGGGACACAGGGCAGCAATTCAGTGCATGTATATAGTGTGTATTCATGAGGAGATCGGAGGAAATGATATATTTCTCACCTCAGACTTGCCATTTCTTTGTGTTGGGGCATTCAAAATGTTCTCTGTTAGCTGTTTTTGGATACTCACTTTGTAAACCAGTTTTCCTACTGTGCTTTAAGAGTTATTTCTTCCTTTATGCTATGCTCCACACCCACTAAGTCACCCGGTCTATATCCTTCCCTGCACTTGTCCTGACTCACTGTTTTTATCCTTGAGATTAAACAAAGAATGATTTATCATTCCTTGTATGAGAGAATGATATGGTACCACCCAGTGTTAGTGTGAGTTTTTCCACCTCCCTTAACAACAACAACAACAACAACAACAACAACAACTGCAAAAAAACAGCCAACCAACCAAAACAATCCTTACAGACATTCTCAGAGGCTTGTCTCTTAGATGTTTCTAAATCCATAGGCTGACAGTCAAGAGTAGGAATAGCCGTGTTGCTATCTGTCCTTCTCGTTTGTATAGTCTCCCAAGGAGTGACTGTTCAAGCTCTCCTTTTAATGGGGCTTTTTGGGCTTTTCTTGTTGAACCTATTGACTACTTAGTACAGTCTAGAAATAAATCTGCTGTTCGATTAATAGTTTTTTTTTTTTTGCTTTGGATGTTTGTGCTTTGGGAGGGGGGCATAGTTTACTCTATATTTTCTTCTAATACTCTGAAGTGTAAAATGACATTGCTGCCTTTGTTTAAAAGAAATTGGCTGTAAGTACATGGGTTTATTTTTATAGTCTGTTTGGCTTCATTGGCCTGCGTGTCTGTTGTTATATCAGTTCCATGTCTGCTTACGTTGAAGGTGGATATGGTAATGCCGTCAGCAGTGTTCCTAGTGCTCAGGGCTGCTTTGGGCATCGCAAGCCTTTGTGTCTCCATATGAGTTTGGGGATTGTTCTAGTTCTGTGAGTGTATTTTTCTAGTTCTGTGAAATGTCTGCTATTTTTTATTGGAATTTTGTTGAATCCAAATATCATTTTGACTAATATGCACATCTTAACAATAGTAATTTCTCCAAAACAAGAGCATGGGATGTTTTCATTTTTTATATCTTCTTAATTTGTTTTGTCCTTGTTTTTATAACTTTTATTGTAGAGATTATTCTCTTTCTTTGGTAAAGATATTGCTATGTCTCTTTATCTCACTTATGTTTTCTATGCACACTGTGTTCATAGCTGGAGATAATATATATCTAATATGTATTACATGTATACATATTATACTATATATATATCTGTACTTTTCACAGTGGTTTACTATATGAGGTTGTGAATTTTCGTTTCCTACTTGGTGGCATTCAGATTTTTCTGTTTTGGAACAGCTTGGGTTTTGAGGTTGACAGTGCTTACTTAACCTATATAGAACTTGGTCCTATCCTTAGTTTTAGGTGTCTACCTGGGTCCTAGAATGTACACTTTGTGGTTAAAGGAGACTACTATAATTCTATTACTGAGTTCTCTGAGGAGGTACTAAAGAAAGCTAGATGCTAAAACCTATTAAAATGTAAATAAGTCTATACTATTGAGGTCAGTGCTTCAAAACAATAACAGCCAAAGTTTCAAACTGTTAGTTAGGCCTAGGCAGTTTCCTTTAGTCTATATGAAAGTTTGAACATTTTGTTTATTAGCAGTGCTTAAATACTTTAACAAGTTTTGAGATACACTTCACAATAACATGTACTGTTTTGTACTGTGCAGATTAGTGGGTTCAGGCATCCTTACTCTAATTCTAGGTTATCTCATCTCTTTGACATGCCCCAGCTCTGGCAACCACTGATTTTTCTGTTTGGATTAGCTTATTTTGGGTGTAACATATCAGTGGACACATAGTGCCTGACCATTTGCCATTTGTGGTTGTTTTTAATTTAGTTTATTATGCTGTTTTCCAGGTCCACTCGTGCTGCAGCAGGTCTCTGCTCTCTGGCTGAGAGGCGCTGTATTATATGGATAGATCGTTTCTACCCACTCATCAGTTGGTGGGCATCTCAATCGATCTACTTTTCAACTATTATGAATGATTCTGCCACTAATGCACAGAATTTCTTGTGAATGGTATGTCTTTATAGTCTTCTTGGGGATATATGTAGTATAGATATGTTGGATAATATAGTAACATGTTTAGTTTCTTCAGAAGCTGTCAGGCTGGTTTCTAAAGGCAGTAAATTTTACTATATCGAATTTTAAATGATCAAATGCTGGTAAATTATTGTTTAACTCACATGGTGGATTTGTTAGTATAGTGGTTAAACTTTATTACAACTTTTGATTTTATTATTTTATTATCAACTTTTGATTTTGATTTGATTAAGAAACACCTGGAACATTAGTGAAGCACCCCATTGTCTGTGTCTGAGAGGCTTTTGAAGGGGTTGGCTGTGGTACTGAATAAAAAGGAGGAAAGCAGAAACCATGGTGATCACTGGTATTCCTCTTTCTCTGTTTCCTGTTTGTTGCCCCAGGACCACGTCTTTTATGCTTCCATAACTTCTTGCCATTATTTCTGATTTCCTTTGAACCGTGAGCCAAAGTCAGCCCTTCTTATTGTTAACTGCCTTATTTGTTGGGTATTTGATGGCAGTGATGAGAGAGAGTTTATGCAATATTTTTATAGCTATGCTTTCAGTCATTTATGTTCTAACAGAACTTTTAGCGATGAGAAGAGTAACCAATGCAGTGGTAGAATAAAGTGCAGGTCGAGGAGCTTAACATCGACCGTGTTACTCAGTACTGCCACAGAGAAACGTTATTCCTTACAAGGAAATCAGACCAAGTCCTCTCTTAGTCAGAGTATATGCTCTGTTGTAAAGCTAATGAGCAAGATAATTTTGGTAACAAGATACCATATAGTTGTTCTTGTGCGAGAGTCTGGTTTATTATCTTTTATTTATTCCCTTCCTGAATCGGTCACAAAGACTTTGAGATGGTTTTCTTAAAATTATGTAATATGAAATGGTGGCTACAGTATCTCTAAATCAGACTTTGAAGCAGTGAACATATGAATGAAAGAAGGAAATCTGTAGGCAATTATGCCCTAAGGATAATATCGTTGAATTATCAAATGACATGAGACTTGACTTGTAGCCCATTAGTAAAAGTTAGTAGGAAGTGACAGTCATTTGGACAACCTTTATACTTCCCTCTTATAGATGTCAATATTTTATATCTGTAGTTAAACAGCTTCGTGGGTGGGCCTTAACAGAAGCTGTGCAGAGTAGCCTGAGTATAAGTTGTGACACACTTAGTGCTGTCATTATTTGTCAGACATTTGTGGCTCTCTCCTGCCATTATTTCATGGAAATGTAAACTTACGGTACTAATGATTTTTTGTTTTAGTAATATATTCGTTTACTGTGTTTTCAGAGTACATGCATTGAAGCTAGACACAAGATATTTATGTAATTTCTGGTAAGTCAGGTAATTATTTTAGAGAGTGAATTCATGCAATATTTTTGTAGCTGTGTTTTCAGTCATTTATGTTTTAACAGAAATTTAAGATAAAAAGTGCAGTTTTTAATTCTGTAATGTCAAAAGAGCAGATAAGCTCTCATGTAAACTAGTTTCTCTATAAAAGAAAATATCCACGTGTACATCATCATTTCCTAAAGCTCTGGATTACTTTACTGAATCAGACACTAATATTTTCCTTTGTGAAGGACACAGTCTTAATATGAAGAGTAGAATGTCGAGCGTGGTCTATGGAAGGTGCGGGTTAGATTACAAGTTGGAGCAGCAATTTCATTCTGTATCAGCCTTTCCCTCTTAATCACAGCTTGCAAGTTATTTCATAAGCTGAAACCAACACTTTTCATGACTTTGTAGAGAAAACCTTATCATCCTCACAGTTAAGTGTTAAAAACCCTACCTATCTTTGGCATTAAAGATGACTGTCCTAGCAAATAGACTCACATTTAACTTCGTAGTTGTCAAGAGAATGACAGCATCTTCTCCCCTTCAGGCATTGAAGTGAGAACATGTGGCAATGAAGAAAGAGACAGAATTTGGGCTTTTCATCTGAAGAAAATGATAGCTAACAACCAGACCTGTGCTGCAGGGCAGGACTCCGCGCCCTACGTGACCTGCGTGATTCACGTGCTCGGAGAGTGGCTGGGTGTGGAGCAAGTGGAGGACTACCTGAACCTCGCCAGCCACCTCCTGTGGGTTTTCACCCCACTGATACTCTTAGTACTTCCTTACTTCACCATCTTTCTTCTCTACCTTACTATTATTTTCCTCCATATCTATAAGAGGAAGAACGTGTTAAAAGCAGCCTACTCTCATAACTTGTGGGATGGCGCGAGGAAGACAGTGGCAACCCTGTGGGATGGACACGCGGCCGTTTGGCATGGTAAGCGGAGTGCTGTCTCCCGGCTGGCGTGTGTGTGGCACTGACACTGCTGAGGGAATGGGGAGTTACGGAAAAGCAGACCGGCAGGGGTGTTTACATGTAGTGCATATGTATATCTTCAAGTGATTTTTCCTAAATACATTTATTTTTGTAATATAGCACTCTCAATTACCATAAACTGAAATATGAAAATTGATATTTAAGACATCTATACAAATTACTTAAAACTGTCAAAACCTCTTGTTTTCTTACCACACAGTCACAGCTTTTATTGTGATTGTCTTTGTTAGTTTGTTCTTCATTTGCTACCTTATTCCTTTCCCTCTCCCCGTCTCCACCTCTTGCTGCTCCTCCCCTTTAGACAGCCCTGCTTGTGTTTCTCTCTCTCTCTCTCTCTCTCTCTCTCTCTCTCTCTCTCTCACACACACACACACACACACACACACACACAGACCTCTTCCTCTTCTTGCGGTCCTCTCTTTCTGTTCATAGACACTGCTTTTTCTTAGTTTTTAAAGATTTCTTTATTTATTCATTTATTTCCTGTTCATAGACACTGCTTACATGTAGTCATATGTATATCTTCAAGTGATTTTTCCTAAATACATTTATTTTTGTAACATAGGACTCTCAATTACCATAAACCACACCTGAGGTGTATCAGGTGCCTTGGAGCTGGGGTTGGAGACTGCCAGCACCTGACCGTGGTGCTGGGAGCCCAGCTCTGGCCTGTGCAGCAGCAGCAGCAGCACGTGTGCAGAGCTGTCTCCAGCCATACTGCTTAGTTCTGTTTTTTGAGTTAAGTTTGGAAATGTAGTCTAGCCACCCTGGAATTTACAGTCCTGCTTTGGCTTCCTGAATACTATTGGGATTATAGCAAATGCCACCATGCTTGGCTAGAAAAAGTCTTTTCGTTTTCATTTTACTTCTTAGATACAGGATCTCTACATCTCCCTGGCTGTCCTGGGACTCTATGAAGGTCAGGCTGGCCCTGAACTCACAGAGATCTGCCTGCCTCTGCCTCCCAAGTGCTGGGATTAAAGGTGTGCTCCACCACTGACCAGCTGAAATGGAATAATTTGTAAATAACTGTCAAAGTCTGAGAGCATGGGCACAGCCTCCTTGTCCTGGTGAAAGTCTCATGTGGCTTTGTGCGTGGCCTAAAAGTGGAGGGGAAGCAGGCACCTAGGAAGAAAGAGAACAGACATAAATGCTTTAGAGCCTGCGGTGTTAAAGAATAGTTACACATTCACTAGACAACCTGGGGTTCCTTGACATATTTCTGCATGTGCTAATGTCCCCCACCCCTTCACTTCCCTCTCACTCCCCCAGGCTCTAACAGGTCCTTCTCCTCTCTGCTCTCATTTCCAGTCTCTAGTGACCACTGTTCCAGTCTGTACTTTTATACATTTTCATTTGAAGATTTAAAACGTGCTTTGTGTTTGGCTTATTTTACTCATTATAATGTTCGGTTGTATCTGTGTATAGCACCAGCTCCTTTGGCTATGTACCCAGTAGTGGAATTGCTGGTTTTTATAGTATCAATGGTTCTGCTTTTGTTTTTGTTTTTCCCCAGATTTTCCATATTATTTTCTATAATGGCTGAACTAAATTACAATTTCCCATTCCTCTTCACTGTAACCAGCATTTGAGGTTCCCAGTACTTCCTGGGGATTAAGCGTAGGACCTCATAGTACTGGTAAAGCATCCCACCACTGAGCTGCGTCCCTCTGCAGCTCTGTGTTATCTATTGAGGATAGCCATTATGACTATGGTGAGTGATAGTTTATTTCGGTTTCAACATGCATTTTTCTGATAATTAGTGAGGTATATTTTTTTTGCTTATTTGTTGACCATTTATATGTCTACTTTTGAGAAATATACTTAGTCCTTGCTAGGCCATTGTTTTATAATCCCAGCATTTAGGAAGTTGTGGCAGGAGAATCATCAGAAGTTCAGGGCTAGCCTAGAAACAGTGCTATTGACCAAATAAAAAAGAGTCCAAGGAATGGCCCAGCATTGGGAGCATTTGTTCCTCTTGCAGAAGACCCAGATTTTGTTCCTGGCACAGATAGTAGCGTACAGCCGTTCGTGACTGTAGTGTCTGGGAATCCAACAGACTCTTCTAACTAGTCAGGCTTCAGGTATACATGTGGTGTGCACACAACCACATAGACCAAACATTCATACACATAAAATAACTAGATCTAAAACAAATTAAATAAAAAAGAAGGGAGGAGAGCTATTGTTCTTTAGACCATTAAAAAGTGTTTGGTTTTGTTGTCTTCTTCTTTGAGCCTCTTCTATATTCTGGGTGCCAGACTCGTCCAATGTGCTGTTTGTGAATGTTTTCTCACTTTATAAGATACTTTGCCCTAAAGAGGCTTCTTACCTTTCTGTAATCACATAGCCTACTTTAGTTGCTGGGTCATGGAGTCCTTATAAAAAAAGTCAAATAGCCTATTTCTAAAATTAATTTAGTTTCCCAGGAATAAAATTTGCTTCTGGGAGTTTTAATCTGTTCATAAGGTGCTGTCCCATCCTCTAGCAGCCCCGCGTAGATCTCGTACCTGCTGCATTGAGTAATTCAGCCTCAGCATATGGTTTGGTGAGGAACACTTTAGAGGCAAAACAGCATTTGACAAAGATTTCTATAGACTATTGTTGACACACAAACTGATTTCAGAGTGGAGGTTGTTTAAAGACAGAATCTCTCTATAGCCTTAGCTGTTCAGGAACTTGCTATACAGACCAAGCTGACCCTGAACACACAGAAATCCTTCTGAGAGGACAGACTTTGAAATAGACACTTGGTGATATGCATCACTCAAGTAGAGGCTGCCGTTAGGAAAACTCTACACTGATACACTTTTTAGGCTAATGTGTTGTGTCATAACACTATGCTCATATTAAAATATAAATCAAAAATTTTTGACTTGTTAAACACTGTCAAAAACTTTCACCCGCCTTGACTTCTTTAAACCTTACTTCAAGATAGAGAAACTTTATGTTCTTTTTCCACTTTACTCCTCAGGTAACAGGTTCAGAGAAGTTCTTCAGAGGATGCAGTCTTTGACAAAGGGATCTAGGCTCCCCCACCCTCATCAGAACTGTGTACTCCATCAGTCCTGCACTGGGGATTCAGGCCCAGAAGTCATGGTACTGAGCTTTGTAAACAGGAATTATGCTTTGGATGCTTTGGATTCTTAATATTTGCTCATTAAATCTCTGCTGGCCAGTACAGGCCTCTGGCCCCTCAGCGTTTTACACAAAGCCTTATCTCAGCACACATGTGCCTGTCTCAGAGGTGCATCTCGGTGGTCTTTAAAACAGTGACACCTGTTAACATTATTCATGGTACTTGTTAAGGATTAACATCTTCTGCCAACATATACATCGCTTACATCTCAAGACAATATATATAAAGCGATTTGAATTGAAGACAATAGAGCTAAATTTAAGCACTATTTTATATATATTTTATAAAATATATATTTTGTATATATGTTTATATACATTATAAAAATATAAATATATTTTATATTGAATTCCAAGGTAGTTTCAGGTATGTATTTTTGGCTCAGAGGCAATAAAATATTCAGTACTTAGCCCGCTTTAATGTTTTATTATGTTAAGATATTTTGTCTGGATATATGATACTTTTTAAAATTTGAGCTTGTGATGTAAATAAAAGGAATTTGCATCTATATTTTGATTTTGTTGTACTCAAATTTAATGTGTGCTTTTGAAACTTCAGAAACTTTAAAAAAAATAACATGATCATTGTAAAAAGAAAAAGGTACCTAAAATGTATCATGCAAATGAACTTTGTTAAAATTTTGGTTTATTTATCATTTGTATATGTGTGGCCAAATAGGCCATTTCATGCTATGATTAATCCTTCTCATAAATATTTAATAGTTTATTTAGTTACCTGTCACTGAACAGGTTTTATTTATTTATAAGGCTTTTACTGCTCGAAAATATCCCTATGCCAGGATCTATTCAGTGTTTTATAACATTTACCCTCAGATCATATATACCCTATGATTTAAAAAAAAAATTCTGAGATTCCTGATAAAATGCAAAGAAACACTAAGTTTTTTTAAAGTGGACATTTTATTTATTTACATTTCAAATGTTATCCCCTTTTCTTATTCCCCCCCCTCCCAGAAACCCCTGTGCCACCCCCCTCCTCCTACTTCTATGAGGGTGCCCCCCCCCACTCCCGCAAACACTAAGTTTTAAGTAAGTCACTTTAGTTTGGTGGTAGTGAGTGAGTGAAGTCCCTGCCCTCAAGTGACTAGCAGCCTTTCAGCTCAGACCTTTCCCTCAGGTTTTTAATAAAGCATTCTTCCTGGAAAATGGCAGTGGCACTCAAAGCCTAGGTTCTTAACGTCGATTTTCCTTGAAAATTAATATAATAATGGGAACTCCTCAATAGACATTTTATATTTTCAGAAAGTTAAAAGTATGTGATAGCTTGATTGCAGTCATCCGTGTATTGTAGAGCCCTGAGGTACACTGGGCAGATAAGGGGCCTAAATAGCATCAGCAAGAAGATGTAGGTAGGTGCATTCACACGAGGCGGTGAGTGACTGGTGGGTGAGGAGTGCAAAGCCTGGAGGGGCTGGCTGGCCTCAGCTCAGGCAGCCCTGCCCCAGCCCCTCCTGTGAGGTGGCCCTTTCTCCACACCCCTGATACCTCCTGTGAGATGGCCCTCTCTCCACACCCCTGGCCCTTCCTGTGAGATTCCCTCTCTCCACACCCCTGGCCCCTCCTGTGAGATAGCCCTCTCTCCACACCCCTGGCTCCTCCTGTGAGATGGCCCTCTCTCCACACCCCTGGCTCCTCCTGTGAGATGACCCTCTCCCCACACCCCTGGCTCCTCCTGTGAGATGGCCCTCTCTCCACACCCCGACACCTCCTGTGAGATGGCCCTCTCTCCACACCCCTGGCCCCTCCTGTGAAATGGCGCTCCTCCACACCCCTGGCTCCTCCTGTGAGATGGCGCTCCTCCACACCCCTGGCCCCTCCTGTGAGATGGCGCTCCTCCACACCCCTGGCCCCTCCTGTGAGGTGGCCCTCTCTCCACACCCCTGGCCCCTCCTGTGAGATGGCCCTCTCTCCACACCCCTGGCCCCTCCTGTGAGATGGCCCTCTCTCCACACCCCTGGCTCCTCCTGTGAGATGACCCTCTCCCCACACCCCTGGCTCCTCCTGTGAGATGGCCCTCTCTCCACACCCCGACACCTCCTGTGAGATGGCCCTCTCTCCACACCCCTGGCCCCTCCTGTGAAATGGCGCTCCTCCACACCCCTGGCTCCTCCTGTGAGATGGCGCTCCTCCACACCCCTGGCCCCTCCTGTGAGATGGCGCTCCTCCACACCCCTGGCCCCTCCTGTGAGGTGGCCCTCTCTCCACACCCCTGGCCCCTCCTGTGAGATGGCCCTCTCTCCACACCCCTGGCCCCTCCTGTGAGATGGCCCTCTCTCCACACCCCTGGCTCCTCCTGTGAGATGGCCCTCTCTCCACACCCCGACACCTCCTGTGAGATGGCCCTCTCTCCACACCCCTGGCCCCTCCTGTGAAATGGCGCTCCTCCACACCCCTGGCTCCTCCTGTGAGATGGCGCTCCTCCACACCCCTGGCCCCTCCTGTGAGATGGCGCTCCTCCACACCCCTGGCCCCTCCTGTGAGGTGGCCCTCTCTCCACACCCCTGGCCCCTCCTGTGAGATGGCCCTCTCTCCACACCCCTGGCCCCTCCTGTGAGATGGCCCTCTCTCCACACCCCTGGCTCCTCCTGTGAGGTGGCCCTCTCTCCACACCCCTGGCCCCTCCTGTGAGATGGCCCTTTCTTTCTCCACACTTGGCTCTGACTTCTTGAGGAAGGCAGCCCAGTGCTGGCCTGCGTTCTGTCTCCATGCCTGTGCTCGTCTGTGTAGCTGTGGCTGCCTTCCTCTCCCCCAGCAGCCAAACAGGGAAGGCTGCACTCTCTCCTGCCTGAGTACTCTCCTCACACCTTCGCTCTGGCTGCCACGCCCACTCCTGGGCCACCCTGACCTTCCTGGACTCCCAGCAGCACTCCGCCACGCCTCCGGTCCCGTGCCTTGTTCATTCTGTCCCGCTGTGTGACTGTAGAACCAAATTATGCTGTGTCTAAAAGGAAGGGCAAGCGGGGAGAACTCTGGACAGGAGACAGGACCAGGAAGGCAAAGGCTGGTTTTATGTTATGTATTTTATTTATCTGTAACTTGTCTTTCAAACAGGTTATGAAGTTCATGGGATGGAAAAGATACCGGAAGGACCAGCACTTATAATTTTTTATCACGGAGCTATTCCCATAGACTTTTACTACTTCATGGCTAAAATCTTCATCCACAAAGGCAGAACTTGCCGAGTAGTAGCTGACCACTTTGTCTTTAAAATCCCAGGTAAAACTTAACTGTGTGTAGTGATCAAATTGTGTGGTCGTCTCTCTTTAGTATTATTTAAAAAGTGTTTTGAATCTTTGGGATAACAAACTTTCAAGCAAATTTGAAAAACTTCTAATTATCCAATTTAAGTAATACATTCTTTTAAAAAATAGCCAAAAATATCACCCGGTTTTTGTTTGTTTTAAGGACAGTCTGGCTCTATTGCCTAAACTCACCTTGCGTGGGTAATCCACCTGCCTTAGCTTTTCAGAGGCTTGGCGTTCTAGGTCTGGCCACCACTGCTGGCTCTAGTTATACCCACCCACTCACCTTCCGTTCGTCTGTCCGTCCATGCGTTCGTCCGTCCCACCCTCTTGACCACGCTCCTGCTGTCACTGGCTCTGATTATTCTCTTTCTTCCTTTTTTCTCCGCTCTCCTCCTCCCCTCTCTTCCTACTCCTTCTTGGTCTCCATTCTTTCCTCCTTGTCCCTCCTCCCTCTCCCTCCCTCCCTCTCCTCCTTTTTCTCCTCCTCGCCCTTTTTTCCCTTGCTAGTACTAGGGATTGAATCCTAGGGATGAGCATGTTAAGCAAATGCTCTACCACTGAACTATAGCTCACCAGTCCTATTTCATTATCTTTTCCTTTATTAACAGAACTTTAGTCAGTATTTTCTTTTTCTTTCAGTATTTTCTTTCTTTCTCTCTCTCTCTCTCTCTCTCTCTCTCTCTCTCTCTCTTGTTCTTATTTTTAAATATTTTTTTTACAGTCCAGTTGACATTCCCCTCCTGGTCTACCCTCTGTTTTTTATCCCATTCCTCCTCCCCCATCTCCAAGAGGTTGTCACCCCCCCCCCCCACTAAAACTCCCCACTTCCTGGGTCCTCAAGTCTCTCCAGGGTTAAGTGTATCTTCTCTCATTGAGGCAAGACCAGGCAGTCCTCTGCTGTGTATGTGTCGGGGGCCTCAGACCAACTCATGTATGCTGCCTGGTTGGGGGCTCAGTGTTTGAGAGATCTCAGGGGTCCAGGTTAGTTGAGATTGCTGGTTTTCCTATAGGGTTACCCTCCTTCTCAGCTTCTTCCAGCTTTCCCCTAATTCAACCACAGGGGTCCCCAGCTTCTCTCCATTGGTTGGGTGTAAGTGTCTGCATCTGACTCTTTCAGCTGCTTGTTGGGCCTTGGAGGGCAGCCATGCTCCTGTCTGTAAGCACACCATAGCGTCAGTAATAGTGTCAGGCCTTGGAGCCTCCCCTTGAGATGGATCCCAATTGAAAAAGTCTTTTAAAAATTGAGACAGGATCTTGCCAAGTTACCCAGACTGGCTTTTAGCTTGTAGTCTTAAGTAATCCTTCTGCCTCAGCCTACCAATTTGGTGAGACTGCAGACATGGATGCCCCAACAGCAGTCTTAAGTCGTGAGCTCTGTTTGCTATGGTACTGGAGATAGACTACTCAGCGAGCGATCTGACCTTGAACTATGTCCCGAACCCAAATCTTGAACTTCAAGTAGAATTTTTAAAAAAATGATACATATTTTTATATATAAGGTAGTTAAGTTTTCATATTTTTTCTTTTTAATGCTGTTAACGTTTAATTAGCAAATCAAAATTGAGGAAAATACACACATGGTACAATCGTTCCTACTGTCCTAAAGAGTATGTATACATGCTTCTCTTCCAGTGTGTGATTTGCCTCATGGACTTAAGCTCTTGAGATTGAAGAGTGTTCGTCATGACTTTATATCTTTTTAAAAAGTTTGGTCAAAGTGTTTAACATAAAATAGTTATTTTTAAAAAGCCATTGAATGGAATAACTGAGAATAAACCTTACTTTCTTTCCTCACTAAATCAGTAGAAACCGGCCAGGAGAGTTGATAGTGTGTTCTCTGGAGTAATAAAAGCACAGCTGGCCTAGGACCAGACCAGACTCAGCAGGGGGCTGAGGGACAGTCTACTCCAGGGCCTTCTGGACATGTGGTTAGTGCTGTAGTAGATGGTAACACATCCGTTCTATGTGTGTATGTTACGTCAGATGGAAGGATTTCCTTTAGGAAGAACGTGTAGATGTGGAACACAAAGATAATATAATCTCATTGTAACTGGTTGCTTTGATTTTTTAAATGATGTTTTCACACATTTACAAACGATTTTGCAGGCTTTATCCCCCTAAAGAGTTAATGTCAGCATTACCATCCTATAGTGGTTCCTACTCCTGTCAGGTTCTGGAGATTATACCCAGGGCCTGGAACATGCTAGCACTGATGGACCCCACAACCAAGGACACTTTTGTAATATGGCCCAAGTGTTTTCCTAACTGTTGCTCTCTTATGGAGCATGGGTTTGTTTGTAGCTTTTCCCCTTTACAAGTAAGAAATGCTTTTAGGTTTTTCCTAATACTTCTTCCTTTATGCTCATACCTTATTTTGACAATGATTTACCTTTAGTCATAATTTTTAGTGCAAGAGGGAAACTTTGTAATTTATGGGCCCTCCCTTCCATTTACTCTGAGAGTGAATCTAATTAAGTGAGGAGGTTTTGGTGCAGAGTAAGCATTATTTAAATCTTCATGACAGTGATAATGTCGTTTCAGCTCTTTATGGTACTGGGAAGCTGTTAGTCGACCCAGTTATATGAACAATCCACATTCTCAGTCTTAAGCAGGAAAACATGTACGCTGACATGTAAACATGTAAAGTTCCACTGTAGAATTTTTATTAAAGTATTTCTTTATTGACAGTATGTCTTTCATGTAAGAGTAGTCACAGTTTGAAAAACTGTATAATATTAAGATTTGGAATTAGCTTTTCTTGAATTAAATGACCTTCCTCAGTTGGTTAAAAACTCAATTTGCTGTTGTTATAAAAATTTAATTGTAGGATTAGCATCATCTAACGGTTTTTATTTCAATAGATTTGATTATGGTCTTAGCTAATTGGTATTGCTTAGCATAGTTGGATTTACACTGTCTTAGGTGGTTCTTGTTACAGGATTAGTGGGCAGTTAGGGTTTTGGTTGTTCTAACATACATGAGAACATATGTGGTGTGAAATTCAGTGAAAGGCACATGGGACTGGACATAGTGCAGTGGGAGCCTTTGTTGTGTGACTTCAAACATGCTACATACTTTAAGCCCACGTTTTGTCATTTGTAAGATGGGGGGAAGAATCCCCATTTTTCATGGGGTTTTTCATGATACTTTTGAGTTTTAATTAAGAGTTTGAAAATGTAAAGTAGCCATAGTAAGGAGGTAATTAGTCAGGAAGTAGTCAGTAGTAGATGATCAGTAAGATATATATTATTTCATAAGTCAAGGTCTTATACCTTAAGAGCTGCTGACTTAGAGTTTATGAAAAGCAGGGGTAGTAAATTGCATAGATCATGAGTTTTGCTCTGAAAGAATTGAACAAGATCAAGATGTATCTTCGTGATTATGTGTTTTACAGGGTTCAGTTTATTACTTGATGTATTTTGTGCTCTTCATGGACCAAGAGAAAAATGTGTTGAAATCCTGAGGAGTGGTCACTTGCTAGCTATTTCTCCGGGCGGGGTTCGAGAAGCCTTGCTTAGTGATGAAACCTACAGCATCATCTGGGGGAATCGGAAAGGCTTCGCGCAGGTTGCAATTGATGCCCAAGTGGTGAGTCGTCAAAGTCATTATTCAAGCAAAGCTCACGTGAATTTCAAAGAAATGCTTAAAAAATGAGCCAGAGTGTATGAAGCCAGATTCTTTTATTGTAATAGCACAAAGGTTACTATCTATAAAAATTTGTAGGCCTATATAGAAAGATGAGTATTCCTTATGTATGAGAAGCCATCTTCAAAAACAAAAGTCTGATCTGGAAACTTGGCAAGTATCTAACAAGACTTTGTTTCTCAGTTGTACATTCCACATTCTTCTTCATGAGATTTGTAGTTCTGTACTCAGCCCCACCATTATTTCAGATACTATTTTTTTTTAAAATGACATAATCAGCTCATTCTATGTATTTTAAACCTTGGTAACCTTGACATGTATGAGTTGCAGTTTTCATGGATGAATTTGGCTTAGTAGGTCTTTTATGTGTAACTGGTTTTTATGACAATACATGTAGTATGTGACTAATGTCATTTTTCATCAAATGTGGTTAGCTATTTTATAATATAAAAAGTGGACAGTGGTGTAATATATTTACAGCCCTTTTCAAATGAATTCATCAATAAAATTAAGCATACTTGGGAGATTTACTGTACTTAATTGATCTTCGTAGAGCAAATGTTGAGAATGTGCTTGTGCTGGTTGATTTTTTTTTTTTTTTTTTTTTTTTTTTTTTTTTGCCATTGCAAAGTTGTTCACCATATATGGTACTTTATCCTAAAGAGTCCCTTGTTGGACTCTTGTTCTTTTTTCCAAACGTAGAAGTTGAGTCAACTGCAGTAACTTTCAGTGTTCAGGTTGCTGTCATTAGAGATCAGTCTACATCTTGAGTTTTACTGTGTATCATTTAAATATAGACTGTTGATTAAAAAAGATTGTGGGTAACTCATTCTAACTAAAGAATAATGTCTAAAGAGGAATGGATATTTTTATGTTTGAATTACTACTTTACAGTTAAACAGAATTCTCTAAAGAGCTCAGAGGTTCTTTTCTTTCCTGTACCTGTGTATACACTTTTATGTGACTGCTAGAAGTCATTGCTATAGTGCTTTAATATGGGTCCCTAGTTAAATTAATCTACTTCCTGACTTTTTAAATACATGTGTCCAAGCAGTAAAGATTATAAGTTCTTTATAAGAATTTTATATTTAATTCTTTAGTGCATTTTCTACTTTGAGTAGGGTTTATTTATTTTTAAATTAATTTTTTTGTCTTTAAACACAGATTGCTTAACCCAGGAAAAAGCTTTTTAACTTCTTTATACATTTTGTGTTAGTAATAAAGAAAACTGACTCAGCATTTTACTTATTTTCTCAAGAGTTTTATAAGTACAGAACTGTAGATTGTGAGTAAACTGGTATACAAAGGCTTTATATGGCTGTACAAAATTAAGAATAATCAATGCAGTATTTAATGCAAGAATAACTAAAGTTCTAATCTAAAACAAAACATTGACTCATTTTCTATAAGTTTATATTTGAAAGGTTTGTTTTTATATAAATTTCAGAATAAAGATAATTATTCATTCTTGTTTGTAGTTTTAAGGAAGATATTGCCTAGGAGACCTAATAGAGAGAAAGGACAAAAGAACTAGACTTGAAAAGAACAAGAGCTCAGATTCTTGAACTTCTTGATAACTTCTTAAGATAATCTAGATAATTCAATTAATTTTTTATAACATTCCAAAAAATTGAGAAATAGCCTTCTATAAATTTAAATCAAATACAAAATTTTAATGCTAAGAATTTTCTAATCACCTTATAAGTCTGATAACTAGTGTGCAGCACTTTTGAGATTTGTCTTAGGGCTCCACATGGTAAGGAAGTGACATGAGTAGTATTCTAATGTAGTAGTTCTCAGCCTGTGGATTGCCCGAGGCCATCGGAAAACAAAGATGCTTACCTTATGATTGATAGCAGTAGCAAAATTACAGTTATGAAGGGCAATGAAAATAATCTTATGACTGGGGTCATCACAACATTTGGACCTGTATTAACGGTTCACAGTGTTAGGAAGGTTCAGAACCGCTGCTCTGATCTTACAGATGAGGAGTCTCAGCAGACAGAGATGGAGGGTGGAAGAGAGCTGGGCCCTGACTACTCACAGTGAGTGCAGACTCAGAGACTGGAGAGCATTGCTCTGATTTTGTGAATTCCTAAAGATTCTATTTAGGTAGCTTCATACCTAGGTTGAAGAAAAATTAGTTTATTTAATTGAAAAAAAAAACGTGTTAAAGAAAGTAACATTATTTATTTATTATTTATTCATTTTATACCTTATCCATAAACACTTTTGAGATAAAGGTAATTATCTTTCTGCTTTTCATATGAAGAAAGTAAGGCTTAGGTTTGATAAGCAGTTTGTTTCGTGTTTCGTATATTTTTAGTAACAAATAGGACTCTAAGCCCATGCTAAACTGATGCCCCAAGAATACATATAGGTGGGTACAGAAAGTATAAATTCTTGATTGCCTGTGCGGCCATCTTGTATACAGACCTGTAAAAGAAAAGTGCTAAATGACTGTACAACATCAAATTATAAAATGCTGGTGTTGTGTTTGTAAGAATGGAAGCTTGTTGCACCTAAAAACTATAGGTTCAGACTACAACATGGACGATCAAGCCAGTTAGGGCAAGTTTCTTCTATGGAGTAGCTTCTAGAATGTTCCGCTCCAGAAATTTAGCTTTTTAAGCAGAGTGGACCCGAATCATCTTGATGAAGTGCGCATTTGAATACAGGCTTCAGGAACCATGCTGGTCTGGAGCCGTGGCCAGCAGTCGTACTCGAGGGAGGACACGGTATATCTGAGCTGAAAGGCTTTCTGTTCCTTCTGTGCGTTCCGAGTTCTAGAAATGTAACTTTTAAAACATTAGAATTTGATCCATTTTATTTTACAGAATTTGTAATGTCTTAGGTAGTAGTAGATTTTTCACTTTAAAAAAAAAAGAAAAATCAATGTCCATTATCATCTTCATACGGTAGTTTCAATAATTATCCATGTCGAATTTTACATTCTTCACTTGACAGCTTTTTGTCTGCTTTCTCTAGTGTTGAGACGCTGCTGCCTGTTTCTGACATCCGTATTTACAGAGCAGAGCTCATTAGAAGTCGTGCTAGCATGTATCCATCTCTTTAGTTCATCCATAACTGCCTTTTATCTTATCTGTTCCAGGTACTTTTCTAAGTGCGAGGGACACAGCAGAGAAGGAAGCATGTGTTAGGTTTCCTGATCGTAGTAGATGGCTTTCCTCTGCTAGGATGAGAGACAGAGACAGCAGCCAGCAAGTGAGCAGCTAGTTCAATGTGAGGATGCGGTTTATGAAGTTTATCCTTGTGTTTTCTAGTCTCTGAAGCCAAATGGAAAAGTCTCAAACTATCATTAGCTAAAACGCTGCTTGTAAAGGCATATAGTTCTGTAAATAATGTGAAACTTCATGAACATGTGTACACACACATACATATAGTTTTATCTTTTTCAAACATTTTGTTCAGTATATTTGTTTATATATATGAAAGTGTTTATTCAATTTTGATATATTTACTGTTTATAATACCATAACCTTCCTATATTATATGTTCCTATATTATATGTTCATTATTTTATGACATTTTCCTAACATTTCTGTTATTAAAAATCACATTTAACCATTGATGTTCATGGAATGTCCTATAAAATTATCTAAATTCATTAATTTATATACTTTTTAAAAATTCTTATATCTACTTTTCATTACTACTGAACATTTTCAATTTAATGGTTTCATAAAAATGAGTTACTAATTCCATGAGACAAACTTGCTGAAAGATATCATTTAATTTATATAAAATTTCCCTTTGTCTTAGTTACTTTTCTGTTTCTGTCACCAAAGCCATGATAAAGATAGCTTATAAAAGAAAGCATTTAATTTTGGGCACACAGTTCCTGAGGGTTACAGTCCATAACCGTCATGGCAGGGACAGTTATCTGACCCATGAGCTGGAGGCCGGGAGAGCTGACTGACTAGAGTGGGCTTTTTGAAACCTGAGTCTGCCCTCAATGACACGCCTCCTCCAACAAGGCCACACCTCCTAATTCTTCCCAAGCAGTTGGACCAGCTGGGGTCTGAGAAGTCAGATGTATGGGCTCAGAGGGGTCGTTCTCACTAACCACCATACCCTTTCAAAGTATTGTTGTCTGGTAACTTCTTCAATGAGCATATTATTTAGGAATTAGTAAAACTAATTTACCATATTCATTGAAATCAGTGAGTATTATAATCTGAGTTTCTAGGGTTTATCTATAAGGAGAATTGGTAGATGAAATATTATGTGCTACAACTAGAGGATAGCCATTCCAATTTATATTTTCATAAATGATCAAGTCAAGGTTAGTCTGATAAATCACACCACCTTACATATGCCTTTAGTGTTAAAAATCTGTTTTTAGGATTTCAAATGTGCCCTCAAAAAAGTTGCCTTATTAAGTCAATGGAGACCTTAATTGGATTTATTTATTTACTTTTTAATTCAAATTCTTTTCTTTAGCCCATTATTCCTATGTTTACACAAAATATTCGAGAAGGATTTAGATCACTTGGAGGAACAAGTAAGTTCTCATTCATATGGTTTTAAATTATACTGTAATACATAAAACATTTGGGGGTTTGAACCCTTTTAGGAAAACTTTTGATTTTTTTTGTTTTTGTTTTGAGACAGGGTCTTACTGTGTAGTTCTAGCTGTCCTAGAACTTACTGTATAGATCGGGCTGGCCCTAAATTCAGAGATGCCTCTGCCTCTGCCTCTGCCTCTACCCTCTGGCCTCTGGCCTCTGGCCTCAGCCCTCTCTCTGCCTCTGCCCTTTGCCCTCTGCCCTCTGCCCTCTGGCCTCTGCCTCTGCCTTCTGCCCTCTGCCCTCTGCCCTCTGCCCTCTGCCTTTGCCCTCTGCCCTCTGCCCTCTGCCGTGTTTCGGTTAAAGGCATGCGGTATTATTCCTGGTGACTTTTGAATTATTAATTTTAGAAGTGGATATCTTGATACTGTTCTGTATAAACTCTGGGATAATGGGTTCTGCGTGCTGGCCGTTGCTATTCTGTAGGGACCAGGCATTGAGACTGCCTGTTACCCTGTAGCCAGACTAGAATCAACTTTGTGCTTTTCATGCTTCAGCCTTCGGAGTTCTAGGAGGCACTGCGTTTTGTTAAGAGTACTCCATACATACTAACACTTATTTGAATGGACTTTTTAAAACTTAAAAGTGATTCCTCTAATATAGTGTATATACTGTCAACTAACAAAACGAGCTTTAAGATTGCATAGCCTACGTAATAAACTAAGGCTGGAATCACAGAGGATGGAGATGCCACTTGCTTTGGTTTATTCTATTATTTTACATTGATAATTTCTTTTATCTGTCTTCAGATTACTAATTAAAATAACACTTTTAATATAGCTGTAGGGATAAAAATTAGGATGTTTTTCTTTGTGTCTCTTATTTTGGAATGTTTAGCTTGTCTTCTACCTGTGATGTATAAATTATGGTCAGTTGACTGCATTTTATGTAACTGTTGCCGTTCCTATCCACATAGAAACCCTTTTGCAAGCCTTCAGTTCCTATTGTTTTAATTCATTTTTTATATTTAATATTAAATCAGAAGTTATTACAGAAATTCTGTTTGATTGATTTTCCACATTTATCCATTCACTCATTTATTTTTGAGGCAGAGGCCCACTGTTGTGACCCTGGCTGGTTTGGAACTTGTTATGTGGATGAGTCTGGCCTTGACCTCACAGAGACCCACCGGCTTTGCCCACCCCTCGCCAGTGTAGGAATGATAGGTGTGCATCACCACACCTCGCCAGCTCAGCTTTGTGAGAGCTGCTTTGGGTGTGATAGTAACTTTTGTGTTTTTCTATGTAATCAGTGTTTTCAGTGCGTAACTGTATTTCATGAAACTTACCTTTTGTTGATGCAGTTGTTTTTTAATCTCCTCCACTTACTTATTTTTAATACATTTAAATTCATTCCTGCTGAATTTGAAGCCCTGTCGTGTCCAGTAGGCCCGAGCGTGTCGTCTGCAGACAGTCCTCCCTTGTCTGTCTGTTGTACCTCACTTGCTGTGCATCCCTAAGCGTTCCCGCTTCCAGCTCTTCCGGCACTCCTTAGCCTCTCTGAGCAGTGAGAGTAGCTGGTTAGCCTTCTAATAGTCTTCATTTTTTGACATGCTACTTGGTCTTTTAATGAATAGATTTAGTTTTTCTTTTCTTTTTGGATTTGTAAAACATGAGAACAAAGTACTGAAAATTGTTGCATGTCCCTCCAGCAGTCTCCAGGGTCTCTCCTTCTGAGCACAGTGCACCAGTGGGCTGCGTTTGTTACAACTGACGACAAGCTTACTTTTAAGAAATGCTGTGCTGGTCGTGGAAGGCCGCGGAAGAGCAGTTGCCTAGCGTGTAGGAGGCACTGGGTTCAGTGTCTGTCCCGTCTCCCTGCCCTGAATCCTACACACACTCACACCACCACCACCACCACCACCACCACCACCACCACCACCACCACCACCACCACCACCCCACACACAAATTGCTAATAATTGATATTTTTGCCACCTTCTTGCAAGTCTTTTGTAATTAGAAAGTTTACAGTTATATGCATAGCATTTTTGGATAATAAAAATGTTTTTGCTTATGTTAAAACAGGATTATTTAGGTGGCTTTATGAAAAGTTCCGTTACCCGTTCGCTCCAATGTATGGAGGTTTCCCTGTAAAGTTGCGGACCTTCTTAGGTGACCCCATCCCATACGACCCAAAGGTGACAGCAGAGGAATTAGCTGAAAAGGTAATTTGTGTTTTCTTTCTTAGTCTTGTAGGCCAGATTTTGTTTTAAATTATTTGAAATTTCATTGTTTATATGTTGTATGTGAGAAATTATCAAACACTGATTTTGTCCCATTGGAAACATTTGGCCTAGTGACATTTTTACTGATGTGAGTTTGGATGGGGCTGTACCACACACGTCTAGTGTTTAGAAGCCAGGAATGGATTTATGGGCACCGGTAGGAAATCTAGACATACCTTTCTCTATCTGAATGTTTAGTTTGAGAACTAGGGTTAAGGAAGAAAGCCAGAATCGATGATGAAGACATAGAAGTCAGGTATTGTGTAGTTACTGTGGAGGATTTAAAGTTTACAAGGTAGGCAGGTAAGAAAATATCATTTGAGTAGCGAGGACTTGTTAGATGTTAGAGTAATTAGTCATCTTGTAAACAGGTGAGGAATTGTGAGAAGTGATACCGAGAAAGGACTACTCAGCTGGGACTTAAGCTTTGAGAGAGTCTGAAACAATGAAAGTGAGATATATAGAAAAACATGTTAAAATTGGCAATTTTCATGGAGAATTAAAGAGTAAAGTAGTAGACATAAAAAACATTGCTAAATTAATTGAAAAAGGAAGTAAAACATTTTATGATAAAATTGAAGATTTACATGGAAAATATATCTGATAAAATTATAGAAAAATGTAGAAAAACATGTTAAAATTGGAAATTTATGGAAAATTATACAGATAAAATGGTAGGCACAAAAATAATTCTAAGTTGATTGAAAGTGGAATTATAAATATTTTCAGGTAAAACTGAAGATTTACATGGAAAATATTTCTGATAAAATTCAAGAAATATATAGAAAAATCACAAAATATTTTAATTCCACCTTCAATCAATCTAGAAAATTTTTTATGTCTACCATTTTATCTACATAATTTTCCGTGAAATAGTTTTTCAGTTTATTATTCTTACTAATATTTACTAACTGGAGCAAATGGAGGGGAATGAGGGGGCGAGTGAGTGAAGGGGGGGATGGGGGGATGAGACCAGAACTTAATGCGTGTACAAAACCCCAAAACGAAGCCAGTGGTTACTGTTCCTGTGAATGTAGAACGTTAACTAAATTTAATATATTCATTAAAATTGATGATATATAGTTAAAACGAATGGGGATAAATAAGTTCTTTGTCTACATAGAATCAATCAGAAATATTTTCCATGTAAATCTTCAATTTTATCATAAAATGTTGTTACTTCCTTTTTCAATAAAAGAACATACTTTAAAAAAAAAGAATAATAAATTAAAAGTTTTCAAAAAAAAAAAAAAAAGCAACGAAAGGGCGCCACAGCCGCCGCTGAGTAACTTGGAGTGGGATGGGCACAGGCGCCCGTAGCTGCTGCTTCGTCCCACTGGGCATCGGAGCCAGGGCCTGGCTCGTGCCGGCAGGTGGGCTGCCACTGAGCCACTGGCCTCGTGAGTTCACAACTGTCACACCACTCTTTATACTACGTTAGTGGGACTCATTTAAGGCGTTTTGAATTATGGTAGAAAATATGTAGAATTTCTGGGCATGGTGATGCACCATTAATATGCCATAAGGGGTGAGCGGATCTCTGTGAATTTATGGCAGCATGGTTTACATAGTGAGACCCTGTCTTTATCAAAATACGATGAAGCAAAACAAAAACAGGTATACTTACAGTTGAGTTCTATTAAGTACATCCACGTGGTTGAACAAAAAATATCTTGAAGATTTTTACCATGAAAACTGGGTTTATTCCCACTGAACACCATCTTTCCATTTCTCCCTCTGCTGAGCCCCTGCCAAGGCCCTGAAGCCTGAAATGCTAATATTGCTAGAAGTAGACACAGGCGAGCCGTGGGTGTGGGACAGAAGTAGTATAAAAATCCTAAAAGAAGGTCTGGACTGGGGCTGAATCAATAGTGTCTTTCCTTTTGTTTTCTAAACAGACCAAGAATGCTGTTCAAGCTTTGATTGACAAGCACCAAAGGATACCGGGGAACATTAGGAGTGCTCTGCTGGACCGCTTTCATAAAGAGCAGAAGGCTGAATAGATAATATAATGTGTCCGCAGTGACAAGTTTGCGTCTGTGGTATTGCCTTTTAAAGTTTTGTAGGTTGTATAATGTTTTTAAAACATCATGCTAATGAACATCTTTCTTTAGAACTTAAACTTTATATGGTTAATCTTTTCCCTTCAATCAGTTGTGTCAAATTTAGTAAGTAACTCATCACGTGCTTGACTCATAATGATCGTGTTGCACTTGCAGTCTTCAGTAGTGTATGACAAGCACAGACTCTTAGAGTTAAGTCTTTCTTGATATCAGCAGCTTAGGTTAGGCAGACCTTACCAAATCATGCTTCTTACGTTCGTGTCTGTTGTGCCAATATGAGAGTAGGGCGTAGCACTTGCTTGACTTAGATGAGCGGTGCCTTCGTGAATCTGCCCTGCTTCCATTCACAACTGCTGGTAAGTTGTGGGACGCTCTTACAGTCATGTTAATAAGCATGATAATACCGTGGTGATGAACATTATTTTAAGTTGCTTATATCTACTGTGATATATCCATATCTGATATATCTGATAGATATCTGTAGTGAGAAATCTATAATTGAATTGATTCCTGAATCCTTAAGGAGTTATGTATATTTTTTGTTCATTGGATGTTTAAACTACTCCTTTAGGTATGATGTCCAGTTGCCAAGCACAGTGAAAGAAATGTACTATTTTATAAATCAAATCATTGTTATTTGTAGTATTTATAAACTGAATTGCTTAGTATTTATTTTAAACAAGTGTCTAAATAAATGTATAGGATACATTGTCAGCACAGTGTTTTATGGTGTAAGGACAAAATCATGGGCTTGGTTCATGTTAGCAGCGGATTCTAGGCTGAGAGTCACAAGCTAAGGAAGCTCTGGTCTCGCTCAGTGTCGGGGCCCCCTTCCTGCGCTTTGCAGCCAGATGCATGGCGATTAGTTCAGTGAAATGTACTTGAATGACAAATTTCTGTAAACATGGACCCCTCTGAAAATGTAATTGCTTTTGACTTGTTGTCTTCTTGAAAACTTATTTTAAAAGTATTTAAACAACCAAGTATCAAACTCACTGCAGTATGTCTCCTTCCACCTTTGTAGTACTTGGGTTTTATATGGACTTTTTAACTACAAGTGTATATTTATGATATGTATAATGTATATAGAAATGATGTGAAAATAAAGCTGAATTGCAACTCTTTCTCTAGTAAAATTGTGTGTGAGACATAGTTTTAAAATGTTTCTTGGCATTCTTCAGAAGGTTATCCATTTCTCAGCAGTCGTTTGTTTTAACCACAGTGAATATGTAGCATGCGTCCTATGCAGTCGGCACATCTCAGGGACCACTTCAGAGGGAGGGTCAACTTGCTGTCATCCCTGCCCCCGTTAGTAAATCTTACTTGGTTCAAGGCTGTTAAATATTTCCAAAATGAATGAATAAAAGACTGTAAGAAGAACAAGAAAACTATTTTTGGAGAATTAGTTGGTTCTAAAGATTGAAGGAAGAGTGCCGTTTGTTGCTAACGTTGAAAAAGTGGTCATTTTCCAAGTGTCTAAATATTACTGTTCTATTTCAAATAATCTTAGGTCCCTGGTACCCTCAATGTCAGAGTCCCATCCTGACTGATAGTATTGTCTCTGCACCACTTGAACTTAAGTCCCCTTTGTAAGATGCAAGGACTGAGATGTGGTGTAGATAGATATGGAGATCATGATGGTGGCGGTGGTGATGGAGGTGCATTGGGAGCCTGACATGGGGCCAACGTGAAGGGACTTTGGGAACTTGACTCTGGTCTGCTTTGCAGGGAGAAGTGTTAGACCATTTTTTAAAACTGTCTATTTAGAAGAATCTTAAACTTTTCAATACTGCACTCACAGTAGAAACACCCAGAGTCCAGGCAGCAGTTGTTAGCATGTCACTTCGTTCTGTTTTCTTCACAGGTTCTTTCCCTCAGGCCACGCGCATATCTAGGGCTTTAGTTTGGTTAGTTGCCTTCCTTCCTTCCTTCCTTCCTTCCTTCCTTCCTTCCTTCCTTCCTTCCTTCCTTCTTTCCTTCCTTCCCTCCTTCCTTCCCTCCCTCCCTCCCTCCTAAACAATGAGCAGTAAACTAGGAAATTTATATCAATATAAGACATTTATGTACAGACCATACATTAGTCTGTTAAAATGGCTGTCAAACATGGACTGTCAAAATGGCTTAGCCGGTGTCTTAATTTAGATTTTATTGCTGTGAAGAGACACCATGGCCAAGTCAACTCTTATAAAGGCAAACATGTAATTGAGGCTAGCATACAGTTTTTGAGGTTTAGTTCATTATCGTTGTGGTGGGAAGAATGGCATCTTGCAGGAAGACTTGATGCTGGAGGAGCTGAAGAGTTCTACATCTTCATTCCAAGCAGCAGAAGACCGATTCCACACTGGGCAGAGTGTGATCATAGGAAACCCCAAAGCCCACCTCCACTTTCTCCATCAAGGCCCCTCTGCTCCAATAAGGCCATACCTCTTAATAGTACCACTCCCTAAGGTACTATTAACATTGTAACACAGGAATCTGGGGTGGCGGGGCAGACATATTCAAACCACCACAGCAGGTAAAGACACTTGCTACCAAGCCTGCATTCAATCCCTGGGACCCACATGGTGGAAGGAAAAAAAACATCCCTGTGATTTGTTCTCTGAGCATACATGTTTACTGTGGCTTCTGTATGCCCACACATATACACAGTAAATAAATCAATATTAAAAATTCAAGGTTCATTAGTTTTCCACAGTATTGGTTATATTAGATTTTGTACTTCAACCTTTACCAGAAGCTTGAACACTGCTGTTTTCCTGTCTCTTTAGTCTGCCTTAATGTGGTGTGATTCTCAGTCCTGTGTTTTCTTTAATAACACTGAGAATTTGGATGGAAGGAATGTTTGTTTCCTTGTTAAGCCCTTAATTTTATTTTCTGATACTGTTACCATGATTTGATTCAGCGTGTGTGATCCAGACTTACGACAAATGACTTTTACAAGAACATCACATGAGGAGGTCATGTTGATTTGTGTCATTTGTAATGGTCAGTTAAGACAGTGAGCACAGTTCTTTCCCCAAAGTTATTTTTATCCTCTTAGTCAGTAAATATTTGGGCAGATAATTTGAAAGCATCTCTGTCTCTGACCTTCACTAAACTTTAGCTTACTAGTTTATCATCCTTTAACTTATTTTTGCTTAGCTGAATTGTTAGTCTGGGATTCCAAGAGTGTAGGTTTCTGGTTGTATTCTGTACCTAGCAGTTGGCAGTTTAGAAAGACTATCTGGAGCTCGGACAAGGGATTCATTGAAGAGTTACGCATAAGCATTGAAACTCTGAACAGAGGCCTTCTGAAGCTTGCGTGCAGTGCGCTGAAGGGATGGCTGTGCTTGGTGGGTCATGTATTTGTAGATGATGATGATGATGATGATGATGATGATGATGATGATGATTTTTTCTTTACATTTGCATTAGTGCAGTTTTAAAATTGACAGTTTTTTTCTCTGTCCTGGTTACCTCCCAAATTAATGAGTCAGAGACTATAAGATTTATTTAATCAAACTTTATGTATGGAACAATAGCTGAGCAGTATTAATCTGGCTACCTCCCAGCCCAAATCCTCAAGATACTTGCATTTTAGTATTGGTCTGGGTCTCTCTGTTCCGGTTGTATTCCCATGTGTCTCCTGGAATCCTCCTGTGGTGAATCCTCCTTTCTCTTTCTCCCTGTCTCCTGGCTGAGATCAGGAATCTAGCCCTGTGTTTTCTTTTGCTCAGCTGATGAGTTTTTATTGACAGTTCAGAGGGTAAATGGGGAGCAGTGTTTACACAATGCCATGTCCAGATTACAACAGATGATTGGAGTGGGGGAGGGGGCGGGGGTAATCAGCAGTTAACAATACAAGGATAGTCTTTATACAGTGATAGTAACATTATGCCTACACATTTGCTTGTGTGATTGTGTGTGTGTGTGTGTGTGTGTGTGTATGTGTGTGTGTGTGTGTGTATGCTTGTACCACACATCATGCATGTGGAGGTCAGAGGACTTCCTGTGGCAGTTGATTCTCTCCTACTACGTTGGTTCTGAGGGTTAAACTGGCCAGTAAGGTGTGGCAACAAGTGTCTTTACCTGCTAATCCATCTCACTGCCACCGTAATGATCATTTCTCAAAAAATGTTTTGTTTTCTTTTTGTAAAGTATCGATCCTTTTGTGTCTAACTTATTTTACTTTGCATTGATACTTGGTGTTTTTTGCTGATACTGGGCTGGCTAGTTTGTATGTGAACTGGGCTCAGGCTAGAGACATTTGGAAAGGACTTTAGTTGAGAAATGCTCCTACCAGTTTGGCGTGTGGGAAAGCTTGTGGGTACTGATTAATGATTGATGTGGGTGGCCCATCCCACAGGGTTCGGGGGAGGGAGGTTGCTACCTCCAGGCAGCAATGAACATAGTGGAGCATGAGTCCTTATTACATGTAGGAGCATCTTCTGGGTATATACCCAGGAGTGGTATAGCTGGGTCTGCTGGTAGTACTATGTCTGATTTTCTGAGGAATTGCCAAACTGATTTCCAGAGTGGTTTTACCAGCATGCAATCCCACCAACAATGGAGAAGTGTTCCTTTTTCCCCAGCATCTGCTGTCTCCTGAGTTTTTCATCTTAGCCGTTCTGACAGGTGTGAGGTGGAATCTCAGTGTTGTTTTGATTTGCATTTCCCTAATAACTAAGGATGCTGAACATTTCTTTAGGTGCTTTAGAGCCATTCGAGTTTCCTCAGTTGAGAATTCCCTGTTTAGCTCTGTACCCCATTTTTTAATTTGACTCTCTGGAGACTAACTTCTTGAGTTCTTTGTATATATTGGATTGGATATTAGCCCTCTATCAGATGTAGGGTTGGTAAAGATCTTTTCCAAATTTGTTGGTTGCCATTTTGTCCTATTGACCATGTCCTTTGCCTTACAGAAGCTTTGCAATTTTATGAGGTCCCATTTGTTAATTCTTGTTCTTAGAGCATAAGCCATTGGCGTTCTGTACAGGAATTTCCCCCTGTGCCCATGTGTTCAAGATTCTTCCCCACTTTCTCCTCTATAAGCTTCAGTGTGTCTGGGTTTATGTGTAGATCCTTGATCCACTTGGACTTGAGCTTTGTACAAGGAGATAAGAATGGGTCGATTTAAAAGCATAGATTATTAATTTTACTTGATTTTTAAATTTTCAGAGATGATGCCAGCTAGTGTCAGCATGTACAAAAGAACTGTAAACAGTGTCAAAATAAGCAGAGTGGTTTATGCTAACCCTAACATAAAACTAAATTATTGGAAGTTTAAGACTAAACTAGTGTCCATAGATTTGATTTTCATGTCAGCTACATACCATCTCTCTCTCTCTCTCTCTCTCTCTCTCTCTCTCTCTCTCTTCTGTGTGTGTGTGTGTGTGTGTGTGTGTGTGTGTGTCTGTCCCTCTCCCTCCCCACCTCCATCCCTCTTTCTCTCCCCTATACAAATAAATTAGTAGAACAAGAAAGTTAAAAAGGCAGGGTTCTCATGCACAATTTACTGACAGTTGCCATCAGAGAAGACTGTACTGGAACCTTTCATAAAAGCCAACACACACACACACACACACACACACACACACACATACACACACAAAAAAACAGAGTTTCTGGAAGCATTTGCCTAGAAACTATCATTCAATCTTGTACTGACTGCACTTTTGTTATTAATTCTTGCAATCAAGGATTGTTATTTCAAAATCCTGTACATCTCTTCTTATTTCTGCCCTTAAAAATTTCCCCTTTGCCTCAACTTCTTTGAGTATTGAGTATGCACGACCTTATTGAGGAATGTGTGTTCTTATTTGCAGGTTTAGTCTATTCTCAAATCAGTATTATACTGCTGGGAATCTCTCGGATTATTAGTACAGCATAGTCGATAGGAAGCCTTAGGTCTTCCGTACTGCACAAAGTGACTCCCAGCTGCCACACTGCCTCAGGGTTCTGGAGCTCTTTTGGCATTCTGGGTGGCTGCATGGGGTTTTAGATGCTGCTTCGGTATCTGAGGTGCGTTTCTTCAGGGTTTGCTATCCCTTTGAATTCTCCCCAGCAGCTATCCGCTGTCTTGTTTCCTCTTTTCTAATGCGAGCTGGGTATTTCATAGTGCCCTTCGCCCTGGAAATGTGTATATTCGTTGCCTAAAGCACCTTTGTTCTTTTCTTTTAGACTTTAACATTTTTAACCGTGAACTCTCAATACTGAACATCTATGCTCCAAATGCAAGAGCACCCTCATTCGTAAAAGAAACCTTACTAGAGCTTAAAGCACACATTGCACCTAACACAATAATTGTGGGTGACTTCAACACACCACTCTCCTCAATGGACCGATCAGGAAAGCAGAAACTAAACAGGGACACAGTGAAACTAATTGAAACTTTGGACCAATTGGAATTAAAATTAACATACATACATACATATATATATATATATATATATATATATATATATAAAACATTTCATCCTAAAGCAAAAGAATATACCTTTTTCTCAGCACCGCATGGTACCTTCTCCAAAATTGATCATATAATTGGTCACAAGACAGATGCCAACAAATACAAGAAGATTGAACTAATCCCATCCCTCCTATCAGATCACCTTGGAGTAAGAGTGGTCTTCAATAGCAACAATAACGACAGAAAGCCCACATACACATGGAAACTGAACAATACTCTACTCAATGACACCTTGGTCAAGGAAGAAATAAAAAAAGAAATCAAAGACTTTTTAGAATTCAATGACAATGAAGGTACAACCTACCCAAATCTATGAAATGAAAGCAGTGCTAAGAGGAAAACTCATAGCTTTAAGTGCATCCAAAAAGAAACTGGAGAGAGCATACACTAGCAGCTTAATGGCACACCTTAAAGCCCTGGAACAAAAGGAAGTTAATTCACCCAGGAGGAGTAGAAGACAAGAAATCATCAAACTCAGGGCTGAAATCAATCAATTGTCTTGGTACCTTAGAACAGGTTTTCCTGTCTTTATTTAGAGTCAATGCATTCCTTTATAGTAACAAATTCTAGCTATTGTTAGTTGCAAACTACTCCTACCAGATATAGTGAGTTTCAAACTCTAGATTTTGGGGTCATGTACTTTCAATTCCTCAAATGTTTAATCATTGGGTAGTTTAAAAATGTGTGTTATGGTCAGGCTGGCAGTTGTGGCGCATACCTTTAGTCCCAGTACCTCAGAAGGCAGATCTCTATGAGTTCAGGGCCAGCCTGTGCTACAGAATGAGTTCCAGGAAAGCCAAAGAAAGCTATTTAGAGAAATCCTGTCACAAACAAGCAAAGTAAATAAATAACAATCAATAAACTGTATTATGTTCTTGGGCATTTCTGTGTCTCATGGGTTAAAAAAACCAAAAAACAAAAAACCTTGGGCAGGATGATGATGTGCACACCTCAAATCTCAGCACTTGGGATCCTGAGACAAAAGGATTGGAGCAAATTCAAGGCTAGCCTGGGCTACAGGCCACATACCAGGTTAGCCCCAGCTAAGTAGCAAGAGCCTATCTCAAGTAAAGCAAAATTAACCTGGAAACTCCTGACTGTCTTATGCTCCAAGATATTTGCTTCTGATTACTTTTCTCCAAATCATATAACGTGTGAAAACTGGAGCGGGTGGGATGCGGAGTTGTTAGGAGTGCTTCATATCTTGTAAGAGGACTGAGGTTTGGATCTTGCCACCTGTATCAGAAAGTTTATAACACCAGCTCCTAGTGATCTGACACTCTCCTCTGTCCATGGTGCACACATGCACACACTTGAAAACACTGACACATACACAAGCACACATAATAAAATTAAATGAAAATAAATAAAATTATAAAAGCCACTTTTCACTCATAGATCATACAAAAATAAGTATTTAAAGCAGGTATTAGGCTCTGTCCTATCAGGTGTCCTCAAACAAAGTTGAGGTTTTCATTGTTCTTTTCAGTGTTTCTGGTTTTGTAGCTGCCGTCAGCTTTCTTTGTATTTCTTGCCTTAGTAGTTTTTGTTCCTATCTCTATTTCTGTGGCCTATGTTTTAAAGAGATAGTTTATTTATAATGTCTTGTGTTAGAGACTTGGATTGCTACTTAGTGCCTTAGTTAGGGTTACTGTTACTGTGAAGAGGCACCATAACACCCCCTCTCCCCTGCCCTGCAACTATTAAACAGGAAAGCACTTAATTGGGGCTGGCTTAAGGTTTTAGAGGTTTATTTCATTAATGTTATGGTGAGATGACAGACATGGTACTGGAGAAGGAGCTGAGATTTCTTTTTCTTGATCTAAAGGCAGCCGGGAGAGACTGCTGAACTAGGCCTGGCTTGAGACCTCAAAGCCTGCCACAGTGACACACTTCCTCCAACAAGGCCACACCTACTCCAACAAGGCTACACCTAATAGTGCCACTCCCTATGGGTCAAGCATTCAGACACATAAGTGTATGGGAGTCATTCCTATTCAAATTACCACACTTTAGCTTTTCTTTTTTCTTATATGCATTACAATTTTTTTCTCCCTGAAAACCTGTTTAAAGCCAAGCATGAGTTCTACCATGGAGACTGCCCAGCCCCAAGTAAACCTTTAAAGCATTCAACTATAAGTGTCTCTTATTTTTGTTTCCTTTACCACTGGGATGGTATGATGGTTTGTATATGATTGACCCAGGAAATGAACCTGTTAGGAGGTGTGGCCTTGTTGGAGTAGGTGTGTCGCTGAGGGTGTGGGCTTAAGACCTTCACCCTAGTTGCCTGGAAGTCAATCTTCCACTAGCAGCCTTCAGATGAAGAGTAGAACTCTCAGCTCCTAAAAGGACAAATCGGCAACCAACAAATTGGGAAAAGATCTTCACCAACCCCACATCCGACAGAGGGCTAATATCCAATGTATACGAAGAACTCAAGAGGTTAGACCCCAGAAAACCAAATAACCCTATCCAAAAATGGGATACAGAGCTAAACAGACTTTTCACCTGAAGAAATTCGGATGGCTGAGAAACACCTTAAAAAATGTTCAACATCATTAGTCATTAGGGAAATGCAAATCAAAACAACCCTGAGATTTCACCTCACACCAGTCAGAATGGCTAAGATTAAAAACTCAGAAGACATCAGGTGTTGGCGAGGTTGTGGAGAAAGAGGAACACTCCTCCACTGCTGGTGGGAATGCAAGCTGGTACAACCACTCTGGAAAACAGTATGGCGTTTCCTCAGAAAACTGGACGTGATGCTTCCAGAGGACCCAGCCATACCACTCCTGGGAATATACCAAGAAGATTCCCCAGCATGCAATAAGGATACATGCTCCACTATGTTCATAGCAGCCTTATTTATAATAGCCAGAAGCTGGAAAGAACCCAGATGTCCCTCAACAGAGGAATGGATACAAAAAATGTGGTATATATACACAATGGAGTACTATTCAGCCATTCGAAACAATGAACTCATGAAATTCTTAGAGAAATGGATGGAGCTGGAGAACGTCATACTAAGTGAGGTGACCCAGTCTCAAAAGAATACCCATGGTATGCATTCACTGATAAGTGGATATTAGCCTAGAAGCTTGGAACATCAAAGACATAAATCACATACCAAGTGATGTCCCACAAGAAGTAAGGAGTGGACACTGGTGCTAGAATGGACCAAAACATCATTGTGGGGGAGTACAAGAACAGTGAGGTGGGAGGGGGGTGGATGAGGGAGCAGGGGGAGGGAAAAGGGCATGAGGGACCTTTGGGGGTGGGGAACCAGAAAAAGGGAAATGAATTGTAAATATAGAATATATCCAATAAAAAAAATTGAAAAAAAAAAAAAAAGAACTCTCAGCTCCTTCTGCACCTATCTGCCTGGATGCTGCCATGTTTCTGCTTTGATGACAATGGACTGAATCTCTGAGCCTGTAAGCCATCCCCAATTAAATGTTGTCTTTTATAAAACTTGGATTGGTCATGGTATCTTCACAGCAGTAAAACCCTAACTAAGACTGTATGTGTGTGTGTATGTGTGTATGTATGTGTGTATATATGTATATGTGTGTATGTATGTATGTATGTGTGTATGTATGTGTGTATGTATATATATATGTGTATGTATGTATGTGTGTATGTATGTGCATATGTGCATGTGTATGCATGCATGTTTGCATGTATGTACTTGTGTGCATATATGTATGTGTGTATGTATGTATGTGTGTCTGTGTGTGTATGTATGTATGTATGTATGTTAAGTTCAACTTTGGGAACTGCTATTTGTGTGTCTTGTATGGTAGTGGACTTTTTACTTCTCATATTTCTCCATTTTTTTCCTAATATATTTGGAAGTTATATTTTTAAAAAAGATTTATTTAATTTATTTAATATGTATATTAATATTTTATACATATTGCCTGTGCAATTTATGTGCAGGACATGTGAATGCAGGAGTCCACAAAGGTCAAAAGAGGGCATTTGACCTGGAAATGGAGTCATAGATGATTGTGAACCACCATGTGGGTGCTGGGGCCTGAACCTCTGCCAGAACAGAAAAGCACTGAGCTCTCTCAAGTCCCAGACATTGTTGTAAGTCCACACGCATTGAGGATTTCATACTTTCCTGATGAATTAATAATTTTATCATGGAATATCAGTCATGATTTTAAGTGACATTTCTTTCCATAAAATGGGATTTGTTGCTGGTATACCTAAAGTAGCTTTCTTTTGGTTAATGTTTACTATTTTTTTAACGTACAGTTATTTTGTATCCTTGCATTTTCATGTGTTTCTTGTACACAACATTGTAAAGTAGTTGGAAAATAACTAATTGTCTGAAAATCTATTTAGATAATTGGTATATTTCAGTTCATTTATTTTTGTATGTATGTATTTATGTATGTATGTGTGTATGTGCATACATACTTACCATGGCCTCTGTGTGGAGGTCAGTAAACAGCTTATGGGAGTCGGCTCTTCTTCCACCATTCGGGTCCTGGGGAATTGATCTCAGATCATCAGGATTGGTGTTGTGTGCCTTTACCTACTGAACCATCTCCCTACATTATCTCATTATTTTAATGAAAAGGGTACTGATGTACTTGCTGGGCCATATATATATATATTAATATTTATATATTATTAATTAATAATTAATAATTATATAATTATATTATTATACATTACTATATAAATATATATAATATATAAAAATCAATTTAATTTAAAAATTTCTACCCTGTTTTGTAGTCCTTAATCTCCGTTCTCTAGTCATTTCTAATACTAAAAAAGCACCTCCATGAGACTGACACAATCCTTTTCTCCCTTGTTGCTGGTCTTCTACAAATGAGCAGATCTGCGTTGGAGACCTTGTGATCCTGCTCTCTGTGTGCCATATTTCCCTTTTATATTTTCTGCCTGTATTTCTCTCATTCTGAGTGGTGTTCTTTATGTGTGATCTACGTCTACTGATGTATGATATTGCTCTTTGATGTGTCCATGGAGTTCGCAGATTCCATATCACCTGATTACTGGAGTCACTGTGCTGAGACCCCCCATTGCGTGCAGAACAGCTGCCTTCTCTTCCCCCGTCTCCTCTTTGTCCTTCTTTCTCCTTCCTCCTTCTTATTCTTCTGCCCCCTTTTCTCAGTCTCCTCTTCTCCTCTTCCTTCTTTTCTCCTTCCTCTTCATCTTCCCCTCCTGGTCTTCTCCCCTCCCTCTTGCCCTCCTTCCAAACTGAGCTGTGACATTTTTCTTCCTAAGAGTCTGGTTCTGCTGTGTGCTCGTTTTTCTCTACCCCAGTCTCAGTCTGGAATATCCCGGCTTGCCAGCCTTGCGAATGGAGGGAAGAATATCTTTTTGCACAGGCCAAGAGTGCCACGCCATGAATTGCCATGCATCAAGTTTTTTTGTTTTGTTTTGTTTTTTTTAGATCTGTGCTTTTTAATTTGAGTTTATACATCTTAGAAGTTTGTGTATAAGGCATCCTGAGAGGTCTTCTTTTGTTGTTGTTGTTGTTTTTCTGTTGTTTTTTTTTAACAGTTTTTTTTGCATTTGCCAGTTACCTAGGGATTTACTATTAAGGAACATCCTACTTTCTCAGCCTGATTTTTTATTTTATTTTATTTTATTTTATTTTATTTTATTTTATTTTATTTTATTTTATTTTATTTTATTTTATTTTATTTTATTATGTTGTTTTGTTTTTCTAAAAATGTGATTGTCTACCTTCTCATAAAAGAAAAGGAAAGGAAAGGAAAGGAAAGGAAAGGAAAGGAAAGAAAAGAAAAGAGAAGAAAAGAAATGAAAGGAATGTCAGGTTGTGTTTCCACTTGTGATAGTTCCAGTGGTGAAGACAGAGAGCGCTCTTCTTGCAGGATGTAGACACACAGATAGCCATCCTCTGAGATGCACTCCTCTGACTGTGCCCTCATCCTGGGGATGTGCTAGATCATTTTCTCTTTGCTCTGACAAAGTGTCTGACATAAACAAAGGGTTATTGTAAGGGTTATTTTGGCTTGAAGTTTGAGAGGACAGTTCAACCCGGAAGGAGGTCAGAAGTGTGAAAGATGCTACTTCTGTCTTTGCATTTGTGAAACAGAACAAGACACAATCTGCCATTAGCCACCCCCTTTATATTCTGTCCTTGGTTTAAGTCCCCTGCGCAAGAAAAGTCACCCACAGTCCAGATGGAGTTTCCCATCTCTGCTAAATCTTCAAAAGTTCCCTCACAGACACTTTGAGGGACTTTAGTCAAATTGACAATGAAGATTAGCCATCAAAATACTCTTGTATTGTCCAACCTTCCAATCCCCAGAGGAAAGCATGTAGTTCATGTAAGTTTCAACAGTTCAAAACTGTGACTACTAAATTGTTTGTTTGTTTTTTGAGATTTAGACAATCTTTTAACTGTGAGCTCCTCTAAAAAATTAAAGAAAAAGAAAAAAGAAAAAAAATCAAAGTATATACCATAACACACAGTGGAATATTTCTTATTCCAAAAGGAAGAACAGAAGGTAGCCAGGAAAAGACACAGCAAACGCAAGACTGGAAAAACAAAATGAAACAAAACAAAATGAAAAACAAAACAACCAAACAACAAATCTTCTGGCTCCAGCTCCTATATGGAGTTCTCTAGGGTGACTCCCACTAGCTGCTCCAGTCTGACTGGTCTAAAAGGCCATTTCAGTCCTGGTTTCTTTAAGAATAGGTTTAGCCCTGGTGATGGAACAGGAAGTAGGCTTGGCTTTCAGGGAAAGTTTTTTTTTTCTTGGCTTTTTGTTTTTTTTCCTGTGTGAACTCCTGGAAATGGCCCTTTCCCTGATTATTTATCACACATGGGTGTGAGTTCTAGAGCCGCTGTGCCCATCTCAGGACTGGGATGAGGCCCTGTGCCTGACGAGGCAGAGCAGAGACAAAGCAGTCACATCCAGCCAACCATTAATGCCACCGCACACCTGGACTCTCAGGTAAATGACTCAACTAAAATTTCTCCTTTTCCTTTTCTTTTTTCCTGCAATCCATATACCCTGACTTGGTTAGCTGTAGTGATCCAACATATAACATGTAATATGTTAGTTTTCTGTCTTCGCGCTGTGGTCATCAAGTGCACGAGTATTTGCATTTCAAAGTTCTAAATTATGGCCTACCTACACCCATTGTGTGATTTCACATAGAATTACTTTCCTTCCCAACCACCATGAAAAGCAAGGCTAATACAGTTCCTGTCTTGGCTTTGCTGAGAGTGTTCATAAAATCTTCCATGTAAAGGCTTTTAGCCTTTAAGTTGCATGATGTATTACAGAGCAAAGTGTAGGGCTGGCTCATAAGCTATACCTGGAGCTCAGTATTTTACCTATTCTCTCTCTCTCTCTCTCTCTCTCTCTCTGAACACACCCAATTTAACTTAAATATTTTACCTTAACTCCAGTTAAAATTTATATTCTTTATTTCATTTTTTCATTCTAAGTTGATCTCTGACTTATTCAGTGTGCTGACATTTTTTTTATTTTGTTAATATGATTGGAGTAATTAACATATTTTAACAGTTTTGTTTCTATAGACTTCTTTAAGTTTTGACACATATACAGACTCAGTGAAAATCTTTTCTTGAGCTTAATCCGAGTCAGGAAACAAGGTTGGTGGCCCTCTTCATCCTGCATTAGTTTTGCCCTGTTATGTTGGCTCACGCCTGCTGCGACGCCCAGCCTACTCTCTCACTGTCTGTTGCTCAAGCCAGATGACCTCAATGGGACACCGGCTGGCTTTGCTGCAAGGCTCAAAGAAAGCAAACCTTATTTCTTTTTAAGCATCTGGTGCAGTGCTGAGTGCTTTCAGTGCTGTGCCTCTTACTCCTCACCTAAGTGTTTTATAAACACAGAGGGAACCATAAAGTCTGAAGAGTTTAAATGGCTTGTTAGCGAAGAGTTGATCTCTACAAGTTCTATGTGATGGGTCCCACCATGGCTACTGCTGTAACTGCTTTCTGTCACGCTAGCGGTCTAGAAAAGGTCATGTATGGTTGCTCATCTCAGGTTCAGTAGACAGACAGCCAGTGTCAGGCTGTCGTACTGGGAGGCAGCATGTAGCACAATCTGCTCCAGCTCACAGGTGCTTCTCTTAGCAGCTGTGAGCACAGACCCGGTCATGTCCCTTAACATGTGAAATGCTGGGAGGTACTGCAGTGTTACCTCACAGCACAACCGCCAGGTCAGGGACTGTCGTGTGAAGATGGCAGTCTGGTGGGGGGTGTGTAAAATGTAGGCTTGGCCTCTGATTTAATTCCAGATGTTCCCAAATGCTGACCATTGACAATATTGAATTGAAACTTCCAGCATGGCCAGGCTTCTAGAGAAGATTCTGAGGTCTTGGGATAGAGCCTAATTTACAAGGTAGGTCTGGCCTCTGGTAACCGAGGCACTCGCCGAAGTGCGGAAAAAGGTATAAATGGGTCTCGTTAGAAGAACCTGACTCTGCCGCAGACTGAACGCAACTATAGGCCGTGCGTGAGGGAGAGCCATGTGTATAATGTCTTGTTAGAGAAGTATTGATTATAGGACTAGTGATTTTAGGTGTAGCTCTAATTTAACCTACATCCTGGAGCTATTGCTTTTAGATGACTTTTCTCCTTCTCCCTAACAACATAAGCATTTCTATGCCAACTGAAACACAACACTGTTGTTTTAATTAACTTAATAGTTCTATGGGAAGGCTGAGGTTTTTCTTCAGCAATGTGGCCATTGTTGGGGATGTTGTGAGTTATTCCCCCAGGAAATCTATAATTAAACTTCATTTGACATTGAAACTGTGCAAAATGTTACATTTTCCTACATTATAGCATAAGAATTCAGTGGTATATTTCTTGCCCCAAATAAGACTTTACAGGTATAGTAAAGTCTATAACTGAAGTTGATGGTCTTTGAAATAAAGCACAATTGTAATGAATTGTTTGAAATTGTTTTAAATCCAGAAATAAGCATATGGCATCATTATTCGCATCGTATCTAATTCATACCAAGGGATTTTCACATTAGTTAGCACCTCTTCATAACAATGCTTCTTAGCATGGTTGTGGTCAATTGAAACACATCAGGAAGAGCAATGATTAAGAAACAACAATAGTTTTTGCTACACACTCAACTGTATGGTAACTACACTATATAAGAGTTCTAATTTGTCTTTATTAAACATGTATTTATTTTAAGTTTTTACTAGTATTCTGGATACTTTGACAATTTAAAAATCAATTATTTTATTTTTTTCCTTTTTAAAAATAATCTTTAAAATTTATTTATTCTTCTTTCATGTACTACAATCCAACTGCAGTCCCCCCCTTTCCACACCTCCCATTCCCTCCCTAACTCCCCTCCCCAGATCCACTGGCCCATTTTCCCTTAAAAAAAAAAAAAAAAAAAAAAAGAACAGGCCTTTCAGGAATATCAGCCGAATATGGCATAACAAGCTGCAATAAGACCAGATACATGCTCTCATATCAAGGCTGGATGAGTCGCCCTGGTAGGAGGGAAAGGGTCCCCAGAGCAGGCAAAGGATTTAGAGACAATCCCTGCTCCCCCTGTTAGGGCTCCCACACGAACCCCAAGCTACACAACCGTAACATAGGACACAGCCGAGGACGTAGCTCAGACCCACACAGGCTCCCTGGTGGTCAGTCTGTCTCTGAGCCCAGTGAGCCCGGCTTAGTCAATTCTGGTGGCCGTCCTTGTGGTGACGTGACTCCTCTAGCTCATGCAGTCCTTCCGCCCTCCCTTCCTCCAGACTGTCCGAGCTCTGCCTCATGTTTGGCTCTCTGTGGGTCTCTGAATCCTTGGCTGACTTTCTGGATTTTTCCTCCACGGAGTTCCTATCTGTTAGGACTGCCACGCTCAGAAGTGAAGATGCTCATGTCATTCAGGTCTGACCCACTGGCTTGGTACTTAGAGTTTATCTGCACGCTTCTTTTGTAAAACTCCTGATACGGATGACTGCTAAGCGAGTTACTAAGTGGCTTGTTTAGCAAACTAAAGAGTGTGAGAGTATATATTTTATAAAAGATTATCCATTTGTTAGAGATGTTAAATCAGATGGTGTGTTGAAAAAATATGTGTTTGAGTTTCAAGATGCTAGTAGGGTCCAGGTCCTAGTTTGGGAAATGAACGCTCTAGAAGACAGCTAGCTGTCTTATGTGTAAGCATGTGTTTTTGATCTGTTCATGAGGGTGAGGAGAGGGCAAAGGTGCTTTTGTATACAAGGCAGTCTAAGTATATATCTCACAGGCTTACAGAAGGTGATGCCCAGGAATAATGCTTTCTCTTTGGGTCCCGTCACACCAACCCTTTACAAAGCATGCTTTGCTTTTGCCCTTTAGAAATCTGTTAAGTAAGATATCAGTTGGAAAATTATTTTAACCAAACCCAAAATATCCCTGCCCTGAGAACTCCTATTTAATTTTTACATCTATACAGAAACAAACGCCATCTCTAGGGAAGGAGTTTCTGAACGAATCAGCACTGTGTACATGCAAGTTTTTTTTTTTTTTCCCTCTTTTGGCGATAAGGTTCATGCTATGTGGCTGAGCCTGACCTCCAAGTCATGAACCTAAGAGATGCCCCTGCCTTAACTTTCAAAGTCGCTGGGACTTTGGGTGTCTATCCTGTGCCTGGTTTGATCTCGGTTCTTGCATGGACCCACCGTGGTCAGGCCTCCTCTGAGGGTTCCTTCCTCCAGACAGCACCTGCTTTCCAGGGCCTGCTGGTCTGTCTGTTAAAAAGCCTCTGCTGGCCTTGCTCACAGCGGTTCTTTCTCAGTTGCACCCGGTTCCCACATCTCCTCTCGACAAGTGACCTGGGCTTGCGGCAAATCTCTGAATCCTGGATTAAAAACTAGACGGGACACCCATCCTTTCCAGTTTTATCCCAGACAGAGTTCAAGGCCATCCTGTCCTTGAGCAAGATTATGTCCTTGCTCTTCCCCAGACTACAGTGGGTTACAACAATCTGTCTGCCCCTGTTCCTAAGGACTACGACAAATGGCTAAGCCTTAAGCCCTAGTGTGAACTGTAGAATCACAATTCAAAGGTCCAGACATAGGCTTCTTGGATGTGAAATGACGATAAACTCATGATGCTTTGAAGCCACTGTTATTGTAATACCCAAAACCAGTCCTGAGACACACATTGAGGCTTCAAATTTCGTAAAATGATTGTTCGTTCATTGTACAAACCCCCTTTCTTTCCTCTTGCTTCGTTTCTTTGTGGACTGAGGACCGAACCCTGCTCCCGGCGGCGATGCTAGTCAGATGCTCTGCCACTGAGCTGTGCCCTAGCCCTCGCTGTGAGTGCCCTAGCCCTCGCTGTGTGTGCCCTAGCCCTCGCTGTGAGTGCTGTGTTAGCATGGCGTGACTCCTTGCCTGTGCTTCTCCGCGGGTGCTGACTCGCAAGTACTGCTGAAGAGAAAGCCATCGTGGCTCCCATGCATTTTCCCCCCATCAGGTTAAAGTGACAGACCCTCTGATAAATAAAGAAAAAGACTTAATAACGCAGAAAGCAAAGCTTACGGAAATAAAACAGTAAATGCTACAGAGCGGCCGCTTCTGCGCATTCAGGATGGGCACAGGGGTGACGTGACATAACATAGCAGAAGAAGATGCTGAGAATGGTCTCATATGCAAACTCCTTTTCTTAGTTCATCTACAAATATCTGGACCACTATCCTGTATATTCATAACGTTTTAAATTCTGGTGCAACACATCTCTGCAGGTGGGTTTGGGGAAACCACCCTGGAGAGTGGAAGTATGCTTCTCAGTAGTAAAGGCAACAGCATGGGGCCAGAGGCAATGGGGGTGTACAAAGTGGATTGTGCCTATCGTACCGATAGCTGAGGTGCTGCCATCCCCTTCTTCCTCAAACTGCAACGTGAGTAAACATTTTTACCCAGAAGGGTTCTGTGGCGCACGCCTGTAATCCCAGCACTTGGGAGGCAGGGGCAGGCAGATTTCTGAGTTCGAGGCCAGCTTGGTCTAGAGTGAGTTCCAGGACAGCCAGGGATATACAGAGAAACCCTGTCTTGAAAAAACCTAAAAAGAAGAGGAGGAGGAGGAGGAGGAGGAGGAGGAGGAGGAGGAGGAGGAGGAATTAGGAAGTTTAATAAAAGACTAGTAACCCAAGCCACTCTGCTACTTAATTGACTACATAGGTCATTTTGACTCTAGGATAGTACGAAAACAATATGTATTCGTTTGCAACTGTACTTCACATTTTTAAATTTGATCATTTCCCAGGCTCGATACTCGGTCGTGACACTAGGTGGCAGCAGTGAACCACAATGGGCATCCCATCCTGACGATGAACCAGCTGTTGAGATTCCAGTGCACTGTGTTGCACATTGTGAGTCTGGGTTAAGTGTGAATGGAATCTATTTTTTTCCATAACTGTGTGAGAAATCTTGCATTCTCTGATCAGTGCACACTAGGTTCTTGAGTGCTGCTGTGTAGCAGAGCAACTGCTGATGGCAATTGTCTTGAGTTCATTTAGAAAATCTACAAGAATCATGAGAATTTCCACCATAGAGAAATGGCGAAGGCTTCTGTCAGATGTGTAGCTGATAGACATTTTTTTCTCACTTTGTAGACTGCATGTTAAGTGGGCTGTGAAACTGAACTGAGACTTCTCAAGAGAAGAAATGTACATTTCTAAGAAATATTAAAAATGTGTTTGCATCCCTACCAAAAGAAATAAAAGTTTAAAACACTTTGAAATTACATGGTACTCTAGCAACAATGGCTAATATAAGAAAACAAAACAGTAGTAAATAATGACAGGATGTGGGAAATTGCAAAAATATCTTGCCCTGTTCCTAGAAGTGCAATTTGGTTCTGCCACTATGGAAATCAGTGAGGCGTCTTAAAAAAAAAAAAAAAGAATGCAATCTAAACTGGTTATTTCAACATAAGACAGACGTATAGGCTACAACCTCATCACAAGGAGCGCCTGTATGTTGACAGCTGGGTCTAATGATTCAAGCATGCAATTCCAGCTCAGAAGGCAGAGGCAAGAGGATTGGCAATCCGAGACAGCTTGGGCTACATGGAAAACTGCAGCCCAGCTTGAGATATTTAGCAAGACTTTTCTCAAGCCCTCCTTCCCCCCAAAATAGGGCAATTATTTTGATAATTTTCCATTTGTAACTAAAAGACAGAAAGAGTCAATTAAATCATCCAAATGTGCCAGGAAATGGGAAGATACAAGAATGTCTCATTTCGTAACACTGCATATAACGGAGTGAGGGTGGACGTGAGGTCCTGGGGACGCGAGAGGGCACCAGCCCCCCCTGTGCTCCATCACTGCTCCCTCCTTCACCCCCACCACTAGGTTTTAGCCATACGAGTCTACTTCTATTAGTACATGTTAATTGCACCAAACAGTGGGTTTCAGCATATGTTCTCACATAAACAATACTCTCTGGTTGTAGCAGGTATTTCTTCCTCAGCGTCTCCATTCTTTGTACCTCATCTTCTTTTTAGACTTGTCTAGGACAGCTAACATGTCATGCGTGTGGTACTCACCTCTACTCTCCTCAAGGATGGGCCTCTCTCTATTTCACAGTCACACTCGCGATCCCACGAGCACTACAGAGCAGCCAGGGGCGGACAGCCTGCTTCCTGGAGCTGGCGCAGCGGAGCCTGCCCCTGGTCTCTCCAGCAGCTTACATGCTTAAAACAGTGTCTGGCCCACACACTAAACCAACTCTGCTACATCTTAGCAATATTAATTAGCATTATCAATATCAATTATTTTACGGGCCACTGTGTCCTTGTCTCCTTCTAAGATACTCACCAAATTGTGCACAGTTAATACGTGAATGAATACACAAAGCATAGGAAGAATTAAAACATTTTATTGTGCTAAATTTTTGATGGAATTCATATAAGAAGCAATTTAATTGATTCATAAAGTGTACCAATGAACATAAATCTCAAGCAACAAGCCCTACTAGTGTGAGGAAATTAGAATCAGTTAAAAATGCTTTTCTCTGGCTATGAATCACAGCAACTCAATTTTCCTAAAGATCAACAGTCAGGGTCACAGTGATCCAGAGCTCTCTACAATGCAGTGCATCGAGCTTTCCCCGAGTCGAATTTAGGAATTGTTGAGTTGTATTGATTAGTTCTGCCATCGTGAAATGTGATAAAGAGGTGTCTGCTAGGCATTCTAGGACACAACTGAGCTGATTTTGCAGAACTCCTGTGAATCACCACTCTAAGGAACAGGGCAGTGCCCAGCTGATTCACAAATGTTCCAGTCTGAAAAGGAGTAGCTGGCTTACCTGTAGGTGGTGACATGCTTCTCAAGGTTCTGTCTCTAAAGCAGGGTGACCACCTGGACAGGGGACTGTGACACCAAAGAAGTGTTACAAAGAAAAGAGAGCGGCACCTGAAAAGCGCGTCCTAGCCCTCTTCCAGAAAACGTTATTTTCCCTGTCTACCCAAGTCACATTGTTTAACCACATACCCTTCCACCTCCTTTTCCTGCTTTCTCGTATTGACAGTGGTATTTATGTGGAAAAACGTGTTGCGAGATTCCTTACGTGTTTCCTGGACTCACTTGGTGCTGCTGGGAGTCCACTATAGACACCCGGACGAAAAGTGAAGCCTGGATCCTACTCTTTACCCCTTCTTGGCTGTTACTGTCTCCTGGTCTCCAGGCAGGACTGAAGCCCCTTCCCATCTCTGCCATTCTGTGACCTGATGTTCCCTATAGTAGCCATGCAAAGGAATTGTGTCAGGGTCGCAGCTGACCTTGGCATGGAGGGTTTCTCCTCTCCGTTGAACTTTTATCCACTGGTTTTTGCCTTTACTGATGGCTGTTGCTTGAATCAGTTTTTAGTGTGGTTGTGGCTAAATGAATAGATCCTGGTTTTTCAAGGAAAATATCATTGTGGGAGAAAGTATACTCTTCTGAGCCACCCAGCGCACGGTCAGGTGGGTTAAGTGCTCACAATGTTGTTACTACCACCTCTATCTATTTCCAGAACATTCCCATCATCCTCAAATGAAATTCTGTGCCAATGAAACAACAGCTCTGTCTTCCGTCCTCCCACACCCTCTAACTGTCGGCACTCTTCTATTTTGTTTCTGCAAGGACCCAATTCCGTGTATCTTATTAAAATTATGAAAAATCTGTATGTTTTATGTCACTTGTTTCACTTAGCATAGTATTAGAAGGTTTATTCCTATGGTAACATGCCAGCATTTCATAGGACTTTAAAGATGAGCAATATTCTATGTATCTATATCCTGTATCTTATTTATCCATTTATCTGTAGATGGGTGCATGGGTTGCGGTCATCTTTTAGCTACTATAACCAATGCTATTATAATCATGGTGTGCAAAAGCAATGTTTAAGTCTTTGCTTTCTCTTGTTCTGGGTATTTGGCTAGAAGAGGAACCAATGGGTTACATGGTAACGCTTAGTGTTTTGAAGGACCGCTGTGTCTTCCGCGGTGGCTACATCATTTTGTTTGCAACAGCACCGAATCTGGCATCTATTTTCTTTCCTCTTTCACATGTATTATGTTTCTGGAAAATTGTCATCCTGATAGATATGGAGCAGAACCTTGTAGTTTGAGTTGGGTATGTTGTGCCTTCATTTTCATTAAATTCTAAAAAGTCTTTGATTTCTTTCCTTATTTCTTCCTTGACCAAGGTATCATTGAGTAGAGCATTGTTTAGCTTCCATGTGTATTTGGGCGTTCTGTCATTTTTGTTGCTATTGAAGACCACCCTTACTGTGCAGTGATTTGATATGAGGCATGGCATTAGTTCAGTCTTCTTATATCTGTTGAGATCTGTTTTGTGACCAATTATATGGTCAGTTTTGGAGAAGGTACCATGAGGTGCTGAGAAAAATGTATATTCTTTTGATTTAGGATGAAATGTTCTATAGATATCTGTTAAATCCATTTGGTCCAAAATTTCTGTTAGTTTCACTGTGTCTCTGTTTACTCTGTGCTTCTGTGATCTGGCCATTGTGTGGAGTGTTGAAGTCACCCACAATTATTGTGTGAGGTGCAATGCTTTGAGTTTTATGAAAGTTTCTTTTATGAATGAGGGTGCCCTTGCATTTGGAGCATAGATGTTCAGAATTGAGAGTTCTTGGTAGATTTTTACTTTGATGAGTATGAGATCTCCCTCTGTGTCTCTTTTGATGCCTTTTGGTTGAAAGTCAATTTTATCTCTATATTAGAATAGCTACTCCAGCTCATTTCCTGGAACCATTTGCTTGGAAAATTGTTTCCAGCCTTTTACTCTGAGGTAGTGTTTGTCTTTGACACTGAGATGCATTTCCTGTATACAGCAAAATGCTGGGTCCTGTTTACGTATCCAGTCTGTTAGTCTATGTCTTTTTATTGGGGAATTGAGTCCATTGATATTAAGAGATATTAAGGAATAGTGATTGTTGCTTCTTGTTATTTTTGATGTTATTTTTATGTTTGGGAGTTATCTTCTTTTGGGTTTGTTGAAGGAAGATTGCTATCTTGGTTTTTCTAGGGTGTAGTTGCCCTCTTTGTATTGGCATTTCCCACCTATTAGCCTTTGTAGGGCTGGATTTGTGGAAACATTGTGTAAATTTGGTTTTATCATGGAATATCTTGGTTTCTCCATCTGTGGTGATTGAGAGTTTTGTTGGGTATAGTAGTCTTAGTTGGCATTTGTGTTCTCTTAGGGTCTGTATGAAATCTGCCCCAGGATCTTTTAGCTTTCGGGGTCTCTGGTGAGAAGTCTGGTGTAATTCTGATAGGTCTTTCTTTATATGTTACTTGACCTTTTCCTGCTGTCTCTGATTTGAACTTGTCCCTCCTATGGGCCTGCATGCCTGTCTCAGCACCCCTGGGAGACTAGCTTTCCCCTGGCACAGAGGGCTGTGGCTCAGCCCGGGTCCTGGGTGCAGATGGAGCCCGGAAGGATCCTGTCCCAGCTGCTGTGCCACTCCTGTGTTCCCCGTGTTCCCTGTTCACCCTCCTTGGACTGTCACCGGAGAGAAAATCAGGTATTTCACATATATGCACAAATATCTGAAGATTCCAAACTAGCATCCAGAAACAAGAGAAAACATGTAATACTTATCTTTCTGTGTCTGGGCTATTTCACTTAGTATGGTTGTTTACAGCTCCTTCTATTTATTTTCCTGTGAATTTTATAAGTTCATTTGTTCTTAGCAGCTGAATAGTATTTCATTATGTAAATACATCACATTTTAATTATTACTCATCAACTGATGAGCTTGTAAGCTGCTTCTATTTCCTGACTATTGTGAATATAGTAGCAATGAACATGGATGAACACTATCAGTGTAGTAAGATATAAAAATCTTTGGGTATATTCCAAGAGCTGTGTAGCTTGAACATGTTCTTTATATAGTTTAAATGTCATCTCCTTACAAGATAATTTGATTTGCAAATATTTTTTCCTTTTTTCTCCCTCCCTCTGTCCTTTCTTTTTTTATTGTTCTCTCCTTCATTCTCTCTTCCTCTCTCTTTTCCTTCTGATCATCTTTCTTTTTGTATGTCTTTGAAACAGGGTCTTGCTAAGTAGCTTAGGCTATCCTAACTCTACATAGTATTAGATTGGCCCTAGACTGTTCTCAAACTATGATCTCCTGTTTCAACCTTCCAAGTGTTTGTATTAAAGCATCAACTGCACGTGTATGATGTCTTTTTCAATTGTGTTATTTTATGCATCATTAAAAAAAGATATTTACTCATTTTTATTTCATTAGGTGAGTGTGTTGCCTGCATGTGTATGTCTGTATGTGTATGCTGTTGGCAGAGGCCAGGAGAGAGCATCACCTCCTCGGGAACAGTGGGAAACTGCAATGAGAGCACTGGAAACTGAACCTAGGTCCTGGGTAACTCAGCAAGTGCTTGCAGGGGCTCACCACCTTCCAGCCCTTCTTTTTCTCACCTTGGTGAAGTCAGGTCTCTATTTTATGCTACACCAGTGGTTATGGCACAGCATCCAGAGTGTGGCCTACAAATCCAATGCTCTGAAACAACTTTCTTGTCTGTTTTCTAGGACGTTTATAGTTTGTCCTCTGATCTTCGGATCTTTGCTTGATTTCTGGCTTTTTTTTTTTCCTGCATATGGTGAAACACATGGGCCCAGATTTATTTTCTTTTAATCTGGGCATCCGTTTTAACTTTTCAGTTGTTTAATGGAATAAGGTTTCTTTTTCAATAGAGCCGAAAACAGCTTTGCAATTCTTGAACTTTCTCTGGTTAAGGACCCTTAGCAAGTTTTCATAGGGACTCCTACCTCAATAGAGAGAGTCAATGATGCCATTCATCCACACATGTAAAACTATTCATACCTAAACTAAGGAACTATTTGAAAAACTATTTAGTATAAATGATAAAAAGCACACATTAATTAGTTAATAATTAATTTTTTATTAGCAAGTATCAATCATATGTAATAATGATTTCCCAAGCATGTTGTTTAATGCATTTTGTTCATACTCCAGGTTCCTTTGTTTTGTCCCTCTCCCAGCCTTTGTTGATGTTTTTCTCTTCTCACTGAGTCCCCCTGCTACTTTCATGGTGTGTGTGGTCTTGTGGGTACATGTGGGGTGTGTGTGTGTGTGTGTGTGTGTGTGTGACCCAAATAAGTTAAACTAAGCTTTCTTCCATGAGCAGTTAGTTATAATGAGAGGAGTTATTTATAAGAGCACGGATATAGAAGCATTTGCTGCCTATAAAGTCTCTGGGGAGGGAAGGACATTGTGGCATCTTCCTTTACCATATGAATTATCGATGACCCCAATCCTGTTCAGGTCTTGTCCAGGCAATCATAGTTGCTGTGATCTCATGAATGCAAGCCATGCCACCTCTGGGAGAGTGCTGCACAACACTCCTCTCTTTCTTCCACTTCTCATGAAATTTCCATCCCCTTCGGTCATGGTGTTCCTCAAGCTTTGGGAAGGATGATGCAGATGTCTGATGTAGGGCTCAGTGTCCAACAGTCATTTATTTTCTTCACTCTGACCAAGTAAGAGTCCACATTAATCACTGGCAAGCACAGAAAGAGTTTTCATTGACAAAAGCAGAAAGCACTAGCATATGGGACTAAACATAAGCACTCAGAAGGTAGTTGACTGGGTACAGAATGTCTAGTTAACATGGAAGAGTTTATCACTAGTGCCCCTTCAGCCACACTTAGACCAGGCTTAAAGTATCAAGCTTAAAGTCTAAACTCGCCCCGTTTCCATTGCTGAATAAAGATACTTGGATTTCTTTCTTTCCTATTTGTAACCCTTTCATTTACATCTCTTGTCATAATTCTCTAGCTATGACTTCCAATACTATATTGAAGAATAAAGAAAGTAGACACTCTTGTCTTCTTGCTTTTAGTAGAAGTTTTTCCCTGTTAGTAAAATTTCATACCACAACAATTTTCCTAATAGAGCAGTGTTGAAGATGGATGTACAAGTATCTCTGTAGTAGGATATACAGTCCTTTGGGTATATATTCAATATTCAGGAGTGGTGCAGCTGGGCCATATAATAGGTCTATTTTTAGTTTTTTGAGAACATCACAGTTCCTGCAGTGCCTGCACCTGCTGACACTCTTTCCAACTGTGACTAAGGCTCTCTTTCTCCACACCCTTGCCAGCATTTGCTGCCCTTCTTTTTCTTTATGGTAGTCATTCTGACAAGGGTGAGGGTGAATCACAAAGTAACTTTAATTTGCTTTTCTGTGATGGGTAAGGGTGTTGAACACCTTGAAAATGACCTGCCAGTCCTCTGTATTTCTTCTTTTAAGAATTCTCTATGTGGATTTCATAGCAGTCTTTCCCCTTTATTGACTCTTCTGTTCTCTTGTTTAGTTTTCCCCCCAATTCTTTGTGTACTCTAGGTATTAATGTTTTGTCGGAAGTGTAGCTGGCAATGATCATTTGATTTTTGTGGAATATCTGGAATATCTAACTTCCTTTGGTGAGCAGTAGGTTTGCAATTTTATGACTTGGTTGTGGGTCCTATTCTATAATGATTAGGATTCTATTTTAAAAATCATTTCTATACTTATTTCTTCACACGTTTCCTCTAACTGTTTTACGCTTTGGGGTCTCACATAAGGGCACTCATCTGTTTGGAGTTCATACTTACACAGGGTGAGAAATAAGGTTTTACTTTCAGCATTTGATATTCATAGATCTAGCATTTCTAGGCTATCTTTTATCCGGTGTGTATTTTTGGCATCTTTCTCAAAAGCCATGTGGCTAAAGCTGTGTGAGTTTGTATGTGACTCTTCCGTCGTTTTCAATTGATCTACACATTTGTCTTTGTGCCGATAGCATGATGCTTTTCTAACTACGGCTTTTCTGTAATACTTTTCCGTGATGTAGTTTGCAATTAGTTACAGCAATGGCAACAGCATTATTATTGTTATTGTTTTTATGGACTACAACCTAGATCTTTTGTACTTCCAAATAGAGTCTAAGATAAAAAAACAAACAAACTTCTGTGAAGAATGGCATTGGAACACTTATGGGGCTTTATTGACTCTGTAGGGTTCTTTGGGTAAGTTAGACACTTTCATAGAAATTAGTTCTTACAATCCATGAGTGTGAAAGACTTTCCTATCTTTGTATATCATCTATTTCTTTCTTGAGTGCTTTAAAATGTTCATTTTTGAGGTCTTTCATGTCCTTGACTAGGGGTGTTTTCTTTTCTTTTTTTAATTAACGAATTAATTTTAAATTCCAGATTTTATTCCCCTCGAGGACTACCCTCTAACTGTTCCACATCCCATAACTTCTCCCCACCCCCTGTCTGCACAAGGATGTCCCCACCCCTAACTCCCACCCCACCAGAGCTCCAAATTCTCTGAGACCTCCAGTGTCTTGAGGGTTAGGTGCATCTTCTCTGAGTAAGCCCAGACTCTGCAGCACTCTGCTGTATATGTGTTGGGGGTCTCATATCAGCTGGTTTATGCTGCCTTGTTGGTGGTCCAGTGTCTGAGAGATCTTAGGGGTCTAGATTAATTGAGACTGCTGGTCCTCCTATAGGGTTGCCCTCCTCTTCAGCTTCTTCTAGCCTTCCCTTAGTTCAACCACAGGGGTCAGCAGCTTCAGTCCATTGGTTGGGTGCAAACATCTGTATCTGACTCTTCCAGCTGCTTGTTGGGTCTTTTGGAGGTCAGTCATGATAGGCCCCTTTCTGTGAGCATTCCATAGCCTCAGTAATAGAGTTAGGTCTTGGGTCTCCCCTTGAGCTGGATCCTACTTTTGACCTGTGGTTGGACCTTCTTTTCCTCAGGCTCCTCTCCATTTCCATCCCCACAGTTCTTTCAGACAGGAACAATTATGGATCAGAGTTTTGACTGTGGGGTGGCAACCTCATCCCTCACTTGATGCCTTATCTTTCTGCTGGAGGAGGACTCTACAAGTTCCCTATCCTCAATGTAGGGCATTTCATCTAAGGTCCTTCCCTTTGAGTCCTGAGAATCTCTCACCTCCCAGACTTCTGGTACATTCTGGAGGGTCTTCCTACAACCTCTTACCTCCCAAGGTTGCTTGTTTCCACTCCAGCAATGGAGGAGTGTTTCTCTTTCTGCACATTATTGCCAGCATCTGCTGTCACCTAAGGTTTTGATGGTAGCCTTTCTGATTGGTGTAAGGTGGAAGCTCAGGGTCATTTTGATTTGCATTACTCTGATCACTAGGGACTTGGAACATTTCTTTAGGTGGTTCTCAGCCATTCAAGACTTCTCTGTTGTGAGTTCTTGGTTTAAGTTCTATACCCCATTTTTTGATTGGGTTGTTTGGTTTCTTAGGGGTTAGCTTCTTGAGTTCTTTATATATTTTGGATATTTACTCTTTATTGGATAGGGGGGGTTAGTGAAGTTTTTTTTCCCAATCTGCCGGTTGCTGATTTGTCTTATTGACTATGTCCTTTGCCTTACAGAAGCTTTCCAGTTTCATGAGGTCCCATTTATCAATTCTTGATCTTAGAGCATGAGACATTGGAGTTCTGTTTAGAAAATTTCCCTCGTGCCAATGAGTTCAAGGTTCTTTCCTATTTTCTCTTCTGTTAGATTCAGTGAATCTTGTTTTATGTATAGGTCCTTGATCCACTTGGACCTGAGCTTTCTGCAAGGTGACATACATGGGTCTATTTTCCTTTTTCTAAATATCAACAGCCAGTTAGTCCAGCACCATTTGTTGAAGATGCTCTCTTTTTTTCAATTGTATATGTTTGACTTCTTTGTCAATGATCAAGTGGTCATAAGTGTGTGGTTTTATAAGTGTGGGTCTTCAATTCTATTCCATTGATCGATGTGTCTGTCAATGTACCAATACCATGCGTTTTTTTTTTATCACTATTGCTCTGTAGTAAAGCTAGAGGTCAGATAGTGATTCCCCCAGCCATTCTTTTATTGTTAGGAATTACTTATTATTTTCCCTATTCTGGTTTGTTTTTTGTTTTGTTTTTGTTTTTGCATTTCCAGATGAATTTGAGATGTCTTTAAAGAATTGTGTTGGGATTTTGATGGGGATTGCATTGAATCTGTAGATTGCCTTTGGTAGGATGGCCATTTTTACTATGTTAATTCTGCCAATCCATGAGCATGGGAAATCTCTCCGTTTTCTGACATCTTCTTTGATTTCTTTCTTGAGAGACTTGAAGTTAGTGTCACATAGATCTTTCACTTGTTTGGTTAGAATTACTCCAAGATAGTTTTTATTATTTGGGTATATTGCGAAGAGAGTTGTTTTCCTAATTTCCTTCTCAGTCTGTTTATCATTGTATAAAGAAAGACTACTGATTTATTTTGAGTTAATTTTACATCAAGCCACTTTGTTGAAGTTGTTTCTTAGCTGGATAAGTTCTCTGGTAAAGTTTTTGGAGTGGCTTATGTATAATATCATGTCATCTGCAAATAGTGATACCTTTATTTCTTTTTTGCCAATTTATATCCCCTTGGTCTCTTTTTGTTGTCTTATTGTTCTACCTAGCACTTGGAGTATACTGTATTGAATAGATATGTGGAGAGTGGGCATCCTTGTCTTGTCCCTGATTTAAGTAGGATTGTTTAAAGTGTCTCTCCATTTAGTTTGATATTGTGTGGGTTAGGTATCATTTCTATCTACTGATTTTAGGATTCACCTATTCTTGTTTTGCCAAAGTCTTCAAGGTGTATTATTAAGATATTTGTGTTTCTTCTGAGTTTACAAAGTAGGCTCATAAAGCTATAACTTTGTCTAGTAGGATTTTTCTTTATATTCTTTAGATTTTGGTATGTTCCCAATTTCATCTAATCCTAAGAATTTAACTTTTTCATGTTTTCTTTTAAATATTTCTTTATTCTTATTTCATGTATATGGGTATTTTGCTTGCATGTGTTACCACATTCATGCAGTGCCTGCAGACGCCAGAAGAGGGCATTGGATTCCCTGGAACTAGAGTTGCAGACAATTCAAACCCATGTCCTGTCCTCTAGAAGAGCAATTAGTACCTTAACCACTGAGCCTTCTCTCTGGTCCTTTTCCTGATCTCTTCAACAACCCATTCATTATTTAGCAGTGTGTCTAATCTTCACAAGTTTTTACATGTTTTATATTTTCTATGGCTACTTATTTGTAATTTTATTCTATTGTGGTCAGATAGAATACAGTATATATATTTTATTTCCCATGCAAGTTAAGACTTTCCTTGTATCCTCTTATACAACTATATTAGAAAAATCTCCTTTGGCTGTTGAAAAGAATTCTAATGTATTTGTATGGCGGATGTCTGCTAAGTCCTTTTGTTCTACAATATTATTTACCTCCAATCTCTCTCTCTCTCTCTCTCTCTCTCTCTCTCTCTCTCTCTCCTTTTCTCTCCCCCACTTCTCTCTCTCATCAATGGGTGAAAATAGGGTATTATAGTCATCTATTATTTTTCTAGCCTTAATCTGTGACTTTATATATATAGTAGTATATGTTTTATGACATTGGGTATACCTGTGTTGGATGCATATATGTTTAGAATATGATGACTGATGAGTTGTTCTTTTTAAAATTTATTTATTTTTTAATTATGTGCATGCATCTATGTGTAGGTATGTGCACATGAGTGTGTGTGCCCAAGGAGCTTAGAAGTATGAGATTCCCCTGAAGCTAGAGTTATAGGCAGTTAGTTGTAAAGCACTGATGTAGATGCTGGGAATTAAACTTGGTTCTCTAGAAGAACAGTGCAGAACCTAAACCACTGGGTGATTTTTCTGACCCAGAATTGCTGTCTTTCCATCCTTTATCCTAATAGAGCATCTTTCTTTTCTTTGAGGTAACAAACAATAGATTTCCTTTTAATCCATTCTGTTAGTCTGAGGTTTTTTTTCTTTTCTTTTTAACCTTTGTGGTTTCCTAATTTGGTTTTGTTCTGTGTCATGTAAAAGGTTGACAAGCAGCAGATTTAACATCAGCAGCAACATCAGTGCCCCCCCAGGGGTCTCTCTCTCTCTCTCTCTCTCTCTCTCTCTCTCTCTCTCTCTCTGTGTGTGTGTGTGTGTGTGTGTGTGTGTATGTGTGTGTATGGATATGTTTGTGTGCATAGCTGTAAGTCATTGCTTAATCATTTCCACAGACCAGACCTCAGCCAGCCCCTCACATTCTGTGTTAGCTTTGGACTGTTTCCTTGGAAGCACTTTCTACTGCTTCCCAATGTTCTTACACAGTTTTGTTCAGCTGGGTGCTAATTTATGTCATTTCTCAGTGGCTTCTGTCTGCTTCCCTGCAGAGCTCTCACCTGCTTAATAAGATCATTTAAAGAGCTCGTCTCTTGCAGCAGAAGAGATTCTTGTGTATTATGGCACATTACTTTTCCGAAACTGAAATCTGATGGCTCAACTCTGTCCTCACTTCCTGTTTTTATTTGCTTTATCGTGGTGTCATTTTGCTGTCACCAATTACAGAAAACCCAGCTTTGCAAACAAAGAGATAATGACAATGAAAGGAAATAACAGGGCCTAACACTGAAAACGTCGATGGCCTCAAGTTTGTCATCTGTGTGGTGTCTGCCTGATTAGCCATCGCGTTGTGCTTACCATGGCTTTCCATCTCAGCATGTCCTACAGTATGGAGTGCTGTAGTAACTGGTGGAACTTCTTCAACTTCTGGCCGTCTGCCTCCATGCTCTCAGCCTCTGCTCTAATGACCACACTACAGTTCTAGTTGTAGCCTGGAAGAGCTTTGCTTTCACCCTGTGTTTCACTCCCACATGCTCTAATCATACTGGATTGTCATCTACTGCATAACCCTTTCTCCTAATTCCCCGATCTATTTCATGAACAGCTCAAAAATCTTGAAGCTATCCAGTGTTTGTCAGCACACCTTCATGCATTTCTTATCAAAGACATTCATTTCAATTCTCGGCCAATGTTGCTGATCTGATCAGCACTGAATATTTTGTGTAAATTGTGCGTTAGTAGTCCCTAGCATCAGCTAGACCCTCTCCACTGCCTGACAATCCTACAAGTGAGTTATTGGCACAATATACAAATGATACTAAATGTCTCTTTATTTTTTAGAATGCCCACTACTAGCCCACCACCCTCAAAGACCTCTCTAATTATACATTTTTTTAAAAAATCTTAATTCCTGTATCCTTATCCACTTTAAAGGAGAATGCCACTGTGTTTGAGTAGATTTGTTTTTGAAGATTAATACTTTATTATTCCTCTTGGAAGAAGAAGAAGGAAGAGGAGGAGGAGGAGGAGAAGGAGGAGGAGGAGAAGAAGAAGAAGGAGGAGGAGGAGGAGAAGGAGGAGGAGGAGAAGAAGAAGAAGGAGGAGGAGGAGGAGAAGGGGAAGGGGAAGGGGAAAGGGAAGGGGAAGGGGAAGAAGAAGAAGAAGAAGAAGAAGAAGAAGAAGAAGAAGAAGAAGAAGAAGAAGAAGAAGAAGAAGAAGAAGAAGAAGAAGAAAACAAAAACCACCATCCATCCTTTCTGTATCCCTTCTAACCATCTCACACGGCTAGACTTGTCTCCTCCATGGTCTAGTCAGGTGAATTTTCCTGATCTCCAGATCCACATCTTCTACTCAACCTGCTAGGTCTAGCTTAGGTCCTGCATGTAGTACTTTAGCCCAATCTGGTCATCCTTGGGTGTAATGCAGCCAATCTTTAGATTTAGATGCCCAGAGATGGGAAGTGGAGGTGATCTAGCAGTCACCAGGTTGCCCTACTTGCAACCACTCATAGATCCATTCTGCTCTGCTTCCAACCAGCTAATATAGCCAAACTTCCCACATTCTTCTACAAGATAGAGTCTAACTTGGTGAATCTCCCTGACCAGGTGTGGGCCTGTGTACTGGAGGCTTTCCACGGAGATCTCTGGCCTGTCCAGGTGCGAGGGTTCCAGCAAAGAGGGGAGAGAGTGTGAGCAGGAAGGGGGAGTCAAACCTTCCACTTCAGCTGCTGCAGCTGGCTCCCCAGTGCCACCTCAGTTGCTCCATGTTGCCCTGCTCTGAGTTGGGCCAGGTTGGGACTAGCCAGGGCAGAGTGCAGGGGAGCTTCAGGTGGTGTTTGGGGAGAGTGGACCTCTTCCCAAGTGTTACAGCTCTTATGACAGAAGCTCTCAGATGACGGAGTAGTTCCCGAACACCTTTAATCCTTCCGGATAGGATTCTTATATACAATTGTGGGGTGGGTCAGGGTCTGACAACAGGTACATTGGCTTGGTCTGAGAGCTTGGGGAAACCTTACTTGCATGTGGCTGTTGCTGCTCCTATGTGACTGATGACCACAGACCTCTCTGCGGGTGGTGGTGGTGGGGGAGGGTGTTGTGGGAGGCTGTAGCTACATGACAGGAGCCAGAGGCCCAGGGGGGCATGGCCAAACACCTGCTGTTCCTTGCTGGGTCTCCAGGATTGTAAGCCTGTGCTTGGCCAGGAACCAGGCTACCTATCACAGCTCACCTCCCCACAACCAATTCATTCATCTCATCTCTGAAATGCCAGGTCTAGCCCAGTCTCTCATCCAGGACACCAGCTTAATCTGTCTAGCCCTGACAGTGCCCTAGCTAACATTCAGGCTTCAGCCAGGATCCATCTTACCCATAGGTTCCTTCTGTGCTTGCAAGTAGCCCATTCAGCCAGACTTCCCCTTCCTCACCAGGGTCAAGTCTGGTCAAGATCTCTGACCTTGCATTCCACACTTTCTCCCTAACTCAGCCCATGTCCTGTAAGCAGTACTCTGGCCTAGTCAGGCCTCACCTGCCTCTACTGCCGACCTCTAGGCATTAGTCACAACACCCCCTATTATCCCAGAACCTACAGGATAATTCCACACTATAGCCAACCTTTTCACCCAATCCAATTTATTTACTTCCTCTAACTTGGGCCAGGAAGCACACTAGTCCAGTCCTCTTTGTCCTTCTAACTTCATCCCATCTAAGCTAAACTCTAAACTAAAAACTAAACTCTAAACTCTAAACTCTAGGCCGAACCATCCCACACATTCTCTCTTCTGCCCCAAATAGCTCTGTATATATCAGACTAAGAACTAAGAAAAGAAGTTTAATGCTCAGCTTTCATACAAAATAGCAATAATATGAAATATCAAGCCAATATCTTCTTTTTAAAAACTACCTGTTCTGTAGAAATGTTTGCCAATAAGAATTACTTAGATGATTCCCAGGACACAGAATTTAAAATAACAATTATAAACATCGTCAAAAAATTCAAGCTTATAGAATGCGCAAAGAAACACCTCAATGAAATTAAGGGTAAAATACTTAAGGAAAATAAATGTCTGACTGATGCCAAAGAAAAATCAAACAAGGCTAATAAAAATTACTAAGAGCCGGGCGTGGTGGCACATGCCTTTAATCCCAGCATTTGGGAGGCAGAGGCAGGCGGATTTCTGAGCTCGAGGCCAGCCTGGTCTACAGAGTGAGTTCCAGGACAGCCAGGGCTACATAGAGAAACCCTGTCTCGAAAAACAAAAAAACAAAAAACAACAAAAAAAATTACTAAGAACTTGAGAATGGAATCCAGTAAGGAGATAGAAACATTGAAGAGTACTCAAGCTGAAACAAAGATGGAATAAAAAACAAAACAAAACAAAACCCAGTAAGAGAAAAGCCTTATAAGTAGAATGAATCAAGCAGAAGATGAAACATCAGAAGCTAAAGATAAAATACAGGATTTAGTTCATCATGAATACAAACAAACAAAACACACAAAAAACAAACTTTTAAATTATAGGCATAGATAGGGAGAAGAAACCAAATGGAATCCAGTAAGGAGATAGAAACATTGAAGAGTACTCAAGCTGAAATAAAGATGGAATAAAAAACAAAAACAAAAACCCAACAACTAAAACAAACCACAATGCTCTCAGAGAAAAGCCTTATAAGTAGAATGAATCAAGCAGAAGATCAAACACCAGAAGCTAGAGATAAAATACAGGATCTAGTCCAAATAAGCAAGAAATATGAAAATTTACAAAACACAGGAAAAGAACATACTGAAAATGTGGTGGTACATCATGAATACAAATAAACAAAACACACAAAAAAACAAACTTTTAAATTATAAGCATAGATAGGGAGAAGAAACCAAAGACAATGACATAGAAGAGATGTTCAACAAGATCAAAGAAGAAAATTTTCCCAAAGGAAAGGACACAGAATACCAATTAGACAAGAGTAGAAAAGAAAATTTCCACAACATAACATAGATAAAACACTGAATATATATAACAAAGAAAGTATATTGAAAACTGCAAGAGAAACAATGTGAGTCATATATATGAAGAAAAAAAAACACCTGTCAGAAAAACGACTGATTTCATTTTTTTAATTTTATTTTTAATAGATATTTGCTTTATTTACATTTCAAATGTTAACCCCTCTCCATGTTACCCCACTGAAAACCCCCTATCCCATCTCCCCTTCCCCTGTTTACCTCCCCCCACCCCCAATTTCCTGACTTGAATATCCCTATTCTGGGGAAGCCTTCACAGGAACAATGGCCTTTCCTCTCATTGATGTCTGAAATGGTCATCTTCTGCTACATATGTAGCTGGAGCCGTGGATCCCTCCATGTGTACTCTTTGGTTGGTGGTTTAATCCCTTGGAGCTCTGGGGGTACTGGTTGGTACATATTATTGTTCCTCCTGTGGAGCTACAAACCTCTTCAGCTCCTTGGGTCCTTTCTCCAGCTGCTCCATTGGGGACCCTATTCTCATTCTATTGGTTGGCTGTGAGCCATGGGTGTTTTGATCCTTTTTCCAGTAAGGATCAAAGTATCCACACTTTGGTCTTTCTTCATCTTGAGCTTCATGTGGTCTGTGAGTTGTATCTAGAGTTTTCCAAGCTTTTGGGCTAATATCCACTTATCAGCGATTTCATACAGTGTGTGTTCTTTGTGATTGGGTTACCTGACTCAGGATGATAGTTTCTAGCTCCATCAATTTGTCTAAGAATTTCATGAATTCATTGTTTTTAATAGCTGAGTAGTACTCCATTATGTATATATACCACAGTTTCTGTATCCATTCTTCTGTTGAGGGACATCTGGTTTCTTTCCAGCTTCTGGCTGCTATGAACATAGCAGAACATATGTCCTTATTACATGTTGGAGCACCTTCTGGGTATATGCCCAGGAGTGATATAGCTGGGCCCTCAGGTAGTGCTATGTGCAGTTTTCTGAACTCTCAATTTTGCCCAAATACAAGGACACCAACATTCATAAAAGAAACTTTAATAAAGCTCAAAGCACACGTTGCACCCCATGCAATAGTAGTGGGAGCCTTCAACACACAACTCATCAATGGATATATCAAGGAAACACAAACTAAACAGAGAATCAATGAAACTAACAGAAGTTTTGAACCAAATGGATTTAACTGATTTCTTAATGGAATATTTTAAAATTAGAAGAGCCTGGAGAAACGTGTTTGAAGTCTTAAAAGACTATGATGGCCAGCCTAGATTAATATACCCAACAAAACTATCTATAAATTGAAGGAGAAAGAAAAACTTCTTATGATATAAACAGACTAAAAAATTATATCCAAAAGAGCAAATATAGAGAAAATTTAGGGAGCAGTATTTTTGAGGTAAATATAAGAATAAGCATGGCAGAGAGAGTATAGAAAGAATACAAAGCTTATTAACACACAAATACCAGTGGGAAGACAAACAACAACACCAAAAATCACCAACACAATGACCATAATTAACACATGCATTTTCTTTAGCATTTAATGCATGCTCTTTCTTTTAATTGAATATTGTCTTCATTTACATTGCCAGTGGTAAAACTTTTCCCGATTTCCCCCCTCCCCAAACACCCCCAACCCCTCCTCCTACCCCTGCCTCCACCTATATGCCCCAGCTGACCCACTCCCACCTCTCCCCCCTCTCAATTTCCCTTTGTTGTGACATCTATTGAGCCTTCACCTCGCCAAGGACCACTCCTCCCACTGATGCCCAGCAAGGCATTCCTCTGCCACATTTTTGGCTGGAACCATGTGTACCCCTTGGTTGATGGTTCAGTCCCTGGGAGTCTTGGGGCATCTGGGAGGCCAAAAAAATTGTTCTTCCCATGGGGCTGTAAACCCCTTCAGCTCCTCCAGACTACCTTCCAGCTCCTCCATTGGGGACTCCATGCCCAGTCCAATAGTTGGTTGTTAGCATCTGCCTCTGTATTTGTAAGGCTCTGGCAGGGCCCCTCCAGAGACAACCATGGCATGCTCATTTTGGTATATGCTTCTTGTCGTAGTGTTGGGGTTTGGTGAGTATTTATAGGATGAATCCCCAGGTAGGGCAGTCCCTGGGTGGCCTTTCCTTCAGTCTCTGCTCTACACATTGTCTTCCTTATTGCTCCTGTGGGTATTTTGTTCCCTTTCTCAGAGGAACCAAAGCACCCTCACTTAAGTCCCCCTTCTTCTTGAGCTTCCTGTGCTGGGTGAATTGTAACTTGTTTATTTTGAGCTTTTGGGCTAACATCCGCTTATTAGTGAGTGCATACCATGTATGTTCTTTTGTGATTGGGTTACCTCACTCAGGATGACACTTTCTAGTTCCATCCATTTGCCTAAGAATTTCATGAATACATTGTTGGTAATAGCTGAATAGTACTCCATTGTGTATATATACCACAGTTTCTGTATCCATTTCTCTATTGAGGGAAATATGGGTTTTTTCCAGCTTCTGGCTATTATAAATAAGGCAGCTTTGAACATAGTGGAGCATCTGTCCTTCTTACATGTAAGAGTATCTTCTGGGTATATGCCCAGGAGTGGTATAACAGGGTCCTCAGGTAGTATAATGTCTAATTTTCTGAGGAATCACCAAACTGATTTCCAGAGTGATTTTACCAGCTTGCAATCCCACCAACAATGGAGAAGTGTTTTTTTCCCCACATCCTCTCCAGCATTCGCTGTCCCCTGAGTTTTTCATCCTAGCCATTCTGAGTGGTATAAGTGGATCTCAGTGTTGTTTTGATTTGCATTTCCCTGATAGCTAAGGATGCTGAACATTTCTTTAGGTGCTTTAGAGCCATTCAAGTTTCCTCAGTTGAGAATTCCCTGTTTAGTTCTGTACCCCATTTTTTTTTTTCATGTGAAGTGCATCTTCTGGACAGTTTTTTTTTTTTTTTTTTTTTTTTAGGATAATGAATTCTTTTTTTTTTATTGTATATATTCTATATTTACAATTCATTTCCCTTTTTCTGGTTCCCCACCCCCAAAGGTCCCACATGTCCTTTTCCCTCCCCCTGCTCCCGCATCCACCCCCTCCCACTTTACTGTTCTTGTACTCTCCCACAATGATGTTTTGGTCCATTCTAGCACCAGTGTCCACTCCTTTCTTCTTGTGAGACATCACTTGATATGTGATTTGTGTCTTTGGTGTTCTAAGCTTCTAGGCTAATATCCACTTATCAGTGACTGTATACCATGGGTATTCTTTTGGGACTGGGTCACCTCACTTAGTATGACATTCTCCAGCTCCATCCATTTCTCTAAGAATTTCATGAATTCATTGTTTCTAATGGCTGTATAGTACTCCATTGTGTATATATACCACATTTTTTGTATCCATTCTTCTGTTGAGGGACATCTGGGTTCTTTCCAGCTTCTGGCTATTATATATAAAGCTGCTATGAACATAGTGGAGCATGTATCCTTATTGCATGCTGGTGAATCTTCTGGGTATATTCCTAGGAGTGGTATGGCTGGGTCCTCCGGAAGTATCACGCCCAGTTTTCTGAGGAACCGCCATACTGATTTCCAGAGTGGTTGTACCAGCTTGCATTCCCACCAGCAGTGGAGGAGTGTTCCTCTTTCTCCACATCCTTGCCAACACCTGATGTCTTCTGAGTTTTTAATCTTAGCCATTCTGACTGGTGTGAGGTGAAATCTCAGGGTTGTTTTAATTTGCATTTCCCTAATGACTAGTGATGTTGAACATTTTTTAAGGTGTTTCTCAGCCATCCGAATTTCTTCAGGTGAAAAGACTCTGTTTAGCTCTGTACCCCATTTTTGGATAGGGTTATTTGGTTTTCTGGGGTCTAACCTCTTGAGTTCTTTGTATACATTGGAGATTAGCCCTCTGTCGGATGTGGGGTTGGTGAAGATTTTTTCCCAATTTGTTGGTTGCCGATTTATCCTTTTGACAGTGTCTTTTGCCTTACAGAAACTTTGTAGTTTTATGAGGTCCCATTTGTCTATTCTTGCTCTTAGAGCATAAGCAATTGGTGTTCTGTTCAGGAATTTTTCCCCTGAGCCAATGTCCTCAAGGGTCTTCCCCAGTTTCTTTTCTATTAGTTTTAGTGTGTCTGGTTTTATGTGGAGGTCTTTGATCCACTTGGAGTTGAGCTTAGTGCAAGGAGATAAGAGTGGATCAATTCTCATTCTTCTGCATGTTGACCTCCAGTTGAGCCAGCACCATCTGTTGAAAAGGCTATCTTTTTTCCACTGGATGTTTTCAGCTCCTTTGTCGAAGATCAATTGGCCATAGATGTGTGGGTTCAATTCTGGGTCTTCGATCCTATTCCATTGATCCGCTTCCCTGTCACTGAACCAATACCATGCAGTTTTTAATACCACTGCTCTGTAATATTGCTTGAGGTCCGGGATATTGATTCCCCCAGAAGTTCTTTTGCTGTTGATGATAGTTTTAGCTATTCTGGATTTTTTGTTATTCCAGATGAATTTGAGAATTGCTCTTTCTAGCTCTATGAAGAACTGAGTTGGGATTTTGATGGGAATTGCATTGAATCTGTATATTGCTTTGGGCAAGATTGCCATTTTGACTATATTAGTCCTGCCAACCCACGAGCATGGAAGATTTTCCCATTTTCTGATGTCTTCTTCAATTTCCCTCTTCAGAGACCTGAAGTTTTTGTCGTATAAATCTTTCACATGTTTGGTTAGCGTCACTCCAAGATACTTTATATCATTTGTGGCTATTGTGAAGGGTGTCATTTCCCTAATTTCTTTCTCGGCCTGCTTATCCTTCGCGTATAGGAAGGCTACTGATTTACTTGAGTTGATTTTATAGCCAGCCACTTTGCTGAAGTTGTTTATCAGTTGCAGGAGTTCTCTGGTGGAGGTTTTTGGGTAACTTAAGTAAACTATCATATCATCTGCGAATAGTGATAGTTTGACTTCTTCCTTTCCGATTTGTATCCCTTTGACTTCCCTCTGTTGTCGAATTGCTCTAGCTAGTACATCAAGTACTATATTGAAGAGATATGGCGAGAGGGGACAGCCTTGTCTAGTCCCTGATTTTAGAGGGATTGCTTCGAGTTTTTCTCCGTTTACCTTAATGTTGGCTACTGGTCTGCTGTATATTGCTTTTACTATGTTTAGATATGGGCCTTGAATTCCTGTTCTTTCTAGGACCTTTAGCATGAAAGGATGCTGAATTTTGTCAAATGCTTTTTCAGCATCTAATGAGATGACCATGTGGTTTTTTTCTTTGAGTTTGTTTATGTAGTGGATTACGTTGATGGATTTCCGTATATTGAACCATCCCTGCATCCCTGGGATGAAGCCAACTTGATCATGGTGAATGATCGTTTTGATGTGTTCTTGGATGCGGTTGGCAAGTATTTTGTTTAGTATTTTTGCATCGATATTCATAAGAGAAATTGGCCTGTAGTTCTCTTTCTTAGTTGGATCTTTGTGAGGTTTTGGTATCAGGGTAATTGTGGCTTCATAGAATGAGTTGGGTAGTGTTCCTTCAGTTTCTATTTTGTGGAATAATTTGAAGAGTATCGGTATCAGGACTTCTTTGAAGGTCTGATAGAATTCTGCACTAAAACCGTCTGGTCCTGTGCTCTTTTTGGTTGGAAGACTGTCTATGACCCCTTCTATTTCTTTGGGGGTTATGGGTCTGTTTAGACGATCTATTTGATCCTGGTTTAATTTTGGTATTTGGTAGCTGTCGAGGAAATTGTCCATTTCCTCCAGATTCTCCAGTTGTGTTGAGTATAGGTTTTTGTAGTAGGATCTGATGATTTTTTGAATTTCCTCAGTTTCTGTTGTTATATCTCCCTTTTCATTTCTAATTTTGTTAATTTGAATACTGTCTCTGTGCCCTTTAGTAAGTCTGGCTAGGGGTTTATCTATCTTGTTGATCTTCTCAAAGAACCAGCTCCTGGTTTTGTTGATTCTTTGTATGGTTCTTTTTGTTTCAACTTGATTGATTTCAGCCCTGAGTTTGATGATTTCCTGTCTTCTACTCCTCCTGGGTGAAATTGCTTCTTTTTGTTCCAGAGCTTTCAAGTGCGCCATTAAGTTGCTGGTATGTGCTCTCTCCTGTTTCTTTTTGGAGACACTCAGGGCTATGAGTTTTCCTCTAAGCACTGCTTTCATTGTGTCCCATAGATTTGGGTATGTTGTGCCTTCATTTTCATTAAGTTCTAAGAATTCTTTGATTTCTTTCTTTATTTCTTCCTGGACTAAGGTATCATTGAGTAGAATATTGTTCAGCCTCCAAGCGTATGGGGATTTTCTGTTGTTTTTGTTGCTATTGAAGAACACTCTTACTCCATGGTGATCTGATAAGAGGCATGGGATTAGTTCGATCTTTTTATATTTGTTGAGATCTGTCTTGTGTCCAATTATATGGTCGATTTTGGAGAAGGTACCATGAGGGGCTGAGAAAAAGGTATAGTCTTTTGCTTTAGGGTGAAATGTTCTATATATATCTGTTAAATCCAATTGCTCCAAAGTTTCGATGAGTTTCTCCGTGTCTCTGTTTAGTTTCTGTTTTCCTGGTCGGTCCACTGTAGATAGAGGAGTATTGAGGTCCCCCACAATCATTGTGTTAGGTGCAATGTGTGCTTTGAGCTTTAGTAAGGTTTCTTTTACAAATGAGGGTGCCCTTACATTTGGAGCGTAGATGTTTAGAATTGTGAGTTCCTCTTGGTGGATTCTTCCTTTGACTAGCAGGAAGTGACCTTCTGTGTCTCTTTTGATGACTTTGGGTTGAAAGTCAATTTTATCTGATATTAAAATGGCTATTCCAGCTTGCTTCCTGTGACCATTTGCTTGCAAAATTGTCTTCCATCCTTTTACTCTAAGGTAGTGTTTGTCTTTGACTCTGAGGTGTGTTTCCTGTAAGCAGCAAAATGTAGGGTCCTGTTTCCGTATCCAGTCTGTTAGTCTATGTCTTTTTATTGGGGAGTTGAGTCCATTGATGTTAAGAGATATTAAGGAATAGAGATTATTACTTCCTGACATTTTTGATGTTATTTTTGTTTTTGAGTAGTTATCTTCCTTTGAGTTTGATGGAAGAAGTTTACTGTCTTGCTTTTTCTTGGGTGCCATTTCCTTCCTTGTGTTGGAGTTTTCCTCCTATTATCCTTTGTAGAGCTGGGTTAGTGGAAAGATATTGTGTAAATTTGGTCCTGTCATGGAATATTTTGATTTCTCCATCTATGTTGATTGAGAGTTTTGCTGGGTATAGTAGTCTTGGCTGACATTTGTTTTCTCTTAGGGTTTGCATGATGTCTGCCCAGGCTCTTCTAGCTTTCATGGTTTCTGGAGAGAAGTCTGGTGTGATTCTGATAGGTCTTCCTTTATATGTTACTTGGCCCTTTTCTCTTACTGCCTTTAATATTCTTTCTTTGTTTAGTACATTTGGGGTTTTGATTATTATGTGACGGGAGTTGTTTCTGTTCTGGTCCAGTCTGTTTGGAGTTCTGTAGGCTTCTTGTACATTCATGGGCATCTCTCTCTTTAAGTTAGGAAAGTTTTCTTCCATAATTTTGTTAAAGATATTTGCTGGCCCTTTAAGTTGTATATCTTCACTCTCATCTATCCCTATAATCCTTAGGTTTGGTCTTCTCATTGTGTCCTGGATTTCCTGGATGTTTTGGGTTACAAGCCTTTTGGATTTTGCATTTTCTTTGACTGTGGAGTCAATGGTTACTATGTTATCTTCAGCATCGGAGATTCTTATTTCTATCTCTTGTATTCTGTTGTTTATGTTTGCATCTACGACCCCTGTTTTCTTCCCAAGGTTTTCTATCTCCAAGGTTGCCTCCTTTTGTGATTTCTTAGTTGTTTCTACCTCTGTGTTCAGATCTTGGATGGTTTTGCTCAGTTCCATCATTTGTTTGTTTGTGTTTTCATGTAATTCTTTAATATATTTTTGTGCTCCCTCTTTCATGACTTCTGCCTGTTGTTTCAAGTTCTCCTGCATTTCTTTAACTGATTTTCTCACTTCCTCTTTATTGGTTTCTGTCTGATGGCCCATATTCTCCTGGAGTTCTTTAAGTGTTTTTTGTGTTTGGATTGTAAGAGCTTCTACTCTATTGATGTTCCCCTGCATTTCTTTAAGAGATTTGTTTATGTCTTTTTTGTGTTCCTCTAGGAGCATCATGACCTGTGCTTTTATATCTAACTCTTGTTTTTCTGGTGTGCTGGGGTATCCTGGACTTGCTGTGGTTGGCGAATTGGGTTCAGATGGTGCCATATTGCCTTGATTTCTGTTAATAACGTTCCTACGTTTGCCTTTTGCCATCTCTTTATCTCTGGAGCTAGTTGGTCTTATTGTAGATGGCGCCCTGCTGAAAGCACAGCACGCCTGTCCCCAGGAGACAGATCCCTTCTGGCAGCTTGTCTGTGCTGGACTATGCTCGCTCTGAGTCCAGGTCCCTGACTCCAGCTGCTAGAGTGCCGAGCTGTGCCCCGAGGCGGCCCGGTGGCCCCTCACTGCTAGTCCGCTCAGAGAGCTGGTCCCGGCTGCTAGTCTGCACCCGCAGCTGATCTTTCTGTCTGTACCCCATTTTTTAATAGGGTTATTTGACTATCCGGAGACTAACTTCTTGAGTTCTTTGTATACATTGGATATTAGCCCTCTATTGGATGTAGGGTTAGTAAAGATCTTTTCTCAATTTGTTGGTTGCTGTTTTGTCCTATTGACTGTGTCCTTTGCCTTACAGAAGCTTTGCAATTTTATGAGGTCCCATTTGTCAATTCTTATTCTTAGAGCCCAAGCCATTGGTGTTCTGTCCAGAAACTTTTCCCCTGTGCCCATGTGCTCAAGATTTGTCCCCACTTTCTCCTCTATAAGCTCCAGTGTGTCCAGTTTTATGTGTAGATCCTTGGTCCACTTGGACTTGAGCTTTGTATGAGGAGATAAGAATGGGTCAATTTGCACTTTTCTGCATGCACACCTCCAGTTGATCCAGCACCATTTGTTAAAAATGCTGTCTTTTTTCCACTGGATGTTTTTAGCTCCTTTTTCAAATATCAAGTGACCGTATGTTTGTGGGTTCCTTTCTGGGTCATCAATTCTATTCCATTGATCTTCCTGCCTGTCTGCATACCAATACCAAACAGTTTTTATCACTATTGCTCTGTAATAGAGCTTGAGGTCAGGGATGGTGATTCCCCCAGAAGATCTTTTGTTGTGGAGAATAGTTTCTGCTATCCTGGGTTTTTGTTATTCCAGATGAATTTGAGAATTGCTCTTTCTAGATCTATGAAGAATTCATTTGGGATTTTGATGGGGATTGCATTGAATCTGTAGATTGCTTTTGGAAAGATGGGCTTTTTTACAATATTGATCCTGCTAATCCATGACCATGGGAGATATTTCCATCTTCTGAGATCTTTGATTTCTTTCTTCAGAGACTTAAAGTTCTTATCATATAGATCTTTAACTTGCTTTGTTAGAGTCACACCTAGGTATGAAATATTATTTGGGACTATAGTGAAGGGTGTCATTTCCCTAATTTCCTTCGACTCTTGTTTATCCTTTGAGTAGAGGAAGGTTACTGATTTGCTTGAGTTAATTTTATATCCAGCCACTTTGCTGATGTTGTTTATTAGCTTTAGGAGTTCTCTGGTGGATGTCTTGGGTCGCTTAAGTATACTATCATATCATCTGCAAATAGTCATATTTTGACTTCTTCCTTTCCAATTTGTATACCTTTAACCTCCTTTTGCTGCCTGATTGCTCTGGCTAGGTCTTCAAGTACTATATTGAATAGATAGAGTGGGCAGCCTTGTCTGGTTCAAGTCTCTTTCCATTTAGTTTGATGTTGGCTACCAGTTTGCAGTATATTGCTTTCAATATGTTTAGGTGTGGACCTTGGATTCCCCATCTCTCCAAGATTTTTATCATGAAGGGATGCTGGATTTTGTCAAAAGCCTTTTCAGCATCTAATGAAATGACCATGTGTTTTTTTCCTTTAGTTTGTTTATGTAGTGGATTACATTGACAGATTTCTGTATATTGAACCATTCTTGCATCCCTGGGATGAAGCCTAGCTGTTCATGGTGAATTATAGTTTTGATGCATTCTCAGATTCGGTTGGCCAGGATTTTGTTCAGTATTTTTGCATCAATGTTCATGAGGGAGATTGGTCTGAAGTTCTCCTTCCTTGTTTGGTCTTTGTTTGGTTTAGGTTTAAGCATTATTGTGGCTTCATAGAATGAGATGGGTAGTGTTCCTTGAGTTTTTATTTGGTGGAAAAGTTTGAAGAATATCGGTATCGGTATTAACTCTTCTTTGAAGATCTGATAGAATTCCCCGCTAAACCCATCTGGTCCTGAGCTTTTTTTTTTTTTTTTTAAATGGGAGACTATTAATGATTGCTCTTATTTCCTCAGGACTTATTTAGATGGTTTATCTGATCCTGTTTTAGCACTGGGACCTGGTATGTATCTAGAAAGTTGTCCATTTCATCCAGGTTTTTAAACTTTGTTGAGTATAAACTCTTGTAGTAGGATCTGATGATTTTTGAATTTCCACAGATTCTGTTGTTATATCTCCCTTTTCATTTCTGATTTTATTAACTTGGATACTGTCTCTGTGCCCTCCGGTTAGTCTGGTTAAGAGTTTATCTAACTTGTTGATTTTTTTCAAAGAACCAGCTCCTTGTTTGTTGATTCTTTGTATAGTTTTTTGTTTTGCTTTTTGTTTTTTGTTTCTGTTTGGTTGATTTTGGCCCTAAGTTTGATTATTTCCTGCAGTCTACTCATCTTGGCTGTATTTGCTTACTTTTGTTCTAAAGCTTTCAAATACACCGTCAAGCTGTTAGTGTAAGCTCTCTCTCCATTCTCTTTTTGGAGGCGCTCAGAGCTATGAGTTTTCCTCTTAGCACTGCTTTCATTGTGTTCCATAAATTTTGGTATGATGTGTATTCATTTTCATTAAATTCTAAATAGTCTTTAATTTCTTTCTTTATTTCTTCCTTGCCCAAGCTATCATTGTGAAGAACATTTTTCAAAGTTCATGTGTATGTGTGTTTTCTATTGCTTTTATTTGAGCTTAAGACTAGCCTTAGGCTGTGGTGATCTGGTAAGATACATGGGATAATTTCAACATTTCTGTATCTGTTGAGGCCTATGTTGTGACCAATTATATGGTCAATTTTGGAGAAGGTACCATGAGGTGCTGAGAAGAAGGTGTATTCTTTTGCTTTAGGGTGGAATGTTCTATAAATATCTGTTAGATCCATTTGGTTCATAACTTCAGTTAGTTTCACTGTATCTCTGTTTAGTTTCTGATTCCATGATTTGTTCATTTTTGACAGTGGGGTGTTGAGGTCTCCCATTATTATTGTGTGGGGTCCAATGAGTGCTTTGAGCTTTATTAAGTTTCTTTTGTGAATGTGGGTGCCCTTGTGTTCAGAGCATAGATGTTCAGAATTGAGAGTTCATCTTGGTAGACTTTTCCTTTGACCATTATGAAGTGTCCCTCCTTATCTTTTTAGACTACTTTTGGTTGAAAGTCAATTTTATCTGATATAAGAATGGCCACTCCAGCCTTAGGACCATTTGCTTGGAAAATTGCTTTCCAACCTTTGACTCTTAAATAGTGAAACTTTGTCACTGAGGTGGGTTTCTTGTATGCAGCCAAACGTTGGTTCCTATTTATGTATCCAGTCTGTTTGTCTATGTCTTTTTATAGGGGAATTGAGACCATTAACAAATGTATTTTAATGTCTTTTTAAATTTCAATTGCCTCAAATTTTTAACCAAAAGAAACTGAAAGGATAAAGGCTGCAGGCTGGAAAGGTCCTTAGCATCCTTTCCTGCCTCCCCTCTTGAGGAGAAGCTGAGGCAAGGGCGGACACTGCTGCTTCGGCCCGTATGTATGTATGCACATATGTGACACAGTGCGTAACCCTGGCGCCACCCTGTACGTGGCAGCCACACAGGCGGAAATGACTTAACCAGGTCCCATCTGGCCTCTGTGGGAGGCTGATTGGTTCTCAGAGTGCGTGGGCTTGGATGGTTTGAACTGATTGGCTTAGAAGCTATGGAGTGGCTTGTATAGGTGGGCTTTGCTGTAAATCTATAAAAACAGTCATGTTCCTGCACCCAGGGTTCACTGTCCTCTACCCCACGTGGGAGATGGCCATGGCCCCAGAGCTCTGGAATTAAAACATCTTGCTTTTTTGCATCAAGACTGTTTCTTCTGAGTGATTGGGGTGACTGTTTCCGAGGCATGGGGTGCTGGGGTGCCCCCGTTTTTCTTTCGGGTCTTACAGTTGGTGCATTGGCCGGGAAGTGCGGTCACCCCCACACACTCGAGAACCAACTTGGAGGTAAGGGGATCCCCTCTGAAACGTGTGTGCCAGCTGATGTCTTTGTCCTGAGTGTTTCGATGTGGCGCCGTGGTCTGTATGTGTGTGTGTGTCTTGGTTTTGGATTGCAACAGAGAGAGTGGATGTGGAATCCCACTCTGTGCAGCTGCCACTGTGGACCTTAAGGACACAAGGGCCATGGGAGGGGATTCCCTCGGGCCACAAGCTGCGACCCCAGAGGACACTCTGGGAAGTAGGGAACTCCAGGGACACTTGGAAGATTCCCATCTGGATGTTGGGGAGGACAGGGTATTTCTGAATTGGATAACTACACGCCCTCCCAGCCATCTGGTTTTCTGATCTGGTTCTGTTGAACGGGTACTGCAGTCTGTTTTCTGTCTGTCTCACTGTTTTGTCAAAAGCTTGACTGGTGCCGAGAGTTTGACTGGCAGTCGAAACTGCAGGGGTCTGGAGGACCCTGGAGAAGGCCGAGTAAGGCTCTTCTCTTCTCTGTATTTGGTTCCTGCAACGGGCAGGAACATTCAGTATCTGAAACTGGGTTAGTCTAGAGGCAAACTGTCTTAAATTTAGACGCCTGACGGTGGCAGGTTCAGGTTGTCCATGTGGTGATTGTTTCTCTGTGTTTTGTATATTGTCCTGTGTTCCCAGACTTAGACGACTGGTGAAACGACTGATAGGGATTTAGACCGACTGAAAAGCCCGCCATGCTAGGCTCTGTGGCGGCAAGACCAGGTCATGTGACTCAAGCCTGCCATGTTAAGGCTCTTTGGCGCCAAGATCAGGTCAGGTGACTCAAGCCTGCCATGTTAAGGCTGGCGGCAAGACCAGGTCATGTGACTCAAGCCCGCCATCTTAGAACAAAAAAAGAGATGAAATATTTGAGCTCTGAGGCCCCCTGGTGGGGGAAATAAGTTTTAACAAGACACTCAAAGTGGCGGATATGGGAGTTCTGAGTTTAAGTTACAGATGGCTTATTTCATTTATTTTAAATTGTTTAAATTATTATAATGGATATAATGTTAAGCTTTGTGGTTTTATTGTTCCTCTGGGAAAGAGGTCAAAATAAGGGAGACCTCCAGAAGACTCGATTATGAAACATTAAGCGAAAAATCTGTCTCAGTGATACTAAAATCTTGTTTTGTTATGTTCAAGGCATACATTCTTATTTGATACAGATTTTATTTTAATGCAAAAATCAAGGTTTTCATTGGTATAAATACTAAAAAATGTAAAAAAATTCAGGATTTACACCCAGTCCTTTCTTGCTGTTATTATTATAGATCTGAGATGTTTAAGCCTGTGAGTTTGGGGCCATACAAAAATATAAGGCTCTGAGTTTATTATTAGGGTGTTTCCTATGTTTTAATCAGAAACGGATGAAGATAGTTTAACAGAAAACAGCCCATGATACTTTACATAAATAGTTGGTTTTTAAAAATGTCAGAAGTGCATGTAATATGATGTTTAATGTTATTTTTGTTGTAGAGACTAGTCTGCTCTTGACAGCTTCCTTTTCTTGAAGAAACAACATGTGTAGAGTTGCTTCTGTTATGGAGAGAGAGACAGAGAGAGAGAGAGAGAGAGAGAGAGAGAGAGAGAGAGAGAGAGGAGATTGCCTCTCTTCATTTACAGACAAACTCAATGTGTCTATAGATTATTATATGACTTAATAATTCCTGATTCTTTGAGTCTGTCAGATGTTCTTGTGCCAGAAGGCTGAAGACCAATGCTCCAACATTATGAAGTATAAACTGTTCAGGTGTTTAGCAGTCTCTATCATTTGGCTAAGTCTTAGAAGCTGTGTTAAGCTTTCTATATATTTTCAGTTAATATTGGTCACTTTTGGATTTCTGATGGGGATAAAAACTGTTAGTCTCATAGTCAGCTCAAGCTCTTTAATATTGAGAAAGCTGACGTAGATTTAAATAAATGATTTTCAGGTGACATAAAATTCTTAGCCAAAACATAAGTCAGGTGTTAATTGTTATAGTCTTTTAAGATAGTAAAGACGACAAAGGTTCTGTTTGTCAGAGATTGAATGTTAGGCCTATCTTATAGTTTATAATTTACAAAATGATAATAGTATGCTCAATTTATAGTTAGAGAAGACCACAGAATGGAGCAGAAGATCTGAGACCACCTACCCTTATTCACAGTGACTCTCTCACTAAGGACATATTTCCCAAGAGACTGATTAATCTCTTTGAGACTGTTTTATTTGTAATACAGGAAGCCAGAAAAGAATACCCCCTCAGACGAAAGGTAAGAGGCACCTGAAGGACCAACACCAGACTCCATTGGCAGGTCTCAAGGGCATGGCAGCCCACAGATTTGACGAAGGTATGTGAGGTTAAGCAGGGACCAGATGAATCACTAGCAGCCTTTCTAGAGCAGCTCATAGAAGCATTTTGCAATATACCCTATGACCCCAGACTAGAAGGACTTTAGTTTGCTGAGAAAGTAAGTAGAGAGATTTGGTGCAGTTTATTTAAAAGGTCTATGGAGTGATTTGGTGGTACAGGTTGTTAGAAAAGTCTATAGAGAGATTTAGTATAGTTTGCTGAGACAGGGAGACAGAGAAGAAAGAGAAAAATGACAAAGAAAGCTACAGAAAATCCTGGCTAAAAGACAGAAAGGAATCAATGTGCATACTATATGGAGAGGCCACTGAGCCAGAGTGTGCCCTAACAAGCTGGGAGCAGGAATTCCCAGGTCTTGGGAGAAAAGCCCCCAAATGGCAAAGGTGTTATCCCCGGGTAAAGACAATGACTAGGGGAGATGGGTGTTCTCACCACCTCCCCCACCCCTGGATAACTGTGAGAGGGAAAGAGAAACCCACTCAGTTCTTGATGGACACAGGGGCATAACACTCGGCCTTCCAACCCAATGGCCCTGCTTCCAAGAAAAGATCTTGGGTCCAAGAAGCCACTGGCACCAAAATATGTTCATGGACTACCCGAAGAACAATGGACCTAGGGATGGGATGGGTAACCCATTCATTTAAGATCACCCCAGGATGCTTCTAAGCTCTCTGTTGGAGCAAGGCACACTCTCCAAAATGGCGAGGAGGACAGATATACTTCCTGTCTGACGGTCTGCAGCAACTGGCCCAAAAAGAAACTGACTCCTGCTGAAAGTCACTACAGGCAGGAGCAATTTTCTCCGTGAAGGACAGAGACAAGTAGGTGCTACTATGGTGGACAGCACAAATGGCATCTGGGTAGAAGAATCTTTATCCCCTGGCATGTCAATGCAGAAAGTGGGGCTAATTGCCCTTACCAAGACCTTGGAACTTGGAGACAGCAAGAAAATCAACATCCACATGGATAACAGGTATGCCTTTGCTACAGCCCATGTCTACAGGTGTATATGCCAAGAGGACTGCTCACACCAGAGGAAACCAACAGGAAATCTTGGACCTCTTAGATGCCCTAATGAAGCCAGCTACCGTGAGTATTACCCTCTGCCCAGGATGTCAAAAGGGAAAAGACTTAGTGGGCAATAGCCCGGCAGAGCAAACGGCTCCAAGGATGGATATATAGGAGCCTATACTGGCTGTGGGTCTGCAAGAGACACCGACTGAGAAATGGGACAAAATTAAGAGATAGCCTCACTTACAATATGCTGAAGAAAAAAAGGACTGAGATTGCTAGCCATCCAACCAGTTATTACCAAGGAAAGGTGCACACAAGAAGGGAGAATTATACTCCCCACAAAGTAAGCCAAGGACTCACCAGGCCAATTGCACAGATGAACTCATTTAAGGGAATAATAAAACAGTGTAAGGTATGCCAGCAAGTGAATGCTTATGCAGCAAAGAGTAAACAGGGCAAAAGACTTGGAAGAGAACAACCTAGAATATATAGAGGTTTTATAAAAGCTAAGGCAGGAAAGTATGGTTATGAATATCTTCTAGCACTTGTAGATACTTAATCTAGATGGGTTGAGACTTCCCCTAGCAAGCAGGAAACAGCAGCCAGGGTTAAAAGAAATTTTTCCAAGTTTCAGAGTGCCCAAGGTAATTGGATCAGACAATGGTTCTGTTTTGTTTCTAAGGTAAGTCAGAAATTGACAGATATTGGGGACTAATTGGAAATGGTATTGGATATACTGTCCCCAGGGCTCAAGACAGCTAGAGAAAATAAACAAAACCCTATGAGAGAGCTTAACTGAATTGACCTTGGAGACTGGCTTATGCTGGGTGGTGCCTCTCCCCTTGCTTTTGAATAGTCCTTGCCATTTTAGCCTGACCCCCCTGGAGATCCTCTTTGTTACCCCAATTTCTTTGTCATCCACTGGGTCCTCCCAGGAGGTGTACCACAACATGAGATTTGGCTCAAACTGTCTACTTTAATGCTCCAGGAATGTCAGAGACTCCTCACTGATTCCACAGGTTACTGGATCTGTGAAAGAAGGCTTCAGGAACAGTTGCTGGAACCCTGGTGAAAGAGACCCTCACCAAATTGATCACAGAGACGGGACCTTTGCTCTCAAGGCTCAAGGTGCTCCAGTGGATGAGACATCGAGATCTGGGAGGCCTACTCAGGAGAAGGAGATCCGCAAGTCCCACATCACCTCCAAGTTGGAGATATGGTCTACGTTAGATGCCACCACGTGGGAAACTTTAAGGCTCGGTGGAAAGACCCTTATCTTGTACTCTTGACTACCCTGTTTTCTGCCCTGATAGGACCCCTAATGATAATGCTCCTGTTCCTTACAGTTAGACCTTATATAATTAATAGGTTAGTTGCCTTCATCAGGGAACAGGTGAGTGCAGTCCAGATTATGGTACTTAATCTGGCAGCAGTATAAGAGCCTTCCGAGCCAAGAGGAGGCTGACCTTTAATTCTCCTAGTTCTAAGATTAGAACTATTAACAAGACAAGAAGTGGGGGATGAAAGGATAAAGGCTGCAGGCTGGAAAGATCCCTAGCATCCTTTCCTGCCTCCCCTCCTGCGGAGAAGCTGAGGCAAGGGCGGACACTGCTGCATCCCGTACATATGTACGTATGTGACGCTGTGCGTAACCCTGGCGCGACCCTGTGCATGGTAGCCACACAGGCAGAAATGACGTAACCAGGTCCCATCTGGCCTCTGTGGGAGGCTGATTGGTTCTCAGAGAGCGCGGGCTTGGATGGTTTGAACTGATTGGCTTAGAAGCTATGGAGTGGCTTGTATAGGCGGGCTTTGCTGTAAATCTATAAAAACAGTCATGTTCCTGCACCCAGGGTTCACTGTCCCACGTGGGAGATGGCCGTGGCCCCAGAGCTCTGGAATTAAAACCTCTTGCTTTTTAGCATCAAGACTCTTTCTTGTGAGTGATTGGGGTGACCGTTTCTGAGGCGTGGGGTGCTGGGGTGCCCCCGTTTTTCTTTTGGGTCTTACAAAACATGCTGACCGAATGAATGAATGAAGAAATAAAATCCATCTATCTGTTGTAGATGTTACTATTATAAACATATATTCTGGGGTGCTGAATTTTGTAAAAAAAAAAAAAGTACTGTTGGATTTAAAGACAAAGATTAACACTAACCCATTAATATTCGGTGATTTTTAATATTCCACTTTCTATAATAGAGAGGTCATCTGGCCCATGTGAATAAAAATTAAATAGAAAAACATCAGAACTAGTTGTGACCATATATCAGACTTAATAAATAGGTAGAAAATATTACATGAAGCACCAAATAATACACCTCCTACCCTGCAGCACACAGAAATTTTTATATAAACAGACAAAATCCCGGGACACAAAACAACTCTTTTATGAATTCACAGAGATTGGAATAACTCCTTGTATATATAATAAACTGAAACTTGACAGAAAAGAAATCCCTAGCAAATACACACACTCATGGAGATTAAATACCTCATTACTGAAGGATAAATAGGTCAAAGGAGAAATTAAAGAGGAAATTAGAAAATTCCTGAGACTAAATAAAAATGAAACTATAATATAGCAAAATCTCTCAGAAACACTGAAAGCAGTCCTATGGGGATAAAGTTATAGCTCGAATGTGCCTAAATTAAAAAGTCAGAAAGAACACAAATAAATGACTTAATGATGCTATGCAAAAATTTAGAAAAAACATTTTAAACTATTTCAATTCCAGTAGACAGCAAGAAATAATAACAAGCAGAGAAGAAGTTAAGATAATAGAAACAACGAAAATAACACAAGAAATCAATGAATCTAAGAGCTGGTGCTTTGTGAAGAGAAACTAGAATAACAGATCCTTAGAACCATGAATCAAAAGAAAAAGAGAGCACAAACCAACAGAATCAAATAGTACTGGGGACAAATTATAGCAGTCACCAAATAAATTAAGCATACTATAAGGGGATATTTTTAAAACATATTCCATAAAGCTAGAAAAACTCAAAGAAATGGATGAATTTCTAGATTCATCCAATCCACAAAAACGAAACCAAGTTCACAATCTAAAGAGATTTTGGTTGAATAAGAATGGCCTCCATGGTCTCATATTTGAATAAGGTTAGGGAGTGGGGTTAGGCAGTGTGGCATTGTTGGAGCAGGTGTGTCTTTGTTGGAGGAAGTGTGTCACTGGGTGGTGGGCTCTGGGGTTTTAAATGCCCAAGCCAGTGAATCACTTTCTTCCTGTTGCCTACAGATCAGGATTAGATCTCTCAGCTCCTTTTTCCACACCTGTGTGCCACCATGCTTCCTGCCATAATGACAGTGGACTGAATCTCACAATTAAATGTTTTTCTTTATAATAATTGCAATGTGGTCTTAGTGTCTTTTCACAGCAATAGAAACAAACACCCATAAGAAACGATAAAATTGAAATAGTAATAAAAGCCTCCCAGCTAATAGAATTGAAGCCACAGCAGAATTCTACTAGTCATTCAAAGATCTATAACCAACCAATCCTTAAACCATTTCAAATCAAACAGAAATGAAATGGAAGGAATATTCCCAAACCCCTTCTATGATGCCAATATCACTTTAATAATAAAAAACAGGTAAAAACACAAGAAAACTGCAAACCTATATCCTTGATTAGCATAGTATAAAAAGTATTCAGTAAAATATGTGCAAACAGAAAACAGACATATATCAAAAAGATTATTCACCATGACTAAGTTAGTGTTTTTCATGAAATGTAGGAATGGTTTGACATAGGCAAGACAATAAATGTAAAAAAAAATAAATAAATAAAGACTTAAAGAAAAAAATCACATGTTCATCTTAATAGAAACAGAAAAAGCCTGTAACAAAATTCAACATACTTTTATGTAAAAAGCTTAAGAGAATGTAGAGCTAGAGTAAGCATACTTTAACACAATCAAATCAGTATATAGGAAACCCATAGTCAACATCAACCTAATGCAGAAAAGCCCTCAGCAGCCCGGCTGAAGTCAGGAATGAGACAGGGATGTTCACTATCCCCACTCCTTTTCAAAACTGTCCTTGAGGTACTATCTGAAGAAATAAGGCAAGAGAAGGCAATCAAAAGGATACAAATAGGGAAATAAAAAGTCAAGTTATCCTTGTTTGTAGATAACATGATGGTATACATTAGAGATCTCAAAAACTCTACCAGAAAACTTCTACAAATAATGTCAGCAATGTGGCAGAATACAGAATCCACTTGTACAAATCAATAACTTATCTATACACCAACACTAAACATTCAGAGAAGGATGTCATAAATGTGCCCATTCACAATACTTAAAATATCTAGGAATAAACCTCACCAAGCTTATTAGTCGGTGTTCTCTAGAGTAGCAGATTTTATAGAAACACACAAAGGAGATTTATTAGAGCAGCATATAGCTAGTTCAGTCATGTCTGTGTCCTAATGGAAAGTTCAAGAATCCAACAGTTGTTGGTGCAGGATCGTGGATGTGTCAGCCAGTCTGAAGGAATCACAAAAACGTGGTCCTTGATACCAGTGTAGGAATGGAGAGTACAAGAGCAAGCAGCCTCAAAGTGAAATCTTTCTTCTTCTGTGTTCTTTATTTAGGCTTCCAATATAAATCATGTTCCAGATATAGGGTGGGTCTTGTGACCTCAACAGTCCCAGATTGAATATGGCTCTTCATGTATTAAGTGATTCGATCAAGAAAAATCTCTATTGGGTGTCCAGGTGCTTAGATATAGTTAATTCCAGATATAGTTTAGTAATCAAGAAAGTGAAGGACCTCTGCAATGAAAATGATAAACCTCTGAAGAAAGAGATTGAAAGGCATTAGAAAATGGGGAGACATCCCATGCACATGGATTGGTGGAATTAATATTGTAAATATGCAGTTTCACCTAGCTACTTGTATATTCAATGCAATCATAACTAAAGTCCCCACTTCATTAATCACAGAAATAGAAAAAACTGTGCTAAAATTTGCTGGGAACCACAAGAATCTCTGGAAAACCAAAACTATCCTGAGCAAAAAGAACAATGTGGGAGGGATTACCATCCTAGATCTGTTATATTAAAGAGTCATTGTAATAAGAACGATATGGTACTGGCACCAAAAACAGACACATAGGCCAATGAAAATAAACAGAAGACCTAAACATGGCTACATGTAACTTCAGCCATGTAATATTTGACATAGTTGACAAAAACATACACTGGGGAAAATGACACTGGGAAAACTGATGTCCACATACAGAAAAATGAAATTAGACCTGAATATATTACCTTGCTCAAAAACTTAACTCTAAAAGGATGAACAACTTAAACATGAAACACTGAAACCACTAGAAGAAAATATAGGTAGTGCCCTGTGTGGTATAGGTATAGAAAAAAACACTCTGAACGGGGTTCCATTTGTCCAAGAATTAAGGCCAACTGTTGACAAGTAAGATTTCATAAAACTAAAGATTCTGTGCTGCTAAAGAACAGTCAACTGGATGAAGAGTACGCCCACAACTGGGGAAGAATTTTTTCCAGCTATACATCTGACAGAGGATTAACATCTAGCATATATAAAGAACTCAAGAAACAATGTTTTTTTTTTGTTTTTTTTTTTAACTGAGTCATTTAAAAAATGAGCCTGAGAATTTCCCAAAAGAAGAAATAAAAATGGCTAAAAAAAATTAACTTAAAAAAGTTCATTTTTGTAGAAATTATAGAAGTGCAAATCAAAAAAAAAATTGAAATTTTATCTTACCACAAAAACCCGTCACCACCAACAAAAAACGCTGACAACAAATACTGGAGTGGGGTTGAGAGAAAGGGAGCCCTAATTTACTGTTGTGAGGATAGTAAACTGATGGAGCCAGTATGGAAATCACTGTGGAGAACCTTCAAAAGCTAAAAAAATAAGTCTACCATATGACTCAGCTACACCACTCTGTGGCATTTGGTCAAAGAACTGACGTCTTACCCCACAGATACTTGCTTAGCCATGTTCATTCCTCTCCCTGTACAATACCCAGGAAGTGGAAATGCCCTAAAATGTTTTTCAACTGAAGAATGGGTAATGAAAACATGGTGCATATACACTATGAGAAACTATTCAGTTGTAATGAAAAATGCAATCATGAACTTTGCAGGTAAATGGATGGAACTAAGATCATATTTGAGTGAGGTAATCCAGTCCCAGAAGGAAAAAACATTACATGTTCTCTCTCATCAGAGGTTTCTAGCTCTAAATCTTCTAATATAAACACATATCCTAGAGTAACTCCAGAAAGCAGGGAATTAAAAGTGGACCATTGCTGGGACAGCAGGGTTGATGAGCAATGAAGACAGGAATCACGGTATACAAGAGACCTGACTAGGGAAATGGAAAAGGGAAGGGGTACTCATTAGAGCAGAGGGAGAGACATGGGGGGAGGAAGGTATAATAGTAACAACAACAGCAAAAAAAAAAAAAAAAAAAAACCTCCTTAAGAATCATATTATTATTTAGTAAGGATGTTTAAAAAAACATAAGGATCATATTATTTATCTAAAAAAACTATATAATTCTGTTTATAAATATACAATACAGCTTAAATTAATTTTCCTTAGGTGGTCACTGCTTCCTTTAAGAGACAAAGATTACCAAAAAACAAAACAAAACAGAACAGAACAACAAATTAAACAAACAAAAATCCCAGTTCCATGCATGAGAAGCCCTCTTTTGAGTTTTTAGTCAAAGCTATCCATGAGACATTCAAATCATGCAGCCTATTGCTAATACTTTTGGTTGTTCCCAAGAGGCCAAAGGTAAATTCCTATTCATAAAGATACCATGCACTTTAGATACAGAAGTTAGAGTCCCCTGAATGAAAAAAAAAAAAAAAGACTACTTCCTGAGGTATCAGAAGGTGTCATGCAAGCTTCCAAAGAAGGGAAGCCACCAACAGTCCAATTTAGCTATGACACCTATGGACCATAACAGAGACTAGCAAGGCACATAACCCTAAAGGTATACTAGTGACGTGCAGTAACCAATAGCCCTCTGATTGGACTTACAATCCATTCAACAACAACAAAATCATGCCTGAAACCTAACTACCCAGGGCTAGTGATGTCCCGGGTCTTGGAGAGGAGCCTACAACTTTTACTTTAATAAACTAACACAATCTTTAATTACATTCAGGAAACCTCTCTTCCAAGCAAAGTGAGACCATTAAAAAACAAAACAAAACAAAACAAAACAAAAAACCAAACGACACCTGCTCAAAATGCAGAGTTATGAAGTCCAGTTACGACTGATATAGCTATAACACAAATTCTACACCTAAACCTTGGGGACCATTGTGGAAGAAGGGTTAGAAAGAGTATAAGAGCTACGGGATCAGGGAGTTTGTTAAGATCATCTCTCAATGAAGTCAGAAACTACATCCATGAAGTCTCACCAACATGACTACCTAAACGCGAACTGAACAAGGAACAAAGAACATCAATAGAAAAAAAAAAAAAAGACATCAATAGAGATGCTAATGTGGACAGAGAAAGCCCAGGAGGCTTCAGTCTTAAAGAACTGAAGGCATCTTAGGAATGCTTGGAGTAGCAGAAATAGTCTCCTCTATGGAAGATCACATCAATAGGTTATCCAATACCCAATAGTTAGCCCAGACAACATACACATGATCAATATTATACAGACTAATTAAGATTTTATATGTATATACTGTTAGCATTCTGTCTAAGCTCCACCCCACCATTACCTGGCAACAGCCAAGTAGGCCTGGTCCACTATAAAAGGGGCTGTTTGCCCCCTCCTTTCTCTCTTACTGCTGTTTCCTGCTAGCCATTCTCTTGTCCTCTTGGGCTCTTCTTTCTCCCCCTTCCCTTCTCTCTCTCCACCTGGTCATGGGCATCCTCTACTTCTCTACTTCCTCTCTCTGCCTTTCTCTGCCTCTACTACCCTCTTAGCTCTCCTCCCCAAGCCCTAAGTAAACTCTAGTCTATGCTATACTGTCATACAGCTGGTCCCTCAGGGGCAAGGGATGCCTTGGCAAGGGTCCACTGAGGCATCTCCTTCCCCCACACCTCACCACACTCTCATAGAACATACCTTAATAGCTCTTTATCTTTTTATAATCACAACACTGGTTCCGTGACTCGGATACACATATATGCATGTTATAACACTGAAAAGGAGGCCATGGATATGAAAGAGAACAAGAAAATGAATATGAGAAGGGTTGGAGGTAGGAAAAGGAAGAAATGATGCAATTATATCATAATTTCAAAAATGGAAAATAAGAGTAACAGAATGGGAAAAAAAGAAAAAAGCAAAAGAAAAACAAGAAAAAAAAAGCCCCCCCTTCTCCCTTTTGATTTTTCTTTTTAACAGAAAAGACATCAAAGTTCAGGTGACAAATCCTGTCTTTTTGCCCTGAAGCAGTCCTGGGTCATTCACAGCCAACACATAATTAAGTGAATGTCATTTACATATGCGAACCACCCAGGCTCCTCTTAGTTCATTCTCTTTTGTTTTTCATTCTCTTTTGTTTTCTCTTCAGTCTTTGATTCAACTTCAAATGAACTACAGGTTTTTTGTTTTTTGTTTTTTTTTAAACTCTGCCAAGTCAAATTTGCTGTTGAACCCACTGGTGAATTTTCTGTTCCATCATTGGATTTCCATCCTCAGAATTTATTCGGTTCCTTTTGACAGTCCCCATCTTTCCATCAATCTTCTGTTCATACGTGTTTTAACTTCCATAGTTTTATTGTGCTCCTTTGGGCTGTTTTTTCTGCCCTTTTTTTGTGCCTTGTGATTCTTTTGAAGACCTGTTTATTTGAAAACAGATACGCAGCAACTATGTGTGAGGGAAGGTTTTACCAAGTCAAGCCTACAGTTCTAGGATCCCTCTAGCCTTTCCTGAGGATGAAGTTTTTCCTAGGGTTGAGTGTAACTTTTTCTGTCAGTTTTAATTCCTTAAGCTGCTTACCTTTGCTTCATTTAGAAACCTGTAATCTGTGCTTTGCCTGCTGTCTGCCTGAGGAACTACAATCTAACGTGCTGTGGTCGGAGGGTACATTCTCAGCAGCTTTCAGACAAAGCTGCTTGTCGCATCAGCAGTGCATCCAGCGCTTGTCGGTGGTCTATTAGTGGTCCACATCAGGTGGGACAGATGAAGTCCTTCTGGCAGTCTCCAGGCTAACCTGGACTTCAGATACACGCTTCATTCACCTCTTCATCTCTGACTTGAGAAAAGATCTCTGATGAGGGAGATTTCCTCTGAGTGGCAATGTGCTGGGTTGGATATTGGGAGAGATATGGGTAGGTGCACACAATACCAGGGATTTCCCTCTCCAATTTTTCTAGAAATATTTGTTTTATTCTTTTTTTTTTTCCGAGACAAGGTTTCTCTGTATAGCCCCGGCTGTCCTGGAACTCACTCCGTAGACCAGGCTGGCCTCAGAACTCAGAAATCTGCGTGTCTCTACCTCCCAAGTGCTGGGATTAAAGGCATGCGCCGCTGCCGCCACCGCCACCACCACTCTGCTTGTTTTATTCTTGTCTAGGTATCTTAATTAGTTAACCTGTACAAGACTGAAGGTTCTTATTCCTATATCTTGTTGATAGTCACATTAACATTTTTTTCAGGTTTTGGGTTTTTTTTTCATTTTTTTATTGGATATATTCTATATTTACATTTCATTTCCCTTTTTCTGGTTCCCCGCCCACCAAAGGTCCCACATGCCCCCCCCCCTCTCATCCACCCCTTCCCACTTCCCTGTTCTGGTATTTCCCTACACTGATGCTTTGATCCTTTCCAGCACCAGTGGTCCACTCCTTTCTTCTTGTCAGACATCATTTTACCAAATGATTTGTATTTGAATTGTGCCTTTGGTGTCCCAAGATTCTAGGCTAATATCCACTTATCAGTGAGTGCATACCATGGGTATTCTTTTGAGACTGGGTTACCTCACTTAGTATGATGTTCTCCAGCTCCATCCATTTCTCTAAGAATTTCATGAATTCATTGTTTCTAATGGCTGAATAGTATTCCATTGTGTATATATACCACATTTTTTTGTATCCATTCCTCCGTTGAGGGACATCTGGGTTCTTTCCAGCTTCTGGCTATTATATATAAGGCTGCTATGAACATAGTGGAGCATGTATCCTTATTGCATGCTGGGGAATCTTCTGGGTATATTCCCAGGAGTGGTATGACTGGGTCCTCTGGAAGTATCACGCCCAGTTTTCTGAGGAACCGCCAGACTGATTTCCAGAGTGGTTGTACCAGCTTGCAGTCCCACCAGCAGTGGAGGAGTGTTCCTCTTTCTCCACATCCTTGCCAACACCTGATGTCTCCTGAGTTTTTAATCTTAGCCATTCTGACTGATGTGAGGTGAAATCTCAGGGTTGTTTTGATTTGCATTTCTCTAATGACTAATGATGTTGAACATTTTTTAAGGTGTTTCTCAGCCATCCGAATTTCTTCAGGTGAAAAATCTTTGTTTAGCTCTGTACCCCATTTTTGGATGGGGTTATTTGGTTTTCTGGTGTCTAACTTCTTGAGTTCTTTGTATACATTGAATATTAGCCTTCTGTCAGATGTAGGGTTGGTGAAGATCTTTTCCCAATTTGTTGGTTGCCAAATTGTCCTTTTGATAGTGTCTTTTGCCTTACAGAAACTTTGTACTTTTATAAGGGCACATTAACATTTTGATGTCTGATTTCTATATTTTTAAAAAAATATTTTAAAGTACCCACTATACAAACTTTTTTATGCAAAATTTTTTCTATTCAGGTAATATATTTTGATCACATTTCCCCTCCCTCAAAGTGACTAGTATGAGATCACCCTAATTTTTTTTTTATGAAGACACTGATTGTTATGAACTTTCCTACTAGTATTGCTTTCACTGTGTCCCATAAGTTTGGGTATGTTGTGAATTTGTTTTCATTTTATTCTAGGAAGACTTTAATTTCTATCTTGACACAATTTTACTCAGTAGAGTGTTGTTCAGTTTCCATGTGTTTTTTTGTTGTTCTTAACGTCTATCTTTTATCTATTGTGGTCTGATAGGATTGAGGGGGTTACTTGCTTTGTGAGTGATTATGTGATCAGTTTTTGAGAAGGTTACTTGAGGTGCTGAGAAGAAGGTATGTTCTTTTGTGTTTGGGTGAAATGTTCTGTAGATATCAGGTCCATTTGATTTATAATGTTTGTTAACTCCGTTATTTCTCAGGTTAGTTTTTCTCTGGATGACTGGTCCATTGGTGAGAGTTAGGTATGGAAATCTCCCACTAGTAATGTGTGAGGTTCAACATATGATTTAAACTTTAGTGATTTGCCTTTTACAGATGTGGGTACCCTTGCGTTTGGGACATAGATGTGCAGAATTGAGATGCAGTCTTGGAGGATTTTTCCTTTGATTGAATTTGAAGACTGTCTTGTTAGACACTAGAATAGCTGTACCAGATTGCTTCTTGGCTCCAATTGCTTAAAAAATCTTTTTCTAACCTGTGGGGCAGTGGACTGTGCCATCAAACAGAAGACTGCTAAGGTTGAGGGGACTTAGAAACCCCGGTACCCTCATACCCGAGGACAGTAGATGAGTCATCTACTCCACACCACGTTCCTATCCTGGAACGTGTGACCACAACACCACATGGAGAGGACCGTAGCAATCAATTTTATAGGACCAGTGCCTGAATCCCCTCCACATGCAGATGAGGCATCCCTAGCAACTCAGACCAGGCCAATAGAAAACATCTGTTCTTAGACCCCAACCCACCCTAAAATGTATATAAGACCCTGTCCACAAGGAATAAAGCATGAGTTATTTCATCAAAGACCACCTGAGAACATCTGTTGTACAGAGCTGCAACACCTTGGGGAAGAGCAATTCTCTCCCAAAGCTTTTGCTTCTGGGAGCTGAGCGAGACATCTGTAATCACCTCCTGCTCAGTGGCCCCCAACCTTGACTCCTGTTGAACGCACCTACTCTTCCCACTCCCCATGCACAGTCTACCTGCTGTATAGTATCTCACTGCACCAAGACAGCTGTCCAGGTCCTTCTGGCTTTTAGAGTAACTGGTAAGAAGTCATGTGAAATTCTAGTAGGTCTGCCTTTATATGCTACTTGGCCTTTTCCCCTTTCAGCTTTTAATTGCCACAGACAATCAAAGACTGACTTCCCCTCCCCATTTGGAGTGTGGAACTCTTTGGCCACTCTGGCTGGGCCAGAGCCCTTCAGATGTCTGCAGACTGTGTCAGGTGGTACACAGACCAGCACCAACCCTTTACTCTTAGGTAATGTCTATCTTTGATGTTGAGGTATGTTTCTTTATGCAGCAGTGTGGATCCTGTTTTCATATCCACTCTGTCGGCGTGTGCCTTTTCATTGGGTAATTGAGTCCATTGATGTTGGGAGATATAATGATCAATGATTGTTGATTACTGTTATTTTGTTGTTGGTAGTGGTAGTGTGTGTGTGTGTGTGTGTGGTGTGTGTGTGTGTATGTGTGTGTGTGTGTGTGTGTGTGTGTGTGTGTGTCTTTTATTTTTGCTTGATTTTTTTTTCATTACCCATGTTTTCATGGGTGTGGTTAACCTCTTTGGTTTAGAGTTTTCTTTCTAGTGATTTCTGTGGGGTTGTATTTGTAGATAAACATTGTTTAAATTTTACTTTGTCATGAAATATCTTGTTTCCTTCAACTATGATGATTGAAAGTTATGTTAGGTATAGTATTCTGTACTGTCAGACAGAGTCTGTAAGACAGCTGTCCAGGCCCTTCTGGCTTTTAGAGTAACTGGTAAGAAATCATATGAAGTTCTAGTAGGTATGCCTTTATATGCTACTTGGCCTTTTCCCCTTTCAGCTTTTAATATTATTATTTGACGTTGTTGTTCTATAAGTTTAGTGTTTTGATTATTATGTGCCAAACTAACTTAATTATTTTGTCCAATCTGTTTAGTGTTCTGTAAGCTTCGTATACCTTTGTAGGGATGTCATTCTTTAGATTAGGAAACTTTTTTCTATGATTTTGTTTAAAATATTTTCTGGGTATTTGAGCTGGGATTTTTCTCCTTCTTTTATTCCTATTTTTCTTAGGTTTGGTCTTTTCATAGTGTCCCTGGATGTGTTAGGATTCTTCTAGATTTAACATTTTCTTTCATTGATGAATCTTTTTGTAGATGTAATTGTATATATTACAATTGTAATAGTATATACATTTATATACTATAATTGTAGAAAAAATAAGTTCTATCATATTTTTCAATGCCTGAGACTTTTCTCTTCTTTCTCTTGTAATCTGTTGGTGATGTAGTTACTATTTGCTTACCTAGATTCTTCTTTTCCAGAAAACCCTCAGTTTGTGTTGTCTTTATTGATCCTATTTCCAATATCAGGTTTTGAACAATTTCTGCCTGCCTTGGTGTCTTTTTGACAAGCTGGCTCATTAGTGTAGCAGCCTTTGTTCTTTTATGTCCTTGAAGCCCCTCACACAATCCATATTGTGAGAAATTATATATTCTTGAACTCAGGATTTTAGAGTTCTTTTCCACAGCCTTAAGGGCTGTCCTGAAGAGCACAGTGTTCCCCACCTTGCTGAGGAACACCCACACACCCTCGCCTCCTGGACTTGATGATGTTTCTAATTATCATAGAGTCATTGACCTTGGCAGGAAAAATATTTTCTTATGGAGGAATGTAAAATAAATTATGTCCATTATTATACAAACAAGCCTTCTGCCTAGCAACTGTCATCTGTGGAGGCCCACACCCTGCTAGCTCTGCTCCAGGGGCGGGAGGGAACTATATCAGGCCATCCCTTCTGTTTGGCAGAACTTGGCAACATGCTTTCTAGTTTGTTGCTGTTTCGATTAGGACCATGTTTAACATGCTTGTACATGACACTTGGTTTGTTCACATATTTCTTTAAGATAACTTTATCTATTTTTATTGTTCACTTTGATTACCTGATAAAGAACACTGATCAGTTCTGAGACAAGTTTTCACATTATCTATGAAGCCCATTAAGGTGCTTCTCTTAGGCTGAAGAAGTAACAATGACCTGAGTGAGACAGTGACTGAGATGGCATTCTACTAACTAGTTCTCAAAACAGTCAGTTGTGTATGTTCATGTAGTTCAGATACTTTGGGCTGTGATTTTTATTTATTTTATTTATTATTTTTTATCACATATTTAAAATTAAATGGAGAAGAATTTGGATTATCAGAGAGAAATCCTGCTCTCATCTTAGTCTGAACAGTTGTGAAACAGGTCAGCCACTTTAGTTCATTAATGTAACCATGTCTTTTTTTATTTTTATTTATTTATTTTTTTGGTTTTTTTCAAGACAGGGTTTCTCTGTGTAGCCCTGGCTGTCCTGGAACTCACTCTGTAGACCAGGATGGCCTCAAACTCAGATATCTGCCTGCCTCTGCCTCCCAAGTGCTGGGATTAAAGGCGTGTGCCACCACTGCCCGGCTTCATGTCATTTTTTTTTAACCTCAAATTTCTTACTTGATTTTTTTTTTAAATTTTTATTTTCTATATTCTATGTTTACATTCCAAAGGCTTTCCCCTTTCCCAGTCCCCCCCCACCATACATCCCATAGTTCCTCTCCCCCCAACTATTCCCCAATCATTCCCCCTCCCCCCACGGTTTCTTTACAAATCTGGATCCAATCTTTACAGGCCCAGGGTCCTCTCCTTTCTTCTTCTTGGGAATCATTTGACTTGCTAATTGTGCCTTGAGTATTTAAGGCTTCTGGGCTCATTAATATCCACTTATCAGTGATTGCATTTCATGTGTATTCTTTTGTGATTGGGTTAACTCACTCAGGATGATATTTTCCAGGTCTAACCATTTACCTACAAATTGCATGAATTCATTATTTTTAATTGCTGAGTAGCATTCCATTGTATAAATATACCACATTTTCTGTATCCATTCCTCCTTTGAGGGATATTTGGGATCCCTCCAATTTCTGGCTATTATAAACAAGGCTGCTATAAACATAGTGGAGCATGTGTCTTTACTGTATGCAGGGGAATCCTCTGGGTATATGCCCAGGAGTGGTATGCCAGGGTCCTCTGGAAGTGACATGCTCAATTTTCTGAGGAATCGCCAAACTGATTTCCAGAGCGGTTTACCATTTTGCAATCCCACCAACAGTGGAGGAGTGTTCCTCTTCCTCTAAATCCTCGCCAGCACTTGTTGTCTCTTGAGTTTTTTTTTTTATTTTTTTTTAAATTTTTTTTATTGTATATATTCTATATTTACAATTCATTTCCCTTTTTCTGGTTCCCCACCCCCAAAGGTCCCACATGTCCTTTTCCCTCCCCCTGCTCCCTCATCCACCCCCTCCCACTTTACTGTTCTTGTACTCTCCCACAATGATGTTTTGGTCCATTCTAGTACCAGTGTCCACTCCTTTCTTCTTGTGAGACATCACTTGATATGTGATTTGTGTCTTTGGTGTTCCAAGCTTCTAGGCTAATATCCACTTATCAGTGACTGTATACCATGGGTATTCTTTTGAGACTGGGTCACCTCACTTAGTATGACATTCTCCATCTCCATCCATTTCTCTAAAAATTTCATGAATTCATTGTTTCTAATGGCTGAATAGTACTCCATTGTGTATATATACCACATTTTTTGTATCCATTCCTCTGTTGAGGGACATCTGGGTTCTTTGCAGCTTCTGGCTATTATATACAAGGCTGCTATGAACATAGTGGAGCATGTAACCTTATTGCATGCTGGGGAATCTTCTGGGTATATTCCCAGGAGTGGTATGGCTGGGTCCTCCGGAAGTATCACGCCCAGTTTTCTGAGGAACCGCCATACTGATTTCCAGAGTGGTTGTACCAGCTTGCATTCCCACCAGCAGTGGAGGAGTGTTCCTCTTTCTCCACATCCTTGCCAACACCTGATGTCTTCTGAGTTTTTAATCTTAGCCATTCTGACTGGTGTGAGGTGAAATCTCAGGGTTGTTTTAATTTGCATTTCCCTAATGACTAGTGATGTTGAACATCTCTTAAGGTGTTTCTCGGCCATCTGAATTTCTTCTGGTGAAAATTCTTTGTTTAGCTCTGTACCCCATTTTTTGATAGGGTTATTTGGTTCTTTGGGGTCTAACTTCTTGAGTTCTTTGTATATATTGGATATTAGCCCTCTGTCGGATGTGGGGTTGGTGAAGATCTTTTCCCACTTCATTGGTTGCCGTTTTGTCCTTCTGACAGTGTCCTTTGCCTTGCAGAAACTTTGTAATTTTATGAGGTCCCATTTGTCAATTCTTGATCTTAGTGCGTAAGCTATTGGTGTTCTGTTCAGGAACTTTTCCCCTATGCCCATGTCCTCCAGGGTCTTCCCAAGTTTCTTTTAAGGGACACTGCCCAACTCATTCTTCGAAGCCACAATTACACTAAAGCCACAAAAAGATCCAACAAAGAAAGAGAACTACAGGCCAATTTCTCTTATGAATATCGATGCAAAAATAAAATAAAATAAAATAAATAAAATTCTTGCCAACCGAATCCAAGAGCACATCAAAACGATCATTCACCATGATCAAGTAGGCTTCATCCCAGGGATGCAGGGATGGTTCAATATACGGAAATCCATCAATGTAATCCACTACATAAACAAACTGAATAAAAAAAAACCACATGGTCATCTCATTAGATGCTGAAAAAGCATTCGACAAAATTCAGCATCCTTTCATGCTAAAAGTCTTGGAAAGAGCAGGAATTCAAGGCCCATACCTAAACATAGTAAAAGCAATCTACAGCAAAACAAAATAAATAAAATCATCAAAATAAATGAGAGAAACTTGAAGCATTCCCACTAAAACCAGGGACTAGACAAGGCTGCCCTCTCTCTCCATATCTTTTCAATATAGTACTTGAAGTTCTAGTGAGAGCAATTAGACAACATAAGGAAGTCAAAGGGATACAAATTGGAAAGGAAGAAGTCAAACTATCATTATTTGCAGACGATATGATAGTTTACTTAAGCGACCCAAAAAACTCCACCAGAGAACTTCTACAGTTGATAAACAACTTCAGCAAAGTGGCAGGTTATAAAATTAACTCAAGCAAATCAGTAGCCTTCTTGTACTCAAAGGACAAGCAGGCTGAGAAAGAAGTGAGGGAAATAACACCCTTCACAATAGCCACAAACAACATAAAGTACCTTGGCGTAACTCTAACCAAACAAGCAAAAGATCTGTACGACAGGAACTTCAAGTCCTTGAAGAAAGAAATCGAAGAAGACCTCAGAAGATGGAAAAATATTTCTTGCTCCTAGATTGGCAGGATCAATATAGTAAAAATGGCCATCTTGCCAAAAGCAATAAACAGATTCAATGTGATCCCCATCAAAATCCCAACTCAATTCTTCATAGATCTAGAAAGAGCAATTCTCAAATTCATCTGGAGCAACAAAAAACCCAGGATAGCTAAAACTATTCTCAACAATAAAAGGACTTCTGGGGGAATCAATATCCCTGACCTTAAGCAGTACTACAGAGCAATTGTGTTAAAAACTGCATGGTATTGGTACAGCAACAGGCAGGTAGATCAATGGAATAGGATTGAAGATCCAGAAATGAACCCACAGACTTATGGTCACTTGATCTTTGATAAAGGAGCCACAACCATCCAGTGGAATAAAGATAGCCTTTTCAACAAATGGTGCTGGTTCAACTGGAAGTCAACATGCAGAAGAATGCGAATTGACCCACTCTTATCTCTTTGCAGTAAGATCAACTCCAAGTGGATCAAGGACCTCCACATAAAACCAGACACACTGAAGCTATTAGAAAAGAAACTTGATGTTTTTTTAAAACTCCCTTTTTAAAAAAAAAATCCATAAGTGACTTTATTCTTCTGTATTTTATTAGTGTTTATTCACTTAACTCATCCATACTACTTAGGGCTTCTATTTTGTGCCATTGGCCTATGTCTGTTTTTGTGAGAGTATGGTATTATATTTTTAGAAAACATATTATGCATATGTGTATGGGAGTTTTGTCTGATTGTATGTTTGTTTCGAAGAGTGTGTGCCTGGTGTCCCTGGAGACAAGAAGAATGTCAGATCCTAAGAGACTAGAGTTACAGATAGTTGGGGACTTGTGGGAGTTGAATCTGGGTCCTCTAGAAGAACAGCCAGTACTCTAAACTGCTGAGCCATCTCTGTAGCATTATGATGTGGGCCTGCATGCAGAGACCCTGCCGGTGCGGGGTGCGGGGTGCGGGGTGCGGGGTGCGGGGTGCGGGGTGCGAGGGTTCTGGCAGAGGGGAAGGACAAGGGAGCTGCTTCCACTTCCACCACCGCTGCAGTCCCTGCTGCCCTCTGTAGCTGCTATTGTCTTAGTTACCAGCACTGCTCTAAGCCCAGTCAGGTCTGGGGCTGCTGAAGGCCACCTAGGCAGGGAGGATTGAGGCGCAGGGGCTGGTGGTGTTTTGGGAGAGAGGACCCTAGTGTTACAGCTCTTAGGACAGAAACTTCCAGATGACGGAATGATCCTCGAACACCCTATTATTAAACTATAGGATTCAGGATAGGATTTATATATAATTTGGGGGTGCTCCGGGCTTTGGCAGCAGGTACTTCTCATTGGCTTGGATTGAGAGCTTGGGGAAACCTCATTTACATGTGGGGAAAGCTTGGTGCTGCAACTGTGTGACTGACAGCCACACGTCTCCCTTGTGGAGGGTTGTGGGGGCTGCAACTGCGACAGAAGTGGGGTCCAGGGCGTGGGGACTGAACTCCTCCCGTCCCAAGCAGGTGGAAGCTCTGCCCACAAAGTCATAGATGGAAGCCACCCCACACCGGGTCTCTGGGGTTCAAAGTCCTTGCTCTACCTGAGACCAGGCTGCCTGTGCACAGATCACCTCCCGACATTATGATACTATTTTTTATTACTATAGCTATGCAAAATAGCTTGAAATGCCTCTTTAATTACTTCTTTTGCTCAGGATTATTTTGGTTCCTCAAGATTTTCTGTTATTCCATATGAATTTTATGAACTTTTTTTCTTTCTCCTTTCTTTATTCCTTCCTATTTCTATAAAGGATTTAGACTGAAATTATGATGAGTCTGTATATTGCTTTCAGACATTTTCACAATGTTCTTTCACTAATCAATGAACATCTTAGTGTCTTCCCATCAGGCCTTTCACCTTTTTCTTGTTTTGTGAAATAGCATCCATGATCTCTTTCTCAATTAACTTTCAAGGTACTTTCATTACTCCCATTCAGCAATTACCACCCATTTACTATGTGTGAGTACCAGTTAGATTAACAGATATGGAGATTTGAAAGAAATGACCAAACATCATAAATTAGAATCTATGTAGTGCTATACAAATATGCATATTTACATTTTCCTCTGTAAAACTTTATTTAAAAAGGGTTGACTGTGTTCTTCTCTACGGGCAAAGTCACCCCATATAGTAAAGAACATTGCCAACTACTTTTGTTGTATTTCATGTCATTTCATATATTGTAAGCATCAGGTATATATAACATGTCCTTTAAGTACTTGCATATTTCACAAAATAAATAATTCAAAATTTATACATTTTGAAAATTAAATTACCCAAATAGTTCAGTACTGATTATAAACTTATTTAATCAACTCTCATTAAATGAAAACAAATTAATATAATTAATCTTTCATATGTTTTTGAAAAGAATAAAGGGACAGAGAAATGTAATTAATATTTATAATGGTGATTATACCTACTGACACTTGTATAAAATAGTTCATTCAGAATATCTTTCCATAGTTGCTTCCATAAAATTGCAGATATTTTTATAAAGAGTGGATTGGAGATATACATATTTGTTCCTAGACTGCTGAGTTTGCAAATATAATTTGTAACTGGTTCTTGCTCGAAGCTAGCTGTCAGGCCATGAGTTTTATGTGAGTTTCCATAGAAGCTTAGTCTTTTTTCTTGCAATTCAGCGTCTCTTCTTAAATTAATGGCTTTTAACTCCACATCTTTCAGGAGGCTTTGGTTTAAATTCAAGTTTTCTGTATTTCCGAGAAGGTCCATTTCAAAGCTTATCCTGCCGTTGTGATTCAATTTCTTAGTATTATTGGGATTTGTGAGTGTCTTGCCTTATATTTATCAAGGGCATCCAATGTTTTCATTTCAAGTGGTTGAATGGTCATTCTCCTCTTTGGGATTTAGGCTGTCACCCTGAAAAAATTTTATGTGCATTCAAGTACTGAGAAGTTGCATTTTTCATCGACATGGGAGGGCTAACAGTTCTCTGTGGTTTCATGTACTTTTAAACATTATCTTTCTCTCTTTGTTTTACAGGTCAATGATTTCTATTTTTATGTCCTTGTTTATTTCTTGACATTTTGAATCCTCTCAAGTTTATCTAATGAATTTCAAATGTCAAGTATTAAACTCTCAGGCCTAATGCTCCTTTTAAAAAAATATTTTGGTATTTTCCCCTTTTCTTTGCTGAGACTTTCTCTTTGCATCAACAATGAACACATTTTCTTGTGTTCCTAGCACAGCCTGATTTGGAACCTCTGTTTACTAACTACCACCTACGCATCATCTTAGAATTAGTGCGTGGTCATTGTCTTTTAAGTATGCATCCCTGGTCTCCCTCTGCATGTCAAACAGTTCAGAGTGTGGTTTGAATACCACCATGAATGGTCTTTTGTGTGTTTTCCGGGTTCTGCTATTATTCTCAAAGCACTTAAGCTTTGTCTGGGTCAGCAGCCCGTGTGCAGTGTGTGGGTGCTGACCGACTGCTTTGATTTAGCCTGGGCTAGTGCTGGGTAAAATGACTCGGAAGTTGGTAGGTGGTGTTGAATGTTTACATTGGAATTTCTTTCTCTGGCTCTCTCCTTTCAGAGACTTATCTCCTCCACCTTCCAGCTGCTTCACAATCTTAGTTCTGTTGTCTTCAGGTCAGTATGTATTAGAACCTGCTCCTCAAGACTGTAACCATAGGAACAGGGAACTTAGTGTCTCAAGAATGTTCTTCCTTAGTTTGTTTTTTCGTGTTTTCAGGTGCTTGTTCTTAGAGTTTATCCAGAGATTAATAGGTACTGCTTGCATGAATGTTGGTTCCACAGGAATGATTGCGGCTGCTCACTCATCTCTGTGGGTTCAGGACTTCAGCCTCCCCTCCCCATCCATTGTGATATGTGTTTCTTTCCTTTTTACAATGTAAACTTTTATTATTTATTGCTACTTCACTCTAACATCAGAAGTGTTTGCAAGGGAAATGTTTTCTCAAAAAAAAAAAAAAGTCGCTGCTACAGCAGATGTCTAAGTTGTGCATATATAATTGTTGCCTTATATTGTTTTGTAAGAAGTTATGGTAGAATGATTTATGTGGAATTCCACTCTGTGATACAACTATGCGGTTAAGGGCAAGACTTTGAACTTCTCTAAGTTTTATGTTTCTCTTTGTACAAGACGTAGTGCCCCCTTTTCATCTCTGAGGCCACGAGGTTGGTGTTAGAATCAAGTGATAGGCTACCCTTAGCTGCAGTTAAAAATGAAAGCAATTATGGAAAGTTTTCATCTGATATTTTTTGGGTGTTCACCAGAGATGACTTCTAGACTGTCTTTATTAGCTGACTAGTGACTACATTGGATGTCTGGGATCCCAGTGTAGCTTTGAGTCTTTCTTAAGGTGAGCTTTTAAGCTTCAAAGCCTGAGTCCTTGGGTTGACATACTTCAGTTAACAAAAACAGTTAGCCAGAAGCAGAACTACAGAAGCCAAAAGCAAGATTCGTCCATATAGACTTTCCCAGAACTATTTGATAGATTAGGTCTTTGTCTGGTCTTGGCAAGTGGTGAGTTTTGCAGCTTGAATGGTTTGTTCATGGCATCAGTAGTGCTAAGGAGTCAGGGTCTACTAAGGTCTGGAGCCCTGTTACATGATCTTGTCAGACATCCAGTGGCAGGAGGGCATGGGAACATGGCTGCTTTCCCTCTAGCCCTCGCTCCCATGTCTTCAGAATCTGTCACCAGACGCTGGGATGTTACAACAACACCAGGGCAAGGGTTTTGGCTTTACCCAGTGGCAGTCATTATGATACAAATGTGTAGACTGTTTTTACTAAATATGTGTGAAGGCTTCATTCCCCAAATTAGAGGAGTTTAGATATAAGACTTTTAAGAAACCATGAACTCAAAAATCAATGCAGTTCCATGAAAATGGGTTGGCCTTGAAGCTAGGCTGTTATCAGCCCTACCTTCTAATCTGTTTCCCTTTTGTAGCCTCTAGAATAATGCGCCAAAGAACCCTCTGTAATTACCCAACCTTACAGCTGAGCCACGTCTCCAGCCTTCAGGTATTTTCTTATAGCAACAGAAAACAAACGAAGACAAAAGCTGATGTCATTTCTAGAGCGTATGTTCCTCAAACACCCATTTAGTTTTAAGAAGTTTTACTAATATTTCAAAGCAAACAAAACTGTTAGATGAACACTCACAAGATTCTCGTGTGAATGCTTGGAAGCTGATTTATTGATCTGCAGGATCTGCAGGACTAGAATGAGGCTGGTATGTAAGGTGCTCTCTGTCAGTCATGCTGTCAATAATTTCATTAGCTGAATCAATCCAGAAGTTTCCTGGTTTAGAAATGAGGAAAAAGAAAATAATAGCAATACTTATCCTTTTCTGAGTATACCACTTTTAATTTAATATATGCAGAATGTAAACTTATGAAGAATGTCATACCTATTTTACAGTTGATGATGGTGGACTACTTAGATATCCTTTCTTTTTTTGAGTCAGGGTCTCACAGAGCTTATACTGGCCCTGAACTCGCTATATGGCTAAGGGTGACCTTGAACTTCTGTCCCTGCTGCTTCCCTCTTCCAAGTACTCTGATCCCAAACTGACTATCATGCTTTACTTTAGGCTTTAAACACTCTTTTAATAGTTCCTAAGATGGAAGGATATTGTGAGGTGAGATGAAATTTTGCTACTACATGAAAAAGCAGTCTTTGGTGGTAGGAATGTTCATGTTCACCAGTGCAATTTCTGTGTATTTAATGATCCTAGATAAAAATCTTCAACTCGAAAGACTTTACTGTCTAGATTCCATGTTTACAGGTCCTCAGCTTAATTTAATTTAATTTAATTTAATTTAATTTAATTTATTATTGAGCCTATTACAGTCTATTCATGAGTTAATTCCTCCCCCTCCTCTTCCTCCTTCTTTTCCTCTTCTATCTCCAATAGGCTTTAACCTTGACATTCCCCTACCTCTCTTTCTACAGTGCTGGGATTAACATCATGCCTCACTATGTCCAACACTGTTAGTTCCATCAACCCCCCGTGTGTGTGTGTGTGTGTGTGTGTGTGTGTGTGTGTGTGTTGTGTACATGCTGTGCAGGCATACAGGACAGTACACCGGGTTGATTTTCTCTGATTATGTAGGTCCTGGGAATTGAAGTCAGGTTAGCAGGCTTGGAAGTAAGCTCCTTTACCATTTGAGACATTTTACTCATTCTCTTCATTTCATAAATTTATGTACAAGACCCTTTCTTTGGCTGGTTTAGTGAATGTCCCTATTGAGAGAGTAAATGCATTTTGTTTGGTCAGTATCAACAAGGAGAGTCACATACAATTGCTGTAACGCACCTGTGGGGTTCTGTGAAATACTAATAACATTACTTCCCTGACGTTTGTATTCTCATTTTATAATTATGAAGTTTTTAATTCTAATTTTTATTCATTATTTTATTTATTTACATTTCAAAGGTTATCCACTTTCCAAGTTTCCCCTCTGCAAACTCTCTATCTCATCCCCCCCCACTATTTCTATGAGGGTGCTCCCCCACCCACCCACTCCTGCCTCATGGCCCTCACACTGGACATCAAATCTTCACAGAACCAAGAGCCTCCACCACCATTGATGCCAGATAAGGTTCCTTTAGCTCCTTCAATCCTTCACCTAACTCCTCCATTGTAGTCCCGGAACTCAGTCTGATATTTGGCTGTGAGCCTCTCTGTCTGTTTTGATCAGGATCTGGCAGGGCCTCTCAGGAGACAGCTGTATCAGGCTCATGTCAGCAAGCACTTCTCGGCATCTGTAATAGTGTCTGGATTTGGTATCTGCATGTGGGATGGATCCCCAGGTGGAGCAGTCTCTGGATGACCTTTCCTTCAGTCTCTGTTCTATTCTTTGTCCCTATATTTCCTTAGACAGGAACAATTCTGGGTTAATATTTTGGAGATGGGTGGGTGGTCTTATCCCTCAACCAGGGGCAGGGGAGGCATGCCTTACCTCTGGATATGGTCTTGACAGGTATTCCCTCCCCTTTGTGTGGTATTTCAGCTAATGGCATCCCCACGGGGTCCTGGGAGGCTCTTGCTTTCCTGGCATCTGGGACTTTTTGTTTGCTACTCCCAGTCCCCCATCCCCCATTGCCTAAATACTTCCGGTCAATTTCCTGACCCTTTGTATAACTCCTCCATCTCCTCCCATACTTGATTTATCCCACTTCCTCTTCCTCCCTCTTCCCTTCATTTCATATCATCCCCCCCCCACTTTCTACTTCCTTTGATTATTTTGTTCCTCCTTCTAAGTAGGACTGAAGCATCCGTTCTTTGGTCTTCTTTCCTCTTGAGCTTCATGTGGTCCGTGACTTATATCATGGGTGTTCCATGCTCTTTGCCTCGTACCCACTTATCAGTGAGTACATCCTATGTGCGGTCTTTTGTGAATGAGTTACTCCACTCAGGATGACATTTTCTAGATCCAGCCATTTGTCTGCGATCTTCATGAAGTCATTTTTTTTTAAATAGCTGAGTAGTACTCCATTGTGTACTACTTTCGTATCCATTCCTCTGTTGAGGGACATCTGGGGTCTTTCCAGCTTCTGGTTATTATAAATAAGACTGCTATAAACATAGTGGAGCATGTGTTCTTATTATATGTTGGAGCATCTTCTGGGTATATGCCCAGGAGTGGTATAGCTGGGTCCTCAGGTAGTACTATGTCCAGTTTTCTGAGGAACTACTAGACAGATTTCCAGAGTGGTTGTACCAGCTTGCAATCCCACCAGCAATGAAGGAGTATTCCTCTTTCTCCACATCCTTGCCAGCATCTGCTATCACCTGAGTTTTAGATCTTAGCCATTCTGACTGGTGTGAGGTAGAATCTCAGTGTTGTTTTGATTTGCATTTCCCTGATGATTAAGGATGTTTTAGGTGCTTCTTGGCCATTTGAGTTTCCTCAGTTGAGAATTCTCTGTTTAGTTCTGTTTCCCATTTTTTAATAGGGTTATTTGGTTCTCTGGTGTCTAACTTCTTGATTTCTTTGTATATATTGGATATTAGCCCTCTATCAGATATAGAATTGGTAAAGATCTTTTCCCAATCTGTTGGTTGTTGTTTTGTCCTATTGTCAGTGTCCTTTGCCTTACAGAAGCTTTGCAATTTTATGAGGTCCCATTTGTCAATTCTTGATCTTAGAGCATAAGTCATGGGGTTCTGTTCAGGAAAATTTCCCCTGTGCCCATGTGTTCAAGGCTTTTCCCCATTTTCTCTTCTATTACATTCAGATGTGGAGGTCCATGATCCACTTGGACTTGAGCAGATAAGAATGGTTCAATTTGGATTCTTCTATATGTTGACCAATAGTTGAACCAGCACCATTTGTTGAAAATGCTGACTTTTCCCCCCACTGGTTTTAGCTTCAAGAACAGTCAGAGCTCTTAACCACTGAGCCATCCCTCCAGCCTAGCCTAGGAGATTCTTGAACTCTTGATTCTCCTGACTCCATCTCCAGAGACTACAGATGCACAGTACGACACTGGTTTATGTGGTGCTGAAAATTGCACCTAAGGCTTTGTACATACTAGGTAAGCACTCTGCATATGTCTTAACACTTACTGAAGAAATGTGGGAGGAAAAATGATATTTTATTAGTTAATATGTTGTCTTTGTGTTCAACATACAGTTGTGCATGTTAAGAATTTGTTCTACCACTAAGTAACAACCTCAGCGAGGTTTGAGTTGGGGGACAGTTTACACATAGGTGGAGCTGCTCTGTCTTCTTTCTGCCTCCCTTTCTGATGATGGTCAAGCATGTTAAGGGTCACATCTACAGTTAGAAATAAACGAGGCTGATCACCATTTGTTTCCAGCTATTACTTTTTGATTTCTCAGGTTTTAAGGTAATAAATTAGAAAGGAAGGCACATGTGACAATTTGGTCTCATTCTTTATTGCCTGTGGCTGTGTCTTGGCAGAGATTTTATCCAGAAGTGGGCGAGAAGAAAAATATGAGAGTCCTAGTCAGAGTTGCAGACAGATCCTTCATTTCCAGGCTTTACCAGCCACATTCCTTCATGCAGGCTGAGCCTAGCTCCAATCCTCTGTCAGCAGTTCTGGGTTGAGAGCACAGATGGACACCCTGGGTGCTGACACTTCTTTTTGTTTATGCCCTTGCTTGGAAACCTGGGAACTTATCATAGTTCCCAGCCTTGTCAGGGAACATTTAGTAAGACACACCAGACAGTTGAAACTCACATCCCTTTCCTTAGGAAACAAGAAACCTGTTCTAGGAAGCTTTCTTCAAAGCTGTTCCCAGCACAGAGGTTTGCACAAGGCCTGTGGTTCCTGTGGGAGGTTTGCATGAGGTCTGATGTGCCTAGCTGCTCTTCATGGTGGTCTTACACACACACACACACACACACACACACACACACACAGAGAGAGAGAGAGAGAGAGAGAGAGAGAGAGAGAGAGAGAGAGAGACTATTCTCTGTGATCTTACAGATTCTTAGTCTCACAAGCTTAGCCCTATGTCTTAGAAAGCTGCCCATTAAACCTGTGGTGAAAGAGTTCAGATTGAGGATCAGGTGAATGCCATAAGCTAAGGTATTGTTACATCAGGGCAAGATACCATTCTCAGAGACAAGGTAGTGACAACAAATTAACTGTATTTTCTTCTTTTTCTGCATTCTTGTTATAGCCTCCATTCCTAATTAGGTATAGGTTCATATTTGATTGATTTAGCTATCTGCAATCAGCTCTCATCCACAAATATTAAGCAAATATTTTTCAGAAATAAACAATTCATGCCCAATTTTCTGAGGAACCACCAGAGCGGTTGTACCATCTTGCAATCCCACCAACAGTGGAGGAGTGTTCCTCTTTCTCCACATCCTCGCCAGCACCTGTTGTCTCTTGAGTTTTTAATCTTAGCCATTCTGACTGGTGTGAGGTGGAATCTCAGGGTTGTTTGATTTGCATTTCCCTGATGACTAATGATGTTGAACATCTCTTAAGGTGCTTCTCAGCCATCCAAATTTCTTCTGGTGAAAATTCTTTATTTAGCTCCGTACCCCATTTTTTAATAGGGTTATTTGGTTCTTTGGGGTCTAACTTCTTGAGTTCTTTGTATATATTGGATATTGGCCCTCTGTCAGATGTGGGGTTGGTGAAGATCTTTTCCCAATTTGTTGGTTGTCGTTTTGTCCTTCTGACAGTGTCCTTTGCCTTACAGAAACCTTGTAATTTTATGAGGTCCCATTTGTCAATTCTTGATCTTAGAGCATAAGCTATTGGTGCTCTGTTCAGGAACTTTCCCCCTGTGCCCATGTCCTCCAGGGTCTTCCCCAGTTTCTTTTCTATTAGTTTCAGTGTGTCTGGCTTTATGTGGAGTTCCTTGATCCATTTGGAGTTGATCTTAGTACAAGGTGATAAGGACCCTGTCATACCACTCCTGGGCATATTTCCAGAGGATTCTCCACATGCAATAAAGACACATGTTCCACTATGTTCATAGCAGCCTTATTTATAATAGCCAGAAGCTAGAATGAGCCCAGATGTCCCTCAAAGGAGGAATGGATACAGAAAATGTGGTATATTTATACAATGGAATACTACTCAGCAATTAAAAATAATGAATTCATTCAATTTGTAGGCAAATGGTTGGATCTGGAAAATATCATCCTAAGTGAGTTAACCCAATCTCAAAAGAATACACTTGAATTGCAATCACTGATAAGTGAATATTAATGAGCCCAGAAGCTCGGAATACTCAAGGCAAAATTAGCAAATCAAAAAAATTCCCAAGAAGAAGGAAGGAGAGGACACTGGTCTTGAAAAGACTAGTTCCAGTTTTGCAGGAGAGTACCAGAACAGAGAAAGGGTTGGTGGGGGTGATTGGGGAATGGGCGGGGGGGGGGAAGCGGGGGGGGGGGAGAGAAGAGGATTTATGGGACACATGGTGAGGGGGGAACTGGGAAAGGGGAAAGCCTTTGGAATGTAAACAAAGAATATAGAAAATAAAAAAATAAAAAAAGAAATAAACAATTCACAAGTTTGAAATTGTTCATCATTTTAAAGCATGTGATGCTTTAAAGCACTGTCCTGCTGATCCTGTTGTTGGCATGAATCATCCTGTGTCTAGTATAACTGTGCAGTGAAAGCTATTTGCCCATGGCAGATAATAGAATCTGGACTAACATACTTTTTAATTACAGTGTATTATTGTAACAATTATAGTTTATAGTGAATTATTGTCATCAATCTTAACTTGATTAATATCTAAATTAAATTTTATCATAAGTAATTGTACATAAGGATAAGCAGGCACATAGGATTTGTAGTGTCTGAAGTTTTAAGGACCCCATGGTATTCATGCAACATGCTCCAATGATAAGGAGACTACACTGACACATCAGCCTTAACTGATCAAATGAGTGACTTCCCATTGTAGGGTCATGTAACCTTAGAAATACCAAATGCTCTGGCTAGAACCGCCTTTGACATCTAAACCAACAGATGTTGGATAATGTGGGAGACCAATAGGCATTGCCTGACACTTTTAATACAAGTGCATCAAGTGTCAGAAGGGGCAGAAAGGAACAGTTGTTGATAGTTGGTCAACAGTTGGGCTGGGACAGCCCAGTTCATGCCTAGCCCGCTCTATATCAGGCCCCTGTGATCTAGAACAAAATCTAAGTGCCCTGGGGTACCCTAAGGCCAGGCACTGAAGAATTAAGAATCATTCCTGGAATTCAGAACACATGGAAATTACTCAAAATAAGTAGTCCCAAACCCACCCTGCTAACCTTGCATATCCCATTCCTCCCTCAAAAGCTACAACAAGGGGGTTGGAGTGCTGAGTGCTTGCCTAGCATGTACAGGAGGCTACTTTTAGTCGCCAGCTTTAAAAAGGCAAGCAAAGGAAACACAGCAAGGGCTTCTCTCACCCTCTACTCTGCCCTGTCACCTCATCAACAGGTACTTCCTGAATCAGCTTGTGCGAAAATGTCTGGGGGAGGAAAGCTTATGGCTGCCAGAAAATGGAGATGGAGAGAAGAGAAAACACATCCACCAGAGGTACAAACTCTTTGACCCACTTCACTGTCCTCTGTGTCCCACATCCCCCAGTGGTCCCATCCTGAATCCATCAAAAGATTAATCCATCGATTAGGTCAGTGCCCGAATGACCCAATCACTTCCCTAAAGCCATACCTCTGAGCACTGCACTGGAAACCAACTTTTCAACACATGAATGGTTTGGAGGACATTTCCTAAATGAACCACAATGTCTGCATTTTTTCTTGTCACTTTTAATTTCCAGAATCTTAAGTGACACATTTAAATTGTACTTTGATGGAATACTATGTGAAGTTTTGACACTTGTATGCATTGTGCTTATTTTAAAACAGACATGGGTGAGCTTTTATCTTCTGACACCTGGACATCACTCATGGCTAAGGACGATCTGCTAATAATAATTAATTTAGGATGATTCTCTATTTCATCACAGTCTTGCCAATGGTTTTTGCTATTCAACTGGTTAAAACTGTAGAAAGTAGGTCAGCATTATGGGTTAAAAAGTGTGAGATTAAATAACAATGTCATTCATTAGCAATACTCTGTTAGACTTGCAGACATAAGTCTAGCAAACCTGAGAGGCTCCTCCCAGAAACTGACTCAGAAAGATGAAGAGACCCATAGCCAAATAGTGGATGGAGCTTGGGGACTCTTATGGAATAGTTGTTGGAAAAAGAGTTCTGAAATGCTAGAAGTAGTATATAGGCCCCTGTATGTACATGTGCACAAATATGTACGTATGCATTCATACTGTCTGCTGCACTTCGGGATTATATATGTAACAGGACCAGGTTTATTCTGTGTAAAAGGAGTCTAGCTAGCCCATATAAAAGACACCCAATCCAGATATTTTATTTACAAGCCATAAGCTTAGATTGGGCAGGTTTGGAGCTATTCTAACTTATTTCCCAGCCATAATGTCCCTTGTTACTGGCTGTTTTTCCTGACCACATGCTTATGGTCCATCTCTCATGGAGGCCTCCTCCATCTCTATGTCCTTTTTTCTTCCCCTCTGTCTCCTGGCAACCCCTCGCTGGATCCTCAAGGAAAGAGTTCACAGGAGGGAGGAAGCACAGTGTTCAACCAGGATCTGTTTATCTCCTTGGGATTGGGGTAGACAGTGAGGCTAGGTCACCTTAGAAGGTCTGCCTAACTTGCATTTTAATCTCATTACTCTTTCTTTTTCTTCCTTCCTTCCTTCCTTCCTTCCTTCCTTCCTTTCTCTTTCTTTCTTTCTTTCTTTCTTTCTCTCTCATTTTATAAAAATGATTTATTTATTTACTTTATGTATATGAGTACTTTATCTGTGTGTACAAATGCATCCCAGAAAAAGGCATCAAATCCCACTATAGATGGTTGTGAACCACCATATGGTTGCTGGTAATTGAACTCAGGATCTCTGGAAGAGCAGCCAGAGCTCTTAACTACTGAGCCATCTCACCAGTCCTATTTCTTTTTATATATGAACACATACATACACATATTATTTCCAGTTCTATTATGTGTCTTGAACAAAACACACCAAGAACAAGAATATTACTTGCTTTCATTTATTTTAAAAATTGTTTTATGAATACACAACATATCTAATTATTCTATGTCTTCAATGTTCTGTTTCTTTAGGATTATTTTAATCAAGAAGATATACCCCATCCCTTATCTGAATTTCTTCCTCTCCCCTCCATCCCTTTTCAATAGAAATTGTTCATCAATTTGATCAACTGTTGCTTATGGGGAAGAATCAGAAATGGTTTGAAGCTGCTCTCCCAGAGTTATTGTTGTTTAATTATCAAAGCCTTTACAATTTTAATCTAAGGTTCTCTTTTGGGGAAAGTCAAATTCTAAATGCTTCTGTTTTTCTTAATTGATTATGCCTAGCAGGATTTGACATTACCTCTCTTTCCTTCCTTCCTTCCTTCTTTCCTTTCACCCTTCTTTTCTCTCTGTCTCTCTTCTTTTCTTCCTTCCTCTCTTCCCGACTCCCTGGCTGTTAGAAGTGCATATCTAAGAAGAAGGCAGCAGCGGCAGCACTGCCAGTCTTCTCTAGGGCCAAGTTGTTTTACTAAGTGTGGCAGTGTCCTTCAGGCTTTTCTGCCCTAGTCTTTTCAGTTCTTTTTTCCACCTATTTTTGTTTTATTGAAAATAGATTTTTCATACAATATATTCTGATTACAATTTCTTTCATCCCAACCCCTCCACGACCCTTACTCTCCTCACCTCTCATCGGAGTCTACATTCTTCTTGTCTCGTTAGAAAACTAACAGGCATCTAAAGGACAATATTAATTGCTATCCTTTTGAAGCTAGAATATCCTGAATGTAAACTTTGAATTGACATATTTCTATTTATCTTCAACAGACTGTGGAGAAACCAAATGTTATCAAATTTGTAGCTCTGGATTGATAAGACCTCTCTGATAATCTCAAATCAAGAAACAATGAGACTTGTCCCTTATTTATCTAGCCACCAGAATGCTAAGTCAATGGGATAGAATGGATCTTTAACAAGATCATAGAGGAAAACTTCCCCAAACTAAGGAAAAACATACCTATATTCCTCAACAAAAAGGAAACCACGTCTGGAGATGGAAACTGAGCTAACTACCCAGGACTAGTGATATCCTGGATCTTGGCAGAGTAGTGTTTCTAAGGGAGAGCACACCTGTCGATTAACCAATACTAAAAGTCAGTCCTGAAAATATACACATATAAGAAACATTATACAGACTTTGCAGGTTATATTTATATATCTAAATATACAAACACACACATACAAATACATATATGGATATAACAACAATTAATGAAAACTTGGATTTAAAAGAGCAGCTATGAGATTTATAGTCACAAATAAAAATGGTTTTAGAAGTTAGCCTACTCTATAAGTAGTGTTATAAAGGATCATTTAAACTGGATATTCTATTTTAGATGAATATTTATGGGACCTAGTGGACTCATGACAAACAATCAGGTACAGTTGAGTCCTTAGATACCCAGGCTCATACTGGTATAATAATTTTAGTTGGACAAAATTAGCTTGAATGATCAACTTCCCTCCATCATCTAGCTGTGTTCTGTAAAAATGGCCATTGAAAATAAAGATGGTGGGGTGAGAGATGGAAACTTACCACCACAGTTTTACCAAAGTTGGCATACCATGGGTGACTCCTCTTTGTATAGCAGTGGTGATAAGTCTGTAAGTGCTTAATCATCTTCTAGGATAGAATATTTGGATTCAGTACTAATCTGACATAGAACTTTGCTTTGAAGAAATGCTAGCCCGAATTTTGGAACACACTTTTGGCTCATATTCTTTTTTGACCTGACTAATGATATTAATTGTCAATGTCTTTCTGATTTTTGAGATAGGCCCTCACCATATAGACAATGTTGACACTGAATTTTGAACTCTCTTGCCAAGGCCTCTTGAACACATTGATTATAGGAATGTGTCATGTGTTCTTAACTTTTATAAGTAATTCAAATACATGACTTTTCAAAACTTGCAGTAAGAATGCAGTTTGACATTTTGTCAGTATATAAAAATTTGAACATTATCTGCTACTTCCTGTATGTCCTTTTCAAGCAGAGAGAGAGGGATTTACCTGTGTGAGTTTTTTTCTCATTGATGTGACCAAGCACCTGACACAACTTAAGGAGGCAAAGATCTAATTTGGCTTTGTAGCTTTAGGAGGTCAGTGCAGGGTCATTTGATCTCCTGTATTGACAGGCAGGCAGTTGACTGATGCTCAGTTTATGGCTGGATTGAAAGTGTAGGGAAAGCCAACGATCAGTGAGGAACAACACGCCCCTCCCAAGCAGCCCCTAGACATATACTTTCTCTATCAAGGCCCCATCTCCTAAAGGTTCTACAACTGCTCAGAGTAGTGCTGCTGGTTTGAACCAAGCACTGAAACATTGGTTCCGTAAGGACAGTATTCATTCTTCCTCTCTAGCTTTTCACAAAAATGGTTCCTGGTTACCAGTGAGAACTCACTGCTAGGGTATGACCTCCACCCTAGCATAACAGAATCCACATATCTGAAATGGAGCAAAGAGATCAGCGCTTAGGCCAGTAACACTCCTCCAGAACTGAGAGTTGGCCCTCTCCCTGATTTACCTGACCAGGCCTTACCCAGAACCATCCCCACTGCATTGTACTGTGCCTTAAAGACCTTGAGGGAAACATGTGAGGAGAACCCATCCAATTTTCACAAGAGTACAGGGGCGATACATCATTTCTTTGCACCTTTCCTTGAGTGCACGTGTGTGGGTCATTGTATGAGAAATGGTTACTGTAACCCCTTACTCCCTTGACCAAGATGGAGTCTCCTTCCTTTCTCCTTGAGTCTAAGAAGATGCCAGGTTCCTTTTTATTTTATCCACTAAATAGCAATACAACAGTACTGTAGACTTCACAGTGATAATTCTTTCTTGTCACTCAAGGCAATGTCATGCATTCAGTATCCCCTGGGACATTTTCTTAAGGCCTCACAACTTTGGACAGTTGTTGCTTCCACAGTAAATAAAATTTACTACATCTCATGGATAAAGTAAACTTTGAAGCTAACTGAATGTTTTTTGGCTTTGCATTAGCAACTAGCAATTCTGCATTACATCTATAGTCTATTTTTAATAACTAACAACACATGCCACTATGACACCCTAGATATGTGTCCCTTGCTTTTACTCCTTCCTCAATGTCAGTCTTTCTTTATATTGATTTTTAATATATATGCTAGAGGTTTTTAATTGTCCTCTATATATCATTTGGCAGTAAACTCTCTAAAAATAAAGGTGTCAATTCAACATCAAATAAAAACAATAGTACGCAGATAATTTAATTTTGTTATTGTGTTCTGTACTATTGGTTGAATGAATTGAAGAAATATGTCATATACATACATACATACATACATATACAGTCTTAACAAAGGACAAAGACAAAACCAATAATTAATAATCTAGCTGGGTATGATAGCACATGTTTGCTATGCCAATATTCAAGAAGCTAAAACAGGTGGATGGAAAGTTTTGAAGTCAATTTGGGTTACATGGTAGATAATGTTTCAAACAAATAAATAAACCTGAGAAATTTAACAATAATTTTTAGTAATTGACTTCAATTGTGAGATACTTGTTGTATGTGTGATTTTATTTAGTCACCAGAAAGAATGCATGTGCTCCATAAAACTATAGTTTTTAGGTTACAGATAAAGACATTGAACTATATTGAGAACATTGAGTTCCTCATATCACCAGGGGCTGAGGATGACATTCAGAGCACATGTCTTACACCCTATTCCCAGTTTACACATGTGGCAACCTGATAGCTGCAGGCCTGGTTGGCTTCTGTGGCCTCTGTTCCAGGAATTAATTTGCTTTGTGCAATTCAGCTCTTAGCTGAGGTCATCTTGTCCTCTGAGATCAAGAAAAAAATAAATCAAACTCTTGTTTCACACACTGAATAAATTTCACAGTGTCTGTGAATTCTGGCTCAAAGTTCTTGCAAGGATGGGCTCTTGAACTCATTTTTTTCCTTAGGTTCATCTCTCTTCTGCTCTGTATTGATTGGTTTTCTCTCCTGCTTTTTGGATGTGCTTTTGTGTAGCACATTTTAGTAAGTTTTGGGATTGAAGAATGATATACAGACTCTCAAGTTAGCACTGGCCATTGGACACTCCTGTCCATAGCACTTTTCCCCGTCTCACCCTGGGAGAGCTCATTCTTCCGACAAGAGGCAGCCTTGAGACTCAGCCCTTCATCCTTCATTTACCACACGGCCACAGGAGCCAGTGCATTGTGGTGAGGCCCCATGAAAGGCACCCTATATGTTTTAAGTATGGAGAATTTTTGTTTTCATTATAGGGCCTTTAACTCATTTTTCAGTGGTAAGAGTGGACTATAACATGCAATCCTCCTGCCTCAGATTCCCAAGTGCTGGGATTCCAAGCATCCGTCATCATGCCTGCTCGAGTCTGGAGAAATTTTTTTTTAAATATTTATTTATTTCATGTGAGTACACTGTTGCTGTCTTCAGACACACCAGAAGAGGGCACAGATCCCCATTATAGATGGTTGTAAGCCACCATGTGGTTGCTGGGAATTGAACTCGGGACCTCTGGAAGAGCATTCAGTGCTCTTAACCACTGAGCCATCTCTCCAGCTTGAGTCTGGAGAAATTTAAGACAGGTTATTTGAAGATCATTAACTTGCAGGTTGATTGTTTTGCCTAGAATGCTGTGGCTCGGGAGTTTGTCAGGTCTCTTTTTCATAAAGAATTTTGCTCACGATTTTTTAGAAGAAAGGCATATTTGCCCTTAATCCATATTCTGCTATAGTATATTGCCCTGCGGTGTAGTAACCTCCTAACAGAGGAATTATTAGAAGTGTTTGTGTGGGCAGAAGAAAGCAATAGGTTCTAGTGAGTGGTTTGCAATTCCTTCTTGAGTCATTTAGTTTTCAATTTTTTCTTCCCTCCATCTTTAAAAATTTTTTTTTCTTTATACTGGAGAATTTTATACATGTATAGAATGAAATGTAATCATATGTATACTCCTTAATTCCCTTCTCCAATTGCACAAATCATTTCCAACATATACCCTTTCCAACTTCTATCTTCGTATGTATGTATGTATGTATGTATATATGCATGCATGTATGTATGTATGTATTTATCTATATATGTATGTATCAATCATTTATCTATCTATATATCTATGCATGTTTCTGTTAGGTATTTATGTGTGTATCTATGTAATTATGTAACTGTATCTATGTATGTATGTACATATATATCAATCTATCTATGTATCTATCTGTCTGTCTGTCTATATCTGTCTATATCTATATCTCTCTATATGTGTGTCTATCATCTATCTGTCTATCTATCTATCTATCTATCTATCTATCTATCTATCTATCTATCTATCTATCTAAAGTCCAGTCGTTGCTGCTCATATGTGCACAGGTTTAGGGGCATGTGCTGGAGCAAGGGAACCTACCAATGGCCACATTCTCGGCAAGCACTGCTTTTCCCCCTCAAGCAGCTATCAACTGCCAATATCTCTTCAGGAAAGAATGTGGCCTAGGGAATATTTCCCTCTTGTCTCCCAGAATTTTAGTTGGCTTGATTTTCTGTGGGTTTGTGTGGGTAACCACAGATGCTGTGAGTTCATGAGAGCAATAGCTTTGTCAGGTCTAGAAGACAGCATTTTACAACATTCCTCTCCACCATTTTATTCATCTTTTTATTTCCTCTTCCATAAGAATTCTTGAGACCTGGTGGGGCAATGAGAAGTGGGTCAAGCTGTTCCACTTAAGTCTCTTATTCTTAACACTTTGGCCAGTTATGTGTCTGCATTAGTTCCTGCTCATTGCAAAAAGAAGCTTATTTGAATAAAGCTGAAAGCAGCCTAGATCAAAGTTTATATACATAGATATTTAGAAGACATTGACATCATGACATACCAAGCTGGGGCCTTTTGATTCAGATTATAACTTCGCCCATGAAATTCTCTCCATTGGAGTAGACTTCAAATCGAATCTGAAACCAGCTAGTTTCTCTATAATGGTCATGCCAGCTTGGCACCAGTGGGCATATATTGTCTGGCAGGGCCATATGCCATACAGGGTCCAACACTGGGTAAGACCGCTGATAGCTTTTCACCATCAGAAGGCCGCACAGCACCTTCCAGGGCTAGGGGCTCAGCTGAAAGGGAAGACCTTTTCCTGTCTATTCTCTCTATTCCCTACTGCCAAACTATTCAGTAGATAACCAAAGTAATTGGTAATAGTCTTGATTTTTGGAGATATCTGGGGTTTCCCTGACCAATAAATGCCAGTGAAGTATTCTATTCTTTGCACTGAATTTAACTGAGACATATGACAGGACTGTCAAATGATTATGTAAACTGACAATATGTACCTATGCTGCGACTCGGGAGTTCTGCAACTGAGCATCTTTGCTATGCGAACTGCTTCCGTACTGTGTGTTTACTTAGTGAGTGCCTCAGCTGCTTATTGCAGTAATAAAATACCCAAGATAAGCAGCTTAAAGGAGGAAATGTTTATTCCGATCATGATTCCAGAAACTTCAGTTTGTGATCCACTCCTGCCACTCGATAAGAACTGATATCGTGATGGAAGGGTGTGGTAGAGAGCGGCTCATCTAATGGCAGCAGGAAAACAGAGCAAGAAAGGAAAAGGAGAAGCCATGTCTCTACCTTGCTCCCAGTTTCTGCCACCTCCCCACAGTGCCATCAGCTGGCAAACAAGTCTTTAAGCCGCTGACCTTTGTGGGGTGATTTAGATTCAAGTTGTAACAGTGAGAAGGGCATTCACTCTGAATGTTGTCTGCTCCATTTGCCAAATTCCATCTGGAGACTCTTGGAATTCCTCCCTGAACCCCCAGATTCCTGTCTGTTCAGGAAATGTTTACCACTGCTGGACTCACTCCAAGGCTTTCTTATGTGAGGTGTGTTTCATCTTTACTTTATGAGTCTTATTGCAAATTTTGGTTTTGACCTTGTTTAAAACCAAGTACATGTGTGGCTTGGAATTGTGTTTAAATTCCTGTGCAGATTGGTTCTGACCAGATTTTTACCTCAGTGATTGCTTGATTGCTGTGTTGTGCTGTTTGAAGGCTTTTTTTTAAAGCATAGGGGCATTCTGCTGGCCCTGTTTCGCATTAAGTCAGAACATGAGCTTTGAGTTTTCTGAGAGAGCTGGCTCTTGCTCCCTGTTTGCTCAGCAGGGGTCTTTATTAATGGTGCCTGTCTTAAGGTGTGGCTCATGGTACTTGGCTCTTTGTGATGCTCTCTCAAGTAGATTCTAGGCTCTGGCTATTGCTATGGATATTTTCTATACCATTCTATTATAAAGCTAGAGCTATTTATGCGACATACACCTCTTATGATAGCCAATTTAAAGTTTTATTTATTTATTTGCATGCATGTGTATATTTGTACACACACACACACACACACACACACACACACTCATGCATGCACATGTGTCCCAGCATGCTTGTGAAGGTCAGAAGACATTTTTAGGAGTCAGTATTTGCTTTGTAGACCAGGTGGATGCTAGAGATTGAACTCAGATTATGAAACTCTGAAGCAACCACTCTTATCCACTGAGCCATCTTGGCAGATCTTCTGATAGGTTTTTAATCCCACCTCACCCATAGTCTTTGGAGATTCGGTCTCTTATCTGCCTCCTCTTAATTATGATTCCCATTTGAGGGGCTACAGTCCATCACAATGGGAGAGATGTAGTAGCAGGAACATCAGGTGACCTGCCACATTGTATTCATAATCAGGAAGCAGAATGGTACTTCTTTTCGATGTTTGTTGTTGTTTTGTTTTGCTTTTGTTTTTATTTGAGGCAAAATCTTATTCTGTAGCCCGCACTGGCCTAGAATTTGTTATATATGGTGCAGGATGACCGGGAATTTGGTCCAGTCTTTCTGTTTCAGCCTCTCAGATGCTGCAATTGCATGCCTGGGTTATATAGTGATAATTTAAATCCAGATGGATATTTTTAATTTAAAACCACGGTTTCACAGGAAACAAAAATTTGGCCTCAAAATTTTAATTTTTGCTCATTTGGAATAATCAAGGAAAAGGCCTTTACATGTAAAATATATTTTGAATACAATTCGATGGAAGAATGGAATAGAAATGTGTATTTAATGATAAGCATAAATACCAGTAAACGAATAAAAAGAAATATAAGTTGGTTATAGAGCCATTTAACAGCACTTAAATCATATGCACAAAGCCTTGGATATGATTCTTAGCACTAAGGAACCAGTCAACTCACCAACCACCGTAGGCACGAGGCTTTAGTGTTTTCAATTTGTACCTTTGTAGATCATCTTGCTAGCCTGTAGTGTAAGCATCTCTAATCCACCACCGTGGAGGGAACTGCTGTAATTTACTGGGTGGAGAGGTTTCCCTTTTTCTGTGTAAGATGAAAAAGAGCCAGTTGAGGCTGGTTTATGAGTATGGGTAGTGCATCTCTAACTCAAAAATATGAAATTTGCAATGCCCTCCAATATATAAAGCTTTTCACTGGCTGAGATGGTGCTATAATCAGGAATTTACACCTGTGACCTGTTTGTAAAGTCAATGTTGGAGACTATGTGTGTAATATGTATATGAGACATACATAAAGTTGTATTCAGATGGGCCTTATCTCCAAGATGTGTCACTGTATATATTCAAATATTCTAAAACTAGAAAAATCTGAAATCTGAAGCACTTCTGCATAAAGGACTCAATCTGTGTGGTACTACTGCATTGCTACGCTGGCCTGGGGACCCCATGTTCACTGACCATGTAGTTATTTAATATTCTCCTTTTCAATACAGCTATTTTTCACTGAAAAAAAGCTTTATACATAGTTATTGATGAAATGAATCTTGTCTCTTTTCTCCAGAAGCTTCAATAAATACCCCCAAATATTAATGAACTTTTCTGAACTATTCTAGGTAGGAGAAAGAAGAAGGAACAGAGTCCCCGAGTCCTTGTTATAGGGCCATTGGATGGTAATTTGTGAATACAGGTGTGGAGTTATGGAAATAGCTTGAAGATTCTGATGGACCAGACATTATCCTGATCAAATAAATGATAATTCAGCTATTGGATTTGTGTAATCCTCACTCCTGCTCTCACACAGAGCATTTTAGGACCACCAGGCAACTTATCCTTGTGATTCTGGGTTGGGAAATGGTGGAAAGAAAATAGTTGAGACTATTATTTTTCTCATGGACTCTCTTTTGCATTGTTTTTTTAAAAGATTTATCTATTATTATATGTAAGTACACTGTAGCTGTCTTCAGACACACCAGAAAAGGGTGTCAGATCTCATTAGGGAAGATTGTGAGCCACCATGTGGTTGCTTAAATTTGAACTCAGGACTTTTGGAAGAGCAGTCAGTGCTCTTAACCACTAAGCCAACTCTCCAGTCCCCTCTTTTGTGTTGTTACAATTCAAAAGTTTTCAGTCAGTTACTTATAAAAGGAAACAGTCCATTTTAACAATGGCATTCTCTTGAAAGAAAAGAAAAATATTGGATGAAGTGTTTGGTCATGTGCTTACATGCATGCATGCATGTGTGTGTGTGTTTGTGTGTGTGTGTGTGTGTGTGTGTGTGTGTGTGTGTGTGTGTGTGTGTGTGTGTGTGTGAGAGAGAGAGAGAGAGAGAGAGAGAGAGAGAGAGAGAAAGAGAGAGAGAAGGAGAGAGAGAGAGGAGAGACAGAGACAGAGACAGAGAGAGAAAGAGAGGGAGGGAGAGAAGAGGAGAGAGAGAGAGAGTTGGGGTTGATATCTTGCAGTTACTAGATAAGCATTCTATGACTGAGCTATATATATCCCAAACCCTGTTTTGAGACAGTCTTTTAAAGCTCCCTCAGCCAGCCTTGTTCTCAATGTTCCTGTCTCAGCCTACTGAGTAGCTGGGACTTCAGACCTGTACCAGCACACCTTTGTGTCTGGCTTTCTGATGGGTCCTCCCTCTCATTCCTCTCTCTTCTATGAAATGCTTGCTCATTCTGCATAGAACGATTCAGCCTTTCCCTCTTCTGTGAAGTCTCCATCCCCTCCAAAGCAGCAGCCAATCACTTCTTTATTTCTGATATTTTGACAATATTTCTCTCTCTCTCTCTCTCTCTCTCTCTCTCTCTCTCTCTCTCTCTCTCTCTCTCTCATTTGGCCACTGTTTAATTGTGCATTTCTTAATTCACAGTGGGATGGCTCAGGATGTTGGTATGGTGCATTTATGACTCAAGGTACTTAGAGTATCCAGTTCTTTCACTTTGCCATTTTCCTGTGATAAGAACAAAAAGTGACAACCCCACATCTGACAGAGGGCTAATATCCAATGAATACAAAGAAATCAAGAAGTTAGACCCCAGAAAACCAAATAACCCTATCCAAAAATGGGGTACAGAGCTAAACAAAGACTTTTCACCTGAAGAAATTCGGATGGCTGAGAAACACCTTAAAAAATGTTCAACATCATTAGTCATTAGAGAAATGCAAATCAAAACAACCCTGAGATTTCACCTCATACCTGTCAGAATGGCTAGGATTAAAAACTCAGAAGACATCAGGTGTTGGCGAGGATGTGGAGAAAGAGTAACACTCCTCCACTGCTGGTGGGAATGCAAGCTGGTACAACCACTCTGGAAATCAGTCTGGCGGTTCCTCAGAAAACTGGACATGATACTTCCGGAGGATCCAGCCATACCACTCCTGGGAATATATCCAGAAGACTCCCCAGCATGCAGTAAGGATACATGCTCCACTATGTTCATAGCAGCCTTATTTATAATAGCCAGAAGCTGGAAAGAACCAGATGTCCCTCAACAGAGGAATGGATACAAAAAATGTGGTATATATACACAATGGAATACTATTCAGCCATTAGAAACAATGAATTCATGAAATTCTTAGAGAAATGGATGGAGCTGGAGAACATCATACTACGTGAGGTAACCCAGTCTCAAAAGAATACCCATGGTATGCAGTCACTGATAAGTGGATATTAGCCTAGAATCTTGGGACACCAAAGACACAATTCACATACCAAATGATGTCTGATGAGAAGAAAGGAAAGGATCAAAGCATCAGTGTAGGGAAATACCAGAACAGGGAAGTGGGAAGGGGTGGATGAGGGAGCAGGGGGAGGGAAAAGGGCATGTGGGACCTTAGGGGGGTGGGGAAACAAAAAAGGGAAATGAAATGTAAACATAGAATATATCCAATAAAAAAAAAACTGAAAAAAAAAGAACAAAAGTGAACTATTGAAGGATCTAAGAAAGACATCAGACATTAAATGGACTTATTTTATACTTCGAGTATATTCCACTTAAATATCTACTAACATATATTCTGGTCAGCAGTGCATGGAACCTTTTCTAAACTAGATCAAATTCTGGGACACAAAACAAATCTTAACCAATTCGGAAATAGAATATAAGGAGTCAACGAATCCAAGATCTGGTTAAGGAGAAGATGAACAAACTTGATAGACCCTTGGTCCAAATAACCAAAATAAAGACAGATAGGACCCAAATTAACAGAACCAGAAATGATTAGGAAACCATTACAACAGACACCAAAGAAAAATAAGAATATTGTAAGGGGACACTTAAAAATATGTACTCCATTAAATTAAAAAATTGGAAAGAAACAAACTTCTAGACTCATCCAAACTATTGAACAAGACGCTGAAGTTAAACCAAGAAAAGATTAATAACTTAAACCTAACAAATGAGGAGACTGAAACAGTAACAAGAAGCTTAAACACAAAAAGTTCTGGCCCAGATAAATTCACAGGAGTATTCTATCAGACTGTCAAAGATCTACAGCCAGTCCTTCTTAAATCAGTCAAAGAACTAGAAATAAAAGGAGCACTCTTAAGCACCATCTATAAAGCCAGTATTAGTCTAATATGCAACCCAGAAAACACACACACACACACACACACACACACACACACACACACACACAATCACAAGATAAAATAAACATACATTTGAAAATCTTCAATAAAATAACTATAAACTAAATACAGATGTATATCAAAAAATAACATCCACCATCCCCAAGTAGGCTTTATCTTAGAGAGATGCAGGTGTGGTTTAACATATGCAAGTCATAAATGTAATAAGTTATGTAAATAAATACAAAACAAAAGTCATATGATAATCTCAATAAATGCAGAAAAACTTTTTCATAAACTCTAACACATTTCTATGATAAAAGTACAAAAGAGAGTAGAACTGGAGACCAGGTAGCTCAACATAATAAAGACTACATATTACAAACCCACTGCCAACATAATCCTAAATGAAGAAAAGTTTGAAGTATTCCCTTTGAAATCATGAATGAGACAGGGTTGTTTACTATCCATCCTCTTTAAAAATATTGTGATTGAAGCACTAGCTGTAGGCGTAAGTCAAGAGAAGGAAATTAAAGAGATACAAATACAAAAGTCAAGCTACCCTTATTTTCAGGTGACTTGACACTGTACAATAGAGGTCCCTTCTCTATAAACTTCTACCAATAACTTGAAGAAATAATGAACAGTTTTAGCAAAGTATCAAGTTAGAGAATCAAATTACAAAATAAATAGCTTTCCTATTTATATTACCAACAAACATGTAGAGAAGATTACTGACATATTTAGAATATCCTCAGTGAAAATAAATATCTAGAAACAATCCTATCCAAGAAGAGAAGGACTTTTACAATGAAAACTAAACCTCTGAAGAAAAATATTTTTGAAAAAGATTCTAGATTCTAGAATCAAGAAAATAAAAATCTCATACTTATGTATTGGCACGATTAATATTACAGATTCAATGAAAGTTCAGCAAAATCCCCATTTTATTGTTTTCAGAAATAAAAACACCCATTCTAACATCCACCCCCCACTTGGAACTACAAAATTGTGAGATAGCCAAAGCAGTCCTGAATTAAAAGAACATTGCTGTGTGGATTACCATTCAGGACTTAGAGATGTATTACAGAGTCATTATAACAAAATCAATGTATGATTGACACAAAATAGATATGTAAAGTAACAGAACAAAATAAAAGACCAGTATGAGTACACATAAACACCCCATCTAATATTTAACAAAGATTCCAAACACACACACACACACACACACACACACACACACACACCACACCACAGGGGGAGGAAAGACATCATCTTCAGCAAATGGTCTTGGAAAACCAGATGTCCATGTGTAGAAGAATAAAAATATACTTCTGCTCACCACCTTGTACAAAAACTCACTCCAAATGAATCAAAGACCACAATGTGAAATCTGAAACATTAAAACTGCTAGAAGAAAAATACTGAAACTCTAGAAGAAAAACACTGAAACTGTAGAAGAAATACAGGACCCTTAATGATAAAGATGTAAGAAAGGACTTCCTGAATAGAATTTCATTTGCCCAGGAATTGAAGCCAATAACTAACAAATGAAGCTTCATAAAACTCAAAAGCTTTTATATCATAAAGATATAATTAACTGAGTCAAGAGTGACCATACAGAAGAAAAAGAATCGTTGCCAGCTATGCATCTAACAGAATTAGTATATAGAATATATAAAGAATCCCTCCCCCAAAATGAAGAGTCAACAAAACCAAACAACACAGTGAAATATTTTATAGATTTAAACAGAGATCTCAAAAAGAAGAAATAAAAATGGTGAATAAATAACTTTTAAAAGAATTCATCTTCCTTGGATATTACAGAAATACAAATCAAAACAACTCTGAAATTCCTTCTCACCCCAGTCAGAATGGCCAGATCAATAAAACAGTAAAATCTGAAGAGGACGTGGGAAAAAGGAAGCCATCATTTACTGGTGGTATTGCAAACTAGGTGACCATTTTGGAAATCACTGCGGATAACCATTAAAGAGCTAAAGGTAAATCTGCCACATGACTATGCTGAACCGCTGCTTAGCATATGGCTAAAGGACTCAATATCCCAATCCACAGATACTAGCTTAGCTTTGTTTGTTGTTGCACTATTTACAATAACTAGGAAATGGAAGAAATCTATTATGTCCTTCACTAATGAATTATAATGAAAATGTAATACGTATATACTATGGAATACAATTCAGTTGTAAAGAAAATTGAAATCAGGTAAATTTGACAGGAACAAAAAAGATCATATTGAGAGAGGTGACCTAGACTCAGGTAGTCAAACATCACTTGTTCTCTCTCATCTGTGGTTTCTAGTTCTAAATATTCAAGTGAGCATATAATCTGGAGAAATTGGAGAAAACAGAAAGGCAAAAATGGAACCATGGTGGAGAAAGGATAACTAGAGAGGAATAGAAAAATATAAGTGATTTGGAAGGGTGAAATGTGAATGTCTGTCTGTCTGTCTGTGTGTGTGTGTGTGTGTGTGTGTGTGTGTGTGTGTGTGTTCACTTGTGTGTATACATGTTTTATTGGCGTGAGAGAGGTCATTATAGAAGGAGAGGGAATAAGAAGGGTAAAATAAATGTCAGAGATTTGAAAAAAAAGGAAATAATATGTCTCTGGGCTTACATATACATATATAGTTCAAATGAAATTACTCTATTTCGGGTGATAATACTTCTCCAAATAGAGCCACAGACTATTTAACAAAACCCATATATCAGGAATAAGAAACCCCCTTTTGAGTTGGTTAGGTCAGGAAAAGAGACTTCCAAAACAATAAAGATCATCGCTGTTGCCCTTCATTGCTTTCCAGAAGCTGAATGCTAGCTTCTGTTACCAAAGGAACCAGTCACTTTAGGTGCAAGACCTGAAGAAGCTGAGCTGTATCCTTAGTGTCAGATTTTACAGTACTGTTGTGTGTTTTATAAGCTTCCATGGGAGGAAAGCAACCAATAGTTCCACCCAGCCGCAACACAAGACTGGACCACAGGACTGGCCTGCATAGCAGGTTAAGCTGAAGGTTGGACTCATATCTTGGTGGCAACCAATAGTTCTCCAATTGTTCTTAAGTCTCTCTTAACAGGAGGGAAATCATGCCTGATATAGAAAACCTAGCTAACCACTCAGTGCTAGTGAGGTTTTAGAAGACAACCTATTACAGCCACATAGGTTGTCTTCAACTAGAGCAAAGGTTGTCTTACTAGAGCAGCATAATTCTTAAATGAATTCTCAATATTTATCCTCATACTAACAGCTAATGTAGCTGTTACCCCTTGTCAGAGAAGCTTCTCTTTGCAGTAGAAGTAGACCATCATAGAACACCACAATTGGTCAAAATACAAAAAGGTTATTGTAGGGAACCTAGACCAAGTTGATACATCTATAAAGGCTTGAGGAACAATTCAAGACCAAATGAAGATTAAGAAGAAGGAAGACCAAAGTGTGGATGCTTCAGTCCTTCTTAGAAGGGGAACAAAATACTCACAGAAGGAATTAAGGAGTACAAAGTGTGGAGCAGAGACTGAAGGAAAGGACATCCAGAGTGCCCCACCTGGGGATCCATCCCGTGTACAGATACCAAACCTAGACACTATTGCAGATGTCAAGAAGTACTTGCTGACAGGTGCCTGATATAGCTGGCCCCTGAGAGGCTCTGCCAGAGCCTGACAAATACAGATGTGGATGCTTGCAGCCAACCATTGGACTGAGCATGGGGTCACCAGTGGAGGAGTTAGAGAAAGGACTGAAGGAGCTGAAGGGGTTTGCAATCCCATAGCAAGAACAACAATATCGACCAACCAGATTCCTCAGAGCTTCCAGGGACAAAACTGCCAACCAAAGAATATACATGAAGGGACCCATTGCAGCAGTTACACATGTAGCCAATGACTGCCTTAGCAGATATCACTGGGAGGGGAGCCCCTTGGTACTGTTAAGGCTTGATGTCCCAGTGTAGCAAAATGGTAGGGAGATGAGGTGGGAGTGGGTGGGTGGGTGAGCACCCTCATCAAAGCAGTTGGCAGGGGGATGGAATAGGGGATTTTGGAGGGGAAAACAGGAAAGGGGATAACTTTTGAAATATGAGTAAATAAATTATCCAATAGAAAAGAATATGGGCTTGTGAAAAGAAAGAATAGCTTTAAAAGACTAACGATTAAATATGACCAATACTAAAATTGTTTTGAAAATGTATTTTTATTTTATGTGTGTGAGTGTTTTGCCTATGTGTAAGTATGCATGTATACTATGTGCATGTTACACCCAGGGTAATCAAGATTCAGATTGTGGTGTGCCATCAGGTTGGAGTTGGGAGCTGAACCCTGGTCCTATGTAAGAGCACAAGTGCTCTGACCCACTGACCCACCTCTTCAGTTCTCAAATATATTAGAATTTTTATCATTTATTTTTAATGTTTCTATTTGAAATAAAATTAGACCACTTTTCATTTTTTCATTTCCTTTTTCTAGTCCCTTCCAGCTACCTTCTGCAAACCTTTCCTATGATCTGCCATGTTCTCAAGTTGTTATCCTGTAACTCTTATTTCCAGAGTGATTCAGTAGGATTTCCCACCTTCCATGTTAACATATCTATCAATATTGCCCCTGTTCTAGTCTTATATATGCAACCGTTTCTATGAGAGATGATGTCACAGCTTTCAGCCTTTCTGGTATTCTGAGTTGCACAGTCTTTCCACTCTTTCTTTCTGGATGTTCCCTGAGCCACACAAAATTTTAAAACAGAAAAGTTTCCAAACCTTTGGTATAGTGAAGATTTGGTATTAATTTTTCATAATATATCTAAGGTCAAATGAAATATCTATAATTTCCATTTATTTGATTATACTAAAAAACATTTAAGTCCCAATGAAAAGCAAACATTTTTATCTCCCTATAACATTACCATAATTACTTATTGTGGAAGTGTGTGTTAGTTGGACACTACATGACTTCTTGGATTTTTAATCAAATAGACATTCTACCAGCATTTCTAGTTCTGCATGGATTTCTGCTATGCTTGCCATCACAGCTGTGGCCCAACCCCAGCTTCAAAATTGCATCATTTCATTGTACTATGTTCTTCTCCAGTGTTGAAATGGGCATCTTCTCTTGATGGGTGAGGCTAAATTTTAGTAACTAAAAATAAAACAAATAAATAAAAATTAAAATGCCCAAAAGATAAGAGTGGGTCAATTCGCATTCTTCTGCATGTTGACCTCCAGTTGAACCAGCACCATTTGTTGAAGAGGCTATCTTTATTCCACTGGATGGTTGTGGCTCCTTTATCAAAGATCAAGTGACCATAAGTCTGTGGGTTAATTTCTGGGTCTTCAATCCTATTCCATTGATCCACTTGCCTGTTGCTGTACCAATACCATGCAGTTTTTTTTTTAATTTTTATTTTTTATATTCTATGTTTACACTCCAAAGGCTTTCCCCTTTCCCAGTTACCCCCCACCATATGTCCCATAATTCCTCTCCCACTTGCTATTCCCCACTCATCCCCCCCCCACGATTTCTCTGTTCTGGGTCTACAATACTGGATCCAATCTTTACAGGCCCAGGGTCCTCTCCTTTCTTCTTCTTGGGAGTCATTTGACTTGCTAATTGTGCCTTGAGTATTTAGGGCTTCTGGGCTAATTAATATCCACTTATCAGTGATTGCATTTCATGTGTATTCTTTTGTGATTGGGTTAGCTCACTTAGGATGATAGTTTCCAGATCTAACCATTTACCTACAAATTGTATGAGTTCATTATTTTTAATTGCTGAGTAGTACTCCATTGTATAAATATACCACATTTTCTGTATCCATTCCTCTTTTGAGGGATATCTGGGCTCCTTCCAATTTCTGGCTATTATAAACAAGGCTGCTATAAACATAGTGGAGCATGTGTCTTTATTGTATGCAGAGGAATCCTCTGGGTATATGCCCAGGAGTGGTATGCCAGGGTCCTCTGGAAGTGGACCGCCACACTGATTTCCACAGCGGTTTTACCATTTTGCAATCCCACCAACAGTAGAGGAGTGTTCCTCTTTCTCCACATCCTTGCCAGCAGTTGTTGTCTCTTGAGTTTTTAATCTTAGCCATTCTGACTGGTGTGAGGTGGAATGTCAGGGTTGTTTTGATTTGCATTTCCTTGATGACTAATGATGTTGAACATCTCTTAAGGTGTTTCTCGGCCATCTGAATTTCTTCTGGTGAAAATTCTTTGTTTAGCTCTGTACCCCATTTTTGATAGGGTTATTTGGTTCTTTGGGGTCTAACTTCTTGAGTTCTTTGTATATATTGGATATTAGCCCTCTGTCGGATGTGGGGTTGGTGAAGATCATTTCCCACGTTGTTGGTTGCCGTTTTGTCCTTCTGACAGTGTCCTTTGCCTTACAGAAACTTTGTAATTTTATGAGGTCCGATTTGTCAATTCTTGATCTTAGAGCATAAGCTATTGGTGTCCTGTTCAGGAACTTTCCCCCTGTGCCTATGTCCTCCAGGGTCTTCCCAAATTTCTTTTCTAATAGTTTCAGTGTGTCTGGTTTTATGTGGAGGTCCTTGATCCACTTGGAGTTGATCTTAGTACAGGGAGATAAGAGTGGGTCAATTCGTATTCTTCTGCATGTTGACCTCCAGTTGAACCAGCACCATTTGTTGAAAAGGCTATCTTTTTTCCACTGGATGGTTGTGGCTCCTTTATCAAAGATCAAGTGACCATAAGTCTGTGGGTTCATTTCTGGGTCTTCAATCCTATTCCATTGATCTACCTGCCTGTTGCTGTACCAATACCATGCAGTTTTAAACACAATTGCTCTGTAGTACTGTTTAAGGTCAGGGATATTGATTCCCCCAGAAGTCCTTTTATTGTTGAGAATAGTTTAAGCTATCCTGGGATTTTTGCTGCTCCAGATGAATTTTAGAATTGCTCTTTCTAGATCTATGAAGAATTGATTTGGGATTTTGATGGGGATCGCATTGAATCTGTAGATTGCTTTTGGCAAGATGGCCATTTTTACTAAATTGATCCTGCCAATCCAGGAGCAAGAAATATTTTTCCATCTTCTGAGGTCTTTTTCGATTTCTTTCTTCAAGGACTTGAAGTTCCTGTCATACAGATCTTTTGCTTGTTTGGTTAGAGTTACGCCAAGGTACTTTATGTTGTTTGTGGCTATTGTGAAGGGTGTTATTTCCCTAACTTCTTTCTCAGCCTGCTTGTCCTTTGAGTACAAGAAGGCTACTGATTTGCTTGAGTTAATTTTATAACCAGCCACTTTGTTGAAGTTGTTTATTAGCTGTAGAAGTTCTCTGGTGGAGTTTTTTGGATCGCTTAAGTAGACTATCATATCGTCTGCAAATAATGATACTTTGACTTCTTCCTTTCCAATTTGAATCCCTTTGACTTCCTTATGTTGTCTAATTGCTCTCGCTAGAACTTCAAGTACTATATTGAAAAGATATGGAGAGAGAGGGCAACCTTGTCTAGTCCCTGATTTTAGTGGGATTGCTTCAAGTTTCTCTCCATTTATTTTGATGTTGGCTACTGGTTTGCTGTAGATTGCTTTTACTATGTTTAGGTATGGGCCTTGAATTCCTGCTCTTTCCAAGACTTTTAGCATGAAAGGATGCTGAATTTTGTCGAATTCTTTTTCAGTATCTAATGAGATGACCATGTGGTTTTTTTCTTTTAGTTTGTTTATGTAGTGGATTACATTGATAGATTTCCGTATATTGAACCATTCCTGCATCTCTGGAATGAAGTCTACTTGATCATGGTGAATGATCGTTTTGATATGCTCTTGGATTCGGTTGGCAAGAATTTTATTTAGTATTTTTGCATCAATATTCATAAGAGAAATTGGCCTGTAGTTCTCTTTCTTTGTTGGATCTTTTTGTGATTTAGGTATTAGCGTAATTGTGGCTTCAAAGAATGAGTTGGGCAGTATCCCTTCTGTCTCTATTTTGTGGAATAGTTTGAAAAGTATTGGTGTTAAGTCTTCTTTGAAGGTCTGGTAGAATTCTGCACTAAAACCATCTGGTCCCGTACTTTTCTTGGTTGGGAGGCTTTCTATAACCCCTTCTATTTCTTTAGGGGTTATGGGACTATTTAGCTGATCTATTTGATGCTGATTTAATTTTGGTATTTGTTATCTGTCTAGGAAATTGTCCATTTCCTCTAGATTCTCCAGTTGAGTATAGACCTTTGTAGTAGGATCTGATGATCTTTTGAATTTCATCAGTTTCTGTTGTTATGTCTCCCTTTTCATTTCTAATTTTGTTAATTTGTATACTGTCTCTGTGTCCTTTGGTTAGTCTGGCTAAGGGTTGAAACTTGGGAAGACCCTGGAGGACATAGGCACAGGGGGAAAGTTCCTGAACAGAACACCAATAGCTTATGCACTAAGATCAAGAATTGACAAATGGGACCTCATAAAATTAAAAGTTTCTGCAAGGCAAAGGACACTGTCAGAAGGACAAAATGACAACCAACAAAGTGGGAAAAGATCTTCACCAACCCCACATCCAACAGAGGGCTAATATCCAATATATACAAAGAACTCAAGAAGTTAGACCCCCAAGAACCAAATAACCCTATCAAAAAATGGGGTACAGAGCTAAACAAAGAATTTTCACCAGAAGAAATTCAGATGGCCGAGAAACACCTTAAGAGATGTTCAACATCATTAGTCATCAGAGAAATGCAAATCAAAACAACCCTGAGATTCCACCTCACACCAGTCAGAATGGCTAAGATTAAAAACTCAAGAGACAACAAGTGCTGGCGAAGATGTGGAGCAAGCGCAACACTCCTCCACTGTTGGTGGGATTGCAAAATGGTAAAACCACTCTGGAAATCAGTGTGGCGGTTCCTCAGAAAATTGGGCATGTCCCTTCCAGAGGACCCTGGCATACCACTCCTGGGCATATACCCAGAGGATTCCCCTGCATACAATAAAGACACATGCTCCAGTATGTTTATAGCAGCCTTGTTTATAATAGCCAGAAGTTGGAAGGAGCCCAAATATCCCTCAAAGGAGGAATGGATACAGAAAATGTGGTATATTTATACAATGGAATACTACTCAGCAATTAAAAATAATGAATTCATGCAATTTGTAGGTAAATGGTTAGACCTGGAAAATATCATCCTGAGTGAGCTAACCCAGTCACAAAAGAATACACATGAAATGCAATCACTGATAAGTGGATATTAATGAGCCCAGAAGCCCTAAATACCCAAGGCACAATTAGCAAGTCAAATGATTCCCAAGAAGAAGAAAGGAGAGGACTCTGGGCCTGGAAAGATTGGATCCAATTTTGTAGAGAAACCATGGGGGGAGGGGGAATGATTGGGGAATAGTTGGGGGGGAGAAGAATTATGGGACATAAGGAGGGGGGGAACTGGGAAAGGGGAAAGCCTTTGGAATATAAACATAGAATATAAAAAATAAAAATTAAAAAAAAAATTAAAATGCCCAGTTCCCACATGTCCTCTTCCTGTCACCCTCCATGGACCTCTTTGGGTTGTAGTTCTCAACCTTCCTAAAAATACCTCCTCCCCCCCTTTAAGACAGTTCCTCATGTGGTGACTCTCAAATATAAAACTATTTTCTTTGCTACTCATAACTAATTTTACTACTGTTATGAATCATAGTGTAAATAGCTGTGTTTTCTAATGTCTTAGGTGACCCTGGTAAAGGGTTGAGAACTGCTGTTCTAGATTCATCTAATATGATCAGCATTACTCTAGATCAGAAAGCAGATAAGAATGAGAGAAAATGAAAATAAACTGTAGTGTTAAGATGGTTCTGAACATAAAGCTCCTATTGCTCAAGCCTGACATGCTGACTTCAGTCCTTGGATCTCAGGGTGGAAGGAGAGAATGACTCTTGTTGACCAACCAGATTCCCCAGGGCTCCCAGGGACTAAGCCATCAACCAAAGGGTACACATGGTCCCAGCCACATTTGTGGTGGAGGAATGCCTTGCTGGGCATCAGTAGGAGGTGAGGTTCTTGTTCCTATGAAGGCTTGATAGATGCCCCAGCTTGGGGAAATTGAGGTGGGGTAGGTGGAGGGGCATCCTCATGGAAGCAGGGGAGGGAGGATAGATTGCAGGTTTTCTTGGGGGGGGTGACGGGGAAAGGGAATAACATGTGAAATGTAAATGAAGAATATACTCACTAAAAAACAAAAGTTGTCCTCTGACATCCACATGCGTTCTCCCCCCTTTCCTCCCGCACCTTGAATTGCTGGGTAGCTGCTGAGTCGCCTATAAACTCATAACACCCAGTTGGTTATTCCACCCTGTGCTCAGTTGCTCAGTACACTATAGGATAATTTATTTCTCCTCTTTATAATCTATAGCCGCAGAAGCCACAGTTTAGCACGGCTGTGTTTCCAGCAAGGGGCCTGGTACAGTGTGATTGACAGGAAAACTGGATGAATGAACAGAAGCCATCATCCTCTTACCTTAAGGAAACAACTGACTATGGAATTCTGGACAGCACGGTAAGCAACCATAACCATAGTGTGGATACAACAGTGGAGTCAACCAGAGAGAACAGATGAAAACAGATTCCGGCTGCTTCGAAGGCAGCTACTCAACCATTTCAAAGCACAGAGGACAGGCACAGAAGTTGCCTCATTCTTAAGACTGCCACCTTTAATCTATAGAGTTTATTGTAAGTTCAGCCTGAATGTGCTTAAATGAAAGGGAATTGAGAGCAGATCAAAGTGCAACAGGTTGCAGGATAATTGTATACTTGCGTCGAGGCTGTCACTAATTAGAGCACAGCTCAATGAACTCCGGCTTTGGGAACTGCTCCTGTGGTAACTAGCAGACACATCTGTGTGTACCAATCTGCATATTTGCTCATTTGCCAAAAATGTAAAGTGGAGCCCTGAATTAGTTCAGTTCACTCAATCACTTTGAAGCTGAAGAATCAGCTGAATCGGCAAAATACTTCTCCCTCTCCCCACATCAAGCTGCATTTCATTTGTATGAGAACCTTCAGAAGCAGCAACATGACAGCAGTGTCCAGAAGAGTGAAGCAAGGAGGGCCTGCAGCCTTGGGGGTGTGTGGAATACTCTCGCTTCTCTAAATAGAACCTGGGGATGGCACCAGGGAGGAGACAGCTCTTTTGAAGCTTTATGTGTGAGCAGAATGCAAAACCGGTATTTTCTTAAAGGACAATCCCTAGGTCGTTTTGGCCATGTGTGCACTAATAGATCTGGTTCATGTACCTAAGAGTTGTGCTTTCTGGGGGCTGGAGAGATGACTTAGTGGTTAAGAGCACCGACTGCTCTTCCAAAGGTCCTGAGTTCAAATCTCAGCAACCACATGGTGGCTCACAACCATCCATAATGAGATCTGATGCTCTCTTCTGGGGTATTTGAAGACAGCTACCGTGTACTCACATTTAATAAATAAATAAATCTAAAAAAATAAAAAAAGAGTTGTGCTTCTGACAGAATTCAAATTGAGCCTTCATTAGTCTCAGTGGTGCACGCTCTAGAAGAATTTGCATGATTCTTTAATGCTGTGATCATTTTATTTTATCATAGTTCTTAAGCCACATTAATGCTGCTGCTAAATAGCACTAAATAATGCTATTTAGAATAATGCTATTCAGCAATGGAAACTTTCATATTTGTGTTCTGTTTGGTACACACTCAGGACATCTTCAAATTTTTATATATCAACCTATGCTGCACTCTGTGGACAAGGAAATGTTATCAAGAAAGGGCTTGGTTTCTCTCTCACAATTCAGATAGAAAAACTCACAATGCTTCTGTTGGTTGACACAGAGTATAAGGAACTTTAAGTTGCTGAATTACCTTTTGGGTTAAAAGTTTATTGCTGGTAAATGTCTTCACCAGCTACATCAGTTCCACTTGGATTGTTAGGGGACAAAAATTGGTCATTACATCTACATCTACATCTACATCTACATCTACATCTACATCTACATCTACATCTACATCTACATCTACATCTACATCTACATCTACATCTACATCTACATCTACATCTGCAAAAGATGATGGGAAGAAAGCATAGGGAAGCGGTGGGATCCATTGTTGGGGTGAGAGGCAGAGAGGGAGCTGTTTTACTTTATTCTGAAACCAATGTCTTTGCATTTATTGTGCCCTCTACCTGAAGCACTCTTCCCTTGGGTCCTATTGGAAATGGGACCATTTTGTCTTTAGCTTTAAGCTAAGTGATGACTCCCCAGAGCACCAGCCTGGGTTTAAAACTGTTTCCTTGAAGTAACACCCATTCACCGATCATTTATTGGAGCATAGGTTTAGGCAAGACCATATACCAGGATTCAGCATTTTAGCAGTGACCAAGACCGGCCTCATGCCTACACTGGGGCAAGTATACAGACTGGAGCAGCATAAGCAGTAATCACCACCCCACCTCCACTGAGATGGCCTGAGATTGTAGGTGTTGATGAGGGATGAATCCTGGATGCAGGAAAAGGAGACAGGTGCATGAGCTCAGGAGTAGGGCTGTGAGAACTAAGAATGTGGAACTTTTTCTAGAAGTAGCTCCCAGTAAAAATTTGTGTTTCATTAAAACCCCCTGAAAAAACTCAGAGCTCTAAAACATGTTTCACTCTACCATGCTGGTTATTTTTTTGTCAAGTTGACACAAACTAGTCACCTAGGAAGAGAGAATCTCAATTGAGAAAATGCCCCCATCAGATTGGCTTGTAGGCATGCCTTTAGATTATTGATTAAAGTAGGAGGGTCCAGACTATTGTACACAATACCACTTCCTGAGCAGGTGGTCCTGAGTGGCCTAAGAAAGCAGGCTGAATAAGCCATGGGTAACAATCCAGTCAGAAGAATTCCTACCTGGCTTCAATCTCTCTGCTCCTGCTTGAGTTCCTGACCTCAATTTCTTCAGTGATGGACTGTGATGTGGAAGAATAAGCCAGATAGACCCTTTCTTTCTCAAGTTGCTTTGGGTCACTGCTTTAGCATAGCAACAAGGAGGCAAACAAATGCATGTATCACTCCGTGTAGTCTAATTACATACCCTTAGAGTTCCGTATCAGTGCGAGGAGTACCCTTGTTGTATCTTATGTCCACAACAGGGGGGCTTCTGACATGCTGCCATCCTCTTGGATCGTTTTTAGGTTTTGGTGCCTCCCAACAAAAGGCAGACTCAGCATTGGTCACTGTATTCTTAGCTGTGATGGTTTCATCATGTTATACATTTCTCCTGCTCCAAGAGGATGCAGCCACCGAAAGAAGGTAAATAATAGCCAAAGGAGAGGATGCCTGTGGATGGTTATGTCACCATCTGTTGGTCAGGAAACAGAACTTGGGCACAGGATGGCTTTGTTTGGTAGGGATGGGGTGGCAGTGGGAACAGGTAATGCACCCTTCACTAGCCTGATGGATCCCTATTGTTTAAGACTCAGCCAACATAATTTTCTGTGATGTTTTGCCTTACTGCAATGGATTGCTAGCCCCGTGGGTCTGCACAGCTTGTGTGCCATGTTACTTTGTCCTTGCCCACTCCAGTGACTGGAAGATTTCTAACTGTAAACCTATGTCCTTCTTTCTCGTGTGAGATCGTCTGATTTTTCTTACTTATCTTTTTGTAGAGCACCCATGCTGGCTAGTCTTATGTCAACCTGGCGCACATATTTGAAAGCAGGGAACATCAATTGAGACAATGCTCCCATAAGATATGGCTGTAAGGCATTTTCTTAATTAGTGATTGATAAGGGAAGGACCAGCCACTCGTGGGTGGTGCCATCCATCCCTGGTCTGGTGGTCCTGGGTTCTATAAGAACACAGGCTGAGTAAGTCACAGAGAGTAAGTAAGCAATCAGCACCACTCTGTGGCCTCTATATCTGCTTCTTCCTCCAGGTTCCAGGCTCATGTGAGTTCCTGTCCTGACTTCCTTTGATAATGAGTGGCAGCAGGCAAGTCCAAGCCATAGAAACCCTTTCCTCCATAATTTCCTTTTTTGTCATAGAGTTTTATTGTAGCAATAGAAACCTTAGCTAAGACAGCACCTATTCAAACGATGGTTTTTGTTTTTTTTTTTTACAAATAGATAAATAAGTGAACATTATGTTATAAATACAGCTCTACCAAAGTAACATGAAAATATTGACTACAAACCAGCAACAGTAGCAGAGTATTGATACCCTAACTGAAGGATGCTGGGGAGGAGAGAGGGGTGAAAGCTCTAGCATGTAGAGATAAGGAGTACGAGCCATTTCGATTGCTATTTCTAATTACATAGACATTTCATTTTCCTATACTTTTAGCAGAAGGTTCAAAAATTCTCATTAAATGATTCCATTTTATGGTGGTTGGCCTACACAGTTTCTTTGTTTGTTTGATTTTGTTGTCACATCGGAAATGTGTCTCAAAAATTCTGTCTTTATAACAGCATGATATTCTAAACAAAATGGGATTTTTCTCCGAAGGTCAAAACTCCTGTAATGCCTCAAGGCCAAGATGATGTCCAGACCCCAAACTGTTTTTTCTGGAAGATGTGTAGTAGGCTACAGTAGAATTGGCCCTGCTCTGACAGCAGGAGCAGAGCAGCCCTTCTTTGAATAAAATATTAAAATGAGTCGGTTTCCTTATATTCCACGCTTTCTCCCCCAAAGTAACAAGCCATAAAAAATTCTGAGAGCTTTCTGCTATGCTTCTAGTTAATCAAGGTCTACTGTCTGTTTTCAATTTAGTGCCAAGTGACACGCAGTGATCACTCTTTGTTTGAAGCATTAGAAGCAACAGAGCATTTATATTTGTCACCCGGCAGCAGATATACTCATTCTGAGGCGAGTGGCTCATAATCCTCACATTGTTGCTTATTTCCATGCTCCCCCCAGGGAGTCATCTAGCTGAATGCCGTTGGGAGACAGGGCATGTCCTTCCATGCTGTGGCCATAACTTCCCCCTTTCTGTCTGTTATTAGTGTATGTCATAGGTCCCTGGAAAAATGGATAGGGAGAGAGCAAGACTTTCTAGGAGGCATCTCAGCAGTAAATGGCTGGTGAATGCTCATGAGAACTGGCTATTTTCATAATCATACCTCCATTCCTGGGGTGTGGTATCATGCAGCAGCTGTTGTCTAGGGTTTATCCTCTATTGATAAAGTACCAGGGTAATCAAAGCCGAAAGCGAAACAACATCAGAGCATCACGTTTGCCCACCTACAAGTCTAATGATAATAGAACACTCCTGGGATACATTACTGTGTCAGTAGCAATAGTTGAAAATAGGTTTTGGAATTTCACTCATCACAGATGATGCGATCATGTTCTTATCAAGTGAATTAAAACAGAATATTATTTTGACTAGCAAAGCTTACAAATATACTAGCAAAGGAATGGACTTTATTTGATACTCATTATTTTTATGGCATTCACATCTGAACACAAAAAGATACCTGAATCTCTACTTACTTAAACTTTTTAAAATCAGTTTTAAATGTGGTTAGGATGAAAAAGTTGATGAGAAGGTAATTATGTAAGGAGAATTCTGTCTCTTGCTTTTAATCACCAGCCCTCAATCTCTATTTTGCTCCCCCTGGATATGATGCATAAGTTCTAGGAGTCCAATCATCTCTTTTATTAACAGTGGACATCACATAGTCCTTGTAGACTTGCTATAAAAAACAAAGTGGGGACATCACATATAGCAGAGATGTTTCTAGGGTCACAGGACTGCTAACACTCCCTTTCCAAAATTCCAAAGAGCTTCTGTTTTTTCTGACGAGCTAAATTCAAATGACTCAAGTCTAGTTTCTTGCATCAAAATATAAGTGTTGAATAATAAAAATATGAAATACTCTGTTCACATTAGGACATGCCTCATGTTAAAAGTCATCAACTCCAGGACTTCATTTTCATTTTGAAGATTAAACTGGACACAAAGCATGAGGCAAGCCCTTGGAAATATGAAATAGATGGCACTGGCTAGTGTTTACTATCTGAAAACTATGGTTTGTATGTATTTTGAACAAGTTTTAGTTCTGAACAGGAAGATCAATTGATTCCATACCACTTTGTGTGGCCAGCGCTTGAGGCCTGATGATAGTCTTTGGTGAATTAAAGGTGGACTAAGTAAGCAATACTAATAACAATAATAATTAGAAAGTTTCCTAAAAAGGTAATACAAAGAAATAGAAAATTAAAAGATATTGACTAATCCAAGTGAAAGCTCAGAATGAAAGTGAAAAAAGTAGCGATAGATATGCCAGGCCCACAGTAAACATGGAAACTAGGTAATTATAAGACAAGATAGAAGGGAGGTCATGAGTAAGTTCTAAGAGAAAGAGCTATTTGAAATGATAAGATGGTAGACAATGGGAAATCCAAAACACAGTGTACCTGAACCTAATATCAGAGTTTCAAAATACGTGAATAAAGAAAGTAGAATTAAGGAGGATGCTCCAATCACAGCAGGGGAATTTAATGTATACTCTGTAAGCAGGAAAAAAAAAGCAATTTAAAATACCCAGAAGCAGCACAAATTTAATAGAACATGATAACAAACAACAGCAAAAACTTATTCTTTTCAAGTGCCTGGGATTGCTCACTAAGGTATGTGCTATGGTACAGGATGGAAGTTGTAATATGCTCTTTGACAACAATGAACTAAATTAGAAGCTAATTTAAGTAATATTACTTAAAAATATCTCCATTTGGAATTTTAACACTTCATGTCTAAATAATTTATGGATAGAGAAGAAGCCATAGCCAAATTAGATAACATTTTCAATTAAATGATAGTAAAGTGACTGTCTTTTTGTAAACCCAGTTATTTCCAGAAATATTTTTTAAAAATTACTTTCAGAAATAATTTCCAGGAAAAAAAAACTAGAATGACAACTATAGCAATTACAGTAAAAGAAAAAACAAAAACAAAAACAAAGCAAAAAAACCCCCCAAGAAACCAGTAAACTCATAAGATTGGAGAAATTCATAAGATTGATAAACATCAGTTGAGACTAAAAGGAAGCCCGATGAGGAGGCACATACATGAAATTCCAGAATTTGAGCGAATGGGACAGGTTGGTGAGATTACAGTCAAGCACAAGGCAGTACATGGCAAAGTACGAGCCCAGCGAGGCTCCAGAGTGAGTCTATGTAAAAACACCAAATGACTTCCGAGGGAGAGACAGCATAAGCACAAACCAACAATGTCAAACACTAAAGAGGGAACATCACTGCAGACACCAATGATATTAGTTGGACGCTGTGGTCTGAATGTTTGTGTCCCATTAAAAATTCATGTTAATCATGAAGGTGATGGCACTAAACAAGGAGATCTTATGTGGCCATCAGACCATGAAGAATGCTATCACGGACAGGTATGTGTCTTACGTAAGGCTTTGAGTGATCAAATTTGCTTCTTCTGTGCTTAGCTTATCTTATATGAAGCCTCGGTGCCTTTCTTTGGTGGATGACGCAGAACCAAGCTGCTGGGGAGCTGAAGCTGTCAGTGCCTTGGCCTCACATTTCTTAGCCCCCATAACTTTGAGAAATTAATTTTATCATTTATGAATCATACAATGAGGCATTTTGTTATAGGGACAAAGACATGAGATAGGGAGAACTATTAAATAAAATTTAACAGATTCAATGTAAAAATAACTTGACAGACACAAGCTGTCAGAGGTCATCAGGAAAAAGATAAAGGGGTAGGGTCGATTGCTTAGTTGGGAAAGTGTTTGCTATGAAGCATGAAGATCCAAGTTCATCTCCTTATCCGTCATGACAAGCCTAGGGGTGGTTGTGAGCCTCTGTAAGGCTAGTGTAGGGTGTTGTGGAGGCTGGAAGATTCCTGTGGTTTGTTGGTCAGCGTAAACTGTTCCAGGTTCAGCAAGAGACCACTTTCCAGCTCCTGGCTAATATAAATAAGGCTGCTATGAGCACAGTGGAGCATGTGTCTTTATTGCATGTCAGGGAATCCTCTGGGTATATGCCCAGGAGTGGTATAACAGGGCCCTCTGGAAGTGTCAGGAATACAAATCTTAACCCATGTAAATAGTGATGTACCATGTTCATATGGTAGAAATTTAGTAGTGACAAGATGTAAAAATCTAAACAGTAAAACTCAAAAATGATGGACTCAGTATTGACTTTATTGATTTATTAAGTCAGTGCAATTCCTATTTAAAAAAATCCAAGCATATTTTCTTAGGACAAGAAGGTAGAAAAAAATCTTGCTCTTGTTCTACAATCTGTTAGTATATGTTGAAACAAATCACTTTTGAAAAAAAAATTGAAAAACTCAAGCTACTAGACTTTGAACTGGCAACCAGGGAGCCCATATGGAACTGACCTAAACCCTCTGCACAAATGTTACAGTTGTGTGGCTTGGTCTTGTGGGACCCCTAACAGAAGGAGCAGGGACTGTCTCTGACTCTTTTTGAGACCCTTTCCCTCTGCTAGTCTGCCTCATTTAGCATTAATAAGAGAGGAAATATTTAATCTTACTGCAACTTGATAGGGTTGATTGATATCCTGGCCTTTTTTGAAGACAAACAGAGGAAAACTGGGGGTGGGGGGTGAGGGAAAGGAAGGAGGGGAAACTGGTCATGATGTAAAATAAAAACAACCAAATGCAAGAATATGCATGAAATGAAATCCAGAAAGAGATTTACATACATAAGGTCAACTGATCCTCAACGTTGGAGCTGAGATGATTGAGTGTGGAACAGGATACTCTTCAGCAATTATAGATGGCTGAACTGAATTTTCAAAATATGATACAATGCTTACCTCATACTATGTACAGAAATTATTCAGTAATGTATCATAGCTCTAAATGTAGAAGTTGAAAAAAAGAAAAATAGGAAAATATTTATGGTCTTGGTTGATCAAATTTTTTTAAGATATAAAATACTCTAACAATAAAAGAAAATTTTTATATTGAATTCCATCAAAATTAAAATTTTTCTACGCTTCAAAATATACTAGTAAGTAAAGGAAATGACCCATAGCATGCTGGGAGAAAATGCTCATAATGCATGCATGACTAATTTCTTTCATCTATAGCAATGATAATAAGACAGAATACTTCTTTTGGAAAAGGATAAAATATTTGAACAAGTACCTAAGAAACCAAGACGATGAATGTATGTAAAATATAATCAATATCACTGACTACCAGAAGAGTGCAAGTGAAAACCACTGTTCAACTCTGAACATCCCAGATGTTGCCAGTTGTGTGCAACAATTTCCTTTCATTGTGAGGGATGATAGAATTACACAACTCTTTGTGAATATCACAAATTTGGATACATCACTTTCTATGACCAGCCATTCTACTGTTAGGAAGGTACTTCTAGGGAATGAAAGCTATGCCCATGAAAAGATTTCCTTCTCAATATTCATAACATTAGTTTAATTTGTGATCACCCCAACCTGGAGACAACCTAAAAATATTGCTAAAACAATATTAAAACAACATATACAATATATAAGCAAGAGTAAGGTACGCATGATACATGTTCCAGGATACTTCTGAGTCACTGCAGGAACTGCAATCAATGCTCCTTTGGAGGCAGGGCTGGTCAGGTCTCGCTCTTTGTGACTCCCAAGGGAATTAGTGGAGGTCTGCTAGTCAAAAGTCAGAATACAAGAAAGAGAAGCAAACTTCCTTACTTGTGTCTCTTTTACTCCTAGGGCCATTTCAGCTCTATGACAGCAATGGAACAAATAGGCTAAAAAAAAAAAGACAATTGATATGCAATAGAATATTACAAATAGAAATGAAGTGCTGATAGAAATTACAAGATAGATGAATCCTAGAAATATGCCAAGTGAAAGAAGCCAAACACAAAAGGTTGATTATATTTATATGAAATACCCAGACTAGGCAATTCCATAGAAATGGGGTGTAATGCAGTAATTGCAGGAAGTTGCTAGGAGGGAAGTCACTACTAAAGTGTGTTTTCTTTGAGGATGATAAAATATTCTGGAATTATATTGTATTGCTAGGCACACAACCTTGTGACCATAGTACAGATATTCAACAGATAAATTTTTACGTGCTATGACTGATCTAAGTAAAAATCTCAATGGCTGTTTCTGTCCTCACCATGTTTTACCCCTGGGTAGAGTGTTTCGTTTCATTTTTATTCATGCTCTGTCTTGATTCACCTTTATTTTTCTTTGTGATAGAATGTCCTCTTTTTTTTTAAATTTTTATTTTCTATATTCTATGTTTACATTCCAAAGGCTTTCCCCTTTCCCAGTTCCCCCCACCATATGTCCCATAATTCCTCTCCCCCTCCCCCCAGCTATTCCCCAATCATTCCCCCCCCCTACGATTTCTCTGTTCTGGGTCTACAATACTGGATCCACTCTTTACAGGCCAAGGGTCCTCTCCTTTCTTCTTCTTGGGAGTCATTTGACTTGCTAATTGTGCCTTGAGTATTTAGGGCTTCTGGGCTCATTAATATCCACTTATCAGTGATTGCATTTCATGTGTATTCTTTTGTGATTGGGTTAGGAGGTCCTCTTATTCTCTTTATTTCTCAGATGTTTCCATTGGCTATTTTGAGTTCTGGTTTCATTCCTTAAAATGGCATTGCTGTTCCTCAAGGTGCCTTATTAGGTCTCTTCTCTAAGGTTCTTACCCTGAGCAGCTCCCCTTTCTGTGGTGATCGTTTACTGGTCGTTTTTCATGCTCCACTCACAGCTTTCCCTTATCCCCTCTTTTCACTCCCTACATCCCATTTAGCCATCCCTCATGCTCAGAATCAACTCATGCTGAGCACTTTACCTTTGTCCAGAACTGGATTTTCTCATCTTCTTGCTTTAATTGGCTCAGGAAAGTTGGCACCAGCCTCCCAGACAAGCCGTTTGCTTCCAGCTAGTTAGTAATAATTGTACATAACTTAGTCTTTCAGAATTTGGTTCTTCCATGAGTGATCAAGTGGCAGGAGAGCCCTGGAAGTCACTGCTCAATGCATTATCCAACTGCAGAATGCGTCCAGTGTTCAATCTAGATGGTCAATTGGACTGGTTTGAGAGACACTTCTGAATATGCTTCATCTTCTGAGATGAGTGGCATGGAGGACAGCGACCGAAAGCTGTGGATTCACTTTGAATGTGGGCTGCACCATCTGGTAGGCTGGGCCTACGTGGGACAAAAGCAGAAAGAAGAAGCCCACTGGCACAGGTCCATGCTGGTGTTTACCACCCTCCTTTTGTGCTCTTACTTTATCTCTCCCACTTATTCCTAGATGCTGTGAGGTGGAGATGAACAGCCTGCTTTTGCCATGTCTTGATACTACAATGTTCTGTCTGCCTCATGCCCATAATGATGGGATGGAGCCAACAAGCTGGGGCTGAAACCTTGGCAGCTGTGAGCCGACATGAATTATTCCTCCTTTGAATTATGTGTCTCAGATGTTTGACAGTGAAAGAGTGATGAAAAACCCTAACGCCACAGGTTCTAATAAAAAACATTGTTGCTTTTATGACTTATTTTTAATCATGTGTAGTGTGTGTATGTGTGTGCATGTGCATGTGTGTGTGTGTGTGTGTGTGTGTGTGTGTGCGCGCGCGCACATGTGTGTGTGTCATGTGGTGGTTTATGTGCACATGAGTGCACATGCATATGGAGGCCAGAAGAAGGTGTCTGATTGTCTGGACCATTAGTGGTGGTCATAAGCCACCTTGCATGGGGGCTGGGAGACTAACCTGGGTGCTCTGAAAGCACACTCTCTTAGCTGCAGATCCTTAGGAATGACTCTTTTGAACCAGGTTAAAAAAGGTATCCTTGTCGGGCGGTGGTGGTACACGCCTTTAATCCCAGCACTTGGGAGGCAGAGGCAGGCGGATTTCTGAGTTCGAGGCCAGCATGGTCTACAAAGTGAGTTCCAAGACAGCCCGAACTACATAGAGAAACCCTGTCTAGAAAAAACAAAAACAAAACACAAAACAAAAACAAAACACAAAACAAAACAAAACAAAACAAAAAAAAGGTATTCTTAACTCAGTGTCTTAGTATTTCTCTTGCTGTAATGAAACACCATGACCAAAAAGCAAGTTGGGGAGGAAAGGATTTATTCAGCTTATGCTTCTACATTGCTATTCACTACCAAAGGAAGTCAGGACAGAAACTTGAATGGGGCAGGGTTCTGGAGGCAGGAGCTGATGCAATGGCTATGGAAGAGTGCTGCTTATTGGCTTGCTTCATATGGCTTGCTGCATGAAGCCTGCTGTTTTACAGATAGGATCACCAGCCTAGAGATGACACCACAGACTGAGCCCTCCCATATAAATCACTAATTAGGAAAAGGCCTTGCAGCCAGATCTTATGCAGACATTTTCTTAATTGAGGTTCCCTCCTTTCAAATAACTCTAGTTTGTGTGTCAAGTTGACATAAGACTAGCCAGCACACCCAGGAAAAGAGGACAATGATCATGAAGGTAGAAAAAATGTTCAAAATAGTGAAATACTTTAAACTCACTCCTATGTTGCTTCCTGGATATGGCAATGGATTTTCCAAATGATATTATAGAAAAAGTGTGAGTTTTTTTTTCTTGGAAGTACCATCTCTTTCTGGTCCAGTCATCACTTCAAGTGACAAAGTAAAACTGTATCTGTAGATCTATGAAATGAGATAGAGAAGATGTAACTATAGACAAGAGACTACCAATGTTTATAATGGCAATAAAATGGAACTGTAGAAATCCATCTGGCCAGTAAACATATTGGATGCTTACAAAATCCAAAAGAACAGCAAAGTAGGAGACATTCATTGAAGGGATCAGGAGAAGAGTGAGTTAGCACTCAAAGACTCCAAAACATACACTGCAGGAATATCTCAATAAGGACTTTTCCAAGAAGGTGCACACAATATACATAAAGGATACATGTCTTCGACAAAATGGCTTTCAAGAACTTATTTCAGATTATAAAGAAACAGTAAAATCATAACACGTTGCTTGGCATTTGTTTTTAGAAAGTCCAGAAAGAATTAAGATCTACTTCAGATCAGAGTTTATGTTCTTCAGTGGCTATGGAAACAGAACTAAATGGTGCTTAGAGACAGTGAGGTAATTGCCGAGAAAGGTCATGCTGTGACCTCTTGCCATTAATTCTGACTGTGGGTTTTAGAGCAAAGAGTTGATGAATTAAACAAAGGGCTGGATATAAAATTAAATGTTGAATGATAAATCTTTGTGCTGGCCTCGTTACTGAAGAAATTCCTTTGAAGTAACACACTAGGATTTGACAGCTTTCTCAGCAAGCATTTGCTAGTCCCCCTTTGTGTCCAGAGTTGTTAGGACTTGCAAATCTTCGTCTGTAATGACAGATGCATGCTCACTCATATTGGGGATCAATTTTCTGTGTTCTCCTTGTTTCCTTAGAAAATCACATAGACATAACAATAGTGGTTCCTGCCTATAACCCCAGAACTTGGGAAACGGAGGTATAAGTATGGTTGTGAGGTAGGACTCAGTGGAGACTGAATGTTGAGTAACAGTTACTCCTTGGTTATCAGGAAATCCTGGGCTACAGAGCGAGATCCTGTCTCCATAAAGATACATAAACAACTAAATAGCAAATAATCCAAACCAACAATGTCAGAAACAAACAGCAGTCATAAGGAAATGCAAATGAAAATTATTACTTTGAGAGATCCCATCTCACCCCAGGGAGAATGGCAAAGGAAACAGAAGATGATAAATGCTGGACCAATGGTGGGAAAGAATAACCTTTATTTACTGTTCATAGACATAAAACGATGGAGCAGTAGGAAAACTCTACATAGGGGTGCTTACAAAAAAACAACATAGAACTTCCACATGATACAGATATACTACTTCTGTGCATATGGCCAAAGAATACTACAGAGATATTTATATTGCACACCTGAGTCCATTGCTGCTGGATTTAAAATATCAAGGAATGGAATCATATCAACTGAGGGATAAATAATGAAATGTGGCATAGACATGTGTGTGCACATGCAAAGCCATACATGCATAATCAAATTTTATTTAGCTGTACAAAAAAATAGTTATAAAAATGTGTGGAGAATAGATGGAACTGGAAAATATTCAATGCGGTAGCCCAGGGTCAGAATAACAAATGCCTTATTTTTTTTGTACATGTGAAGCTTAGCTGCTAACTTTTATGTATGCACATCTATGAGGGACTGGGTATATAGAGAGTCTAGGAGACTTGAAAGGGACCACTGAGAGGAGAAAGAGATTCTTCTGGTGAAGTGGAAGTAGAAGGAGGATACTGTAAGCGGAAAGGTCCAAGACATTGTTGAGGGATGCTCAGGCCTGGAAGGGGAGGTATAGAGGAAAGGGTCAGCCAAGGCTCATGAAGTATGAACAAGTCATGAAGAAATCTGGATAATAATAACCAATCACAAAATAAAATAAAATGTAAGAGTTTGGATGGAGGCAAGGTTATTTCCAGAAGACGTACATTATGTTTCCTAGCAGACCCCCTGAATCCCTCTAAAACTACAGTTTTTTTTCACTGCCTTTGGTTGCCCACAGAACTAGATGATAAGACACTATTGATGAAGATACCACACACGTTGGTTGTAGGACATAAATAAATAGAACTAGAACTTGGATTCTGATTCAGTAGGTCTCATAATACCAGAAAGTACTATTTAGGATGCTGGGAGAGAATTGTCCTCAATAATCTCATTCAGTAGTGGGCCCTGTATATACAACAATACAAACCATCCACGGCAGATGAGCTCATTGACACAATAGTGGCAAGTCTGTTACATGGATAGCTCACTGCTTTCTCCTTGTATTGGATGCCTGCTCTGAAGGAATTCACATTTGGTGCTGTAAACCCTATGACCATCACCCTTCCAATGCTCAGGGAGTATCATGGAAGGCAGAGAGAGAGAGAGAGAGAGAGAGAGAGAGAGAGAGAGAGAGAGAGAGAGAGAGAGAGAGAGAAAAGAAGGAGGAGGAAGAGGAGGAGGAGGAGGAGGGGAGGAGGAGGAGGAGGAGGAGGAGGAGGAGGAGGAGGAGGAGGAGGAGGAGGAGAAGAAGAAGGTTAAGAGTATCACGGACCCCCACGGACACTGTGAATTCCACAGGTAATGCGAAAGTCTCAAGGAGACACTGAATAAGCGCTGTCTAAAAGTGCAAGGTTCAGTGTATACCATTTTGAGTAATCGCTGTCCCTGAGGGAACAAAGCTGTGAATTTCCTGGCTGGAGAGAATTCTGAGCTATAATCTCAGGGCAGCCTTGCCTTTGACTTTTCTTCTACTGCCAAAAAAGAGATATATATGTGCTTCAGTTTAAAAAAAAAACAAAAAGGGTGAAATGCTACGCATAAAGCCTACTACAGAATGCCATAAATGTTCCTTTGGCACCTTTTCTAACCTGTTTATTTCTGGTAGCCATGACCATGTGAATTTAAGGAAAGTATTTCATAGCTCTCATAATATGCTATAAGTCAGATCCTGCCTAGTCCTCGAGCTTGTTGTGTATCTTCATAGGAAGTAGTCCCTGAGCCCAGACTTCCTCAAAACAGCTTACTGAGCTGCCATCCTTTGTCTTGCTAAGCCAATGTATTCACCGGCTATTCAGACACCTATAACCCTCAGTCCCAGGTGAGACTCATGAATTATTAATGAGGCTAAGTGGAAAACAAGTCCAGGCCTTCCCAACATAGGAGACTGTAAGGTATGGTCATGTAAATTATCCCTGCTTAGCTAGCTACATCCTTTACTATGTTAATGTCAAGCAATTGTCTACAGAGAACAGAGATGTCCTCTGAGCAGACAAGACTTAAGACTTAGAAGAAAGTTAGTTAGTGGAGAAGATGAGTTTAGTCTAGAAAGCAAAGGTCCCAGGGCCGGGCAAGATGCCTGGCTCTGAGGAAAGCTTGCTAGTTCAGAGAAGAATCTTGCTAACTTAGGCAAGATCTCTAGCTTAGACAGAAATGGCTTAGAAGGTTTTAGCTTATAACCTAAGGGCGCTACCTATGTAAGCTAGCGTGCCTCATTTTTATTATGTAATTGTTAGAACCTGATGCTCTGAGTAGGGAGCCATAAAACAGGGCTCCTCATTAGAGGAAATATAGATTTTTCTATAATATGAAGTATCCTGCGTCTGTGTCGTCATTCTCGCCGATTCGTGCCTTCCTGACCCCGGGATCTTGGTCTCCCCTGTAACCGAACTCCCACGAGGAGCTACGGCTTACAAAAGGCTGCAACCAAAGCTGCCAAGAGCAGCCGCGGTCTGCGGCATAAGAGATAGAGGATAGGTGTGGAATGCTCACATCTGGGGTCATGGATACTGCTCTAGTAAATTTCTAGTGGTGGACATTACCTACACAGGATCTGCACAAGATCTGACTTGTCAACACCCTGTCGTAGAAGAAGGATACGAATCTTGGATGTCACCCCTCCCTGATGATTTATACAGAGGTGATGGTTAATGGGAGAAAGAGGTGTATTTGTCTGTAGTGTAGCCTATGCTCCTGTAAACTAAGCCTTACCCATGCTGCTCCTCTGAAAAATCCTAATAAATCTCATTGAGTCACACACAAAAGGATAAGAAAACAATAAGGGGCTGAATAGAAAGACAAAGGGGATCGATCAGTCAGGGTGTGAAAGGGACAAAGCTGGGTGAAGGAGGAGGGTGCATTATGTCATGTATGAAAATGTCACAACGAAACATTACACAATTAACATATGCTAATAAAACATAAAAGATACTCACAAAACTGATAACAAGCCCCTAAACCAACAACCAACAGCAGAAGGATGACATCCACTGAAATGGTGACATAGAACCACAATGATCTCCATTTAAGGACCAGGCCTGATTTTGAAAACAAGTCCATAAGGCACCAGCTCCAGGATCAGAACATAAGTCCCAGGAATTAGGCCATAAGGCACCAGCCCTAGGATTAGAACAAAAGTCCCAGTAACAAAGTTATAAACCCTTTCCCAAAGAGCAGCCTGGGGATAACCACAAAATGCAGAAATACCGGAAATACCTTAGGAGGGGCCCTCTGTGTTGGGCTGCCTGATCTCATCCTATGGTTAAACGTCCATGATATAGGAGTGCAGAACACTGACCACCTGTGAATCCCTAGCAACCACCAATGAAATTTTAGATTATCTAATCCTTCTAGAGAATTCTCCTAATTCTCTTTAAGAAGACCTGCTCACCTTTGTCTAGGGTGGTCATTTCAAAAAATGGTTGACCCCCACATACTAGTTGTTTCTGTAGAATAAATGGCTTTTGCCTTTGCATAATATCTAAGACTGGGGTCTTCCAGTGATTTTAAGACTCTTTCACTATGGGACCTAGAAGGTTAAATGTTTGAGACCTGTTATCTGAGGAAAGAGCTGGTATGAGGATTCCTTTTGCACTCCTCTGTGTCATATCTGTTGTGAAGTGTCCATGGATCTCAGTAAGCTTTGAGGTCTATGGTCACAGACAGCATCCAGGACAATGGTGACAACATTCACCCAGGAAAATATTTGACTGGATATGGAACTAGTGCCTGGTATAGTGACCATCAGAGAATTCATGGTAAGAAAATGCGAATCATTTATTTACAGCTCTCATGGTCCAGGGATTAACAAAAAAGGTAATCACATATTTAGCATTCGATTGGCAGTGATTTTTTTTTTTGTGATGAACATATCAGTAGGCAAAATTTCAAATCCAAATATAGCTAGCAAAGAGCAAATGCTTTTTACTTACAAAGAACTTCCACAGTAGGCCGAATGGCTGGGTAGGGGCTTTGTCTTCACAGTATGCTCTGTGGCTCAAATTTTCCCATGTAGCTCACCTCTGTGGAAGTGTGACCTAGTCTTCACAGAGCTGCTCTTCTGAGGCTTATTCTCTGGTTGTCAATCCTTTGTCTCAAGAACCCCTTTTAATGCTAACATTGACTTTCTCCACAGTCTCAAAAGTACCTGCCAAGGGGCAGAGTGAAAATTAACCAAAGGTCATCTGTGGGGATGAAGCTCTCATAGCCACTGCACAGCCTTGAGCATTCTCTGTCTCCTTTTGTGGTCTGAGGTCCTCGGGTGACCTTGAAGGAGGAGCTGCTGTCCTCCCATTTTTTTTGGAGTCAAGAAACTTGATATTCAGGGACTCAGAAGTAGCAAGGTCCTGGGTGTACTTGAACCCTACTGCATTACTGTTATTTTGTTCTACTCTGGGGTAATAGACTGAAAAGTGTAATTTCCTTTATGTCTTTATGCATCTTTCCCCTTGTGGGCACTTAAAAATTCAGTCAAATCCCTTCTCCTCTTATAGAAAAAGGCTTCGATTTTAATCCTTTGACTTTGGAGCATTGATGCACTCTCAAGAGTTCCTTTAATCCTTTTACTAAGATATGTATTTTTTGCTTTCCTCCTTTTCAAAAATGATAGTGTGATTTCTCAGACATCGAGTTTATTCTCATGCAAAGTGAAAGCTAGAGGAAGGCTTGTGCTCCCTGACTTCCAGGCCATCCAGTCTGCCCTGGTGCTGTGAAAAGCTTCCTTTCCCCTCCACTGGGGTGTGGGGGAGGACGCCCAGCTCTGTCTATCCCTCAAGCAGTGCTGTTGGCTAGCTATCATTTTGTAAGGTATTTTTGCCCTCAGAAGGTTCTCCTCCTGCGCCTGATCTCGGTCTTTAGAAGCTTTCTTTTCTTGTTATTTTATACTCCTATTCCTCGGTTGTGTTCTAAAACTCGACTTTATAGAAATGGCCTAGATGTGCTCATGTTGAACATACAAATAACACAAATTCCTTTGGGATTTTGGACAAAGGGATTTAGATACTGCTGTAACTGTAATCTGCTGTAAGGTTGCAACCATTGTCTGGTACAGAGCTGGGGAAGCTGACAGTGAAGGAAAAAACCTTAAAAGACAGTGCCCCTGAGGTCTGTCCTTTCTCAGGGGCATTGACATGCTAACCTCTAGTGAGGTGGTGTTGGGGCGACTATGATGTGAGGGACATAAGAGGACATGGAGAGGAGATAACTCTCAATGACTCTGAAAGCAGGCCTTCACTAGACGTCTGATCTGCTAGTATAGTGGAGGTGGGCTTCACAGGCTCTAAAACCGAAGAAGAAACATTTGTTTCAAATACCTAGCCTGGGGAAGCAAAGATTGCAAAGCAGTTAAGAGCAGTTGCTATTCTTTCAGAGGACTGAGGTTTAGTTCCCTAAACCCATATGGCAGTTCACAACCATTCATAATTCCAGTTCCAGAGGACCCAAAGCCCTCTTCTGATGTCATAAGTACCAGACATGTACATGGTATACAGTCATACATGCAGACAAGCACTCATACACATAAACTAAAATAATGCAAATAAATAGAAAGATGCCTAAACCACACAATTTTTTTGCTTCAGCCATCTGAGCGAAGATCAGGGAGATCTACAGTAAGTCCTGTGTGACTTTCTTCATGGAAATGTGAACAAATGTCCATTTATTTCACACATGGCACCAAAGTTATGATTCCACTGAGATCTATCTTGGTGAACTAATGATTTATTGGAGGTACATATGAGTGGCTTGGTTGAAGGGCCACATACAGGAAAAGAGGTTTGTAGTGGCGTCTGTTCGCATGCTTCTTATGTTACTCAAAAATCTGTTTACAATGTCCGGCCTGTAGGTTAAAGGAAGTCTGCCCCCGGCTGGTTCTGATTGGGAAATAAAGTTGCCAACAGCCAATGGTTGGGCAGACAGGGGCGGGACATTTAGGATTCCCAGGTAAGAAATGCAGGAGAGGAAAATAAAGGGTCCGCCATGAGAGTGTCTTAGGAGAAGCCTGAGGAGGGAAGGCGGAAACATACATACAAAGAGAAAAGCAGCCCCAAAGGGAGGGCTGCCCAGAAAGAACCAGGGCAGCAAAGATAAAATATAGATTTGGTTAGTGTTGACTACTGGAGGGGACTGTGTGCTAGCTAGGGGGAGGTGTGGAAGTGCCTGTCCATTGGGCTAGTTAAGGCATATTAAAATATAAGGGTTGCGTGTGCATATCTTTTTCATGAATCCAGAGCTGCATGCACTTGGGTCATGCAGAGGCACATGCGCACTTACCAGGAGAATAGAGCTGACCTTTAAATATTTGCCACAACAGGGGTTACTCAAGGGAGAAAATGAATTGGAAAGCCCACCCCAGAATGGGTGACAAGTCGCTATTGCTGTACCCCTGAAGGACTCTGGTCACCTCGCAGGCAGCTTTATATAAGAGCTCTCGCCTCTTCAGCCGTCGCTTATTGCTTCTATAATCTTGGGCAGGGGGCATTGTGAACCTCATTAGTTTTCTGAGCTTCCTGAGTCTTAGCAGCTTCTACCTCCTCGAGAAGGAAGAAGCTGTAGGACATTAGAGGGCAGGATCTGGTCTCTGATCAACCAGACATCAGCGCTGGGGGCTGGGCATATGGCTCAGTGGTAGAGCACGAGGTGACCACGCACAAGTTCTTTCTTCCTGATACTGAAATAAACAGTTATGTTGGCGTTTCAAGACTAACTTGTGGCCTGAGAGATGAGGCAACGGCGTGTTGGAATGATTTAAGGACTTGGCTAGAGCCAATCTGTGAGACAGCCAGTCCCTTACAGGCGAGGCCCCACTGTTGTGATCACAAAAAGAGAAGGAGGTTAGAGAATGTGGTATGCGGTGTGGGGGAAGGGGGTGCCCCAGCGGGCCCATTCCCCCAGGGGACCAGGCACACATTGCACATTGGCACACTATAGAATAGAGTTTATTCAGGACATGGGATGGTAGTTATGGGAGGCAGCAGAGGCAGAGAAAGGCAGAGAGAGGGAGAGAGTAGAGGAACAGAGGCAGGCCATGACCATGTGGAGAGAGGGGGGAGGGTAGGAGAGAGGGGGCAAGGGAGAGGCTGAGAGTGAAAGAGGTAAGAGGAGTAAGAGGTAAGAGAGCGAGGAGGGGGTGAGTGGTCCCCTTTATAGTAGGTCAGGCCTACCTGGCTGATGCCAGGTAACGGTGGGGTGGAGCTTAGACAGAACCCTAACACCCACCCCCTTTTCTCAGTCGAATTTTTTTTTTCTGCCACACAGACACATCACAATTTGTAGAGTCTGTAACAGTAAATTTTTTTGTTTGTTTTTGAAACGAGACTTCAATTCTTTCTAATCCTTCTCCATCAAATTTTTCACTAAAGGTCCACACTGAAGGAAAGGGAAATATACCTGAAGATTCGGTCATAGTCTATTTTCACCTGACACCTACGTGGAAAGTGAACAAGGGTTGGAGCATTACAATGGAGTTTTATAATCTGTGCGGCTTCGCCTGCCTGATTCCATCCCTTCGGCCGCCATCGCCATCCCTGCCTGGATCCTCACCCCGTTCCTTCTGTTGTCTGTCTGGAAACAGGATCTTGCTCAGAGGTCCTGGTTGGGCTGGAGCTCACAAGTCACCCAGCCTGGCCTGAGCCTGACACTTGCGCTGACTCTGCACTTTCTTTGTCTCCGGAGTTGGGATTGCAGATGGGATTTACCGTGCCCAGCCGAGAGTGTCCTTTGTTTACGCCAATAGTAAGCAATGTTCATGTAGTCATAGGCACTCTGTATGTCTCTTCTTTGGCTTTCCATTTTTTTCCCCATTGATAAAATATCGTTTCCCATCTGGAGAGAGCTTGAGCTTGGCTTTATATCGTTTAGCAGCAATAACACGTTTGGAAGTGAAGGGAGGAGATTGAGATGCCCCTGGAGCAATGGTTTTCTTAGCCCCTGGCTGCCAGCTCTAGAGATAACTATGTTTGTCTCCACAGTGACGGGGCAGGAGTGTGCAAGAGAACCCTCGGAGGGTTTGCTTGGATAACAAACATTATGCGCCATGGCTCCCCAGTGCATACTTACTTAATGCCAACAATTTGAAAAATATTTCCAGACAAGTAAGAGGAGGCAGATAGCTTCTAAATTAAAATAGATGAAGATTAACTGTGGGTGAAATGAAGAGCCCGCGTTTATTTTCCAAGGGTTATATCTGAATAAAAATATCTCTGCTATCTCATGTTTATTACTAGTGATATGTATCTGTGTTAATTACTTTCCATTTATGTGAAAGACAGCTTGAAATGTGCTAAAATGTGAAACAAAAGCGTGCAGATTTCCTTAATTTGGGCCAAAATTTTATGTCCTATTTTCCAAAAATGTATTTCTTCCAGGAAGAAGTCAAGCTATGTGGCCAGATATGATAAGAGTCTGGACTGTGCACGGCTATTTATACAGTGCTCTGTGTCTGCCATCTGCTCCCCACCACTCCCCTGTGTCCTCCTTCCTAAAATTCTAGCTGTGACTCCGGAGTGAATGTCACATCTTCCTCCCTGCCTTCTCTCTCTTCTGCTCAGATTCCTTTCGAGCATCTGAGATCACACGAGGGTCGTCTACTGAAGTCGCGGGCACCCTATCCACCTCCTGACTTTATGTTTGGCTTTTTTAGGATTTAATTTTTGTCCTCCCATTGGCTCAGAACATATATCTCCAAATGCATCTCTTGCTTCCACTCTGGTCTGGGGGACCAATGCTCCTGAAGGCTGTGGGAGGCCCTGCTGGAGCCGGGATGCCACCAGGTCACCCTTGGGCCATGCAGGCTTGTTGTCTGTGGCTGGGCTTCTCTCTGGACCCTGCTGGTAGCTTGCTCAGCTAAATCTGACTCCAGTGTTGAGGCACTGATTTTTTTGATCAACACGATTTTGCTGTAGTTACAAAAAGCAATTGCCTTATTTTATTTGGATGTGAAGAGTGAGATTAATGGTAAATGGTTTTCATCAAGGTACATAAAAATACAATTAGTTAATAGATTTTTACCAATTTTTGTGATGAATTGAGGGCATGGAAGCAAAAGGACTAATGAAAAGACTAAAAAGAAGACTACTACAAAAGCAATAACATGCCCCACTTTCTTTTCTAAATATTGGATTCTATTAGTCCCATGATAACTAGGTATCAATTTGCACTGACTGTCATGACAACATACCACAGAAATGGACAGTTAAACAATAGAAACCTTTAAATCTCAGAATTATAAGTACAGAGGCAAAAAGACCACAAATGTAAAGCTAGCTTAGGCTTTATAACAAAAGCTCACTCACAAAACAAGACCAGGAGCCTGGAGAGATCGCTCAGTCAGCAGGGACTCCTGCTATGGACATATAAGACTCCAAGTCTGAATCTCCGGGGAAAGAGCTGAGAGTCAGCATGAATCCAGAGATAGAAAGATTGGCAAGATTTTCTGGCTGCCGGCCGAGACCCAAGTTGAATGAGAGAAACTTCCTCAAAGGAATAAGGCTGAGACTAATATTCTGGCTTTATGTGTCCACAGGACTGTATTCTCTCAAACACATGCATACATATACCATACACACACACACACACACACACACACACACACACACACACACACACAGAGAGAGAGAGAGAGAGAGAGAGAGAGAGAGAGAGAGAGAGAGAGAGAGAAATTAGCAAAATAAAAATAAGGACAATAAAAAATTTAATGAGTGTAAGAGATGGTTCATTGAGATGATAAATAAGATTTATAGAACAAAAGAAAGAAAGAATTTCTTCAGGTGAAAAGTCTTTATTTAGCTCTGTACCCCATTTTTGGATAGGGTTATTTGGTTTTCTGGGGTCTAACCTCTTGAGTTCTTTGTATTCATTGGATATTAGCCCTCTGTCGGATGTGGGGTTGGTGAAGATCTTTTCCCAATTTGTTGGTTGCCGATTTGTCCTTTTGACAGTGTCTTTTGCCTTACAGAAACTTTGTAATTTTATGAGGTCCCATTTGTCTATTCCTGCTCCTGGAGCATAAGCAATTGGTGTTCTGTTCAGGAACTTTCCCCCAGAGCCAATGTCCTCAAGGTCTTCCCCAGTTTCTTTTCTATTAGTTTTAGTGTGTCTGGTTTTATTTGGAGGTCCTTGATCCACTTGGAGTTGAGCTTAGTGCAAGGAGATAAGGGTGGATCAATTCTCATTCTTCTGCATGTTGACCTCCAGTTGAGCCAGCACTATTTGTTGAAAAGGCTATCTTTTTTTCCACTGGATGTTTTCAGCTCCTTTGTCGAAGATCAATTGGCCATAGATGTGTGGGTTCAATTCTGGGTTTTCGATCCTATTCCATTGATCCATCTCCCTGTCACTGTACCGATACCATGCAGTTCTTAACACTACTGCTCTGTAGTATTGCTTGAGGTCCAGGATATTGATTCCCGAGAAGTTCTTTTACTGTTGATGATAGTTTTAGCTATCCTGGGTTTTTTGTTATTCCAGATGAATTTGAGAATTGCTCTTTCTAACTCTATGAAGAACTGAGTTGGGATTTTGATGGGGATTGCATTGAATCTGTATATTGCTTTTGGCAAGATTGCCATTTTAACTATATTAATCCTGCCAACCCACGAGCATGGAAGATTTTTCCATTTTCTGAGGTCTTCTTCCATTTCCTTCTTCAGAGACCTGAAGTTTTTGTCATATAAATCTTTCACTTGTTTGGTTAGAGTCACACTAAGATACTTTATATTGTTTGTGGCTATTGTGAAGGGTGTCATTTCCCTAATTTCTTTCTCGGCCTGCTGATCCTTTGCGTATAGGAAGGCTACTGATTTGCTTGAGTTGATTTTATAACCAGCCACTTTGCTGAAGTTGTTTATCAGCTGTAGGAGTTCTCTGGTGGAGTTTTTTGGGTCACTTAAGTATACTATCATATCATCTGTGAATAGTGATAATTTGAGAAATTTGGGTGGCTGAGAAACACCTTAAAAATGTTCAACATCATTAGTCATTAGAGAAATGCAAATCAAAACAACCCTGAGATTTCACCTCACACCAGTCAGAATGGCTAAGATCAAAAACTCAGGAGACAGCAGGTGCTAGTGAGGATGTGGAGAAAGAGGAACACTCCTCCACTGCTGGTGGGACTGCAAGCTGGTACAACCACTCTGGAAATCAGTCTGGCGGTTCCTCAGAAAACTGGACATGATACTTCCGGAGGACCCAGCCATACCACTCCTGGGAATATACCCAGAAGATTCCCCAGCATGCAATAAGGATACATGCTCCATTATGTTCATAGCAGTCTTATATATAATAGCCAGAAGCTGGAAAGAACCCAGATGTCCCTCAACAGAGGAATGGATACAAAAAATGTGGTATATATACACAATGGAGTACTATTCAGCCATTAGAAACAATGAATTCATGAAATTCTTAGAGAAATGGATGGATCTGGAGAACATCATACTAAGTGAGTGTAGTGGCTATTCCTGGTTGTCAACTTGACTATATGTGGAATGAACTACAATCTAGAATTGGAAGGCTCACCTATGATCCTAATTTGGAGGCTCAGAGACATAAGTTTCTGACCTGGACTTAGCATGGAGATCTTGAAGCATGGATTCCAGTCAAGGTCATCTGGGATTAAAGGTGTGGAGATATACACCTTTAATCCCAGACTTCAAGTTCATCTGGGATTAAAGGTGTACACCTTTAATCTGGGCTACACCTTCTACTGGAGACATATATAAGGACATTGAAAGAAGGAAGACCGATTCTTCCTTGCCGGCTTGCTTCGTGGGACTGAGCAACTGCAAGATCCTTGGACTTCCATCCACAGCTGCTGCTGACTACTGTTGGGGAGTTGGACTACAGACTGTAAGTCATCGACAAATTCCCTAACTACATAGAGACTGCCCATACGATCTGTGACTCTAGAGAACCCAGACTAATACAGTGAGGTAACCCAGTCTCAAAAGAATACCCATGGTATGCAGTCACCGATAAGTGGATATTAGCCTAGAATCTTGGAACACCAAAGACACAATTCATATACCAAATGATGTCTGACAAGAAAAAAGGAGTGGATACTGGGGCTGGAAATGATCAAAGCACCAGTGTAGGGGAATACAAGAACAAGGAAGTGGGAAGGGGTGGATGAGGGAGCAGGGGGAGGGAAAAGGGCATATGGGAGCTTTGGGGGGTGGGGAACCAGAAAAAGGGAAATGAATTGTAAATATAGAATATATCCAATAAAAATAAAAAAGAGAGGACACAAGTTGGCGTGTCAGAAAGTAACAAACAAACATTACAATAGGCACCTAAGAAATTTATAATAATATAAAGGGGTACTTTAAAAAATAAACCTTGTTATTTAAGTTGGAAAATCTAAAGAAATAGATGGATTTTTAGATTCAGCTAAAGCACAAAAATTAAAACAAAAACCCAAAATCCTTAGAAGAGCTATTACAAATGAGTACTTTGAAACTATATTTAAGTGCTTTCCAGGGTAAAAGGTTCAAGGACAGATGGATTAACAGCAGATTACCAGGTAGTCAAAGAAGATCTATAGCTAATCCTTCTCACACTACTCAAAAGAAATAAAAACAGAGTGAGAATTCCCAAACAACAACAACAACAACAACAACAACAACAACAACAACCTATAGGCTAATATCCCTGGTGGACATAAATTAAAAGATGCTTAATGAGATTTTTATCAAGAAGATTATTTACCATCACCAAGTTGGCATTAACTCTGAAATACAGGAGTATACTTCAATATATACAATATAACAAACCACCTAAATAGACTTAAAGACAAAAGTCATATGTTCATCCCAATAGACACAGAAAAAGTCTAACAAAATCTAACATGCCTTTTAAATAAAGTCCCAGGGAAAGTTGGACTAGAGAGAGCACTTCAACATAATAATAGCTACATATGAGAGACCCATAGCCAACACCATGGTTTGTTTTCTTGTTTATTTATTTATTTATCTTTCTTTTCTTTTTTTTAGATATATTTCTTTTTTAAAAAGATTTATTTATTTATTATATCTAAGTACACTGTAGCTGTCTTCAGACACACCAGAAGAGGGCATCAGATTTCATTATGGATGGTTGTGAGCCACCTTGTGGTTGCTGGGATTTGAACTCAGGACCTTCGGAAGAGCAGTCAGTGCTCTTAAACGCTGAGCCATCACTCTAGCCCCTAGATATATTCTTTATTTACATTTCAAATTATTTCCCCTTTCCTGGTCCCCCTCCCCTAAAGTCCCATAAGTCATCTCCCTGATCCTGTTCCCCAATCAAAATCTTCCTGCTTCCCTGTCCTGGTATTCCCCTAAACCACTGCATTGAGCCTTTCCAGGACCAAGGGCCTCTCTTCCCTTTGATGTCCAACAAGGCCATCCTCTGCTGCCTATGCCTGTGGAGCCGTGGGTAACACCATGTGTACTTTTTGGTTGATGTTTTTGTCCCTGGGAGTCCTGGGAATACTGGGTGGTTCATATCGTTGTTCTGCCTATGGCACTGCAAACCCCTTCAGCTCCTTGGGTCCTTTCTCTAGCTCCCCCATTGGGGACCCTGTGCTCAGTTCAATAGCTGGTTGAGAGTGTCCCCCTCTGTATTTGTCATGCACTAGCAGAGCCTCCCAGGTGTCAGCTATATCTGGGTCCAGTCAGCAAGTACTTGTGGGCATTGATAATAGTGTATGAATTTTGTAACTGTATATGGGATGGATCACTAGGTGGGGCAGTCTCTGGATGGTCTTTCCCTCAGACTCTGCTCCACACTTTGTCTCTGTATCTCCTTCTGTGGGTATTTTGTTCCCCCTTCTAAAAGGGACCAGAGTATCCATACTTTGTTCTTCCTTCTTCTTAAGCTTCATTTGATCTGTGAATTGTGTTTTGGGGATTCTGAACTTCTGGGCTAATATTAACTTATCAGTGAGTGCATATCATGTGTATTTGTTTGTGATTGAGTTACCTCACTCAGGATGATATTTTCTAGTTCTACCCCTTTGCCTAAGAATTTCATGAATTTATTGTTTTTAATAGCTGAGTAGTATTCCATTGTGTAAAGATACCACATTTTCTGTATCCATTCCTCTGTTGAGGGACATCTGGGTTCTTCTGAATATTATAAATAGGGCTCCTGTGAACATAGTGGAGCATGCTTCCTTATTACATGCTGGAGAATCCTCTGGGTATATGCCCAGGAGTGGTATAACAAGGTCCTCCAGTAGTATCATGCTCAGTTTTCTGAGGAACTGCCAGACTGATTTCCAGAGTGGTTGTATCAGCTTGCAATCCCACCAGCAGTGGAGGAGTGTTCCTGTTTCTCCACATCCTCACTAGCACCTGCTGTCTCCTGAGTTTTTGATCTTAGCCATTCTGACTGGGGTGAGGTGAAATCTCAGGGTTGTTTTGATTTGCATCTCCCTCATGACTAAGGATGTTGAACATTTCTTTAGGTGTTTCTCAGCCATTCCATATTCCTCAGGTGAAAAATCTTTAACTCTGTACCCCATTTTTTAATAGTGTTATTTTCCTCTCAACTCAATTTTTCACAGAGTTAGAAAGAGCAATTCTCAAATTCATCTGGAATATCAAAAAACCTAGGATAGCTAAACCTCTCAACAGTAAAAGAACTTCTGGGGGAATCAGTATAATTTTTTACACTCCAGATTTTATTTCCCTCCCAGTCTACCCTCAGACTGTTCCAAATCCCATACCTCCTCCCCACACCCTGTCTCCACAAGGATGTCCCACCCCCTCCACCCCACCAGACCTCTAAACTCCCTGGGGCCTCTAGTCTCTTGATGGTTAGGTGCATCTTCTCTGACTGAACCCAGACCTGGCAGACCTGGCAGTTGGGGGCCTCATATCAGCTGCTGTATGCTGTCTGGTTGGTGGTCCACTGTTCGAGAGATCCCGGGGGTCCAGGTTAATTGAGACTGTTGGTCCTTCTACAGGGTCACCCTCCTTCTCCCTATCTTCTCCCAGCCTTTCCCTAATTCAGCCACAGGAGTCAGCAGTTGCTGTCCATTGGTTGTGTACAAATACCTGCATCTGACTCTTTTAGCTGTTTGTTGGGTCTTTCTGAAGGTAATCATTCTACGTGACTTTTTGTGAGAGTTCCATAGCCTCAGTAATAGTGTCAGGCCTTGGGGCTTCCCCTTGAGCTGGATCTCACATTGGGTCTGTTGTTGGACCTTCTTTTCCTCAGGGTAATCTCCATTTCCATCCTGTTTGTTCTTTCAGACAGAAACAATTATGGGTCACAGTTTTGACTGTGGGATGGCAACCCCATCCCTCATTTATGCCCTGTCTTTATGCTGGAGGTGGGCTTTGCCAGTTACCTCTTCCCACTGTAAAGCATTTCATCCCTTCCTTTGAGTTCTCAGAGTTTCTCACTTTCCAGGTCTCTTGTATATTCTGGAGGCCCCCCCCCCAATCTCCTGCATCCCAAGGCTGCCTGTTTCTACTCTTTCTGCTGGCCCCCAGGGCTTCAGCTCTTTCCCCACACCCAATTCCAGATCATGCTCCCCTCTACCCCCAACCCCTGTCCCTTTTCCCTCCCATGTCCCTTTTCCCCTCTCCCCTTGTGGTTGCTTTCTTCTCCCTCCCAAATGGGACTGAAGTGTCGTCACTTGGACCCTTTAGCTTGTTGGCATTTTTGAGTTCTGTAGACTATATCTTGGATATTCTCTGCTTTTTTTGTGGCTAGTAGCCACTTATTAGTACAAACCATGCATATCTTCTTGGGTTTGAGTTACCTCACTCAGGATGATAGTTTCTAGTTCCATCCATTTGCTTGCAAAACTCAGAATGTCCTTGTTCTCAATAGCTAAGTAGTATTCCATTGTGTAAATGAACCATATTTTCTATATCCATTCTTTTGTAGGATATCTGGTTGTTTCCAGCTTTTGGCTATCACAAATAAGGCCACTATGGACATAGTGGAACACATTCCCCTGGGACATAGTGAGGCATTTTTTGGGTATATTCTCAAGAGTGGTATTGCTTGGTCTTCAGGTAGATCAATTTCCAATTTTCTGAGGAACCTCCAGATTGATTTCCAGAGTGGTTGTACCAGTTTGAAACCTCACCAAAAATAGAGGAGTGTTCTTCTTTCTCCACATCCTTGCCAGCATCTTCTGTCACTTGATCTTAGCCATTCTGATTGGTATAAGGTGGAATCTCAGGGACATTTTGATTTGCATTTCTCTGATCACTATGGACTTTGAACATTTCTTTAGGTGATTCTAGCCATTAGAAATTCCTCTGTTTTAAATTCTTGGTTTAATTCTACACCCCATATTTTGATTGGGTTGTGTGTGTGTGTGTGTGTGTGTGTGTGTGTGTGTGTTGGTGGTTAGCTTCTTGATTTCTTTATATATTTTGGATATTAGCCCTCTATCGGATATGGGGTTACTGAAGATTTTTTCCCAATCTGTAGGTTTGTCTTATTGACTATTTCTTTTGCCTTATAGAAGCTTTCCAAATGTAAACATAGAATATATCCAATAAAAAAATTAAAAAAAGAAGCTTTCCAGTTTTATGATGTTCCATTTATCAATTCTTGATCTTAGAACATGAGCTATTGAAGTTCTATTTAGGAAATTTCCTCTCGGGCCAATGAGTTCAAGGCTCTTTTCCACTTTTTCTTTATCTTTTTTTAGATATATTCTTTGTTTACATTTCAAATGCTCTCCCCTTTCCTGGTCCCCCCCAAATCCCATAACCCATCTCCCCTCCTCCTATTCCCCACTTCCCTGTCCTGGTATTCCCCTGCACTTTGGCATCAAGTCTTCCCAGGACCAAGGGCTTCTCCTCTCTTTGATGTGCAACAAGGCCATCTTCTGCTGCCTATGCATCTGGATCCATGGGTAACTCTATGTGTACTCTTTTGTTGATGGTTTTGTCTCTGGAATCTCTGAGAATACTGGATGTCTCATATTGTTGTTCCTCCTATTGCACTACAAACCCCTTCAGTTCCTTGGGTCCTTTCTCTAGCTCCTCCATTGGGGACCCTGTGCTCAGTTCAATGGCTGGCTGAGAGTGTCCCCCTCTGTATTTGTCATGCACTAGCAGAGTCTCCCAGGTGACAGCTATATTCAGCTCTAGTCAGAAGCACTTGTGGGCATCTATAGTAATGTCTGGGTTTTGTAACTGTATATAAGATGGATCCCTAGGTGGGGCAGTCTCTGGATGGTCTTTCCCTCAGACTCTGTTCCACACTTTGTTTCTCCTTCTGTGGATATTTTGTTTTCCTTTCTAAGAAGGACCAGAGTATCCATACTTTGTTCTTCCTTCTTCTTAAACTTCATTTGATCTGTAAATTATGTCTTGGGTATTCCAACCTCCTGGGCTAATATCCACTTATCAATAAGTGAATATCATGTATATTCTTTTGTGATTGGGGTATCTCACTCAGGATGATATTTTCCAGTTCCACCCATTTGCCTAAGAATATCATGCAGTTATTGTTTTTAATAGCTGAATAGTATTCCATTGTGTAAATATACCACATTTTCTGTATCCATTCCTCTGTTGAAGGACATCTTGATTCTTTCCAGCTTCTGGCTGTTATAAATAGAGCTGCTATAAACATGGAGCATGTGTCCTTATTACATGCTGGAGAATCCTCTGCATATATGCCCAGGAGTGGTATACCAGAGTCCTCCAGTAGTATTATGCCCAATTTTCTAAGGAACCACCAAACTGATTTCCAGGATGGTTATACCAGCTTGCAATCCCACCAACAGTGGAGGAGTGTTCCTGTTTCTCCACATCCTTGTCAGCCCCTGCTGTCTCCTGAGTTTTTGATCTTAGCTATTCTGACTGGTATGAGATGAAATATCAGGGTTGTTTTGATTAAGATTCCAATTCAATTCTTCATAGAGTTAGAAAGAGCAATTCTCAAATTTATCTGGAATAATAAAGTACCTAGGATAGCTAAAGCTATTCTCAACAGTAAAAGAACTGGGGGAATCATTATCCTGGACCTCAAGCAGTACTATAGAACAAGAGTGTTAAAAACTGCATGGTATTGGTATAGTGATAGGCAGGTAGATCAATGGAATAGAATTGAAGACCCAGAAATGAACCCACACACCTATGGTCACTTGACCTTTGACAAAAGAGCTAAAACCAACAGTGGATAAAAGATAGCCTTTTCAACAAATAGCGCTGGTTCAACTGGTGGTTACCACTTTCTCTTCTATTAGATTCAGTGTATCTGGCTTTATGTTGAGGTATTTGATCCACTTGGACTTGAGCTTTGTACAAGGAGACAAATATGGGTCTATTTTCATTTCTCTACATACAGAGAGCCAGTTAAATCAGCACCATTTATTGAAGATGCTTTCTTTTTTTTCCATTGTAAATATTTGGCTTCTTTGTCAAAGATCAAGTGTGTGTGTGATTTTATTTCTGGGTCTTCAATTCTCTTCCATTGATCAACCTGTCTATCACTATATCAATGCCATGCAGTTTTTTTATTATTATTATTGTTCTGTAGTAGAGCTTGAGAGCAGGGATGGTGATTCCCTAACCACTCTTTTTATTGTTATGAATTTTTTCCCTATTTTGGGTTTTTTGCCTTTCCAGATGACTTTGAGAATTGCTTTTTCCATGTCTTTGAAGAATTGTGTTGGGATTTTGATGGGGATTGTATTAAATCTGTAGATTGCCTTTGGTAGGATGGCTATATTTACTATGTTAATTCTGCCAATCCATGATCCTGGGAGATCTCTCCACTTTCTGACATCTTTGAAGTGGAATAATTTCTTACCTTATAATTCTTGAGGCTGAAGTACAAAACTGAAGAATTAGAAAATTTAGCTCCTTGAGGCCAGTCCCTTTGGTTAGCAGATGGACATGCCCTGTGCACTTAGCCATTCTCTTTGTGTGATCATCTCTGGGTACTCTGTTTTCTCAGTTATAGCAGGACATCAGTTGCATTAGAATAGAGCCTCCTTGATTGTCTTGCCTTGACTGAATCACATTTGACACAGTCCTGCCTCTAGGTACACATTCTGTGGTATTGTAGCACAGGACTCACATTCCATTACTTTGTTTACAGAATGATCCATGATAGCTGTGTTCTTTGTTTTAGATGAGTTTAGAAAGTAGAAAGCAAGCAAAGATAAAAGAATACACTGGCAAGAATGTAGATAAATAATAGAAGCTTCAGATAAGGCACTTAAATCACCCAGTTAGGAGGAATGAAGAACTCTCCTGGAGACCATCCATTGGAACTCCTGGTTGATAAAGAGATTCTGGGGACAATATCTTCCCCTAACATAAGATTTGCAATTAGCAGTAGTTCTTACTACAGGCCTTTCCATATTATGGGACAAAGAATATCTGAGTCTTGAGCTTTGAGAAGGCATCAGACAGTTCTATTTTCAATAGCAAGCTTTTGTTTTTCTCAAAAGCGTTTCTTTTGTTCCCAAAGGCTTAGGTTCTTTATTCTTGGACTATTTTGCCCTCTTTGGTTCTTGTTTCTACAATTACGGGGCCTGGGGGCAGCTTGTCCCTAGATAAGGGCCCTTGGGGGACACTTTGAGACCAATAAACTTGGGTCTGCGATGCAGGAGGGCAACCCTGCTTTCAGGGCTAGAACAGACACGCTGTTTCACTGTTATAATGTAGATCTATTCTTGAGCTGTGACACATCAGCCCACAGAATCCTGTGCCACCAGAATTACAGATAGCAACAGTAGCTCAGGCTGCAAGGAACACTAGAGCCAGGCTTTGAAAATGGGTGTCCCTTGTGAGAAATTTTTAGTGCTTGATGTCCTGCTGACAAAATTTTGCACAGTAACAAACAGTGTGAAAAGCTAGGCATTTTCTGTTGAATATGCGGCATGGAGACCTGATTTTTTTTTTTAGTTGCTCTATGTCTCCAAGTCCTTTTGATTCTTCTTTGCTAAATGTTTGCAAGGTCAAAAGGTGTATTCTCCAAGTCGGGCAAAATATATGTCATATGAATCATATATAACACATTAGGATATATATGAACATAGAAGTATATCACCTTAAGTATGTGTAAGCAAGCTGTGCCACATGATATGTACCAAACCATAGCCATGTACTTGACATGTGCATGAATACAATGACCCTGAGGTGTGTATGAACACAGATGTGCACCTGCAGTGTCTAGGAACATAACTGTGGAACCTGAACATGCATAATGTAGTGATGCCTCTACGATTTGTATACACAAATGTATATTTGAGACATTTATGAAGAATTATGAGCATGTACAGAAAATATTAACAGGGGACACGGGCTTTCTTTGGAACATCTAAGCCTATTGCTCTCATAGCTAAATAAATCTGAGATTAAAGGGCATATGAATATGCCCTTTAATCTCAGAAATTTTATTAAGTAACTGAACTAAACCCTCAGTTTAGGAAATATCCTTCAGTCTATCATTATAAAAAGTGGAAATAGCACTCTGATAGTTCCCTAACCTGAAGAAAGTTTACTATGGCACTCAGTAATACACCTGAGGGAGAGCTAGATCTTCCAGGGTGCTTTCTGAAGACATGCCATCCTACCACCTCATCTGGCATTAATCTTTCATTGTCTTATTAAGCAGAACTAGATAGAGCCAACCCTGTGATAGAAGGAGCTGTCCTTTGTCTCTTCTATATCATAGGAAAAATGACCTCTCCATGCTCTGCCGTTATAAAGTACTCATTGTCACTATTAGCTGGATCGCCACTGTAAGACCACGTCAGTGACACTGGTGTACTGGCTGGTTTTGTGTGTCAACTTGACACAGGCTGGAGTTATCACAGAGAAAGAGCTTAAGTCGGGGAAGTGTCTCCATGAGATCCAGCTGTAAGGCATTTTCTCAATTAGTGATCAAAGGGGCAGGGCCACTTGTGGGTGGTGCCATCCCTGGGCTGGTAGTCTTGTGTTCTATAAGAGAGCAGGCTGAGCAAGCCAGGGGAAGCAAACCAGTAAGTAACATCCCTCCATGGCTTCTGCATCAGCTCCTGCTTCCTGACCTGCTTGAGTTCCAGTCCTGACTTCCTTTGGTGATAAACAGCAATGTGGCAGTGTAAGGTGAATAAATCCTTTCCTCTTTAACTTGTTTCTTGGTCATGATATTTGTGCAGGAATAGAAACCTTGACTAAGACACTGTGTTAAATCCAATCAATTGCACAAAGAAACAATCCTAATAATGTCAGTTAGCTACACTATTCTCTGAGTGTAGAAAGATACATTTAGAGGGTAACTTGATACTACAATCATTTAGCAGAACAATAGTAGTAGCTTCATTCCAGGGATGGACCTATGAGATCCTAACCACAGCTTCTTGGTTAGATTTACAGTATAACATATGCATTTTTTCTTACACACGAAGTCTTAAATCCAAGCAGAAAGTGGTTGGTTAATACCATATCATTTATGATATTATTGTACTCATGAGCATATTTTGCCATGCTGGGTATTCGTGTAGCTACAGGTTTTACTATTGGGTAAGGCTGTTGCTAACTTTCCCACACACCAGAAAACTACATAACATATTCTAGTACTGTGAATGCTAGCCATAAGAAGGAAGCGTCCTTGTTAGTATCAACTTGATTTCTCCATATCCTACTGTCCCGCGCTACCGTCTCGCCAGCAAGAACGACTCGGCACACTCAAGATCCTTCTGCAGCAAAGCTTTAATGCTCCTGAGAGGGAGAGCATAAGCCTACAGAGCAGAGACCCAGATACCCAGAAGCCCATCCCTTATATAGGCTGCAACCCCTGCCTCGGATGTGTCATCCCCTGATTGGCTGCAGCTCGGGAGAGGCGGAGACCAAGGGATGGTAAACTACCCAGCACCTGCGCACTGACTTGTTTTTTGGGCCGGCAGGATGTTTTGGGCCGGCAGGATATTTTGGGCCGGCCGTTGGCTCCCCACATCTCCCCCTTTTTTATTATTTAAAATAAAGACCTCAGATTGTCGATCAACCTTCAGGATCTTGTCTGGACCTTCAGGGTTCAAAACAATCTAATAATGAGGCCCTTTTGCTCTTATAGCAAGTAGGTCACCCAATCTTTAAGGGGTGGAGACAGAGGTCGAACTCCCAAGCAACAAAATTAAGACTTCGTACGAGAGTCGCCACTAGGCTGTTGGTTTGACCCGAAGCGCCCTCGACCTGTCACTCTGCCGTTTTTCTGGGAAAGGGAAACTAGGGCAGGCAACCCTTATGCAGGACAACATGCCTCCCAGAGAGACCCTCAGGTGTCTCTCTGTGCAATGCTTTGCTCGGCATCCCCCATGGGCTGCTCAAGCTGGACACTCTACCCTGTGCAATGAGTCTAAGCTCCGGGTGTGCAAGAGCTGTCCAGCTGGCGGCCTACTGCTTGAGCATTGTTAGCCAAATGTCAGTGGGAGCTCCTTGTTCCAGAGCCACAAGCGCTTGGGCAATAACCACCTTGTCTCTCTTGGTTTGAGCCCTGAGCCTACAGACCAGCCAGAGAAGTAACACCAGTCCACAGCAAAGGGCTGCATCAAACAATCCCACCCCCACCCAGTCCTTAAAATAGGAGACAGCTGAAGCGATCCATGATGATAGTCCCTCCGTCAAGGACAGGTCAAGGCTTGTAGAGTTGACCTGGATAATGGCTGCTCTCAACTCTCGTAGTGTGAGTGACTGGGCGATCTGCGGTGTCCTTCTGCTCCAAAATTGTTCTAGTAAGCCTCTCAGGGACCCAGAAGGGGTTTTCTTCATTCTGTGGAAAGACACAAACGGCTCCCCTGGATCTTATTAGAATAGGATCCGGGCCTTTCCATTCATTAGTCAACACATCCTTCCATTTAATTGTTCTGCAACAAGATTAGTCACAGCTTCTAGTTTTTCAGAGGTTAACAGCCACTGGGGAACCCACACTGGGTCCTCTGTCTTCCATGGTATGGGTCGTGCTGCCCCAGTGGCACCTAGGAAAAACCCAGGCCCTGTCTTCCTTGATTTTGGATGGGGGATATAGGTTCTACTCGCCCTCTTTCAGTGCCTTCAAAGACTGGGTAAGCAAGGCGCAGCTTTCTTTTTACATTTTCAGACAAAAAGGAGCAAGACTTCGGGCGTGTCTCATAGGGAGAGGGCACCGAAGGAACAACCTGTGAAAGGGCTGTTAGGGGCTGCCGTTTTCGAGGTTCTTTACTATTCTGCCTTCGATCATCCGGATGGTATCTTTCCTCCTCATATCTGGCAGCTTCCTCCTCTAACTCAGCCTCTTCATCGGGGTCCAAGACCTCATCCTCTGAGCTATTAGAGCTATCAGAGTTATCAAAGTTTAAAGCCTTAAGATCATGTACTGGATACAAGCTAGCTCCTCCTCTTGGCTTAACAATAGGAGAAGGTTCCTTAAGATCTGACACATTCACTCCCTTGTCTCTAGACTCTCTGGGAGGTCCTTTTTCCTTTTTTGGGACTGTTTTTTTCTTGTGCGCGCCCAACCTCTCACTACGCTCGGTTTCTGATATGCTATCCTGGACTTCTTCAAGGGTGTTCCGACCTTCCACCACGGCAGCCCTACAAGCTTTATCTTCTAGACAGTTTTTAACAAGTTTCCAAATTGCTTTTGTCCCCTGCCTCAAGTCTCCTTCCACCATTTTGCAGTCAAGATCTCTACCTAATTTGTTCCATGAGGCAAGAGTCAAAGACCTGGAGCATTCATACATGGCAAAGAGAAGGATTAAAAGGGCTCCAAGAATGGTCACAAAAGCTTCAATACTACCTTCCCAGGGTGGCGACAATCCCAAGTCGAAGCCAAAGAAGAACATACCTCTCCGAACGTATCTGCCTGCAGTTCTGAATCTTCCTTGTAGCCAAGGGGTCTCCGATGGTGCTGACGATGATGAGGTCTCATATTCCCGGGTTTCGGCACCAGATGTCCCGCGCTACCGTCTCGCCAGCAAGAATGACGCAGCACACTCAAGATCCTTCTGCAGCAAAGCTTTAATGCTCCTGAGAGGGAGAGCATAAGCCTACAGAGCAGAGACCCAGATACCCAGAAGCCCATCCCTTATATAGGCTGCAACCCCTGCCTCGGACGTGTCATCCCCTGATTGGCTGCAGCTCGGGAGAGGCGGAGACCAAGGGATGGTAAACTACCCAGCACCTGCGCACTGACTTGTTTTTTTGGGCCGGCAGGATGTTTTGGGCCGGCCGTTGGCTCCCCACATCCTACGACCAAAGTGCAGGATGTCTTGAGCAATATGGTCTTAACATCAAGGTCTGGGAGGCAACCAAGAGCAAGGGCAATAGTTTGGATTGTTTGGGACGTTTCTAGGACATCCCTGACCACAAACTCCAGGGGAGATATCCCACATCTGGCTCTGGGCTTTTTATTTGGCAACCTATTAATTCTGGGAGGAGTGTTCTCCATGTTGGACAACTCCAGTCAAACTCTTTGGTATGGGTCTTGAGAGATGGCTCGGCAGTGGGGTTCCCAGAACCCACGGCACTCCACCTTCAGGGAATCGTACATACTCATACTCACATACCCACAAACAGATATGCATAAGTAAAAATTAAACTTGAGGACCTCTTTTATACAAATGTATACAGATATACAAATACATATATGAAGCTTATGAAATAGTAAGTTTCTGCATTTTTCAAATGTCCTTAGTGTTAATTATTCTTCCCCCACTCTTCCTCTGCTCTAACTTCCAGCCCCGTTTCCACCTGAATATACTTCCATTATCTCACCTCTCCATCTTCACATCATCTACGCTCCACTATTTTCTTTTCCTTATGACTTTCTTCTCTCTCCTCACTGATGTTTCTGGCCTGGATTCCTGAATTCATAGGCACTTCAAATTAAACACAAATCTCAAGCTATCATCCACACATGAGTAAGAACATACAATGTTTGTTTTTCTGAGTCTGTGTATACCCCCTCAGTATAATATGTCTCTTTTTAAAAACTATTTTATTTTTACTTACCCACTTTATAACCTACTTACTGCCTCTTCTCCCAGTCACCCCCTCCCACAATCCTTACTCTCCTCTTCTCTTCTGAGAGGGTAGAGTTTTCCCCTCCTGTATTCTCCCATCCTGACCTATCATCAAAGTTCTTTGACACTAGGCACATCCTCTCCCACTGAGGCCAGACAAGGCAGACCAGCTAGAAGAACATATCAACCAAGAGGTAACAGCTTTTGGGATTGCTTTTGCTCCAATTGTTTGGGACCCACCTGAGGACCAAGCTGCACATCTGATACATATGTGCAGGTCAGGGGGAGGGGGTAGGTCCAACCCTTGTATGCTCTTTGGTTGGTGGTTCAGTCTCTGAGAGTCCCAGGGGTCCAGGTTAGTTGACTCTGCTGGTTTTTCTGTGATGTTCCTATCCCCTTCAGGGCCCTCAGTCCTTTCCCCACCTCTTCCAAAAGAGTCCCTGAGCTCCATCTACTGTTTGCCTGTGGATCTCTGCATCCTTGTGAATCAGTTGCTGGGTGGGGCCTCTCAGAGAGCAGCCATGCTAGACTCCTGTCTGTATTGTTCAGGATCCACAGGTCTGATGGATGTGGGCAGAGAGGTGGTGGGAGAATCTGTTGTTTGTATTAATGGCAGCTCATTCTGATTGGGGTGAGATGTAATCTCAAGGTAGTATTAATCTGCAGTTCTCTGATGCCTAAGGATGGTGAGCACTTCTAAGGACATTTTAAAAGTCTATTTTATTTCTTCTGAGAACTTTGTTTCATTCCATAACTCGTTGTTTTAGATTTATTTATTTATTTAATTATTTAATTTAATTTAATTTTATTTTATATACATGAGTACAGTGTCTCTGTCTTCAGACAGACAGAGGGCATCAGATTCCATTACGGATGGTTGTGAGCCACTATGTGGTTGCTGGGAATTGAACTCAAGACCTCTGGAAGAGCAGTCAGTGCTCTTAACCCTTTCCTCCAGCACCCTGTAACCCCTTTTCAAATGTGCTGTTTACTTTAATGTTTAGGGTGTTTTTTGTTGTTGTTCTCTGCAGTCTACACACTAATCTCTGTCAGACAAATCTTCAGGAAATGATTTTTCTTATCCTATAGGCTTCTTCTTATGTCAATGAACAGTTTCCTTTGCAGTAAGGTGGCCTTTACCTTCATGATGTTCCCCTTCTTGATTACTGAGCCTTTCCTGGATGGCAGAGTCCTATTTGGAAAATGTTTATTTGAAAACCTTTCTAAAGTGAACTCTAAAGTGCTTTCTTACTGGAGTTTCAGGGTAGTGTTTGTCTTTTTTTTTGTTCCAGTCTTGTGGACAGAACTTTGGTATTATCTCAGAGACTCTTTCTCATAACTTTAAAATTATGTAGTCAGGACCCTGATTACTCTCTGAATATTTTGGGGTTCACATGCAGATTATGATCTGTCTACCTCATGAAGTTCTTGCTCTGTGGGATACCAAGTACCAACTCTTCTGAACTCTAGCCTTCCAGATCCATCTTGTATACAGCTGTCTCTGTAAGACATAGTGATTAGCTATGGCAGTCCTTGCCTGTAACATCAGCACTTGGGAAGTTGAGGCAAGAGGATTACAGGTATGAAGACTAGGCAAGACTACACAGCTTGTTCAGCTGATGACTGGGCAATGTACTGAGCTACTGAGATAGCATTTGTCCAAAGGGCTGGGAAATAGTGAAGGAGTATAACGGTTCCCTATCATATGCAAGATCCTGGGTCCAGTACCCAGAAATGCAGAAGGAGACATTATTTTAGATATTAGATAAATGTGATCTTTTTATAAGTACAGTTTCTTCTAAGATAATGATATCATCTAAGTTCTGCCTCTAACCTCAACTATGTTTCCCCTTGTTCCCCAAATCACATTCACTCAGATAGTCACAATTCTGAACCCAGGTGCAGCTTTTATGTGCTGTACAATGGTTAAGGATGGAAAGCATGATGAAAAACCCTACAGCATGCAGGTTTTCCTGCAGCTGTGAACTTGTCAATACAGTGAGTGAATGCTCAAAACAATGGCAGCTGATTAGCAAGAACTGCTAGCATACATCTTTCTAAAAAGGGGAGAGAGGAGAGAGGAGAGAGGAGAGAGAGAGAGAGAGAGAGAGAGAGAGAGAGAGAGAGAGAATTGCTTGCACAGAAATTTCTGCCTGAATAACATGCACTTATCACATTATTAAAATGGTGTCTTAGGTAATAAAATAATCATAGATTGCTGCATAAAATGGAACACTTTTGTAAAGGTAAATATTGTGCATAAAAGGCTAGCGTACTAATGTTTTCCACTGATATAATGTTTGGTTTGAGGTTGCAAACACATGTAGGCCTGCAGAGATTAGAACCAGCTCTTGGAACCTGGAACCATACCCTCCACATCGATGACAAGTGGGTTTGTTTCTGGCATGAATGGTTATGCCTTATTTTGTTGCCAAAGTCTGCTCAGTTATCAACGAGTGTTCACAGTCCAGTCAGATTGAACCATGCAATAATTATATGCAATGATCTTCTCTAGAACAAATTACCTAATACCCATAGTAAAGATGATGTCTGTACATGGGAGTATTGGGTGGGGAAAGGATATAGCTAGGAGGAGTTTGAAGGATTGTCCTTAAGACAAATTTGAATTTTCAGAACAATAAAGATTTCCTCACCAATAAAGGATGGAGAGGAAAATCTTCTAGTGGGTGAGACATGGATATATCCAAGAAAAAAATCCTAGACAGGAGGGGAAGAGTCATGAAGAGCAACATGTGGGGTGAAGAACAGAGTATCTGGCAGATCAGGACCAGATCAAGATAGACATCCACTGTGTATTCAAGAGGGAAAGCTCGAGAATGATGCCTACCAGTATTTCTACCTGGTTCCCAGGTACACCTGTTTGTTAATTTCCCATCTGTCCTTTCCAGTATTCACACAGGGCTAGATACCACTGGGTGCTCTTTATAAGATTATACTTTGAGGAAGGTGACTAATATTTTACAAAGCAAAATTATGCTCTCAGCAGAAAATGAACTATGTCTATGAGTTCTAAATTTAAGATTGATTTTAAAAGCATATAGCTAACATTTTAGGTCTTTTATAGGCTGAATTATATCATCCTTATACTGGGAAAGATTAATCTGGTCCATTAAATACCCAGGGCATTGTGGAATCATATCTTTTGGAGTATATGTAAAGGTATTTCTAGAGAGAATCAGAGGAGATGATTCCCACATATGTGGACAGTAGCATTCCATTGGCTAAGGTCCTGAACTGAATGCCAGTGGGAGATTAAAAAGCCCAACTCAGGCTCTTATAAAGAAACACCACAAAGTGTGTATTTTATAAACAATAAAATTTGTTCCCAGTTGCTGGGGCTGTAAACTTCCAAAAAAAAAAAAAAAAAAAAAAAAAAAGCCCAACTCAGTTTCAACACTCATTTGTCTTTGCTTCTCAGCCAATGGCAGGCAATAGGTTACTGATACATGCTCTGCCATCCTACCTGTGATAAACCCTACCCTCTTAAACCTCGAGCCTAAATAAGTCTTTCTTCCCTTAAGTTGTTCTCTCAAGTATTTCAGCAAAATGATCAGAAAAGTGACAGATACACACTGCTCACTTCCCCCAGATGTGCATATGGAAGACCTAACCTCTGGTCTATCACAACCTGACTTCATTTAGAAATAAGATTAGTGCAGGTGTCATTAGTTAAGATGGTGTCACAGAGCAATAGGATAGGCTCCTCGTCCAATGATGAGGTCCTCACAAAGGAGAAGAAATTTGGAGATATGCTAAGAAGCACGCATTGGTAGAGCTTCTTATAAAGACGCTGACAGAGGTGGCAATAATGGTTCTCTGATCCACCTGACACCACAGATTTCCAGACACTGACCTGATATTGGCCTTGTAGGCGCCACACCTCTGAGTTGGTATATTATTACTTTTTAAGCTATCCAGTCCCTGGTTCCTTGTTTTGGTAGCTCTTACAAACTAACAAGGTCACAAGGACTGAATGGGGGAAATGTTCAGATTGTCTTTAAAGAAGATTTTCCAATTTACATGTTTCCCTCCATATTTTCTATATATTTTCTTGTAGTTATATTTTTTCTAAATGCCAGATTATATTTTTTATTTATGAAATTGTACTTTAATTACACTTTTCTTTCTTCCCTTCAAACTGCCTCACATGTCTTTCCCTATTCTCCTTTAAATTAATGGCCATTTTCAATCAATTGTTATAGTATTCATATATATATATATATACATATATATTCTTAAATATAATGTGATTCCATATAATGTTAGTTGTATATATGTTTTTCAGGACTGACTATTTGGCACTGGACAATCAGCTGGTGTGCTCTTCTCTGGGGAAGGCTACCTCTCCCATTCCTAGCTTTATTTAGTTATAATACTTTGTGTAGAGCCTAATGTTTTCCCCATGCAGTTTGGGATGTTTATGGGTGTCCTTGTTCAGGTCACATTTGGGCCATAACATCAGTGAGACTTTAGAAACATAACCTCTGGTCTTAGGAGATGCAATCTCATAGCAAAGTGCCTGTCTTCTGGCTCTTGTAATATTTCTGCTCCTTCTTCTGCAACGTTCCCTGAGCTGTATGTATAGGGGTGTTTTGTAGATCCATTTGTCAGAACTGGGTCCCACAGCTTTGCATATTGATTAGTTGTGGTTTTCTGTATTTCTTGCAAAGAGTTTACTCGAGGGAGGGCAAAACCTACCCTTCTCTGTATAAAGACAAATGTTTATAGGTTGTTGTTAGGGATATGCTGGTTTAGGAAACTAGTAGTTGTATTTTCTCCTCAAGTAGGCACAATTTCATGGACCAAATTATTTTATGCAGTAGCATAGCCAGCTCCAAAACTTGAATTCTGACATACTTAGGGTTGTCATTTAGTTTGCTGGTGCTGTGATGAATCTGAACATTTCTTCAAGTTGCCTGGACTAGAACATCAGTTCTGAGTTCACTGGAGTGAAGCCCATATCCATTCTTCCTTTACTTAGACTTTTATTTTTTAAAGATCCACTAGAGACAGTAGTCTGTATCAGGTACAAATGCCAAAATTCAGTTTACCAGAAACTCGGTGTCTTTTAATTAGTCTAGTAGAAAATGTGAAGTATAAATCAATAATTATAAAAAAAATCACATGTGTGTATGTGTATCTGTGTGTATGTATGTATATGTGTGTTTATGTACATGAACAGCATGAGTTGTATTCAGTGAGTTATAAAAAAACAATAAAACAGAAAACAAATGGGAGAGGGTAGTGTGGTTTTGGTTGGCTTTGGAAGTAATACTGGAGTGGAGTAGAAGTTGAATATGATTGAAATAAATTGTACACATGTGTAAAACTCTCAAAGAATTAATTCAAATATTTTATTTCAAAAAACCAACACTTTAAAAGCATTGGAGGGATGAAACAAGAGTAGAGACGAACCAAGGAAACGGAGGCAGGGACAGGGCAGAGTAGAGAGCCAGGCGCTTTCTTATTTCCTCCTCAGCTCTCCAGCTCCAGTACATGGCTGAGAGCAGACGATCTATCCAAGTAGTAAGTGGCAGACAAGCACAGAGATAGTGTCTGAGCCTTAAACCAAACAATGCCTAAAGGGCATGTTCAGTAGCGTGAGCTAAGAAACTGTGAAGTAGAGTTAGAGGAGGGCCTCCATACTCACCAGGCTTCAGGAGGGTCTTCAGGAACATCCAGTGATCAAAGTCTTTAGTAAAGACCTCTCTATGTTCAGTAAATGTAAATTAGAATATTTTTTTTAAAGAACTAAAGAAACCCACTATATGTAGTCAGGCTTCTATTTACCACCAGAAGAGCCCAAAACAGTCCTGGCACTGATTTAACCAAAGTAATCATCATGCTTTGAATTTTAAATGTCCTCTGAAGTGTTAGGTTTTGCTGCTGGTGGCATTGTGTGATGTAAACTTTTACAAAAGGGGGACTTAGTTAAGGTAGGTCCTTAAGGGTATGTCTGAGAGGGATATACTGGGACACTCTCCCTCTCCCTGCTGCATGTGGGTTACCACAAGGTCAGCTATTTTTCCTCATCATGTCCTTCCATCATGAAGTCTCTGTTTTGTCCTAGCCCTGAAAGCAATGGTACCAGCCAATCATTGACAGACATCTTTGAAACTACCAACATTCTTCCTTTGTTCAAGTACAGTTGACAAAATCAGCACCTTTGTTGGAAAGAACTGTGTCTACCATGCTTGAAATAGCTTCTAATTTTATTAGTGCACATCAAAAGAGACATGTAACATCTAACTATTTATATGACTTCTACTAGATACTGTTGTCCATATTCACTGGAAGTTTTAACAACTTCATTGCCAAAAATATAACTAGGTTTCTTTTACTCTGATAGCATAATCTGAAAGGGACAGGGTACCTTACTCTAATACCTGAGTACCAAGTAGTTAAATGAATTTGGGGTGAGCAGCCACTATGGCCAATAGTATTTGAAAATTGAATCTCAACAGCAAAGTAAGAATTCCTGTTAGAACATGAGATGCATTTTTGAGCGAGAGCACATTTTTGATGAGATGAGAATCATCACACTCTGTCACCTCCTGTGACACATCCTGCTTTCCGAAACTCACTGTGAGTTTGAGCCCGAGGATGTTTTCAACTGCTAAGGCAGTGTTAGCATTTATGTTGAAGCACAAGCTGCATGTTCAGGGATTTTTTTTTTTGGATTCATGAATTTCACACTGTGTAAAGGGGCCTCTTCAGGAGATGCAGTGTGAGGAAGGGTCAAGGAAAGAGCTTGAATGCTTCATTGTTCCTTAGGCAACGTTTTTGTTCTGATGGCAAATAGTTGGGATAATAAGCTTGCAAAAAGGAAGACTTTATTTTGGCTTGTAGTGTGGAGGTTTCAGTCCATCATGGAGGCTCACTTCCTTTCTGTCTGTGTTAAGGCAGGGCATTGGGCCAGGAACAAGAGGCATATGTTTATCTCAAGATAGTTGGAAGCAAAGAGAAAAGAAAGTAGAGTTCAAATTCTCTCTAAATGCATGACTATAATGATCTCCACTTAAATGGTCTACAACCTCCCAAGGACCTAAGATCCACAGGCTGGAGACCAAGCTTTCCAATAAATGGTCTTTGGAGGAACATTCATTCAAGAGCCAAACTTGTCATAGAACCTTTTGGGGCATCTGAATGAAAAAAGGAAAATACTAACTTAAATTAGACAAAAGCTGAGCACATCATGGCTGCTTAGCAAGAAGAGAGATTAGAGAGAGAGAGAAAGACAGAGAGGGGATGGAGGGAGGGAGAGAGGGAGGGAGGGAGGGGAGAGAGAGAAGGAGAGAGGAGGGGGAGTGAAGGAGGGACAGGGAGAGACAGAAGAAAAGGGAGAGGGAGAGAAAGAATGAAATAACAATTATTATGGATGATTCCTTGACAATGTAAATGACACTGGAAGGAAACAATTTTTTTCCTCTTCCTCCTCCTTCTCCTCCTCCTCCCCTCTTCCTCCTTCTCCTCCTCCTCCTCCTCTTTCTCCTTCTCCTTTTTCTTCTCCTCCTCCTCCTCCTTCTCTTCTCCTTCTCCTCTTCCTCCTCCCATCATCATCATCATCATCATCATCATCATCATCATCATCATCATCATCATCATCATCGTTGTCATCTGGTCCTCCTCCTCCTCTTCCTCCTCCTTCTCTTAGTCAATCACCCTAGTAAACCCGAAAAACTCTATCTTTTCCATATGCCAAAGTTGTATTCCTCTTTTAAAGATATTTCTCCACATTCAAATGATATACTTTTCTCTAAACCTTCCTCATCATGAGTTGTGTCCCTGGACTCTCTCTGTTCTATTTGTCAATACCTTTGTGATGCTAAAGGTCAGGCTATCCTCATATTGAAAATCTTTTGCAAAATTCTGAGTATTCAGATCTTCATATTCCCATGATTCTTGTCTGGAAATAGAGGCTTATAGGCAGGAAATCCTAAATCAATGATGCTGCTCAAATTCCTAGAAGTTAAATGTTTTCAGCAGTATATTCTATCTGAATAAATATTTTTTCACAGTGAGAATGGAGTGGCTGCCTACGGTGTCTAGGAATGCTTTAATTTGCCTGGAGAAGCCATGGTGACAGAGGGTGTCATTAGTAATTGAGGACAAACCTGTAATTTTTAGAAACAGACCATTTGAAAAAGGATTACAGCTCAAGGTCTGTACAGTTAGCCATACACCACAATACCGGGACTCAGTGGCTCTGGAATGTCTTCATCATGAGTCATTGTCTGGCTCATACTCCTAAGTGCAAGTCAGCAGCAGCAGCAGCAGCATTCTGTGCCTTCCATAGCCTTTAAGAAAAGGCTCTGAAAGTGCTGTGTTTGGGGAGGAAAGTGTGATTTTCTATTTGTATTTATCATTATTAAACACAGATTGCTTATCAATGATGGAGAAAATAGATTTAACCTTTTCTCCTTATCTTATCGAACTGGGTGAAATGGTTTAATTCAGATTTGTCTAAACTAGATTAGGGAACTCAGGTGAAATGAGCCGATGCCTGTTCTCAAGTAGGCATGTCTGTGTTTGCCCTGGAACCTGTAAATATGTTGCCTTATTTTACAAGGGGATCTTGTAGGTCTTGTTAAGAATTTTGAGATTTTTCCAGAAAAATGCAAGATAAGGGATTTTATAAGAAGTTAGACAGATAACCAGAATTGGCAAGGGAGTCAAGAGTTGGGTGATTGATGTACAGGAGACTTTGAACTAAGAGGTACAGTCAGCTTCCACATCCTGGCAGAGGTGGGGCACCGGCTTCTCTACCAGTGCATCTGGAAAGATGCAGTCCTGTTGATACTTAATTCCACTCCTTGGACCTATAAGAACTGTCGGAAAATAATTTACAGTGCTTGAAGTTATCAGGAGTGTGGTAATTTGGTCTACAAGTCACAGGGAATTATGGAAACTGCTTATAGCAGCAGTGACCTGGCGCCTCTATGGTCATCTACCAGGCTGCTATATAGTCTCTCATAGTTGTCTGTTATTTTCTGTCATTTTCCATCACATGAAATTCGTGGGGTAAAGACTGGGAAAATAAAAGTACACGAATAAGCGAGCTTAGGCTTTGCTCTAGAGGCTGCAATAACATGAAGATACTGGAGAAGAGTTTAAAAGCATTCTTTCTGTGACCAATGTCTGTTTTCAGCCATCAGTAGTTTTCCTGTTTGGGATGTGAACACTCCACCTGCTTTAGGTAAAGTGAGGCTTAATTCCAAGCTTTGCTCCCACAATCATCAGGAACTTTTTGGTGTGATTACTGATGTCATCACAGAATCAGAGGGGTACAGCATGGATTTCAAAAACAATTGTGTTTTATTCAGCTCTTTTGGTTGTAAACCACACAGATTTAACTCAAGTTAGTTTATAGAATTAAATTTTTATTATACACGAAAGATGTTTGTCAGCACATACATAATCTTGTTTCACAGTATTGGGATAAAACAAATGAATATTTAATTAATTTTCTTTTGTAAGTGAACTGGCCCCGACTTTGTGGAGTTGCTGAACTGTTTATAATTTTCATGGCTGGGGCCTCCTCTTTCCTTCCCTAGGGTTCTTTGGAGTTTGGTGTGTCCCAGAAATACAAGCAACATTGTGCATTAATACCTCTGCTTGAGTCTAACCTGGTGTCTTGCAGGCCACAATCCTCATACAAGAGAGATTTCACTCAAGTTTCATTGTTTATATTTCTCTCCTCATTCAAGTCAGTATTATTTAGGTTGGCTGATCTCCATGGGAAGGAGAAAGATGAAATCACAAGCCGGGCACTGGCTGTAGAGTGAAAGAGCTTTGGATCTAAAACCTCAATTGGGATACTTCTCTTGTTCTTATATTGTCCAACTGGGGAGTCCCTACCAGTGTCTAATATATACTATAATACTGTAATATATATATATTACTACCAATAGGGATCATTCTAAATCTTGTACCTAATATTTCTTTTCTTATGTGAGTATAGTTATGAATTTTCATTAAAAAAAAGAGCTTTAGGACCTTTCCAGAGTTACCTGAATTGTCAGCACTATTCATTGGATCAATATTCAAGTTATTTGAACTCAAGCACTGCTACACTGACAGCCAGTCTGATACTCAGATAGGGAAGACACTCAGTGAAGAGGCTGGGACGGAGGAAAGAATGATTATGCTGGACAGAGGGCTGAATACACCTCGGCGGGACAGAGCTCCAGATTAGACACAGCTCATCAGGTTGCTCAGGGCAATTGAAAACATTCATTTTTTATTTCTTAAAATATTTATTGACTATTTTTGGGCTACAGTTGAGGCTTCAGAAGGCAAAAGCAATATGAGAAGGGCTGGCTATGTCACCTTCCTGGGTGTAGTCATAAATCCTTCCTTCCCACCCACAACCATCTCTCTCAGTCACTGCTCTACCCATTTGCTGCTTAACAGCATATTAAAGATTCAGGACACCAGAACCAAGTGTGTGGCAAATGTTTGAAAAGAGATTTCGTGGAATGCAAGTGCAGAGGTTGAGTGTGAAATATTTGACGCATGCTTGGAACAATAATTTTCCTCCGAGGAAAGAAAATAATGTAAAAAATAATTTACCATTTATTTTTAGACTCTCAATGAAGTATCTAATCCAAGGACAGAGAAGACTGTTACATGTCCAAATGCTAAAACAGAATATAAGAAGAATATTATACAGCCTCATAGTCATAGAGCTGAGAATACTAAGAATATTAATCCTTCCAAATGGCTGAAAAATACAGAAAGATTTTTATAAGAAACTGAATACTAATTGTCTGCAAGAAAACACTAGTTTTGATAAGATCAGCAACTTTATTACTATTTCAGAGTTTATTTCACTTTTTCTAAGGAGTAAGATGGAAGATTCTATGTTCACATATTTTAGTGTACATAGTTGGAGAAATATGAACCTCGCCATGTTAATAAATAAGGCATTCTAGATCTAAATGGCAAAGTAGATGTGGATTAGTATGGCTGAAATAATTTGAGAAATAATTCCTTTATTTGAGTTCTTTGTCCTGGTACTTAAAAGTGCAAAGTTAAGAATGTGGCAATGTGGTCCTGTACAGTTATTATAGTTTTTAGTTACTTGATTTGGGAAAATACATAACATCAGAAGGAGTTCACACTCATGAGGAGGTCTAGAAGGGAGTTTGAGACTATCAATACTGGATGAATACATACTCCAAAACAAGCAGCTAGCAGGATTCCAAGAAGACACTACTGTAACTACACAGGACGATGTTCCACGCTACAGAAATTCAACAGAGAAGCAATGTACCTGCCCAAAGACGTTAGACAGGATTCAGAAGGAAAGATTTAGTGACATGCCTAGAGCCCACATCTCAGTTTCTTTTTACTTCTTTCCCCTCAGACATCCTCCTTGTTCTTCATAGTCAATCCATAGCATGGTCTATAATGCACTCATCTAAATAAAATGCACAGTTTGACCAACTTTCAAGTGGTTTTCTTTAAAAATGACTTCATTTCCTGGGTTCTATGATATCTCCACGTTTCATTTATTGCCCATTTCCAGGTTTTTATGAGCTTAATGTTTCCATCTTCTCAGAATTGATATGCCAAAGCCCTACGCCTTATTGTAATATTAGAAAGTTGGACAGATTATTAGAAAGAAAACAGATTTGGATGAGGTCATAAGAGTAGATCCCCTTTCCCCTTAATGATATTAATATCCTGATAAGAAGGGAAGAGAACAGTGTTCTCTTTCTTCTCCAGGAAGAGGGGACAACTGGAAGGTAATATCTGCAAATAAAGAAAAAGGCCTTGATCAGGGGCCACACTGGCACCTTGATCTTGGACTTGACAACTTCACAAACTCAAAGAAGTCAGAGTCTGCTCTTTAAATCACCCAGTCTATGTTGTTTTGTCATAGTCTGCTTTTGTCTTTTTTTGCTAGATACTTCTGACACATGGAGTGCGAGGGAAAATGTTAGGTTGATGTCTTGCTGGCTGGCAAGGACCACAAGGGCCATTTGCTATCATCACAGGTAGACATTGTAAATATTTTTTTTTGATAAAAACATGAACAGTGTCTAGAAATAGCACATCAAAAAGCAAGAGGGTTTTTGGAAATTTATCAATCTTGTAATTATACTGGTATTATAATCCTGTTTGTTTCATATCCATATATGATTATTTATGATACTATTATTTATATATTAGTGCCATAATTTTATCATGTACACGTAAAAATCATTATACTTGCTACTTGAATAAACTTCCATAGTAGTACGTCTGTTTTCGCTATTTATATATATTTTGAAATATAGCTATTGGGTGAGGGAATTTTTTTAGAGTGACTTAATAAGACTTTAGAAGCCTTACATCTTGATTGTAGTAGTATGCTTGAAACCATGTTTTATTGTATATAAATGACAAATAAGTTAATATTCAAAATACTTTAAAAGTAGACTATTGAAATTATTATAGATGTTTTATTACTTTTATTAACTTGGTGCATTATTTTCTTGTTACTTCAATGCCAGCCCTTAGGCGCCAGAGAGTTTAAGTTTATATAAACTCTTCCCTTCAGCACCACCACATCCACTTTGTCTCAGTGTTAGCCAACTCACAAGGTTTAGGGTCAGCAACGTTGAGCCACTGTATCCATTTGATGCAGTTGTATTGATTTCGGTCGTCTGGAAATCCATATTAAGAATGGAGATAGACAGTCAAAGAACAATTATTAGATAATCAGTAGTGCTTGCACCCCAGAGAGTGACCTGCGTACAAGCCCCTTTGGATTGTTGCAGAGTTTGCCACTTAGCATTGTAAGTTTGTGTTGATAAATGAGTTCACCTTAGTATTTCCATGTTTGATTTAAAGATTTATCCCTGAAAATATGATCTATGGGAAAGGAAGGCTTTCTGATTGCAAAATTCCCATAGATGCAATTTTAACAGAATCTATAGTTTGTACAAAAATGATGTATACCACCAACACAGTATACCCTCAGGGCTGGATGGTGAAATTAAAGTATGAAAACCACCTTCAGAGATAATTTGTTACTGATGACACTGGGAAGGAAGTCTTTTAAATCACATGAACAATTCTCAAGGAGCTAATATGAATATAATTTAATAAACTTGGTCTAATTAATGGTGACATTTATTATTATCAAGATAGGAGTATGATACGCTATGTGGAGATTAGAAAAGAAATCATGACAAGTAAGAATTATTCAGTTGTTCTTGAATTTGGCATAGTTTTGGATGCCTTTGGAAGAAATGTTTTCTCAGGTCTGGGAATAGAAATTGATCACAGCGCAGTAGATTTTTCTGGTTCCACTGTCATTTGTTTTACAAATAGAAAGCTTCGTGTATGATAGAGTTCCTCTGTAAACAGCCCAATCGGCTGAGAAAAGCTTAGCAGGGAAAAATTCAGAAGAAATGCCCGGAAGCAGGGAACTGTCCATCTGGTGGCTGGAGAGGGGCAGATTATGTGGGATAGAGCTTGTGCTGTTCACTCTGTGATCACTATCTTTGCATCCTAAGTAATTTTATCCTTCAATTTTCATCTTGTTGGCAAAGTTAAAAGAGCTAGGCTCAATGAGGCTTGCAGCCTGCATTTCCAGGCCTTCTTATATTACCAGTCTTTCTCCATGTCCACTTTCTTGTTTCTGGCAATCCAACAAAACAAAAAGAAAGACAAAAACAAAACGAAACAAAAAACAAAGAGGCATTTCCACTAACATCAAAAAAATTAATTTAAATATAATCACACTATTTTTCTATTCTCTCCCCTCCCTTCAAATTCCCTCTCAAATTCTTCATGGCCACTGTGTGTGTGTGTGTGTGTGTGTGTGTGTGTGTGTGTGTGTGTGTGTGTAAAACAATTATAGCATACATGTGTGTATATGGTTAAATATGCAAGTGTAATATTCTGAGTCTGTTTAGTGCCGTGTGAGCTGCTTGGGGACATTTAGTGACTCTTTCCTGAGGAAGACCAGTCTTCCAGCAGACACCTGATAATACTTGAGTGTCAGATAAGCAGTAGTTATAAAGTAGAAGAATGTCTCAAATATATGTATATGAAGATGCAGGCCAGCTTAAGTCAAGGAGAGGTGAGATTTAGAAGGAGAGGAACTGGCCTCTGTTGGTTCAAGACTGGGTACAGTTAAGAGTTGGGTGAGAGCAAACATGTCTCCCGCCCTTCAGTTACAGACCTCTTACTCCTGAAGGATAGCGTGGGGCACAGTTGCCTTTTGTGGGAATTAGGGTTCTTGGGCTCAGGACCAGAGCTGTCGGTGCGCTGAGTGGAGGCTCTGTACCAATAAGCTACCATATTGATATATAGAGAAGTTATCTGTTTGGTCCTGACGTCATTTAAAAAGTTCTGGGGTGTGCTTTCAGTTTTTGAGAGATAGAGTCGCAACAGTGACAGACATCTGTATCCCTTTCTCTGATACTGCATGAACTCTCATCTTTTCCCAGCTTCTGGGAGTCATCTAAGAGGAGATGGCCAGTATGGATGGATTGGGATGCAGGACAAATGTTCCATGTTTGACGGTGTGATTCTCTTTGGTCGGTCATACACTGTGATGAAGGACTGCTCAGAATCGCCAGCTGTATCCTGGCTGTCAGAGTGAGCCATCAAGAGTGGCAGCTACCTGAGGTTACTGAGAGATGGACAGCTCCCTAGTCTGCAGTAGGTGGATTCCTCTGGATTTAGTTAGTATACTTCTCTTTCTTGGCTTAAAAAGAAAAACAAATAAGACTTCTGAACTGATTCCAAACTGTTATAAAACCCCAAACTTAAAGGCAGGGCCCCCATTCTATAGGCCTTAACAGAATGCAACTATCCTTTATCATAGCACCCAAGGAAACTTCTGCTAACCTAATTCCATTTAACAACTGTAAATCTTCTATTAAAGTAATATTTTTATTCTGTGAGACAATATATAACTTTAACTTTGCTCAAAATCATGTTTTGGGGATTTTTCAATGTGTGCATTTGTATTTATTTCCCCATTTCTGTATTTGTTCATTGAAGAGAAGATATGTGTGGGCATGCCAATAAGGCTTAGGGTATGGGGCATATCTGGGGACTTATTAATCCTATTCAAACTGAGAACTGTGTCACAACTTTGCAACAGTGGACCGGAAAGCATGCTAGTTCTTTTCTCTTCCCTTCTCTTTGCCTTCCCTTCACCCATTTTTATAAAAATGACTTATGCTTGGGAGGAATATATTAAAAAGTGCAGAATATGAGCTCAGTGTAAATTTTTAACTTATAAAGATAAGTTAAAATTTATTATTATTATTGTTATTATTATTATTATTATTATTATTATTATTATTATTATTATATTGTGGGGCCTTAAGCCCAGTTAGATAGCAGTTGGTTACCATCATCATGTGAGTGACACTTACTGCATCTTTATGGATATCTTGTCATGCTGGTCATTGTTATGGTTCATAGGTGTTGCAGCTGGGTAGGACTATTAATAGTAGTTAATGCTAACAATAATTATCACCTCCCTTGGCAGCTTTTACTGTGGAAGCTCGACTGCAGGGAGCAGACTTTAAGGTTAGATTCAAATTGAATAATTTGACTTCTGTGTTCTAAGGGTGTGGTGTTAACTGTAGTCTTTTTAAGAATAGGTGTCTGTATTGAAAGAGAAGGGATATGAAGATCTGGCTGTGTCGTCATTGGGTATTTTTAGCCAGAGAAAACTATTCCAGTTTGTGTCTCTTACAGTGAACCCAGTACCACTTAAACAACATAAACTAGTATTCATGTTGCAAGGGGAACTATTTGCAAAGTCAGCTCCTCCCCTCCAGAGAGAGTCAGAGGTATTTCTATTTTCGGAGCCTAGGAGGGGATATATCACATATTCTTTATGTATGTATCTGATGGCTCATTAATTTCTGCTTCTCGTTTGCAAAGAATTTAATACTCTATTTTATGGTGATTGGCTGACATAAACTAAGGTAATCTCATAATTATTTTACTGGCAAATATTTGTTGTGTATAGTAGTAGATTTCATAAAGATATTTTCATACTACTATATTATACACTTTGATCATACTAATTCATCATACCTCCCTCCCTCCCTCCCTCCCTCCCTCCCTCCCTCCCTCCTCCTCCCTCCTCCTGGCACTTCCATTCCCTTCCCTGTCTTCCACTCTCATATTCTATGTACACATATGATTGTTTGTGTCTGTATAAGGCATAGAGGACATTGATGACACACTAGATGGTACCATGTTTAAGATTCTGATGTGCTTTTCTTAATATGATGACCTTTACTTGTGGCCATTTTCTTGCAAAGGAAACGGTTTCATTGTTTATGTTTAAACACAGCTCCATTATACATATCCCCCATCCATTTGTTTCTGGATACATCGGCTGGTGTGTTGTGAATGGTGCTGCAATAAACAGTGGATCTGTAACAGGCTGACTTAGAGTCAATAGGGTAAATACCTAATAATGTTATAGCTGGGCCATGTGATAGTTCTAATTCTTGGCTTTATGAGGAACCGCTATACTGATTTTAATACTGGTTGGGCTAATTCATACATCTAATGATCAGTCTATACCTGTTCCCTTTTCCCAATGACACCGCACATGTGTGAAGATCAGAGGACTACTTGTGGGAGTAGGTGGTTGTCTTCTACCATGACTCCCCCATACGGATCCTAGAGATCAAATTCAGGTCAACAGGCTTGGCAACAACTGCCTTTATCTATTGCGTGACCTCATTGGCCTCAGTAACTATGTTTTCATGAATTATTTTTTAAGATTTTAGTAAAAATTATAGAACATACTAGTAAACACACCAAGCCTTTTAAACTAGAGTCAGGGACACTAAATTCATTTATATTGTACAACCAGCACAGCATTTATCTGTAGAACTGTTTCATAACCTTATAAAACATCACTAGAACCTTGTAAACTTGGTGTCCCGTGGCCATTAAACAATCCCATCTTCCCTCAGCTCCTGGCAACAGCCATTGTGTTTCTAGGCTATATGGAGTTAATGAGTCTGGGAAACTTCCATACATAGACTAATGTAGTATGTGTTTTTTTTGTGATTGGTTTATTTCACTTGGCACCAGGTCTTCAGATTGTACTCATGTCATGACATATGTCAGAATTCCCTTACTTTTTTAAGGTTCAGTGATATCTGGATGGAGTTACGACATTTCATTTATTTGTTTGTTTATTCATTTACCTGCCAATGAGTATTTGAGTCTCAGCTGCCTTTCTGCTGTTGTGAATATGCTTCTGTAAACATGGGTGTGCAGGTATCACTTTGAGACCCTGTATGCCATTTTCTCAGTATTTCCACAGAACATTTTCCTACAGGCTTACTCTAATTCATGCTTTGTCTTTTGAGATCTTTATATTTAGTTTATCTGTATATTTATTGATAGGTTTATTTGATATCTTGGCATTTAGTCTTGAATGTTTTTATATAGTCTGAATGTTAGTGATGTATCAGAAGTATAGTTAGCTAAGATTTTCTCCCATTGGTATTTCATGAAATTGAAATCTTCTGCACAGCAAACAAAACAATCAATTGTGTGAAATACCACTTGCCAGCCCTTGTCTTATTTCCTGACTGGAGAGAGTCCCCCTACCACATTCCTTGTCTGTGCCTATATCCTGATATATTTTCCATTAACAGTTTTAGGTCTTATAGTAAACTCTTTGATTTTGAGTACAACTTTGGATTCAGTTGGCAAGAATTTTATCGAGTATCTTTGCATCGATATTCATAAGGGTCTGAAGTTCTCCTTCTTTGTAGGGTCTTTGTGTGGTTTAGGTATCAGAGTAATTGTGGCTTCATTGAATGAATTGGGTAGGGTTTCTTCTGTTCCTATTTTGTGGAATAGTTTGGAGAGTATTGGAATTAGGTCTTCTTTGAAGTTCTGATAGAACTCTCCACTAAACCCGTCTGATCCTGGGCTTTTCTTGGTTGGGAGACTATTGATGACTGCTTCTATTTCATTAGGGGTTATGGGACTTTTTAGATCATTTATCTGAACCTAATTTAACTCTGGTACCTGGTATCTGTCTAGGAAATTGTCCATTTCATCCAGATTTTCCAGTTTTTGTTGAATAAAAGTAGTAGGATCTGATGATTTTTTTTTGGATTTCCTTGGTTTCTGTTTTTATGTCTCCCTTTTCATTTCTGATTTTGTTAATTTGAATACTGTCTCTGTGCCCCCTGGTTAGTCTGGCTAAGGGCTTATCTATATTGTTGATTTTCCCAAAGAACCAGCTCTTGGTTTTGTTGATTCTTTGTATGGTTCGCTTTGTTTCTACTTGATTGATTTCAGCCCTTAGTTTGATGATTTCCTGTCTTCTACTCCTCCTGTGTGAATTAGCTTCTTTTTGTTCCAGGGCTTTCAGATGTGTTGTCAAGCTGCTAGTGTATACTCTCTCCAGTTTCTTTTTGGAGACACTCAGAGCTATGAGTTTTCCTTTTAGGACTGCTTTCATTGTGTCCCATAGGTTTGGATATGTTGTGGCTTCATTTTCATTAAATTCTAAAAAGTCTTTAATTTCTTAAGAAATATATACATATCTAGTTTCATTTCTATATATAGATATCCAGTTTTGTTACTACCATTTGTTGAAGAAGTTGCATCTTTTTTTTCAGCAATGGTTTTGACATCTTTGTCAAAACTCAGGTGGTTACTATTTTATGGATATCTTCCCATTCTGCTGACCTACACATCTGTTTTTGTGCCGCAGGATATTTTTCTAAGGTTTGGTGTATAACTTAAAATCATGTTAACACTTCTGCTGTTGTTCCCTTTGCCCAGTATTGCTTAGGATTTCTTCCCCACTTCTGTCATTGCCACAGCTAAGACTTTATGCATTATATTTAATAAAAGTGGAGAACATAGACACTATTGTCACATTCCCAACATTAGAAGTGTTTACATTTTTACTTCATTTAATATAATGCTGACTATAAAATATATAGCCCTTATTAAGTTGAGGTATGTTCTTTCTATTCCTAGTTTATTTCAAAATTTCATCATGAAGGGACATTCAACTTTATCAAAGGCCATTTTGAGTTTTTGCACCCCAGTACTCTCTGCTTCCACTTTCATTTCACATGTGTTATGCTTCAAGAATACATTCTCCTATTCATCGGCTTCTTTCTTTAATGTCCCAGGACACACACACACACACACACACACACACACGCACGCACACACACTATACATGCGCATGCATAAAAGTCAAAATCTAGATTTTACAAATGAGAAAGAGCAAGCTCTATGTGTCTTTCTGAGCTTGAATTTTCTTATTTAATATAATATTTTTCATTTCTGCTCATTTTGATAAAATGGTTATTTCATTCTTTATAGTGAATAAAATTCAATTTTTATATATACTACATATTCTTAATTTGCTCATTAGATGGACATAGAAATCTAGGCTGATTTAACTAACTAGCTATAAGTAAATAGAGCGGCAATAAACATGGATGTGTAGGTATCTCTCTGATAGGTTATAGAATCTTTGTGATATGTACATAGGAGTGTATTAGTGCCAATAGTGACTGAGGTTATCTCTTAGCCCATGTCCTCATTAGCATTTATTGTCATTTGTTTTCTTGATAGCAGATATCCTATTGGGTGAGATGGAATCTCAGAGTAGCTTTTTAAAAAAAATTGGATATTTTATTGTGTACATTTCAAATGCTATAATACTCTTTTCCAGTATCCCCTCTGCAAACCACATATCCCATTCCCCTCTTATTCTGCTTCTATGAGAGTGCTCACCCCCAACCCACTCCCAGCTTACCACCCTAGCATTCCTCTACACGGGGACATAAAGCCTTCACAGGACCAAGAGCCTCCCCTCCCATTGATGCCAGATAAAGTCCCTTCAGCTCCTTCGTCCTTCCCCTAAGTCCTCCATTGATGTCCCTGTGCTCAATCTGATGGTTGGCTGCAAGCATCCTCATCTGTATTGGTCAGGATCTGGCAGAGCCTCTCTGGAGACAGCTATATTAGGTTCCTGCCAGCAAGCACTTCTTGACATCAGCAATGGTGTCTGGGTTTGGTGTCTGCCAATGGGATGGATCCCCAGGTGGGGGCAGTCTCTGGATGGCCTTTCCTTCAGTCTCTGTTCCACAATTTGTCCCTGTATTTCATTAGACAGGAACAATTCTGGGTTTACATTTTGGAGATGGGTGGGTGGGGTTATCCCTCAACTGGGGAGCCACACCTAACCTTTGGATATGGTCTCCACAGGTTCTCCCTCTCCTTTGTGGGGTACTTCAGCTAATGTCATCCCTGTAGGGTCCTGGGAGGCTCTTGCTTTCCTGACATCTGGGAATTTCTGGTCTCTACTCCCAGTTCCCCATCCCCCATTGCTACACACCTCTGTACAATTTCCTGACCCTCTGCACATCTCCATTTCCTTCCACACCTGATTCTGCCCCTCTTTCCCTCTCCCCCTCATTTCTTCCTCCCAAGTCCCTCCCACCCTCTACTTCCCCTGATAATTTTGTTCCCCCTTCTAAGTAAAATTGGAGCATCCACTCTTTGGTCTTCCTTCCTCTTGAGCTTCATGGTCCATGAGTTGTATAGTGGGTATTCCACGATCTTTGCCTAATCATTCACATATCAGCTAGTAGATACATGTGGTTCTTTTGTGACTGAATTCCCTCACTCAGGATATCTTCTAGATTCATTCATTCATTTGCCTGAAAATTTCGTGAAGACATTTTTTTAATAGCTGAGTAGTACTCCATTATGTAAATGTACCACATTCCTCTGTTGAGGTACATCTGTGTTTTTTTCCAGCTTTTGGCTATTTTAAATATGGCTGCTATGAATGTAGTGGAGCATATGTCCTTATTACATGTTGGAGCATCTTCTGAGTATATTCCCAGGAGGAGTATAGCTGGGTCCTCAGGTAGTACTGTGTCCAATTTTCTCAGGAACTGATAGACTGATTAACAGGGTGGTTGTAGCAAATTGCAATCCCACCAGCAATGGGAGAGTGTTCCTCTTTTTCCACATCCTCACCAGCATGTCACCTGAGTTTTTTATCTTAGCCATTCTGACTGGTGTGAGGTGGAGGTGGAATCTCAGGGTTGTTTTGATTTGCATTTCTCTGATGACTAAGGATGTTGAACATTTCTTTAGGTGCTTCTCAGCCATTCACATTTCCTCAGTTGAGAATTCTCTGTTTAGCTCTGTTCTGCATTTTTTGATAGGGTTATTTGGTTCTTTGGAACATACAGTCTGTTAGTCTATGTCTTTTTATTGGGGAATTGAGTCCACTGATGTTAAGAGATAATAAGGACTAGTGATTGTTGGTTCCTGTTATTATTGTTGTTGGAGGTGGAATTATTTTTGTGTGGTTATCTTCTTTTGGATTTGTTGAAAGATTACTTCCTTGTTTTTTTCTAGGATATGGTTTCCCTCCTTGTGCTGGAGTTTTCAATCTATTATCCTTTGTAGGGCTGGATTTGTGGAGAGATATTGTGTAAATTTTGTTTTGTCTTGGAGCATCTTCATTTGTCCATCTGTGGTAATTGAGAGTTTTGCTGGGTTTAAGTATCCTGGGCTGGCATTTGTGTTCTCTTAGGGCCTGTATGACATCTTTCTAGGATCTTCTAGCTTTCGTAGTTTCTGGTAAGAAGTCTGGTATAATTCTGATAGGCCTGCCTTTGAATGTTACTTGACGTTTTTGTTTTGTTTTTGTTTTTTGTTTTTTGTTTTTTTCAAGACAGGGTTTCTCTGTATAGCCCTGGCAGTCCTGGAACTCACTCTGTAGACCAGGCTGGACTCGAACTCAGAAATCCGCCTGCCTCTGCCTCCCAGAGTGCTGGGATTACAGGCGTGCGCCACCACCGCCTGGCTGCTTTTAATATTCTTTTTCTTGTTGTTTAGTACATTTGGTGTTTTGACTATTATGTGAGGAGAGGAATTTCTTTTCTGGTCTAGTCTAGTTGTAGTTCTGTAGGCTTCTTGTTTGTTTATGGGCATTTCTTTCTTTGGGTTAGGGAAGTTTTCTTCTACAACTTTGTTGAAGATATCTACTGGCCTTTTAAGTTGGGAATCTTCACTCTCTTCTATATATATATTATCCTTAAGTTTGATCTTCTCATTGTGTCCTGGATTTCCTGGATGTTTTGGGTTAGGAACTTTATGGATTTTCTTTCACTGTTGTGTCAATGTTTTCTATGGTAGCTTCTGCATCTGAGATTATCTCTTCAATGTCTTATATTCTGTTGTTGATGCTTGCATCTATGACTCCTGATCGCTTTCCTAGATTTTATATCTCCAGGGTTGTCTCCCTTTGTAATTTCTTTATTGTTTCTTCTTCCATTTTTAGATTCTGGATGGTTTTGTCCAATTCTTTCACCTGTTTGGTTTTGTTTCCTGTAATTCTTTAAGGGATTTTTGTATTTCCTCTTTAAGGACTTCTATCACATTATCCGTGTTCGCCTCTATTTTTTAAAGGGAGTTATTTATGTCCTTTTAAAGTCCTCTATAATCATGATAAGATGTGATGTTAAATCAGAGTCTTGCTTTTACAGTGTCTTGGGATATCCAGGGTTTGCTGTGGTGGGAGAACTAGTTTCTTATGATGTCACATAGCCATGGTTTCTGTTACTTATGTTCTTGCACTTGCCTCTCACCATCTGGTTATCTCTGGTGTTAGCTGGTCTTGCTGTATCTGACTGTGACTTGTCCCTCCAGTAAGGCTGTATGTCAGTACTCCTGGGAGACCAGCTCTCTCCAGGATGAATTTAGGTATGGAGAGCTGTGGGACAGGGCCAGCTCTGGGATGCACAGGGAAACTGGAAGGATCTTGTCCCTGGCTGGCCCTTAGTTCCTGTCTCCTGATGGCTCCGGGTTGGTTCCTCTTGGGCCAGGAATTTGAGCAGAAGTGGTGGTCTCATCTATGCTCTCAGGTGTGACAGCACTCCTGGGGAGCCAGCTCTCTCTGGGCTGAATTTTGTGTATGGAGAGCTATGGCATAGGGTCAGCTCAGGGGTGTAGATAGAAACCAGAAGAGTATGTTTATGATTATGATTATTATTAACAATTTTTAATCTTGTGGTTGTTTTGCCTCCATGTGCACCACTGTGGAGGTCAGAAGAAAGTGTCATCAGTCTTGGAACTGGAAATGCAAGGGATTGTAAGATGCTATGTGTATACTAGAAATTGAAACCTAGTTCTCTGGCAGAAAAGTCAGTTCTCTCAATAGCTTAGCCATCTCTTCAGTCCTCAGAGAAATTTTAATTTGCATTTTCCTGATGCTAAGTGCTGTGGTTTAAATAGGTATGGGCCTCATAGTCTCATATCTTTGAGTGTTTGGTCACTAGAGACTGGTATGAGTAGATAGGGATTAGGAGGTGTGGCCTTGTTGGAGTAGATGTGACTTTGTTGGAATAAGTGTGTCTCTTCAGGATTGGACACCTGCAAAAACTATTTCTTAGCCATTTGAATTTCTTCTTTTGAGAATTCTCCATTTGTTTCCATACCCCAGGTTTGGTTTGGTTGTTTATTTTCTTGTTTGGTTTATTGAGTTCTGTATATGCTCTGGAAGGTAAATCCTCTGTCAAAAGTTATAAACTATTTTTCTCCATTCTGTAGCCGTCCCTTCACTCTATTAACTGTTTCCTTTAATGCCATTCATTGATTATGGACTTTCTTTTTGAATGACTGGAATACTATTCAGTAAATTTTTCTTATATCTTGCAGTGTTGACACTAACATTCTCTCTACTAGTTTCAGGGTTTTTGAGGGCCTTGATTCATTTGGAGTTGACTTTTTTACAGGTTGAGAGAAATGTCTAGTTTCATTCTGTATGGATAATTTCCCTGGTTTTTCCCAGCGCCCCTATCAAAATAAAATATAATAAGACAGAGCAAAAATTATCAAATGTCAACTGAAGTTGGATGTGGCAGCTCAACGAGAGTAAAAGAGTCCCAAGAGCTGGCAAGAATCAGAGACACACTCATTCTTACTCTCAGGGACCTCATAGACATCTCATAAGCTAATAGCTAGCTATAATATGCATGCATCAGACCTGGCATGGACACATGCTTGCTGCTTCAGTCTCTGTGGACACATATGTGCTTAGTTAACATATGGAAGTTTTCTAGGGAACATGCGTCTCAAAATCATCAACAAACCAAAGTACCTCACTGTCATTTAACATCAGTGAGTTTTAAGGTAATTTGTTGTATTAGTTACTTTCCTTACTGCTGTGATAATGAATCTGCCAGGACAAACAGATTCATTCATTCCAGGAGGACAATGTAAATAATCTCTTCATTATTGCATAGTGATTATTGTTAAAAAGAATATTTTAGATCTATCTGAGTACTAGAGTATTAGCAACCATGGTAACTACAGAGCATGCTGAGTCTCCAGAGTTGATTCTTCCCATCTAACCAAGATGTCATTCCTTTTGAGCAGCTGTTAACTGCGTTGGCCCCTGGGAATCTCCATTTCATTTTTGTTTGTTTGTTTCCAGATGAGACCATGAAGTGCATGTCATGCCACACAGAGGACAACTTGGGGTAGTCAGTCCTTTCCTTCCATCATGTGGGTCCCAGGTATCAACTCAATTATGTAGACTTGGTGACTCAGCCACTGTCTGCTGAGCTCTCTTGCTGGTTCACCATCATCTTTTCAACCTATGTATTCGTTAATGGGCATGAAATCCAATTCCCTGGTTCATTCCCTGTGACTGGTGCTGCAGTAAATGTGGGAGTGCAGGTGTTGCTGAGTCCTGCTACTTTTATTCCCTTTGGTTTTGTACCCAGCAGGATGGTTGCCAGGTAATACAATAGCTTTGTTTTGAACCTCTAGGCTGGCATTCAGAGAGGGTGCACTGGTCTAGATTTCTTCCAGCAGTGTGTAAGGATTCTTTTTTTTATATTCTTTCCAGTATTTAATTATTTATTGTCTTTTTGTTAGTTAATTGGTATGAGATAATTTTAATTAGTAGGTATGAGATAATTTGTTGGTGGTTTTGACTTTAATCCCTGGTGATTAGTGACAGTGAGAATTTTTAAGGAAGATTTTGGCCATTTTATGCTATTTAAAAATAGAAATGTATTCAAGTTATTAGTCCAATATTATTTCTTTTCATACTATTATGTTGCTTGATTTCATAATTCTTCACTCTGTATTCATACATCATATCTAATCAACTATCCAATTCTCTCTCTCTGCATGTGTATGTATGAGGTATGTGAGTATATATGTGTCTATGTCTGTCTGTGAATGTGTATGTGTGTGTATAGGTATGTATGAGTTGCTGTGTAATTCTGTATGTGTTTGAGTGTATCTGTGACTATTCTTGACTATATGTATCATATGTATTTAGTGCACGGATATATTGTGTAGGTATGTGTATGCATGTGCATATGTGTATGTCTGTGAGTATATTTGAGGGTGGGTGATTGTGCATACATTTGTGAGTGTGTGGGTATGTGTACATATGTGAGTATGAATGTAAATGTGCATGTGAGTGTGTATTTATGTATGAGTGTGCATATGTGTTGTAGATTTGGTTTAATGCTTGCATTATGTTATTTGGGTTTCCAAGATCAGATGGGAATACGCACATCTGCATCTTACTGAATCTGGAGCTTACGGATTGACTATGTTGTTTGGCCAGCAAGCCTTACAAATCCTGCTGTCTCTGTTACTTTGTCACTTGGGATTACAGGAGCTCACTGGTAGACAATCCTTTGTAAAAACAGGTGGTAATAAATGAATCCAGGTTGTCCTTCTTGTACCACAAGCACTGGGCCAGTTGATCTGTCTTTCCACCCTCAGCTGCTTTTTATTTTAGACATTTTATTCTATGTTTCATTTATGATTAGGATCCCAGGCTCCCTATTACTAAAATCACCAATTAATCATTACAAATTGGAATTGGCAATTCCCAAGTATTCGTGTTACAGTAAATGTTTTTTATATCAAAGCTTATGTTGATACCCCACATTTTGTCTTTGTTCTAAAGTAAAAAATAGAAGATACATTCAGTTTAATAAATTCTGTTGGTGAAATGCTTAAATCATAAACTATTTCTAATAATGCCTAAAAATTCAGGTAAGAATAATATTTACTTATTTTCACTTGTGTAAATGCAGAGCCACACTCTCATATTTGATGAGCACAACTGACTTTTTAGCATTGTTTAGTCCCCGGGTCCCAGACATAGTAGGCCTCAAGATATTAGCACAACTGAGTCTATCATGCAAATACCACCTGCAAAACTCAACATGGAGACATCAGCACCTGGCAAAACTAAAACAAAGACCTAATCCATCAAAGTTCCTAGTTTTGGGAAAGTCTGTAAATGTACTAACCTTGTGTTTTGGCTTCTATACTTCTGCGTCTAGCTAACTGTTCTTGTTAACTGAACTAGGTAATCCCTGGAGACAGTTTTTTGATTAAAAGCTCACCCTAACAAAGTCTTGGGGATACATTGTAATCCTGATCACCCAGTGTAGATGCTGACTGGCTATTGACTAAAGACTTTCTATTAGCTAATGCCCATGGCCTAGCGGTATTCTCTGGTGAATATCCAACAATTTGAAAAGCTATGGTATATCATGGGCACATGTAAAGAGTGGTTAGACACCTGAAGCTCTGTGAACTTGTTGATATCCAGACCTTAATGGCTTTGCATATGCTGGTTCTCTTTTTTATATTGGAATCACCCTGTGAGAACTGGCTGAAAACAAACTTCTTGGAAGCAGCTACTTAAGGGCTGGATATGGAAGTCTTCCTTAAAAGCTCCAGGTGTTGAAGGATGTTTAAAACTTGTGGATGATAATTAAAGGTGATTTGATCATGAGGTCTCTCACCTAATCAGTGCAATAGTCCACTGATGGATTCCTAAGTTTGTGCTGTTATAGGAGGTGATATAAATGGTAGCAAGAACAAATTGGGATTAAAAAGTGGGATAAAAACCCACAGAACCTGACTGAGGGTGTGTGGTTCAACCAACTTCATTTCAATTTCCTCTCAACCTCAAGCCTCCATGTCTGAGTCTGTTTCACAGAGAAGTGCTGGGCCTAAATTTTTCACCCTGTCCCAATCTTTCTGCTTGTCTGGTCCACCCCTCACTGTGGTGTAGTGGTGTAGGTTCTTAGAGGAACTCAGGGGTGAAAATCACTAGTAGGCAAGTAATCCCAGGTAGAGTGTGGTCATGCTCATGAAAAGGAGATTTGGTAAGAATGGAAAAGGTGGCGGATGACTCATTCTGAGAAAGATCATGTGTAGTTACAAAGCGGCAGCAGAGCAGGCAGCTGGCATGTGCTGTCTTAGTATTTTGAGGTTCACCTCATGATGCCCTGTGAAAGTCTGTTTCTAAATCTTCTTGTGGCATTTTTATTATTAGGACATGGAGGCCACACAAACCACTGACACTCGTTCTCCACCAACTCACTTCATGGAGATAATGGCATCCTGCGCATTCATTCAGAAGTCAATCGTAATAGATATTCTTAAAAGTAACCAAGTGTTCATTACCACTGTGAGTCCATTTATAAACAGAGTTGTTTATAAAGAGTAGAAGCACTGCCATTTGCCAAGGGGGCTGAAATAAGAGTGTGGTTGGAATGACAGTAATATGCAAAAAGCATTGACTCTAATCTTGGTTAAAGCATATTACCTGTGATGAACATAACATTCCCAGACAATCTAGTCACATGCCTTTTTGTTTTTTGAAAGTGGCATCTGTTGGCTTTTTTCCTCTTCTCTTCCTTTTCTTTATGTTTATCATTTGTTTTATTTTAGCTTTGAGAGTTTCACATATAAATATATATTTTGTTCTTTTTCATTCCTCCTCTACCCCTTTAGCTCCTTCTGTGTTCCCCACACATCCTCTCAAATTCTTTTTTAGTTATAAATATAATTATATATATTTGTCTCTAACTACATATGACATATCTATGTAATTACAGTCTCTTTTAATTATATATAACTATAAAATATATATGTATATAGGTCTCTAACATATATATATATATATATATATATATATATACATGACCTATATATAATATATAATTATATATTCTCCTTTAATTATATCACTATAATATTTGCCTATGACATATATGACATATACAGAATATATAGCTATATATTCTTCTTTAATTATATATCAATATATGTATTTATAAACACAACTGCTGAGCCCATTCAGTGTTGCTCCTCTGTGTTATGTTTAGTCTTATCACTTGAGAATAGACTGTTTCCTCCCTAGAGAAGACAGATTTTCTCTCTCTCAGTAGTCATCATGCTCATAGCTCTTCACCTAGGGATGGGGAACTTTTGAGATTTCTTCCTCTACACTGGGATGTCAGTCCATGCTGTCAGAGTGCAGCTGAGCAGCTCTTGTTTAGGTCACTATATTGTTAAGATTTCACAGATGCAGCTCTCCAAAGTTCTGAAAATGACTTAATTCCATTTTACGTGGCCTAAATTTAATTTTCTTGTTAAAGCCATCTTAATGGTTGGCACAAAGGTACCAAGGGCACTGTGCAAATGGTCATAGTGAGGACCTGCCCTGAGATGCTCATTCTCAGAGAGGGATTTGCCTAGAAAGGAGTAGATGGATCTTACCATCACTCTTAGTTGTGACAACAAAATAGCAAGAGAAGGTATTGGTTTACCATTCTAAACACCGAGAAGAACGTGGTACAGGAGCTGTGTCCAATGAGAGCCTTCCTGCTGCCTCACAGCATGGGCAAGGCATCATGGAAATAGATGGGCACAGGGAGAGAGAGAAGCAAGAGGCATTTTACTTGTCCTCTGATAGTGGTATCTACTCACGTGGCAGAATCTGAACGGTTTATGTTCTCTAAATGTCTAATCTCAAAGTACCATAACAGGACAATGAATACGTGACATGGGCTTGGGTTGGGAACACATGCTCAAACAGTATCAAAGGCTTTGAAAATCAGCACCAATTCCATGGGTTTAGCTTATCTAGGGCTCTGGATTCCCTTACAAGTCACCTGAGAGCCCTTGTGGACACTCAGTGCTGCCAAACTTGAATCACTCTTGAACATCCCAGAGGAATTTCCTTCTCACATCTCCAGCAGGCTCAGCTTCCTGTCCAGTGAATTTCTCATCTCTTCTTTTCTGTTTTAGATTAATTTTATTTTATGTGTACAAGAGTTTTGCCTACATGTGTGCTTGTGAACGACATGCATTCAGTGCCCAAGAAAATAAAAGGGCTTCTGATCCTCAGGATCTGGAGTCACAGATGGTTTCGAGCCACTGTGTGGCTGTTGTGAACCAAATCCTGGTCCTCTGCAAGAAGAGCAAGTGTTCTCTTAACTGCGGATCCATCTCTCCAGGTCCTCTTATTTAATTTAGTAATACTTATTTAGTTAAAAAAAACCCAGCCTTTTCCTAAAGTCCCTCTTATAGACTCTATAGAATAGTACTACATAGTATGTAAATTCATTCATGTAAATCTACAAGTTTTCTTGCAGGGTTTCCTTCTCTTAAAAATAAATCTGTCAAGTGACTTTTGTTCACAATTAACACAGTTATGAGATTCTTACTCACTGCTGACTGTGTCAGACAAGAAGAGTCTCATGCAGTCATGTGCTCAGCTTCCACCCGCTGTCTTCTTTTCAGGACTCTTCTCATTAAGCCACCATTTTCTTGGTATATATAATATTCTTAATGTACTATGTTTTGTTTGTTCTGTGTTCAACCAAGAACAATACACCCAGCTCTCAATGTTCATAGTTAACCCTCCCATTTATTACAACCCAGAGACTGTGGAAATGTTTGCTTCCGTTATTTTGCCTGTCTCCCACTGCAAGAACAGCCACATGGTTAGTTTCTTGTTGTGTACAGTTGTTCCCAGGTTTCCCTGTAATGGGCATCTGTGTGCTTGTCTTAGGACATCTGCCCAATCAAAGGAAGTCCAATAGCATTATCACTTATTTCCTGGACATCTGTGTTTAAAAAAGAACTTTAAAGAAGGAGAAAGAAAGTATTGATCATACTCTCTCTTGAATTTGGCATAAAAATTGGAAAGTAGTTTTCATTTCAAGACTATCACTACATTATTTTAGTAGTTGTATTTTCCACAATGAGTATTTAATCTATTTTTTTCTGTGAGATGTCCCTTGTGGTGACTATTGCTTAAAATGCCACCTTTTCTATACTCACCCCAAATGAGCATGTAACTAAAGAATTTATTTCTGTAGCTATGTGGAGATTCTGTTGCTCTATTCTGTTGTGAGCTGCTCATGTGGGCGCAGGGATTTGAACACTGGTTCCCACAGGAAAGCAGCATCATTCAAGCTCCTCCATGCCCATTCCAAACTTTTATTAACAACAGACTAAATCACACAGTTACATGAGAGATAGGACTAAGTATGTAGGAGAAGAAAGCAATTAGATGCATCATAGTTTACAAAGTACATTTGCAAGAAAATATTTTCATTTAAAGTCAAGCAATTTAGTTTCCTTTTTAGGTTCCTGTGGTCACTTTTTTTTTTGCTTTTATATTGGTTCTAAAAAAGATATTCTTTAATGCTTCTGAAAATACACTAAGTAAAATAAACAACTTTAAAAAGGAAGCTGGGCATAGAGGACTATATCTTGACACTCAGTGAGTTGCTACTCAGGAGGCTGAGTAAAGCAGGAGGATCTCAGATTTCAACTTGGGCAACATGGTGGTAAGATATCTCAAAACAGAATGAGAAGAAGAAAAAAAAAGCGATGGAGTATAATCCTAAATATGTTTCAAATTTGTCAGAATTCAGCTTTGCTTATTTATGACTGTGGATCTTATTGTCTTGAAAATCAGTCTGTGTTCATGCCCCACGCCCATCTCTTTGCCCGAATTCCACTCTACATGTCTAGACTTTGAAAAAAAAATGAGGAACAGACTTCTGTTAAAATGACCACAGTGTACTTTATTTAATGATTTTGGTACCTTGTGTTGCAATAAAATAAAAAAAATCTACAAAATCCAAATATATAAAATTTCAAGTTTTCTTTTTTTTAAAGTTTTACAAGAAAAAAAATCAGATAACCAAGGAAAATTATTCATTATGAAGTACTACTTTCCACTTCATTTCATCACAAATTGTAACTTACTTAACTGACCAAAATAACTATGGTACTGCAGTATCGCAAATACTCCACGCACTGTGCTTTGAGCTAGAGCACATGGAGTCACTGCCCAGGGCAGCAGCCTCCAACCAAGAAAGACACACTTACAATCTGAATGCTAAAGGAAGGTCTGGTTATGTGGGGTTGGAATATGTATATCTATATATCTATCTATATATATTTACAGGAAAGAATTGAATAACTCATTTAAATTTTTGTTTCAAATAAAATTCCAAATACATTTGTACAATGTTTACAAAGTAAGAGACAGGACTGGCAGGTTTGCATCCGAGGCCAGGCACCGTGCTGTCTGGGGGAAATGTCTTCACGTTGCCTGCACACACCTTATTTCTGAAATGGAGAGAGAAACTTAAGAATGTCAACAACTATGCATCAGAATACTATATACAGTTGAAGTTGGGGAGCTCAGAACCCAGTGGCCTGTTCTCTTCAGGTTTGTCTTCATCTACCACCTGTTATTCTTCTTTTGCTCAGAGATAAATTTAAAAAACAAAAATTGGAAAGAGGAAGGGGAAAAGCACAAAATATTTAAGGCAAATGAAGTAAATATATACAGTCTTTCTTTGTGTCGGGAGGATGTGACTTCCTTTTCAAATTGCAAATCATGCTTTTAAAAAAATCCAAATAATGCAAGCCTGGTAAGAACTGGGTTGCTTTGTGTTGTTTAAAAATTTTTTTTTTTGGAAATCATTTTGGACCAAATAAATATTTGAAATTTGCAATGGAATAATTCGTTAATTGTGAAGTGTATGGTTTTGTATTTTGAAATCAAGCAACAACAGCTGAGGTAGTTAAATGTGAAACTTACACAACTTAAAATAATGAGAGAATGGAGAACCAATGTCAGGAGCCCAAACTCTTGCCATTCAGAAGCGTGGTCACCCCATATGGTGGCTTCACAGGCGGCAAAGCATTGGTTCTCTTGGATGCCATTGTTTGGGCCAGTGCCAACATGACTGGTGCTTTCCCCAGTGCTTGCCTGGATGCAAATACAGAGGAAGCCTGCTTGCTAGTCTTCTCAACTATAGATAATTCTTTTACAATGTGTATGTATACAAAATGACATTATTTATCATTACTAGAAATTCCAATTCTAACTGTAAATGATTGAGGGAAAGTGGTAAAGAACCAAAGGGAGGGATATTATTCTCCCTTTTTAACTGCATATTTGCCTTAGCTTTAAAATCCAGAGTGCTGTTTGTCCTCAAATAAGATAGTTATCTCTGGTTTTCTGTTGGTCCTCTTCTTTCTGAGAACAGGAAGTCACCTTCACCCCCATCCCTATGCATTTATTCTTGATGCTACTGAGCCATCTGGCTACAGAGAAGAAAAGCAAGATTTTTTTTTAAAGTAGAATCGAGATTCCCAATAAGGCTAGCTATGTCCACTGTGCCCCATTGATCAGAGAATGGTTTTAAATGGGCCCTAAATCAACTGTTGACCAACAGGTTCATGAAAAAGGTTTTGTGCAGGTAATATATTAGTACTATAGTTGATATAAATAGGCTGGGAAATATTTCTTTTAGAAAGTAGAGGATTTTTTTCTCTGTGTGTTTGTGTATTTCATTTGCCTACTGAAAAGAATGTTAGCTGACTGTAGCCATAAAACTTGGCAGTTGTATTTACAAATAATCACATATACAATGCTTAGAGAATGATGGGCCCGTTGCTGAATAATCACATACATCCATGCTAAGAGCTAGGTTTTTCTGATACACTTTTATTTTCAGGGAGGGCTCTAGAGGGTTCCATGTAGAATAGAAACCACTGAAAAGAGACTCAGCTCTTCCCCCCAGCAATGCTGTGCTGCTCTACATAGATGGCGTGTTATTGGAACTTATGCTTTTTCCTTCTGTTGAGAATGCTAAGCCATTAAGTCAAGGAGCTGTCCAGCTGCCTCTGCCTTATTTAGATTTTATCTTTCACTTTGTGACAGAATCTCTCCATAGAATGTTCTCTCCAACACCTCCTGCTAATCCTACCAAACCCACCTGAGTCAACTTCAGTTTTCTGTATAAAACTGAATCAAAACTGATGTTTATTTTTATGATAAAAAGGATACACTTTTGTATTTTGGGGGTAGAAACATATTGGTTTCAGAAGGGGATAAAAAGTCAGGAATACCCAAATTAGCCTTTACCGACTTGCTGTTCTTAACATGACTTGACTATTGAAACAAAAACTCTATGCTGGCAATGTAGATATTTTTAAGGAGTCACATAATTTTCTATATTATAGTCATGATTCAAAAAGTCTAATGTCATGAATTAGAACTGTTTAGTCAATTTGAAAATTTAAATCTTTGATTAAATCCATTGGCAACTTAATTTTAGGGAAACATAAGAGATTATTTTGGGAGTCAGTACTGTATATAATCCAACCACAACTTGATTTCTAATTTGCTTCTCATGGGAAAATTTGGGAACTAGTTCATAGTTTTAAGACTACGAAATTAATTTTGTAAATGAATATAGTTATTAAATAAGGGAATTGAATGGAGCCACATCATTAACTGTTAGCATAGTTCAATGGTGCATTCTTATTTCATAATATCGACTCTATGACTCAAAAATTACAAATATTCATAATGCCAAATCCTGCTATTTCCACTTAGTTCAGTCATTTAGGCAAGGAAATAGACATTGCTTTGGAAGAGTTGTACAGTATCTTCGCTGAGGCTGTCTCACCTACCATGTCCCCACATGTTTTAACCTTTTGTGGAGCTCACACTTATGCAAGTGGCCACTTTTCAATATGTTGCTGAAACCCTTGAACAAGCACTTCACTGAAATATCTAAAACATATTCATAGTGTGGAGATGAACCAGCTCAAGAGTTCTGAGCAGAAACAAAGTTCCACATTCTTCTGCTGCACAGGTGTTGTGTTAGAAATGAAATGTAAACCCAGTGAAATCATTGGAAATCTCATCTTAGTAATCCCCTTTACCCATCATCCAGGCGTTGATTTTCAGAGCATCAGCTGGCCTCCCCAGGGCTGAAGTGGGGACTCTACATGGTTCTGAAAAGTGGGCTCAGCCATGCAAAGTCCTTGGGGATTAGAAAGGGCCAGGATGTCTAGACGTATTTATACACAATTAGTAAAATTCGGTTTGTTTAATAAGAAAATGGTCCTTCTATGGAGACACTTGGTGACTATATAAGGGATTAATTGTTCTCATTAGAAAGCTTTTAATTTCTGCTGAGATCTTTAAGGGAAACGTTTTTCCTGAATGCACTGGCAGAGCTACTGCTTTTCAGACAATGGTGGCACCCACGCTTCTTCTTCCTGTGATGCACACAGTTCTCCATGTTCCTGCAATTTAATGAGAGGTCTGGTGGTCTCTAACCCAAGTGCTTTACCAACTGTCACGTTCTTTACAACACCCTGTGAGGTAGGTAAACAGATATCCTCACTCTTTTATATGGGGGACAGTTGAGGCCAAAGTCAAGTTGTGAGGTATAGAGATAGGGGGGGGGTGGGGAACCGGGCGTGTACCTATTCCTCGCTTATTTGCTGCTATCACTGGGCCACATGCCTTCTTGTCCCTACACCTGAGTAGAATATATTCCATACTGAAGAGGATATTGTTTCTTAGAATATCTTTAAACATGTTTATAACAGTCACTATATTCAACACAGAGATTTCTGTTTTTCTATTATTCCATGCATTTCATATCAATCACACCAGAATCAGAGACAATAGAAGAACCAGCTTTTTTTCTGTGTATGATTGCCAATCAACTGTTAGCCTTTTTGTTGTAATATTAGCCAGTCTCTCAACAAGATGCAGGTGCAAAGATTGATGACCTAACGTCTGAAGAAAAAAAGCAAAACAAAGCCAAAACCTTCAGTGTACATGTCAGCTGTTTTGGAAGGGTCATAGGTACCTGGTTTGTGGTCACAGTCTGTGTTCTGGGTAGATTCCAAAATAATTAACATAGTGGGTGGACAAACACAGCTTAATGGTGAGGCTTTGGTGTGCAGGGGAACTACTGCTAGAGAAAGGAGAGACTCAAGAATGAATTTTATCATCTGCCTCAACATGTTATTCTTGGCTCTGAATGTAGAATTGTACGTGATCACAATACTACTTAGGGACTTGGGAGTGTTTGTACTGTGCTTAGAAATCCTTCGAGATGTTTGCATAGCCAAATGCCTCTCCAAGATCTCTACAGTAAGTGCCTCAGAGCAAGTTGTGCAGCTAAAGTACCCTTACAGGGGAATAGGTCACACAATTTGTGTGTTTTTCTGCCAAATGTCAGATCAGTAAATGAGCCAGGCACTCTATTTGAGTTGATCAACATCTTTCCCATCTAACAGACCAGAAGGAGTAAAACCAACTTCCAAGATTACCTGGAAGAAACAAATCTGGGGCAGGATAAATATCCTCAGCCCTCCTTCTGAAAGGTGATTTACTTTCATGGTGGATTTTTTTTACTTATGTAGAAATGTGTTAGGTATTAATTGGAAACATAACCAACATAACAATATTCTTGGTAACCAGCAAGCAGTTGTTAATTGGAATGATATCCGTAAACCAAATCCCAAAAGTTAAATAATTTGTTTGATTTGAGCAAAGTTGTCTTTTTTCCTCCAGCTGCAGTCATAAAATTCACCACAAAGTATTTGGATCAAAAAATTTAAACAATTTTAGTTTTAAGATATTACAGGGGAGACTTCAAATGAAATATTGTATTTGCACAATAAAAAGTTAAAGATTTTCTATTTCCTTTAAACCATTCTGTCAAGTATACTTTGTAAATGTTTAAGATTTATGAACAGGAGAACATGAATGATAAAAAAAGAAACATAGCAAAAGGCTAAAAGAAGTTACCTTGCCCAGAAGAGGCAGTGGAAAACCTCGAAGAACCATCACATTGTAGGAGGTCACCAGGCAGTCATGTCTAGAACTTCTGAAGCACAGCCAACCAACCTCTTCCAGACATGCATTTTTAAAAAGTAAATAAAAATAGGTTGCAGTTGGTCTGCATGATTTATTTCTCTTTGTACAACAAAGAGACTCTTAGCAGCAGAATGTTGCCAGCAAAGGATGACTGCAGAAGAAAATTAAGTTCTACCTGCAACACCCGAGCAGTTTGTCCATCTATACATCAGACAAGAAGATGGAAAAGTGTATGCTTCAAACATCTGGACTCTTCCAGAGATTCCAGATGTGTGCTATCCCAAAACCACATGTGCTGCTTGAATGAACGATTTCTTGATTTTTCATAGGAATATTTGCATTTATGAGGACAGTCTTCATGTTTTAATAACATTGAACTGTCTACTTTGGTTTGGTGAAAATGGTTCAGCAGTCATCTGGAAAATTCAAATGTTGGAAGCCGGCAAATGAAAAGAAACTCAGTCATGAGGAAAAGTCAGAACTTTGGGGTGATCAACCATCTAATGGCTTTTGTCTAGCTGGAGAAATTGCATAACTGTCCTTTTAGTTTATTCCATTGTTCTGAAAATTACACTCACAGGAATTATGAATCTGGAAATAAGTATACCGATAAGGTGACTGATGGGTAGAATCAAGATACAAACTCTTTTGCAAGAAAGATGATACTGGTTCAGTTGGGTGAAGCACATTTGAACATGGGTCTATTGTGATGTTATGACCTATTTACAGTGGAATGAAGAGTAAGGCCATGGTAACCCTGAATCTCATTGTAAGTAAAAGAGAGAGAATTAAATAGTCTGTGTTTAATTAGCAAGACTGACTTATAATCCATCAGAAGCTATTGATGTACAGAGCATTACAGGGGCCACTAACTGAGAAGAACTATAGGAGGGAAGGTTTTCTTGGAAAGAGCTGGTCTTGATACATGACCTCCATCTTTCCATGTTAGCCAGGCCTTGTCCTTTCATAAAAAGACATGTGAATTACCACAATTATGGAATGGCAGAGATTAATTTATGTGTCTAGTTTGTAAAAAAGGTAAGTGTCCCTGACAAGTGATAAACAGGTTTTCTTGGGCCTATATGTTGGTACAGATCTTCTGTCCTGGGACTCAATTCTCCTATAGTCACACTTATTTCTGAGCCTTGATAGATAGGACTGTTATTTTTCCTATGTCCCTAGTTAACCAACTCATACATTACACATGAGGCTGTAGGTTCAGGACATGAGCATTTCCTTAGGTTTCTTAGGTGGCTGCTTTCCTATCATTCAATTTTAGTGGTTATACACAGACACTAAAGAATGACTTGCCTGGACATGAGAGCTGATGACTAGGAATGCCACTCAGAGGCCATATAAACCTTTGATAGAGCCACCAAGGTGCTTATATAGGGAACACAATGGTTCCTGCTCTATTTTTTCCTGGAGTGCATAATCCTTACATTTTATGACTTTCACCTTTTTATCTAAATCTAACCTCTAAAACCCATGTCATATGACTGGATAGAAAATTCAATAAGACCACAAGCACATCAGACTCCTGCATGCTCTGAACCTATGTCTGGACTTCTGGCAACTTCATTTTCACCTTTATTTGAAAAATAGAAATGGAAGGAATCATGATTAGAAATTCTCAACAGTCCTATTTTATTGTAAATGAAAATGTAGGCATTAAGGCCATTTGGTTGGTCATCTTTAACTAAGATTTTACATTATCTGAGACGCTATAGGCTAGTTGATTCCTTGTAGAAATGGATATTGGTTTGGGGCTGGTAATGTTATCACAGAGGAAGGCAGGCATCAAATATCTCTATAACTACACCTGTGGAGACTTAACCTCTGAAGCCGAATTATAATAAATGAAAGCGTCACAAGTTGGTTATCACGATGCTGACAAAGGAACAAATTAAAAGCGACAAAGGTACTTAAGACAGATCAGTTATTCACAGATGACAGAGACCTTTTTCATTTCCAAGCAAGTGGGTTTCAATCCACTTGAAGCAGGTCCCTTTACCCATACCCATTTCTCTGAGCTATACAAGCTCCCAGGAATCCATTGGCTGATTTTTTTCTTAAAAAGCAGTTCTTACTGGAAAAAAAAATCAAGAAAGCAGATGGATACCATGGACACTAATGACATTCGTGTTGAGGGACCAGGTAGCAAAATTTCCTTAGCTCTGCTTCTCAGAGGTCTGTCTTCATGCCTGGGCACGTCAGGGCGCAGCGCTGACCCAACTTGCTCCTTTGCCATGAACTCATTCATGTTCTCTTCCGGTAGCTTGATTACAATATTATAAGTCAAGAATTTGCAAGATTGAAGTGTCTGATGGATTAATGAACTGTAATTCATCTCCAGTAAAACTTGTGAAGTTCCAAGATGTTCCTGTAAAATAGAAGAATCAAATCCAGGCATCAATATTCTGAGCTGTGTTACGGCTTGGGGCGTGGCTGCAGGGCCTGGCTCACTGCACTCTGCTGTTCTCTTCTCAGAGCTTCTTGCTTCTGACTCAAACCAAGGAAATTGTTTCACCCCAAGCCATTGAAACTGACTTTGGTGACCCACCCACTCCCTCCTTTTTTCCTTTTTTATGCACAACATATTTGATGTGTTCATATGGGAAGTTGAGTATTTTAGTGATTTGATATCAGGTTCTAAAATGACAGTTTTCTTTCTTTCTTTCTTTCTTTCTTTCTTTCTTTCTTTCTTTTCTTTTTTTTTGAGCCAGGGTTTCTCTGTGTAGCCCTGGCTGTCCTGGAATTCACTCTGTAGACCAGCCTGGCCTCGAACTCAGAAATCCGCCTGCCTCTGCCTCCCAGAGTGCTGGGATTACAGGCGTGTGCCACTACCGCCCATCCAGTTTTTCTTTTAATAGCTGGCTACTCTCCATTGGTTGTAGGGTGGTAATCTGTATTTTTCCCCCTTGTTCTAAGAAGAATTAAAGAATCATAGTGACTTCTTAGAGAAATCACAGATTTAATTGGTTTGTGAACCTCATGGTGCCCAACACACTCAAATCAATTGCTATCTTTCTTGGCACAATGGATTGCAGTGAAGGAGCATTAAGACACTTTGCTGCTTTGTTATAGAAACAGGAGTTTCTTACAATGATGGAAACTCAAAATTTATTTTCACCACACTTAGGGGTTCTTAGAGCTTACTGGTAGTGAAATAATTTGAAATAATTAAAAGCGTTGGTTGGATATAACTCCATGCCCGAACGCCACTACAATAGTTAAATTAGTTTAAACATAACATCTCCATTTGTTCCTATTTACAACACTTAAGGTAAGAATTTGATTAATTCCATTTGAATGTAAATTAAGCCATAGAGAAAGGAAAGGGCAAACCTGTTTAATTTGGTTGGGGAAAGTATAATAAAAACACAAAGCCTCACATTTTCTGAATCTCTAATAACAGAGTAGGTGGCAGGCTTCAATAATAGCACAAAAGAAAATTTTGTGTTGTACCATGCTGCTAATATTTGCTTATCATTTTAATTCATTAATTTGATATTAAATAAGATCTTTGTTCCACAAGCATCTCATCAATAACAATATGTGTCTAAATGTCTTAGAAAGTGACAACCCGCAGCTGAACGTAGTGATGGTGACTTGAGCCTCTGTGGTCAGGATATAGCTTGCCTATTCTCTTCTGCTCCTTATTTGTACTGATATACATTTACATAGTTTCCCCATACCTGTCTCTGTGTACCAATTGCTTAGAGGTAGGGTTATAGGAAAGTCCTAGAAAAGTTTATATTTCTTTACCATTGTAATGTAGAATTAAGTATATATGGAAATAAGAAAAATGTCAGTGTTCTAGAGCAGGAAAGGTTTAGAAATGAAGTCTGGTTCCCCAGTTGATCAGCTTAGAACCCATCCTGAGTGAGTTGCTGGGTTTTGTCCTTGTTGGTGAGCCAGTAGCTACAGTCACAGGGTCAGGTTTTCTGAATAGATGACCAAGGGACTCAGTAAGGGTTGAATATGAGACACTGATCACAAAACTCGCCTGACCGCAGTTGTTCCATCTATATAATAATGCAGATTTCTTTTAATATCCTGTTAAAACTACTGACCTCAAACTTAGCGTGAGTTCTCCAAGATCTGTTTCAGTTAGAGTAGGAAGGTAAGATGCCACTTTGGATGTGTCAATGACACTGAACATCCCGGGGATTTTAAAAACAAACAGCAGGGTTGGGAAATTGGTTTAATATCTGCTACATTTTCAACATCTGTTCAAGCAGTACGCCTAGTTCCTATGCAGTGCTTGCTGCTATGCACAGGCATCAATGGGATAGGTGGGTTAAAACTTTGCCACTTATTTCACTGCCTTTTAAATTTGGAGGAAAAAGAACGTACCAAATGTCTTAGAATTCAATATATATTTGACAAACACTTGGTATACTCTTTGAATCTAACTCTTCAATTTGATATAACATTTCTAGATTAGTGCTAATGCTCAAAACAACCCTCTTAAACAATTTGGTGACATATAGGATGGAAATGAATTATCTTATCATATAAAAACAATGTCATCTCAAAGTTGTTATTTTCATGAGTAGCTTTGATTAATTATTTTTCAGTCTGCTTAACTGGATAATGGTGGGAGACATGGATACAACACAAGGAAAGAAGCCTCAGGTTACCTTATAGTTTGGACTTATAACCGTGAAGGGCAGGGTCATGGGGTGAGGCCTGCTATCTAAATGAAGAAACAAGCAAAACAAAACAAGAAACAAAAACACTGACCCAGCCACAGTGAGTCAAACTTGAAGCAGTATTCAGGTTCACACAATAGGGACTTGTACTTCTCACCACCCAGAGATCATGTAGACTTTCATGATGTGTTCCTGGAAAAGATTGAAGCATGGTTCTGCTTTTCCATTGGACTTGCTGAGACAAAAGGTAGGCTTTGGAGCTATAACCTCTGTTCTTGGAAATCTTCCTGTTGGTAGAAACTGTGCCTAACTTTTGTCATTATGTTTCCCTAGTTCAGGTGTGGTGCCTTTGGCAAGCCATTTGCCATCTCTGGGCTGTATCATCTGAAAATGATGTCACTCACTGGTGGTTGGAGATCCCAGAGGGGAGGATCTTCAGTATAGTAATAGCATATTGCAGATTCTTAATAATGATACTTTAACTGGTATGGGAATCAAGTCACAAGGAAATCTATAGGCAAACAAAATAACCAAGCAATGTTGAACTTAGATTGTTTCTGAGTTTGTGTCATATCAGTATAACGTGGAAGCATTTAAACAAAACGATTAGGCAAGTCAGGAGCAGCCAGAAACCTTACATAGCAAAGCCGAGGCCACCCAGGTTGCTATAGTTTGCATTTCTGGGCAAGATTACTGCCCAGACTCTTAATATAATAAGAGTCTAAACTGCTGCTTCCTCATGGAATCTAGGGGAATGTTCAGGTAGACAGTGATGTTATCTAATGTCTTAACCACTCTTTGGAGAGTTTCTGAGCCCCTTATTTCTGTGGGTACATGGCTGCTTGCCATTTCTTCCATTTGGCTCTCTGCTGTGGTAGCTGCCTGTGAGCTAGCCTAATTGCTACAATTAGTAAAATTAAATGACTCATTACGTTTTTATCCAATTCCACCCACATGCTGCTGTTTTACTTTCTAATGGGTAATGATCCTGTTGAGGCTGTCCATCACAGGGAAATATCTAAAGTCTAGTGATGGGCTCATTTTCAGGAGAACAACTAGACAAGACCTGTTGACAGAGAGCTTTGTCATGACCTGATGCTACTACAGGTACCTGAGAGAGAAGAAAGGACGTCACCTCTTGTTTAAGTCATCTCTCATCTGGGTATAAGTTATGGAAAGAGAGTCAGGAAGGGGGACTAAAGTAAAATCACCCATTCTTCGTCATTTAGAAACATCAAGCAGAGAGTTGTCAGGAGTCAAATCTGGCAGAACTAATGGCCTTGGCTATTTTCAAAAGTGACACTGCATTACTAGTCAAAGGAATGTGAGATGATTTGTGTCCATCACTAAAATTATGATAAGGTCCACCTCGGTCCTGCTCTGCTGTCAGCTTCTGCCTCCCCCATCCTTCCAGACTCTGATTCTGAAAGACAGTTGGAACTATTTTTAAAAGAGGCTTTAAGGAATTTTCCTTGGAAACTTAAAAATGTATGCATCTCCTCCAAGCTTTATATAGAAACAGTCATGGCTAATGGCAAAGATATGTGGCGAATGCAAGGGAGTATATATTTAGTCTAGAAAGTGGTTCATTAGAAAAAATTCACAGGATTCTTGTCTAAACATTGTGTCAGAATTTGTTTCCACTCAGTAGCATCTAGTGCATTCGAAAGTAACTATCAAGGTACACAACCCTGTGTGGACATGCACGTTTTCCTTGGCTTAATCCATGTGTTCAAGAAACTTTGAGGTGACAAACTATTCTGTCAAGTCACTTTAAAGATGAGATGCTTAAGGATGATGAGGTTCAGTGAGATCAGGGAGCAAGGAATTGCATGTCCAATAGGCCTGGATAGTTGTTTTTGTTTTTTGTTTTTTGTTTTATGTTTTTTGTTTTTTGAGACAGGGTTTGTCTGTGTAGCCCTGGCTGACCTGGAACTCAATCTGTAGACCAGGCTGGCCTGGAACTCAGAAATCTACCTGCCTCTGCCACCCAAGTGCTGGGATTAAAGGCGTGTGCCACCACTGCCCAGCAGGACAGTTGATTTTTAAAAAAACTAATAAATAGAAGTTTCTGATCTAAAAGGCCACATGTCAATAACATGCCACTTCTTATGAATTAAAAGGCAGATTATAGTTTTTCCTTGTCATTTATATGTTACCAACACACATATAAGTGATTTCAAAAAGTTATGGAGATTTAAACTGTTTCAGTATATTTCTAAATTTATCTCTGTGTATATACATATACGAGAGTTGGTCTTTCTGTCTGTCTGTGTCTGTGTGTTTATTGGGAATATGTAAGAAGATATCTGTGCCATGGTCTGTGTATGGAAGTCAAAGAACAAATCTGTAGAAACTGATATTTCCTTACATTGTATGAGTTTCAGGGATCAAAATCAGGTCAAGTTTGTATCTTTTTTGCAATGATTAGCTTTATTGTTGAGCCATTTCATAGGCACAGAAGTCCAAAAAGCTATCATCTACCCATCCATCTATTATCTATCATCTATCTATCTTTCTATCATCTATCTATCATGTCTGTCTATCTATCCATCATCTATCTGTCTTTCTGTCTATCTGCCTATCTATCTATCCATCCATATCTATCATGTCTATCTATCCATCTATCATTTATATCTATCAACTATCTATCATCTATCCATTTATCTTCTATATCTATCAACTATTATCTATCTATCTATCTACCTATCTATCCATCTGTTTATATATCTATCCATTTGTCTGCCTATCATATCTATCTATCTATCTATCTATCTATCTATCTATCTATCTATCATCTATATCCATCATCTATCTTTTTGTTATCTATCATTTATCAATCAATCAACCTTTCTAATCTACCCTATCTACCTATCTTTCTGTCTGTTTGTCTGTCTATCTGTCTATCTACCTGTCTGTCTATCTATCTCCTATCATTTATAGATTTATCACCTATCTTCTCTATCATTTATCTGTCTGTCTGTTGTCTGTCTGTCTGTCTATCTATTATCTATCATCTATCTATCTATCTATCTATCTATCTATCTATCTATTGTCTATCATTCAATCTATTTATTTAATGTATATGTGTGAGGCCATCCATATACCATGACATGCACATGGAGGACAGGGGACAACATGATGGAGTCAGTTCTCTCTATCACCATGTGGGTTCTGGGGACAGAACTCATACTATCAGGCTTAGTGGCACCTTGACGTGCCTGCCAAACCATCTTGCCAAACCATATCACTTCATTAAAACATAAAGCAGAGTAAACTGGATGTTTATGGATTCACTATTTTACATTACCCTCATATTAGTTTTCTTTTGATTTTCTTTGTAATTTGTCTGCTGCTAACACTTGAATTACAAAATCTTAACCTCTTGGTAAGGGAATTTATTTTATCTGTTGAGTTAATAGCATTCTTCACAAATGAATTTTGATGGAGTGTCTGCAGAGGCTGTTCTTGAGCAGGACAAGAGACAGTTAAGCAGCATACTGTAAGTATGTAGAGAATATAAAGGACATAATTTCTTGAGAGTCAGACTTTGATAGGCATGGAAAATAGATGCAAATGAAGTCTTTGCATGCTTAATATATGTATATGTGTCCTTAAGTATGGATTAATATAGTAATACTATTTAGAGATTTTTTTTTCTCTTTAGAAAACATGACAATCTTGTGGAAACATTAACTACCATAAGATAGTAAGTTCCTGCCTTTAAGTGAATCAAAGTGGATTCAGGCCCAGGAAGTCTCTGCCCCAAACAAAGTGTCCCTCATTTCTATTTGTGTATCAGCCACTGCTCACCCTGCTTGATTATTTTCAGCTTTTTTTTTTTTTTGCACAGCTTCATGTCAGATGAAAATAAAATTTTAGGAAGAATGTAATTGGTTTCTGTGGTCATTATCAATGCCTCACTGCATCCTGCCTTCTAATCCCAGTGTCTGTGTTTACGTTCTACAACAGTCTGATGACAGGGCGTGCTTTCTGAATCAGCGGAGCAACATTAAGTCCTGCTGGAGCAATGCTATGATTGCTGTTTGCTTTTCTTACATTTGAAAGTCACAACTGTAACATGGTCAATATCTTGTTTCCCTAACAGGAATTCATCATTCACTGAAACATCATAATTTTCTCCTAAGTCAGGACCAAGAATATTTTCATTATTTGGGAAATAGCTGGAAAATCAAGCTTTTTACATTTATTTGACTACTACTATTAACAGGATAAGCAAAGCACATTACCTTCTATTTGTACCATTGCCGTTCAGCGTGTTACATATGAGGTCAAGTTGAGAAGTAACTTACAACTTACATGATAGAGGAGTGGAGGATCCTGTTGGATTGTTTGGCTGCACACTATGACATTGGTTCTGTTCTTCATTCACAGAATCAAAGCTGTGGTCCACCTCAGAAGGTGAGTCTTCAGAGTCCATCAGTTAAAAAGTTGTCTTGTTATTAATGAAGTTAATAACTCATGGTTCTGCATACCAGTGAAATATATCTGCCCAAATTATTGTCATTTTCTTCAACACTGGAATGTGACGTGTTCACTATTGGCTAGAGGCCAAGTGTCTTCTTAGAGCTTTACTGTGGTATGGTAATATTTTTCATTTGAACAGAAGATTAGAGTATTGTAATGGAAATCTTGCTTGAAGGGTCAAATCATTGTGTATTACCAAATATGTCTGATAAAAATTGTCTGTCTTAAAAAATTGCTTTGGGGCTTTGTACCAAAAGAAGTCCCAGGTTGAGCCCTCTGTCTCTTCATGCAGTGTTACTTTGGGGACCACAGTCTTTGGATGTCACATCCACTTCAGGTGGTGGCTCTAGATCTTAAGAATTTTAAATGAAACTGACTTTCTTCTGTCTTTTTAATGACTTGATTAATCTTTAACATATCAGCTGGGATAGTATAAAACCAGGCAAGGAAGTTTAAGACATCTTCCACTGTGGTCAGGTTGTTCTAATGGATGAATGAAAGAAATCACATCTTTGATTTCCTGGGAGACATTGGTCAGTCTTCACAAGCCCTTTCTAGTTAGGCCACTTCCTTCTTCACTTGATACTCTGATAGCACCCCTGCTTAGATTCTCAGGGCCATCAAATTGCTAAAAGTAAGGTGATCTGGCCAGAGACAAGTGTTTTCCATCTGCTGAGGCAGGCTGATGGATTTGTAGACCAGATTCTGACATCCCAAGTGAATATGACATTTAATGTATTTTAAATAATTCCAAGTCTATAAAAAAAGCAATGATGCCTATATGTACACCCTATATTTTTATTACAAAAATATTGAAATAATCCATGAGTTATTCCACTCTGCACCAACTATAAAAAAATACTATCAAAGTTTGACCGGCACTTTTAATGCAACAAAAAGCACCATGACCAAGGACACTGAAAACAGAAAGCGGGAATGTTTACTTGCTGTATGGAGGTATTTAAAACTCAGAAGCTTGTAAGAGCACAATTTTACAGATGATTCAAATACAAATCTTAGCTGATGGAATGGTAAGCCCTCAAGTGGTCCAGGCAGGTTTTTTTTAATGGCATACACATTGCATCTGTATGCTCTCACTTGCTAAAAGATGTCCCAAAGTCTCTAGTAGACACATCACTTTGGCCTTGGATGGATGTGGGTAAGTCTGTATACATCAGAGAACCTGATTATTATTCTCTTGTCTGTTTGGGGACACCATGTATTCTCAGATTTTGGGGATTCCATAACAGTTCTGTGATTGGACTAGGTTTGGCACTAGAAAGATGTGGCATGTGGTTTATGGAATCAAACCTGCTGACCCATGCTCATTCTGCACCTGGAGACAGATCTGGAAACAGACATGGAAGCAGACCTGGAAACAGCCCCCTCTCCTCTCCAGTGGCTCTGTGGGTGCATTCCAATATGAGATGCACACACTTGAGACTCTGAATCTCATTCTGTCCCTTTCCCAATGGCTCTTTGTCTATAAATTGTATTTTTGCAACTGAATACTGAATCATGATTAGCATTTAATTTATATCACGGATATTGAGCTCCTTGGTCTCATCAAAAGCCATACATGTGCTGCATAGGATTTCTGTCATAGGGAATGTTCTCATCTGCAAAACCTAAAAGTAAAAAACAAATCCAGAAATATGTAGAAAAAGAATCATCCCATCAATGCTAGTATGAGTGTAAACACTTGAGTCTTGCTGTCCACTGCACAGGCTTTGCCATTGATGCTACTGGTTTGCAAAGGAGAGAACGGTTTATAGAATCGTTCCAAGGATGTAGCTTTATTCCTGGAGTCTGTTGTGAGCTTTGCATCAAGGAAATCACCTAAGCTTTTTAAATTTGAGATTTACTTTTGTTTTATGTGTGTGGGTATTTTGTCTGCATATATGTCTATGTGCCATGTGTGTACAGTGCTTGAGGAGGCCAAAATGGACATTAGATCTTCTGGGATTAGAGTTGCAGTGAACTACCAAATGGATACTGGGGCTCAAGCCCGGGTCCTTTGCAAGAGCAGTCACTGCTCTTAACTACGGAGTCACTGCTCCAGCCCCACATTAACTCCTTTGATCGAGTGGTGGTGGTGGTGGTGGCGATAGTGATGATGGTGGTGATGGTGGTGTGTGAACATATTTATGCAAAAATTAACAAACCCCATCAAAATACCTTAATGATTAGAGGCAACATTTTTCACAATAATGTTATCCTCCAGTGAATGTGTCCCAAACCTGTGCTGGAGGAGTTTGTAGCAACAGTCATACTGAGCTGACATTGCCCCTTTAGGCAGAGTAAGAGACTCAGCACTGCTGGCTTGAATGGACAGCAGCCGCAGGAAGTCAGCTGATGGAAGATCAAACCATACCATGACAATGTTTGAACTAAGAACGAATAGCTCGTTGCCCTACTCTTGGACAAGGTGTCATTATGGCCACAGCCCTGCTGTCACCCCTTCATGTGGACATTGCAGCTCCTTGTGTTTTATAAAGTGGTCTCATATTCCAGCCTCTCCTGAATAAGGGCATCGTCTTTGTACTGCAGCCTTGGTGGAGATGGGGAACATTCAAAGGCTAAAATGGCCTTTCTCAGGCTTCGGTCCAACACGTGTCTCTCCCATGCTGGATATCTATTCCTGAACAGGTCAATTTTAATGACTGATTCTTCAATCCGTGGTGGCCGAGATGACGGGGTGGGTGGTGCAGTTGGTCTCACCTGAAACACAGGGACACATCCATCCCTCTCTGCGAATTTCTGATCGCGGTCACTGGCAACACTGCGGTTGTTGGAGATGGACCGTAGTGTGCTTGTGGCCATTTCTGGAGGCAGAGAGAAGGCAGTGGCAGGGTCATCACAAGCACAACTTGGTGACTGCCCAAATCTGGGCCCATTGGGGTGGAAGAAGGCATAGTACATCAGCATAAAAACAACACCTGTTAAAAAGCTGCTGAAAACCACGCACAACGCAGGGATGGCAAATGCATCTGCAATCTGGGGAGCTTTGTAGAGGTACCAGAGTGCGCTCAAGGCTGTATTTTCCAAAAGGATTACAAAATAGTAAATGAACAGCCTGCAGCGTGTCCTGCCTTCCTTGACATTGAACCAACTGAAGATGTAGATGATGCCCACCACCATGTCAAACACAATCTCTTCCCATTTGGTGATACAGAATTCTGTCTCACAGTGGACAATCCAGAAAGTCATGATGCACCAGTGGAGGACAATGAATATCCCAAAATACAGCTGGAAAACCGAGGCAAAGAGGGCGAATGTGATGACCCTGGCAGCAATGGTGAAGAAATGCCAGCAGAACTGGATGATGACGGCCATGTAGCTGATGGGTTTTTTGTCGTCTCGGGAGTCCCGAAGAGCCTTCTGGTAGGAAGCTAGGGCCCAAGCCAAGGAGACAAGGGAGGCTGCTGCCGTGAAACCTACAAAGGCAAACAGGAAGACACCGGTCAAAAGTGAGAGACAGTGATGGCATGGGAGCTCAAATCACAATGGCATGGTGGCTTGGGCCAGGCTAGCTAGACCTCAGCAGAGGCTATTAATTTCCTTGAATTTTAACTGGGCTAAACAATCACCTGGAATTGCTAGTAACTTTCATCTGTGAAGCCACAAACACTCTGAAAAGCCAGAGTTAATGGGAACACACAGTCAGCACAGTGTTTGAGATCTGGAAATGTGGTGGGACTAGCTTTCCGTGTTTTTTTTTTTTTTTAAAGCTGGAGATTTATTGTTATTTAGTGATTAATAAATCAAACTGCTCCGACACTGCCCCACCTGCATATCGCCACTCACCAGTACAAAGTCTTCCAACCAGAGAGACTGTTTTTTTAAGCTGACCAAGGGTCCTGGTTTGTTTAGCAGGAAAACTACCATATGCTTGAGGTAGAGAACTGGCTATTGATTCAACTTGAGAACCGATTGCCTTCATGCACGACTGTGGCTGGCATTTGTAACCATGTTTTGTTTAAAAGTGCCGATCTCCAAGGCTTCCTAACAGCTTGGAGAGTTTTTCTGGTTTTGAAAGGGACAGTGATGGAAGATACCAGACAGACCAGCAGCTGGTTTGTCTTCTCTCTTCCAAGCCAGACTGATGTGCTGTGTTCCCAAAGGCAGCGCAGTCCTTTGTGATAAAGACCAGAGTCCATGAAACAAGTTTGCTAGTATTTCTTGAGACACCTGCTGTGCCATTTTCCTTAACGGCATCTCAGTATTCTCCCGTCAGATTTTGCTCCTGCTTACTGCCTTCTCTCTAGATGAAGAAATATCTGCTCACTCTCATTTCCCTCTTAGCTTTTTGTAAAATAAAAAAAATCATATGAAAATCACCGTTTTAGCGACTTTTCATGATCTATCATCACTTAGCTAGAACTCTCTGATAAAGCAGGATCATTCCACTGATTTCCTACGCTCGGGCTCTGCCCACTGTGTCTCGGAGTTCATGGGTGTGGTCCATATGTGGGCATGGTTAATCATAAAGCATGAAGCCTTGAGGGAGAGACTTCTTTTGGAGAATTGTGCTTTGTCGCTTTGTGTGCCCGCTAGGTTGCTTCAGGAGCAATGACAAGAGTTTCTAAGACTCAGAAGGTCTCGTGACTTGTACAGTTCATCTGGTTTTCCCCTCAGCAGACCTGTCACTCATTGTAGGTAGGCAGCACCACTACTTTTGTTCTTCTTTGGAAACAATAGAAGGTGTATGGAATTGGAACTTAAAAAAAATACCTTTATTGTAGAAACCTCGATTTCTCCCACTCATGAGAAATGAATTTTAAAAAGCAACTATGATGGGAAAGAGCAAAATTCATAAAAAAAAATAATCACTGAACTCCTACAGTAACTTCTTACCAATCCTCTTTGATCAAGGTGAATGCCCCAAAGATTTTTTTTTTTTTTTTTGGTTTTTCGAGACAGGGTTTCTCTGTGTGGTCCTGGCTGTCCTGGAACTCACTCTGTAGACCAGGCTGGCCTCGAACTCAGAAATCCGCCTGCCTCTGCCTCCCAAGTGCTGGGATTACAGGCGTGCGCCACCACGTCCGGCTTGCCCCAAAGATTTATAAAAAATAGTTTTCAGTAGTCACTTCTTACCCTTCTCCAGTGAACCAAGCAGAAAACTGTCGATTCTTGTGGGCACTGGGACATTCAGTTTTTTTTTTTCTAACTAGCACACACATCGCCAATGGCTAGACATCTTACTCTGTTTTGGATGGTCAGAGATCACCACACAAAGGAGTTTATGATAACTCCATTTCTATTCATTGGAAAACATCAATTACATAAAAAAGAAGAAAGAGGAAAAAAACCCAAACAATTCAGAGGATTAGAAATAAAAGGTGTCATGATCATACATATGACCAACATATTTATGATCAAAGAACAAAGATTGTGACATTTTAATCTCAACATTTGTGCTGCACAGGCTAGGGGCTGCTCATCTTCCCTCCTCTTCTACACCATTTGCAAAGTCACATCCTGAATCAATTTCTTTTTGAGATGGTCACACATAGTCTAGCACAAACTCCAAATCCTCATGCTTATTCCTGAGTTACTGTGTGTAGCAAGCAGCCTCTTGAATAAGTTGTACTCTATATTTTCAAAGTCGTCCCTGAGTGCTTGAGATGCTATGAAGCCTCCTCTCTTTCCAGATACCAGCTTTCTTTAAAAGTGCAGAACATTGCTTGAGGTCCGGGATATTGATTCCCCCAGAAGTTCTTTTGCTGTTGATGATAGTTTTAGCTATCCTGGGTTTTTTGTTATTCCAGATGAATTTGAGAATTGCTCTTTCTAGCTCTATGAAGAACTGAGTTGGGATTTTGATGGGGATTGCATTGAATCTGTATATTGCTTTGGGCAAGATTGCCATTTTGACTATATTAGTCCTGCCAACCCACGAGCATGGAAGATTTTCCCATTTTCTGATGTCTTCTTCAATTTCCCTCTTCAGAGACCTGAAGTTTTTGTCGTATAAATCTTTCACATGTTTGGTTAGCGTCACTCCAAGATACTTTATATCATTTGTGGCTATTGTGAAGGGTGTCATTTCCCTAATTTCTTTCTCGGCCTGCTTATCCTTCACGTGACCCAGTCTCAAAAGAATGCCCATGGTATACAGTCACTGATAAGTGGATATTAGCCTAGAAGCTTGGAACACCAAAGACACAAATCACATATCAAGTGATGTCTCACAAGAAGAAAGGAGTGGACACTGGTGTTAGAATGGACCAAAACATCATTGTGGGAGAGTACAAGAACAGTAAAGTGGGAGGGGGTGGATGCGGGAGCAGGGGGAGGGAAAAGGACATGTGGGACCTTTGGGGGTGGGGAACCAGAAAAAGGGAAATGAATTGTAAATATAGAATATATACAATAAAAAAAATCAAAAAAAAATGTGCAGAACATCCGGAAAAGACAATTGCTTATGTTTAGGCTTCTGAAGACCAAAGAACCCTTTGACCTGACCAGAGAAGCTGTTAGTCATGTCTGTTTTCTAAAGCTCAGAAGCAGGTTGAACTTTCCTAATCTAAAAGAAAATGATTCTAACAGCTTCTCAATCCCCAAATTTTGGTGTGCTTACCTGACATTGCGGGTGGAAAGTATCTAACCTGGCCTCATGGGACAGGTCACAGGCAAATGCAGTTACACAAAAAATATTACATAAAGTGAGTTTAGAGCATGTGTGCAAGGCATATATGAAAGAAGTAAATTTGTGTTTGACTTGAATCTCCTGTTTAAGAATGTATAAACATGAATTTCTGTACCACAATCCAAAAATCCAAAATTTGAAATACTTCTGGTTATTATTATTACTATTATTATTATTATTATTAGTTTTTTAGATAAATTCTCAACTTGTAGTAGCTATAAGCACGCAACACCATAAAGTTACCTACTGTCAAATGTAAAAATATAGAAAATTAATTGCTTCTAAATTTTTCTTTACTCTTCCTGAGCAATTCTGCCTGTGTGACACGTTGAGACTTGGTGATGACAGGATGGGAGTTCAAAGAGGAAAGCTTTGACTTGCTTTGATCTCTGCACACATAACTTACAATTAAGAGGATCGACACTGCAGAGGCATTCATGTTAGGCTTGACCCTTGTAACCATGATTGGATTCGCCTTTTCATTTTTCCAATTGATTAATTCATTGTTTTTTCTTTTCATAAAAACTGTGTTTTCAATTAAAATAGAATTCCCTCTTCCCGTTCCTCCCTCCAGCCCCTCCCAGCTACCCTCTCTTGAGCCCCTCTCATGGCTCCTTCACTCGCAAGTTGACGGCCTTTATTATTATTGTCACATTTGCATGTGTGTGTGTATGTATGTATGCATATATGTATGTGTATGCATAAATATATTACACATTTCTTCAGTTAAGCTCCCTAGTGTTGTTCATTTCTTTTTCTAAATCTACCTTTAATAACCCAGTTTCATTTCTTACAAATTACAACAGATCAGATATAAATTCACACTGGCTATGGAGGGTCTATAGTATAAGCTCTTGATGCAAATTACATCAGCTTGGTTGTTTGCAATGCTAAAGTAGATTCCCTTGAGCATTCCCCAAAATTGCACGGGTTGTAAAACCCCTTATTTTAAAGTACATCAGCATGTTCTTATACAGTAGACATATTTTCATCCATAGTTCAGTAAAACTATCACTTTAACCCAATTTTCTACACATATAATACATTTTACTAACCGACCATCAATTTTCCACCTTTGCCAAAGGAGAAATAGGGCTTTTACATTCAGTAGCTCCTGAATTTAGTTTTCTTTAATATGGACGGTTTCTCAAGGCTTTCTTTGCTTTATCCTGACACATGTATATTCTGAAGAGCGCAATATTTCAAAAAGGGAAATCAGTATTCCTCATTTGAAGTTTTTTTCTTTCCTTATGATTACATTTATTTGGGTTATACAGTCCAGGCAGGAATACATTGAACAACACAGTTTCCCTACATTAAATACTAAAATATAAAGATTCTTTCTACAGTCTCTGTTTTATTTCAGTGTAATGAATGACACATATCTCTTATGAAAACTTTATTGGTTAAAAAGCAGCCAGAGGGCACTTACAGGGGCTAAGTTATTCCTTACTCCGTTAATCTTGACATAAGACCTTTCAGTCTGCCTAACACATCGACTGATCTCATTTTGCAAAGAACAAATTAAACGATTTTCTCCCTATCTTAATCTACCCCAGAGCTGACTCTGGCATTCTTATAAACAGACTTTGTTGGTTATGCCCATCCTTTTCTGTATTCTAGTCTTCTATTCACATCTCTACAAGCTCCTTGCCTGGGCCTTTTCTTGCTTAAGAACTTCCATCATCACAGGATTCTCACGTCTTTATTTCAGATATGCTTCCTCCGTTTTTGTCTTTCTGTTTTTGTCTGCTGGTCTTTGAGCTACTGACATCTCTTGGGATGCAGTCTTGCTCTTTTCATTTCCCAGCCTGAGTCATTCCAAATCCTACCATGGCTCAAACCTAACATCCATCCTGACCACCCTTCTTTTTGAGCTCCAGAGTCATGCCTTTCTATTTGAAGCCTCACCTGGAGCAGCATGGCTCCTCACTGACAACCTTCACTTTCTCTTGGAGATGATGAGATTTCCCCCTTTATCCCCCCTGCTGTTCATCTAACATTATTCTCAGAACGAGAGAGGCCATGATTAGGCCGGCTGCCGCAGTTCTAAGAACAGGGTTTATGTACAGCCAGAGTGAAATGTCATGTTGCAAATCCACCCAAATCCATGTGTTCTGGTGTGCTTCTCAGCGTTCAGTCAGGGCTGTGTCCACCTGATCTGGGAGCTTTGCTTCTTACTGCCCCACAGTCTGGCAACTGGTCTGACTGTGAATAAAATGACCATGAGGTTGGAATGACAGTTAACTCTATTACTGAAAGTTGGTGGAGAGATAGGAAGCCAGATAGATTGATGATATACAGTCGGTAGATGGATGCTAGGCAATCCTTTCCTTTGGATTAGAATTGCAAAGGATAAAACATCCTTGAAAATGGTTCTCTAGGCTAGGAGAAAATTAGTTTGGGGTCTCCAATCCATGCTTTTAATACTAAAGGTAAAGTTTAGTAAGTCACACGCAAGTTCCTGGAAATTGTTCAAGAAGTCTGTGTAGTTTCAAGTATACTTTTCAAATGTATGTGTGTAACACTAAGTGAACTAGTAACTCAGTGAGCCACCATCCCCACCACACACTCTTGACCGAGTGACTCAGTGAGCTCACATTGTCTTTGACAGGTGCTCTAAGTGCACAGCAATTGGTCACCTCTTCTCTCTTCCCCTTTGCTTCTTATGCTGTCTTTCCCCCTTTTCTTCTTTCCTTCTCTTGTCTTCCATCTCTTTGTGTTTTTCTCATTTCTTTGTTTATACTCCTATTCTTCTTCTTCCTGTCTTGGGCTGAACTTGGAATTGAATGGTTTAAAAATAAATGATTTTATTAGTCAAGTAAGTTTACCTGTTGTCCATTCTTGACCTCAAAATTGCTCTCAAACTTAAAACCTTTTAGAAGGTAATTTACTAAAAATCTGTTAAATGGTTGGCTGTAGTCTGACCCTTGGAGCTCATGTGTTTGAACCGTAGTTCCCAGTGGGTTGCCGCTGACATGGTGGAAAGAGAGGTTGGGTCTGGTGTGGAGGTAGTGAGGGCTCTAATTTCATGAATAGATTAGTCATCTTTCTTAGGGATGTGTTGGTCTCTCCCACCAGAATGGATTCTTGTGAGTCTAGAGTTTCTCCAAATACCTTTTGATATGAACGTGAACATGCACATACCTGCCTCTCTGATGCCATCTGCTTTTAGGCTTTCTCCAGAAGAAAGCTGTTGAAGGCTGGGCTGATCTAAACCCCTCACCCCCTCAGGCCCTGATGTTTGGGTAAAGAACATAGCTCCTTCACTCAAACCAGGAAAAATATCAACAAAGCCCGCTGTGGCTGTGGCCAAGGCATTAGGTGAACTGTGGCTTCAGAACGAGAGAACCCAAGTCGTCCCACCTGTATGGTTATCAGTCCAGACCACTGTTTGCTCAGTCTGTAATGTTCTTAAGATACTTTATGTCCTTCTTGTGTAACGTTGTTTGATTATCTCTGATCTTCCACTTTCCTTTTCAGGAAAAAATATATATAAGGTGCTCTACTTCTTTTCTTTCTTCTTCTTTTTTTTTTTTTTTGGATTTTTTTCCGAGACAGGGTTTCTCTGTATAGCCCTGGCTGTCCTGGAACTCACTCTGTAGAGCAGGCTGGCCTCGAACTCAGAAATCCGCTTGCCTCTGCCTCCCAAGTGCTGGGAGTACAGGCGTGCGCCACCACTGCCTGGTGACGCTGTACCTCTTAATGAACTTGTTTGGCATAACCTGTGCAATAGCTCCCAACCCAGCTTTCCTAACTTCTATCTACTGTTTTATCTTCTTATCTCCTCTCTGCCTCCCTCTTAGTTCTGTTGCACTGAAAAAGGATCTGCCAGTCCATGTCAGAAAGCAGATGCGTCCCTCTTCTTCTTCTTGAACCCCATAACCAAACCAAAACAAAGCTCCACTTTTCGCAAAGTATGCAGCTTCAGGCATATTGCTACAGCAGGAGAAAATGAGTGAAGAGTGTTTTCTGTAGCTATTTTCCCCCCTGTGGCCCAACCATATCCCACAGCTTTGCTTCAAATTCTGGTCAGCTTTCAAGGTTTCCTATTAAACTTACACAGCACTGTAAACCTTTGCTTTTTATCCCAAGTAACCTGTACTCATACAACCTGCCTCTGATTTTTATCTACATGCATCTTTAATGAGCAGTGCAGGAAAATATTTATATTAAGGTTTGAAAAACCGACAGTTTAAACCCTGGCTCGTAGGGATGGAGGTTTGCAGGCAAAAGCCTTATCATTTTTTTTAACCACAACACGTTTTTAATGTGAAACTGTTTTAGAAGCCAGTGTGATAGCTCAGCACAAGGGCTCTTGCTGCCAAGCCTAACAATGTGAACTTCTATGCCTGGGACAGACATTTTGAAAGAGGAGAACCAACTCCCCCACAAACTGCTCTGGCGCTCATAAAAGTAGATGAGCAAAATGAAAATGTTTTAAATATTAAAATTTTAAAACAATAATTAAAATGTAGGTACCCCAGAAGTAATATGCAGCTCATAGAAGACATGAAGTCTTATCATCTTAACTTAAATATTTCCTCTTGGAATAAATGAATCCGGAGCTGGGACACTTGGGAATGTAATTAAATGTCCCTGGGACTCTTGGGAATGTAATTAAATGTTCCTTGATTCTGTAGTTTCTAGACTATGAAAGGGCCCTTTCTAACTTTTAGATGTAAATTAGCTCTTTCATAGGTGCATTTCCATCTTCTGGTACCTGCCTTCAGAGCACTTAATCCACTTTACAACGCTTTTTTGCATTTGTTTAATCATTATGTTTCTTTTTAGAGGAAGTTTTAGGCAAATATAACACCATCTTGCTTACTTAATTCTATAACCCTCAATGCATTTCACAATGTCTGGCACATAAGAATTGGAAGGGGCAAGCTCTGAAGGCAAAGAAAACATGCTACAAATGCAAAGTCAGAACCATCAAGGGCCTGCAATGTGCAGAAGAATTGCATAGTTTTCCTCGCACCGATATACTATTCTTGTGCAATTTCAGTTTGGGTTGCAATTTCCCAAACACTGTGGAAGAAAATCTGTTACATTGTTTGTGATCTGGAAACCACAAACTTCCAGCTTCCTGGGATTCCCCAAAGACTGCTTCATAAGAGGGATAGATAGCCTAATTCCCTGGATGTAGGAGGTCCAAGGGAATTGAACTGAATTAAGTGATTTAATCTTTGAGTCTTCAACAAGAGGAACGGGCCTGTGTCTCTCCTCCTCACAGGAAAAAAGAGTACCTAACCTTCCCAAGCCCCAGGGAAGCCAAAAGTTGTGGTGTCAATCATCTGGCCATCGGCTGATTTAGAAATGGACTGTGGGTAGTAATAAAAAGCAAGCAAACAAATAAACCCAAAGCTCTTTGAAAGATGTGGCTTTGAAAGTTTTAAGCATAACAACAGAGGATGATACCAGTATTGATGTTTCACAAAATTAACTAACAGCTATGTATATGCTCTCCTCTTTATTGTATGGCCAAACTAACTCACTGCTCCATTGCAGAGGATCCTAGTACTGATGCGTGGTAAGAAACTTTACAGCTTTCCCAGAGTATTTGCAGCTCACAGTCACAGACAAGAAACGAGCATTTGTTGCTCTGTGTACATGCTCAGGTGTGATTATGAGACCTACATACATTTTGGTGCAGTGTAAATTCTAGGGTAACTTTTAGAAGGAAGTATGATTTGGTAAATAAAAAAACCAAGGACCAAAGACAGGCTCTGTCACCACACACAGAGGTTGGAGTAGTTACAATCGGACACTAATAATGGCAAAGATTCTTGACTCTCCTATAATCAAGACTCACAGACTGTCCACATGTAAACTGTTGATGACTCTAGAGGTCCAGTATTAATGCCACCTTCTTAGGCATCAGACTCCTAATGGGCCTTCTCTGTTTACTGGTCTCAAACCATAGCAGCCATATTTGCACCTGGCCAAAGGTTCCTGTTTGGAATTCTTTTCATAAAATGGACCAGAAGCACAGGGCACAGGGAAGAAAGCTTTCCTTTTCTCTTTGTGCTTTCTGAGTTATGAAAATAGCTCCCTTAATCTTCTTGAACTTTTGTCTGAGGAGAAATGCTGTCCAATTTGAATTGAAATGCATGGTCTAATAGTAGCAGGTCCAGAGTAGTAGCAGAATGAGTGTTCAGAATCAGAGTGTCGCCCCGTTTCTTTGACATGCTTAGAGCATGCCATAGAGTTGCAAATGGGGTATCTATTCACCCAGTTCACAAGATGATAATGGGAAGGTGCAAAGCTTTCTGTTCTCTGACCTTTGTTGGGTATTGTGACAATAAAGAAGAGAATTCAGTGTTTCAGGGGTTTCCCATTCTTTGCACTCAGCAACCCATCTAATCTTTATTTTGAACCTTGTGATACCTCTGATTAAAATATTTAAGTGTTCGGTTTAGGTTTGCTAGGGATACATCTGCATTTCATAATCCACCTGAGAAGTTTACCATCTCTGCAAAGCGAATTGTGAGGCTGCAGAGGAAATGATCAGGGAACACAGAGCAAAGCCCTTCCGTGTGTTAATGTGAATGGAGCTGAAGAAGCTTGTGGGGAAAGAGAAAGGTGCCTCTCTTCCTTAAAGCGTAACAACTCATTTCCCTCAAGTAGGAGAGCAAACTTTTCCTTACAGTCCAGATGAACAGTTTGGGCTTCATAGGACACATGGTTCTCTGTCATGACCATTCAAGCTAATAGTGAAAAGCAGCCACAGACAATATGAGAAAAGTAGCAGTTGTTGGGTGAACACGCATGCTTTAGCTTCTTGTCTTTGTATCTAACATTTGGACGTGTGTTTTAAAAGATGGAGAGCAGGGTCAGGATTCACAGATTTTTAAAAAATATTTATTTAGTTTTTAATATTCCTTTTCATAAATTGAAACATTAGGGACCAATTCCAAAACCCAATGACTTTGGGAAGGCATTACATATGGCTGACTGTATTAGAGTTTTAGATGATCTCTACCTGCCTGGAAGTCTGGAAGCCCTGTGTTTATCTAGCTCACCAATGAAACTAACCTCTCTGTTTTGCTACATTCCACACACAGGCTGGAGTTGGAGCATGAATAAGGTGGAGGGGCTGCCTCTTCATCCCTAAGAGAATCTAATAAAGAGCACAGGGTGTATAGTTACATAAACTTGACCATTGGACCATTTTAAAGAAGTGGGTAGAATTTCGTAAGTGGAAAGACTGGATGGCCCCCGAGTTCCAAGTAGCCTGTCCCATGTTGTAAGCTGCTTCCGGGAGGGCTAGTTGCTCCTCTCAGCCAGGGCTCTGATTGTCCAATACAGATGTCAGATTGGAGCTTGGTGTTCCTTCTCACAAAACGCTCTCAAGGTGCTCTCTGTTCTGTCATGTGTGTGGTTTCAGTAGCCCACATGCTGTATATAATATACTAATGTTACTAGCATTAATGATTATTGGCCTGTTTAATGGGACTGAAATGTAGTACATCCCTGGAAGGGTGACAGAGACTGGCCCCGAGTTTAATTTTCATGATCATCCAATTCACATTTATTCATTCATAAAGAATTTGAATTGTGTTGGCATGGCAACACAAAATCTCAATCACTAACTGGGAGCTGGGTACATCAAAGCAGGGAGCGTGAGACCTGTGTAGCTTGGAGGAATGGCGACGCAGGGCTGCCATATTATGTTCATTATGACAGTAGCTGAAAGGATATTTGGGTTGAAGACCATTGGGAGCCAGGCTGATTTATGGTAGGAGAGATGGGAAAGAAGCTAACCAGTGACTCTGTCTAGAAAATTCATACCTATGGTGAGACTTAGCATAGAAAAGAACATGGCATGGGATACACGGTCAGTGGTAAGACATAGCCACTCTTGACTTGCGTGGGGAGGACTGCGACTCATAAACTCCAAGAATAACATCCTTGTCCTCGCTCCTTCTCTTTACATCTCCCCCAATTCTGTCCTCTTATAGTCAATTATTGAACATCTGCTACAAAGTATATGGTCTGACCTTGTATACCCATTATAAGTTGATGGATATACATATATATGTGTATATATATATATATATATATATACACATATATATGTATATATATGCAAATGGAAATGACAATCAGTCTTTTGAAATCCTAGCTCTGTTCTTAATTTTTCCCTTATATTTTCTGCTTCCCAAGGGCACTATAATACCTGAAATTGAAAGGAGTCTTATGGGAAGAAGGTTGGTATTAACTGAACTTGAGATGAGGTACATCACATGGCTAGTAAGTGTTTATTCTCTTCACACACACACACACACACACACACACACACACACACGCACATGCACACACACACACACACGCCCACACACACACAAAAAAAAAACAAAAACAAAAACCAAGATTCCTTTGGGAGGAAGATGTTAAAATAGGAGACAGAACATGTGCTTTTATTTACCTGTGCAGGGTCTGCATGGGTTTTTGTTTGTTTGTTTGTTTTGTTTTCTGTTTTTGTTTTTGGATGAAAGAGCTAATCAGCAGAGACCATGAGATTGAAAGCAAAGGCATGGTATCCATCCACGAGAGTGAGTTTTAAGTGTCAATTTGATGGGATCGGGGAAGCCCACCTTGCATTTGTGAGGCATCTCTAGAGATGTTGTACAGTGGGGAGCATCCACGCTGGATGCTGAGGATACCATCCCATTAACTGATGTCTCAGGGGTAGAAAGGACAAGAGGACAAAGCCAGCCAACACAGGTTTGCTTGCTCGCTTGCTCTTCTCATGCCCTGGCCGATGCAGCATGAACGTCTCTGCCATAACACAATGACCTGAAACCTCTGTCATCAATAGACTTAAAATCCTAACACCATGAGCTACAGTAAGGCCTACTTCCCTCAAGCTGTTCTCTCAGAAGTTTGTCACATGAGATGAAAATCTAACACCGCACCATGCCTGTGTTTTCAGAGAAGTAAGGCATGGGGTTTGGTGACTCTTTCTTGGCAAAGCCCAGGTGAGAGGGACAGTTGGTCCTCAAGTCCTTCTAGAATTGTATGCAAGAAAGAAGGCTATCTGTCCAACTTCATGTGTGGCTATACTGGCTAGTTTGGTGTGTCAACTTGACACAGGCTGGAGTTATCATAGGAAAAGGAGCTTCACTTGGGGAAGTGCCTCTATGAGATCCAGCTGTGGGGCATTTTCTCAATTAGTGATCAAGTGAAGGAGAGCCCCTTGTGGGTGGTGCCATCTCTGGGCTGGTATTCTTGGGTTCTATAAGAGAGCAGGCTGAGCAAGCCAGGGGAAGCAAGCCCTTAAGTAACATCCCTCCATGGCCTCTGCATCAGCTCCTGCTTCCTGACCTGCTTGAGTTCCAGTCCTGACTTCCTTTGGTAATGAACAGCTGTGTGGAAGTGTAAGCTCAATAAACCCTTTCCTCCCCAACTTGCTTCTTGGTCATGATGTTTGTGCAGGAATAGAAACCCTGACTAAGACAGTGGCTCATAAAAAGAAGGTCAAAATAGGCTCTCCTAAGGCTGGAAGTCAGAGAGAGACGGTAAAGGATGCAGAGGTGGGAATTAGTGGAGGAAAGAGGAAGACTGCCCCAACTCTGCTGAGGTCCCGGTAGCAGAGAAAGTCACTGGACTGTTCTTGATTGTTTATTTTCTAAGCTTTCTCCCATAACCAATTTCTGGCAGATACATTACATTTATAAAGAACACTTTGCTTTTAAGCTGACATAGGGTTCTGTATCTGTGTCATGATGCCAAATTACTTCCCTGTTCTGGAGTTAGAGAGCAAGAGGGAGATTCCTCCAGTGGGATGGAGGCTGGATTCTTGCTTCTGCTCTATTTTCTAGGGACCTGCCTCTGTGGGGTGCCTCAATGAAAAGAATGTACCTCTGTTGTGACTGCATGGCCTGCTCTCTAGTCATCCCCCCTTTCTCCTCCTATTTTCTCAAGTGCTTTGTTGTTTCAGGGCTGTGTTAGGAGAAGTCATGTAGCATTTACACAACTGCATAACAATTTGTTTACTGTTTCGGGAAGACATGCAGTGCTTTTGAGAAAGTAGAGTTTCACAGAAGAAAGTCTGGCAGAGCAACTGGCCACAGGATGTAAATTACTTAAGAGTGTGTCACAGTGCTTTTCCACGCAGATCCTGAGCTAAGGTGATGGTGGTCAGGATAGAATACACTGGGTATGGTCTGCATTTCATTCTGCAGGCTTTGGGTGAAGTAACTCACTGCATTCCTTCTTACCTCTTCCCTTGTCTGAGACCCCATTAGATTCAAATGTTACCTTATACTTAAATTGAACTGTTCCAAATGGTATCTAGCCAAGTTTCTCCCTAGCTATACATTTTCAAAGACTCTCTTCATGTCCCCTTAAAACAAGTGATCATGGAGTCTTTGTACATTCTCCACAAATGTCAAGAAAGGCTTCTTCCACCATCCTGGAACTAAGTGGCCCATGCTTCCACTCTATCTGACTGTAGATCACAAGTCCCTGCCTGGCCTCACACCTTCTTGTCACACACATATCTCCTTCTAGGGCATCTGCTTTTATCCAGACATGCTTGGCACTTTGTCCCCTAAAAGACCAGGATGGGCCCTTCTGCCCATTGCCTGCTAGTTTGTGTCCTAACCGTCTGCAAATAGATTAGACTTTTAACTCGGCGTGAGGAAAAGGGACTCTGTGGGAGTGTTTTTAAGAAAGTTTATAAATACTGGTCATTGTCTTCATTGTTCAAAAGATAGCATCTAAGGGAATGTGCCAGCAAAGTGGGTTACTGAACATGGCTGTAAAATTTCTTGTAGAAAATCCCTGGCTGTGAGTCATGCTTTCCTTCTAAAAGGACAGATGATCATCCCTGTCAAGGGCTCTTCTAGTCTTTCCTTCTTATAGGCTATGGCCTTTCGGGAGCCCTCAAGACTTCTAAGTGACAACTGGGTCTCAGAGTATTGAGACCAATTCAACTGCCCTTTGCTATTACAACCTTATTTTGAGAAATGAAAAGCCTTTTACTAGATGTATCATGAGTGTCCTTCAAAGTGCCAAGTGTTAGAAGGCATGGTCCCCAGGGTGGTGCATTTAAGGGGAGGTAGAAGCTTCGAAGAGGTGGGACTGGGTGCGTCCCCAGCTCCCTTTCTGCTTTTTATAAATTTTGGCTATGCAGGGTTTTTTGTTTTGTTTTGTTTTGTTGTTGTTCTTTTGGCACTTTGTATTGATTGTGAGTCTCACATTATGCACCGCAGTCCTGCTTGTTTCCCCATACCATCATATCTGCCCTTTGCTCTTTGAATCTGCCCCAATAAAACACACACCCATCCCCACTACCCTACACCACCACTCCTCACCACCACCACCACCACCACCACCACCACCAAAAGCAAAGCCAAAGCATAGAAAAATATTTCATCACGGAAGCTATACTATGTTAGAATGTGTCTAAAATTATATCCCTCTGTCTACACTTCTTCACTAGCAAATGCTCTTTGGTCTGGTTTGAGGTGCCTGGCTTCTAAGACACCATCAGTATTAGATCCTCACCAGGACTCCTCCTCAGTTATCCTGTTGTTGCCCTGTGTCATGGAGACCCTGCAGCTTTGGGTCAGTCATTTGCAGATGATATAGATTTTGGTGTGGGACAACTCAGAGTCCTGGATCTAGATCTGAGGATGGGTCGTAGCTGAGCTGGCTTTCCCTGGAACACACCACCAGGGAGACCTCTCCAGCCCTGCTCCAGCTAGGGCATCTAGTGCCATCACTGGCAAGAGTCAGGGTCAACTCTCCTTCTCTCATGCCCTTAGGGGCCAGCTCACCTGCACTCATGCCTCCACTGTGTTGCCCTGGTAGCTGCAGGACCGACTTTCCCAGTGCTGCAGTCTTTGAGGGTCTGAGACTGCTCTCCCTGCTATCATACCTTTGAGAATGGTTCACATGTGCCCTTGTTATCAGGCAGCCCCACGGTGTTGCTCAGACAAGCTGCAGGGGCCAGCTCTTCTGAGTCCCATAGCCAGTGAGGGGGTCATGGCTAGCTCTCCTGCTCTCATGCCCTCTGGGCGAGCTCTCCCGACTCCCACAGTTGTCAAGGTGAGAAGAGCACCCCACCCCCGTGCCATCTCACAGCAGATGAGAGGTAAGTGGTTGGGCTAGCTCTCCCATGCTCTCACTCTCAAACTGGGTCACCCACACCCCTGCCACCAAAGCCAGCGCTACTGCGCTGCCCAGGCAAAGTGCAGGAACCAACCTCCAGACTGCTGCGGCTGGCAAGTGGCAGGGCCAGTTCTGCACAGCCCCTGGACATCCACATGGTCCCTAGCAGCTGCCCTGATCAGGGATGGACATTGACACCGGACCTTGCTGCCATGTAACCACAGACCCAGACATGGTCCGCAGTGGCAGCTCAGGCTGGGACCTCACCACAGGCCCAGTGGTGGGGCTGGCCACTCACAACAGGCTACTCCTCTTTACACTAAAGTCCTCACAATTTCATTTCTCTTCATAATGCTCAAGCTGCTCCGCTTCTTTGTCTCCTATCTGTCTACCACACACTTGCACACTGTGGTTGTTCCCCATGCAGGCTGGCCATGTAGCTGGTAGGGCCCTGGGTGGCATCCTTTATCTGTGCTATGTGGTATGGAGACAAATGGGTGTCTCCGGCTGGCCTGTGCTGTGGGGTGGCAGGCAGGTATGCGGGTATATTTCTCTCCCCACACCACATGGCATGGCCGAAACAGGTCTCTGTTGGTCTTCCTCCTTTACTGTACTGCCTGGATTTGATTTGATTTGATTTGATTTGATTTGATTTGATTTGATTTGATTTGATTATTATGAGTGCTAGGCATAAAACAGCTTTGGCCACCAAGCCAGGGATCAAGCTAGGATGAACAAAGGACTGCCATCTGTTCTGTCCCTGACTGATATAAGAACACCACCACCAAAAAGGTGACTCTTGCAGTGAGTAGGTTTTCTGACACGTGCTCTGGCCATGATATGTGGCCACTGGCCCAACGCAGCAGTACTAATTGATTATGGACTAAAAGCCCCCAAACTGTCAAGCCTGGTATACTTCTCTCTTCATACATTGACTATTTTATATATTTTCTTATAGTAACACAAAGCTGATACATTTACCATAGATAATCATGGCAAAGTTCATTCCTAATCATAGTCCTTAGAGTAGAGGAAGTAAAATTCTTAGTTTTTTTCCCTTAACATTTTGAACAAGATTCTATAGGGGAAGACCTAGAAATTGAAATGACCTGAGGTTACTGAGAGTTTGGGAAGACGATAGGTATTTATGGACGTGATAAACAAAAGAAAGAGAGGAGGAGAAAATAAATGAAGAGAGAGAGAGGAGCCTTGCTGTGCCTGCAGAGCTGGGGAACGTGCCTGTCTGCCAGACTTTTGTGAAACATGTAGCCTGTGGTGAACTGACACATGCTTTCTGCAGGGTGACAGCAACTCCCCCTATAGCTTCTGGAGACAACAGACCTTGACACTGGGCCTTTCTTCTGTGTCTGAACTGTTGAATTATAGCTTTGGGAATACCACCCTCACCTCTCATCACTGATGCATTAATTAAAACAATCATATTTTGACCTCAATTAGCCCTGGGGTTGACTTTTAATTGGGGAACATTGCTTGGTTGCTCTTCTGTCGAGTCCCTGAGATTTATCCGTGTGCCTGTCTCTATTTTCCTAGAGTTATGTGGACATTCATATGATACCATTTATGCTTGCCAGAACAGCAACCAAAGCAAAAGAAAAATAAATGCTGTCTTGGTCTGATGTCTATGTTCACGCCCAGTCAGAGTGAACAACAATCATTCTAGCTTCTGGGTAGCCATACTGGGAGCCTGGTGAGCCAAACCAATCCTACTATGTTGCTCTTACTGGCATAGGAACCCATTTGACTCACTGGATTTATACACTATACATCTGTACACTTAAGAAACACTGTGACAAATTTACCTGCAAGACAGTTAGAATTTTCTAAAAGACAGGAAACAAACAAATCCTAAGATGTTAGAGTAATAAATTAGCCTATAAGCTACACCCACATGCACCCCAACACTCAGGAAGCAGAAGCATGACAAGATTCCTACGTTTGAGATGAGCCTGGATAACATAAAAAGTGGCATGGTGAAATGGCTGGGGTCATAGTTCAGTGGTAGAGCACATGCCAACCATGCAGTGAACCCAAGGTTCTGGATCTATCCCTAGTAAAGAACGCTGTCTAGGAATTAAAAAGGATGGCACAGGATATCGCCAGGGCTTGCAAGACACTGTTAGATTTGGTTGAGAGACGTGTTGAAGGAAAACAAGATGAGTGGTCCATATTTGCTTGGGTTTGAATGTAGCCTTTCTTATCACAGCAGCTGGGTACAGTTCATGCTTAGAGAAGGTCCGGGGATGTAGTCTAATGTAGTATCTGTTGTCATTCTTTCATGTAGTTCTGGGGAACATGTGAGTCATCTCACCATGTCAATGAGGCTGACCTTGAACTCTCTATGCCATCCAGGCTTGTCTCAAACTCTGGACTCTCATGCTTCTGCTTCCTGAGTGTTGGGGTACCACCAAGCCCAGGTTAGAGGCTTACTTATTACTCTACCATCCTTGAGATTTGTTTATTAGTTTGTATCTCATCTTTTTTTGTTTCATTTTATTTTTCATTGAGATAGAAAGTTTTTCATCGGTAAAAGGTAAAACCTTTAAACAAATTCTGATTCTGGATGTCTTAGAAGAATTTACATAGGAAAATAATTTTTTTATACTTTTAACACTCATAAAAAATAGAAAAGCAAAAAATAATAAAGGAAAATAGTGAACTTTGAGGGTTATACATGTATGAGCTTGCAGTTAAGTTTTTGCTTTTACGAATTTGTTAAGGTAAGATAGGCAGTGGCTAGGCATATCAGAACAACCACAGAGAAGTGTGAGCAGGTGCTGGAGAACCACCATAAACTCAGCATAAGAAGCTACTGTCCTGTTGGAGCCAGGACAATGGTCTCACTGTTATTGGCAGTGTGTATCATTAATGCTGAGCACAAACAGAAACTTGACGACTTGTTTAGGCTTCTCATGTTCCTTACACTTACTTATGCAATCAACAAACGCTGGATGCTTGGGCTGTCTCTGGAATGCTCAGGAAAACCCTTTTCCTCCACCTGTACTAAACTTTTTGAAGCACTCTTTTGGCCTGTATCTTCACTTCAAACTTTATGCTGGGCAATAAACTCAGATCTGCACCCCGATGCTGGTCTCTAGACTCCATTTTTTAATATTTCATCCTGTTCCCACATGTATGCCGACTGCTCAGTGATATGGTATGGGCCATCTCCTCTATAAATCCATCACTTCCCATGCCTCTGGCACTAGAACCCCTCTTCTGTGCTCCCTTATGTCTTCATGCATACTCAAAATTAGGCTTCAAACTATTAATCAGTCTCCCTTGTTTGTGGGACTCACAAAAGTCGGCATTGACTCTGTCTATTGCTGTGCTTTGGGAGACTCTGAAAATGCCTCATGCACTGATAATTACTTGATAAATTACATCGGATTGAACTGAGTGGAATTTCAAGAGGTTCTAAATTGAAGTATTGCTTGGGTGCCTTTCTTGCCAATAATAAAGACACAAATAATCTGGCTCTGGGACTGTTTATTAGTGTCCCCTGGGGAGGAATTGGCCCTTGGGGACATTGTATAAAACACAAATCATCAGGAATCCAATGTGCACTTATTCCCTGATGAAGACATGCTGCTAATAGGACAGAAGTAAATTAAATGCATGCCATCAGCAAGTGTAAAGGTTTTTCAATTAGGATTGTGTATGCTAGTGAGCAGCAAAGGAGCAGTAATTCCCCAAGACAGACCTTTATGTGAAACTCATCAACTCTAGAGTCAGGCTCCCTTCAAGTCTTCTGAATATGTGAAAATAAATTATTCAAGCTTTTCAATTGCATATGAGGATGATTTTGATAAAGTCTAGATTATGCGTGACTCAGAATTTGGAAGTTAATAAAGTACAGATAATTGTACATATAATTTAAACACATGCATGTACTTATGACAATGATATATTCGTTCTCAGTCAAATGTCACTATTATGTCTGTTTTGAATAATGAGCTTACAAGAAAGACTTGAGGGAGCTAGGTGCACAAGAAAAGCTTTAAATAAGGGATCAACAGAAACTAATAAAGTAATGCCCCACCTCTTGGCTATTTTTCTTTCAACTGAACCCCTAAGCCTGAGGTTCCAGAAAGCCAAAAGGAAGGGAAAAATCATTGGTTCAAATAATTCTTTTATTGTGTAAAAGCAAGTCCTACTGGCTTTGGAAGACTACCAAGCCACAATGATTAACCATGGTCACCAAAACTGTACCATTCTTACATAGCACAATAAAAGAGTTCATAGAGTGTTGCTTACATAATGCATGGGCAGAATAAACTAAATCCATTCCCATTCACAGTAGGTTTGCAATGGGATTTCACCTCAGAAATGAGATATAATTCAGATAGAATGAACCTAGCCTTTATGTCAAGAAACCATAGAAAATCAGCATTTAACACATACTAACTTGGGAGAAGGATATTGATCCTGGAGAGTTGACTTGCATGCAATCTGAGGCAATGGACTGGCATGTAATCATGGCTGGCATGTAGTCTATATTTCTAGCAAGAGAAGATATGGTAGTTTGAATAGATATGGCCCCTATAAACTCATGTGTTTGAATGCTTGACTTGTAGAGTGTGGCACTATTAGGAGGTGTGGCCTTATTGGAGTAGGTAAGGCCATTTTTGAAGTAGTGTGTTACAGTGGGAGTGGAATTTGAGGTTTCCTATGCTCAAGCTCTGGCCAGTGTGGGACACAGAATCCTCCTGGCTGCCTGGAGATCAAGTTGTGGAAGCCTCAGCTCCTTCTCCAGCACCACTTTTTTTTTCTTTTTTTATTGGATATATTCTATATTTACATTTCATTTCCCTTTTTCTGGTTCCCCACCCCTCTAAGGTCCCACATGCCCTTTTCCCTCCCCCTGCTCCCTCATACACCCCTTCCCACTTCCCTGTTCTGGTATTCCCCTACACTGATGCTTTGATCCTTTCCAGCATTAGTGTCCATTCCTTTCTTCTTGTCAGACATCATTTGGTATGTGAATTGTGTCTTTGGTGTCCTACGATTCTAGGCTAATATCCACTTATCAGTCACTGCATACCATGGGTATTCTTTTGAGACTGGGTTACCTTGCTTAGAATGATGTTCTCCAGCTCCATCCATTTCTCTAAGAATTTCATGAATTCATTGTTTCTAATGGCTGAATAGTATTCCATTGTGTATATATACCACATTTTTTGTATCCATTCGTCTGTTGAGGGACATCTGGGTTCTTTCCAGCTTCTGGCTATTATAAATAAGGCTGCTATGAACATAGTGGAGCATGTATCCTTATTGCATGCTGGGGAATCTTCTAGGTATATTCCCAGGAGTGGTATGACTGGATCCTCCAGAAGTATCATGTCCAGTTTTCTGAGGAACCACCAGACTGATTTCCAGAGTGGTTGTACCAGCTTGCAGTCCCACCAGCAGTGGAGGAGTGTTCCTCTTTCTCCACATCCTTGCCAACACCTGATGTCTTCTGAGTTTTTAATCCTAGCCATTCTGACAGGTGTGAGGTGAATCTCAGGGTTGTTTTGATTTGCATTTCTCTAATGACTAATGATGTTGAACATTTTTTAAGGTGTTTCTCAGCCATCCGAATTTCTTCAGGTGAAAAGTCTCTGTTTAGCTCTGTACCCCATTTTTGGATAGGGTTATTTGGTTTTCTAGGGTCTAACTTCTTGATTTCTTTGTATACATTGGATATTAGCCCTCTGTCAGATGTAGGGTTGGTGAAGATCTTTTCCCAATTTGTTGGTGGCCGATTTGTCCTTTTGACAGTGTCTTTTGCCTTACAGAAACTTTGTAATTTTATGAGGTCCCATTTGTCTATTCTTGATCTTAGAGCATAAGCAATTGGTGTTCTGTTCAGGAATTTTCCCCCTGAGCCAATGTCCTCAAGGGTCTTCCCCACTTTCTTTTCTATTAGTTTTAGTGTGTCTGGTTTTATGTGGAGGTCCTTGATCCACTTGGAGTTGAACTTAGTGCAAGGAGATAAGAGTGGATCAGCACCACTTTTTCTTGGATGCTGCCATGCTTCCCACCGTGATGATAAAGGACTGAACCTCTGAAACTGTAAGCCACACCCAATTAAATGTGGCCTTGTTCATGGTGTCTATTCAGAGCAATGAAACCCCAAGACAGATATTAAAACAGAGCTAGATAGGGAACACAAGCTGGCAGTCTGACAGTTTCATCCAGTTCTTCATGAGACACAGAGAGAAAGCCAGATAATGTGAAGACTTCCTGTTGAAGGCTGTGGCAGAGCAAGACACTGTAAACACACCCACTGTGTGGACATTGACAGAAAATTGTTCTGGGGGCTTTGAATGAGTTCAAAACTGTTATTTTCATAAAATATAGACAGAGTAAACTAAAGCTAAATCCATTCCTATTCACAATAGGTGACTCAGGAGATCTCCTCCTATATCATATAGTACCCTCACCTCTCTAAGTGTATTCTTGCATCCTCTGCACTGGCAGAAACACTAATTGAGTGCTCTGAATATTGACTCTCTATCAGGATACATGCTGTGTATTGAGTGGAATACCTTATTATAAATACAGAGCTTTTCTGTACTTACTGGTTTGTTGTAAGTAAAAATGATTACAGAAATCTTCATCGAAATGTTCCCAATTATCACTAAACCTGATAGGCCTGCTTCCATGTTTGAATGGCATGACTATACAATGATGCTCTTAGAACAGGGCATTTAAAATTTCCTGCTGCTTGATTGACTTTTCCTAAGATTTTCTTCTTAATATATTAGACATTAACCGACCATAAAAAAAATCAATAAAAGAAAACAGGAATAAAACAAGAATATAGACTAACTGACTTAAATGGCACTATTTCAGATAGAGCACGCTGTAGCCACAGACAAGCTCCAAAGTGCTAGTAAGATTGAAAGTACACACATACACACACACACACACACAAATTAAAGAGACTATACATTTGAAAGAGACCAGAGGGACAGTATATGACAAGGGTTGGAGGGAGGAAAAAGAAGGGGAAATAATATAATTATATTATAATCTCAAAAACTAAAAAAAAAAAAAAAGTTCAGAAAAATCAAAATACAAATTTGTAAGAAATAATATGAACGATCACTAACAGATATGTGGAGGTTAAGTGCCATTAAGCAGCCAATAGGATAAAGCAGAACTTGAAAGGGAGAACAGAAAATAACCCAATCACATTTTTAAAAAGTAACAGGTAAGAAGGAACAAAGAAGTGCCGAATGAGCACTGTAACTTCATGGCTTAGCAATGTGAAGGGCAACAAGTCCAGAGCCAGCAGCCTAAGGAGCTGATAATGCTGAAAAGCTAGGACAGAGGACAGAGAAAGGCAAGACACTGTCAGAAGGACAAATCGGCCTCTCCTCTCATTGGTGTCTGACAAGGCCATCCTCTGCCGCATAAGCTTTGGCTTATGTACATGAACTGGCAAATTAGTGTTTAGTAGGGATGGAATTTCAGTTTGAGTAGATGAAATTTCTTTTGGAGATGAACAGTAGAAATAGTTTTAGAACTATAGTTCTCAACATGTGGGTCAAGACCTCGCTGGGGTAGAACGACCCTTTTACAGTGACACATATCAAATATCCTGCATATCAGATGTTTACACTGTGATTCATAACAGTAGCAAAACCACAGTTATGAAATAGCAATGAAATAATTTTATGGCTGGGGGTCACCATAACATGAGGTGTTGTATTAAATGGTTGCAGCATTAGGAAGGATGAGAAACTCTTTTCTAGTAGGTAAATGTGATGACTTTTGTGCCATTCATTAACATTTGTGAACATTGTGAGTAGCCATTTTGTGCTATCTATATTTTGCCACAATAAAAATAACCTAGTGTCATTCCTTATCATACTTGGCTAATACTCAGAAGTTACAGGTTTACTAAAAATCAAATTTGACATGAGATATGTCTAAATTTCTACAAAAATAAATTTGTTGCTTTAGTCTGAGTGGCCTATGTAATAAGCGCCACCATTCTTGTCAATATTATATCCTGTATGTCTACTCTTTAGCTCATTATCTTCCAGCACCCAAGTATTTTACAGGGTAAAACCACGTAAATTCCACCTCACAGGGCCGCTTCTGTCATCTTGATGTCATGCTGGGTGAAGAGATACTCTCAGGTCCACACAGAGGTGTGTGCTGTAATGTCAAGAGGCTGGGCCGTGGGCTTTCCTGTTGCTTTAGATTTGAATTAGGCGTTGCTTATCAGTCTGACACATGGACCTCAATTTTCTCATGTGCAAAGTAGAAATGAAATCATTCTTTCAGCGTACTGAGAAGGTGAAAGGATGCCACAAATCCATAGCACCCGGCATGTGCTATCAGACACTTGAGGGTCATTCCAGGTCAGTGTTCTTCATCCCATTAATCCTTCCTGGTAATTGTGCCACATTTCAACGGTGGGGGAACACCAAGAAAGGTGGTTTAATAGTCCATGTGGGGAGCTCTTGTGATGAGCTGTCACCTATGGCATGAGCAGAGTCATGTCTAGTTTGCCTCTTGACTTGAGGTTTGATATGCGGTTCACTAAATACTTAGAATAATGGCCGTATTTTGTCATCATGGGAAACTAAGCATCCAATGGCGTTCAGTCAGCTTTACTGACTGATCTCAAGGAGAAGAAAGTTGGACATATGAGCCTTTGTCAATATAGTTAGTTATTGGTCTAAATATTTTAGCTAGTGTACACAATAATGAGTTTTGTTATGACATTTTTGTGTTTGGCTTAGTTTGCTCATATTTGATATTCCACGGCTTTCTCTGTTCCTTCTCACTCATCCTTGTCCTTCCTCCCCTCATGTGGACCGTGTCTTTCTAATGGTCCTTCTTCTGCTTTTACTTGTTTATTTGTAAATTTTTAAATTTGTGGGGTGGGTGTGTAGGTGGACATGTGTGGAGATTGGTTGCCATTGGGTGTCTTCCTAGATTGCTCTCCGGCTTTACTTTTTGAGATGTTACCTTCTTGCACTGAAAGTGAAGCTTATTGGTTCAGTAAACTGGCTGACCACTGAGCTTACTGGCCTCTCTCCACCTCGCAGCCTAAGACTGGAGCTCCTGGTACCAGCTGCTGTGCTTGGCTCCTCACTGGATGCTGTTTGTGCAGCACGCACATTACTGATGGTGCCATCTTGCCAGCCCCTACTTCTGCTTTTATGTCATCTATGTATGTGTATATATAGTTGAGTTATACTCCACATATTAAAGACAATGGGGAACTTTTGCCCTCTCCCACATTGTCTTCTTGTTCCCTCTCCCCAGTCTCTCCCTTTAGGCTCCTTTCTCCCCCATTAAAATTGTCCAACTTTCATGTCATACATATATTTCCCATCGACTCGGATTTATACACATATTCCTCACCTGAGAGGAAACAACTTTTGCCTTTTTGATTTTGGCTTTGGATATACATTTTCATCTCAGTGAGAAAGAATAGCAATGTTTTCAGAAATCTAGATAAAAATTAATGTGAGAAAACATAACTCATGGATATCCATATATTAATTCAGTTTCCTCTTGCTGCTGTGTGTTTGTTGTTTTGTTTATTTAAAGTTTTTATTAGATATTTTCTTTATTTACATTTCAAATGTTATCCCCTTTTCCAGTCTCTTCCCAGAAATTTCCTATCTTATACCCCTCCCCCTGTTTCTATGAGGGTGTTTCCTCACCCACCACCTACTCCTGTCTCCCTGCCCTCGAATTTCCCTACACTGGAGCATCAAGCCTTCACAGGACCAAGGGCCTCTTCTCCCATTGATGCCTGATACTGATTGAGCCATTGATCCCTCCATGTGTTCTCTTTGGTTGGAGGTTTAGTCCCTGGAAGCTCTGGGGGTGGCGATCTGGTTGGTTGATATTATTGTTCTTCCTATTGGGTTGCAAACCCCTTCAGCTCCTTCAGTCCTTTCTCTAACTCCTCCATTGGGAACACTGTGCTCAGTCCAATAGTTGGCTGTGAGCATCTGCCTCTGAATTTGTCAGGCTCTGGCAGAGCCTCTCATAATACAGCTATATCAGGCTCCTGTCAGCAAGCACTTGATGGCATCAGCAATAGTGTCTAGGTTTGGTGACTTTATATGGAATGGATCCCCAGATAGGGTGTCTCTGGATGGGCTTTCTTTCAGTCTCTGCTCCATACTTTGTCTTTTTATTTTCTCCTGTGAGTATTTTGTTCCCCCTTCTAAGGACTGAAGCATCCACACTTTGGTCTTCCTTCTTTTTTGAGCTTCATGTGGTCTGTGAATTGTATCTTGGGTATTCCGAGCTTTTGGGCTAATGTCAACTTATCAGTGATCTTCACCTGGATATTATAAATAAGGCTACTATGAGCATAGTGGAGCATGCATCCTTGTTATATGTTGGGGCATCTTTTGGGTATATGCCCAGGAGTAGTATACTGGGTCCTTAAGTCCTTAGGTCCTTAGGTCCTGGGTCCTAAGGACAGAAAATTGGACATAGTATTACATAAGGATGATTTCCAGAGTAGTTGTACCAGCTTGCAATTCCACCAACAATGGAGGAGTGTTCCTCTTTCTCCACATCCTCTCCAGCATCTGCTGTCACCTGAGTTTTTGATCTTAGCCATTCTGACTGGTGTGAGGTGGAATCTCAGGGTCATTTTGATTCAAATTTCTCTGATGACTAAGGATGTTGAAAATTTCTTAAGGTGCTTCTCAGAATTCAATATTCTTCAGTTGAGAATTCTTTGTTTAGTTCTGTACCCCATTATTAAGTAGGGTTATTTGATTCTCTAGAGTCTAACTTCTTGAGTTATTTGTATATGTTGGATATTAGCCATCTATCAGATGTAGGATTAGTAAAGATCTTTTCCCAATCTGTTGGTTGCTGTTTTGTCCTAGTGACAGTGTCCTTTGCCTTATAGAAGCTTTGCAATTTTATGAGGTCCCATTTGTTGATTCTTGATCTTAGAGCATAAGCCATTGGTGTTCTGTTCAGGAAAATTTCCCCTGTGCCCATGTTTGAGGCTCTTTCCCACTTTCTCTTCTATTAGTTTCAGTGTATCTTGATTCACTTGGACTTGATCTTTGTATAAAGAGATAAGAATGGATTGATTTGCATTCTTCTATATGGTGTCAGTTGAACAAGTAACATTTGTTGAAAATGATGTTCCCCCCCCCCACAGGATACTTTTAGCTCCTTTGTGTCAAGTGTTTTAGCTTATTTGTGGGAAATGTTTTCCTCAAAACTTCTGACTAAGTTGCATTCAGATTGCTGCTCCTTCCTCTGACACACAGATCACCCCGGGGGAGATGCTGTGGATGGTAGGAGGACATCCTCCCAAACTCAACTGGAGTATCACGGTAGAGGTGAGAAGACCAAAACAATATTACCAATCTCTTCCCTTTCTCTTACCTTAAGACCCACCAATGCTCTACTTCATAGAGAGACACAAGAAAAACAAATATAGGGATGGATAGATTTATTTATTTGGAGAAATATCTAGGTTTCATAATGAATTCTGGTTTCGACACAGAGAAAAATCAGAACAGAAAAAATGTGAGCAGAAGACAGAGTCTCAACAGGACTCTTAATTCTTTGTGAAATTTCCCACCTGTATCACTGTGCAAATGTGAAATTAGGAACTAGCTAGTATCGCTAGTGTGGGACAGCTCTCCTCAGGAAGCTCCAACCCATTGCTTATACTTCTTTTTTCTCTGAGCTTCAGTTTAGGTCTCAGATCTTCCAGGCAGATATCTTACAACCCATCCTTGTAGATATGGGCATAGTCAGCCCTCTTACCCTGACAGAACACATATGTGGAACACTATCCAGGGCCCTGATTCATAAATTTACAAAAGTAATAACAGGAAGGACATTTTATAAGTCACTCATTTTTCCAAAGGTGAAGTTTCCTCCCACTAATTTCTACCTCCAAGATTCCATGGGCTAAACAGGGCATGCCACATGGTAGGTGGAAAATGCTTTCAAAATGGAAACAAGGGCCGTGTTGGGAGGAAAGTTGGCCTGACTGAGGAGTAGACTAGTCACTGATTTCTTTAAAGAGATTCTATATATATATATATATATATATATATATATATATATATATCTATCTATCTATCTATATATATATATATTTCAAGCACTTAAAATAACACCTAGATCTTAAATTTGAAAGTGCTTGCCCACGCATTGTCTTAGTATATACTGTAGGCTTGATATTGTGCACTTCCAGGGTTTGAGTTGCGTATCTGTAGCTTCTTTAATTGTAGAGTGAGAAAGCTCTCCTGAATGGAACCGAGGCCCTCACGGGAAGAGGTGGCATGCTGGAGGGAAGCTGCTAGCTGCCTTTGACCTTGGTGCTTGCTCTCAGCGTTTGAGTGCCAGACAGAGTGTATGTCAAGAGGTCCTCTGCCTCCTTCTAGTTTATAGATAGATGTTTTTGGTTGGTGCAGTTTTTTCTTTAGAATTTACTGAGACACAGCTTCTTTCACATAGCAGCTCTTTTTCAACTGCAGCAGAAGTTTCCCCTTGACTGTTGACAGCTCAGCATCTGCCTGAGCAAGTTCTGACATTTCCTCTAGTGCACATGTATTCTGAGCCTCCTGAGTTAGTGCCTCCTGGGCTCCAGCTCTTCAGAGACAGGCTTCTTACCTGTGGATGTTCAGTTGGAGTGTACTGATGTTTTATTGGTATCTTCTGAATTCTGAAGATAGTTTCTCATCTAGCTAAATAAGACTGATGGCCCTTCATCTTTTGTCTGAATCAAATGGCCACCGACAAGTTGGCTTTATGTGCATCTAGGGAAGATGTTGCTGTCTTCCAACCTCAGCATTTGCTAAAGCAGAGTCCTTGAAGCCAAGAGTCTTTAAATTAGTATAGGATAAGTAAGTTCCTCCACATAGCAGATGTATGTCCATTTTATTAACTATGACATCAGTACTCTGTTTTGCATCAAAATCTGGTCAGTTCTATTACAAGTCTACAAGGTTAGGAATATAGGAGGAAGGACTTGGGTTTGAAGGGAATGAAGATATGAAGAACACATACTCATGAGGGTGAATGTTTTCTGAAGAGTTTGGTGAAGAATAATTAGAGGAATACTATAAAACACTATTTTTCTGGGTAGGCAGAAAGTTTCAGGTAGGATGGTGGCAACATAAAGTCTGTAGCTCTGAGAAGCAGCTGTCCAGACAGAGCAAGATCCTAGTGCCCAGTGTTGTGATGGGACCCAAAGAAGCTTCAAGGAGTCCAGCAGGCCAACTAAATAACTCAGGCTAACTAAATATCTAGCACATCAGGAAAGATAGTGTTATGTTCAGGACATATCTCACCCCATAGCAGAGAGGTGACCTCCAGAGAGAACAGACTGATGTACTGTGATGTACTGCTCATCTGCTCATATGAAGGTGTTTCTCTCTCTCTCTCTCTCTCTCTCTCTCTCTCTCTCTCTCTCTCTCTCCTCTCTTCCCCCACCCCCATGTGTGTGTGTGTGTGTGTGTGTGTGTGTGTGTGTGTTGCAGAGAGCAAGATACTTTAGTCTTTATTCTGTGTGGAGGTTTGGAAGTGTTTATGGCCCTGAGAAAAAGAGAGATACCACTAGACTTGTACTTTACAGCATTCACTCAGGCTGTGGGATGGTCACTAGACCTAAAGACAAGGGCCAAAGCAGGCCAGATAGTCAGGAGAGCAGAGGAATAACTGAGGAGGATGAGGAAAGTGGGGACAAGAAATATTTTCAAATAAGCATTAGGCATTTACTACTTGCTTTTCTGGTTTGGATTGTATGTGAGTAGGGGATGACATTGCTGGCCAATGTTTTCTGGAGAGACTCTTCTGAGAAAACAATGGAGACACTGACATCACTGAATCCCCTGCAGAGTAAAATTAATAAATGGTAAGTGTTGGCCATATTATTCCAGAAAAGGAGCACACTTCTCTGGGATAAACATCACATCTGGGAAAAAACATCACAAGATAAAGAGCATATGAGTACTAAGGTCTGTTAAAAAGTATACACATTTGTTTTGTGATTATTTTGTATAGGTCCAAATGGAAGACATTTTCATAATTATATATTGAATAATGCAAGTCAATAGTTTATATCCTATTTTACTTTCGGTATTTAGACTAATTATAAAATGACATGGGATCAGTAATTTGGTGAATGGGCATCTGGGGAATATTGTGAAAACTCACTAGAGCTCAGAAATGTTATTTTCCCCCTAGACCATTGGAGAATTATGGGTAATTTTCATGGAGAAAACTTGCCAGGTAAGTCAGTCCCCTGATCATTAGAATGAAAAGTTTAGTTTTCGCTATGAGGTGGGAGGGACCCAGACACATCCCACTTTTAGAGGAGGGGCTCAGCGAAGAAGGGACAGACATGAATAAGTGACTTGAGAGTTTCTCCTATGACCTTCTCGCCTCTTGGATAAAGCTGATTTGTCAAAAGCACTTTGTTATGATGTGGTGATAGCTCATGAAAGCACTTCAACTATATGGAAAGTGTCAAGGCAGAAAAATCAACTTCACACAGAATATTTGGTATTTTATTTGACCTGCACTGAGTGTATATGACACAAAAATATTCAAATGTAAAAATAACTTGGAGATAATAGCAAAGCTGAGGCTGCTGGAACCTGGAGCTTGTTCCCACTGTGAGGTTGTGTGTGTGTATGTGTGTGTGTGTGTGTGTGTGTGTGTGTGTTTGTGTGTGTTATGTGTGAGGATGTGTGAGTATGTGTGTGTCCCCATCTGCCTGCCTGCCTGCCTACATGCCCTTCTGTCTGTCTTAGGAACAAAGACTTCCAAGTCTATTAATTGATTATCTGAGAAGGGTTTCAGACTTCTTTGACTAGAGGGATGAATTAGGTAACATGTTTACTTTAAATGCAAGGAAGGCTTAATGTGTTTCTTTTGAGTTATATCATCATTATGCAGTAATAACAAATGGGACACAGCAAGTCTGCTGAGGACCCATATTGTAGTTGAGTTCTGTCAGTTAACTAGGTTAGCTGTTGCTTGTCTTAGTGGATGGGGATTTGTTAATCAGGTCAAGGATTATGTACAACAAAGGTTAAAAGAAGTAAGGTTAACTAAACAGGGACACAGGGAAACTCATTGAAACTTTGGAACAATTGGATCTAACAGCTATATATAGAACATTTCATCCTAAAGCAAAAGACTATACCTTTTTCTCAGCACCTCATGGTACCTTCTCCAAAATCGACCATGTAATTGGTCACAAGACAGACCTCAACAAATATAAAAAAATCGAACTAATCCCATGCCTCCTATCAGATCACCATGGAGTAAGAGTGTTCTTCAATAGCAACAAAAACAACAGAAAATCCACATACACATGGAGGCTGAACAATATTCTACTCAATGATACCTTAGTCAAGGAAGAAATAAAGAAAGAAATCAAAGACTTTTTAGAATTTAATGAAAATGAAGGCACAACATACCCAAATCTGTGGGACTCAATGAACACAGTGCTAAGAGGAAAACTCATAGCCTGGAGTGCCTCCAAAAAGAAACAGGAGAGAGCATATACTAGCAACTTAACGGCACACATGAAAGCTCTGGAACAAAAAGAAGCTATTTCACCCAGGAGGAGTACAAGAGAGGAAATCATCAAACTCAGGGCTGAAATCAATCAAGTTGAAACAAAGAGAAAGACAAAGAATCAGCAAAACCAGGAGCTGGTTCTTTGAGAAAATCAACAAGATAAATAAACCCCTAGCCAGACATACCAAAGGGCACAGAGACAGTATTCAAATTAACAAAATTAGAAATGAAAAGGGAGATATAAAAACAGAAACTGAGGAAATTCAAAAAATCGTCAGATCCTACTACAAAAGCCTATACTCAACACAACTGGAGAATCTGGAGGAAATGGACAATTTCCTAGACAGATACAAAATAACAAAATTAAATCAGGAACAAATATGTTGTCTAAATAGTCCTATAATCCCCAAAGAAATAGAAGGGGTCATAGAAAGTCTTCCAACCAAAAAAAGCACAGGACCAGATGGTTTTATTGCAGAATTCTATCAGACTTTCAAAGAAGACCTAATACCAATACTCTTCAAACTATTCCACAAAATAGAAATAGAAGGAACACTACTCAACTCATTCTACGAGGTCACAATTACCCTGATACCAAAACCACACAAATATCCAACTAAGAACGAGAACTTCAGACCAATCTCCCTTATGAACATCGATGCAAAAATACTCAATAAAATTCTTGCCAACCGAATTTAAGAACACATCAAAACAATCATTCACCATGATCAAGTTGGCTTCATTCCAGGGATGCAGGGATGGTTCAATATGTGGAAATTCATCAATGTAATCCACTACATAAACAAACTCAAAGAAAAAAAACCACATGGTAATCTCATTGGATGCTGAAAAAGCATTAAACAAAATTCAGCATCCTTTCATGCTAAAAATCTTGGAAAGAACAGGAATTCAAGGCCCATACCTAAACATAGTAAAAGCAATTTACAGCATACAAGTAGCCAACATAAAAGTAAATGGAGAGAAACTTGAAACAATCCCACTTAAATCAGGGACTAGACAAGATTGCCCCCTCTCACCATATCTCTTCAATATAGTACTTGAGGTACTAGCTAGAGCAATTCAACAACATAAGGAAGTCAAAGGGATACGATTTGGAAAGGAAGAAGTCAAACTATCACTATTCACAGATGATAGTATACTTAAGTGACCCAAAAAACTCCACCAGAGAACTTCTACAACTGATAAACAACTTCAGCAAAGTGGCTGGTTATAAAATCAACTCAAGCAAATCAGTAGCCTTCCTATACTGAAAGGATAAGCAGGCTGAGAAAGAAATTAGGGAAATGACACCCTTCACAATAGCCACAAACAATATAAAGTATCTTGGTGTGACTCTAACCAAACAAGTGAAAGATTTATATGACAAAAACGTCAGGTCTCTAAAGAAGGAAGTGGAAGAGGAGGTCAGAAAATGGAAAAATCTTCCATGCTCATGGGTTGGCAGGATTAATATAGTTAAAATGGCAATCTTGCCAAACGCAATATACAGATTCAACGCAATCCCCATCAAAATCCCAACTCAGTTCTTCATAGAGTTAGAAAGAGCAATTCTCAAATTCATCTGGAATAACAAAAAACCCAGGATATCTAAAACTATCATCAACAGTAAAAGAACTTCTGGGGGGAATCAGTATCCCGGACCTCAAGCAATACTACAGAGCAGTAGTGTTAAAAGCTGCATGGTATTGGTACAGTGACAGGGAGGCAGATCAATGGAATAGGATCGAAGACCCAGAATTGAACCCACACATCTATGGCCAATTGATATTTGACAAAGGAGCTGAAAACATCCAGTGGAAAAAAGATAGCCTTTTCAACAAATGGTGCTTTCTCAACTGGAGGTCAACATGCAGAAGAATGAGAATTGATCTACTCTTATCTCCTTGTACTAAGCTCAACTCCAAGTGGATCAAGAACCTCCACATAAAAACAGACACACTAAAATTAATAGATAAGAAACTGGGGAAGAAAAAAAAAGAAACTGGGGAAGACCCTTGAGGACATTGGCTCAGGGGAAAAGTTCCTGAACAGAACACCAATTGCTTATGCTCTAAGTTCAAGAATAGACAAATGGGACCTCATAAAATTGCAAAGTTTCTGTAAGGCAAAAGACACTGTCAAAAGGACAAATTGGTCACCAACAAATTGGGAAAAAATCTTCACCAACCCTACATCTGACAGAGGACTAATATGTAATGTGTACAAAGAACTCAAGAAGTTAGATCCCAGAAAACCAAATAACCCTGTCCAAAAATGGGGCACAAAGCTAAACAAAGACTTTTCACCTGAAGAAATTCAGATGGCTGAGAAAAACCTTAAAAAATGTTCAACATCATTAGTCATTAGAGAAATGCTAATTAAAACAACCCTGAGATTTCACCTCACACCAGTCAGAATGACTAAGGGTAAAAACTCAGGAGACATCAGGTGTTGGCAAGGATTTGGATAAAGAGGAACACTCCTCCACTGGTCGTGGGACTGAAAGCTGGTACAACCACTCTGGAAATCAGTCTGGCAGTTCCTCAGAAAACTGGACTCGATACTTCCAGAGGACCCAGCCATACCACTCCTGGGTATATACCCAGAAGATTCCCCAGCATGCAATAAGGATATATGTTCCACTATGTCCATAGCAGCCTTATTTATAATAGCCAGAAGCTGGAAAGAACCCAGATGTCCCTCAATGGAAGAATGGATACAAAAAATGTGGTATATATACACAATGGAGTACTATTCAGCCATTAGAAACAATGAATTCTTGAAATTCTTAGAGAAATGGATAGAGCTGGAGAGCATCATACTAAGTGAGGTAACCCAGTCTCAAAAGAATACCCATGGTATGCACTCACTGATAAATGAATATTAGCCTAGAATCTTGGGACACCAAAGACACATTCCACATACCAAGCAATGTCTGACTAGAAGATGTCCGACAAGAAGAAAGGAGTGGACACTGGTGCTGGAGAACCTCAAAGCATCAGTGTAGGGGAATGCTAGAACAGGGAAGTGGGAAGGGGTGGATGGGGGTACAGGGGGAGGGCAAAGGGCATGTGGGACTTTAGGGGAGCGGGGAACCAGAAAAAGGGAAATGAAATGTAAATATAGAATTTATCCAATTAAAATAATTAAAAAAAAGAAGTAAGGTTGTGGCACTAGGGTTGTGGGTAAAGAAAGAACACGTGTATATCCTTAAAGGTACTTGTGATTTTTAAGAAATATGGTCTATGCAAAAGACCATCTCAAGCAACTACTGAATTTCTAAGGCATTGAGAAAATGGCTCTTGATTTTTTTTTTTGCCCTAAACATATAGACACACAGATAACACATTTTAGAAACTGAGAGTTCATGCAGAGTCAGGCTTGGGTTTAGGTCATTGTCAAAAGGGAAAACCAAACAAGACCTGCAATTTCCCTGGTTTTTTAGTATAGGAAGAGGGCCTCAGTAGGCAAGTGTTCTAAAAGAGGTTGATGTTGGTGTTCTGGAACCTGAGGGGGTTGGAGTATGTGGGAAAGAGACTGGAGAGTAGAAGCTAATGCAGTAAAGGAGCTTCAGATATCTGCTACCCCGATTATTGCTGCATATGTAGCAAGACATGTATAAGCTAGACAAGCATGCAATCTACTCCACACTGAGCAATCCCAGAGCTTACAAGCATCAGGGACACTCTCAGTTCTGATGAACAGATGGTACTTAAAATAGTCAGAAATGGATCTATGATAACATCTACTTGGAATACATCACTTGGGAAAAGGAGACAGGAAGATCACCAGTTCTAGGCTAGCAAGGACTACATAGTAGGTTTGATTTTGAGGTTAGCTTAAGCTCTGTGACAAGAAACTGTCTCAAACACGCAAGCAATAACCCCAACCCTCCCAAACCCAAATCAAAACATAAAGCTAAACATATACCTTACTTAAAAGCTAGCAAGTAAGATGAGAAGGTCATTGCCCTAGAATGAAGAATCCTTCAGACATTGCCTAATATTGCTTAAAAATGCATTTTGAAAATGTCAAGCAAGTAAGTTTCCTCTTGGACAAAACTGAGAACTCTTCAACTTGAAAGAAGTCAAAGCCTTCAGATTGATAAAGCCCAACATCCAAACAGAAATCACTGGCATGTAAAGATGGTCAAAATGGTTGTTAATAATGAGAAAAATCAGCCCATATGAATGGAACCATGAGTAGTAAATATGAGAATTCAGAAAAATTACAAACAGCATGAAAGAAGAAAGGGAAAATGGAAAGGACTCAAACGATGCTTCAGAATAGAAAAACCCAAGACCTGAAACAGTAACCCTCCAGAATGTGGTTACCAAAATAAATTTCAAAAATTTATTTAAATTTCATAAATTTAAAGTCAGTAAAGGTAAATTTACCATGTTAGAAAATACCTAGATGGAAGTAAAGAGAAAAATGGAGAGAAAAGCAAAAGCTTGCTGGCCTCTGAATCAGTAGCAAGCTGTGTATCATATGTGTAACAAAATCCCAAACACAGAAAAAGTATTGGAGGGAATAGGAACCTTCTGAGTTCTTCAAAAGTATTAACTGAGGACTATAATAAATCACAGGGTAAATATGTACATATATTTATGTGCACATGTGCACACACACACACACACACACACTGCACACACTCAGAACCACTTCCTAAATAATTGCTAAAATGCCTTGATAAAATTCCCAAAGCAGCCAGACAGAAAAGATATACCATGTGTCCAGAGAAAGAGGTAGGAATGCACCCCTGGGATCCCACATGCCCAAACAGGCCTATCTCGTTCATTTCTTTTTGTTTTGTCTATGTTAGGTATGTATAAGGTACATGGTGAAACAAACAACTTAAGGAAAAGAGTATATTTGGTTTACAATTCCAGATTATAGTCCATAATTTTAGGGATATTGAGTCAGGAACTAAAGTAGCTAATTGTATCACTTCCACATTTCTCCTTTCTCCCTCTCAAAATCATGACCTCTTTTTTGTCATATGTGTGTGTGTGTGTGTGTGTGTGTGTGTGTGTGTATGGATAAATGCATACATAAATCTTTTTCAGTCCTTTCGCGTTACTTGTGTGTATATGAATCCAGGGCTAGCAATTTGATATTGGATAAGCAATTAAGGGACTCATCCCTGGAGAAGACTATTTCTCTCACTCTCAGCTTTCCATAATTGCTTTTGTCTAGGGCTGGGACCCCAGAAAATTTCATCTTCCCGTGTTAGCATGTCTATTGATGTAGTACTTCTCCAGGTCTTGTTTAGTCAGTCATGTTGGTGAGGTACCTTGAGTGTAGCTTTTCTCTCATTTCCAGAAAACAGCACACACACCCACACACACACTCACTCACTCACTCACTCACACATTCACAATGCTGCATTTTGATCATACCCACCTTCTTTACCCATTCTACTTCCAATTCCCCAAAATTTTGCTCTCACTCTCATGTCTTCGTATACAATTTGTTTTTGGTTTGTGTTGATCTATTTTTGAATTGGACACATTATTGAATTTCTCATTGTTTAATTTTGAGAATTCCTTGCCTATTTTGGAATGTTTGCCTGGTGTGTGCTTTACAAATATTTCCTCCCAATCTTAAGTTCTCTTTATATTCTTATGACTTGTTTCTTGATTAGCAGACAATTCTAAGTCACAGATTTAGTTTAAAATGTCTGCTATGTCCCAAGTATCTTTTTTTAAACTGACATGATGAGCTGAGGTCCAGAGAGGTTAACTTGATCCAAAAATAACAGCACATCAAGAGTCAGCGTTTCACCTCTTCCCTCCTTGTTTTATTTTCAAACACATTTCTCCATGGTTTTTCCACTTTGCACATTCTTTATCATAATTGTGTTTTTGAACAAGTAACATGGGCTTGATACTTTCTACTGAGAATATGTCTGGATAGATAATTTTTGAGCCAGTAACAATTTCACTCCTAAATTCTCTCTTTAAAAAAAATCAATAGTGTTGCATAGATGGGTAGGAAGCATAAACTGTTACAATTCCTTTATGCTATACTTTCACTCACTGTTGACACCTGACATTATTGTCACATGTTATTCCACTTGATAGGCTGATACTGATGCATTACTACAAGATGCACCCTTGCTCTGTACCGCTCTGTTTCTTTTGTATATGCTATGGTCTTGGGTGAATGTCCACTGTCCTGTATCCATCTTTATAATATGTAGAGCAGGTTCTGTGCAGCAAACACACTGTGTGCTCTGCTTCCCCATTCACCTTCGACTTCTGTCAATCCCTGTTTTTTTTTTTTTTAATTGTCTCGACAGTATTCCCATGTCCAGTATAATCTTTGTTACCCACAAGCCAATCCAAACTAGATAATACCTCAAGAGTGGCTTTTCCTCTCAGATGACTTTAGGCTACTCCAAGTTGACAATTAGGTTTAACAGGTTGACCATAAGGTTTACCCAGACATGTCGAAGAAAAATATTTACCTCATAATCAATAAGGCCTTTACCTTATGAAAAAGGTGGGTAAGAGGAGCTTAGGTCTCCGTAGCAGTGGTGATGAGAGATGATCCTTGATCACTCCACAGTGCCTAGGAACTAGGATGTACAGGAAGAAAAGAATTCCAGACAATGCTTTCAAATGGGATCTGAGGATCGCGGAGGGCACAGGTCACAGTGTTTAAATAGAACTGATATCGTGATCCTCCTGTCTCTGTGCATGTTTGTTTCAATTCAACTTACTATAGAAATGATCACAATGCTTCTGCTCATTCTCCTTCACGTCCCTTATCTCACTTTCTTGAGACACAGCAGGGCTCTTCCCTTCTTTGTTCATTGCCCAGGTATGAAAAACCTTAGGTGTTACATGGAAATAATTCCTTATAGTAATGGGAATCTGGATCCTTATATGAGGTAACCTGATTCCCATTTTTTCCAATATTCTCATAAAGAGATGCCTTTTCAATACAATGTTTAAGAAACATTTCTCAAAGTCTGTCATGTATTTATCATGTTTTGAGCAATTCTCTATATAATGGTTTCCATGGTAGCCCAGTCTAGAAAAAGAAAAGTTTTAAAAAACTTTGATGTTATAGTCAGGAGGAGTTGAAATGGATGAGTAGATCTTGCCTCTCTGTAGTATATTGTAGAGAGGTTCCATAAACTTATGAGTGAAAGGTGCCTTAGAGTAATACTTGAGGGAAGCAGCATGGAACACAAACTCAAAACTAGCAGGAAAGGCGAAGCTTTGGGCATAAAGGACCCTGTGCTTTTGTAACTGCGATGATGAAAATCAATTCCCTTGGCTTTCTTATCACTCAGGCCTCATTGGAGGAGCATGCAACATTTTCACTTTAAAATGTCCATATTAAAATACGCCACAAGCGTTTTTAATTACTTAAACTCATGAAACTTTTATAGCTCAGTTCAAAATCTGTACAGGTGCACACAAAGACCTTAAAATTTTAGGATGACCATACAGATGTTATGTTTCTCCTACCAAAAAATACCTGAGCAGAGGCAAGTGGGAGGAGCAAGGGTTTGCTGTGGCCCTCCATTTGGAGGAATGTGGACTGTCCCTCCAGGGAAGGCCTGGCAACTGGAGTGGGTTCTCCTATGGCATTGACCAGGGAAGGAGAAAGGCTGTTTCTTTTTATTCAACTGAATAAAGTTAACAGATTCATGCAAAAATGCACAGTCTGGTTCTCTTGATGCCCTGAGCACAATATGTAACATCGTGACCACCATCATTGCTTACATTCATGGTGAGTTTTTCCTCCTTGGTTAAATGAAAAGGTCCAAGGGAAATGAAATGTAAATATAGAACATATCCAATGAAAATGCAAAAAAAAAAAAAATCCAGAAAAAAAAAGAAAAGGTCCTATTAGAAGCATCCAAAGATGGACCTTATTAATGACCCATATGCTTTTTTTCCCCAATCAATCTGACAGTTGGAATTACAAATCCCATTGTAGGTTTCTTGGAAGAAGATACGAAGGAGGTAAATGAGCAAATGGCAGAGTTCCAGCATTTTCCATGGCGATGGTCTATATCCCAGGCACAGAAATAAGGAGTGACTACAGCAGTTACCTGAAATTAGACACTGAAAATGCTGAGAAGGCTCAGATTGTTAGTGAGCCTGAACAGCCAACCAAAGAACATACACAGGATGCACTTAGGCCTCTCTGCACATACGTAGCAGATGTGCAGCTTGATCTTAATGTGGGTTCTGAAAAGGCTGGAATAGGGGCTATCCCAAAAGCTGTTGCCTGTATGTGACATATGTTCTTCTAGCTAGGCTGCCTTGTCTGGCCTCAGCAGGACAGAAAGCACCTAACCTCACAGAGACTTGAAATGCCAGGGTAGGGGATACGCAGGGAGGCCCCATCCACTCAGAGGAGTAGGGGACGAGGAAGAGTAGAAGGATTGTGTGTGTGTATGTGTGTGTGGGGAAAGGTGTGACTAAGAAGGGGCCACTGAGCGGGATATAAAGTGAATAAGTAAGTAGATAAGAAAATAAATAAATAAATAAATAAATAAATAAATAAATAAATAAAATGGTAACATTGGACAGCAGTATAAAGGAGGGTATAAACAGAGTTACTGAACCATGTAAATTGTTAGGGTCATAATTTAAAGGCTGAATTGGAGTTACAGAAAGGAAAAGGGAGTGAAAGGCGACTCAACAGACCCCGCACTCTGGAAGGCAGATGAGTATAGGGCACCAATAAAGTCTGAAGTTGCCAAGGAGCTACAGAGGAGGAGGAGGGATGCTTAACACTGGAGACCCAGGCACTGTGCAAACTGTGTAACACCAGCACAGGAGAAAGTAATGGATATTACATGCTACAAATGGACACTAAGGACTGCAGAAGGTAAGAGTGTCAGGCTCTATGATCCTAGCATTTTTTTCAAAGGATGCACAGTCTGGTTGTATAGATCAACTGAGTAGAATATGTAACACCATGACTGAAAGCAGCCTCAGGACTCAGGGTTCCAGAGGGATAGATGTCCAGAATGTCAGGAATAGCATGATATCAGGGTCAGGAAGCTGAGAAATCACATCTCGGCCACGTGTAGAAAGCAAAGAGCAAGCAGAAAATGGGCTGAGCATATAAACCTTCAACACCTGCCCAATTACGTACTTCCTCCAGCAAGCCTGCCCCTCCTACAGGATCCAAAACCTCCTCAGACAGAACCACCCACACAGCACTTGGGGAACCAAGTGTTCAAATATGTGAGCCCACCGGAAATACCTTACCAAGCAGGAAATACAAATGACTTTTATAAGAGTATGAAAAGCTGCCTGTCATGTGATCAGGGAATTTAAAACTGAAATAGTAAAGAAGTGCACTATGAACGGCTAAAATCTAAACACTGCCAACCCTGGAGTGGAGCATTCACTGCTGGTGAGAATACAGAATGGTACTGCTGATTTAGAAGAACGTTTAGTGGTTTCTTAAAATCCAGCACATGCATGTACTCTCAAGTGAGTTGAAAACTCATATCCACACAAAAATGCACATGCAGGTGTGTATCCGGAGCATTTTTCTGATTGCCACCCCTTGGAAGCAACTTACAAGTCCTTTGGTAGGATAACAGGTAAGTGAATTGTATTCCGTCCAGATAATGGGCTATTAAATTAAAAGACAATTGAGCTGTCAATCCACAGAGCCTCGGAGAAGTTTTGAAAGCATAATGGAAAGTGAAGTAAACAAATCTGAAAACCATGCTCGACATGGTGGTTAGCATTGATTGTTAACTTGACAAGTCTGAAATTACTTGGTGGAGAAGGGCCTAGGAATGTCCATAGAGAATTGTCCTCATTAGCTTCATTGATGTCAGCAAACCTGTCCTCTGCAGGTGGCACCATTTTCTGGCTTGGATACTTGACTGTACAGGAGGAGAAAGCGAACTGAGAAACTCTCCATTTCTTGCTCTTGAATGTCATCCAAACTCCTGCCGCCTTGACTCCTTTCCAATGGTGGACTGTGCCTTTAGACTAATAAGCTGTAATATCTTTAGAAAGATAGATTTTAGAAATATTCTTTAGAAAACCAGTTACTTTTTGTCTTAGGGTTTCCGTTGGGGAGAATAGACATCACGACCAAGGTAACTCTTATACAGAAAACATTCCATTGGAGTGGGCTTACAATTTCAGAGGTTCAGTCCATCATCATCATGGTGGGAAGCATGGCAGTGTCCAGACAGACATGGTACTGGAAGGGCCAAGCATCCTACCAGTCAGAAAGAGACTGACGTCCACAGGCAGCCAGAAGGAGAGTTTAAACACTGGGTGGAACTTGAGCCTGGGAAACCTCAAAGCCCACCTACATGGTGACACACTTCCTCCAACAAGGCCACACCTCCTAGTAGAGCCACTTTCCATGGGCCAAGCATGTTTCAACCATCATGTTATTGTTATTATAATATAATCATTTTAAGCTGTCAGCATACACAATTATGAAGTCCTGTGAAGCAGAAATACCAGCACTCCAAGTTCCAGTACAATTCAGAGATTAAACAGAGAAAGCTGATGTTTCAACAAAAATGTCAATAGTGATACCCTGTTTTACTCAATTTCAGTACTAGCCTGGCTTGAACCCATCGAAATTGGGGAGAGCAATTGTATTGTTCAGGCTAGTGATTCAAATTTTAATCTTATACAATAAAGACACATGCTCCACTATGTTTATAGCAGCCTTGTTTATAATAGCCAGAAATTGGAAGGAGCCCAGATATCCCTCAAAAGAGGAATGGATACAGAAAATGTGGTATATTTATACAATGGAGTACTACTAAATAATGAACTCATGCAATTTGTAGGTAAATGGTTAGATCTGGAAAATATCATCCTAAGTGAGCTAACCCAATCACAAAAGAATACACATGAAATGCAATCACTGATAAGTGGATATTAATGAGCCCAGAAGCCCTAAATACTCAAGGCACAATTAGCAAGTCAAATGACTCCCAAGAAGAAGAAAGGAGAGGACCCTGGGCCTGTAAAGATTGGATCCAGTATTGTAGACCCAGAACAGAGAAATTGTGTGTGTGGGGGAATGATTGGGGAATAGCTGGGGGGGGGGAGAGGAATTATGGGACATATGGTGAGGGGGAACTGGGAAAGGGGAAAGCCTTTGGAATGTAAACATAGAATATAGAAAATAAAAATTAAACAAAAAAAATTAATCTTATCTGGAAATACCTATATAGACATACCCAGAACAATACTCAGTCAAGTTGCTGGGCATACCATGGTCCATTCAACTTGACATATAAAATTAAATAATTTTGTCATTTAGCATGTCAATCAGGTACAGTGACTGGTTTTCTTATATGGAGCTAGACATGCATCTAGCCAGGGTATAATATGGTCATAATATAGAATTCCTTTTTACATATTGGTCAACACTAGATGTTAATATTTCATCAAGGATATTTTGCATCTGTGCTCATGAAGAATATTGGTTTGAAGTTCCTTATCCACATATTGTCTTGGAGTTAGGATGATAGTGGCTTTATAAAGTGAGGTAGAGATGTATTAAAACATTTACTAGAATTCCCAGGAAAGCCATCTTAGGCTGGAGAGGATTTTTCTTTTTTCTTTTCTTCTTTTCTTTTCTTTTCTTTTCTTTTCTTTTCTTTTCTTTTCTTTTCTTTTCCTTTCTCTCTTCTCTTCTCTTCTCTTCTCTTCTCTTCTCTTCTCTTCTCTTCTCTTCTCTTCTCTTCTCTTCTCTTCTCTTCTCTTCTCTTCTCTTCTCTTCTCTTCTCTTCTCTTCCCTTCCCTTCCCTTCCCTTCCCTTCCCTTCCCTTCCCTTCCCTTCCCTTCCCTTCCCTTCCCTTCCCTTCCTTTCCTTTCCTTTCCTTTCCTTTCTCTTCTCTCCTTTCCCTTCCTTCCTTCCTTCCTTCCTTCCTTCCTTCCTTCCTTCCTCTCTCTTTCCCTCTCTCTCTCTCTCTTTCTTTCTTTCTTTCTTTCTTTCTTTCTTTCTTTCTTTCTTCTATCTTTTTGAAGTCTTAATGTTAATACAGTATTATTCACAGAAATTTGAGTTAAGTGGTTTCTTTTTTTGAGGAGTTTGTTCATTTTGTCTAAATTCTCAAAACTTGAGTACGATGTTATTGCCAGTGTTCCCACATTTTTCCTTTGGAGTTTGCAGGATCTGGAGTGAGGTCCTAACATGCTCATTCTCTCATAATCAGACTTGTCAGAGATTTGTCAGGTTTGTTGCTCTCTTAAAAGGTCTAGATTTTTGTTTCATCATTTTTTTTCTGTTTTAAATTAATTACCTATATTCCATGTCTGTCCTCTTATGACTTTTATTATGTTCTTCCTTTTCATTATTTTGAATTTATTTTGGTCTTCTCCTAGGTATATGTTCTTATTAACTAATGTTTTCTTAGACAAGATGCTTTTTGCATCTTCTGCATGGAATAGAGGCATTTTAGTGCTATGAACTCCCTCCGGTACTGCTATAGACATGCATAGGTTTTTATGTGCTATAGTTACATTCAGCTTAATGTATTATTAATTAATTTTAGACTTCATTTTCTTCTTTTTTAATTACTTTTATTTTTTTACAGGCCAGTCATTACTGCAATCCTGGTCTGCCATCCCACAGTTACCCCATTCCTCCTCCTCCCTGTTTCTAAAAGGATGGCCCCTACCCCCAAACCCCAACCCGCTGCTAGGCCTTCCCACTTCCTGGGGCCTCAAGTTTCTCCAGGATTAAGCACATCTCCCACTGAGGCCGACCAGGCAGTCCTCAGCTGTGTATTTGTTGGGAGCCTTGGGCCAGCTGCCTGGTTGGTGGCTCAGTGTCTGAGAGATCTCAAGGGTCCAGGTTAGTTGAGACTGCTGGTCTTCCTATGGGGTTACCCTCTTCCATAACATTTTCCAGCCTTTCCCTAATTCAACCACAGGGGTCCCAGACTTTGGTCCATTGGTTTGGGTATAAACATCTGTGTCTGTCTCATAGATTTCATTTTCTGCTAGTGTATTATTTTGAAATCTGTTGTTCAGTATTTAGCTGTTTACATCAGACCTCTGCTAATCACCTGTGTACTTAGAGATCAGTTGGGTTATTAAATGTTGTAGATCTGCCTCAATCTATTTTATAGTTCTCTTTACTATTGCTGCCTCCAGCAGAAAGCCAATTTCCAGGCACATTCAATGTCCTGTATTTGAATATTCCTTTCTTGAGTCTTCCTTGACTTCTTATTTTTGCTTATATTTGGAGTTCTTTGAAAACCAAATTTTCATTTCATAAACAGCAGCTGCAAAGATACCTTAAGGTGGTCCCAGGAGAAAACATGTGCTAAGTTTTGCTAGTTTAGGAGAACCCTGTAGTTGATAGAGACAGAATAAAGAATGATAATTCTGGGAAAAATCATGGTCTGAAAAGAGCAATCAGGTCAGCGTGCAAGACATTTTTTTTCTTGTTGCTGTTCTATGGATATCAATTGTTTGTCCGTGGCAGGAAACACTTGCTTGTTTCAGGAGTATGTGACATGTCACCCCACCTGATGGGACATATGATGTGTCACCCCACCTAATAGGTCAACTCTGTAGGCATTTTGTACCTCGTGTTCTTTTGCTTTGAGATGGTGAGGGAGTTTCACATGTTTGCTGACTTTTCCTGAACAGAGCTGATTACTATTCACTTGCAAAATGCCTGGAGTAAGAAAATCTCATGTCTGCAAAGTTTAAAAAATATATAATTAATAACAGTATGGCATGCAATTTCACAGAATATGATTATAGTCTTTAGTCTGAGAGAACAAATATATCTAATTGAAGCCTGCTGGATAATAAAGAATAGAAATTCATTTTTAGAAAATACATTCAAAGAAAATTATTAGGTAGTAAATCTAATGCAAACAATTATCTTTTATTATAACCCTTTGAATTTATATTGTGCTCCTTTCTAAGTTCAGTGAGTTTAATTAAATGAATTTTTTGGTTAGTAAATGAATCATAAAATAATACTTGCCATGCAGGCTTGTAAAAGTGTTTATGATTTCTAGTTAATGTGAAATTCACCAGTTAAGGAGACATCTGTTTCTTGCCTTGAGTAGCATCCTGATCTTTTGTGGGATCATTATAAAATCTCCATCCCTTTCTGTGTGTTGCTATGAACAGCAGCATCACAGTCACTATGGGGCCTTAAGACTGTCTTCACCTTTATGCCCACATAGGCTCTTTTTGAATTATTAGCTCCTTCACGTGGGAGCCTTGAACTAGCTCTGTCCTTGGGGTATTGAGAAAATGTTTTGTAGTCTCTGTGTGCTTGTAGTCTCTGTGCACTGTTTGTATTAGTTGTTGAACATGGAAGTTAGCAGTCTACTCTTCAACCTGCCAAACCTTTATCCACTGTTTTGATATTTAGTCTATTTATTATCACTGATCAGATGTTATTTGTGTATTATTTTGCATGTAGTCTTAGCTGCATAACCTGTATGCATATTTTGTCTCTTCAAATATAGTTTAAATTCCTCACAGATGAAGAGAATGGCTTGTTTAACAGTCAGGACCCAGTGCTTTGCTTGGGTCTCTGAGGCCAGCAGGTGCTCATTAAATGCATTTCAAAGCTCCGGCTTTCTACATATACACACAGTTTCAGAAGACTGATCATGCTTGGGGAGAACTACGTGATGCAGTGCCAGGGTATCCATGTATAGACTACTTAATGAGACACAGAGCTACAGTGTGCCTTGCATGGCTCATTTGACACTTTATATGTGGGAAGGGAGCATTTTGATACAGCCTTATTGGCATCCGATAGAGATCTATGATTTATTAAAGGCATAGTGAGTGTTGTGCCTGTGAGTCAGGGGAAACATTATTTGTTCTCTATTGTGATTATTTCCTTTTTTTTCAAATTTTATTTATTTATTATATGTGAGTACACTGTAGCTGTCTTCAGACACTCCAGAAAAGGGCATCAGATCTCATTACAGATGGTTGTGAGCCACCATGTGGTTGCTGGGATTTGAACTCAGGACCTTAGGAGGAGCAGTCTGTGCTCTTAACTGCTGAGCCATCTCTCCAGCCCCTATGATTATTTCCTAAAGGCCCCTCAGTTTTTGTCTGTTCTAGTTTTCTCAGGGTACAGTTGTTTGGAGAATAGAATGACAGATGACATTTCACTCAATTCAATCACTTCTTAAAACTGCAAGACTTTGGTTTATTTTTCTTTCTTCTTTTTCCGTTGTGTCGCTTATGTGTACGCATGTAGGTGCACATGCACATACACGTGTATTTGTGCCCTGATAGGTGCTACTGGACTTTAGATCAACTGAAGAGCTAGCACGCTGTTCTAATCCATGCTAGTCGATGCTTACAATTTAGGCACTAGTCTGAACATTGAGGTCTAACCCAAGATTCAAGGCTGTATATTCTGTGGCAGCTGTCCACTAACCAATCATTACATTAGTGTCTTTGGGCTTGTATTGAGAAGGCTCTTTTAACTCAAGGGTTTCTGTGGAATTTTACCAAAACAGTATAAGGCACCGCACTTGTTTAGAGAAGTGCTTTCTACATGAAGATGAGGACTTGAAACCTGTTTTGGAACTTAGGCAAGAACGTTCTTTGGCTCCTTTCTGAAAACAGGAACTGCATAATTGACAGTGTCTCTCTCTTTTTGTTTGGCTGCCAAAAAAAAAAAAAAAAAAAAAAACCTTAGAGCTAAATTTAAAGCTCAGTCATGCCAGCTCTGTAGCGACATAGCAGCTAAATGTTTGTGCTGTCTTGTCACCTGGTCCCAATATTCTCGGTATTTTTCAGGTGCCTCCTGCCTGAAATATTCCATGGAAAACTATGGAGTGAATACATTAGTATGATAAATAGGATGCCTTGTGGCTTTGCACAACAGGGCAGGTGAAGGTCTTGGGCAAGTCACTGAGCCTCGTATTTTATACACAAAACAAGTTAAGTATTGCTGTCTTCCCATACCGCAGCAGTGTGAGCAAGGATTTTGGCCAGTTCCGTTGAAAGGAAGCACACAATTCACATTTTGTAAGAAGGCCCCAGCTACAAGCATTGAGCCATTTTTGCTCTAAAGATTTGGAGTCATGCAAACTTGAAGAACAGAGGTGAAGGGCAGAGAACAACCCTGGAGAGGATTCTGCCCTAGAGAGACAAAGGCATTGTTAGCAATGTATCTGGGAGTACAGATGTCCATGGGGGGAATGCTCTCATCTAGGACCTGCTGGCCCTTCCAACCATCCTGGTGCCAGAGTTCCTTGGGAGAAAAGTATAGAAACTAAGAACAGTTTTGCTAAATTCCCCATGATGCATTGAGATCATAAGACATCTCAGCTGCAATTAAGTCACTGGGCAAAACTAAACCTCCTCTTACTGCCTCCATTTTACTCCCCGCCTTTCTGTTCTTCTGGGTTGATTGTAGTCTCTGGGTTGACTGACCCTGGGCCTCTTCAGAAATATCATTGACAGAGTTGAATGCTGACCTTCTAACGGCCACCTCCGACTTCTCATTGTACCAATGTTTTTGGAGTCCCACAGTGTTCATCATGTGTTCTTATGGATTCTTTGGACTCGTAGCACTCTGCTCTCTCAGAATAGTTCTTCTCTTCCCTCTTGCTGGTCCCTTTACAGTAGCCCTCCCCCAACACACACATCCAGGACTGGGGAAAGCCTTGCACCTGTTCTCTTTTGAACACTGTACTTTAGGATTGTATGTATTTGCTTAACACATTATAAATGCTAATAATAGGATAACAGTGCATGCTAATTATCTACATTTTTAAAGTTGAATATATTCACAATTACCTGTTGGAATTTGAATTTTGAAAGACCTCTTAGAATAAGAAGAAAGAGGAACTGAAGTTGGAGAATTGTATGTTAAGTCTAGACATACCCCTGGCTTTAAACACACAGATAATTTTATCTTAGTAGTCAAAAGAATTGGCCTACCTGACCCATCTATTCCTGGATAATCTTGCTCATGGACCCTGCTAACCCTAAAGATTCATCTCTACTTCAGAATTTTCTTTAGATCTCTGGGGTGAGAGTTCTAACAGGATCTTGATAATAAATATCCCCTGGGAATTGGGACTCAAGTTCACCACATTTCACACGTTTCTTCTTTTCTGCTTAAGAGTCTGCTTAGGAGTGGTCTAGATACATTTTCCCACTCCTGTGACCTAAAGCTTATCTATGTCTCTATGATTTGTTAAGTCTTTCCCGAAGTGCACAGTCCAGCCTCTACAGCATCTGCTGTCAAGTGCCTTACAGTTCAGGTGAACAGGCCTCTTCCCAGAGTGCCCTACGTAGGTATTGGGGATAGGGCTAAGGTCATGCATTTCTAATAAGTGGCAAGGTAACACGGAAGCTTGAGGCCCAGAACTTTTAAAGATGATGGCCTGTTCCTTCTGCACTGCACTGTTCCTTAGTCACTAGGCTTGTGTGCCTACTGAGCCCTTTAAATATGGTGATGGCAGTGGAGAACTTGAATCTTTTCATTAAATAGACCTTTGGCTTTCTCTGTGATTGGTGGATATAGTATATGACTGCAAATCTCTCTCTCTCTCTCTCTCTCTCTCTCTCTCTCTCTCTCTCTCATTTCCAGGCTGTTCAGGTCAAGAATCCATCCAGATTTCTTCTCCATTCTCTGAGTCTTCTAGGCTAAAGATGGATTATAGACTGAGCCAGGTTAGCTCTGGGGTGAGTGTACCCTGAGATCAAGTACTTTTTTGCTTTTATCTTTGCTTCTCAGTCTCCTTGTCTGACAATGTAAAGCATTTTTTTCTTAGTGATCACAGAAAGTGATTGACATATGCATTAATTATAGTTATAATTACAATCATTAACTGTAACAATATTATTAATTTAAATATCTAATTTTTTTTGTTACGTAAAGTAGAGCCAATCCACCATTTCTATCACATCCACTGTTACCTTTATTGTCCACAATGATGGTTTGCTAGGATGCCTTCATGTAAAAGCATTCCCTCTTTAAGTTTGTTTGTCAGGACTTTATACACTGTAGGTTCTAACACTTGCCGAATGGACAGAAGGTAGATCTTATTGTTACCTGATCAATGATTCTTATCTCTGTTTCAAGATTGCTCTATCTAGATAGATGACCTCTGGCTCTTCCACCCTTGCAGAGAGAGATTAGGTTAGAGGGGCTCAAGAGTTCACTCATCTTTCATACATTTTGCATATGTTTTTAATAGCATTAGTACATTATTTCCTCCTTCCCTTTCTTCCGTACAAATACTCCCATGTATCTCATTTGTTCAGTTCGTGATCTCTTTTTCTTTAATGGTTTATATACATGTAAAGAATATGTATAATTTGCATATATGTATTCTTAAATACATAAATATAGCATGCTGCCAGCATTCCTTAATTGCCTGTAGTTCTTGGTGTAGACCTATTGACATTAGCATGTATGTTCTTGCTTTGGTCATGCTCAGGTAGCCATGTTGGTGAGATTTCATGTTATACATGTTTAGGAGATACAATCTTACAGCAAACTTCCTGTTCCTCAGGCTCTTACAGTCTTTTGTAATGATCCCCAAGCAGTGCAGGGATTGCATAGTGTATGTATCAGCTGGGATCCAGAACTTTGCATTTCAAATAGTTGTTGTTTTCTATAATGATCTCTCAGTTATAAAGAGAATCTTCCTTGGTGAGGTGTGCAAAGATTTTCTTAAGCTATTCCCTTCATTTTCTCTGGTTCTGTGTTTATGACCAATTGCAATTTATACAAATTGCAAATTGTAGAAAATTTGCATGTGTATTGAACACATAGACTTTATTGTCATGATTCCCTAACCAATGTAGCATTAAGTTCTATAACATTTTTATTGAACTAAGCATTGTAAGTATATCAAAATGATTTAGTTATGGGGTGATGTGCATAGGTTCTATGCAAGCATGATATCATTATAAGTAGGATATTTAGCAGACATAGAGTTTTCTTAATCTGCAGGGGATTCTGGACCCAATCTCATGAATATCAAGGGATGGGTTATATTGTTTTACCCCAATATTTAATTATGCAGATTTTTAAAACTAAGAGGTTTTTAAATGATTACTTCTTTGTCTTAAAGCATATCTCCTCTAATATTTACAGAAATGTGAAACACTGAAAGTGAGAATTTAAAACAAAACTAGAAGTCAAATAGTTGGCAAAACACAGAGTGTATTCTGGCAGCAGCAGGTATTTGGAAAGCTAGAGCTTAGCGACCCTCTCTAGAGGGGAAGACAACAGAGTTTAGAAAGGAAGAACTATTCCTACCATAGATAGAAGAGATTCATTGTAAGGAGCTGCAGTTTGTTCTTATCTGGCAGCAAATAGAGAGCCAGAGGAACGCTAATGAGGTTATAATGCTTTAGATTAATCCTATCAGAAGAGGCAAAATGATACAGAAATTTCAACACTATTCACAGTATATTGGAAGTATGAACTGATGAGATGAGAAGAAATGCAAGGAAGTTAAGGAGACAGAAGTTATTGTAGTGGACAAAAATAGGGTGAGGAAAAGATGAAGTGTTATTCATGCCCAAACACCAACAAGGACTAAGGACTAAATGCAGGGGTTGTAAAGAACAAGAGGCACCAGAGAGAGGAGATTTTTGGAATCCTTAATGAAGTTAAATGAGGAAAAAATGGCAGAAAACCAAGACGGTTAGAACAGGAAGTGATTGGTGTAGCCTTCCTGTTTCATCGGTGCCACAAATAAGGACCTCAAAGCCTTGAGTTATGATTCAGTCATGTGTCTATGAAGGAGGAATGTGAGACAGACATTCATAGATAATTCATAAAGTGCTTAATGTTGCTCTTGGGGAAACACTTCATCATTATTTTAAGCATCCACAGGAGGAAGTGATCTTGTCTGGAAGACATGCCTGTTTTGGCCATCCAAAGGTTTTGGTCTGCTTGTTTGTTTTTGTGACATGTTTTAGATTCCACATTAAAATGACAGTGAAACAGAGACAAAACACTTTAGAAAAGCTGGCTCTATCCCTCTGTTTGTTTTCAAATACCCAGAGCTGTAATTTGATAACCCAAAGCCAAGAATTAGAGAGACAAAATTGGAGGTGACATCTGGGTCTGGAATGTTAACTGAGTGATGCGACGCATCTCCCTTCTGGGTGATGTGATGTACTTCCCTTCTGTTCTCTTTGGTTGGATACCTCAGGCTAAGAATGGGCTTATGTAACAGTGAGATGCCTGGAGGACACTCTCCCAGACATCTATGCATGTTACTTTCCACTCCATCATCCCTGATGGTCTGCTGAGATGCAAACTGGAAACCTCACTTGACTTTTTAGAAACAAGAAAACATGACAAGCATAAGAAGTTTTGTGTGAGCGTATGGTTTCATTTATTTTGGGAAGTTGCCTGGGACTGGAATTGCTGGTCCTGTGTTAAGTATATACTTAATTTTAACAAAATGACCATACTGCTTCCCAAGTGACCCTATAACATATCAGCACCAACGAGGGATAAAGGTTCTGGATTATTACATTCATATCATCAACTGGTACTGTCAATATTTTTATATTGAAGCAATTTTGGCGGGTGTTTGGCTTTAATTTGTATTTTCCCAATTACTAAGATGTTGAGTGTTGTTTCACAACTGACTGTCCAGCCCCCACATGTCCCTTCCTAGGGAAGAGTGCAGTCATTCCCTCACTTTTACTGAGCTGCTCGCGATGTCACTGAGCTAGAAGAGCTACTTAGCTCTTAACACAAGTCTTATTTTACAATACAGTTTTAAAGTATTTTATTCCAGCCTGCGGCTTCTAATTTCATTTTCATAAATCCGTCTTCTGAAAATGAGAAATTTATCATTTTTATGAAATTTAATCTTCAGTTACACTTTGTGGATCAGGCTTCTGGTGTCACATTCAATAAGAATTTGCCTAAATAACAAAGTTTTACCCTCTGCTTTGTAAAGTTTTCTAGTTTTGGATCTTATAGTCAGGATTTTGTTCTATTTAGAAATTATTTTCATGTCTGACATGAGCCAAAGTTCTAGGATTGTTAGTCTTTCTGATGAATATTCCATACTCCTCGCAATTGTTGAAATGCTTCTCCTTTCCCATGATTAGCCTTGTCCTTTGTCAAAAATAAATTGATTGTGTGAGAGTTTATTTCTGGACTCAGAAGCCATACTGCCTCACCGGTATTTGTTATGGTACAATTACATTCTGGTTTCTGTAGCTCTATAGTTACTTTTGAATGTATACGTATATTCACCAAATTTCTGTTTATTATTCAATTTTTGGCTCTTCTACACCTTATGGTTTTCCATATAAACCTTTAGGATCAGTTTGACCAATGACTGAAAAACAAAGCAAAACAAAACAAAACAAAACAACACCTTGGACTAATGTCATAGAATGGGATAAAACATACAGATAAATAGTCACATGAAAAATGATGTTTTACAGTTCGCGAACATGGTAAATCCTGGTGTGTGTGTGTGTGTGTGTGTGTGTGTGTGTGTGTGTGTCCTGGGGGTGGGTTGTGGATCCTGGGTATTATTTATTCACTGACAAGCTCTCTCCCGCATCTCTTTCTGCTTTCTTCCTGAAATGTCCATTTCACTTACCCTGGTATGTTTAATATCTTCTCACATGTTTTTGAGGTTATTTTTGTTTAATAAATCTCTCTGTATATTTTCAGTGGATATAATCACTATTGATGTGCCTCTCTGCTCACTACATTTGATCTCATACCAAATGTGCTGTCAAATATAAGCAAGGTCATCACATTGTTTACTGTACCTTTTAATTCTACAGCTACTATCTGATGCCTTTATAGTTTTAAGTACTTGGTTCAATCTCATTATCAAAACTCCCTATTGGTTGAATCACAGCAATGGTATTTTTCTTCAGTTCTTTGTTAAATGTATCATCTGGGTCTACTCAGAGTCATTGCTGTGGCTATAGCTACTTTTTAATTGGATATATTCATTTTTTACATTTCATTTCCCTTTTCCTGGTTTCCTGCACCCCCAAAGGTCCCATATGCCCTTTTCCCTCACCCTGTTACCCCATCCTCTCCTTCCCACTTCCCTGTTCTGTTATTCTCCTACACTGATGCATTGGCCTTTCCAGCACCAGGGTCCACTCCTTCCTTCCTTCTTGGACATCATTTGGTATGTGGATTGTATCTTTGGTGTTCCAAGTTGTTACATGTTTCTGATTCCTTGGATGTTCAAGTAATTGTTCTCCTTGAAAATGGAAACTTTGGAAAATATATTGTGGTAATTCTGAATTCTGGTTTATATTTCTGATGATGCTGTGGTTCTTACTTAAGTGACTTTCATACATTTAAACTGTTCCATATTTCTTAAGCTATTGCTTACAGCTACTGGTGTGGTCTGCATAGCTTAGTGATACATTTGGGAAGATTTTCTCAAATGCCTCCATCCAGTAATGCTTCTTTCCACAGCTGACTGGCATTGTAGGGGTTAAGACGCACAGTGTTGATTTCTAGTACTCTCAGCTCTGACTTTGACATTAGCTTCCTGACAGGCCCCCAGGTATCTCTCCTGCAGGTCAGGCCTGTGTAAAACACTCATGCAGTCATTTTATGGATGCCTCTCTTCTAATACAGACCCAGATAATTTTTTGAATGGGAATCATTCCTATAGGATCCTATATTTAAACACCTAGTCGCTGTTCCTGGCACTGTGTGTAGAGATCACAGACCCGTTAGAAGGTACCACCATGTTGAAAGAAGTATGTCACTGGAGAGAATTAAGGGCTTGGTATAAGCAAGCCCTGTGCTCTCTCTCTGCTTTCTTTGTGTGTATGACACAGTGATGCTCCAGCTTCTCTCCCCTGCCTCTATGAAGTACCTTTCCAGCCATGAATGGGCACTATTGTCTGGAACTATAATCCCAAGTAAGCCTTTTCTCCTATAAGTTTCATTTGCTATTTAATCACAGCAACAGGAACGTGACTAATATACTCGCTTTAATTCATGTCTGTTGCACTACTTGTCAACTGCACCTGCAGCCTGGGGCTCGCATGACCACTGAACCTCTGGGAAAGCTTAAAGTCTTCTTTTGCTTTCTAATGGATTCACTACTACCAGTCAAAAGCAACAGTATTTATTCATTTCCCAAGTGAGACGCCAGTGCTACTGACTCCATACTCAATTTTAGGTGGAAAAACAACTCAGTCAGTTCTAAGGAGGGGGGAGGGATGAGGGATGAGAAGGGCTCTATGTAGAAAACCACAGACTTCCACTGGCCACATCTGAAGCTCTACAAAGGTATCTTTCATAAAGATATATCAATCTGTCAGTTTGTACTTTAAAAACATACCATTTGATTATCTTTTGACATCGGCTGGGGTGGAAGTTATATTGCTTATATGATAAAAATATCATACTAGTTTCAGGACTATCAGAAGAGTCTAAAGAAAAGCTGTTCCTGGTTTACATTGTCCTGGCCACAGAGCCACCTGCACCGTTATAGTCTTTGCTGGTGCTTGTCCTGTCCTCACTGCTTCACCATGCCATGAAACATGACACACCTGTTTTGTCTTTAGTTTCCTCCCCATGTCAAGAAAGAAAATTCTAATCCACAGACCATGCTGTATTTCACTAATGTCATGGCGTCAGTCATGTCAGAGATCTCTAGCTGTGGCTGAGATGAGTACTGGATACAAAGTACAAAATTTAAGGACTATATATCTTTATGAAATAGTAGAAGTCCCATAAGAGAAAATTTGATAAGACCCGGTAGTCAGTAAATCCTGCTTAGAGCTTGTTTCTCAAATCATGTACTCATCACTGGATAAAAACATCTCAATGTTGAGCTAGTCATTATATGACAGGCAGATTTCTGTCTAGGAGATAAAAACCTGGTAGCATGGGTTTTCCTGGTTTCATGTGGATGGTTAACATCCCTTCAATCACTATTGCTGGAAGAAATGTTTAGATTTCTCAAAGCTAAGTTCTATTTCATACAAACTACTCTTCATGTCGTCAATTAACCATCATGCGATTGTGTATCCTACATCTTGCTCTCTGGCCGGAAGTCCAGTCATAGAGGAAGATGGACATTTTATTGAGTCATTCCCTCCCAGAGCTGTATGTAAATGAAATAAAATTTAAAAAGACAGCTGGTAAAACCAGCCTTGTGAATAGAAATGCAGAAAACACAGAAGAGGAAATCAGTTCCTGACATCCTAAAAATAACCAAAAGAAGGAAAGAAACTACAAAATTGTGGACGTTTGGCTGTTCTTTTCATCAAATTTGACAGGCATCTTGTCTGCGGGGGAGGCTTGTCACTGGGGCATGCTCAGTCTTAGGAGTGAGGGAGGCAGCTGAGTGTTGCTCACTGTCTGACTGATAGTCTACATGCTACCCAGAGTGTTTGACATGAAGGCACCACTTACTGTGAGAAACCAAGCACTAAAGCCAAGTTAAAGAAGTCTCAAATTCCCTAGTCTCAGACTCCTACTTCTTCAGCTCCAGAGAAAGAGCAAATAGAAGTGTGCAGAGCTTAGTACCTCTCCCTTAAAGTCCTACAGGTTAGCAACCATAGCATTGTAAAAGTAAAGGCCTCAGGAAAAATATCTTGCCTGAATTGTATTGTAAGCTGAGCCACGATTGATGGTTACAGTCACCATTTTCTGTGGAGGGCAGTCTTCTAGACAGTAAGGGACAGAAGCCAGTTACCAGCACTCATTTTTAAGGAAAGACTCATGGTTAAAGGACACTCTGGTACTGACTGACATAGTAGAAACTGTCCGGGCATCACAGACCTTGTAAATGGCATGGTTACTTCTGCACTTGTTATCATCATAGCTTTTGTTTTCCCTGGGTCAACTATTTCTTCCTACATGGTGCTCTTTCTTACTCACTCTGGGTGAAGAGCCCACCTGTCCTTTGTGATTTCAACCTTGGGGTGACCCATGGACTTAATCCTTAGCCTCTTTCCACTCTTGGGCATGAGGTTGATTTAATGCACTCGCTGAAGTACCAGTCTTTCCTGGGTGGATCACTTTCTGGCAGGTTCTGTATCCTGGGTCCACCATGATAAATACCTTAAGTAAGTCTAGAGCACTTTTGTAGTTATCCACTTTATATCCCCCTCCTGTCACTGGCCTTATCTGTTTTGTGGAGATATAGGCTATTCTATAACTAAAAAACATAAAAGAGATAGAACTTAGATTTTCTTTCACTTTGAAGTTAATGAATTTTTTCCTGTCCAATTTTTTACAGAATAAATGATTTTTCACAAAAAAGAAAGAAAAGAAAAGAAAAAGAAAAAGAAAAAACAAGATAACAGCCAATGTTATCAAAAAGGGCTACCTAATTTGACTATTTTTAAGGCTTTGCTCCTTGGAAACTCCTTTCCTGGTGGAGATGTCTACTGCACAGAAGGTGACCATGGCTTTGGATAGTTGCAAAAGTCTCAGAATGGGCACAGTGATGAAGACACTAAGCCATTGTTCCCAGATTTTATTGAGAAAACTCTTATCAATGGAACTAACACTAATGTCCTTTTAATGTTGTTTAGAACCTCACTTTTGATTAACTTCCCAGTGCCACATGGAAGTTTAACCTCTAAGTCTGGCTAACTCAAAGCCAAACATTTCTGTGTGACTACTGGGTCAGCCCTTTAACACATCTGTTCTCTACAGGTTCATGGTGGAGGATAGTTTGGTATCGGGGTAAATATAGATATTCATCTAGCAATCTGAAGCTGCAGGACATCACAATAATATCTTGCAACTCTTTGAGCTCAGGATGTACAAAGAAATTTGTTCTGAGGTTTACACAACAATAAATGCACGTGTGTGTGTGTGTGTGTGTGTGTGTGTGTGTGTGTGTGTAGCTTGCTTATGCAATTTGTGAGAGTCAGTCCTTTTCGTTTACCTAGGAGTCTGGGGGTTGGGACTCAGCCCAGTTCTCATAAATGGCTGACGCCCTTTTTGATAGGCAATGTGATCTTTTTGTATCACCTATTACCTGTAGAACAGGGAATCTGTTTTGGTGGGTGGTACAGGAATTAGAATACCATACATGGGCCTCTGCTGCTCATTCTGGGCAAACAGCTCCTCATGTAGGTGTTGTTCTTCTGCTAATGGCATTGGATATGTGCTAGGTGCAGGTACAGACCAGTGTTTCTGATCTAAGCGTGATCATAGTCACACTTGGTTGGGGCCATTCCATGGGCTCCCTGGATTTTATTGCTCTGCTAAACCACTTGCTTTTCCCTGGTCCTGATCTAAAAATACACCTGGGATAAGATATCTCTTAAGGCCAGAGAGTTGAGTCTATGATTTTCAGGCCCTTCTATGTCAATTACCTCCTCCCTACATGTCACATTCTCACTTTTATGTCATTTTGTTTTGTGGCCCACTGAGCTTAATGAAGTCTGTCTGTGTGACCACAGGTTTCAAGCTGTCTTTTGAAGTCTGCCTTTATGACCAAAGACAATGATCACTTGTCCATTAGAATCTTAGAATCTGTGAGTAGCTAATAGTTCAACAAGGAGGCTATGGCCCTGTGAGGTCTTCCCTGACTCTTGAAAGACTGATGACAGGCTTAGTTTTGTTCAGGTCTTGGGAAGGCAACCTCAGCTGATGTCAGATAATGTTTGTGTCATGCACAAAATATATCATGTCTTGACCTCCTGTCTTCTGGCTCAGATAGTCTTCTGGTTTCCCTTGGCGTGGTGCTCTCTGAGCCTTAGAGGTGATGGAATAAATGTCTAGTTTAGGGCTAAAGGCTCAATCATCACTGTTTTTGCTCAGAACTTAGAGCAGCATGAGTCTCTGCTTTCACCATTGTTCATTGCAAAGAGAAGCTTATCTAGTTAATGCTGAGAGGAACATTTGTCTATGAGTATAAACATAAATATTTAGAAGGCAGTTTAGGGACATGCTAATTTACCAACATATAAGTAGTAAACTCATCCATAGATCCTAAACTTTCCTTAGCCATGGGTTTCTGACTGAGTTTGTAGTCAGAATTTCCTCCTGTGGAACAGACTATAAATGTAACTGGTGGTTACGTTCACAACAATCATGTCACTCTTGTTCAAGTGGGTATACCTTGTCTTACAGACTGACATTGAAGTTTGTAAGATTAATAGCTGGTTATGACTATTGATACTTTTTATTCCCCAGTAACTGACATTGTAACTTCTAGCACCATGAGAGCTAGCCAGCAGGAAGGCAGCCTCCAGCACAATTCCAGGTTAATTTCTCTGGGTCTTACAATCACAAAAGATATGTTGTCTTTAGCATTAATGTCTTATCATTTAGTTCTAATGGGCAACCAAGAATGTAAAGTCCTGCGTTGTATTTTGGAAATTTTGGGCTTCCAGAAGTTTCAGAAAAGTGCCAACATACAAGATTACGCTACCAAAAAAAAAAAAAATAAAAATCAGTAGCCTTTTTCTTTTCCAAATGCAAACCCACTAAGAAAGAATGAACAGAAACAAAGGCATGGCACTCACAAGAGCCCCAAGAAGTATATCAGGATGAATCTAACTAAGGAGGTGAAGGATTTCTTCAGTGAACACTTTAAAACTCAGGCGGTCCTGCTTGGGTAGCTTGTGCTTTACACACCAAGCCAGGCTTGCCAACAGCTCTTCTTTCTGTAGAAAAAGATCTGACAATTCTTAGGCATTAACTGTAGACAACAAGCTTCATAATTGCTTTACCATTTCTTCTCCCCCACTTTTTTTTTGTAGGTGGGGGCAGTGTCTTACATAGTGTAGGCTGCTGGAATTGTCTGTGTGGTTTAGCCTAACCTTGAACTCTTGACCGACTTGACTTCTCCTTTTGAGTGCAGAGCTTACACGTATGCACTATCACACACATGCTTTATATTTTAGCTCCTGTCGCCATTGTTTTATTGAGGAATTTCTTTTTTTCCATTCTATTTGATCCAGGTTTTATTCTTATTTTTAGAGGTTGCTTTAGAAATCATCACCTGAATGTCTTTATCTAGAGACTAAATCTGAATCTTAGTCTCCTTCCTACATATTTACCAGACGGTGGCTTTGTTTAAAATCTATTTACCTCATTCACATGCTATTCTTTTTCCAAGATTTAAACTCTGTCTTGAATTTTAAGTCACACAAATGAGATATTGATGTTTTATTGTTTAATGCTATCACTGCTGGCTTGGGTTTACCCCTGCAGTAATATCCTCCTGCCTTCTGCCTCATTACTTCTTGCACATCACACTTTCTCTATAGAATAGTTCTTCTACATAAACATCAACTATTTTATGAGACTATTTAGTGTTGTGTGCCCATAATAAGTCTTCTTAGTCATGCTTTTATATCATATGATCAAACATATTTCACTTAACATACATTTCTAGGTTGATAAATTTTCCCCTTCTTCTCCTTCCTCCTCTTCCTCCTCTCCCTAACCTCTGCACATTGAAAATATTACTCCAAAACAATATGGCTTCCATCTCTCTTATTGAGAGCTAGCACTTAGTGTAAAATACATTTGTTGCCATGAGCCAGGCTTCAGAGACAAATGCATTTTGTCAAGCAGGTTTTGAGTTTTTGAGCCAGAGGCTATGTTTATCTCTATTATAAACCTTGTTGTCAGGAACAAAAGACCACTGGCCACTCAACATTGATTTTGGCAGGCTCATTTCTTGGCATCTTCTTTCTTAGATTTCTTTTTTTATCCTCTCTCTGTGATCTGCTTCCCATGTCTACACTTCACTTACCTTCTGGCATGGGGGAATGTGTTTGGGACCACTGCTCAGTGAGCCATTAAGGCTGTTTTGGTGCAGTGCTGTAGATAGTCCCCTCTGGATTGGACTCAGACTGACTTAACTGGTCTCCTCTGTCTCCATTTCTCCAGGGGCTTTTGTATTCAGGCTCTTTCCCTCCTGCAGTCATACTGGCTAGCTTGTCTTCTCTCCTGATTGCACCCAGGGTGGCCTCCTCCTTTGTTCATTCATCCTACTTCCTACTTTTCTTAACAAAGGCTCTCCAACTCTCCCCATTGCTACTGCTTTGCTTGCTGCAAGTTATTTAACATTGCCTTTTAAAGGATTTTCTTCTTCTGATTATTAACACACCCACATGATCATCATCAAGCATGTCTGGAGACCACATATAAAACAGTTTTTTACTCATCAATGCTTTTTTAACAAAGGCAAACCTATTATTTATTAGTTTTTCTTGATACCTTCTATTTTCCAGATCTTGCTTTAAAGACAATGTAGAACTGTGTCATTTAATCCTCACAATCTTCCCTCAAAGTAGGTCATAATTAAAATTCCCAGTTTTGTCGATGAGGAGGGATGGTAATTGTTTTCTTTTATTCAATACTGTTGGTGGAGTTAACTAGACAATCTTGTTTCAGAGACATAGGGTACTCTATGCAACACAGTGCTTGTCTAAAGTAAAAGCCTTTAGTAGGTCACAGAGAAGCATCTCCTAGTGATGTCCCTCCTGTGCCATTAACATTCTCAAGGCTGTAGGATTGGGAGGGAGTGATGACATTTCAACCACAGAGCCCTGAAGCTGAGCATGCAGTTGTCCATGAGCACCATCAGGCTGAGCAGCTCAGGATGCTGCCATCAGCCCTGGGAGCAGATGGCCATCTCCAGACACGTAGCTGCTTTGCTATTTAAGTCCAATTCAAGAATCATAGGTAAACTTAAATCTGATTTGGGCTAGAAACCTCCCCCTTTAATATAATAAATTTAATAACCTCTGCTAAAATTATTTATGGATTTGGTTTGGATAGCAGAACCTTGTTATCAACACCTTTATGTTCAACATACTTCCTTAACAAAAACATATTTTTTTTCTTTTCTATGGCAAATGCATATTCAATCTGTGTTGAAGGCTTGAGTTGGAACAGCAAATCTCATAACTTTTTATATCACAGATTCCTCTTCTTTGTTTAAAAGACTAGATAGAAGAGAACTAGAAGAAGTAGTGAATGTGATAAAAATGCAGGGCACAGACTCAGACTCTAAGAGCCTCCTGGCACCTACAGACTCTGAGATCAGGTATCCCTGCAGCCAGTGCCTTCATGGTATTTGGATCAATAAACCTGTGAAGCTTGAAAGGTCCATAGAGATAATCAACTCCAACACCTTTACTGTATGGGGGGCAGGGGGCGGGTTGGAGGAGGGAGTGGAGATTCTGAGGAGAGAAGTGATTTGCAGAGTGGCCATAGTTGTTGACATGCACTTTGCAATAAATTGTCAGTGTGTAAGACTAGAGGTCAACAGACCTCAGAGAGAAAAGTCCTCTTTGAGTTATATATAAGAAAAGGCTCTACTTGAGGAAGCAGAATGCCCTTTCCAAAGTGATGGTAGAGGACTTCTCAGGGCAAACGTGAGCATAGCTCAGGAATTTTCCAGGATAGACATCAACTTTTGCACAGCACCATTCTAATTCTGCTGTGGTAAATATAGGCTTCTGATCAGCAACTTGTCAAATCCATTTATTTTTAAATCCCTCTGTACTTAAAAACACATCTGCAGATGAATCTCAGCAGAGCTGCAACACCAGTGAGCTGCTGTTCCCTTCAATGGTGGTGCCAGTGATGGATGGGCAAGACTTACATCTTGGCTGTCTAAATATTGTCACTAAAAATAGAATCACAGTAAAGCAAAGCATCTAGACATTCCATGGGAGTTGAGAGCCCGTTAAATTGTCTGAATAAGGAAAATGTTTCTGATTGAATGTCTCATACAGCTCACATAAAATTCTATACATAACAGAATGTGTTCATTAATGATTACCATAGAGCAAAAAAGCTTTGCACATGTGGGGGAAATGGTGTGCTTGGTAAGCAGTAGCAATGAGGAATAATAGACTATATTGAAAGTGATTTGTAGTAAGGTGCCTTGTTTGTACCAGTACAACATACACATACTTTTGCATGTTTCATCCTCAAGCAGAATGATTGTACTTGTCAAGGATCACCTGGAAGACACCAGGAACATTTAACATGTCTCTAGTATGTTCCTTCATAAACTCTGGAGTTATGTGCCTGTCAGAAGTAGCTTATTAGCGAAACCCATGAATTTTTGCCTCAAAGTTCCATTATTTTCTGCTGCAGTGATGAGTCAGGAGCTTTATATTGCTCTGTGCCCTGCCCTTTGGATATTTACAGTGTTTGAGGAATATCCTCAGCTCAAAAGTGTGTCTCCTTCTCAGCCACATGGTTGTTTTTCTCTTCTGAACTCAGAAGGAGATCCTGCTTTCCTTAGACACAATGGGTAACAGTGAGCAGGAAATTCAAACTATTCTTATGTAATGGGTCATCACTTTAATCTATTAGCTTTATAGTTGGCTAGATATTTGAACTCTGAGGACCTTACACCAACATCAGGACAGTTGCAGACTCTGGTAGATGAGTGGAAACATATTTGCGGCCGTAAGGAATCATGGTACCATTGTGACTGGGTAAGTGGTTTTGTTCACAAAACCTGGACATTAAGTGTATATAGTATATAGTGAACCCCAATCCAAAGTACCACCAATTTCTTTCTTTCTTTCCTTCCTTCTTTCTTTCTTTCTTTCTTTCTTTCTTTCTTCCTTCCTTCCTTCCTTCCTTCCTTTCTTTTTTCTTTCTTTCCTTCCTTCTTTCTTTCCTTCTTTCTTTCTTTCTTTCTTTCTTTCTTCCTTCCTTCCTTCCTTCCTTTCTTTCTTCTTTCTTTCTTTCCTTCCTTCCTTCTTTCCTTCCTTCCTTCCTTCCTTCTTTCTTTCTTTCTTTCTTTCTTTGTTTCTTTCTTTCTTTCTTTCTTCTTCCTTCCTTCTTCCTCCCTCCCTTCCTTTCTCCCTTCCTTCCTTCCTTCCTTCCTTCCTTCCTTCCTTCCTTCCTTCCTTCCTTTCTTTCTTTCTTTCTTTCTTTCTTTCTTTCTTTCTTTCTTTCTTTCCAGGGTTGTAACAGATTCCTGATATTAATAGGCTCCCAGACCTTAGCAGATACCATGATGGAAGTACCATTCAGGCCTTGGGCCCAGCATTTAGGCATTAGGACCTGCCAAAGTGAGAACAGCGGCCTAATCCATTCAAGCCCATAGTTCTGGGAAAGTCCCTAAGTAGAATCACCTTGCCTTTAGTTTTCTGTAGTTCTGCTTCTGGCTAACTATTCTTGCAAACTGGGGTGTGTCAATACACAATATGGATTTTGTACTTACTGTACTTGAATCCTGAACATGCAGTTTAGTCTCCAGGCAGCTAATAATAATTTTTATTTACTTAAACCCAAGTCTGAGTAGTTTTCTCTGGTGGATAGCACACAATGGGGCAAGGCATTGTGTGTGAAGCTAGAGGAACAATTATTTCTGTTGTTCTATTTTAAAGACCTTTTAAAAATATTACACATAAAGTCTTTTTCCTTTATGAATGTCTATATATCATATATGTGCAGTGTCCACAGAGGTGAGAAGAACATGTTGGATCCCTTAGAATGTGAGTTATGGTCATTAAGCCACCATGTGGGTACTAAGAACCAAGCCCAGGTCTAGATGAATGATATTAACCAGCATGTGATGTAAACACAGCTGGCACAAGCATACACATTGACTTGGAAGACAAGGACATGTGTCACATAATGGGCAAACACAACATTATTGTGTAAAGGTGGTTTGAATTGAATTGTTCTTTCACTGAACAAACACAGAAGTCCGAAAGTAAAAAGATAGTCCTCAGTCTGAGTGAAAAGAATTCCATTTCTACTAATAGATTACACACACAAGTCCAGCATATCCACAGGAGACTGTTTGCAAATAATGTATGAGGACCATCAAGGACAGAACCCATGTACACTGACTTTTTTTGAGCATGCTAACAAAGTGATCATGTCTCCATATCACCAGCCCTAGGTTGTGATCTCCTTCACAGCCTCACACAGATATAAAAATTGAATTTCACCCAATCAATAAATATTATTATATTATGTGCACATATATATTTCTGAGTATTAAACACAAGTAGAAGTTTGATAGCAAGAAAGAAAAATGAAAAATGAATATTTTCAAGCTTACATAGAGTTCTTTATGAAGTACTTTCAAAGCTCGATTTAATTTTTTTTCTGCTAGTGAGACTAAATAGACAAAGGGTTCAACTAGGAAACGTCTCTTGAGCACTGATAGTCAGAGCACTTATTCTGAAGTTTAGCAAGAGTGGCATATGATGATGTGTGCTTGGAATTCTCAAAATGGGGAGGCTTAGGCATGAGATGTAGAGGCTCAAGGTCATACTCAACCCAGAGCTACATAATAAACTCAAAGGCACCTGGCCTTCATCTACAAGAGAGACCACATTTCAGAAAGAGAGAGAGGGAGAGAGAGAGACAGAGAGAGAGACAGAGACAGAGACAGAGAAAGACAGAAAGAGACAGAGACAGAGACACACAGAGAGACAGTGTGACAGACAGACAGACAGGCAGGCAGGCACCAGGCAGGATGAAAGACAGACTAGGGAGAAAATGCTGTAATATTGTGAGTCACTGTTAAATTTGCCTAACAAGTTATTCAAATTATTGTGAATCAGTTATTACACATTATTGTGTGTATATATATATATATATATATATATATATATATATATATCTTGTTTAGTAAGTAAAGGTGTGTGTGTGTGTGTGTGTGTGTGTGTGTGTGTGTGCGCGTGCTTTTGGGACATGGTTCTCAGTAATTAGCTAGGTTGACTGAGTGGCTGGCCAGCAAGTCCCAGAGCTTCTCCAGCTGGGGAGAGTATTGTGTCTTCAGTGCTGGGATTACAAGTGTGTATGTCCACAGGGGAAAATAGACTCCAGAAACTCATTTCCAAATGTCAATGGAGTCCCAAGAGAGCAAATCACTTAAACCAGTATCCAGCACCTTTGGAAATTAGAACACAAAAAGTAAGTAATGTCAAATTAATTATTTGCTATTTTTGTCTGTTATAGTCACAACTACTCTAAAGAAAGTTGTATTCTGAATTATCTTTAAGTTGGCTTCTATGTAGAGTTGTTCTTACTCTGTGACAATGTCTCTTTGATATACTGGTAGTCTAAGACAAACCTCATATATTAACTTGTTTGAAAAAAACTCTACAGACCAAATAGACTTAGATATTTTCTTCCTTTCTGCAATATATTTCTGTCTCATTATTGACTGGAAATAAAGAATTTATTGGGCTTGGGAAACAAACACTACTTAAGAAAAGAGTACCATGCATACACACAAAAAACAAATTTTAGCTTACAATTTAAAGTATTGAAAATAGAATTAAACACTCAAAATTAGCTCAGCAGATACAATTTCCTGAAAAAGCTAGGTCTTTCCTTTCAGTAAACCAGGCTAAGGGAAGACCACTATGGATGAAGAGTCAGAAAACTCTGGGATTTCTACAGAAAGTCCCATGCCGGAGTGAGACTCCCACAGCCATCCCTTTTTTATTTTGTCAAGAAGAAAATAATGAAAGTGAGACCAAGCTTTGACTTTAGAGGGTGAAATGTGAACCTCTCTTGGAAAAGGTAGTGAAAATAAGAAAGTTTCTAAAATAAAGGGGGCAATCAGATAATTTGATAAGTGGGATTTTTATCAATACTTGTTTTTTTCTACAAATATTTTCATATCCACAAGGGGACAATCATTCATTGCTGGTCAGAGTACAGACATGGCACTACAGAAATGGTCCATTCCAGGAGCCAAAATCAGACTATTGCATCCAGTGATAGTATTCAAAATACATTGAGAACTGAAGAAGCTGCATTGTCTATATACATATGCACACACACACACACACACACACACATACACACACATAATATATATTATATGTAATCTATAAACATTGGTATACTTATTCTTTTTATTATTTTATATTTCTCTCTATATGTATATATATTTTTATGTATTCATCCTTTATAGCCCATTGCCATTTTGAAGTATCATCTCTTATCTGTAATCTATAAACATTGTTATACTTATTCTTTTTATATTATATTTCTATATATGTATATATAATTATGTATTCATCCTTTATAGCCCATTGCCATTTTGAAGTATCATCTCCCAATACTTAGAAACATATTTTAGACAGAAAGCCCACACCTGGAAGAATCCCATATGGGATCCCGTATGGTGGGGGGGAACTGGGAAAGGGGAAAGTCTTTGGAATATAAATATAGAATATAGAAAATAAAAACTAAAAAAAAAATCCAAAAAACAAATTACCTTCCCAGCAACATATAGCTACCACACTCTAAGAACTAAAGGACAACATAAACAAAGGAACAAAACACCCATCTAACAAAAACATGACCAGATCTCAGCACCTAGAATTACAACCTTTCCCAACCTAGGTACCTAGATGCTAGCATAAAAACACTAGCATAAGATCAGTAACACCAAGGCACTATGGCTCTACTACAGTAGGCCGTGAGATACACAAAATTGCTGAAGTACAGACAAGAACCTAAAAACAGTCTTTGCATGTCATAGAACTCTGTTAAGATGAAAAGAATGACTACCGCAAAGAAATTATAATAAACACAAAGCAGCAGTGGAAGGAAATGAAAAAAAAAAACAGTTCAATGCCTGAAAATGGAAAGAGAATCAAAGAAAATTCAAACCAAGAGAAAAATCTGAAAATGAAAAACTTAAGAACTTGAACAGTCATCTTAGAGGCAAGCCTCACCAAGAGAATATAATAGATGGGAGAAAGAATCTGAGGCACTGAAGACACAATAGAAGACCTGACATAAAACACCCAGGAAATCTTGGTTACTATGAAGTGATCAATAGAGGAAGTATAAGAAACTCAAGTCAAAGGTATATTTTCAGCAAAATCATAGAAGAAAAAATTTCCAGTCTAAAGAAAGTGATGCCTATAATGGTTTAAGAAACATGAAGAACATAGATTGAACCAGAGTTCCAATGCAGAAAATAAGACATTCCATGATAAAACCAAACTAAGTTGTATCTATTAAAAATCCAGTCCTCTAGGAGGCACTAGAAGAACTTCAACCTGAAGAGTTTAACTACCCTTAAGAAAACATAAATAATAAATATTCCCACACCAGAAAAATCAAAAGAAAGGGAAAACATACACCACAACAACAAAATAACAGGAATCAGCAATCATTGATCATCATAACTCTCACTATCAATGATCTCAATTTCCAATAAAAAGACACAGACTAACAAAATGGATTTGAAAACAGGATCCATTACTCTGCTGGATGCAAGAAACATACCTCAACACCAAGGAAAGATATCCCCTCAGGATAAAAGGATGGAAAAAGATATTCCAAGCAAGAAGCACAATGTTATAGCCATTTTAATGTCTGACCAGACTTTCTAGAATTGAATGAAATACATGAGATACAATGAAGGCAATTCTGAGTCAAGTTCATAACACTAAGTAGCTAATTAAAAAAATCAGGGATTTTATGCTAGTAACATAAACTAATTAGAACTAATCAGAAGAGATAGGAAAGGTCACTAACACACTTATCAAAGGAAAAATTCAATAAAACATTTCATTTCTTAACATCTCTATCCCAAACACAAAGGAGTCCAGGCTCATGAAGAAATAAAACAAAACACTACTATAGCTTAAATTACACATAGATTCTCATACATGATAGTGGCAGGAGTCTTCAATATGTGATTCTTGTCAATATACAGGTCGACCAGAAAAAGAATAAACAGAAAAATGCTGGATAAATGGGATGGATCTATTATTTAGTAGACATTTCACCCAAACACAGGAAATACACTTTTTTTACAGAAGCTCAAGGAATATCTGTAAAATTGGTCATATACTCAGACACAAAGCAAATCTTAACAGATAAAAGAAAATTGAAATAACATCCAGACTCCCATCTTTCTACCACAGATTAAAGCTGCATATTAACACAATAAAATGCATACAAACCAATGGAAATGGAGCAACTCACTACTGAATGAAAAATGAGTCAATGCAATAATTAAAAAAGAAATTAAAGATTTTCTAGAATTGAATGAAACAGAATATAAAACATCCAAACTTATGAGACACAATGAAGGCAATTCTGAGTCAAGTTTATAACAATAGGTGACTACATAAAAAAATTGGAGAGATTTTGAAAGCTCTATTATGAAATGAAGAAATCACACCCAAAAGGAGCAGATGGAAAGATATAGTCAAACTCAGGACTGAAATTAATAAAATTGAACGTAATAAACACAGAAACAAAAACAACAAAATGAATCAGTGGAAAAGTTGGTTCTTTGAGGAAGTCAACATGATTGACAAATTCTTAGTCAAATTAACTCAAAGGTAGAAAAAGGAAATTCACGTCGACAAATTAGAGAAGGACATACTTTAAAACCTTGCAACTCCTACTCAAATTGCTGGGATTACATACCAGTGCCCTGAGCTTTCTAGAATCATGTTTTAGCCAAAAGGGAAGAAAGTGAAAAACCTTAAGAAAGCTGTTTTACAACCTGAGATCATATCTTACACCAATTAGAATGGTTTAGATAAAAAACTCAAACAACTACACATTCTGTCAAGGGGGTGGAGAAAGGGGAACCCTCCTCCATTGCTGGTGGAAGTACAAACTTGTTATGAGAATAAGGTCCAAGAAAATGATTTGAAATCTGCAGCTGCTGGGGGTGTGGATATGGCATGTGGGGTGGGGGTGGGAATCTCTAGGAAGTCCCAGAGACCTGGGATGGGGCAGGCTCCAAGGGGTCAATGCAGGTGATGATGCCTGACACTGGGGACACAGAATCTGAAGAGGCCACCTCCTGTAGCCAGGCAGAACTTCCAATGGAGGGACAAAGACACCAACTCACCCACAAAATTTTTGACCCAAAACTTCCTGTCTAAAATAAATTCATGGACAAAAATGGAGCAGAGACTGATGGAATGGCCAACCAATAACTGGCCCGACTTGAGATCCATCCCATGGGCAAGCAACTATTAAAGATACTCTGTTATGCTTATAGTCAGCATAACTGTCCTCTGAGAGGCTTTACACAGCAGCGGACTGAAACGGATGGAGATACCCACAGCATTGGATGGAGGTTTGGGACCATTATGGAAGAGTTGGGGGAAGGATTGAAGGCCCTGGCAGAGATAGAAACCCCACAGAAAGACCAACATTGTCAACTAACCTGGACCACTGGGAGCTCTTAGAGACTGAGCCACTAACCAAAGAGCATACACAAGATGGGCTGAGGTGCCCAGCACATATGTAACAAAAGGCTGCCTTGTCCTGGGTCAGTGGGAGAGGATGTGCCTAGTGCTGCAGAGACTTGATACACCAGGCTTGGGGAATACCCAGGAGGTCCACACCCTCCCAGAGGTGAAGGGGACCAGGGTAGGGGAGGAACACTGTTATGGGGACTGGCATTGTTTGCGATGTAAACAAACAAACAAGCAAACAAATGAATAAAAATGACATCATGATGCTTTCAGGTAAATAGATGGAACTAAAAAAAAAATCATTCTGCAGGAGGTAACCTAGACACGGAAAGACAAATATGGTATATAGTTACTCCTAAGTGGAAATTAGCTGTTAAGTTGATGATAAATAAGAAAGTTACAAGGTTAGAACCACAGAGGTTAGAGATAGAATGAAGGATTAGGGTGACATATAGACCTTCTTACAAAAGGGGAGTAGAATAAATAGTTATGGCTACATGGGGATGGGATGTGGGGCTGGAAAGTGAGGATCAAGCAGGGATGGGAAAGGAAGAGGGAGATGAAGAAGGGAATGTGAGGAGAAACATCTAAAGTTAACACATCGTTTGAGTGGTAGTATGGAATCCCAATACAGTGGAAGCTTCTTAAAATATATACACGTAGGAAGGGGATCTAAATGAAATCTTCAAATAACAGCCAGAATCCCAACTGAACATCTCTTCTCCAAATGAAGCTTCTAGGAGTGGGTTACATATAATTGATTTGTTGTCTGAAGGGGTGCCACGGGAATTCCCAAACAGCCCAGGCTGCTGCTAAGACGATAGACAGCTCTCCACAAACTGACGAACTTTAGCCTCATTGCTGGAGACACCATCTACACAAGACATGGAGAAGTCTAGCTGGTGCCTACATAGAACCTTCACTCTTTCTTGTTAGCACCTTTGGTATAGGAAGACACTTTACAAGCTACCAAAGGAGAAACATAGACACCCATCCAGCTATAAATCATTTGATATGCAATGGTGTCCTGCCTGAAAGATATGCTCATGCAATGGTGGCACAAAGCTTATGGGAGTAATCAGCTAATATCGTATTTGCCTTTAGGCCCACTCACATGATAAAGCACATAACCCAATACTGCTTGGGTAGCCAAGAATCTGAGACTAGATAGCCCAGGGACAAAGGGTAAAACCAAATACTACTGTTTAACTAAAGGAGCATAGCAGTAAAATTACTCCTAATGACATTCTTCTAATAGATTGGTGTCTTGCTCAGCCATCATGAGAGAAGTTTCCTCATGTAGCAGATGGGAACAAATACAGAGACCCACAGCTAGACAATATGAAAGAATGAGAGATCTTGCAACACCCAGTGCTAAACAAGGTCTCCGATGTCTCCATCAAATCCCTCCCTTCAGGGCTCAGCGAATTCTGTGGAAAATGAGGTGGAAACAGTGTACAGGGTGGGGGTGGGGATTCTGGAGCTTAAAGGAGAAGTGGACACCCCTAACCCAGAACCTATCATCGGCTGATAGCCACTTGCAAGTGAAAATTTCTTTTTTGCAAGGCAGTCTCACTGGGGAAACAAAATAGTCTTAAGGGTCAGCAGATGCCCCAGGGTAGCTGGTCAACAGAAAACAAACTCCACAGCATCTTTGGAGTGTCTTTATCTTATAATGTCATAGCAGAACTTCTTTTTACTTTCTTTTTTCAATTGTAAAATATTCTTCTTTTTGCACCCTCTATTCTCTCTCCCTCCCCCCTTCTCCTTCTCTCTCCCTACAGGTCCCTTGTGTACACTTTGTGGCTTCCAGTTTGGGGTTTTCATCGGATGCTGGAGTGTATGAACAAATGAATCTTTGTGTCTGTATCTGTTTCTTGTGTCTTTCGAGGTGGGTTCTTTTCCATCTGTTTGCTTTTTCCTATTCTAGTGTGTTTGTTTTTGTGTTATTATTCTTTTTTATGTTCCCTCAGGAGCCTGTTTTCTTTCTCATGAGAAACAGGAAGCTGGTAGAGCTGGACAGGAAGGGAAGTGGGAGGCACTGGGAAGCGCTGAGGGAGGGGAAACTGCAATCAGGATATATTATATTAAAATTCCATTTTCCACAGAAGAAAAAAGATTTGAAAAATTAATAATAATTTATTACCTTTCTTTTTTTTATACCTCTCAATTTTTTATGCTCCTTGGGAAGGATATCTGTATCTATCCATAATAAAGATATTAGAAACAAAACAACAACAAAAAAGAAATTGTCAAAGAGTTGAATTTTTAAATGGTAATTCTAGTAAAACATGTACATAACCCAAGCACACAAAATATTTCACTGTTTTAAATGATAACACATTCCCAAATTAAAACAAAAACTTTATATTAAAAGAAAAATACAGCTTCAATTCTGCCAAGTTCTGTGTGTCAAGGCAATTGATCTGTAGCTGTAGTCACTGCTATCAATAACTACTGGCATTTAAATGCATTTTGAATTTTGATGTTGATCGAGTTTTAATCAACAAAGAGACTGGAATTTGCAGTCTCTCTAGGTGCAGACCAATATTTGAAGGAATAAAGAATTTCTGCCCAGTGGAATCACCAAGCAGCTCCTCTCTGTGTGAAGCTAGGCCCTTGATGGCTTTTCTCTCCTCTGGAACCATTTTGTTATCTCATGGAATAGAATGGACTTTTTGCGTGCATGTTCTAATTATTTCTCTACTTAATCAATGTCCAGGCATTTCCATGCCATCCAAATTATTAATCGAATTCTTTTAAAATATATTTAATTAAGGTTTTTACTCTAAGATATTATGGTTAACATGCAGTTGTAAGAAATTACACAGAGTAATCTATAAACTATGTTTTCAGTCCTTCCCACCCCTACACTCAGATTCTTGGCTGAATCAGATTGAACCATGTCCAGACACTCCAAAATTCAAATGCTGGTCTTCATGCCCAGATAATTCAAAATGTTATGGTGTCTGAGGGCAGAGTCTTTTTTTAATTAATTAATTTATTTATTTATTTTACACTCCATATTTTATCCCCTCCCTGTCCACCCTCCGACTGTTCCATATTCCATACCTCCTCCCCATCCCCACCCCACATGATGAGGACAGGGTCTTTAAGGAGGTGATTTAACTGAAATCTTGTCCCTCCTGTGCTTGCTGCATTGTAGCTCTTGTAGACCAAACCATGTTTGGAATAGGGAGAAGAGCTAAGATGAGAAGAGAGGCCTTACCAGCAACCAACTCTCACACATCTTACCAGCAATTAGACCTCACATATCCAGGTCCTGCTGTGAGAAACGCATCTCTGCTAAGTCTGAACTTTGTGAACTGTCACTGCTGCCTCTGTTACAGAAAAATTATAATGTCGTTGCATAGACCCAGGCCTGACTGCTGGCACAGCTGGGTAGAGTGTTTCCCCAGTCACAAGAGCTCCTCCGGCTCTTCCTCAACAGCTTATCCAACTCTACTTGCCTCTCCTCAACTGTATCCTGTGAGAACAATCATTTTCCTTTCTTCTTCCCCCTCCTTTCCCGTCTCCTCCCCTCCCTTTCTTCTTGGTTTTCTTTACCATTTCCTTCACCAGTGCTGGGGACTGAGTCTAAAACCCGATACATACTTGTAAGCCGTTCTACCCCTCAGCAATGTGTTTAACCATACAATCTTTTCATTTGAAAATTTGTCCACAAGTGATGTGGTTTTGTCCGCTTCTTTGTTCATTTTTACTCATCCCATGTTTCTAGTTTAAGAACATTTAGTACAAGACTGCTATGAATATTGGTATATCATGCTTTGCGTGAAGGTGATTTCAGTTTTTGAAGCATGCATTCAAGAATGCAGTGGCTGCATGGTGCAATACAGGGATGCAGAATTTTATGAACTTGCTAAACTGTTGTCTGGACACAGTACTCTTTGTGTCTGCATGAGGGAGTCTGTTTCTTTGCATTCTCATAGGCATTTGTCATTATCACTATTTCTCATTTTATCCCTTCAGAGACATGTGCAGTGAACTTGAGATAGATAAAATGCCAGCATAGAGTAGGGACCTGGGTCTGAATGTCCACTCCAAGCTAAGAAGCTGTTTGCAATTGACGGTTGCCTAGAAGGGGCCAATCAGTTTTCTTCAGTGGAGTGACGCTGGTTTTATCAACCACACTCTTGGGCAGGCTTCATGTTTAGGAGGAGCCTGTCAACACAAGTTGAACTCTATTACTTTTTTTAAGGGGGGGGGAAACGAACATGAAGTTGGGTGGTTAAGGATGTGAAAGAGGACCTAGGAGGAGCTGAGGGGAAAATATGATAAAAAATATACTGAATAAAATTCTTAAACTGTAAATAAAGAAGCATTTTTAAAAAAGGTGTCACCATGTAGGTTAAAGTTATGTGTTTGTGATGGCTAATGACATGCAACATATTTTCACATGCTCATTGCATGTGTATATTTTGAACTTTCATTCTTTATTAATTCCAAATTGTATTTTCATAACTGTCCATTGTGTATTTATTATTATTGTCTTACAACAGTATATGAATTAAAAGAAAAATCCCAGGATGTAGCAATGGGATATGGACATTTTTTTCTTCTTTTTTCTCCTTTAATCTGTTTTTACAGTACAGTTTTTATCCCCCTCATGGTCTGCCCTATGACTGTTCCTCATCTTAAACCTCCTCCCCTGTCTCCAAGAGGATGTCCCAATCCTCTACACCCCACCAGACTTCCCTACTCCATGAGGCCTCAAGTCTCTGGAGGGTTAGGTGCGTCTTCTCTTACTGGGGCCAGACCAGGCAGTTCTCTGCTGTATATATGTCAGGGGCCTCGTATCAGCTGGTGTATGCTACCTTGTTGGTGGCTCAGTGTCTGAGAGATCTCAGCGGTCCAGGTTAGTGAGCCTGCTGGTCTTCCTATGGGGTCACCCTCCTCCTCATCTTCTTCCAGTTTTCCCCTAATTTCACTACATGGGTCCTTAGCTTCTGTCCATTGGTTGGGTGTAAGTATCTGCATCTGACTCAGCTGCTTGTTGGGCCTCTCAGAGGGCAGCCATGCTAGGCTCCTGTCTGAAAGTACATCCTACCATCAGTAATAGTGTCAGGTCTTGGAGCATCCCCTTAAGTTTGATCCAGTTTTGGGCCTGTCCCTGGACCTCCTTTCCCTCAGACTCTTCTCCGTTTCTGTGCTTGCAGTTCTTTTAGATAGGAACAATTCTGGGTCAGGGTTTTTGACTATGGGATGGCAACCCCATCCCTCCACTTGATGCCCTGCTTTTCTATTGGAGGTGGACTCTACAAGTTCCCTCATTTCATCTAAGGTCCCTTCCTTGGGGTCCTGAGAGTCTCTCATCTCCCAGGTCTCTGTAGAATCTCTGGGTCCCCCTCTATAGGGTCCCTCCAACTCCTACCTCCTGAGGTTACCTGTTTCCATTCATTCTGCTGGTTCTTGGGACTCCACTCCTGTTTCCTGCACCTCTCCATACCTCATCATGTTCTCCATTCCCCTCCCTGTCCTCTCTCTCACCCAGCTCCCCCTTCCCTCTGTTTCTCACGATTGTTTTCTTTTCCCTCCCAAGTGGAAAGGACATGCATGGTATATACTCACTAATAAGTGGACAATAGACAAAAAAGTACAGAACATCCAGGATACAATCCTCAGAACTCAACAAGGTTAACAAGCATGCGTATATTCTCTTTCATGATGATGCATCTTTTACAGACTTTCCTCATAGTGTCCATGGATTGGTTTTTGGTGTTTTATTTTGAGAGTTCTTTGTGTTTTCTAGCTACTGGTCTTTGTAGGATTTGTGATTTATGAATCTACCAATGAATTATTTACTTTTTACCTCTTTAATAGAGTCTCCTGAAGAGGTAAAAATTTTAATTTTGACATAGTTCAATTTATAATGTTTCCTTTTATTGCCTTTTGTATTTGGAATAGTCTAATAACCTCAAGCTAACTCTGACACAAATGTTTTTTTCATGAATACCTTCTAAATGCTTTGGGGATTCAAGCTGTGCATTGAAGTCTGTGACCCACCTGGAGTTAAATTTTGGCAAGATTTTTGGGAAAAGAACTCTGATTGTAGGTGCAGGTTTTGTTTTGTTTTCTGCCTGTGGATGGCCAGTTGTTCCAACAACATCTGTTGAAAAGATTATCTTTACTTATTGATTGTCTCTCCTATTTTTTGTATAAAGAAAATCATTTAGGTTCAATTTTGTGTAAAGTCCATGCTAACTCCATCTCTCTCTCTTTATGTCTCTAAGTCCACGCAGTCCGCATTACCACCACTGTGCCTTTCAGTTGGACAGTCTAAACCCTCCTTGTTTCTTCTTATCATTACAAATTGATGTACTCTCATTTCTTTCTAAATAAATGTTGAAACACTGTTATCCATATCTAGAAAGAGCATGAATGTTTTTGGGTGGGGGGAATTTTATTCATCATTATATTAAGTAGAATTGATATTTTTATCATTTTGATTTTTAAATTAGCAAACATGGCATATCCCTATTTATTTGCATTCTCTTTGATTCATCTACTTATATTTATAATTGTTAATATAGATGAAGCCATAATTGCATGCTTTGTTTGATTTACACTGATATGGAGGGTTTGAAGTCCCATGTCATCATAAGTCTCTACTGACAATGGGAAGATTTGGACAAAGTGACTCTTTAACACCTGAAAGCTGAGGTGAAACCTCTGGCCTCTTTTCAAACTCCAGCCCGATGGTATTTGGGACATTGCATCACAACTTGGCCTGTTTGGCATCCTGGACCAAGGTTTTTATTTGATTAATAGTTTGGTAGTATTTGACAAGGCACACTGCTTGTCTTAAAACTCTCTGTATTGTTTGGTGTTAGGAGGAGTGACTTTTCTAGCCCCCTACCACTCCAAAAGTAAGGTGAGGATGGATGGGAGAGATGTTTTATCTGAATATATTGGTATCGTGATGTTACCAGATTTGAGTTTTATGACATGTGAGACAAAATAAAACTTAGGAATTGCTATACTACTCATTGGGCACTAAAAGCTCTTCTTTGGTGTAGATTACTCCTCTGACTTTCTGGACCTTAAAAAGGGGTTTTAATGTCAGCTTTTGTTTTACTTAGTGCTAGGAATGGGGACAGGTAATATAACTCATTGTCCTAGTAGTGGACATGCTGCACATATTTCCTATGTAACAAGTTGTATAAACTACACTAGCTCTCCATGTATTGGAAACAGTTTCAATAAATCTTATCTTTACTTTATACAAACTTTTTGCGGCATCAAGGATCAAAGCCAAATCTCTCCTAGTTAAGAACACTACCACAAAGATGCATCCCTGGCTCAATCAAGATTAGTCCAGACAAATGCTGATCAGCACTGAGAGGACTCCTGCTGCCTGCAGAAGCACAATGATGACAAATGCGAGGTTGTTCTCCAGTTAGCTCAATTGCAGGTCAACTAACAACTACACACCGTGAAGCTGTGGGCATCAAGGCTTCTTCCGTTACTCTAGACTTGGAGTACATATGCAGGACTTAATGCACAGGTATTGGATAACTATATAATTAATACACCCGAGATGATCTAGTAGGTAAAGTCTGTAGCAAGACTTTTGTTCAAGAACATTTGTATTTAAAATAAGAGAAACTATCATTTAGTTTAGAAGAATTAGTTCTTTTCAGAGGAAATATGACAACTTTACAGAGTAGTTTATATATATGATGCATATATAGACTAGACATTTCTGTTTTAAAATGTTATAAAGGAATCGTGATAAATTTGCCCACACTGTGTTAAATACTTGTGTGTTAATCAGAGTTTTAATAAATAAGTGGTTCAAATTAACATTATAAAAATCCAGCTTTACTATTCATGTTCAACTGCAAAAATAATTACATTATTGTTAACATATCCTTTTATTTTGTAACCATCCTGGTATTGACCATCCTAGGTAATTTTCTGTTGAGCACATCCCTTCCAGTTACTGGATATCACATCTACCATTTATTTAATGTTTTCAGATGCTACTGAACATCAAATTCAATAGTGCTATTATTATCTGAATATATGTTTATGTGAACACAAAATACAGTATTACAGTAATAATCTAAAATTACTTTTATCAACAATTATGATATTTTATATGCAGCATTGACTGAACTTGCTTTTCTTACATGGCAGTTCTGGTAAATAATTTGCTGTGAATAGCAGCTGTGGTAGGAAGTCATTATTCCACAAAGGTTATTACATCATCTCTGAACTTCCAGAAAGTCAGTCAATATTTAACAAGATTTATTTCTATGATGAAAGGATTCTATTCCTTTGTGTTCAAATACTAAATATTTATATAATAAAGAGAAGATCTGTCTGTTTAACTTTTTAGCATGGTTTGGGCTGATTTGCTGAGCTGTGGTTGACTTGTTTCTAATCCACTTAATTCTACATCACTGAGTCTAATTTTAGTGTCTGATTCAAGTGTTAATTTTAGTCAAAAATTGTTTGCTTGTTCATTCTCTTATTCATTTAAACTCTTTTGTTATTGTTTTTGAGGATAAATGAAGAATAATATATTCTTATTTTTCAGCATCTATAAGTTAGATGTTCTATAATCTAATCCTGGAAAATTTTCCTAAAATTGACAACATCTACTCTCCTCACTCCAGTTAGCAGCAGTGTGTGTGTGTGTGTGTGTGTGTGTGTGTGTGTGTGTTTGTGTGTGTGTGTGTGTGTGTTTGTGTGTGTGTGTGTGTGTGTGTGTGTGTGTTGGGGTGTATCTTCTGTGCATATGGCTTGTGTGTGTATGCATGAGTGTGTGGGTGGGAGCTGTCATGATATTCAATATCTTTTTTACGAGCTCTTCACTTTATTACCTTAGTTAAAGTCTAATCTGTATATTAAGTTAGTTTCGGTAGCCAGTTTGCCCTGGGGACACTGGTATTAGGGTGGGCCACAACACACACTCATAATTTTGGAGATGAGAACATAGATCTTCATGTTTGTACAACCAGCACTTTGCCCACTGAGCCACCTTTCCAATCCTCTTGTTATTTGTTATTAGACTTAATAGAACTTATATATGTCATCTTTTACATTTCTGAAAAGTCCAGATCTTTTCAACGTAATAATAGATGCTATTTTTTGTGTTCTTCTTCCTTGAAGAATTCTTCTCTAGTGATCTCTCTCTCTCTCTCTCTCTCTCTCTCTCTCTCTCTCTCTCTCTCTCTCTGTGTGTGTGTGTGTATGTGTGTGTATTTCTGAGTGAGTATATGCACATGCCTGTGTCCTTGTGTGGTGTACAAGGGGGTGTGCTTGAATCACATAGGCTTGAGCTGCTACATTTGGCTTTTATAATCTGGGTTCTGAGAATCAGAACTCAGGTTTTTTCTTTCACTGTAAATGATATTGCAACAGAGCCATTTCCTCCGCTCTGGGATTTTAGGTAAAGCATTCTACCATTTTAGTCTGGGAATATTTGAAATTCTACATTGGGGCCCTTGGGAAATTTGTTTCAAATGTCTGCTGTCTGCTGCCTGCTACTTTGAGTTCTGTGACAGACAGCCTGGGTTGGAGCAATGTAGAATTGAGTTAAACTGAAGAATTGATTATTAGACTACATCCATCAGCGATTATTTATTGCAACCCCCATATGTACCAGGTCCAGGAGACTTATTGGGATATCCATGTAAAACATTACATAAAATGCACTTCATAAAAATATCTTTTGTTCATTTGTAGTTATTCTCCTAGTGGTATGACATATGGCTGAGACAAACCTTATTGTTGGCGGAGGAAGGACCATGTATCCTTTGGTTATTCCAACCCTTGGGTTCATATTTAGTCATCACTTACCAGATGGCACATACTTGGCTCTAAAACCATTAGAAACAGACCTTAGATATGTTCTGAATTTCTTTGGGCTTCTTTTCTGTCTTGCCTATAAAATGAACAACATTAATAGTAATTGATCCATTACTGGAGTAAAGTGAGCTAATGCCTGTAAGGCATTACACCAGTGCTTTGGCTCATATCAACAGGAGAAGTTCAGCTGTAATAGTTATGAGGTTGGCCGACTTGGCTCCCTGCCCCTAGTTCAATGCAAATGTTTCCCTAAGTGCTGAGAGGCTGGAAATGCGACTTTTTATTATGGTGCTAGGAACAAGAATCTGAGAGACAAGCCTACGCTTTAAAACTATAAAGCCATTGATTCCTAGGCTCCAGGGAAACGTCCCAAGTTGATCTAAAGCAGGTGAAAAAAATAGATTAATGCTCAATTAGTCACATACCATATGCTCATACAAACAAGATCCCTCAGCCGAGCTCCCGTGTGAGGGTAAGGTATGCTTGGATGCTGGAGGGGTGGATTATGGGGCTGCTCTTGACAACAGGGGTGTGGACTCAAAGCTCTGTTCCCATTACCACAAATTTTGTCTTTGGAGGGGATAGATTCATAGAAATTCCACTATTGATTCTCTATGGTTATTTTGGCCTAGCTGATTTCATGTCCCAGAACCTCTGAGTTTTGTTGGAGCTTTAAAAAAAAAAACAAAAACAAAAAACAAAAAACAAAAACAAAACAAAAAAAAACAACAAAAACCTACAGAAAAACCCCTTTCAGTATAAAGTATTTACATTGGTATAAATAGTATATTAAAGAAGGCTGTGGGTATATTCCTATTCTTCATGCGGTTTATAGGTTAAAGAGGAAATTGAGGCATTCTGAAAGTACTTACAGAAGTGGAGGTTCCTAGGGTAATCTATAGAATGAAGTGTCAGTCTGAAGAACAGTAATGGCTTTCAAAGAGAAGTGATATAAAAGTGACATTTAAAATTGAGTAGCAGAGTAAACTATATGAAGAAATGTGACAAGAGACTCAAAAAGAGAAGGAGCAAGTATTTGTTGAACAACTCGGTTTATATAGATCACCTTTCTGCTCAGTTGGCCATCAAATTTAAGTATTTAAATTGTGTGTCAAATTGGTATTAGAATGGTTTTCAAGGTGAGTGCTGTTGTTCAATGGATTAGATTATCAAACTACACATCGTCTTGAAATTAATTCCATTTTATTTAATTTTCATTTAATATATTTTGAAGAATTATCTATTTTGTGTACTTGAGTACATTGAGCTATCTTCAGACACACCAAGAAGAGGGCATCAGACTCCTTTACAGATGGTTGTGAACCACTATGTGTTTGCTTGGTCTTGAACTCAGAATCTCTGGAAGAGCTGTCAGTACTCTTAAGCACTGAGCCATCACTCCAGCCCCTTAATTGGATTCTAAATGAGTACACATGTTCATTGTATACATTTCAAAGACATTCATGTATGCATTCATGTTACACAGAACTAACCCATCAGCTATTTATCCTTTCCTCTCCCATCATCACCACTCCTGTCTAGACCTTGTCACTTTTTATTGAACTAATGCAGTACTACTGTCTTCATGGATATCTTTGCCTTCAAGGTATGTTTTCCTACCCAAAATTCTTTTATGTTGTGCTGCAAAATTGTTTCACGAACTGTAACACTGACTCTATCATTCCTGTGCCTAAAGATTATTGTACTGTTCCCACAGTCTGAGTTCCTAGTAACTACCCATTCAGCTTCTCAGTCACAGCCTTTGGTCTGACCTCATCCTGCATTCTCCATTGATTCTGAGAATCAATCACTATTTCCTCTGGGAGTCCATGTAGAACACTGGCTTCTCTGTTGCTTTATTGTTTCATTAGCTTCTGTGTAGATTATCCTTCAGTTTCATATTAATTTACTTCTCTAGCTAAGTTGTATTGAGATATCTACCTCCTGGGCCTTTTCAATGCTCCTTTTGCCTCCTGATATCACCATTGTATTTCCCTTTCCCCTAATTTTGAAGTCATGTGTGTGTGTGTGTGTGTGTGTGTGTGTGTGTGTGTGTGTATCTGTCTGTCTGTCTGTCTGTCTGTCCTTCTTAACTATATAAACCACTTGGTAAGTTAGGAAGATTCCTGTGCTTGCTCTTCAAAGACAAGTTTCATATTTCATCTAGCCTCTTCTCAAACTCTTTTCAGGCCCCTGGAAAAATTACCTAAGATATTAGAATTCTCATTACTTAATCTCTAAATAATGCTACTGTGAGAATCAAATAGGATAATATATGGGAAAAACGGTTGATAAACATCAAAGCACTTCAGTAAAGTGAAGTATTATTAACAGTATTATTGTTATTAGGAGAAGAAAACAAAGCAAAGTCTTTTCCAAAGCCAAAATTAAAAGTCTAATCATTTGCTTATTACTGCCTGAGAGAAGCACTCTATAGAGCCAAGGGAACAGTGTGCTTGCTGGGTCATTTTGAGTATTTGTAAGTGCTTTATAATGCTCAGATTTATTAATTGTATTTGTAATTGTACCAAGGGATATGAACCTTCATAATTCAAAAATAAAATAAAAACTTATATAGAAAAAAAACACATGGTTTAGCATCCTCTCTATATGACAGTCAAGGTACTGATGGATACATTTATGTACATTTCTTGCTCTAAATTATATAGATATAGCTATATTTATATATTTATGTATAATATTTTTGAGAGTAGCTTACTTAGCTTATTGCTTACCATCTTAGAGAAACCTATTTAACCAAGCATGCAAAACAGCAACAAGTAAGACAAAACTCAAACCACAATACAGCACAACACAACATGATTCCTTCTGGTTTTGATTGGAGATACTGAGCTCTTTTACTTGAAGTATCTGTGTGCATTAGTCATCAGTTCCCAAATCTTAGCAAGAACCTTTGTAACTTCAGAAGGGCTTTGTGCTGTTATCATTGGGTGTGTTGCGAACTGAATTTAGAAATAATTGTAAGGCATGAAAGCAAAACTAGGAAGATAGTTGCAATATCTCTATATTTCGTTCCAGTTCTCCTGTGCATCCTGAGGAAAAATCATCAAACCAAATCTAAACAAAAATGTTCTTGACCCTGTTTATGGTGAAGGGACTAGTCAACTCCTTAGGAGAATGAGTATCTCAACAGTACTGATGGAAAAATCAATTCATTATTAATTTGCTAAGAAGCAGGACTATAACTAGACCCCAGGAGATCACTTGTTGATTCCTCATCTATTTAATAATTTATCAATCTGTTTAAAAGCCTCATGGAGCTAGACCAATTATGTCATGCATTAAAATATTTAGACACTATTAGAGTGGAAATAAAACATTAAATAAAAATTGTTAGCATTCATGCGGTAGATTGGACCATGGTGTTTAGATCCATTAGACTAGAATTGAGTCTAATACATTTGAATGACAGAGTGGTCACACTAGACCTCTAAGATTTGCAATTTACTCCCTCTTCTCTTCTTAGTTTTCATATTAATTAACAGCCTGTACCATATGCCCAATAGTACAGTAGATGCTTGGAGATATTTAATAAACAAAGTACCCCAAACTCTTTAGTCTGACATCCTGTTAAGAAAGAGAGTCAGCCAACACATATAAAATTATGTATTTAAGTGTGGTGAAAGTAAAATACTAAATAGCCAAGTAGGAGAATGCCTTCAGCATAAACATAGTAGAAAGTGGATTGTAGGCCCTTTCTAAGGTGACAATATAGTCAACGACCAAAGAAGTGAAATAACTGGCCATGGATTTTGGGAAGGGCCTTCAGCAGAGCACATGGGCCTGCCCACTAATTCTGTGAGCACACTCAGCTTGGCTGAGCTTGAAGCAGTTATTTTGGTCAGAGAAAGTTTAGACAAACTTGGGAAGACACTGAGGGATTTTTTTGGACAGAACAGTGGTGATCTTCCTTTCCATTTTAACAAGGTCAGTTTGGCTTCTGTGCTGAAAATAGAAAGATAACAGCAGAAGAAAGGAGACAAAATAGACCATCAACTCAGGCTAAGCCAGACTGTGCTGACCCTGGATAGGATCGGGCTTGTGAGGGGCTGTAGAATTATGGATCTATTTTTAAGCTAAAAAGTAATGGTCATTGTTGAGGGAAAAGGTGGTGGTAGTGGTGTTGGTGTGTGTGTGTGTGTGTGTGTGTGTGTGTGTGTGTGTGTGTAAACTGGCATGTTGTCATTGAGAGAACAAGGTTTTCAACTGCAACAGCTGGAAGATTACATTTGTCATTAACTGACATGGAGGACTGAGAAGATTCCCAGATGCAACAGATCCCACAAGTGTTTCCTACTACACCAAATTCATGGCTCCTGGTGAGCAGCCATGTCCAATGCAAAGACTATTTTGGGCAGAAATAAGAGGGGCTCACCTCTTTCCTTAATGAGGAGCAGCTTGAAGCCTCTACCTTCAGGGGCATGGCTGGGGCTTTTCTGACTGCCCTTCATAAGACCATTTTTTGGGAGCTCATGTCAGTATTGCTTCTGCTTTCACATTTTAGTCTGTTTCCATAGGAGAATGGGTTATAACAACTGGTATGGGTACCCCAAGTAGAAATAGTCTTTTTTATTGGTATAGAAAATGTTCTCTGCATTCCAATTCCACATATTTTTTTGGAAGACCACAGTGAGTGTGACCCCAACTTGAATACACTAAGTCCTTGGCATTACACGTTTGGTTAATATGGAATGAATATTGGCCACGAAATTAACATATAACTGATTTTCTAAGAGACACTGAGAAATTGCAGATGCAAAGTATCTCTTTAAACTGAATTCTGAGGTCATGTCTCTCCCAACTCATGCACATCAAGCAAAATTATAATAAAGTTGTTATTTTTTTAAATTTGGGGTGTCACACCATTCTGCTAGTGTGATGGCATGTTTGTAGTTAGTTTTTTCATCGGGCTTCTAATCTATAATTGGATTTGTATTCTGCAAGAACTGAAACCAGATAAACCTAAGCAAGTATCAGCAACTGTTGTGTACATATTGTGGCGGAAAGCATGGGCTCTGACTGTGTCCTTCTGAGTGGATTGACCTGCGAACTGAATTAATCACGGTGTGAAATGTTTACCCTCTTACTGAGGCTGGGAAGAGAACAGGAAATGAAGCATCTGTTCTGAGTGGAGAGTAGGTAGACAAACATGTCATCATGCATTCTCAGACAGTGCACCAGGGACATGCCTACAGGACAGGACTGCTAAACGCTGGAATTAGGGAAAGGGGGCTAGGGATTTACTGTTTATCAGGAGTTAAATTTTGGAGTCTCTCTCTCTCTCTCTCTCTCTCTCTCTCTCTCTCTCTCTCTGTGTGTGTGTGTGTGTGTGTATGTATGTATGTATGTATATATGTATATATATGTGTATATGTATATGTATGTGTGTGTGTGTATTTATGCGTGTGTATTTGTGATGAAGCTTGGGTTCAGGGTGTACGTACATGGGTGAATCATGTCATTGCAGTGTGGGTGCTCTTTGACTGAGCTTATTTATTATCCTCCATAGTGATGGCTGTCAACCTTGGCTGCTTGTGAAATCTCCCGTGGAGATTCAGATACCTAGGTGCCTAATGCCAGGACTCTCAAACAAAGACTGGCCAATCAGTTTGGGATATGCCTTGGGTGTCGGCATTTGTAAAGTTTCCACAGGTGACTTTGATGTGCACATCAGGTTGAGAACCTCTCCTCTTTTATTTTTCCCCCCTAAAAACAAATGGAAACCATTTGACTAGATATAATAAAAAGCATTTGGTATAATCAAGTTGCCAGAGAGACTCTGGCAACATCCCTGTTATATTTCACCTCTAGTCAGCCCCTTGGTCATGATCCTCCAGCTCTGCTGGCCTCCACAGCACACAGTCTCTCACAGCTGACAGAGATTATCTGCCTCAGATTGTTTAGCACATTGATGCAGAACCATCTTTCTATCAATAGAACTGATCTATGCCAAATGGTATGAAGCTAGATCCCTGTGTGTGAAGAAGTCGTTCTTACTCCAGCAAGTGAAAGTGCAGGTCAAGAACCTGGCAGAGTAGGCAAGAGGTGGGCATGAACCCACACTTGCAGCCAGAGCATCGCTGAAAGAGCTGCTGAAGAGGTCTCTTCTGTAATGCAGCCTAAAAAGAAAGAACCATCCCCACTGGACACATGCTCCAAGCTAGAACATTTCTTGCTGTCTCTCTTCCATACATTTTTGTTTGGTTTCTTACTGGCTGCATTTTCTGGCTCTTTAATCTAGTTCAGTGCCTCCCTGCGGTGCTCTCTCCTAGCTCTGCATATTCATTTAACTCATGGGGCTCCAGATCAGGCCTTTAATTACAAACTGAAAAAGTATGGTGAGAGTAGAAACAATAACCTCCTATTGCTTGGTGTTCCACCTGCTCCTAAAGGCACATCACTCTTTTTCTGGGGCCTCAGCTTTGTCCCTTTCAGTACTCTAAGCTACAGCCTGCCGCATTACCATGGATTTATCAGTATTATTATTTTTGTTATTTATGATGGCTTCCATTAACTACTGGGTTACTTGAAGCTAGGTACCTCCTGGGTAAGGAGGATGTGATTCAATTTTTCTGGCTAGAAACTGTGTATATGAGTGTGTGTGTGCGCAAACATGTACATGTGCATGCGTGTAGGTGAGTCCTGCTTGTATTTGTGAATATGAGTGGAGGCCTGATCTGAATGTCAGGTGTGTTCCTCAACCATTCTTTACCTTGTATTTTAAGACAGACTCTCTCAATGGATCTTGATGATTCTGATAGACTGGCTGCCTAGCAAGTAACAGAAACCGTCCTCTCTCTACCTCTCCACCACTGGAATTACAGGCAGGCACTTTCAGATCCAAATCTTCAATGTGTGTTTTTGTGATTAAATCCAGTTCCTTACACTTGGCTATAAGTACATTGCCCACAGACATATCCTCAGCCCAAAAGAAATAGTCTTTGACTGTTTTACCATTATCTCTGTCTCTAATTGTGTAATTTATGTACCTTTCTGTGTGTTCTAACTTTAGAATGTTTTCTGATGAAATCTCCTTGAGCTCTACTTGAGCTGGGATCTCATGGTGTAGATGACGCTCGCCTGGCATCCACTACATAGCTCAAGCTGGTCTTGAACTCATGGTGATCCTCTGGCTTTGGTTTCTAGAGCACTGAGTTCTAGTTACCAACTAGCATATTTGGAGTCTTAATAAAGTCTAAATTGTCTGGATATTAAAAAATAAAAGAATGTAGACTCAACTTTCTTCTTCAGTAGTGGCCTTTGAATGAGAGCTAATGGTTTGAAAATATCAATGATGTCACTAATGTTTAGTAATAATAATTTGTTGAGTTGTATTCAGACTTCTTTCTTTCTTTTTTAATCTCTGGTCTTAGTATCAGGAGCTCAGTACATATATTCTGAGGGCAAGGTATGGACCAAAGGATTTCTTTCTTTCTTTCTTTCTCTTTCTTTCTTTTCTTTCTTTCTTTCTTTCTTTCTCTCTTTCTTTTCTTTTCTTTTCTTTTTCGTTTTCTTTTCTTTTTTTGGTATTACCTGAAAGTAACTAAGGTGTGTGTGAGTTTAGGTTTTGACATTACTGTGCTTCACAACTGAGGTTGTGGATTCTTCTTTCTACCTTTTCCCAATGTCTAGTTGTGACCTTCCCCAGTTCTAAATTGATGCCTTCACTGCCTCTAACAACCTGAGCAGGGTAATCAGAAATTCTGAAGGGCAAAATTTTCTCAGTACCTGAACTGCATAATCTTGGATATAAGCAGAACTTTTTAAAGGCAGCACATATTGTTGTCTGGCATTTCATTGTCAAGCTGTCTTTAAGATTTCAATTTTTTATTTCTCCTGCATGATTAGAGACTATTGATAGCAATGCAAGATGTACTCTCCCTGTTTTGACAGAACTAAATGTTCTGAATGGGAAACAAAGAGAATAGAGTATAGCTATGCTGAGCATTTCTTCTTAGTCTTTACCCTTGCAGGTGTTGAAATAGTATAGCATCTTCTTGGTGCTGGCCAGAAAAATAATATTTTCTTTAATAATACATAGAAAGTGAAGGAGACCCATATGAGGCTTTTTGTCTTATTCCCAGCATCCTTAACAGACTTATGACTTAAGATGATGTCTGAAAATAGTATGGCCCATAGCACTGGATCTTGTGGTTCTGTCTTAGTATTTGAATAAGAATGACAATATACTTGTCTATATTTTCTGAGAGCATTTGATGAACTGTAACTTTATGGTCTTCATGAATTGTGTAAGGCCTTTTTTTTTGAGCATACAATGGCCTTACTGTACTGCATATAGTGGAAAGAAGATTTGTTTATTCTATCTTCAGAGCTCTTTCTTAGACTATTTGGCATGGATTTTTCCCTTTCAGAGACCCATGTGAATAGCACTAAGACTGGATAGTTGTTGTGTTTGAGAATACAGAAACAGACACTTCCCCACCTTTGATGGTTAATCTCCATTGTTAATTCTATAGGATGTAGAAACACCCACCCAGGAGACATACTTCTAGGCATGTTTTTAAGGGCATTTACAGAAAGATTTAATTGATAAAAGAAGACCCACCCTGATTTAGGGCAGTCCTATGGACTGGAGATCTGGAATAAATAAAAACAAGAAAGTGCCTGAAGCCCAGCATCCACCTTTTTTGGCTTCTTGAATGAAGATGCAATTGGACCAGCTACCTCATGCTCCTGCCTGCACCTTTCTCTGATATGATGAGCTATACCTTCAGACCAGGAGATCAAATCAACCCTTCCTTCCCAGTATTGATTGCTTGTGTTAGTTTTTGTCTCACAGCAACCAGAGAAGTAACTCATATTGAATCTTAGAAGAAACTCTCAGTGATGATAGAGGCCCCATTTGACAGCTTAGCAATGGTGCCATGAGACATTTCAGATAGGCGATCTTAACTACAGTTGACCTCTCACACAGTCAAATCTAAAAAAGATTTATTGTTCCAAGTGTGTGAACTTGTGAAGAAGTAATGTATAATTAATCCAACATTAAGCCATTCTACCTTATAACAAAATACAAATGTACTTTCTTTTGGCAGTCACCATCTTTGTTCTGAATACCAGATGACTGCCATATCTTTTAATTTCCTATAAATGTATGGAGAGGAAAGAGTCCCTGCTATTGACTTTTGAATTCCTCTCAGTCCCAGAATAACTAGTAAATAAATATGTGAGTACATCTTGCCTCAAGGACCAAAGAACAACTAGCTAGCTCAATGAAGACAAGGGTTCAATTTGATCTTCTAATTGTTTCCCTTGATTCTTCATGTATCTTAATATAGTAATGAATGATTTATAGACATAGTCTCTGCATAAGGCTTCTTTCTTATTGCAAAAGACCTAATTTAACTTTGAATAAATGACATAGGTTCATTGTCTCTCTACAATGTAGTAGAATTATAACATGTGATCATAAATCAAAGTGTAATCTCTAGTCTACTCTTAAAAAGAAATGGTTTCTATAAGGGAGTCATTATGTAAAAGCCAACGAGGAAAAAAAGACTGTCTTGATTAGCAATAAGAACTGGGCACAAACAGCAAAAAATATATTTACCTAAATTTTAATTTTATACTCTTGTCCAGCTTTTCATTATCTTTTAGTAGAAAATATCATTTTGTACAGGGAAGCAAGGAAGGGCATGACTAGGTGGGAGCTGGGAGTCTGTGCACCAGTGCAGATCATGAAGTAGATGCGACACAGAGATATCATATCCACTGTTTTGGTTGGGGGACAGGTGATCAATCTTTATGTCCTTCCTCACTTTATTCATTTTTTTCTTGAGACATTATTTGCTGAGCTAGCCCAAGCTGACATACTCAGCTGAATGAGTTTTAAAGGTCTTATGTACAACAAAGGTCTTTCTTCTTCTTCTTCTTCTTCTTCTTCTTCTTCTTCTTCTTCTTCTTCTTCTTCTTCTTCTTCTTCTTCTCCTCCTCCTCCTCCTCCTCCTCCTCCTCCTCCTCCTCCTCCCCCTCCTCCCCCTCCTCCTCCTCTCCCTCCCCCTCCCCCTCCTCCTCCCCCTCCTCCTCCTCTCCTTCCTCCTCCCCTTCCTCCTCTCCCTCCTCCTCCTCCTCCTCCTCCTCCTCCTCCTCCTCCTCCTCCTCCTCCTCCTTCGTCTTTTGTAAATTATTTCACTATATTTGTTGTCCTTACAGGATAGTTAAGGGATGCAATTTGCTGCCATCTCAAAAGTCATCAGTAAGGAGGAGAATTAAGTAAATCTAACTAAGTAAAGTCTGTTATAGGAAAGAAATTGTGATATATTTCTTTGTCATGTGGTCAGTATAATAGTTGATGTCATTTCATTTCATACAAAAAAGAGGAAGCAGTTAAAATTGTGTGTGTGTGTGTGTTTCTGAACTAAATATTATTAACCAAAAAAGGGGGCTGCCAGTAAGATGTCCACAATATAAAATATAGATGTGGTTTGTCTCCTTATCCCACCCTTCCTCACAGATTCTTGTCAGTGACATCGTTATCGGACTTAAACATGGGGACGATTCTGCCAGTGGCTTTAATTACTTTCCCATCAAAGCCCCATTGAGCAGTTTCAGAAATTTCATCCTTGCTTCCTGGGACACCTTAAAGGACAAATGATTCTCTGGCCTCAGTTGCCCATCACCGATGGCAGGAAATCATTTGGTTTGCTCCCCTGGCCAGACTGTTCTGGACTTGCACGTGTCCTGTGGGAAGAATGAGGCTGGGACTTCCGACCCAAATCAGATCCACTGGTGTGGAGGGACTTAAATTCTTTGTGTTTCAAATATCTTTGTTTGTAAGTGGATTTGCATTTCTGGTGGGCTTTCAAGTGTTTCAGTTTCATCTCTGTTCTATCTGGTCCATTTGCTTCAAGGAGAGGCCAATGCAGCACCTTGGGGAGAAAGATCCTGGAGCATATGCAAATAAGCAAATGCTGTTCTGGGAGCCAGGCTCAGAGCTGCTAGTCTGGATGGCTTAGATGTGCCACTGTAACTTTCAGGATTTTGCTGCTGTTGCTGTGATTGTTTTTTTTTTTCTGCTTCTCCCTCTTCCTTTTCCTCCTCCTGCTCTGCTGCTGCTGCTGCTTTGAGAGGCTGTGCTTTTTCCTTTCTTACTGGCGATTAGGCACTAAAATCACAGCCTAAAAGAGCTTTCTAATCATCTAGCTGCCCCTTACCAACCCGACTTAACAGAGAGGTGAATTCCATTTTCTTGGTGGATCACTGTAGCCCAGGCTTCAGTGAGAGTTGGCTGCGGTCTTAGTCCAAAAACCACAGGATACCTACTCTGTGTCTTTTAGTTTTTCTTCATTAACAAGTCAAGGGATCAACATACAACTCCATGGACATCTACATAGGCTTTGGTGTCCCTTTCCTGCCAATAGTTGAAGATGTAAGGTTTCTCCAATCGATGAGTCTCGTGGAAGTTCCCACTGCCTTGAATATGCTAAAAGAGATACAGTTATTCTGTGTTGATTTCTATTTCTGACTTGGAGATACTAAGTTTGAGTTTGCTCAGATGAGTGACTTTAAAGAAGTGACTTTTCAGGGAAGCACATACAAGCCCAGTAGGTAGAAAGGCGTCTTGACACTGTCCTTCTTATACACAGCAGTTCCGTGTTGTCAGGAGTTCAAGTCCTGAAGGACCATAGTGGCTCCTGTGACTGATTATTACTAGGACCTAGGCCATTTCAATAGGTGGTGATGGGTGAAGTAGTCTGAACTTTTGTTTCATTCAGATTGAGCACATTTATAGAGTGTCAGGAAAGAGAGAGAATGTTACCTACTTCATTAATTGTCTCAATTCCTTTAAAGACAAAGGGCAGAAGCTCCAGTTTTTGACTATGAGAGTTTGCTTTTTGGGTATCTGTCAGTAAATGTTCAATAGAAAGAGAAATTTCCAAACTTTTTTTGTGCATATGTCCTGAATTAGTTTTTCTTGTAAGAATTCACTTCTGACAGACTACTTGTTGCTCTAAGTGGAACACCTAATAATACAAATTTTAGAAAGTCAAAGCACGTGCTATGTGCCAGGCTCTGTGCTCAGCATATTACATGCTTTGTTCTGCTCTGTCCTTAAAACTATTTGATGAGGGAGTATTAGTTATAATCCTCCTATTGAGAGTGGATAATCAATTTTATATGTTTCCTTCTTCAGACTTTGGAATGGTAATTTTACCAGCATGTCCCATGGTAATTGGAGACAAGGTAGAAGCCTTAAATTTCCAGACCTAGGAATAGCTTTCATATAAAGGAGAAGGGTGGTGACAGAGGGGAAGATACCAGCATAGGTGGAAGAAGGCTGGTGAGGCTCCCAGCCCAGAAAGAAGACAAAGCTCAAGAGCAGCTGTGGGAACTGCCTCAAATCAAGGACTGTGATCCTTGCGCAGACTTCGTTCATGTGAATGCAGGAGACTCTACATTTTTCTGATGTGGACCTAACCTGGTTTACCCAACATTGTCTCAAAGCTCAGGAAGAAATCAGTGCTGGGGTGACTCATGGAGATGACTTAGAATGTCAACATTGTAGGTCAATGGAAGAGGAGGAGACAAAGACAAGAATAGGTTGACAGATTTTTACCAAGGAGTAGCGGGGGTGGGGGAGCCAGGTGAGCATTGTGTTCTGTTTCAGAGGTACAGTGAGAAAAAGAATGGGCCAAGAGATGAGAGGGTGGGGCTTCATGAGAGAATCTTTACCATTCTCATTTCAACAGGATCTTGTGTTTTCTTGTCTTTTTCAGCCCAGTGACAGAGGAATCAACCAGCCATTGAGAATAGTAATGACATAATTCTCTATTATCTCTCCTTCTCGCCTGACCATTGAACACAATTGATTCCAAACAGATGAAGATGTGCTTTCTTGTCACTAGGAACAGCCAATTAGAGAGAGGAAAGGCACCAGAGCTGCTGCGGCAGGAGCATTTAGGTGGGGTTTCTGCTGCAGCTGCATGCTTTCTGCTTCTCCGCAGTCAACCCTCTTTTACAGTCTTTCCTGGCTACTGGAGCTAAATAGACACGTTCATGTTCTCAGACAGGTTTGTGTTTAAAAAGAGATCCCAGAGCCATAGATTGTAGCTCCTTATCAATGTTAACTGTTATTCATTGATGTGTACCAAAGGCACATATTTATTTGCAGGCACAATTCTGCTGCTATTACAAGCATGCTTTTGTTGTCGGATAATGAAATCTGGGCATTAAGCATCTCAATTGGCATCTGGGCATTTAGTATCATCTCTATTGCTTGGTACATTTATCATTCCTTTGCGATGAGGACATTCTATAGGCTTATTTCTATCTATTTTGAAATATCCAAAACAATATCAGTAGCTCCAGTCACACTACCATTTATGCTATATGTGCCATCTAGCACAGCAGGACTGTTTTCTGTTAAATCTGAGACAGGCGGGAAGAACTCACATCTCTCTTCCAGCTCATGGATGAGCAAATGACAGGTCAAAGTTCTCATATCAGCTGGTGAGGGTTAGATGACTTCAAAGTGCTCTTGATGTTTTTGTCTCGTGACTTTTTTTTTTTTTTGACCTCTTTTGACAAGTAACAGTCACATTGGTTTTGGTGATTCGCTCTACCATCTCAGATATTAATGTGGAAGCCACTGTAAACGTCAGTACACTTTGACTTCTCTCATTACTATTGGAAGGGCATTCTTGGAAAATGACGTCCCCCGAACTGGAGATAGACATTCTTGGGCAACACTTGTAAAGCTCCACAACTGCCTGCCACTCATCTGTTGCCACTCACTGCTTAGCTAGATGATGGGGAGATTTAAAGGATTCCAGAGATAGAGTAGAGCCTTAGCCTGTGATGCCTCTGGACACAAAGGATGCTCAGAGTGTCCACCTTATTCTACTGTGTCAGTCTTCTTTCATTGGCACTAGGTATGGCAATCGTGTGCTTGCTTTATTTCTCTGACTCAGCTTTTATGTGGCCCCGTGCCTTATACGTCATCATCTACTGGTCATCAAAAACTACTTTCTCACTTATCCCCTATCAAACCCTCTTGGTGCTACCTTTATACTATGGCTAGTGCCTGGAACCTTGCCATATTTCTATAGCTCATAAACTTGGATTGTGTTTCCACTCATCAAACTGCCCATCTGCCAGGAGACCCGAGAGCTCTTTCAGGACAGATAGCCTAGATACGCAGATGCCTTTCTGCCTGATGCTCTGGATATACTTCAACCCTTTGCTGGTGTGTTTGGTTTTTAGGAACCAGCACTATCCAACGGAGGGGACTATTTCTGGGTCACACACATGTGCTTCTTAATGCCTTGGATCATGGCCTGAGCAAAGACACAGAGGGAGACAAGACTCCTAGGAAGCCAGCACTCTGTCATTGTGTCAGGCTTCCATGTGTATTTTCTGTAGGGCCTGGATCTGACATTTGTCAATCATGTACAAGTGTGGAAAAAGTTTTTTGGGTTGGGGGCATATCCCCATTGGAAGAAAAAATCTATAATATTTTATAAATATAATATTTGCAGAAACAAGTTGATGAGTAGTGCCTCTTGCCCTTTGGGTAGTTGGTACACTTGTTGGTAACTGTGTAATACCTTACTTTATCCCAACAAATGTCTGAAGGTGGGAATTGAAAAACAATTTTAAGAAGCAGGAATTGAGACTCAGTGAAGCTCCCTCCTGGGTGGTGCAGAAAGTAATCTCAGGTGATGCTGGACCCGAAGTAGAGTGCATTTGCCACACTGGCCCACTTGCCATGATGTATGCTGCTGCCTTTTAGGCGATTGGGTCACAGATAAGAGGCTGGGGATGACACCCACAGACAATGGGAGCTGCAGATGACTTTGAAGGTCTTCAAGTTAGTTCCTGTCAGGATATTGAAGATCAGCTTGCTGATCACTGAACCGTCATAATCCTAGAGTTCCTTCCCTTATCTACAGTGGTCATGACTTAAGGGATAATAGTCAGAAGCTCTTTGTGAATCCCAGGGTTCTCCCCTTTCCTGGAGACTCATCTGGCTTAGATCAGATTGAGAGTTAAGTCAAAAAGTCCAGACTCTGTGCTCTCTGCTGTGGTCTGGGTGTGATATGTGCCATCACCCAGTGCCTCCTGGGATCCCTTCAGGTTGAAGACTGTCAGCTAGAGCTCTTCAGCCTTCACATCCTCAGAGTCCCCAGGGTGTGGTGATAAGGTAGACTAAAGTGGTCACAGAGGGGTCAAACAGAGAGTGCTGTTTTACCACACGGGCCTGGACTAAGGTACGTTACTTCATTTGCTTTCTGTCCTCTGTTATAACTTTCCAGGCTCACCTCAGCATGTAGGTTGCAAGTGCCCTTCTACACCCTTTTAACTCATGTGGGACCCCACCACTTGGTGTAGACGGCATCCTCCTCGCTCTTTTCTGCAACCTCTCCCAGACTATTTTCTAGCCCATCTCTAGTCTACCATCTGTCAGGGAACCCTCACCCTCCAGACTTCCCTGATCAGTGAGCTTCTGTATAGTTAGAGTAGCCATTTGGAATGGAAACTTTGGAGCTTCACAGTAGATTTTATACTTTTCCTATCAAATCTGTTTTTATGTACTCATTGACTACCACAAATGAAAAATCCATGACAGAATTAGAACAAGAAAACCAATTAGCGTTACAGCCTGCGTTTATAACTCATGTTCATTATCTACATTGCTCAATTGTTCAAACCTTTCCCCATCCCCTAATATTCAGACTTTGTTTTCTTTTCTTCATGTTATACTATACCACATGTTAATTAGCTTTCTCTCAGCTTGCCCATCTAGGCTGCCAGGATTAATTCCTTGCTACACACATCCAATCTGACCATTATAATACTGATCCCCTGATTTCAAACATCAAGGAGAGTTTTTTTCTATCCACTGAGTGCTAAGACAACCAGGATAATGCTGAAAGCCCAAGCAAACTTCTCCTCATTCTCCAGAAGCACAGAGACACTTTAAAAGAAATGTCTAAATCATCTGGTCTATTAAGGCATCAAATTCTTCCACAAATTGTACCAGACATTTTTTCATTGTGGAGAAACAGAGATTTTGCAAAGATGTCAAACTACATAAGGCAGCAGGCACAACACAGCATCAAAGACATAATTTGTGCTTGTCGTTCTGGGAGGCAGGAGTTACTAGGAATATGCCCAGAGAGTGAAGCAAAAATACAAACACCATGAGTATCTCTGCCATGATGGGCAGGTAGATGCCTTGGCAGGAGTTACTGTTGTAACTGCTGCACGTGCATAGCTACTTTTTTTCTTTCTCATGCACAAAACATGACAGATAAAAATCAGGAGAGCTCTCGTCAAAGGCTTACACTGAAAAATACAATGCGCTTGATCTGGACATTACAGCATGTAAAATACTGAACTCATTATGTATTGACCGTGGAAATTGAAGTAACAAAAGCAGGTGAAGAAGATAAGGAGAACATAGAGGCATTTCTGCGATCACCATGGAAATCATATGTGCTTATTTTTCCTTTCTTCCTGGAAGAGATTCCTGATGTAATGGCTCAACTGCAAGGCACTCAATAAGAGCTTATGCTAACCCTTCTTGTAGGATAAAATTCCAGCGTAATTTTAGCAATCTTAATCAAGGGATGAAGAATTGTAATATAAGGATTCTTTTCTTTTTTTTTTTAAAGGACTGATAGCAGGGTATGCTGGTGCATATCTGCAATCTGAGCTTTGATATTATAGAAACAGTAGGAACAGGAATTTGGGTTGAGCCCAAGCTACACAGCAAGTTTCAGATGATAGGAAAAGACCTTGTCTCACAAAAATATTATAGCAGTTGTATGTTATTATCTGACCATGATTCTATCTATGTTTGCTCATTCATCTGGCTACTCAATTCTATCAGTTTTGCATTTATCATTTTTTTTAATTTTTATTTTCTATATTCTATGTTTACATTCCAAAGGCTTTCCCCTTTCCCAGTTCCCCACTCCCTATGTCCCATAATTCCTCTCCCCCCCAACTATTCCCCAGTCATTCCCCCTCCCCCCACGGTTTCAGGAGAAACAGCAAATCATTATTATGAAACAATATGAGAATACTCCAAAACAAAGTTTAGTCTAATTAAAACAATCTACTCACACACACATTATATATATATATATATATATATATATACATATATATGTGTATATACACACACACACACACACACACACACACACATATATATATATATATACATACATACATACATACATACATACATATATATTCTTTCAGAAGTTACTTCTGGACCCACCCTCTGCCCTTCCTTTTTTTGAAGATGTGAGCAGGCTGGTTGAAAGCATGAAGGGTCCCCACCAATCAGGAACCAGCATCGTGTTCCAGCTCTGAGGAGAGCAGCCAAGTGTGTCCTAAAGTTAAGATACTTGCCAGGCATGAGCAGTAAACACGGTTCCATTCATCTACTTCCAGGCAAAGGCTAAGACAACGATTCAGCCCTCTGTCTGCTTCCTTTGCCTTACCATTTACTTTCTTGACCATTCTCTTGAATGCCATTTTAATTCTGCTGAGTTCACAGAATTACAAAGGCAGTTAGTGCCTATGATTTAAATTTCTCTTCTTTCCATTGTGTGCATGTGGATGTTATCCATGTGCATGTGATGGTTCAAAGTTGATACCAGGAATCAATCTCAATCACTCTTCCATGTTACTCACTGGAGACGGTTCCCAGGCAAACTCCGACTGTGGCTAGTCTGCTCTGCGATCCTTTCTATCTTCTGAACCTGCTGTCCCGAGGCATCTGGGTGCTGCACATTTCCTCATCCTATACTTACGGAAGTCTTTCCAGCCTACCTTCCATGGTTATGATCCCTGGAGGGGGCAATATGCCTATCTTATTTAGATCCCAACACCTAATGATCACTTTCTTTTTCTCATGTTATATGTTTGTGCATTAACCACTGCCTGCCTCAGGAGTATGCTTTCCTGGAGATGATTGAACATAGCCCTAGCCTATGAATACCAACATTTAGAAGGCAACTGGACATGATGACCATTTAGGAAAACATTAGTATTTTCTAGGATAGGACATATTACTGAGCTTGCAGAACCAGGGATGAGTTCTATCCTGTGGAGTGGCCTCAAATCAGATCAGCAAGAAATTACTCTCATAAGAATCATGCCACTGCTGCACGCTAATCTATATTAACCCTAGCTGGCCATCGCCCACAGAATTCATAATTGGGTAAAACTCTTCCATTGCCTGTCCTAGCACCATGAAGGCTAGCTAATACTCAAAAAGACGCATCCAGCTTAACCCCAGCTGGATTTGTTTTGTCTTGTGACAGAAGTACATAGTGTCTATGGACAGGGTCTTATCATAAAGCTCTTATGGGCCTCTAAGAGCCTGTATCATTTGGGGGGCCTCTGCCTACTACCCACTCTCTAGACAACAACTCATAAGGAAACATTCCCCTTCCAACAGCGAGAGTTTTATTGACTAACCTATGACTTTTGAAAAGAGCATTATCCTCCATTTGGGTAACAGATATACAAACTCTGGTTTTTAGACTATATTTTGATAAGCTTATAAAACAAGAGACTTCCACATGGCTTTTTTACGTATGTGTAGTTTGGGTTACCATTCCTTCTTCCCCTTGTCTTTTCCCTATCCTAGACTCAATTCCCTGCTTAGATATTTTTAAGCCGAGTTTCCTGTCTGATGTTTTCTGCTCCCGCACATACCTGCTTCTAAGAGGTTCTTTCCATCTTTCTGGACTTTTACAAGCATTAAATAGTAATCCTACTGTTCTAAAAAGTTATATCTAGGATCAGCTAATAAGTGAGAACATGCAGTACTTGCATTTCTGAGCTTGGGTGACCTCACTTTATACTCCATATTTTCCATTTTTCTGTAAAATTTCTTCTTCACTGCTGAATAAAATTCTATTGTGTATATGTACTACATTTCTTTATCCATTCATCAGCTGGTGAACGTCAAAGCTGATAGCATCTCTTCACTGCTGTGAAGAGATCTGCAATGAACACGCAAGTGGCAATATGTCTTTTGTATGGTATGCAGTCCTTGTGGTGCACATGCCGAGGATGCTATAGTTGAATCAGATAGAAGTTCTTTTCCTATTTATTTTTAAGAAACTTACAGACTGATTTCTATAGTGGATACATCATTTTACAGTTCCCATTAACAGCAAATATGGGTCCCTCTTTACCATTAGAATTTATTTTTGTTTGTTAACTGGATAATTGCCATTCAAACTGAAGTCAGATGAAATCTCAAGGCAGTTTTAATTTGAATTACTTAGATTGCTAAGAATATTACGTGTCTTGTACAAGTATTTAATACTTGCTGTCCTAGGCTGCAAACTTGACATCATCTGGAAAATGCATGAAAAGGATGTCTGAATCACATACCTGTCTTTATCAGGTTGTACGCATCTCTGTGAAGTATTGCATTAATTGATGTAGGAGAGTACAGCCTACTGTGGGCAGCACCATTTTAATTTAGTTCTAGAAACTTTTAATTTCCTCCTAGATTTTTTATTGACCTATTTATTATTCAACTGTATTATTTTTTTTTTGTAATTTTCAGGAGTTTGTGATTTTCCATAACATTTTTTTGCTATTATTTTGTCATCTTACTCCATCGAGATCAGATAGGATACAAGGAATTATTCCAGTTTTCCTGTTTTGCTTGACTGTTTGCACTGTGTACCACGTGTGTTATATTTTAGAGAATGTTCCATGGTCTGCAAAGAAGAATACGTGTGGTGGACTATTCAGCGTATGTCTGTTAGGTCCATTTGATCTAGAGTGCTATTTAATTCCAATGTTTCTATTTTTATATTTCTCCAGTTGATTCTATTGTCAGAATGGAACACCAAAGTCACTATTAATGTGTCACAATTGACCTATAATTTCATATTTAATAGTGCTCATTTTATAAAATGATATGAGCCTGTATTTGGTACATATATATTTAGAAATGAAAATGTATTTTGGTGAATTGGTCTCTTGATAAATATGAAGTTTCTCTTTGTCTATTCTGATTATATTTGACTGAAGTTCATTTTATTACATATAGAATGGTGACTCCTGTTTGTTTGTAGTCTCATTTTGAAAACCTTTTTCAATCCTTCTGCTCTAAGGTAGTTTCTGTCTCTGAGGGTGAGGCATGCTTCTTGGAGGCATCGAGGAAGGATCCTATTTATGAATCCAATCTATTATTGTATTTTTAACAGGACAGTTGAAACTATTAATATTCAGAGTTATTATTCAAAGGTCTTTATTGATTCCTGTCATCTTGTCATTTTGTACTTTTGGGTGTTTTCAGAGTCCTGTCTTGTTTAATAGCTGTTGTAATATTGTAATAACCAATGTAGCTTTGTTTATGTTTTCATTGTAATGTCTTGGAAATGTTTATCTATCTCTTAAGTTTAAAGTATCTGTTCCAGCATCCTCTGTGCCTTAGCAGTCATAAATTCCTTCAGTGGGATTTTGCTATGGAAAGTTTTTCTTTCTCTTTCAATTATGATACTATTTATGGGCATATTAGACTAGATTGGTAACTGGGTCTTTCAGAATTTGAAATATGTCTCTTTGAGAGATTCTGGATTTTAAGGATTCCATTAATATACAAACTATTATTCTGATGGGTTTGCTTTTAAATGTGATTGGGCCCTCTCTCTCACAGCTTTTTAAACATTTTCTTTCTGTGTATTTTGGTGTTTTCACCATGAGATGTTCTTTTTACTAATTCTGTGTTCTGTGAACATCTTGTTCCTACACAGATACCTCTCTTAACTTTGAGGGATTTTCTCCTGTGATTCTATTGAAAATATTTTCTATTTTGTTGGCATAAATCTGTCTCATTCTTGTGCCTGTCATTTATAAGTGTTGCCTTTTCAAGACGCCCCAATGATCTTAAGGCTTTCATTCATAAGCTGTTTCAGCTTTATCACTGACCTTCACTGAGTGATCCAACTCCTCCCCATTGCCATGAATTCTATCTTCTATGTAATTCCTCTTCTCAGTGAGGCTTTACACTGTACTTGCTATTTGACTGTCTGTGGTTTTCACTTCCACCACCATTTCAGTTTCATTTTTCTTCAGCTCTTCATTCCCTTTATTGGATTTTATTTTCACATTTTGATCTGGCTTCCTTATTTCATGCAAGTGCTTGTTGTGTGTGTGTGTGTGTGTGTGTGTGTGTGTGTGTGTGTTTAATATATTCATGTTTTCTTTGGGTTTTGTGAAGACAATTCTTCTGAATTGTGTTTATGGGGTTTCATCAAGGTCATTTTCATTGGGTGCCATTTTTATGGGGTAGGTAATTTTTTGAGGAGATAAGTTGTCTTGGGTCTTCTTGTCACTGGTGGTTTTGTATTAAGACCTGATCATCTAGGGTCAGATCACTTTAAGATTTGAGCTGTAATTTTTATTCTGGTCACATTTGCACTTTAATTGAGGCTTTTGCTGTGTTCAGAAAAATTCAAATTGTAGTAAGGATAATGCAATAGTTTTCTCTTTAAATTGTTCTTCCAGCCACCAGACTCTAACACTGGACCTTCAAGGACAGTTGAGTATGATCTACAACTGTAGTCACTTTCCAGCAGTAAATAAATACACTGTGAACACTAAGACCTTATTTCTTAAGTAACAATTGTTTGGGGGCAGAGGGAAAGGATGCTAAAAGTACTGTACATATACATCATATACATATAACAGTTATTGTGGGTATAAGTAGAGAGAGGAAAAGAAAAAAATAACAGTAAGATACAGTTGCCAGAGAGGAGGGGGCATAAGAAGTAGAAGAGGGAGCACACACAGAAGGAGGACTTATAGAATCAAAGAAATATGGGGGTTTGGCTAAATGGTACTGAAAAGAGTGGGTAAAGATGTACCCCTAAATAATGGAACAGGCTATTCTCTCAGGGATGTGAGTCACAGAGGGACTGTAAACTAGGGCACTGCACATTCTCTATGAGAGGCAAAGGAAAGATGACAGGAAACAGAGAAAAAGTAGAAAAGGAGATGGGACAGGTGAAGGACTGAGGCGGGCGGCCTGCTACCCTAACCTTGTCTATCCCATAAATAAAGAACAGCTAAAGAAAGAAAGGAGAGCAGGGTGGAGAATACATGTGAAGTCCTCCTAACCTTAACTCTTACTTCCTAGGGAGACCTGCAAAGGGAAAAGAAAGTCTCATGTACGTGCAAATCTCAAACAGGGATCGGGATCTGGGGCTGTCGTTGGGCAATCCCCGCCTCCAGTGACCTAGAGCTGGGGCAGGAGTATGGACATGCTTCCCAAGCTCAAAACTTTGTTTACTGCTTTGCACATTATACAAGGAGTTCCAGGTAACACAATGAAAAATCAGAAAAAGAGAAAAGAAAAGACACTGTGTTGAATTATGCTAAAAGCCTTTAATTATTTTGAACATGAGCTGCATTCCTAAGCCAAAAATACCCCCTGAAATATACAATTCTCTAAAATTCAAAATGTTTTGGAGCAATCACATATCACCAGTGGAAAATTCAATACTTGGATTCAAAATGTTGGTTCAACCAAGATACTTTATAAAATAACTGTCAGGGTATTGATATTCAGACATTTATTTCACCCTTCTTGTGATTTATACACTGAAAATTTTAATTCATTTAGTTTTAATTGCTTTTTTTTGAGGGGGTGATCTCATGTTTCCCTGGTTTACCTTGAACTCATTATGTAGATGACTCTTGAGTTTCTGATTCTCCTGCATCTAGTTCTCAAGTGATGGATAGCAGGCATAAGTCACCATGCCTGGCTAGCCATTCGATTTTTGTAAAGGCTACATAGTGTTTTGTCAACAGTCAAATATATGAGAAATAAGACTATATTCTGTTATTGCTCAGATGAGCCAAACTTCTCAGAAGTAGAAAGAAATGTGGATAGCACTTGGTCGTTTTCACAAAATTACTTTTGTTAACATGTAAATATTAAATTTATCATTATTCACTTTAAATAATTTGATTAAATGTATCAGATTTTTCTTAGTGTTCGTAAGAACGTACACACATATACATGCATTTTATGTTTGTCTATCAAATCAGTATAGTCAAAGGCCCTTTCAGTCCTCAATAATCCTTGAAAGTGAAGCAAATCCTACTCGTGAACATCATGTGGGTTGTTTGTCTCAGGGATCTGCACAGGCCTGGGCATGAATCCTGACACTTGCCTTAGCATCAGGGACTTCGCAAGCTTCTCTTTCGTGGTTTGTCTTTGGATGTGGCTCATGCTCATATTGAGGGTGATGCTACAGATTTGATGGTGGCAGAAAAGCAAGAGATCAAGCAACATTAACACTGGATAGAGTGGCTTGGCTCCTGGCCTGGTAGGCTCTTTTCAGCTCTGGTAGCTGCTAGGTGGAGAGGTCAGGAGTTATGTCAGTCCCTTTGTCCCCAGATTTTTGAAAAGAAGCTGTTTTCACGTCCTTCAAGGATCTGATTTTGTTATTGCCTTTCCTTTGTCTCTTTATCTGTGCTTTCTTGAAGCTTCAAGATAATCTCCATACCTCCCACTTGGTCTACGCTCTGAGACACCAGATGGAAGGAAACGGACCATTTCCCTCACAAAGGAAACTGTCAGGATAGATGCAGTAAACATCAGCATAGCCAATATTTCCCAGCACTTCAGAGAAGAAAGTAGAGCATAGAGCATAGTGGCTAATCTTTCCAGTAGCAGAGTGGAGAAGCAGCACACTTCTTATAAGTGTGAATAAGACCCATTCATATTTATCTTTATTTGGTTCTAGCTTGTGGTTGAGTATCACTGTATGTATGAGAAGTCTGTAGCTATCAGGCATTTTAGTATATGTGAATCTACATAGTGTGATTTTGTATGATGATACTTAAATACAAAATTTATTTGTTACCTATATATTTTATGCATAGAGTAGAAAGATAATCCTATATATTTAAGGGTACCTGTGCTTTGATTGTATTTAATGTGAGATCAGATGTAGAAGTTTACACTTGTGCCACCTCTATTGGATTTCAGAGCATTTGGATTTTTGTCTTTAGATTAGGGGTGCTCAGCCTATATTGTGCTTTTCTTCAGAAGGTACCTGAACTTATACTAATGAGGTCAAGCAACACTTTGAGAAGGTATACACAAGTAAACATGGTAGTGTGAGAGCTTCACTAGTTTGTAGTTTCACCTATGGTGTCTGCCTTTAAGTCTGTAATTTCACATTTTCCTAGGTAATGGACATATTGCCACTCTAGTCTTCCAGAGCCATCTTGATGTTGACCTTCCAACAGTACATCAGAGACAGGCAAGTTTGTGGGCACATTGAGCAAGAAAGATAAAGCACAGCTTCTCTGGACTCTGGGAGCATATAGTACCTTAGTCCAGGCCTATATCATTTAGTGGAATGTTCTCATCAAGTTCAAAGAGTTCTAGCCCTTTCCACTGATAGCAATGAAAGCTTTTTAGGATTTGAGTTAGTTCTGTGGATGCAGAAGCATAGGATATATCAGGCTTGGTTCAGTTCTTACCGAGTCTTTCTATTCCAGTTTGCCCATGGTGCCCTGACTTCCTTATTGCCCCCGGAAGGTATTTCTTACTGTATATTTGACCCCATGACCTGGAAGAGGAAATGACCCTAAGCAGCCAGTCTGCCTTGTGTTTCAGCATGGGTCTCTTGTCTTCTTCAGCTCCCGCTCAGACAAGTAGCATCAGAATGAGCAGCGTCAAGAGACAGACGGGAAAGTCTTATTTGTAAGTTTCAAAATGGTGTTTATGTAACCTGAACTTTAGACCTATTGATGATCGTGTGATATGTACATGTTACGACAGCAATTTAGGGAGTTTCAAGAGAACTCTTCCAGAGCCTAGTAGGTGGAGTCTTATTTGTTTCCACAGAAGATCTCAGATGTGTATGTAGCTGGTAATCAGGATAAGGAAGAAATTCACTGTGTTGGGGACATAAAGAGCTGTGTGGACAGCTCCACAATGATGGAGAGGTGGGAATCTTAGATGTGAACTAGATACTTTTTTGGTGGAGAGGTAGTTCTCAGAGAGATTACTGCCAGGACATGGGAAGTAATCTGGAAGTAGACACAAGAACCTGAAGACTGGCAGTATGGAGGACATTTAGCTCAAGTTCAAAAGGATTTTTCTGCTTCTGCTGGCTTGAATCTGAAATCTCTTTCTTGGAGATCTATTATAGGAGTTGGTTCTCTCTTTCTCACTCAGTAACTACAGGTGTGTGGAGACTTATAATCTATCTATATTGTGTTGAGAGACAAAGGTTCAGATGAAGGTCTATATACATCTATGTAAGTGAAGATGTGAGTTAAGTTCACTACTACATAAGTCTAAGTGAAGTGTGAGTTTTACACGTACAAACTCTGTATTTCTATATTATGTATCTTCAGTTTCACACAACCTTGGATTGAAAGTAATTGGGAAAATTTGGCTATACATAAAACTCTAAACTTGAACAATTTTTGTCATAATTATTCACTATACAGTGCAATAGAACTATAGTTTGTAAAGCATTCACATTATATTAAGTTTTATAGGTAGTCTAGGTGATTTGTAGTCTATGGGAAGATATGGGCAGCTTATATACAAATACTACCATGCTTATGCAAGGGATTTGAGCACACCAGGATTTCAGAGCCTGTGTGTCCCCTGAAACCAACCCCGCAGTGATGGTAAAGGACAACAGTTTTAGCCTGTTGGGGCACTTGCTGTGTCACCTGGATTTCTGGATGTTTATTTCATGGCCCAGAGTATCTGGCAGCTCCTTTCTCAGAGTTTTAACATTCCACATACACACAGCCTATCTGTAGTGGGGTTTGGCGCCTACTTTGACAGCTGCCCCATCACCCTTATTATGTTCACCAGTTCATTCTGAGCACCAGTTCTTTCTCCAAGGAAGAAAGCTCGAATCTCCTGTCTGAACACTGTTGTGAATTTGCTGTGCTCTGCCGTCACTCATGGCTTCATAGACAAAAGCATCTAAGCCAGAACCAGAGGAGGAGCCTCTCTCCTTCTTGCAGTTGCCCGTGATCATATACTTGGGTTTCTGTCTGGGCCCTTATTCTGAGTTCTCAAGGTCTGTAGTGGATTTCTGAACCCTTTTTTGGGGTGGGAATGGAATAGGAACTTGCATTTTAAGTGACAGAAATAGTAAGAGAGCGGTTTAATAAAATCAGGCAAGAATCAACAGTATAGACTATACTTAGTATTCATTCAGTGAACATGGAGCCCACGAGCTATCATTGTGAAGACACACACCTCTTGTTTAGTTACCAGCTTAGTCCAGAAAACATAGTTATAAATGTTTCCTCTGCTTCAGGCTGAGTGGCACATTTTCCTGCACAGTTTTTCCTGCCTTGTTTTATGTTGGATATTTCTTTGTATGTGTGATGAAATAGGTATGGGCACCATTCCTGTGAAAATGTCTTCTATATTCTGGTCAAAACAGAACCATTTTCATTAATTCTCAGCCTTCTACTTAGAAGTCTCAAGACTTCTAAGAAGTCAACGCCATTGACAGACTAGAATCCCACTTGGAATGCATCTCTGTCCTTGAGGTAAACTTAGATACTAACACAGTATTGGCTCACTCCTTCCAGGGATATTCAGAGGAGGAACTAGGGTGATCTGCTACAATGCTGCTATGATTCACATTTGAATTTGAAATATCATATCTAAACAGGCATAAGGGATTTTTGTAGAAAAATATAATTTTTAATAAAGATCCAGTGAAGCAAAATATTTTTTTAGATGACAATATTTGAAGTTCTTAAAGGCTTTTGGAGGAAAGATACCTTTGCTGTTTTTGGCACTGAATTTGTCTACATTTGTTGCATGACCATGAATGTTAAATATGAGCAGCTTCAATTATGTCATCATGCTGTTCCATTCCAACCATATCTGGTTTACTCAGCCTAGGTCCCTCATGTGTCTCATGTGTCTTCCTGAAAGCAATGAATATGATGCTGGATTTTTATGTGGTGTTTTCACTTTAACAGTGAAAGTGAAAGAGTTCATAGAGGTGACTGATAGTCTGCAAGCCACAAAACCAGCTAACCACCAAGCAAAGAATGACAGTTCCCTTCTACATGTGCTCCTTTATTCTGTATTGCTGTATCATTTAAAATTTTCAATTTTACAAATCAGAAAAAAACTCACTTAGTCACATTTAAAGTAGTGTGCTACTTTATTTATAAGGACTTAATCTTCAGAATGCTGATTCCAGGCCAATATCTAGACAAGGAACTTCAGCCCTTGGTTGAGTTCCATTTATTCCCTAGTTTTTGTAGGTATCAAGGTATATATTGGTTTGTTAAAGTCCTCATCAATTCCTTTTCTGGCTTGTGGTACTGTGGTTGGCTGAGTCTAGGAAGAAGTCATGAGTATGAAGTCCAGCTTTGCTCCTGCCTTACAAACTGCATATACATTTTAAAAGAAAATGTGAATCCAGAAAGGATTGAATAATATAAAGATCACCATTGTATGATGCCTAGTAGAAGATGGTTTATAGTAGGGTATATTATCAACTGAGTAGTTGTGCCTGCCTAAAGATGATATATTCAAATCCTAATGCCTGAGAAGCGACTTTGGAAGGTGATGATAGAATTGATGTTCTTTTATGAAGAGAGTGTTTGCTGTTCTTATGTCAGGTCAGAGAAGTTCTACAAACCAGAAAGTGACTTGTCACTAGACATCAAATTTCTTGCCCTTCCTAACTTCAGTTATTATTATTTAAGCTGTCTATTCTATAGTGTCTTGTCATGACAGCCTGAACTAGGGTTTAATTCAGTTTTGTCCACTGTCTGGCTCAACTAATACCTCTCACATTATCTTATTGCCTTCTGATTTTCACCTAGACCTGGATAGGCAGGATGCAAACCATCTACTTTTAAAGGACATTACTTTTATCTCTTGATTCTTTAGTCCATCCATGACACTTATTTTGTTGAATAGCCTGTGTGTAGCTCAGTGAAGTCTGCATCATTATTTTCAATGCCCTTCACTGAATTTTCTGCTCTAGGATCTGGCCCTCTGATGTTATGTGATTGTGCTCCTCTGACTTGTGAGTGAGCACTGATGATTTTTTTTTTTTGATCAGGACATTTTGAAGCTTCCAGTATTCAATGTAATCTGCTGAAAGTATTCTTGTTTTGACTTTGGGGCATGCTGCAAAGGAGAAGTCGCAAATTTTTCAAATACAAAATTATGTTCCATTTTTTCCATTGAGCATATACAATAGAGGGTAAAAAGCACTAGAAAAGTTTAAATACAGAATGCCTTACTTAATATGTGGTTTCTAGTAAAATAGTGAATTTGCCCTTTTAAAACATGTGCCTTCAAGGAGGGAAAGGAGTAATGGTAGGAGTGAGTAAAATATAATTAATATATGAATTATATTTATATTAATTGTATTAATTATATTAAATATATTAATTTATGAAAATGTCACAGTCAAACATATCCGTTCATATGCTAAATATTTATGTTGCACTTGAGATGAAGGGAACTGACTGTGGTCTATGCCTTCTGTTCCCCCGTGTGCTTGAATGCACTAGTTCTCTCAATCCCTGGCCCCGAGATTTCTCAGAGCACACATGTACTCTTCTGGCTTTGCCTGTATGGTGTCTTCCTCTGTTCTCTGCCTATGGAATCTTAATGTTCTTCCTCCTGTTTCTGAGTAAATCTGGAACTTGTTACTGCGGTGACCAAAGGTCCCATCACTCTTTCTTCATTGTTCTCATGGGAAGAGGAAGTATGCTGTAATCATGGTATGTGCTATGGTAAGTAATTTCTACTCATTCTGTCACGACTACAAAACCATTTTGAAAGCCCCATTGGTGATCTGACACCTCTCAGAAGCAGAGATATTTCACACTATTGCTTTGGTTTATACACAAAAGCTCATAATTTGAGTAGTCATCATCCCAACCAATAATTATAACACCCTCCACAAAAGTAAATATCACCAATAGAGTAGGCACTTATAAAATTATTTTTCTAAGTCATGTCCCATCTGATAAACACTAGCATCTATTTTTGTGGTATATCTTCATCAGCCTGCTAATTTTTGAATGAAAATTTAGTGCAAAGTGATTTAAAAGATGAATGTGAATGCTGGGGGAAGGGAGACCATAATCAAAACATATTGTATGAAGGAAATCCATTTTTAATAAAAGAAAAGGGGGAAAATGAAGGCAAAACCAAGAAAATATCCTTGCAGACATTCTGATGTTGGGTAATATCAAATCAAATAAGAAAAAAATGGGTTATGGCACATGAAAGACAGATAATTGAAGTGGAGAAGTCTGAGCAGCATATTAAATGCTTCCAGAAAGAATGATGGAAAGCCAGATGAACTAGAGAGGCTACAGAAAAGTTAGTAAAAACCTGTGTGGTTTTGGATAACTCTCTGTGACATTGTACATGTTACATCATGTTAGCATAAGATTGTACCTTCATTCTCCATCAAAACATGCCACTCTTCTACAAATCAGTACATGACAAAGGTCTCAATCCTGCTTTAGGGAATAGAGTAAAGAAAAAATTTTTTTAGTGGTGCTTGGTTGCATTTCTCAAAGATGATAATTGTTTTGGATGAATGAGAACTGTTTTAACTGGTTCCCTTCTAGCAACAACTTTCTCCAAACAGCATAGTCAGTTACTCTTGTGTGTAAACACTGCAGTAGATAATAACGACATTACAGACATGTACCTCTTCTTCATTCTTCCATCCATGGCATGCAGTCAGAGTGTGGTATCTCAGGGAGAATGAATGAAGGGAGCCAGTTAAAACTGGAGTGAATGCAAACATTGGTTTGGGTTTCCTTTCCTTGGGAGAATGTTGAGAATGAAGTTCTCCTAACTTCAGGAACACAATCTATTTTTGCAATCTTGACTGCCAAACTGAGAGTTTATTTTTGTCTACTCCATGCATCTATTTCTTACATTCGTTCTGTGTTCTCAAGTCAGCTTTCATGGGCAGGCTAGGGAATGCTTTCGCTTCTCCATTTCCCACTGTACTCATGATGAAAAAGCTCTGAAGCCCTAGCTGGTCACTACATTGCTTGGCAATTAACATGAGGAGGCCCACAGGCAGCACCATAGTGTGTTTGAAGAAATGGAAGTTTCTAGAACTGATTAATTCACTTAGAAAAAAAAAACTAAGCTTGGCAGTGCTTTACGACAGCTCAGTCTCCTCAAAGGGTGTGTTGCTTTATGCTACCAACACAGCTTCTATGCTTAAGATAGTCAGCTGAAACTATCATTTCAATTTCCATTGTCTAACATTCACCCTCTTGACAGTTATAGCTTTTCTACATTTGTGATGTAGAGAGCAAAGCAGGTCAAAATGGCTCACAGTTTGTTATATACCAAGGAACAAAAGATATCTCCATTTTTTTATGAAGTTGGTGTTCTAAATGAGCACAAAATAGAACAGTAAGTGTAATTTATTTCCTTTATCATAGATAAACTCAAGTGTATTTTGCCATAATTGATTCTTCTGTTTGTTGCCCGTTCTTCCTCTCCCTCTCTTCCTTTCTTACTTCTTTTCTTCCTTTCTTCTTTAGGCCATGGTTTTACATGCTTCAGAAGGAATAGGACCACTGATCCTTTAGCAAGCCTAGACTATAGAATGTTCTGTACCTGTAGACTAATTAAAATTTTGGTTTTAGAAAGTGAACATGGTGATGTGCCTTCTATGGTCCATCCATTGTTTTGGGAGTTTCACAATGCCTTGCTGACCCATGAATGTCCCCATCAATTTTCTTCAAATGGGTTCTATGCACTTACTGATCCATGATGAGGAAGCCACTGGCACTTCACAATATTGTGTATGCTTCTAAATATCCTCAGATTTGTTAGGTAAAATTTTTTTATCCAGTAGGAATTTCCCTCAACCCACGGGAGAATCTGATGATTTGGAAATGTTGATCTTTATGGAAAGTCGAGGTAAATGCTTAGTTTATATTTATAGCTGCTTTTCAAATGAGAAGGTTATATTCTTGTCATTTTTGAGACCAACTTCCATCATTGTGACATTTTGCTTTGCAAAATAGTAAACTAAATGTATTTTTATGTGTTTAATATGTTTCTGCCAGATGCATCTATTACTTGTGTAACTAAAATTGTCTCATTTTGGCCATGCTGTCTTCAGTTTCCTTTTAGTAGGATTTAAGAAGAGTCAAAACATCTCTATTCCCTGTGAGTCAGATTCTCATCTCCTCTGAATGTTTCCTCCATAGTCTGGAATAACTCTCCCCTCAAGGACACTTATACTGGAGGTGAATGATATGTAGATATGACTGGAAAGGCTTTTACTTTGCTTGCTGAAGTTATATTTTTGTATCTTCTGTTTATTTCAGTAGATAAAACCAAAGATACATAGTTTTTAAAAAATCATTAGCTTATGTTGTTTTAGATCTGAATTATAAATAATTACCTTTTTACTTACTTCCTTGAACTTTTTTAAACATTGAATGCTTTTATATTTTTTTCATCACTATCCTCTAGGCTAGTTTTTAAATGATTGAAACAAATATCACAATTACAAATTTGATTAGTAAAGTTTAAGTGTCCTGTGCAACCATATTTCAGTTTAGATTTTGTATCTTAGTAATCAAGCTTACCTACACTCCTAAGTTTAACATATTTAAAGTATTTTATTTCTTATTAGGCTTTCTATTGCTAATCATGGGTTCAATTGAAATTGACAAATTATACCCTTAGCTAACACTCATGTTTTCATCGTGATTCACACAGACATCAGGAGAAGCCTGAGGCAAGTCAGTTAACAGGAGATGAATGTTTGGCTGTTGTTTTGCTTTTTAAATATAACTGTGCCACAAGCCTCCATCTGGTCACAGATGAGTTGTTAAATTTATCTCTGGCCTTAAAGACAACCTCTCTGCAGGCTTCAGTCATCATGGCCAGTTTCTATTTCCCACTGTTTTGTTCTTGCCCTTAGTATTTTGCCCTGTGACCAATAGTCCCTTTAGGAGTGCCTGCATAAGCAGAACATAACAATTAAAATGGAATAAATGTCCCTTTTCAAGGATATAGACTCTTGAGCCTTGAGTCAGAGAGAGAAAACAAGAAATGTTGGATAGATGAGTTTTAGCAGGTACTAAGAACCTGAGGACAGGGACATGTTTCCAAGAAACTGGAAACAGCACTAGCTAAGCAGAGGAGAGTGTTGCCATGGATGTAAAAATACACTTACAACTTCACCTCATTTCGGTAGACATCTAAAAAGCACTAGAGCTAGAAGAGCCCAGGAAGCCAGGGATACTCAGTAAATACTCGTTAAATGAGAAGTGACTGTCAAACCCTGGAATAGACTCTCTAGGAAGATAAAGTCTGGTACCAACTTTATTTTTTCTTACATGGTTGGCACAACCATATTTCTTTTTTTACTACTTGACAGTAGAGTCATTCTATTTTTTTTCTTGAAAATTTATATGAAAACTCACTTCTTCCAATGCATTTTCTGATGGATTCTCTGAAGCAAACAGAATACACTCCTGCCTATGCTGATTTCATTGTATAGTTGTCTTAAGAGGTCGGTTTCATGGTGATCTGAAGCCCCCTAATATGACATAGATCCTGAGCAGGTTACAGAGACTTTGGAGCAACACTGTAGATAGCAAGAAATCATTTTCTATCACCATAAAGATTTTATGCTCTCTAGGACTGTACTAGTGAAGTACTGGCTCAGGTGGCTTCAACAAGAGAAATTTATCATTTCATAGTTTTGAAGGCTAGCATTCCAAAATCAAGATGATTGCAGGACCACACACCCTCTGGAAGTGGTAGGGTATATTCATGTAGGACATTCCCTAGGTCCTTATGGCAGCACCTTTGCTTAGGGTCCTCCATGCATACATGCACTGAAGCATGGTATTTTACAAGGTGTTTTATATTGGATTAATGTTCTTTCTAATGTTCTAATTTTAATTCATTATATCTGCAGAGACCCTATTCCCAAAGAAGGCCATATTCTGAGGTCCTGAGATTAGGATTGCAACACCATAATTCAACCCATAACATCAACCTTAGTTGTAAATTATCAGTTGAAACCAGTTCATTGTAATTAAGTACATGGATGCAATCTGAGGATGCAAGACCTTAATACAGTCTTAGTAGAACCCACTCTTACCCAAATGGCTGAGAAAGCTTTTGCTGCAGTCTGGATGTGTATGCCCTCCAAAATTACCCATAAATCCTAGCCTCTAATTTGGTGCAAAGTGGGGCCTCTTTGGAGGGAAAGTAGGTTATAAAGAAGGTATACCATGTGTTGGATTAAAACCCATGTAAAATACAGATTGTTCTTACCTCTTAAAGTATATGATCTCATAGAAAGAAAGAGCCACACATGATTTGGGAAGTAAACTCTCACGAGACACCAAAAGTCCATGCCTTCAAAAATGAGAGAAAGAATTTTCTCTTGTTTATAAGCCATCTACTCTATTACATTTGGTCATAGTATCCAGAAAGGACTATTGATAAGGAAAACTTGAGAGCAATACACAGCTCTTCAATTTCCAATTTCCAGCAAAAGCCTCTAGAGAATGTGTCTTTAAACATAAACTATAGTTTGTAATTTCAGTACCTGGGAAGCTGAGACAAGAGCTGGGAGCCAGCCTGGGCTATCCAGTGAGATGGTATGTGTATGTATGTGGGTGGAGAGAGGTAGATCCCAGGAAGTCAGTGAGCTATCAGTTCAATGAATGTGTCACCCTGTCTCCAAAAATAAATTGAAGTGTGATTGAAGAAGACATCCAAAGCTGACCTCTGGCTTCTACATATATGCACATACATGCACATGCTCTGTCTCTGTCTCTGTCTTTGTCACTGTCTCCCTCTGTCTCTGCCTCCTCTCTCTGTCTCTATCTGTCTCTGTCTGTCTTTGTCTCTCTCTGTCTCTCTGTCTCTGTCTCTGTCTCTGTCTCTCTGTCTCTCTGTCTCTCTCTCTCACACAAACACACACACACACACACACACACACACACACACACCAATTTCTAAAACTCTATGTATGGAAGGCAGCATAAAGACTTTGGATGCATAAAGTATATTTCTTACTATTGCATTTATTCTATACCAATTTATCTTTTGAGTATTAAGTAATGTCTGTCCTCTTAGGTTTTCTGAACGGATTATGTATAATATGGTTACACGTGTCTAGTTAGGCACATTCTAAGTGGTCACACTCCACACACAGGCCATTTTTGTTATTGCTGTTATCTTTTTTTTTTTTTTTTGCTTTATCCATCTTTTTTTTTATTTTTTTTTATTTTTTATTTTTTTTATTTATTTTTTTATTTTCTATATTCTTTGTTTACATTCCAAAGGCTTTCCCCTTTCCCAGTTACCCCCCGCCATATGTCCCATAGTTCCTCTCCCCCCATGCTATTCCCCACTCTTCCCCCCCCCCCACGATTTCTCTGTTCTGGGTCTACAATACTGGATCCAATCTTTACAGGCCCAGGGTCCTCTCCTTTTTTTCTTCTTGAGAGTCATTTGACTTGCTAATTGTGCCTTGAGTATTTAGGGCTTCTGGGCTCATTAATATCCACTTATCAGTGATTGCATTTCGTGTGTATTCTTTTGTGATTAGGTTAGCTCACTTAGGATGATAGTTTCCAGATCTAACCATTTACCTACAAATTGCATGAATTCATTATTTTTAATTGCTGAGTAGTACTCCATTGTATAAATATACCACATTTTCTGTATCCATTCCTCTTTTGAGGGATATCTGGGCTCCTTCCAATTTCTGGCTATTATAAACAAGGCTGCTATAAACATAGTGGAGCATGTGTCTTTGTTGTATGCAGAGGAATCCTCTGGGTATATGCCCAGGAGTGGTATGCCAGGGTCCTCTGGGAGTGGCATGCCCAATTTTCTGAGGAACCGCCACACTGATTTCCAGAGTGGTTTTACCATTTTGCAATCCCACCAACAGTGGAGGAGTGTTCCTCTTTCTCCACATCCTCGCCAGCACTTGTTGTCTCTCCAGTTTTTAATCTTAGCCATTCTGACTGGAGTGAGGTGGAATCTCAGGGTTGTTTTGATTTGCATTTCCCTGATGACTAATGATGTTGAACATCTCTTAAGGTGTTTCTCGGCCATCCAAATTTCTTCTGGTGAAAATTCTTTGTTTAGCTCTGTACCCCATTTTTTGATAGGGTTATTTGGTTCTTTGGGGTCTAACTTCTTGAGTTCTTTGTATATATTGGATATTAGCCCTCTGTCGGATGTGGGGTTGGTGAAGATCATTTCCTACGTTGTTGGTTGCCATTTTGTCCTTCTGACAGTGTCCTTTGCCTTACAGAAACTTTGTAATTTTATGAGGTCCCATTTGTCAATTCTTGATCTTAGAGCATAAGCTATTGGTGTTCTGTTCAGGAACTTTTCCCCTGTGCCCATGTCCTCCAGGGTCTTCCCAAGTTTCTTTTCTAATAGTTTCAGTGTGTCTGGTTTTATGTGGAGGTCCTTGATCCACTTGGAGTTGATCTTAGTGCAAGGAGATAAGAGTGGGTCAATTCGCATTGTTCTGCATGTTGACCTCCAGTTGAACCAGCACCATTTGTTGAAAAGGCTATCTTTTTTCCACTGGATGGTTGTGGCTCCTTTATCAAAGATCAAGTGACCATAAGTCTGTGGGTTCATTTCTGGGTCTTCAATCCTATTCCATTGATCTACCTGCCTGTTGCTGTACCAATACCATGCAGTTTTTAAGACAATTGCTCTGTAGTACTGCTTGAGGTCAGGGATATTGATTCCCCCAGAAGTCCTTTTATTGTTGAGAATAGTTTTAGCTATCCTGGGTTTTTTGTTGCTCCAGATGAATTTGAGAATTGCTCTTTCTAGATCTATGAAGAATTGAGTTGGGATTTTGATGGGGATTGCATTGAATCTGTAGATTGCTTTTGGCAAGATGGCCATTTTTACTATATTGATCCTGCCAATCCAGGAGCAAGAAATATTTTTCCATCTTCTGAGGTCTTCTTCGATTTCTTTCTTCAGGGACTTGAAGTTCCTGTCATACAGATCTTTCACTTGTTTGGTTAGAGTTACGCCAAGGTTCTTTATGTTGTTTGTGGCTATTGTGAAGAATGTTATTTCCCTAACTTCTTTCTCAGCCTGCTTGTCCTTTGAGTACAAGAAGGCTACTGATTTGCTTGAGTTAATTTTATAACCAGCCACTTTGCTGAAGTTGTTTATCAGCTGTAGAAGTTCTTTGGTGGAGTTTTTTGGATCGCTTAAGTAGACTATCATATCATCTGCAAATAATGATACTTTGACTTCTTCCTTTCCAATTTGTATCCCTTTGACTTCCTTATGTTGTCTAATTGCTCTCGCTAGAACTTCAAGTACTATATTGAAAAGATATGGAGAGAGAGGACAGCCTTGTCTAGTCCCTGATTTTAGTGGGATTGCTTCAAGTTTCTCTCCATTTATTTTGATGTTGGCTACTGGTTTGCTGTAGATTGCTTTTACTATGTTTATGTATGGGCCTTGATTGCTGTTATCTTTTAACAAATATGCCAAATGTACACATCATAGGTAGAATGGTCTTTCAGAACAGTTTGAAATTATGACTAGTGCTAACCTGCCCTGGCTGTGTGTATGTACGCAGATATTATTGGTAAATATACTAAGTGATGGGATAGTTATTTATAGTCTGATATGATATAGCAGGATATCTCAAAATATCATCAAACTATTTATAAAAGTGAACAATTTAACACTTGTGAATTACTTACTTCTGGGACTTTCCATTAAATGCTTTCAAACCATGACTGACTTCAGGCAACAAACTCCAGGGAAAACAAATAACACAGATAAGAGAGTTACTGCATAGCCAAAGTCCCTTCTAAAAATTCAGAGCTCACATACCATCTCATATAGCAAATACCTGAGGCTTTGGTAGTTATTAGCAATATTTTTATATGACATAAAATGGCATATGGCATCAAACAACTTTCATATCTAGGATGTAATGTGGTAATGTCTCAGTGGCTGGGGTCTTTCTTGTCCTTTTCCCAATGTCACATTTAAGCTCCCATGGAGTCTGCCTCTGTGGTGGTCGTACTTGGCTGTGCATATCTGTTAAGTTTTAGCAAGTGACTGAGTGACTGGCTTGCCTTTGTCAACACAGCACAGGAGGGCAGGGCAGGGCCATCTTTCAGGATGCTCTGTTCCAGTGCTCTTCTACAAAGGGAGTGTCCTTCTTCTGTGCTAAGTTTTCTGATCCACTTTCACTCTTGATGTTTTGTGAGTCACCATCTTACTTGCTCCTTCCCAAGGTTGCCATTGTTTTTTACAATACCCTTGGGTTTAGTGCCTGTACTTTCTCTGTTCTGAGTAAACTTGGACCACTTGAGGCAGAAACGCTGTATTCTCTTTGCCAGTGTTGCTTCTCCCTTGGCAGAGCCTCTGTGCCATTGACTGGCAGGTAAGGGAACAACATGCTTTTTCTGGAATGAACTCCTGATCTATTGTTGGGGTCCTGAGATGACAGATAACCCCAGTGTGCATCAGGGTGCATTGAATTTTTGCCTCTGGATAAGATGGGACAAAAGAGACCAGGGCATGATTTTCTCAACCAGCTGAGAGCTTCAAGGCACGAAGGAGGTGATGGGCCAGCTCATCTCCCAGCTTTGTGTTATCAAAGTTCTTTTCCATAAGTATAGCCAAGAAGCCCTGATCCTCTTTCCAAATGGATCCCCCACTTCCACAGGGACTGTAGCTGGACTGTGTGAAGAGGAACACTATAAATACCCACCCAGAATGGAGGTTCAGCAAGCTACTGTGTGGAATGGGATACACCCGTACCCAGTGAATCAGTATGGCTCCAAAAATGCTTACTCATTTTATAAAACTAAGCAGCTGCATGTGGAAGGAGAGTTCTTCTTGAATGATTTTATCTAATCCTGGTCAACTCCTAAACACACCATCTTCAGATACTATAGTCTATAGTATTGTGTCTTCCTAACCTCCACAATGTGGACACAGGTCTGCGCTTTGATGGTAACAAAAATTATGTGATATTCGCCTGTTGGGTATATTTGCTAATAAAGCAGATTTATTCAAAATTACTATACTGTGTATGGGCTGTCACTGTTAGAGGCACCAGTCCTTCTGCCCCTGGCTTCTCCTGGTTTCTGGACAGCATTGATGTACTGTCATCATACCAATATTCCCTGATTGCCAATTTTTAAATATCTCCTAGATGTTTTCCTATGTCTGTTTTCAGAAGCATATCTGTTTCAGTCAGGATGAGTCCTTCTTATTCAATGGCTCAGTGACAATAAACAAACAAAAAGCACAGAACCCTCACTTAGAATTGACATTTCTCATCCTAACTTCCAACTTTTAGCTGTTCTTTGCCCCTATGAGCATATAAATACATGTACCAGGGCTAAATGTATAGCTTAGTTAATGGAGGGCTTACATTGTGTCCACTAAAACCTTCAGGCTCAGGAAGCTGAGGCAGAAGGGCCAGGGGAGGTCAAGATCCTTGATCCTTGGCTATATATGGAGTTTTGGGTAACCTGTCTCTAAAAGCAAAAGAAGACACACACACACACACACACACACACACACACACACCCCAGAAGTTCAAATTTAAGCTACAAACACAATGTTTTTAGAACGTCCTTCCTCCCCACTCCAGTAATATAGCCATGATCTGACAAATTCAATATATCAAATAAAGGAATACAAAACTTAAACAATACACATGATGCTGCCTTATACGTTTGTCCTAGCATGCATTGACCTTTTCCCCAGAAAGTGATAAGGAGTTTTCCCTGAATGGTTTTCTCTTGGGGATTCAGCCTGGGTCTTATTCTCTAGAGCCTCAGCATCAGCTCTGCAAGCACGGTCATGTTCTGTCTCTAATCCTTGCTGGGAAGGATGAATGCCACCCTTCCCATTTTCTATCTCTGTGTCCAAAAACAATGCCATAACCTCAGAGACTTGTGGGATTGAGCTGCAAATTCTCACTTGATGTCTCCCTCACTAGTTACCTATTATAGCACAAGCTGGTATGTAAGACAAATTAGTAAGTGTTGTCTCTGGGGCCACATTTCCTGAATAGAAACCCTGGTTCTGCTTCATTTCTTCCTGTAACTTTAGACAAGTTGCTTTTTATAAATGGAATTAGGATCCCAAAATACCTTCAAAGATTTCTCATCCAATTTAAACTTACACAATGGGGATAATAATAAAACTTGGTGTGTATTGGAATGACTAAATCAGTGTATTAATTATATCATAATTAATAGGAATGATTTCTAAAATTTTCACTTTAGTTAACATAATCTTACTAAATTCCAAATTATACTTCTAATTTTCATAATAAAAAAATAAGTTAAATGAAAGAATTAAAAACCCACATCAAAAGTTCTTGTTCATTCAGACATGAAGAAGACATACAAAGTCCTGATCTATTGAAGTGGTTTAGCCTCCTTGTTTGTCTCCTGGACATGTCCAGCACCTATAGAAGCTTCTGTGTGAATAAGAATCAAAAGCTATCCTAGAGGCTTATGAGTTGCACAAAGCTCCTCCACCCACAATTACTTCTGGGAAGACCAGAAGCTGGTGAACACACTTGTTCCTTCTGCCCATTTTAACTGAATGTTTGCTCATCTATTCGTTTACTTGGTCAGGATTTTTTCTGGTCTGGGGTTTATATCTCTACACATTTTCTTTCCTCCCATGATTCAGCCAAAGTATACTCGTTTGCTAATAAAAAATTCTGTATACCTAAAATCCCAATGGCAAAGGAAAGAGACTTTATAAAAAGAATGACAATTCCATGATTGTTGGAAACACATGGAACTGGAAGCCATTAAGTCCCATGAAATCAGACAGAGAAAGGTGTGAAAGCCATGCTCTTCCTCCTGAGGGAGTTTTAAAAGTTGATTTCAACAGAAATAGCAGAATAGTCTTTACTAGACTTTAAGCCAGGAGATTGGAGAGGTTACAGGATGGATGGTAACCATCAAAACGCAGTTAAGAGGAGGAATCAGGTCTAATGTCCAGCACACTGGGTGACTACTTCACAGTAACATATGTGTGTTATAAGGAACAAGAAGTGCTCACAACTCCCAAACACATAGATGCTATACATTTTTGGATTTTTAAATTTAATTTTGAGACTTTCGTACATTAATGCTGTTTCTATATTATTTCCCTATCCTGTTACTTCCATGTTCTGGGTACCCATCCCTGCCTCCCAAACTCTTAATCTCTTAAGAGCCAGACGGTCAGGATGTCTGCTACTAGACAGTGTTCTATGTCTGTGACAAAAAAGCAGTACTCATGGTATCTCAACAGTACAGTCCCCTAAAGAAACCAGCACAATGACAATACCAAGTGATAAGCCAATGGAGATGGGGGAAATCTAAGGACCCATCTGGAAATGAAGAGCTATAGGCAACTGATGGCTGTTGAGAAGGGAGATTTATTCTTCTCCTGGAAAAACCCTCCTGCTAGGTTACCCTATCCCACGTGGTGAGTCTTAAACACATGTATACAGGAACCACCACGCCCGTGCCACTGACAGGATGGAGATACAAATGTGTAGGAATATGGTATGTTAACCATGCGGATTTGATCATTCTACATTGAATACCGCACTGTAGCTCATAAGTGCACAAAACTCTTATACATGCATTTAAAAATGTTAACAAAGAAAGCATTAAGAAATGGGGTTTTTGCCTAAGACATAAGCTAATAAAACTTGGTATTAGCTGGTTATCCAAACGACCCATTGAACACAGCAATTTTTCACAAACCAATTACCCACCCTTTGGATGCTTCGTGGATGGAATCAATACCTAATTGAAGTCTTCTAGAACTGAAGTTCTGTCTTCCAACTGCCCTTTTTTTCTCCTTTGTAATAAAGCCACTGCAGTGGCCCTGGTGACATTAAGGATCACCCGATTACCTCCATTGCTGCACTGTCCAGAACAAACTGCCTCAGAAACATCAGCCAAAGTATGTTCCCCCTCCAGTAACTCAGTATCATCTTTATTCTGTTTTCAAAAACCCACCAGCTCACATTTTATTCTTTGGAATACATTCTTAACTGCTTTTTTTTTTTTTTAAGTAGCTATCTGAAAATAAACGCTATCACTTATGTAATGGTGTCATGTTCAAAGTGATCTTGTTCCAGGTCAGTGACTTCCTCCACTGGAAGGAGGAATTTCATTAAAGACCTCATTGGAATTCCATTAAAGACACGCTATAGTTTGAGTTCTCCTAAAATATCAAACGTCAGCATCAGCCAAAGAAAACGGCCTCCCTGGAGGTCTAGGATGAGGCATGTTGACAAAGGCATCTCCAGTAATGTAAGGAAGATATGCAGACTAGCTCTTTACTAGCGGTATTCAGAATTCGCAGGCCATTTACAGCTTAGAGGTACTTCACCATGGAAACAACACTTAACAGGAAGATGAAGCAAGTGTCTACTTCTCACTCTGATTTGAACTGCTCCCTTCTTCTGGTGTCTAATCCTCTGAGTCTCGGCTTTTGTTTGGGAAAGGTGGATAAGAATCTGTATTGCCCAAGTGCTAGGAAGAAGGCAGTATGGAATGAATACAAAACTTTAAAGAAATGATTCAGTGGAAATGTTCTTTGCTGGGCCTCCACTTAGACCAGCATCTTATTAAGCATTCACAAAATAAGCCACACTTAAAAATGAAGATACTCTCTTATTGATACCAAATTACTTTCTTTTGCCTTGGCAACAAAACATATAAGATTTCCAAGTTGAGAGAGCTACAAAGGAAGATAATTTGCAATCAGTAATAAGATGGGAAAATGTAAGAGCTAAGATCTGAAATACACCATATTCAGAGTACTTTTAACCTTTCATTTACTCACAGAGCTATCTTTTCAGCCCTACAGTTAATATTTCTTAGGTAATATGGTATTGCTTTAAAGTTGAATATTGTTAATGCTAAATTTGCAAAATGGAATTGAATAGAATATTACTAATATGGTTGTGACTTGAACTAAATGACATTTTGTTTACTCTGTAGTGTAGGCTTAGAGATGGCCTAATTTGACTGTTTTATTTAACATATGTATTTAGTTGAGCATCTCCTATGTGAATCAGTAGTAGGCTCAGTGGTGGGACTAACAAAGGTACACTGTGAGGTCAACAGCAGCGAGTAGGTAGAGAACTAGATTTTCTCTTTGGTGACATAGTTCCATTTCTCTGTTTACATGAGCTTAAATCCTGCTTAGTGTCCCACAGTGAATCACTCAATAATTCTGTGAAAAAATTAAACATAGTAGATGAATGAAATAAAATAAAGAATTCAAATATCTTCCATGTTTATGTTGTTTTGTGTGTTTGTGGCAAGAGATATCACAGACACGCATTTGATTTCAGGAAAGAATTTTTCTTTCAATGTTTAGAATATGTATATATTCACGATGATTTTGATGATTATAAGGCTAGCTTGTACTATCTGTATGGTATTACAGATATTTTGCTAATTTCTGTCATTATTGCTTTAAGGCTCCACTCAAGGGTGCTGGAGTAACAAAAGTCAACATCACTTGCAGCTGGGGTTTTGATGACATCAGGCCTTTGACTCTGTTTTTCCATGATGTTATGATGGATTTAGTGCCAAGCATCCTTCCCTTTCATTTAAAAGTGTGCCAGACTTGGTTATCCCACAGGGCTGCTTGGGCATATTCTGAGAGAAACGATGTTGCCAGCGTCCCTCGTTTAGGCTCTCATCAAAGCATACAGAGCACTGAAGCAAAAGCAAGGGCAGAGCTCTTCCTCACAGGATGCCTGGATGTCATCTGAGTGAGATTAGGCTTGGGGACAGTGCCTTAAAGTACTTGGCCCGGTACGGAGTGACCATAATGCTCATAGTACTTGAGGAAGTTGTGGGTTTGGGGAGTTCTGGAGAGGATGAGAAAATAGGCCTACTTTTCAGTTTGCTGCTCAGTTTTATGTCTTGTTCAGTAAGGAGAGGGAAAGAAAAATGGAGAGGGAGAGGGACAGGGATGGGGACAGCGAGAGGGGCATTCTGTCTTGAAATGCAGGAAGCAGGCAGCAGGCAGTGGCAGCAGGCAGCAGGGCACACTACTCTTGGGAAGAGGCTAAAAAGCTGTCAGGGGCAAAGAAAGTGAAGCCTAATTCTGTGTTCTTCCTCTGGTCTCAGAGACTAAGTAAGAACCAGCTATCAACACAAGTCTCGTCTCCAGGACGGGCGATATGAGGATTGACTGAGTGAATGTTGAAAGACTGGGCTTCAGCAGGTCAGCAGATGAGGAAATAATTGTAACAATTGACAATTGGCATTGCATGAGCTTAAAAATCATCTGTATAGGAAATGGAACTCTGAGGAGAGCAAGGAGACAGCACAGAGTGGGAGAATATCTTCTGCCGCTGGTGCATCGGATATCCCGACTACATAAAGAACTTCTAAAAACCAGCAGTTAACTCAGCCAACAAATGGGCAAACCAATGGGATTTAAAAGGACAATTCTCAAAGGAAGAACCACCAATTTTCGATAATAATATAGGAGAGACGTCGAACAGCTTTAGTCATCAGGGGCATATAGATGAAAACTACATTGAGATCCCGTCTCAGCACAGTCAGAATGGTAAACATGGAGAAAACACGCAAACAAGTGCTGGCGAGGACTAGGAGGATAGTTTGCACACTACTGGTGCAAACGTTCCTCAGCGAAGCTACTGTGCTTCTGGGGTGCATTGTGCTTCTGGGGTGCATTGTGAGATTCATTCTCAGCACCCCGCTGAGAATGAAATTATGTCACTTGTAGGAAAATGAATGGAAATTGTGAGTAGCACATAAAGTGAAATAAGCCAGACTCAGAAACACAGCTACGTCATGTTTTTTTTTTTTTTTAACATAGTCAGGATTTAGAATTTAAAAATACTTGAAAGCAGGAGAGACAATGAGAAGGACACCAGGCTGGGCAGGGGGAGGAGAAGGCAGGAGAGGGTAACCCGGAGTGAATGAAATAGAAGTTCTGACGTATGTGTATAGTGAACCTCGTTACTTTGAACAATGGGAATATGCTAAAAGAACAGAAACATTACACAAAGAAGGGGACACGTATGATTCTGTGGTGGAAACTAAGAAGCGTTTTCTGTGAAGCATTTCCAAGTGGCTTTGGTGATGACCCTGCCATACAACTGTAATTCTTTCTTTCGTAATAGGGGTGAGGATGAAAGATGCAAAACCTGGCTTTATCCAAGGCACATTTGCTGGGCGGGAAGCAAGATGCCTCGTGAATACGTTCCAGTGCTCGTTCACATTCAGAGGAGGTGAAAAGCCCGTGGCAGAGAGGCGGGATGTTGGCCACAGACATTCCCTCCGACCCCTTGCCTGTAAGCCATCTTGATGACTTTATATCATCGTTACAGTTTTGAAGTAATCTCTGCCTGTCTGCTCAACAAGCAGTAAGGGTACCTGTGACAGGTGTATCTGGAGCACGAGGCTAAGCCACAGTGCTGGTTAACCCGGGACGAATAAGCAGATGACAACTGTCAGGGATTCTGTTTGGTCTGGTTTTGCATGCTTAAAAGACCACTGGTCCAGTACAGTTAGCTCAGCATTGATGCATTTGATGGGATGTATCTAAATAGCTGGGCAGTTTTTAAGCCACAAGGGCGACTGGAGACCAGAGCTGTAGCACGTCTTTCTTTCACAGGGGCTAAACAGGCGACATCCCAGGCTAGCGATGCTACTCAGCAGCTCCGTCCTGCTGAGACGTGGACCCACTGCCTGGAGTCTATTTATTGCCAGATTCTAATTCCCCCTCCTTCTCTTTGTAAGTCAGTTTCACTGCAATGAGTAGAGATAAGGTCTACATGGAACTCTTAAAAAACAAACAGACAATAAAACACAATGTCCTTTAACTTAAAGAACTGAGCATTGCCAGTGTCTGTGAGGCCTTCCTTCGCCCCTCCCCCCCACCTCTCAGCCCCAGGGGCAGGTCTACTTTCCTGAATTTCATATTAATCATTCCCTTGTTTTGTCTCTAGCAAGCCACTTCTCTTGATTTTCAATATTTCTTTTATTGCGAGAGCCAAATGCACAGATGTTCCCCGGAGCACAATGGATATTTTATAGCTCTAATAGAAGATAAGAATTCTCAAGCCATAAAAAGAGCCAATTAGGCTTTCAGATCAATCTTCCACTTGATCTGCACATTTTACCCACCAAGTGTCTCCAGCTCTGAGATGATGCCACAGATCTTGACCATTAATGCTTGCTTTCCGGCTTGTCCGCATTGCTTGATAATGTAAATTTGTAAAAATAATGAACTCCTCTGGGAAATTCTTTCCCCCCCTCTTCATTTATTGCATTATTTTGTATCCCACATTTTTTAACACACCGTTGTTTCAAAACCAGAGCACACTAACAACAAAAATCCTTTGCAAGCATTAACACTGCTCAGAGGGACAAACAAAAACACTTGTACTCCAGCACTGTCGGTTTTAATTTCTGCTCCCCAGTGAAGACAAAAATCTGATTGGTACCATGGCAACATGTTGCCTCAAGCCCTGACTAGGTATTACTCCTCGCAATCATGCTCACAAATTCTCTTTGTAAGTGTTAAGAGAGGTGTGATCTGCTCCTGGAACTCACTAAATTAAAAAAGGCTGCAGAAAATCTAATTAGCGTTTGCAGAAGTGCAGTTCTGGGCTTGGCAATATCAGATTACTGCCTAACTTGCCCTACTGCACCCCTCCCTCCTCGGGTCCGCAAAGTTTAAGAATTACATGGTCCAATACAGCCCTAGTCGAAGTGGGGTGGGCCCAACCGAACAGCAGCCTGGGGCAAAGACACAACCATCCACAGTTAGGGTTTAATTTTTCTTATCTTTGAATTATTCAGGTTCTTGAGGAGGTTCCTCTCCCCTCCCCCTGTCCCCCAGCCTTCCTCTCCTCTTTGAGGAAACATTAGTGACACACCCCTGATCCTTGGGTTACTTTGAAGGTGCAACCTTGGCTATGAGGTGGAAGCTCTGGTTTAAGAGAAGCCTGTGTCTGGGATCTAGATTGAGCCAAACAGATGTCATGGTGATACAGGACATTTGCCCCTCACTTTGCTGTAATAACTCTTCCAAGATGCCTGCCCGGTAATATACACCTTGTTATCCCACCACTTCACAGAGGAAGCACACACAGAGAGGGAGGAGAGCCGAGGTTCCCAACAAGGTCTTTTGACTTCAAACTTACTTTCCATGACAATATGAGGAGAGATCACAGAATTATCTCTTTCATTCTTCAGGGTGCGGTGACGGTGGGGTCAAGTGCCATCATCTTCCTATATTACAAATATCGTGGTTTCTGTTTTATTGTACAGAATTAATAGTGTGTACCTGCAATCCCAGGTACATATGAGCTTCTGAGCAGGGGGTGGAGATGAGGAAGTAGAATGAAAATATTCACTTCCCAGTATTGGCTCTCTGTATTCAGGCTTTGTCTAATGCAATGAAGCCATGTTTCAACCATCTCAGAACTATAGAAATGACTTTAACACACACAATAAATATACCGACTAGGCAGTGAGAAGTTAGAAGTGTAGAGGTAATACGCTAAACTTTTAAGAAAAAAGGTACAATTTTTCTGTTCTAATAAATGTATATTCTTTCAAAAAGTATCAAGGCTAAACTATTTCATGCTAAAAATATAAGTCAGCACACAAGTGGCATTTTCTTGGATATTTCTGAGGTTTTCAAACCCCATGGGATAATTTGGGTGAAAAAGTCAAGATCACAAAAAAATACAGTGGTTGGCTATGGAGGGCATGGGTAACCTAAGGCCAGACAGAAAGCTCTGAGAAGGCCAGTTAAAATTTATCTCAATTAATCAAAAGGAATTCAAGTTTGCCTACATATGTTTAACAGAGGCCTAAAATGTGAATTAAGAAACGTGTTCTTAATGAGTTTCTTTTCCATTTGATGCTAGAAAGAAGGGGGAATGGCCCAGGTGAAATGAACTCCTTCTAGACATCAGTTCAGATTCTTTTGTAGCCAGTAGCTCGGTGGTCCTTTTCCTCCGTTATAAATGGGGCAGAGTTTTGGAGCTCAGTCCCTATGGGCTCCACATCTACAAAACACTCCTGTACCTAAGACTCAGGTAACATTGTAACATTGTCAAAGGAGAAGCAAAAAAAAAAGCTGTAAGAGTTAGCGGGTCAAGATGCTTGCTGTGAGATTATGTTTTCTGGTAACATTAGAAGCTACAGCCATAAAGTCTGACTAACATGACTTCCCAAATATGAGCTGAACACCAATAAATGTACCAAACTGCATAGGGAAAAGCCCATGAGGCCTCAGCCCTACACAAAGAACTGGGGAACGCTGGAAGCAGGAGAGGTGGGATTCCACAGAGAAGGGCATACCAAAATTGTCTTTCAGTTGCAAATAGTCAGGCCTGAAAAGATATACAAGAAACATTTAACAAACGGAAGAGGTCATATTTAGGAATATGTATGTGTGATTGTATATGCATATAATAATAGAGAAATAAAAGGACATGTATTTAAAGGAGAATAAGGAAGGAGGGTCTGGAGGGTGAATATCATAGTCATATTATAATCTCAAGAATATTTATAAAATGTTGGAAAAACAATATAAAATTTCTATCTTAATTATGACAGGTGCACAGGTCAACAGGAATGAATTCATCCATGTTTTATGTAACCACACCACCACCTACTTCTAGAATTCTTCATTCTGCAAAACTGAGATCATCTCTGAGCATTTCACCCCACCCAACCCTGACAGGCTGGGGCAACTACTGTCTTCTTTTCTACTTGAAGAGTTTACCTCCTTTAAGCAGTTTAACAAATGGAATCATGTAGTTATTGCTTGCTGTGATTGGTTTGTCCGCTTAGGATGCAATGTTGTGTGTGTATGGGTTTTCATCCCTTTGGTGCTACTGAGGTTTGAATCCATGGCTTCCTGCATGATAATCTTGATATCTACCTTTGAGCCATACTTATTGTTGTGTTCACAAAAAGAGAAAGGGGTTTTAGAGAATATGGTATATGGTAGTGTGGGGAAAGGGGACGCCCCAGTGGGCATGCCCTTTCTCCAAGGGACCAGACACACACAGACATGGTATAGAGTAGAGTTTATTCAGGGCAGAGGATGGGAATTAATGGGGTAGTGGAGGCAGAGAAAGGCAGAGAGAGAGAGTGGAGAAGTGGAGGCCAGCCATGACCACGTGGAGGGGGGGAGGGGAGGAGAGCCCAAGAGGGGCAAGAGGGAGGCTGAGAGCATAAGAGATAAGAGCAAGAGGTAAGAGAGAGAGAGAGGAGGGGTTGAGCAGTCCGTTTTTATAGTGGGCCAGGCCTACCTAGCTGTTGCCAGGTAACTGTGAGGAGGGGCATACCTGGTTGTTGCCAGGTAATTGTGGGGTGGAGCTTAGACAGAATGCTAACACCTATGACCATTTTCTGTTGAATGTTGTATTATATTTCAATGTGAGGATGCGAGAAACCGTGCTTACCTATCATCTACCAGTGAGTGAGTGCTTGGGTTGCTACAAGTGTTAGCGAGTGCCAATCATTCCGATATGAAAATGCCTGTGCACATGTCTTTTCCAGACCTCATTTTTAAGTTTTTGAACCAAGTCCTACAGACAACATTGTAAGTCAGTACAGACTACTCTGGTGGCTGCATCATTTTATAGTCCCATCAACTCTGTATCAGTGTGTCAGCTTCTTAACATGCTCCTCAGCGACTGCTTTTGTGTAGGACATTCTATTTGTCTGTTTTTTATGCTGTCCATCCTAACATTGCAGGTGTCAGGTATGCCCCATTGTGGCTTTAATTTGCTTTTCCCTGGTGGCTGGTACTGTCGAAGATTTTTCATGAGCTTATTGGTCACTTTTTATGCTTCTATACAGAAATACCTCTTCAAGTCTTCTGTTCAGTTTTGAATTACAATTTTGCTTTTTGTAGTTACTGTTGTTGAAACATTGAAGGATTTCTCTTCCTTCTCTGACTCCCTTCCTGTGTTGGGAGTTTATGGTGTTTATATTACTTATTTCTTTCCAAAACATAACACTGCTGTTTAGATAATGCAATTTTCCTGTCAAAGTGAACAAGACTCTTTATGGTTAATAGAGGCAGGCTATGAGGTGACTGAACAGATGAGAGCTGACTGAACCATGCTGTGTTTCTCCATATTGAGGCCCTGCCCCACCCTGCAGGAAAGAGCAACCTCCTCCTTACCTAAGCCTCAAATCTCTCTTCCAACCCATAGCATTGGAGTTTTTAAGTAATGACCTTCAAGAAAATCACACTTGGTGTTTGATTTGAAAACCGTAATTTTCCCTTTTGGATGTACAATTTTTCTTCCTATGAATTTGCCAGTTCCCAATTCTCTTCTGTGGAAAATAACGGGAAAGGAAACTTTCTTGTTAACCACTTTAATCTTATGACAGGGGCTCTTGCACTGATTTGTGTGTTGCTGCCCACTGCCAGGCTACAAACCCTGTAAGCGTGAACGGGTTAGCCATCTTCCCTTTCTAATCGCCAGCTCAGCTCCTGATATTTACACATGCTCAGTAAATGTTGTCAAAGGAAAGGAACATAATAATGAATGAAGATTTCCTTCAGGCCCTAATTAAAACACAACAGTCTGTCTCTGTAAGGTATGTTGCTGTTGCTGCACCCACAATGAGACAGAATTGTACATAGGATGCTTGAGCTTCCACAGGATCAGAGTCAATGCCTCCTGCCTCCTAGGTGAGAACACTGGGTCTGGGTAAGGGCACAAAGCTCCCAGGACCCTAATTTCTCATCAGGTATTTCTCCAAGCATTTTTTATTTGAATTACTTTACTTTTTCCACAGGTCCAGAATTCCCACCTGACTGGCAATCTTCAGACTTGACTGGTTCCAAATACACATCCTCTATATTCACAAAACATTACAATGTAAAATATACTCCAAACAATTTTTGTAAAAGTTTCAGCCAGGCAGTGGTGGCTCATGCCTTTAATCCCAGCACTTGGGAGGCAGAGGCAGGTGGATTTCTGAGTTCGAGGCCAGTCTGGTCTATTGAGTGAATTCCTGGACAGTCAGGGCTATACAGAGAAACCCTCTCTTAAAAAACCAACAACAACAAAAAATAGTTTTGATTTCACTTTTCTAAATTTATTTCTAAATTTAAGTCTTTCAAATAGTGTTTTGTATTTATTTATTCAGCTATTTATCCCAAAGCTTTATGCTAAAAAGAATTGCTTTTTACTTACATTTAGGAACAATGGTCTAGGTTTAAACTTGAGTTTTAAAATTCAAGGTTTTAACAACAACAAATCTGGAAGTATCAGTCTTGAATGAGACCTTGTGCTATGGTTGAAATCTGGAATTTCCCCAAAGGACTGTTTTCAATGCTTGGTTCTCAGCCTAGTGCAAATGGGAGCTGGTCAAACTTTTAATTGCTGGTGCCTCATGGCAGGTCATTGTGGATGTGTCCTTGAAGGAAATTCAATGTTCTTTACTGTTTAATTTCCTGTCACAGTGTGCTGACCTAGAGACCTCCACCTTGGTGTTCTGCTGCCTTGTCATGGGGTCAAAGCATCTAGGTCAAATGACCAGGACTTCAAGCTTTAGTAGCATAGGTCAAAGTAAATTTCTGTTCTTCTTAAATTAATCCCAGTTATTTCTTTCATAAAGGGAAGCTGCCCAGCACATCTCTAGGCTAGAAGCCCAGCTGTTCCCATACTGCCTTGGAGTGAGTACTGCAAGCCTTATAGAATTCTCCTAGTGTTTGGGCTGATAATATTATGGATGCTTGAGAGCTTTTTGGAATTTTTGAGTTTCCCCAGTTTTTTTTTGCTACAGCTGAGCTGTAAGCTGTGGAAACTGAGAATTATAAGAGAAATGCTGACAAAGCCTTAGTCAGGCAGCACCCAGCAGGCCTGTCCCTCTGCAATCAGAGGCTCATTGTGAGCGGTGAGGAGTGAATCTCCATGAGATTTTGTACTAGCAAATGTTCCACATACTGATGGAATCAGTTGTTTTCTCCAGTCTCTCTCTCTCTCTCTCTCTCTCTCTCTCTCTCTCTCTCTCTCCCTTCCCTCTCTCTCTGACTCTTTCTGCTTTCACAAAGTTTTATATGCAAGAAGTTTTCTTCTTCCAAAAAATCTCTTTTATGTAAGTCATAGGAAATTATCCTTGTTACTCTATCATGGGTGATAGTCTTTTTTTCTCTGCTGAGTCATCAGAAAAGTAGTTTGCAAGTACAAAAAATGCAGTCTAACTCAAAACTATTAAATAAATGAAAAAAATTTTATATAGGGGTTTATATTTTATGATGGAGCAACCAGGATTTTGTGGGAGTTATCCCCACCGACCCACCCAATCAGAATTAGGTCAAGAAATCATGATCATATGGCTGCCTGAGGTTTTATTCAAAAACAAACAATGCCCCCCTCCCCAAACCACTTGAACAGATAATATAGCAAAACATTTTTGAATTTCTTCTTAGGTTTATCTCATCTGCCTTTCTTTTTGTCCTCACCCAGGAAACATTGGATTGATATTTATAATGGTTATTTTCAGCATTTAGAGGTTGGTTGTTAGTATGGCACAACAAACATCAGCTCTCAGTAAAGAGCTGGTTAGAGGTGACGTAAATGGAAAATGAAAGTGGGATTCTGATTCCTTGAAAATACGCAGTGCTAAAACAAAGAAGTCAGACCGGGTTTTGCACATTGCTGATGGCACATGGCCTTTTGTTGCCACCTCTTTGTCCCGACAAAGTTGAAAAAATAGACTAGTCACTTCTCCCAGGATCCTTCTCTGTCACCACAGTACACGTGCTTGGCCAAGTTGTGCACCACAGCTCTGTCTATTGCCCTGCACCTGGACACGAGGGTTTGGTCACGTATTAAAAGCAAGAAAAGAAAGGGGAGAGAAGGAATACTGAGTGGAAAAACACCAAGATGTGTGCTTGATTATTGGAGATAATTAAGAGAACCTAAAAATAGCCAGGCCTCTTATTTCATATTATGCTCAAAATGATTCAAATTCAGAGCTATTCACAGCTGTGCTGGGGGCTGATCAAGCACACAGAGTTGATGTGAAACACTTGAATCAGTGTGATAAGCAGATGCAGCCTCTTTCTGCTCTGCTAAGTATAACTTGGGTGGTATCATGACTCAGACACGATGGGGTGTAATAAAGAGATCAATAATAGCATTACCTCGCCTTTACTCTGCCAATACACTTTAGTGGAGTAGAAAAAAAATGGCCCCCAGACCGCACAAGCTTTGTGAGACTAAGATTTCAAAATGATTGCTGGTGACTCTTTGAAACTGGAATGGATGTATGTATGGACTGAGCAGAGTAGTAGTTTAGTATTTTATTGATTTATGTTTGATATCTCCAAAATATCTCCAGGCATTGGGTAATCAAAAATTAACTGGTTCAAAAAATTCAAGGGGCTAGAGATGTACCTCAGTGACAGAGAACCCGGCTAGCATGCACAAGGCTTTAATCACTAGAAGCACTATACAGTATGGGTGATAGAGAATATTGATATCACACACACACACACACACACACACACACACACACACACACACACGAGAGAGAGAGAGAGAGAGAGAGAGAGAGAGAGAGAGAGAGAGAGATACTTCCAAATGGCTGTGGAGAAAGTATGGTGGCATTTATTGGTGAAAAAAGGGACTATGTGTTTTCAAAGTGACTGCTGATCTCAGTACTAAATGAAGAAATGAGAAAGTATGAGGGTAACAGCAAGGGGAAGGACGAGCCAATGCAAACCCCCCGCTGAGGTGGCAGACATGGCCTGTCTAAGGAACGTGGATGAGTATGGGAAGAAAGGAGCAGCATGGAGTTCAGACCAGAGCGTCTTGTCACACACTCTTCATATTTCTGACTGGTTGTACTATAATGAGGAATCCTTAAGGGGTTAAAACAAGGGCCTAAAGGGAAAAGAACACTCATAGCTTCTGTGTAGCAACAGAGTGCAAAGGTGGTCCGTTGTAGAGTACAGCTGGGTTGTGTTTGGAACTACCCTGTTATTGATACTGATGGTGTAGGAGAGTCAGATCTAGATAGTATTTTGAATGTAGAACAGACACAACTTCTAAAGGTATAGATTAAGAGGTGAGTTAGGAAAAAAAAGAATCTTTTCTTTTAAAGTAAATTAAAATGAAATCAAGACACACAAAAAAAACCCCTCATAATGTCAAACTTTGCTGAGATTTTGAAATAATTTCACATACAAGTTCCTATTGCTACTAAGAATGGAAATTGTCACTGTCACTGTAGAAAATGATTTGGCATTGACTTCTTACATTTGTTGTGTACCTGATGACTCAGTAAATTCACTGTTTACTATTAATACTCACTAGTAACCGAGCAGAAATATGCAAACAAGTGCATGAAGATGTAAAAACATGCCTAGTGGTAATAATTATAATACCTCTGAAGTTAAGAAACATTTTAATAACTACTGAATGCATAAATAACTTGAGGCTAATTCTTACATTAAATCAATTTAGGGTAGTAAAAATGAATAGGCTATGTATGGTTACATATAATTACAGCTCAAGAGAATATGTTTAAATAGAGTTCAAATATACATACTTGCACATACAAACATGTGTATGTGTATATGATAGATGCATATAACTATAAAAAGCTGAAAACACTTCTTTAGAATAATGATCCTACTTATAAGAGGGGCCATATCATCATGTGAGGTAAGAGCAGAGTTTCTTTGGTATTGTTCCCATTCTTTCCACCTTGATAGTATTGTTTACAGTTGCATGTCTTTTTGGATAATATGCTAGACTCCATCTATGTATTATGCATATATTGCTTATGTATTATTATGCACAAAAGCATTGGGCAAAACATGGGGTGAGAAGGGAGGAAGACAAGACAAGGGATACAGACAGAGCATCTAAGAAAGGCTTCTTGCTTATTTGTGGTTTTTGTTTGCTTGGTTTGCAAAAGGCAAGAAAGTACCATGATGCTAAGTGATAAGTGACATGGGTCCTCTTAGTTTTCTCTTAGTAAAGATGAAAATTATTATAGTCTGTATGCTTATATATTGATGAAAACGATCCTCTCATTTTTCTAAATGAGTGATAAAAGGAAGGAAGAAGGAAAAGGAGAGGGAGGGAGGGAGGGAGGGAGTGAGTGAGTGAGAGAGAGAGAGAGAGAGAGAGAGAGAGAGAGAGAGAGAGTGGGAGATAGATATAGTGGTAGGAAACAAGGAGCTTGACTTTTATTGCCTATGCTTTGTCACCAGAGTGAGGAGTGAGTCCACCTGTTTGTTGGTCGTGATGAAAGTTGGTCATTAGAAGTGTGAAGTCACAGAAAGTAGGGAACAGACATCACAGAAGCAGGGCATGAATTTCAATGGGAGCTGTGGTAGGATTGTGTGGTCACTTGAGATCTCTGGGTGCATTCTTAAGGAGGGGGCATACCACGTGTCCACTCAGCCACTGAGAAGCTATACCGCCAGCCTCGTTACAATCCTTGTCAGGGAAATTTTCCCTCTGAAATTGCATTGATGGGCTTGGTCATGAAGCCTCTAAGCTGGGAGCAGGCACACAGACAGAATGAGACCGATGGAGGCTCTGTAGACTACATTTTTCTGGACTTCTGGACATGGTGTCTGTCGTGTTTTTTAATAGATGGCCCTTGTGGGTGGGTAGAGGGTGGGTGATGAGCAGTTCTTGATTCCGGCTGCCAGCTCAAACTAGAATCGTGTGATCAAGACTTTCAAAGCTCTAGCCTCTAATCTTCAGTGCTTGTCACCCTGGCTACCAGTCACCCAGCAGCTTGAGAAAGCAGTTACATCTGGGCAGCAAGAATATAACAGGTGCGTGTTTGGATTGTGAAAGGTTTCTTTGTATTTAACATAAATAGATGTGTTAGGGCACCAGATCCTCCTCTTTCAACAAGTAACTGAATGTCACCTTATCACAAGCGGCCACTGTTCCAACCAGGGAGCTTTCCTTTTTTTTTCTCCTTAAGACATAAGATGGGACTAGGTGGAGCATCTGTACCTCCTTTCCTTTTTCTCTATGTCACCTGCTTTTCTGTGGCTATTCGTGTAAGTTGTCCACACTCTTAACATGTCAGAGACAATATGCTGCTGTAATATTTGAATACAGTAGACTTGCTGTTTTTCTCTCTTTTCACATATGCCTTGTTCCTGCACTGTCTGGCTTGCTTCATGGAAGTCCCGGCTGTGTGGAAGCCTGGTCCTCTTCGTCATCCATATCTTGCCTATGTGCGCCTTTTTTTTAAAATCTCAGACCCATCTTGGCCCCAGCCCCGAAGCAGGCACATCTGCCTCTAGGCATTCATCTCTTCTTTCATGAACAGCTGTTTCTCATCTTTTCTTCCATCCAGCACCTGTATATATGATTGCCGGATTTGATGTCTTCATTTTGAAATATCTGACATGCTCTTTTTTTCCAGGAGGGAAGGTCCTCCAATTAACACATCACTGCAAAAGGAAAATCCAGCACCAAGATGTCTTAGATACCATAGTGAGAGCTAGCATGGCCCGGGGCTGACTGCAGCTCTGCAGACTGTTCTTTTTAAGTGCTGGGCAGGGAAAGGCAGGCAGGATATAGCGTGCTGGTGTAAGGCAGAGTCAGAGCACAGTGGTTCCCACCTACTTCATGTTAGGGAAGACAGACCCTCCACCCTGGGGTCTAAAATAAGGAAGTCCCTACTCTACCTTGGTCCTACCCAACCTTCCCAAAGCTGTCAAAATTCTGTTTGCTCACTCATCCTCCATCTGTCAGTTTATTGTTTTTAATTAAGCTCATTTAGCCAAACTACACAATATGAGCTTAAGTTTAAAATACAAAGGCCGTTAAAAGAAACAGTTTCAAGAAGCAACGTTGCCTCCAATTGAATGTTCAACTCAACTTAAGGAGAACTCTGCTGATGGACTAGAGGTGACATGTTTAGCACTTTGAGTACTACCAGTGTGAGGTGCAACATTACAGGCAGGAAAACCCATTGTGAATTGTTCTTGTCTCAGTTACAATTACTGAACTGTAGTTCCATGGAGATTGTGGACCTGTGGTTGAATATGCTATGTAAAGGAGATTTGGTCATATATATCAAAGGATTCCCTTTAAATTGGTGTCCAGAATCTGTTAAAACTGTTTGAAAATGAACTAAGAGCCCCTCAAACATAATCTTTATGAGAAGAGGTAAGCAAACTATTGGCAGTTAATGGTTGGTGGAGAGGGAGACATTTTCTTCAGGGTTATAACTATTAATACATCTCCCTGTAAGTAATCCTTCACCCAGATTCATGAAAGCAACTCTATCTCAACTCAGTGGGGGAAAGAAAGAAGAAGGAAGGAAGGAAGGAAGAAGAGAAGGAATGAAGGAAGGAAAGAAGGAAGAAAACAAGAGAGAGATGGAGAAATAGATAGATAGATAGATAGATAGATAGATAGATAGATAGATAGATAGATAGATAGATTGAGATCATAGTATAGGGGACTGACTAAGAAGAGGAAAGGGATCAGGGATAGTAGAAGAGAAGATAATGGGGTAACTATAATGACTATAATCTGTTTAAAACATTATAACATCTATGAAAATGTCATTATAAAATGTATTATTATGTATAATTAATGCATTCTAACAGAACCACAAGTTTTACACACACACACACACACACACACATATGCACATACTCATGCACATGTCCACATACACATGCATACAAACACACACACACACACACACACACACACACACACACACACATACTTTGAGCTTTCCTCCTAATCTTGCATACAGAAAATGTAAGCATGCATTCTGGAATACACACACACACACACACACACACACACACACACACTCACACACACACATATTATGTTTTTCTAAGTATGCTTTGTTATGTAGTTTGTAATTCTACATTATAAAATTTTATCACAACATGAAGTTCTTGGGCAGATTTGGCATAGTGCTTCACACACCATTACACACATAATAGGCATTCAATAAATGTGTTAATGAACTAACTAAAATAGCAACTGCAAAGTAGATAGGTCTAAAGGGAGTTGGGAGACTGTCTGTGCCCAGCCTGGCACTCTGTCCTGTGCTTTGTTTCTTCTGCAAAAATACAGACATGAAACCTGGCAGCTTCAGAAGACAGAGGCGAGTGCTGAGAGGCAGGAGTGGGGGAGGAGAGGAGTTCTTCTCTGAGGAGGTCATAGGAAGGTGGCCAGCTCTGTCTCCACCAGCTTTAATAGAGTGTAGATCAACACAAAAACCTAAGATTTATATCTTGAGACTCTTCAGCTCTGACAAAGGAGGTAATTTTCACAACGTGCAGATTTCTTAGCTAGTTACCGGTAACAACATTTTTCTGGAGTTTGAGGAAAGCCCTTAGTTGCTGATTCCCCATGATTCCTCACATGATCTGAGACAGGAATAAAAATATTCTTTGAAAGAACTTTCTGGTCCTAGGGCTTCCACGTTGATACAGGGTACAGGGGTGGCTTCAAATTTGCTATTATAAGGATGACTTCAAACTTCTGATTCTCCTTCCTTTACCCCCCAAGAAAGGGATGGAATCCAGGACTTCTACATGCTAGTCAAGTACTCTATTGACAGAGGTATACCACAGCCCCTCCTCTTGCCTTGTCACAAAGTACCCAGGAGAAACTGCAGGTAAAAAAGGATGCACACAATTCCAAATGCATATAAGGACATTTGGAATATGAGTGAATGTGATTAAAAGTTGGTATTAGTTACTGGAGTCTGTTTAGCAAAGCTTCCCTGGGTATGTGGATTGGAAACAGTATTTGTCCATGTATGGGCTTCAGCCCTAACAAGGTATCAGGCTTTAAAGAGTAAGCTTTCTTTTGACTTCTGATCTTGGAAATTTTGGTCCATGGTTACTGGTTGAGGTGGTTTGGATGTGCTGAGGAAATTCCTGGAGGCAGTAACACATGGTGGAAGATGCTTGTCACATTATCTGGGGACAGAATGAAAGGAAGGGCTAGAGGCTCAATATCCATGTCAAAGGCACAACCTCTGTGTCTAAGCTTCTTCTGCTTAGCCCCTGTCAAAGATTCTACCATCTTTCAACAGCATCATGGGCCCTTGGGAGACACTTTATATCCAAAACACAGAAGTCAGCAACTCATTTTGCACAGTACAACTAAATACACTTAAAAGAGACAATGAGATCTTTCTGACCATGGCAAGTAAAGTGGGAAGTTAAAAATGAACAATTAAAACCATCTGGAAAACATGAGAATATCTGGGTTAGGAGACTGGCACTGGCCCAATGTAGTAAATCCTGGTTTCAATTTCATAACCTTTACAGTTCCTCAGAGGAACATGACTTTTGAATGAGGCTTCAGTATGTAACCAGGGGTGTACCTGGCTATCAAAACCAAGTGCTTCACTGTATTCAGGATTGGCTGTGTCATAGGAATAGTCATGGTGAACATTACACAGTACACTGTTGTCCCACACAGCAGTCCAAGAGCTGCTTTATGAAGCGCATCTTTGGAAACAGGGATCTTGACACTGAACAATGCTCTTCTGCTGAGGAAGGTCTGTCGCCAACAGTCTGGTATGAGTCAATGTCTTCTCTGCCGTTCTGCAGGACTAGCTCTAAACAAACTAAATTGAGTTCATGGTCCCTTTGTGTACTCAAAGGATTGGATCCTGGACTTCCTACATATGTCAAATTGTAGTTTTACATCTAAAATAAAATGGAGTATATGTCTTTTTATGTATGTCAAATCATCTGTGTATTGCTTGCTTATGATATCCCATTCAATGTAGATGCTCTGCAAATTATTGTTCTTAGAACATAATGACAAGATAAAAAAATAGTAGACAATTCTTGACCAAATACATTTAAGTCCCAAGACTTTTTTCTTGCATATTTTTAAATTGAATCAACAGATGTGAATCCATGTGTATGAGGACTCCTTACAATTAGTAAATCACCACCACAAAGCTAAAAGTGACACATCCTCAGCCTAACCTTTTACTGACTCCTGGATAGGCCATGTGGGCACATGTGTGACCACTTACCTTTGACCTTTGCTTTCACTATTAAGATGAAATGATAATTCCTGAGTTCTTGGTGACATGCCCCAAGTCCTAACCTCCCTTAGATCTTTAGGACTTCCAATTCATGGTCTCTTGGGAGGTCAGAATATTTAAATCCTGGCTGTTCTTGGAGACCTGCTGTTTTCATAGTTGCCAGCCTTCCTTTTAGTCAAGTTCAGGCACTCTCCAGCCCAAGGCTGTTTTCTTCTCCTTCAGGCCTGACAAGTGGTGGTCCGCTCATTCTTTCTTCTCAAAATGTCTTGTGCGTTCTTTTCAATACAGACCCATCAATTTGCATGTAAAATTGGAACCATTCTCTCTACTTTCACATGCTGTTATTTTCTTGTTTTAAAACATCAGACCCCTCCTAAGAGCCACTCACTCAGAACTTTTGTTTTTGCAAATGTGTTGATTAGATGGATGATATGCACATTACAGTCCAGGAAGCTCTGCATTCTATGCAAATTGTCTCTGTAAGTGCTTTACATTCACCATCTCCCTTAATTTCCACACTCCTGTGACTTAGGTACCACTTTTTCCCCTTTCGGTTCACTGCAGGCAAATAGAAGCTTAGCCATGATGAGAGAGCTGACTCAGATTCTTGCCTGAAGTTCAAGCACACTGAGAGGAAATACAGACTGGGCCACACAAACTGGAATGGGCAGGAGTCCCAGGTGAGGAAACTGTGCTGTGTTCTAGAGGATAAGCATCAATGTACCAGGCTAAGGTATAGGACAAGTTAATTAAAGTCTGAAGAGACATTAATGCCTGTTCAAAGGCTCCGAGGAGAGAAGAAAATTAAGACATTCTCAGTGCAGAGAAGAAGAGAAGCTAATGACTACTGAAGAAAATCTAGTAACACAATGACCTTGAAACTTGCTAAAAATTTGAGGTTTCAGGGAGCCCCAACAGAAGGGTGGAGTATGTTTGTAGGTCCAGCAGTCTCTAAGGATCTCTGTGATAACCACAGGGAGAAGGGAAGAAGAGGAGAAGGCTGGTTATTAGGGCATATGTCAGGGTGGAACTGGTTTGCCAAGGGAAGTGAGAGCATACACTCTATCTCTGCTTTCTAGTCCCCATTCTCTACCTACTGGCCTGAGTTCTTCTTTCCCCCTCATCCTGGGATATGAGACTGGTTCAGGGATGCTCTAGCAACAGGAAGCCCAGGACTCACTGACCACCTTGTCTTTTATAGCTGGACCTCCTTGCATTGCTTCTTACACAAAACAGAGTGGAGCCCAGGATGTTTCACCGTCAGAGAGGAGCAGCTAGGTAGCACATGTTAACAGAACTCAGCTGACAGTGTGGATGGAAAACACTGGCTATTGAGGATTGCAGTGCATCTCTGTCCTCATTCATAGTCTCAGAAGATCAGTTAGGCTGTCTGTCTTCCTGGACCAGGAGGAACTGAAGGACGATTATATCCACCAGCTCTCCCCTAAGTCTGTCAGTTTCCAAAACCATGTGGCAGCCCTGACTCAATGATCCAATAAATGAGGAGAAAGAGAGAAAGTACTTCACAGTTAACAGAATTTTAGGTATAAGCCACTTTCACAAGAACTCCTTTTCTAACCTTTGTTTTTTAAAATGTCATTCTTCTTCTTTGATTTTCTTTTTGTTTGTAAGCGTGTCCTTCAGAGGGTAGTTGGTTGAAATTGAGGCAGAAAAGCAATTTGACTTTTACACTACAATAGTAATTTTAATCATAGTCACATGAACTGGCTCCCAGACAGGGTGAGTTTCAGACTGCTAAATCACAATGTGTCATGAGATTTTAATTGCGGGCTATTTGAAAATACCTCACGAGGCTTCTGCGAGTTATCTGCACTCAAGGAGGACCCTGCTTTTACATTCAAAGCCCCAAAATGCCATCACTAAAGATGCATGAATACATGTCAAACTAAGCTCTTTTATTGAATTTACTTTATTCTTTTACTCCATCAGAAAAAAACTGGTCGGTTCTTATAACCCACATCAATTTCAATCCTCAGCTTGCTCCTCGTAAGTGATGATCTGTGAGCAGAAGTACCTCCTTATAATAGATTTCTTTTTACAGCGAGGAGCCAGTGAGTAGTGACTGAGCTGGTCTCTGGCCACTGGAAGCATTGTGGTAGGCACTCAGTTGCTTTTCGAGTTTTCACTCCTTTGTCTTGTAACAACATCCTAGTCCCCTTCTTTGCTAAAAATCAGCAGTCATAAAATAAAACTCATGGATGTTCTGGCAATTCAATAACTTGCCTGATTCTACTGATAATTTTTGGTCACTGTGCCCATTGTGTCTTGCAGTACTCTGAAACGATAGTAAGATTTCCTTGGCCAATGCTGAGCTCCAACATATAAGCCCAGAGTATGTCTGACATAAATGTAGAGGTAGGTCTTAGTAGATGCAGGGGACAGAAACTGTGTTGATGAAGAGGTTCAATTCAAAGAAACTCAAACTTTGTTTAGGATAAATAATCTGAGAAAGACTAAGTATTTGGTACTATGTACTTGTAACTCCAATACTTTAGAGTATCATGGGTTGAAGATCCTTTGGGCCTGTAGCGTGAGACCCTGACTCCAGAACACCAAAACAAACCAGTGTACTAAGGATTGCCTTCATGAATGTGTGTGGGTGAGCATATGTGTTGTATGTGTTGAGGTTTGTGTGTGCGTGTATGTGCGTCTGAGTCTATATAATGTCCTCAAATAAAAGGTGATGTCTTCTTGGCCTCCCTTGTCTTTCCTCCTCTGTACACTGGATACATTGGGGTCACAATAGGGTGCAATCCCTGATCCTTGATCTTCTGAGTGATCCTGATTTTTTTTTAATCATACTTGAATTTCAGCACTCAGGAGGCAGGAACAAGAAGAAAACTCTTTGTTTAACTTTAGTAAAGAGTCCCTAGGTTGCTCTGAAGATGCACACTAAAGTTTTGGAGGGTATTTTAGTTTGGATTGGCTTTGATTTCATTTACATCTTTACTCACAGAATAGTAAGCATTTACCTGGAGTTATATCCTTTAGACATCCTTTACAAGTAGAGATGTTAGAGTGCTTGTAGATTTGAAGATTATCTAGGTTTTTTTGGTTACTTTTATTTACTTTATATGCTACTGTGATGAGGATTCATGTAGTTCAGTCTGGCTTAAACTCACCATGTAGCTCAAGTTGGCTTTGAACACTTAAACCCCTTACCTTTATCCCCAAACTACTGGGATTAAGTAACAATACCCAGTTGAAGATGATATAAACCACAAGGTAACGTGTGCAGTGATTTACTGTGGAGAACTCTGCATGCTGGGCCACTGTCTATACCCATCATGTTTCTCTGACCAGCTGCCCACAGAGAGTTTACATGACATCTCTTTTTCCTTTGTGCTTTTCCCTACCATTTCTGTATGAAGAACCATCTTCTCTTTCTTCCAGCTTGATTCCTGGCACTTGGGAATCATACCCTATGGATGCTTTTGTTACTCTTTTATCTAATTAATTTTAACAGAATATATTTTGATCATATTCTTTCCCCTCCCTCATTTCTCATTCCCACATTCCTACCCACTTAAATTCATTCTCTCTCCCTTCCCCATCTCCCTCTCTCTTTTAAAAAATAACAAGAAGAATGAAAATCAAAACCAAAAAGAAAAACAAAACAGAAAAAAAAAACTTTAGCATGGAAGAGAGAAATTGAATACACCATTCCACTCCTTACCAAGAAGCTATTTTCAATTGATACCTTCTAGAAAGTGACAACCAGTCTTCTCCAGTGGAGTGGCACTGGGTGTACCCATTGCACCTATGTTTTCAGAGCAGATCCCATGCTCCAAGAGAAAATGGCCAACAGATAGTGGATCTCATGGTTTTAGTGTGCTTCTGTAAGGCTTCTAGAAACAATGCTTTCTCGTGTAACATCAGGGTTGAGCCAAGTATCCCTTAACTAATGGGCCACCTGATACTAGGGCTCTGTAAACTGAATGAAATTCTCTGAAGCAGCCATGTTCTTTAAGGATATGCAATCAGTTCAACCTTGACTGAACAGAACTTGACTGTAAAAAAGGGACAAAATTTAACTTGGGTTGTCCTTAGTAGCATATGCCATGCTTCTGTTGCAGACATGGCACCTCTTAGCTTTTGGAAAGGTTCCTAAGCTTGCACACTGATCCTGTACCAACCATGCAACTGAGAATATGACAAGGACAGAATTAAAATACCCTGCCTGTCTATAGCTTACCTGTCTGGTGACCTTACTATGTATCTTGTATATATTAGTTTATGTATTTTCTTTTCTGTAACTGTAAAGGTTCCTATGAAGCTAGGGATGATGTTAGATGTCTGTAGTTCCACACCTCAGCTGTGGAAGCAGAAAGACAAAGAATTCAAGTTGAGCCTCTGACTGCTGCACAGCAAATTTGAGGGCAGTCTGTGCTATATTTGCTTCTGTCTTAGAGAAAGAAATCAATTAATAAGTATAAGTAAATAAAAAATAGTGAACTTTCTCATGGTGCAACATGCATTTATAATAGAGTCTTTGTTTCTAAGTCATAATTATTTACAGTTGGCTCAGAATAAACTGATAAAGCAGAGTTGGTATTTTTATCTCCACAGCACCTTCTGTATTTCTTTTTATGTCATATTTACCCTGGCCTCTATCTCTAAATGAAAGCACCCAGTCCAATTTAACATAATCATTCCGTAACAGCTACAGAGACACTAGAAATTCTAAACACCATTCAGATTAAGTCTTTATCTGTAGCACGATAGAGCATTGTAACATTATGTATAACTCGAAATAGCTCAAACAGCTCTACAGAGGAGGAAATAGTATTCCCATTGTATTGTGCTATCCATGACACATTATCAGTCTGATGAGAGGATTGGAAAATGTGTCAGGAAACACTCTAATTAGATATGTCCCTTACCCATCATACTTATACCAACTTATTCACCCATCTATCTACAGTAGCCATTTATCTCTTCATGCCTTAGTCTAAGATAGATCTGAGCACCAGCGCCTAAAGAAATATTCATGCAGCTTATTATAAATCCATTGGTGTCTCTGATCATATGACCAAGCAAAATCACAAAATATTAACCAGATAATTATATACCTGCCATGAAGTCTATAATATAGAACTATACATATATTGTTAAATATTGATAACATTTTTGATGTGATCTTTAAAAAGAATTATCAAAGCAACCTCTAACATTTCTTTGGTTTTTTTTTAACCTATCTTTGTATTTCTTAATGTCAAAGGCAATGGCACTAACAGAAAATAATAGTTATTGTTGTCTTTGTAACTTTTGTAAATTATTCTATCATGGAAACCAGAAGGCATTATTACCTCTATGCCCATAGGGAGAAAGTACAAAAACAAAAATTACATTTTCATCTGCTAAAATGACAACTTGGAAGGCAAAGAAGATGGTCTTTCTATGAATTGACCATGACAGGCAATGGTAGAGAAAATATCATGCATAATTTGCAAATCATGTTCAAACCAGCCCACATTCAAAAGGCTTACATACCAAAGAAGGACACCAGGCATCTTTGGAATGTGCCAATAACTCTCCCAATTCAGAAACCAAATGGCAAGCCCTTACCTTGGAGGGCCTGTAAGCTGTGAGTCTGTACGATAATGCAGAGCTGCAGAACCAGTTGGGGAGCACTTTCCAGAAAGGTGGCTAGCAGGTGCAGCATGCTCACATCTGCATACTCATACACCATCTTCCAGTAAAACCGCCACCTGCCGCTCTCCCCACTCTGCCTGCTCCGGATACCTAAGTATATTGTGTGCAAATACCTGGAAAAAGACAGAGACACAAGGCAGAGATGAGTGATAGTGTGAAATTCAGTCTCCAAAGTCATTTTCCTTTAATACATGTGAGCATGCACACAGAACAAGGAGCTTGGTCACTATTAAAGCTCAAAGGGAAATGTCTTTACAAGCACCCAAAGTCTTACTCAGTTGGCTCCATAAGAACCGTTTTCAGGTACCCCATTGAAGTGCAATATGAAGATGTATAAGATAAAATTTTGTGAACATGGGGTATGGAAGGGATTTTCTCTTTAAAATTTACCTCCATCCTTTCTTGTCAGACCTGTGTGTGCCCAACTATGGACACAAGGTGGGTTTCTCCTAGCACATGGGACAAGTCTTGGGTTCTAACAGTTATGTGCTTATAAGCTCCCTTGTGTCATTGGTAAACTTTTGCATCATTTAAAATGCTCAAACATATTTCAAAAGATAATTAGGTTAATGAACCCACTATATCTGTCATAAAGATTGGCTAATCATTTATATGTTGCTAGTACTTTTCAAATGTATACTTATTTGTGATGTGAGTGCATGTGTATGTGTGTGTATCCCTATGTGAATGTGTGTGTTGCCTGTGAGAAAGAAGGCAACTGTTCACATGTATAGCCAAGAGGTTGATAAATAGTCTGCCATTCACAACTTAAGTGTTTTAAAAATAGCACCTCTCACTAAACCCAAAGCTTGCCACTTCCACAAGGAGTCAGGGAATAATGTCAGGGATTCTTTGTCTCTGCTCCCTCTTGGATTACAGGTACATTCCACCATATCTTGCTATTTCTTTTACATGAGTACTGGGGATTCAAACTCATGTCTTTGTGCTTGTACCATAGGCACTTTATCAATCAAACCATTTCCCCATCCCAATAAACACAATTTTTATTAAAAAGCAATTTTAAAACCAACACTATTATCACAAATCAACAATGAGAGATTCTTCAATGATTAAGTACTCAAGGAGGCAACTTTTCCTAATTACTGTAATTCTTAACAGTTTATCACACAAGGCTCACACTAGTGATTATTTAATATATAATATATACATACATATATAAATACATATACATACATATATGTGTATATATATATTTCTCTTTTAAACTGTGACTCCCCTCCCATTTCTTATTTCTTGCATGCATTTTGTTGTCTTGAGTTTAATGATTCCATCCTCCTGGTGTATTTGTTATATCTACCCTTAGTTTTTTTTCAAACAAGTAGTTACTGACAGTTTGCATAAGATCCACATTTGAGCTTCAGCAGGCGATGTTTACTTTCATTAGAAGCACACCATGACCTGTCTTTCTCTTCTATGATAATATTACCCAAAACTGGAGCTGCATAGCAGTGACATTTTGAGCAATCACTACAGGACTTTGGTCAGTTTTGGATGTCTGAATTTTCCTTTCTAGTAGATCCCTCAAGAAAGGAACACAGTGACAGTATTCTTTGAATTTTTAAGTATTTCTACGAAATATCTAGGCAATCATTTTACACTAGATGGGAGCAAAATTTCTTTGGCAATGCCTCCTGTAGCAGGAAATGTAACCTGGCCTGGCTAGCTGTGGAGTCTATTACAGAAAAGGATTTCAGAACAAGTCAGTATGAGCAAAGATGGAGAAAAATATCAAGCAGAGAAAAGGTACACCCTTGGAGGATGCTTGGAGTGTTATAAGAAAAAGAGGCACAGAGGCATTCAATAATAGCTACAAACAGGATTTGGTGGCTTTTGCTGTAATTATGTATTTGTTTGTTTGCTTGTTTGTTTTTGTGATGTTTGAAATTGAGCCCAGGGTCTTGTATAATCTAGACAAGTACTCTACCATCAAATTACATCAAAGCCCAATTTTCTGGACTTTGAAGTTATATTGTTTAATATAACTATTAGGGTTCAGTTTACAAGCAGGTTCAAAGATTAAGCAAAGTTTAAAATTCAGTGGAGTTTAAAATTAATTACGAAATATAAACTGGTGTGTTTGTTTCTCTTATAGAATTTAACTTTATAGATGAAATCCTGCCATGGCTTATGAGATACACTGTTTAGTTTCATGGATGAGAGTGTTGATGTGGATGAAGCTAAAGCTAAGGCTTTAAGACATACCTTTTGTCTTAGCACAGCTCATGAGCTGTTTGGAATATTCTGGTTTGAGCTGACTTTCTGAGAATTGAGTATGGTCTCACTAGCCCTTCAGAATCTTTGGCTCCTAGCTAGTCAGAGACATAAAAACTGTAGTGGAAAAGGACTCTGCCCTTCCCTGTGTCTTATCAGTTTTTTCCCATCTTTGTATCCTCAATCTTACACTCCAGTTCTGCAGTGTTTATGAAAGATTGGTGCTCACTTCTGTAGTCTGCCCTGTGTACATCCTATGGCCCTGCCCTTTTCTGGCATTACTCTTCCTTGGAAGTAAATCAACACCACTAGACTTTAGTTCTTGTGATTTTCTTACTCTGGAATGTCATGTCTTTCCACATTTCTTATAATCCTGAAATGCTCAACTATTATTCCCTCCCCCAATCCCTGCTTTCTCTTCCCACCTATGCATAAGGTAAAGCTAGGCACATTGTTCATGCCTATTGTTTTTATTCATATTTTGATCAGAGGATAAATAATACTTTTGTGGTGATTCACTATGTTCACATTGTATTTCACAACATGAATTACCAGGGAATAAAATGTGAAATGTCTATGTCCACTTCTCCCTTCGGTTAATGTATATACACTTACTTATTCAGTGAGTTCATACAGAACACATGCAGCACCTACCATTTTGTATTTTCCCCCAGGTAAATGTAAGCCTGCTGGAGAGTTTTAGATTAAAAAGGAAAGGAATCTGACATGAACTTTAGCATTGTTCATTGCTTGGAAAACAGAAGTCAGATGGGCAAAGAAAGAAGCAGAGGCATTAGCTTGCACTATTGGAGAAGCCCAGGTGAGAGAAGATGGCAATGATATTCATAGTTTGATGATATCTGAGATGGGGCATATCCTAAAGTCTTCATAAGCAGCATTTGCATTTGAAAGGACTAAATTAAGGAACAACTGCAATTGTCTTTGAACTTACACAGAGGACTACTTTATTTCTAGTTCCTACTGGGAGAAAATCATGCATATTCTTGACATTTCACTGCCACAGATTTAAAGGCTATAGTTCTCTGCTCTTTGGTTCTCAAGGACCAGCACAAGACACTATTGCTGTCCTAACACTGTGACCTCACAATAAACCTAATACTACTGATAGGATTCTTCTGAATGAAGTAAATAAGTGTTTGTTAAAGTAGAGTTTCTCATGTATGGAAAATGAAATGGAGCCTCCCAACAACATACAGAATCCTAACATTTAAAAAGAAGGAGAATGAGCAAAGATATCATATGTCTTTGGTAGTTTTCTTAGGTTATTTTTAATGTGCTAGAATAAATAACACCAAATTTAGTACTTCAACCTTTTTATGTGAATAGCTCTATGACATAAATATTCATACACAAAACCAAGTAATTCCTTGTGCCAATTCACAAATAGCTTCTGATGCTGACTCCAACTTCACTGCCCTTGGCTTCAGGCAACTTCCAATCTCCTTTCTGTTTTTTTGTGAATATCTTTCTTCTAGATATTTAAGTATATTTTAAGTATATGGCATTTAAGTATACAGTATCTGACCAGTGATTTGTTTACTTAAATTATGCTATAATTACATTAAATTATATTAAATTACAATTAATCATGTTAGTTGTATTAAATTATATTTTATTAATTCATTATTTCATTCACCTACTATTTATTTCAATTAATTTATTAATCTATTATTAATAACATATTAATTGAATGAAATAATAATATCCTTAGGGGTCATTCACACTGTGGTGGGCTCCAAATTTCATTTCTGAAAGGAAGTTTTAAAATGCATAAATCATTACAATAGACTACATTATAGTAGCCAACATGTGTCATAGCCAATAATGAATGAAATAAGAAAATATTCCCTAATATGATCTTGTCTATTGTAGCTTGAAGGTCTTGCCACTATGAGGCAGGAGCAGGTTTGGTCATGTGAAGTACCAAACTAGGGAAGTACCAAACTTTAAATCTTGTGTGCTCTATCTTTATCTTTCTTTATCATCTTTATCTTTATCTTCATCTTCATCTTCATCTTTATCTTTATCTTTATCTTTATCTTTATCTTTATCTTTATCTTTATCTTTATCTTTGTCTTTGTCTTCGTCTTCGTCTTCGTCTTCGTCTTCGTCTTCGTCTTCGTCTTTATCTATCTTATCCTTATCCTTATCCTTATCCTTATCCTTATCCTTTTATCCTTATCCTTATCCTTATCCTTATCCTTATCTTTATCTTTATCTATCTTTATCTTTATCTTATCTTTATCATCTTATCTGTTTTTGTTTTCCTGAGACAGGGTTTCTCTGTGTAGCCCTGGCTGTCCTGGAACTCACTCTGTAGACCAGACTGGCCTGGAACTCAGAAATCTGCCTGCCTCTGCCTCCCAAGTGCTGGGATTACAGGCATATGCCACCACCACCCGACTTTTTATCTTATCTTTATCTTTATCTTTATCTTTATCTTTATCTTTATCTTTATCTTTATCTTTATCTTTATCTTTATCTTTATCTTTGTCTTTGTCTTTGTCTTTGTCTTTGTCTTTGTCTTCGTCTTCGTCTTCGTCTTCGTCTTCGTCTTCGTCTTCGTCTTCTTCATCTTCATCTTTATCTTATCTTTATCTTTATCATCTTTATCATCTACCTGATTAAGAATATGCACAAGCACTCCACTGAATATGTGCTACTTTATATACAGCATGTTATTATTTATAGAACGAAAGGGATTAAAGTTCAAATGCTCAACAGAGTGTAACTACAATCATAGTTCATTAATTCATTGTAACTTTAGGGGAATGTTTCCAGCACTTGTTTGAGGTAGTCAAATCTTCAGATGCTCATGTCCCTTACAGAAAGCCTATGAACATCCTCCCATATCTGGACATAATTTCTAGATAATGTATAATCCAAACTGAACAGGAAGAAACAGCAGCCATCTATGTTGTCTAGCATATAACGTAACATCAAGAAAGAGGTGTGTACACATTCTGCTCAGATGTGATCTTCTTTCCTTCCACTTTTGATCCACTGTTGATTAAATCCATTCTATTCCTCCTGAGATTCATCATTTATAGATGCCCATTTCTCCTTGTATTCATGACTCTATGATTTTCCCTTAGATCACTTTCAATACTGACATGTGACTTTTTAAAAAAGTGCTAATCCTCAATTTGGCTTCTAAGACAGAACATATTAACTAAATCATAACAATCCCTACTTCATGTTTTACTACATTCTAACCTAGAATCATGGACTGATTAAGCTATTGGGATTTAGAGATCAGTTGTCAGGACTACAGAACTTATAAATGGAGCCTGGTTCAAGATCCCAGGAATTCTGATGCCAAGACCTCCAATCTTTTACATTGTCCATCTAGTTTTAGTAATCTGGAACATATCACACATAAACTTCACAGAATTCATTACATCTTTCCTGTCTTCTACATGCTTTTTAAAATATAGATGAGAGAAAATTGATGCTAAGGTGAACAATTATAGACCTAGATAGACCATGGATCATGATACTAGTTCTAGGATTCTGAGATGAAGACATATTTTTTTTTAGCTTGAGATTTTCATTGTGTAATTTTTTTTAAAAGATGCTGAAATCTTTAAAAATAAGATGAATTATATGCGTAAGCTATCAATGAACAGTGATGTCAGATATCTTTTAGAATAAGTCTGATTGTTTCATGAGTTAACTGGAGAGTATCAAAAATACCATAAACTTTGGATTTTCTCTTTTATTATCTGATACTCATCATCTCACTTAATGCTACATGAGAACCACCCTATATCACAGGTTGCAAAACCTTTAGGCAGCCATAGCTTAGTCTCTATCTTCTACCTTTACCTTGGTATCATATATAAACATCTATGTATCATCTATCCATCTATTCATCCATCTGTCTATTGGTCTGTCTGTCTTTATCTACCTATCTTTATTTACCTATCTGCTACTTGTCTATTTATTTAGCCTATTATCTATAATTATCAATATTACCATTAATCATTAATATCAATAACTGAGATGCTGCAGATTCATTGTAACTATATATTTATTTGATGAGGGAAAATGAATAAAGGACAGTCTTTGGAAAATAGACTTTATATATCAGCATTAGCATGATAACACTGGACAAGAGTTTATTCCTCTTTGATACTAGGTGTTATGGCAAACAATCTGGAGTTTTTTACATGAAATTAGGAAAGATGGTATCTCCTTTAAAATTGCTGCACAGGATAGATGACAAGCTGTTTCACATTTGGGCTTCATTTATATTTTAGGTATGTAGGCCAAAGTGACAAGAACCCTTTTAGAACCAAAAAACTCATAGTTGACCTTTACTGGGCATTATATTCTGGATATACATACATACATACATACATACATACATACATTATGAATATATCCATTATGAATATATAATAGTTAAAGGTGATAATTTTTTTTCATTTCTCACTAGATCTTTTGTTTGTGGTCATGTTTATCCAAGAAGAGATTCTAGCAGGGTTTATGACAGAGTATGGCTTCTGGGTGTTCTTTCAAAGGGAAAGAGCTTTTCAGTTTTTATCCTTCTGAGAAACATGACATTCTAGGCTTCTTAAGTATCCATAATCTAAGCTGAGGTCAAGGTCATGTGGAGCAGTGGATCTCAGGAAGTTTTCTATTTTTTTGGATAGACTAACAAACATACCTCTGCAGTGTATAGTGGTAGCCAGAAACAATAAAAGTAAAGCAGGCATCAAATATTTTTAGATACTCATACTATGTCTGGGAGGACTTACAACAATGCTACTTATGGTTACATTTTATTTGCCATAATTACCAAAGAGTAATGTGTGTTTCATTTAAAGTTGAATGAAGTGGGATATATATATATATATATATATATATATATATATATATATATAGTGCTTCAGGTAGCTTGTATTTAGTGTTGATCAAATGTTCTATTGGCTTCTGATATATGAATGGCTGAAACAGGAATAATTCTGGAGACATTATACATATACATTCTAACATTGAATTCTCTGCCATTAACTTGTGACACATTAAGCAATTAGTTAGTTGTTAGTTGGCAGCTTTTATTTTTACTGTCTGCAAAATAAAATAAAAATTGGCCGAAAAGTGATATCATTAATAATCAATGATCCCAGAAAGTGCTATTTTTATCGGTTACCTGGATACAAAGCTTTATAAGTAGAGGTATACTTATGAGACCTTTGTGGCCAGTACAGTCATTATTTGCTATCACAGAAAGTTCTCCATTGGGCATGGAGGGAACCACAATCACACCTTATATAGTGGTGCATGCCTATAGTCCCAATTACTATGGAAGCTGAAGGGATAGAATCCCCAGGCCCTGGAGTTTAAGACCAGCCTGGGCAACATAGGAAAGTTCTGTCCCACAACCACCCTGAATATAACTAGTCATTTCCATTTTATTCTGGAAAACAGTGAACTTGCTATAAAATTCCATCCTGGCATTTCTATGTCAGAAATTTGCCAACTAGCTATTACTTAAAGAATAGATTCTATTTGCCACTAATCATCCAAACAGAAAAGTTGTACATTTGCTGGATGAGGAAAAAACTGAATGAGTTGACCTACCATTTGACATCAACATTAGGATCACAGATTTGTGAGAACAGATGGGTCTCTTCCTCCAACCACCACAGGACCAGATGGACCTATGACCCACACTGGAGTTCCTAACACTATCCTATTCCCTATTGTTATTGTCACAATGTCTGGCTGCTCTACCTTTCATCAGCAGCACAAAACCTCTCCCCAAATAATTAAGTTTGCCATGTCCTTCCCAGAGGGCATGCTGTGAATATTCACAGCAGGAAACACAGGAAAACAGATTCTGAATCTTCCTGGAAATCCTTGAACCTGACAACTATTTCTTCCTTGAATTACCTACATTTTCTCCCAGAGAAAACTACATTGCTTCTCCAAATATCTACTTTTTTAGCTCTCTCTTCATCTGATCAACCACAAGGCTGTATTTCAGTCTATTTGTAGACAGTCTATTGTAATCTGGCTGTATTTCACTCTCATCAGATAGAAAATAATCAGACTTAGTTTGGGTATCAAAGAAGAAGATGGATCTAGTAATAGCTATGTTTCATAGTGTGCACCCTATCTGTTTTGTACAATACAGGCATTTTGTATTTGATAGGGACTCTTTTTATTGATCTCATATGTATTCTATGAAAATTCAATTCATCTATGGGAAATGCTTTTTTTTTGTTTGTTTGTTTCATTTTAGGCATACCTCCTGTACAAATATATCAGTTTAAAAATATTTCCTTTCATGAATTTCCCAAACTTACAGGCAAAAATAATGGAGATTTTCTGCTGCTAAGTAATTTATCTGGTAATCAGTAGTGTAGTTACAGTATCAGGGATAGCATGGGATATCCAACTGAGATAGCATAAGAAATCCCTGAATGTGGAAAAGATACATAATATATCATAATGATCTTAGCTGTTCCTCATATAATAAAGAACAGTTCTTTAATGACTTTTGAGACAAGCTCCCATTATATAGCCCAGGCTGGCTTCAAATTTGATTTTTGCCTGACTTTGCTCCCCACATGTTATGGTTGCAATTGTGTGCAACCATGTCTGTTCCAAATTTACTCTTTTCTTTCTAAAGCACATCTGTGTAATGACATTTTAATTTAAAATGCATCTTTTAATGGAAAAAAAGAGTTCTGAAATAAATACAGCAGTGACTGGTGTTTGATACTGGCATGGTCGCTACTTTTATTGAAGCCCTCTAATGAATGTGGTCATTGGCAGAAATACTTAGCTTTATTTCTAGAAGGTAGCTAACAATATTTATTCATGATAGAATCCAAACCTTCGGTTAAGCCTGGTTTGATATACTTTATGATACGCAGGGAAAAGACTCCTCCTTCCCTGCTTGCGTCCCTCCCTCCTTCTCTCTGTCTCTCTCTGTGCCTCTCTTTCTGTCTCTCTGTATGTGCAAGCATATATATAGTGATTTATTCTGTTAAAAATTTAAAATACTCTCCTAACAGTTGTTTAGCACTTGATTTTAGCAGATCTATGGCATGTTTCATCTTAAAACATAACTGAAAATTTATCATCCTGGAGTACCTGTCCCATCATGTCTACCATTGATGAAGTAGGAAGGAGAGGTGGGGAGTATGTAAAACTTGGGTTTCTATATTTCTAGTGACCCTGGGGCCTTGTATGAACTATCTACACAAAGATGGATATTATAGGGATGATTTTGCCAGCAAAGTACCAACTTGTAAATGCTTAGAATTTTAGAGCATCTGTGTCCATACCATTTTTAATTTGCCTGTCTGAATGGTTCAAGCTATTTAGGTCCAAAGGCAATGATTTGTTTTTAGATTATTTTTACTTTGATTAAAATTTAATTAGAATTTTAGTAAGTATCCATTCATTCCTCTATTTTAGGAAAAGAACTTAAACCTCTTTCTCTCCAAAAATCATGTCTGAGTTGAAAATGTAAATATAGTGGCACTGAAAGACAATAACTAAAGGCTCTTGAGTCTGGACAGAATAGGTTTGAAATAGTTGCTTTGGCCAGGAGGGATGCCATGTGAACACAGTGTTCCCTCCTGATATCTTGTGAGCCTATCTTGTGAGCTCATTCCCCACAGAAGTCATCAGCCATCCCCTGGGTAGGAAGACTCAGAAGGAAGAAGGATAAGGTTCTGTTTGATCTCAGCTCTTATTGGATGACATAGTCTACAGTTTACCAGTTTTCTTTTTTCTTTTGCCTAATCTAAAGACTCACTAAAATACTCTGAGGCCCAAGTTTATGAGTTGGTGATGTCAGTTTATCAGGAAGAAACTACGCACTCATGGGCTGATGTTCAGCCTCTTTGCCCTATACCTGGAATATTCCTGGAAATAGCTTCATTGAACAAGGCAGAGATTAATTCTAGTTATTTTCCTGTCTTATTTGTGCATCAACTGTGCTCTCAACTGCTGTAATACTCCAGGGAAAACTGTCAGACTAAAAATGGCTTTATGAATTTGACAAATGGACTGTGAAAAGTGAAGTGTTAGCCAGCTGAGTTTGGATGATCCCCCCATTTAAACACTCTAATTTCCAGAGTCTTTTTAGGAAAAAAAAAAAAACCAAACAAACCAACTTTGGTAGCTACTTACCAAGGTAGTTACTATAAAGTCTTCTACCCCCTGTTCAGATTGTATCTAAAACCAATAGTTCATTTTTTTAAATTGTTTATCCTTTTAGTAAACAATGCTACAAATTAGAATCAGTTGAGCAGGAAGCCTCACCTGAAAAACTGACCTGATTGCCTTCCTTGGTGTAGGATGATCCCCTTCCACTACATCCTTGCGTAGAATGACATTTGGATAGATGTTTTCTATACACATCTTTATATTAATTAGTAGAGGTTCCTAGAAGCACACATAATAGTGTATTTTCTCCCTCTGGACCCAAGTGTTTCAAATGTGCCATTCACATTTTCAGTGCAGTGCTCAAAGCATCAAAGCATTTCCCAGTTCTGTCATTGTATCTTGATTCTTCAGATTTTCTAGGACCAGGTCCACTCTTAGTGGTATCCCCTTGCACGGAGGTGTGAGTTTCATCCATGCAGAATTCTTTCACTGGGTTCTGCATGCTCATAGTTCTCCTTATGGATGGCTCCATTTACATAAAGTCCAAGAACCTCCCTGTAAACTTGGCTCAGTTTTTCCCAACTTTTGCCCATTCCACAGGGATTATGATCTCTGAAGTTTCTATTATATTTGATTAGCTCAGGGAAATGTTATTAATTTTGATGATTTCTAATTAATGGATAGAAAAGAAGCTTTGTTGTGAGGGCTGACTCTGATCCACTGCAGGCAACATTGTGGAGGATTCTAGGGTAGCCACTGAGCTCCCTGGGACAAGTGAATGACATTGCCCCTGGATGAGCAGGCGCTAGTGCAACAAGATTTTAATTTGAGTCACTTGTGTGGAATTTAGTCCTTTCTCATTACATTGACATTAAAGTAGCAATAAATGGCTTTCTGTCTCCTTCATGCCTAATAAGTTTAAATCTTGGGCAAATAATTAAAATTTAAAGCTTAAATATGAAATTTAAATGTACAGACATGCGCTCATGTGCACATATACATATATAGTATATTGAATAACTTAACAACACTATACACTATGTAAGCAGAGTGGAAATTACACTGCTATTGGTTTTCTGACCACAGTTAATTGTATGAACAATAGAAGATAAAGAGTTTTTAAATTTTTCTTGTTTGTTCTGCTATTCAGATTTCTGTGAGTATTGTCCTTTCTTTTGTGTCGGATGTTTTTTATGATCAACTAGTACCTGCTGAATGATTTTATTTAGATTCAGAAAATCAATCAAGAAAGACAGGATGTGAACATGAATTCTTTTAGGATGCAATCTGAATAGTCCCTGTGTCTTGTCATACATTTTACTTTGTACTGAGGAGTTAACTCAACATCATCAATTAAGATTTGCTTTTGTTTTGTAGATGAAAAAGTAAATACACTAGATTTAGTGGGTGGTTTTGATTAATTAAACAAAAACAACAGCAAAAATCTAACTCACATATATTTTTCCTGAACATCTGTTGCAGATTTTGAAAACTGACTCATGATGATGTGTTAACTATTAAAATTAATGTAAGATTAATTTAAATTTATAGGGCAGCTTTTCTTAATTTACTGTCTAGCACACAATTTTTAGCAAGCTGTATAAATAACAAAGACTGCCTACATCCTTCTGTTGTTTCACTGTGGCCCAGTATATTAAAGTTAAAATTGCTAAAAATTTTTAAAATTATGATACCATGTAGCCCATACCTAGCCATTGATTTGGCACAGAATAGCCACTACAGGAAGCTCCAGGGACTCCTCTGAGCAGTGTATGGATGTTGACAGTCTCAAGGCTTGCTCTGCTACTTAGCTTTCTAGACAAACACACGTGATGAAGCAATGAAAATCCACAGTACCATTCTACCTAATCCACAGATGGAGGAAATGCTTTCCTTGTTTCATTATCAGTCTTCTCAGGAGCATGATGAAGGTCCTATAACCCAGTGCCTCTGATTTATAAAAAGCCATCAACATGGGAAAATTAGGTCATGTATGAAGGTCACAGTAAACAGGAGGTTCATGCTACCTCCACATAGCCAGACCCAATTCCTCAGGATACTGAACTTTCAAACTCATGTTGTCAGTTCAGGAAAATGCATATTACTTTCCGCAAAATTGACATTTGACCTTCTATTAAAATTGCACTTGGGTGCAAAATATTAATCTCCTAACATGACTGTGATACACTGTTTAGTTTAGAGGCAGCTTTCAAGTGCTGATCCAGGCAGGAAAGGCTGAGACTGTGGTATGAAATCCAATACCACGTTATTTCCTAGTTAGTGGTTTCATAGAGAGCACAATGTTAAGCATTACCTGAAGAATCTTAACTTTGGAACTTGATACTAATCCAGGATGATTTTTGGGATTTCTAAATCAAACTACTGGGTGTAGTTACATCATACTTTTTGCTGCATTGTACCAGGCTTCTCAACACCTCTTGCCCATCTATTGAAACCATGTTCAAAGTTTATCACAGATATAGTCTAACAGCATCCTGGTCTCTTCTATTTGTCCAATGACTTAGAAACAAGGTAAAAACACCAAGATATTTACCCAGTATTGACTAGTGAGGATGAAGAAGTCATTCTCCTCTCCCTCCCTATGCTGTGTGGATGCTCTGTTTCCCACAGTGCTGGCAAGGTGGGTTGTGCATTATGACATTATGAGCTGCTATCACTCCCAGCTTTTCCTCTCCTCCTACTCTCTGGAACACAACCCTAAGTAAACCACACTTCTGCTTCTGTCTGACTCTGCGCTGCAGAGACAAAGGATAAGATGTTTACCACTAGTGAATCTACAGATTCATTTTTCTCAAGAGTTTCCTTGGAGGGGGAATGAGGAACATAAAAGTTGTCCAAGTTAAATATGCAAATTTTAAAAAATTGAGAGTATTGTTAGCATTTTGAAAAACAGATTCTTTTTTTTAAAGGCAAATATCTCTCACATGCACAGACATTTATTTTAAATATCTTCTCAATTTTATGCTTACTGCTCAGCTAACTTTACCATACAGGGCATGCCAAGTTCTGGTAAGTTCTGAGGCTCACTTTTGTTTGCAGGCAGTGTGGGCAGGAGACCAAAGAGGAGACACACTTTTCAAAGCAGAGGAAGATATTTCATATTGCATATGACAGCCAGGTGACAAGATACCACCTGTTTGACTTTTTCTCATAACACAGTGAGAGAAATATCTCCTCTTCTCTGTCAAGAATAAAAAACAAGCAAGCAAACAAACAACAGCAACAACAACAACAACAACAACTAGTTTCCTCTTCTCAGGAGAAACATCAGATACAGAGCTAGGGAGAGCTTACAACTTCCTTTAGAAAGCCTATATCGAACATACTTCCCTAAAAGTTTTATATCATGTAAACTTTTATCAGGCATCCCTTATGCCTACCCATTTTTCTATAACTTCCCCCATTCTATCTTAATTCTTTTTCTCTCATCACTACATTATTGCCCTTCTTCTCTTTCATTGTCTTCTCCCTCCCCACCCCTCAAATTTTTAATATGATTTAATAAGATATTTCCCCTTTGTCTAGGTATAAATTGACAAAAGGGAGTGAAAAGCATATAGTCTGGTACTTGACTCAGAGTCAAGTTCATCACCCACTTGAGGCCTGTGATTGTTAGGTAACAAATGTGGCCTTTAACCACTGACTGTCTAAAGGCATACTGAGTTATCCACAGACTGCCTGAGGTAAAGAGCAAGTAAAGCATGAGTTAGTCAGGGGATCCTTGAATCCAGTTTTGTCCCAGAAGCTTCATGTTAATATTTCTAGGAAGGACAATTTTCTATCCTACTGAGCATGTTGGTAGAAGGGCCATGGACATCTTTCTCAATGATGAGGATTTGATGTAGCATGGCTATGACTTACAAGAGATTAGATTAGGAGATGGGCTGGATCAGATAAGTCCAAGAAACCTTGGAAAATGGCTGGCTCTGACTGAGTACAATATAGATGTACCTGAACTCTACAATATGAAGACTGGCTTTGCTTGGAACATAGGCGATAGATCTTGGGATCTTCTGTCAAGAGCCTGGATTGAAGGACATCCAGCTGGAAATGTGCAGGAGGCTGAAAGCCCGGTATTTTCCAAATGGCCAGATGTGGGAAGAAGGAGCGAGCATCTCAAGGCCATTGAGAAAGCTGAAGACATTATGCAAATATTGTTTAATTACCAGTGACATTTTGGGGACGCTGGAGAAAGTAGGCTACTTGGTGTGAGGGATTAGTCTTTTCTTAATCACTATGTGCCATTTCAGGAATGGTAAGTTTGAACATGGAACGTACATGTGACAAATGCAAAGGACAGAAACCAGAATGCATGCTTTCTTTCGAAAGGGTTGTATGGCATGACTGTCACACCATGCTTGCATTTTTATTGCAAAGCTAAGTCTCATTTTCTGCTGCTGAAAACACTATGAATTTCGCAATCGGCATCCTATTTGTTGCTGGCTCAAAGGTCAGGCAGACTTTACTTTCTCCATTTAAAATGTCACAGAAGTCAAAGTTATTATGGAAAATATTTGTTTTCACTCATATATTTGCTACAATCTTATGTCAAACATGGCTCTTTATGTCTAAAGAATGTTAATTTAAGATGAACACTATCACTAAAAAGACATTTTGCTACATTTATATTTATTAAAGGAAACAGTGCTATTTGATTGCAAGGCCTTGTTAAAGAATCATGCTGGTGAAGTACAACCTTCAGGCTATTCAAACTGACAATAACCTTAATTATGAAACACTGGAGAGGTTTATTTTAAGTCCAGTGTGACCTCCCTGACATCTCCAGCAATGAATAGATAATACAGTTGGTCAGACAATGAAGGGGGCATTATCTTAAATACAATGCTTTATCATTGGTCATCTTAAGAACACCTCTTTTTCTTCCTTCCTTTGACTCAGGGGCAGTATAAAAAAGACCTCAAAAACAGGAAATCAATTACTGTTTTGCTTTCTTTAAAGCAAGAAAGAAAAGAATAAAAAGAAAAATATGGACTTTGGGCAAATATTGCACACAATTTTATTTTGTGTTTTTATAAGTGGGAGGAAAACCTAGCAATTTCAAAAACAATCATCCTATCATAGATGCTACATCTAGATGAAGGTGCTGCTGGTGTCCTTGCTCTGTTCCCGTAGCTCCCTCCATAGTCTGCACTCTTTTGTTTTAACAGAATTCCCAAGACAAGCTAATTTGTAAAACAAAAAGGCTTATTCTGTCATATAATTCTGGAGGCTAGCTAGGTTGTCCAAAATTTGTCAACCCTATCTAGCAACAAAATACTTTTAGGATTAGGGTCACAACACTGTATTGAAGGGTTTGCAGGATAAAAAGGGTTGAGAACCTTTGCTGCATGCCATACATCCTACATGGCTATTTTTGGAGGCTATTCTCCTGGGATGACTGGCTTCTCAGGTTTGGCTTTTTGTAAAGCAATATCAAATATAAATATTCATGTGGGATAAGCATCATCATTGCTCTCGAAAATCACATTATTAATATTTCATCTAACTACTGACCACTGCCATTTTCTGGCCTTCCTATGATTTTTTTTTTTTTGGCTTTAAAAATTCAAATCAACTAGGTATGGAAGCACAAATATAGGCTTGGAGGAGAATATGTTTATAACCCAACCCATCCAGCTTTCACGAGTTTCAAAACGAGTTGAGAGGACTGCTGGGCTGCTGGGACAGCTAAAGTTACGGTTTCAGTTTTAATTACTGTGCTCAAGAGATCTAGAAAAGAAAAATTCCTCTAACCTGTAAGCCCCACTCGCCCATGGACCGATAAACCACCTGGCATGCTGGGGCTGTTGTTCATGTACGATAACAAGTCACGTGCTTTCACTTCCTAAACAAGGGTGGCTATCCCAACTGCACAGGATATGCTTGATCACACGTAGGTGGGTGGAGGGACATAGGCAGAGAATATGCCAGGATGTGCGATTGCCCTTGATCGGATGAAGATGGCAAGTATGCAGCCTTGTGGGGTTTTCCTTTATAAGTACTGCACCACGGTAATTTGCAGCCAGTCTCTGCTAATCCCAGGTAGAGAACTGGCCAGTGTCTCTTGTTCTGTCCAGTATTTAATACAGTTTGCTTCAAATTGGGATCATAAATTGTGATAATGGTCTTCTTCACTGGTGAAATTAATACAACATGCCTTAAATATTTCATATTTGATTTATAATCTCATTAAATAAGATGGCCAAGAATGCTCATGGCCATTGTGTTTGTACTAGCAAATGGCTTGCACATTAACTGTGTGTCAGTAGTAAAATAGGTGCACATAGTATTACTATAAATTGAAGATAAAGCAGTTGTACTTATAAGTGAGACTAGGGATGAGAATTAGACATATATTATTGAATGAATAAAGTATGTTGAGAAATACTTCCAAGATGATTATGTCAGTGGTGAGAGAAAGACACACAGCTCTATACTGTTTGCTCAGGAGGCTGGGGACATCCTCTGATCTTTCAGGAATTTTTAATTCAGGCCAAATCCAGGATTTGTGGGTTCATTGACAAAACACATTTCAGTACTAGCCAGTTAAGTAAGAAAGTACAGAGAAAGAGAAGGGTTCACTGAGGAAGACATGCCCAAGAAGTGCTATATCCTGAGGGGCAGTCGAGAAAGATATACCCAGCTGTGGTACAGGCCCCTCAAGGCAGAGCATAGTTGATTGTCTTAGAATTACAACAACCATTTCTCTCTTTACCTTGGTAAGTGATATAAGATGGCTATGGAGATGTCTTGGATGGAAATATTTCCTGATAAAAGTCAGGAGCCATCAGGGCTAGAAAGAGGGAAAACTGCAAGTTTATAGCTGAGAAGGAAGAGGGCCTTGAACAGTTGTTAATTGTGTTGAAGTTCTTGCTTCTCTGCTGGGGAAAGGATTGAACTGGATTCCCAAGGGAGGCCTTTTCCTCCCTGCTCAAGCCAGTGTTGTTTCCCAATCTTTCTATCCTGTTTGCATTTCATTTGCACAACACTCAGAAAAAATTGCTTTAAATTAACCAATCATTTGCCTTTATCAGGACTATACATATATGATACAATAGTGATGAATTGTATAGGAATAAGGAATATCAAATTAAGAAAAGAAGTTATCACTGTAGAGGAAAGCAAGATGGATTGAAGAATTATAGAGATTTTATAACCATGAGAATAATTTTTAATAGGTGTGCAGGCTCATTTTCTGTCAATTTATCACAAGTAAGCTCATCTGAAGGGAATGAATCTTTATCATGCAAATGCTTTCATAGGACTGGTTTGTCGTGATTGGGTAGGGCATTTTCCTTATTGATTTGGGAAGACTCAGTCTACTGTGAATGATGCCATTTCTTGGAAAGTAGCCGTAGGGTATATAAGGTAAATTAAAAACCATGAACAAGCCAGGAGAGGGAAGCCTGTCAGTAGCATTCATCTATGGCCCCTGCATTAGTGCCTGCCTCTAGGTTTCTATGTTGGAATTCCTGTACTAACTTCCATGAGTGATGGGCAGTAATGTGGCTTGTAAAGCCAAAATATAAACCCATTCTTCCCAATTTGTTTTTGGTTATGATGTCATATCATAAAAATAGGAATCTTCACTAATACAACAAGTGATAGAGTCATACTCATGTGCTGAATCACTGTAGTTTATGCATTTTGTCCTCATGGTCAATGAAAATATTTTTTTCAGAATTAAAGTTCAAAAACATATTGTTGGGGCCTTAAAGATGGTTCAGATGTTACAAAACAGTTCATACTTGTCTTGCTGCTCTTGTAAAAGGTCTGAGTTTAGTTTCCAACGCTTATTTCAGCAGTGTCCACATGTGGTAGCTCATAACTGCTCATAACTCCAAACATAGGGATCTGGTACTTCTGCTAGTCTCCTAAGGCACCAACACTCATTTGCATATGCCCTCTCCCTCACAGACAAAACAAACTTTTGGTGAGTGGATAGAGAAGAACGATACTATAAAGAAGACGGAAAATTGTAGGAGAAATAGAATATAGTATCACAAAAGTCAAGGTCATCTACCTCAAATGCAGCCTTAAATGCTTGAAAATGAAAACAAACAGTTCTCACATAGTTTCCTATGAGGAAGTCACTGGTTCCTTTTTAGTGAAAACTACTTACATGAAATTGCTAGGAGAGGCAATTGAGAGTACCCCTAGCGATTAGGAAACAACGGAGAAGTATAGAAAACACGAGGTAATATTCTGCAGATGACTAGAGGGATTCGGCGGGGGGAGGGGAAGATAGTTCAATATGCTGCTGGGGAAAGATTCATTGTTTATTTTGATGAGAGAGAAGTGAACATTTGGGAAATGGAGAAAGAATCCTGTTAAAAGAACTCAAACCTACAAAATGGCAGGAGATAATCTATGTAGAAGTTCTGTTAAAAGGTAGGAGGAGGTCATGGCGAATGAAGCTGGGTAGAAGACCTGGACCCAGTAGAAGGGAGATTATCCTCTTCTCCCCCACTGGCAGGGAACAACAGAAGCAGAGGCATTGAAAGAGAACCTTGATGGGGAGCCAGTGGACTCCCTCTGACTCTCATCTGTAGAGCTGTGTGTTAGGGCTGTCACAACACTTGTGCATGTGGAGTTGAATCGATCAAAGGCTACAGTTATTGAGTAACATTGGCAGTCATTTGAGGTGGAGGCCCTAATTTTGACCAGATCTCTTTGTCCTGCTAGAAGCATTCTGATGCTAGGGGTGCCTATGTGCTCTGTTCACCTGGGCAACTGGCTTCATCTAGGGCTGAGACTCTTGTCTCTTACAGGTCAAATTGTCTTGTGATTGAGAGATCCTGCTAAGAGCGTGTTTTTGAGGGTAAGAAAGAAAAGGGTGGATTGAGAGTTTTTTTAAAGAAGCTCATGGAGACCTTATTTTATTGTGCTTCTTCATAACCTGCTTCTACTTCTCAGCAGTTGATGCCGAGTATTTTTCCTTTGTATAGCTTTAAATTTCTTTTTACAATTTTATCCATATATTAACACATTGTGTATTATACTCCAGCCTATCCTCTTCCAATCTCTTCTTCTCAGCTAGTCATCTTTGTTCTTTTGTGTCTTCGTGTGTGTGTGTGTGTGTGTGAGTGTGTGTGTGTGTGAGTGTGTATGTGTGCATTTAATTGTGTGTCTCTTGGGCTCTGAAATTGCAAGGAAGACAATCAAGTGGTTTGGCACTTTTTTTCCTTACTGAAATTATTTGTCGTTTGAATGGACCAATAGATCTGTTGATTTCACCAGGTTAAATCACAGTTTTACAACTGCTGTGTTTCCAGTCAATGACTAATAAAGCTCTCTAGCCTGCCTAGCCTGATAGTACCCATTGAGTGCATTGACTAGTGGGTCATTAAGCCCTTGCATTCTGCAGTAGATGGCACAAGGAGATTGAGTATTGAAATGGATGTGGAGATGAGAGAAGTCAAGTTTCATTTTCCAGGAAGAAATTGAGCATGGGGATGTATGCTTAATGACTCCTGCTCCAGCTCACCTCTTTTCTCCTATGCCAGTGGATGCTAAATCCTCCTGGTGATCCTGCTTGGCTCGGAAACATAGAATCTACAGCACGTGACCAGAATGATGAGTTTAACTTCTCCACTGCCTATCTGGGAAAATTAGGTAAAAAATTTATATATGCTTTTTGATCATACATATGTTATATCATATATAGTGTATATCATTGAATTATGAAGTAAAAAGAGATTAAAGTAGTCTTACTTAATGTAGGTGTTTAGTACTTTGCAATGTGTATTATGCATGCACAATTGCCGCTCTGTTTTGATGGGGAATATTTTCCACGGTGTATGTTATGTAGCCAAATCTTTAAATGCAAAAGTTTCATCTATAAAATAACATTGTATTTGAATAAATCTCATGAATATCCTCCTGTATATTTAAGTCAACCCTAGGTGATTAAGATGCCTCACACATTGAAAATGCCTATTAAATTCTCATTATATTGTTTAGAGAATAACAGTCAGTAAAGACATCTATCTATGTCCAGTGTAGAAGAAAGTTGTTTTACAATATTCTTGACTGAGTGAACTCACTGACATATAACACATGGAGACGGAGGAACAACTGCATTTTATATTTTCTGAGTTTCAGCATAGTGCACTCCAGCATACTTTAAACTCCTTAGGGGAAGGAATCACAACTTAACTTTCTTTTGATGAGTGGTGACACATTGCAATTTCATGCCAAGAAATTGATATAAACAATCAGATTTTTATCTCCTAGTATTATAACAGAAGGTCCAAGAGGAACATGGCAAATGGCTTCAGTATGTGGCCTGTTTGATGGTTACCAGTGCACATACGAAAAGGCTAACACACCTCATGTGTGCAATGAATACTTATGTTTCATAACATTTTATGCTAATGGTAAAATAGAACTTTTGATTTTTTACAGTAAACTGAAAATTCATGAAAGAATATGGAATAGTGAAGAATTCCTTTTCTCATTATTGTGAAGTTGATGATTTTAACTGTAGGTTTTACTATTCTTTTGAAATGTTCTTATAAAAATATCAGAGAAAAACTTGCTTATGTAAGCGTTCCTTTGATATAACTTGATTAGGAGTCTTCCCAATGCTTTTCTCTCTCTGTCTTTCTCTAGTATACGATGTCACCATGACCTTAATAGTTTTATACAGGAAAAATTAGCTGCAGAAAGAGCAAGCTGCCATAAAGCTATATTTAAAAAAAAAAGAACAAAATATCAGACAACTTAACAATTTCTTAGGATCCATGATCTGCCCAGACAAAATGTACTGTACCAGAGCTTTCCAATCCTATGTTATTAATTTTAATTTTGAAACCAAGTACTTTTATCCTCAAATGCTCTTTCTTGCCTTGGTTGTGTGTCCATCATATTTGCTAAGAGAGAGACACTTTTAAGTTTTAAGCTTTTTTTCTTGCAAGTCTGGTAGTGGCAGTTGTATGACATGCTAGTGATGGTGACAATAGACATGGGGCCCTTGCTTCTGTCTCAAGCAGCCTTCTTGGTGTGTGCCTTCCTAAATTCACTGAAAGCTGCTTCAGGACAGTAACAATTTTGTGTTCTTCTTTGTAGGAAGCACTCTAGCACAGCATGATGGCTCAGGACACAGCAGGATCTCAGTGAACACTTTCAGATTTCAAGAGCAAACCTCGAACAAGATGTTTCTCACTTGACAAAAGAGCCAGAAAAATCCTACATCATCATGCTTTGCCTGCTCCTTAATTTGGGGCTGTGAACTGATGCAGGGTGAGACACAGTATTCAAAGGAATAGAATAGAGTCACTGAGGTCGAGCCATATTCTCTGCATAAACCAAGACTTCTTCACTTTTCTCAGTTAAAATAATAGGTACTAAGTATAGTGTGTGTATTCCTTGTCTAAAATACATGGGGAAGATTTGAGATCACATTGTTTTATGTTCTAGATTTGAGAATACTTGTATGCACACACATATAAAATGAAATATGTTAGAGATTCAAATGTAAAGTTCATTCATATTTTGTGGATAGCTTAAACTATAAGGCATCAAAAACTTTTTGTTGTTATCAAACAAAACCATTTTGTTGTTTTGTGATAGTCTCACTCATGTCCAGGCTGGTCAGGAGACCATTATGTAGCCCCAGGCTAGCTTCAAACTCATGAAAATCCCCCAGACTTGAGCCTCTCAACTGTTGATATTATAGACATGAGCTATCACTCCCACCATGAAGATAGCTTTATACAATATTTGGAGTGAGTTTGTCAGCACTCAACATATAGCATAGGGCCTATTGTGAAACTTTCTGCTTATAATGTTATGTGGTCACTGAAAAAAATTTTAGATTTCAGAGAAGTACAGGCTTTGAGACTCAGAATATTCAAGCTGTATCCAACATCTGCTGATGTTTGAAGTACTTGTAATTTTACTTCTGCCATCACTGATCTCGGGATTTTCTGTTCTTTTGATAAATATGTATTACAATTCAAATAAAACAACGACAAAAGATCAGCTCATTTAGATGCAGATTAGTCTGAGAAATCTTGAAATGTTCTTGAAATATTCATGTATTAAAAAGGGTTATAGGATGATATTAATAAATAGTATGAGAAATGGTTAAAATTCAGGTCATTATATTTTTTAAGAACACAGAAACATTCAAACAATAGTTAATAGAAAACAGAGGTGGGACTGTCGCTGAGCCCAGACCACACTGTGGCTGCTCGTCTGTTGCCCACCATCGTGCACTAGCGGTCTCAAAAGATTCAAAGTCCAAGATGGTGACCCTCAAGGATCTGCTGATTGTGAATCTTCTTAAGGAAGAACAGGTTCCCCAGAACAAAATTACATTTGTTGGCGTTGGTGCAGTTGGCATGGCTTGTACCATCAGTATCTTAACGAAGGAATTGGCAGATGAACTCGCCCTTGTCATGGAGGACAAGCTAAAGGGAGAGATGATGGATCTCCAGCATGGCAGCCTTTTCCTTAGAACACCAAAAATCGTCTCCAGCAAAGACTATATAGTGTAACTGCAAATTCCCAGCTGACCATTGTCACAGTGGGGGCCCGTCAGCAAGGGGGAGAGAGCCAACTCATTCTGGTCCAGCAAGACGTGAACATCTTCAAGTTCATCATCCCCAACATTGTGAAGTACAGTCCACACTGCAAGCTGTATATTGTCTCAAATATAGTGAATATCTTGACCTATGTGGCTTAGAAAATCAGTGGCTTTTCCAAAAGCCGAGCTATTGGAAGTGGTTGCCATCTGAATTCAGCTCCTGATCACCTGATGGGAGAAAGGCTGGGGGTTCACCGGCTGAGCTGTCACGGGTAGGTTCTGGGAGAACCTGGCGACTACTCCAGTGTACCTGTGTGGAGTAGTGTGAACGTTGCTGGCGTCTCCCTGAAGTCTCTGAATCCAGACCTGGGCACCGATGCTGATAAAGAGTAGCGGAAAGATGTTCACAACCAGGTGGTGGACAGTGCGCATGAGGTGATGAAGCAGAAAGGTTACACGTCCTGGGCCACTGGCTTCTCTGCGGCAGACCTGGCCAGGAGCATAAGGAAGAACCTCAGGCAGGTGCATCCTATCTCCACCATGAGTAAGGGTCTCTATGGAAACAATGATGATGTCTTCCTCAGTGTCCCATGTATCCTGGGACAAAATGGAATCTCAAATGTTCTGAAGGAGACACTGTCTCCCGAGGAAGACGCTCACCTGAAGAAGAGTGCAGATATCCTCTGGGGAATCCAGAAGGAGCTGCAGTTCTAAAGTCTCCCCAGTTTCCTAGCACCTCACTGTGTAGGCTACAGCAGGGTTTCTATGGGAACGCACTTCTCATCTGAGCTGAGGTTGGTGGTCTGGGAAAAAAAAATCTCAGTTTCCACAGCTCTGCCCTGCTGCCAAGTGGTACTTGTGTAGTGGTAAACTGGTTAGTGTGACAGTCCCACTGTCTCCAAGACACACTGCCAACTGTGGGCATGCTTCAGTAATCCCGTAAGCCTCCTGCATTGCTGCCCTGCGCGTCCTCACCAAACACACCTAGGCCCAGTTAGGGAAAAACCTGGCTCCACTGTGTAAGTCCATTATGCATATCTTGTGCATAACTGTTCTACAGGATATTTTATGGATTATGTATCTGTAGTGCATATTGCAATATCATGTGAAATGCATATAAGATCTGCATATGGGTGATGGAACCAACCACTCAAGTGTGATGCCAAGGAAAACACCAAATAAACCTTGAACAGTGAAAAAAAAGTAAACAGAGGTGGAAGAACAAAACATTAGCTAGCATGTACCTTTTCCTTAAGTAGCAACACCCCCAGAGAAGAATCAAGTCAATCAGTAATATTCATCTATATAGCAAAATAATGTAAATAAAGGGAAGTTAGTATTGTGTTTTAATTTTTTTTACTAAGTCACATTATATTATTCGCATTCAATGTAAAGCAATAAAACATAGGTCGGGCAGTGGTGGTGCATACCTTTAATCCCAGCATTGGGAGGCAAAGGTAGGTGGGTTTCTGAGTTCAAGGCTAGGCTTGTCTACAGGGTGAGTTCCAGGACAGCCAGGGTTATACAGAGAAACTCTGTCTTGAAAAAAGCAAGCAAGCAAACAAACAAACAAAAAAAACAAACAAAAAAGAAAAGAAATAAATCATAATTTGAAGAAAATTATGTCTTCACTATTATTCAGAATGAAAACAGTCTTGGTAGTTTGTTAGAATCAGAAGTTTTACAATAGGTAGAACTCATATGTGGACTCCAGTAGACAAATACATGGTTGTCATTCTTTACCCAAAGAAGCATCTTGTGGGCCCTGGATTTTTTCTACTGACAATAAGATAATGGGACTCTTAATTCATTGAATCCCTGCTAAAAGAACTTAAACTGAAACTTTAAACTCCAAGAGTCAGTGAATCTGAGCTTACAGGAACGCTGGCTAACTGTAAGGGGGTACTTTTTTGATTGGTGGAACAGTCATTGCAGAGACATTTAAGGGTAAAGCACAGATGAGTTATATGTAAGTAGTTTTGATGTATTTTCATTGATAATCCAGAAAGAATGCTTAGGAACTCAGGTAAATGAGTAGAAAATACTTTTTAAATGATCAAGATAAATATTATCAAAAATTTGTGGGCCATGTTCTCATTTGTAGCGTTGCAGAACTATTATCTATACAGACTTGTACATTAAAATATTTTTTTCTAATTACAAATTTGCAAATTTAGAGATGTGATTAGTGAGCAATGTATGTGGGTTAGGAATGAATTGTAGGTGAGAAAGCAAAAATTAATTTTTAAGATACAATGCATTTATCCTCTTCTGGTATTGCACTGTTCTACCTGCAAGATGGTGAAACAATATTCATTCAGCATCTCAGCACCCAATACCACAAAACCACAGATAGTTTTCCAAAGATGGCCTTGGAATTATTTGTCTTGATCTCCTCCTGGACAATTTTCTTCAGACATGGCAGAGCCATTTGGTCAGTGACCAGCTGAAGCAATAGTGTTGAATCCCAGATCCCTGGAGACTTGGGAAGACCTTCTGCTACCACAGGATGCTGCTTGAGGTTTTCAAATGTTTAGGTAGGTCTACATGTGAGTCACTTTCCTCAAGGTGACAGTCAGTTTAACTCACTAAACTTTGCAGTTCTGGCAATGAAATGTTTCCCATCCCAAGATGGATCGAGGACAGGCTCAGTAAATGGAATTTCAAGAACATTTAGTCTGACTAAAAAAATGACCCAGCTCTTATGATAGTGGGGAAAAAGGAGTTAATTAATGCAAATAAACTTTTCACAATATTAAAAACATAAAATGATCCAGCAAAGAAAGGAGGTAAGGCAGGAAGGACAGAAAGGACAGGCATAGTGGCAGGAGCACTGATATACTACTGCAAGTGACGCTTCCGGTGGAAAACCGTAAAGGCAACCAGTAGCAAATTAAATTCCAAGTGATGTCAATGAGCCGTGCACAGAATATCTGTCCCACCCATGTCATCTTCCTGAAACCATTTCCTCGGCACTCTAGATACAGATGAAATTGACCAAACACGTGCTTCTCACATATCAGAGAGGAAAGTAAGTGTCCAAGGACACCAGCAAGATCAATCCTTGAGTACATTTCCCCCATGACAACACATTCCACCCACTGTTCCACCAGGCTTACTTTTTAAGCTATAGACAATAAATGTTTATTAAAAGCTTCCCAGACAGCTAGTGTTTTCGATTAGTAGTTCCCTTAAGATCTGATACCCGTGTTATTTCCCTAAAAAGCATTTTTGGCTGCAATTTACATTGACTATTGAATTTGCACGAGGGAAATTCATTAGATGTGAAGAGTGTAAGCTTTCCTTTGCTCTTTCATCCTTTTAATTCATTCTAAACCACCCTGGCTCTGAGTCATACTGAATGCATCTGGGGCTTGAAGGGCAGCGCAGTGTGTGAAACCAGTTTAAGGAATGAAATAGGGAGGAATTCAGGATTCCGATGGATTAGCTACAGTGCCAGGGTGGGGTCCAACCATCCAGAGAAAAGGGCAGAAATAAGAGAAGGAAGGAAAATGGTATCAAGAGGGTGAGCTGAAACATGAACCTTCTTAATCATGTGAGTTCCGTAAGCCATACCTCTAAATCAAAATCGTGGCCTAATCTAAATAAATGCCACCTACAATGTGAGCTTCTAGGTGCTTTCCATTTCAGCATATATAAATATATGACAGTACCAATGCTGGACAGAACAATTTATGTAGACATGGCCTGACTTTAATTCTGAATCAGAGATACCTGCTTCGTGCTGGTCCATCGAGTGAGGAGCAAGAGACATATGGGAGAGAGGCCAGAGCAGATACCTACACTTCAAGGATACAAGGAGTTTTTGAGTGCATCAGTATGCCTGGGGTTTTATTTTATTAGACCATGGGAGCCCTAAGTTTTAGGAAAGTTTTAGCAGTAAGGTTTTTATTTGGCAAAACCTATTGACAACAAGGGAAGTTTGTTCATTATGTCAGTATTTCTTTCTTTTATTAATATCCCATTCGTTTACATCTCAAAGGAGATCTCACTTCCCAGGTGCCCCTCCACTAACCCCCCAATGGATATTCACTTTGTGTTTTCATAGACTATGGATTAAACACATCTTGGCAATTTTCTGTACCGACAGGGTATAAGAATAAGATGTGGCTTCGAGGAATAAAAAGCTCTTTGCACTAGGCACTGGTTGTCTCATGTGAATGACAAAACCTCATTGGTCGTCACGAGAAGCAGTCCTTTCTACAAAGCCCACTGTGCAGAGTAGACGGCACTGTGTCAAGGCTCTGCTCACTGTGCAGCACCAACTGGAACGTACTCGTCAGTAGCACTGACCAAGGCTGGAGAGGAGATGCAAACATGTATCATGCTCCAAGAGTTCCTCTTGAGCCACTGTACTGTGAACTCTTGACATTTGATGCACTAAGAACTAATCCATATGTCCTTGGAGCTCAGCATCATTCTGGCTACAGAACAATTGTCTGCACATGAGTATGGAAGCCAATGGAACTAGCACCTTCCACTTCAAATAGGTCTCTGCCCAGTTCCACTCAGATGTGCAGTCAGTACATTGGTCTAACATGGGCTGCCCTTTCACTAGAACATTAAGAAAGTGTACATACAATCTTGAGGACTCTCCATGATAAAAGATGTCATGACATCAACGACTCCAGTAATGTCTTTCCCATGCATTTTGCAATTTCTTCTTTCTAGATCCTGTAGTAAAAATGGTCTACCAGGACCCTACTTCAGTGGAGGCCCTCATATAACATGCCTACTCCCCAAAGCTGACACTGTAAAGGAAACTATGTCTCTTCTGGGTCCACCTCATCCTTATGATTTTATGCATTAAAAATCTGTTCAGAATTATATGAAGAGCATGTGTGTTCTCAGAATTTAATTGACTATAATCCATTCTTTCTCCTCATTTTCCTCCCCCCTCTTACTTCTCCCTTTCAAAATTGCACTATCTTCTTTTTGTTGTTACTGTTTTGAGGGAAACCTTAGGAACAAGGGTTGAACATCATTTAGAAAAACAAACAAATGGAAGTCCTCTAAACTTTCAACTAATTTATATCTTTTCATGTATTATAATAAGGAAAATGTAGGGAAAATGGTTTAAAATTCTTCACAGAAGAAAAGGAAACTTAAACCTTTTTATTTTTAACTGTAGTTCGATGTCGCTTTCTAAACACTATTTTAGCTATGTACTCAAAATCATAAAAACATTTTCTTTAATGTAGTGACATGTAGAAGTTTACTACATGAAAGGTTTTGCTACAAATACAACTAAATAACAATGACAATCATCAAAAATAAGTAGTGGTATTTTAAAGGCAGAATTTCTAATGCTAATGGCAAAGATTGTAGGAAGAAAACTCTGGCACCTTAAAGAAAACAATTTTCATTTCAAGATCTCATGGGATTACAGGCAGCCCTTTAGGTCTCTGTAGTAACTAACAAAGCAAACTTGGTCCTTAGAGGCATTTGTCTCAGTGTGACAATTTCCAAGGAGGCTGAATGTTGGAAGCAAAGGTGGCATCTCCAGCTATTTCCTTGTTTTGTGCCTCCAAGAAAAGGATGCTTGAGGCAGGATGGGTGCACCAGAGAGCCTCCAGACTAGAGAAGAGCTATTATGACTATCAGGTCTCCCAGGGTTTGACCTGCATGCCTGGGGCTGGATGTAATTGAATTACCTCTGGTAGGAGGAACAATATTCCTGACCTAAATTCAGAATATCTGCCTGCTAGCATTTGGCATGAAACTGGCTTATAATTTGAGTCACATTGAAAAATCTTAATTGCTCTAATAACTGGGTCTGCCAAGTTTGCAAGTTAGCTAAGGTCTTAGAAGAATTTTAATCAAATGATGGAATTTCCATCTAGTGTTGGCTAAATCTGGAGATGTGGCTACTATTGCTGGATACATTTATTGTAAAATTTCCTACATGTGTAGCTTGGTTATAGGTCATAACTTATTGTCATTATTGGCAGTCAAGATTGACAGGGATTAATCTATTCTTTGGAAAGATAGAGAACTGCAGGTGTCTGGGGTTTAAATGCCAGGCTAGAATAACTCATAATGATATTACAGTGGAACTAGCCTTAGGCTTTATCTCTGATATAATCCATCATCTGGCACGCACTGGCTGCAAAGAATGCTATGTTCCATCACAATGTCAGTAATCTTTGTTTGAGATATAAAGATGATCTTTCGCAGACTCATCATTGAAAGTAGCTGCCGGCTGGCTGGATGACCTTGAAGTTACTATTGACATTCTGTAGAATAGTATTGAGCAATACAGAATATTATTTTTATCATTTTACATATATGCATGTTCTGTCTGCACGTACATCTGTGCACCACATGTGTGTCTGCTGCCCCAAAATGTGGTAAGTCTCAATGTGGGTGCTGGGAATCAAACCTGGGTCTATTGTAGCAACAACTGTTCTTAACCTTTGAGAGTAGCTTGCTCCTTGTTTCTTTAAGGCTAGCATGTTTGTGGCAACTTGACCAAACTAAATTAGTAGATACCTCCATCTAGTGGTTTTGACAGTACCCTGCTTCTCATCAGATCTCAGGCTCTTCTGCCTAAGCATTATGTTGTCTCTCTGTTAGCTTGTGCACTTGTTTTGACAAGAGACAAACAGCGTGTCAGGAATCTGCCAAGGCTACCCCTCCGAAGCCTAAACACCACTTTGATCTTTTCCTCAAGTGAATTCTAGCAAATTAGCCCTTCTTTCCATTCATCCATTACTCTAACAGTATCCTAGAATGGGCTGGGCGAGAAGCTAGTGCAAATCAATGTTATAGAGCTCCTTGCCAATTACTGTTTAGCCTACCCTCAAATATTCCTCCTACTCATGATAATAACATTGTAAAAAGAACACAACGTATATAGCAATTTTATTTTGAAGAGTGAATTAGGAAATCTATCAAAACACTAACAGACTGGGAAATGCATAATAATAACAACACTCTTTTCTTCTATGGGTTTTATCCTCCGAGGGAATTATGGATGCTTTGTATAAAACACAGGATTAAAACAGCAATTAAAATGCTATAAACCCAGAGAAAGGAGGCAGAATAATGTAACCAAACAACTGTGTTATGTGAGATTCTTTAAGAAAAAAAACTAATCACAATTTATTTAAAGAATCTAAATGGAGAAGTATCCCAAAAGATTCCACATGGATACATAATTTCACAGCTGATTTCCTAGTCCTCTGACTCTGATAATTTTTTTAAAAAAATCATAAACACACACACACACACACACACACACACACACAAGTCACACTCAATAGGCTTGGCAGGTTGCATTTATTTATATATGTTTTTATATTTATGCATATATAAATAATAAAGAAAATAGGCTACTATTTTGAGAAGTGAGAGGGGGCAGGGCAGGGGGTTAGTGGGAGGTAACATGGAAGGGGGAGGAAAGGGAGTACCCCTTTTAATATTTTTATATTTTAATGTTAAAACATTGTATAACATTGTTAAATTTTAATCTTACATTTTTAATTAAAAATAGGGAGACATGCAGATTCCACATGGAAATCCAGTCATTCGAGTCTCATCTCTTTTATCTCCATCCCATTTACAGGCAGAAGACAGTGAGGAGGAGCCTAGGTTGCTTGGGATTCTAGTGGTTAGTGCTCTATTAAAAAGATTGAAAGTAAGTCAAAAGGAGGGAAAAAGACATTATGTTCTGTTATTTGAATACAGTTTGTCTCTGACTTTTGAGGTTTCTTTTCTAAATTATTCAGTGTTCCTATCTTCTCTGGAAGATATTGTTCACTGCTAATATGAAGCATCATGCCCGTGGGGACAGTCACAGTGATAAAATACACAGTGACAGTTTGACCAATAGTAACATATCGAGGCTATTAGCATTCCCTTGTAGAGGGTGGAAGGCCATCACACTCACACCTGAGTTCCAGCTAAGATTCCCTTCTGGCTCTAGTTGCACATGATCTTTGGTTGTGTTAGAGACAGAGGAGGTTGAACATTTACTGTGGGGTGGGATTTTTCCATGATGAAGCTGTTGCGAGTCACCCAGGCTTCTGTAACTAATCCTAGTAAATTTATTGGTTCTAAGAGGGGCTTAGGTAGAGATGTGTCTTGGTCTGTTGTAGTATCTGGAGAGAAGAAGTGTTTTAAGTCTCTCCAGGAACAGTCATTCAAGGCCAGTGTAATAGTGTTAAGAGGGCTGGAGTCTCTGATGGATGTACAGGCTCTCCAGATATCCACTGCATGAAGGGATTTGTGCTTTTCCTGCAGTAGAGAGAGTTCCTGCTCCACAAGGACTTGGATGAACACACCAGAATGTAGATATTCTAAGGGACACTGGCTTTTCTATACATATCCACTGCTTTCTGCTCTTCATCATGAAGTGCCCACTAGGGAGCTCCTAACTTTCAGAACAATGAGTCCAAACAAGTCTCTTTGGTTAATCCTGTAGCCTTAGGCATTTTGTTATAGCAACAGAAAGTGGACCAAGGCATTACATAAGAAGTAATCATTATATAAAAATATCCAGAAATCCGATAAAAGAGAACATCTCTAAATAAGATCCTTAAGACTTAATGACAAAAAAAGACTTAATGACATTAAGAATGGATTATTGTTCTATATCCTAAAATATAAAATATTGATTTTAAGATTAAATCCCAATGACCATACGTTAAAGTGCTTGCAATGATTTAGAGACTAATTCTTCAAATCCTTACATGCTAAATTATAGTCCTACCTAAATATGGGTCAGAGTGGTAGATGTGCAGCAATTTGAGCATAACAACTTATTAAACATGCAATGCAATTATATTGCTGTTGTAATTTGTCATAGAAAGAAATAAAGTAGACAAGAAAGGTATTATTTAAAATCTCACTTTCTGATTCTTGAAAGAAGGTTGTTCATTTTAATGTATTTATTTATTTTAGTCAAGGGCTGCAAAGCTATGAATTGTGGGGTTCCCTCTAATTCCCATGAGAAAATAATGTAAGAATGTAAAGCAACAGAAACCCCTGGGCTGGTCTTCCCAGGGGGGTCTAATTTTTCTAGTTGAAAAGAAAGAAAATAAACAAGCAGAATGAAAAACCAGCCACAGCAAGCACAGGCAAATTCATTCTTCACTATGTGCCTAAAAACTACAGCACAGGTTTAGAAGTGGTTTCATGTTGTGCTATAAGAGAAAAAAAGATCTCACATGAGGCCACATGGATGACTGAAAGCTTTATGAAATAATTATCCCCATTTGACCATGACATTAAATTGTGCTAGAACAGGCTGTTTCAGTACACATCTAGACCAGAATCTAATTTAGTGGATGCTTGACTACTCTGGACAGCAAAAGTAAGGAAAAAACAATAGAATTATGAACCACAGAAACTCTTTAGTTTTCTTCTTTAGTAAAAGCTAAATTATGCAGGTGTTTTTAGCTTTTTAGTTCATTGTTCTAACATTGGTTCTTTCAAAGGGATCCCATATCTCTGATGTTCCTTGCTCTGTAACATGGGGACATAATGAGACACATCTTCTCTCGGGTCAAGAAGCTTTATAGTTCTATTCCTGTCTGTTGCTCATGCCTTAGCCGCACTATGTGTGGCCCTAACAAGGAGTTCGTGCAATTCAGTTTATCACCTGGCTTCCACATTTTCGGCAACCTCATCAATCTGGTTACACTGTATTTCTCTTAGTTCCTCAGCGTCATGTTCTCTGGAGTTGACTGGACCATTTTCACTTCCTCTATTTTGTGAAACTATTCCCTCTTCCCTCTTTTAATGGGGAAAGCCCAGTATAACTGCTCCTGCCTACGTTGCCCTTCCCAATGACATTCAGCCTCCTCACATCTACCCTTTTCTAATTGGTGAGGGAGAAGCTGCTGTCCCATTTCCCAGTCTCCTGCACATAAGATCCATTTAGGCTCTATCTTGCAGATGATGCTCGCAGTCTCCTGTATTCCCTTGGGCCCCCTTTCCAATTTCAGGCGCAGCAGCCTTCTGTGTGGTTGGCTCCCCCAAACCACTTACATCTCTTTACCAGGGGCATTTCACTTGAGGCCACAACGTTTAAGCTGACTCATACCCATAATACAAAATGTCTGGGAACTGCCCTTAAATAAGAACTGTCACAGGTTCACCCATACCCTAGTTTCCAGATAGGGAAGGTTCTGGATGGCTTATGTGATAGATACATCTCACTGCGGGATTGTCATCTTCCCTTCTCTGTCCCATTTCTCTATCCTTGAGTTCTCCCTGGGTACTGCTGAATAAGCATTCCCTCAGGAAGGTCTTTCCCAGAGCAAAAGGTTTTAACTTTGGTTATGTCATGCCAACAACTTGTTTTTGTGAACAATGCGTTTGTGGGCGAATATAAGAATGTATAATTTAGATCTGGGTTTTCTATTCGGCCAATTTCATAGGATAAAGTTTTATACTTATGATTATGATCCACGATACTTAATTTGTGAATTACATGTGAGGTTTAGGTTAAGGCTTGCATTTTTCTTATCATATGAATGCCCAATTGTCCTAGCACCATGGTGACTCAAGGAAATCTTGATATTTCATGTAGAAGTCAAGAATTTCTTTACTTCTCTCTCCATCTCTGAAACCACATTTTCTTCCACTGAGTTTTTTCCTTGCACATCCTTTTCAAAATTAATTTATGCTAGATCCTGTTGTAAGATTGTGTGGGATGCTTTACAAATTTCACAATCTGAAGGAAATTCTCCTGAATTTGTAAGTCTATTGTGTTTATTGGTGGCTCTTTCTCAAGGTAGATTTAGACTATGTATTTCTTTGTGCATGGGGAGGCAAGAGATCGCTTTTAAATATTTTCCTTGGTGTCTCTAAGGTTTTGTTTTGTTTTGTTTTGTTTTGTTTTGATACAGGCACTCTCACTGAAGAGACACCAATTTGGCTAGGCTCAAAGAGCAGTGAACTCCAGAGACTCTTCTGTCTATGCCTCCCCAGTACTAGGACAAAAGATAGACTGCTGGCTGTTTATGTGAGAGATAAGAATACGAACTCAGGTTCTCCATGCTTATACGACAAGGTCTTTACTGACCAGACCATCTTTTAATTCCTGAACTATGCATTTCTAATTTCATTCTTAAAAATATTTGTTGCAATGAAAGTGAAAGCTCAAATCAATTCAGCCCATTTGATTGGTTCTAGTCTTTTTTAAACCATGTCTTACAGACCCTTTGACATGTTATGGAATGAGTTTTCCTAGTTGTATTACAGTTTCTTCTCTGTCTCTATGTTGAAGGCGGAATCCATACCTAAAAGATGGAGATGATAAATAGCCAGGCATAATAATAATCTCTTAAGAAACACTTCCTTAATGAATGCAGACTACTACTCTTTTCAAATTACAGGGACTTTATCTTCCTACATGTACAGCTTTCTAGTAAATGTGTGCACACCTCTTATTTTCTCCCTGTTTAGGAATAGGTGTATATGCCTTCCTGTGAACATGGTCTTGTCTAATGCCTGAACCCATCATTTTCCCCCTTGGTCACTCAATCCCGCTGGCCTCACTAATTAGTTTCTGGATCAAACTCAGAAGAAGTAATCTATACTACATATCCACTTGCAATTCAGATATAATTATTGTTTTTTATTCTTGTCATATCTAATGTTAATTTATATTTCAACACTTTGAGGTCTAAGGAGTTAATAAGAATTGTATTTGTACTGAGAAGAGGGTTGCAAGAGGTCATAAATGATTCAGATTGTGTTTTTCATGACAGTGATTTGGTGGGCTCTGGGGTTTGGTTGACTGGAAACGAAGATTGCTAGGTTCCTTATCAGGTTTATTTGCCCTGTATTACTAGCATTACTAACATGATTGTATAGTTTCATGTTTGATGATAATCATTTTTGCACAATATTTAAAGTGTATATGCTGATGACCTTTGTGATGTACAACATCCAGTCTGGATTAAATAGAGTCTAAAAACTGGAGTTGCTAAATGGTATACCCCAAACACAAAGTTCAGTAGCATTTTCAGGCACCAAACCATATAGATGTACATTGCTCAGGGGTGGATACACTTTCTGAAAGAGCCACCATTAGCTGACTTTGTGGTACATGACACAGAGTGCATTTTTATGAGCTACAATGGCTATGATGTCACCAGAAATAAAATTTTATGGGACAACATTCTTCTTGAGGGCCATTAGTGATCAGGTCATTGTTAAGAGGCATAGATCTTTCAGGCTAATTTGAAAGAGATATAAAATTCTCTATGATGCTGCTCTGATGTTTTGTACCATCTTTAGATTCTGTAGAACAACAACATTTCTAGAAATCCTCACTGCAAGAGTATCAGGTCCCAACCTAGTCAGGCCAGTGTTGTTGGAGAGGGGCAGCACTGTTCAACATTCCTTCCTTATAAGTGAAATACCTTGAATCTATGCTGCCTAATATGGTGTCCAGGCATTGTATAGCTACTTATAAATTCAACATGTGGCACTGTGGGAGTGGAGTTTTACTGATAATTAAAATTTAAACTCAAAAACTCTGGTGAAGACCCTCTCTGTGGTTGTCTATCTTTATTAGCTGATCAGAATTTGGCTGCCTCTTCATTTTCAACTTTGTCTGATCTTATTCCCTAGCTTTACAAAAATGCAAATAAAATATTTTAAATTTTAATAATCTTATTTAAGTCTTTAATAATATCATTTTTATTATCCCTGACATTATAAGCTTGCCCCTTCTGTCTTTCTTAATAAAGCATTGATGAGAAGGTGAGAGACAGGATTTTAGACCTCACCTCATCACAAGTATTCTTAGAGTGATCTTAACCTCAAGGTGTCAATCTTTTCCTACATTTATTTTTTTTTTTTATCCAACCATTGACCTTTGGGAAATCTTCACCTGGAAGTCGTCCAGTGGAGGTGGGGATTAATGTCATCACTGGATGGGAGGTCACTTTCCTGCCTTGACTTTTGTCTTGTAGGTTCTCAGGAGAAAATGTCTCATTACCACACATTGGTGATGTCCCATGGAAGGTAGAGACAGCTCTTCCCTGTACAGAAATGCCAACCTGCTGCCACTCTCCACTGCTCCTTTCAATGGTACATTGAACTCTGTGGTCACTTCTTCATAAATATCCTTTCCATGGCCAAAACCTTCACTATCCCAATGTTTTCATCACCATTGCCTTAATATGTTTTATATGGCTATGATAGGATCCCGAGACTCAGCAACGTATAAAGAATAGATTAAAAAACCCAAGGACTGGCTCTACTTTCTAACAACCTTCTTCGCTAAGAGCATCTTAGTGAAGGTAGAATCAAGCCCCCCTCTTTCACAGTTTCTACCTCCTGTCGACACCGTCCAGAGAGGATTGCATTTTAACATGAACGGTGAAGGAAGCCAACATCCAAAAAGTGGTTCCACTGAAGTTGTTTACTCTTGAAATTCATGATTCCACTTAGCTTGCTATCCTAAAACTATCTATCACTCACAAAAGCCCACTCAAGGGCATATTCTCTGACTCATATCTACGATAAGCAACAGCTTCATTTTCACTCAAACAACTTCAGCTACTGTTATTTGACTTGTGAGTTTCCCAGCATTCTTTTTTTCTTTTTCAGGCTCTGTCTCCTCTCTCTTCTGTGCAGCACAGAGTCTGCTATCCATCATTTTAAGTTGCTCATTTACTAATGGTTTCAACTCCCTTCCTTTGTTGATCTCTGTCACTCACCTGGCTGACCTCAAGCCAAAAGCAATTGATCTGCCTCGCTCCCTTCTTTCTTTAAGAGCTATAATGTGTGGCTGAAAAAAGTCACCAGATCAACTGATAGTGGCCACAAGCCTGTGGTCCTTTAAATTCCTGGGACTATCAAAGCTATTGCTAGACAGTGCTGCTGGTCTCCAGAATCTCTTTCAGCTCTCTTCTCCAGGAAGTTGCCCCTCTCCTGTAAAATCCTCCTCTAGCCCAGTTTTCTGGTCACCATGAGTTCATGATAACTGAATCTGTCCCTCTGGTGCAAATCTGTCACCTAAGGCACCCTGAGTTTCCCCATATAACACTTCAAACGTAGGTCTGCTGTGGTTTGAATGAGAAACGGCCTCATAGAAGCTCATGTATTTGTATATTTGGTCCCCCAGTTGGATGTACTGTTTGGAGAAGGTACAAGACTTTTAAAATGTGGAGCCTTCATGCAGGAGGTATGTCGCTAGGGATGGGCTCGGAGAGTGTATAGACTCACCCCACTTCCAGCTTGTTCTCTCTGCTTCTTGCATGCACAGCTCAGATATAGTCTCTCAGCCTCCTGTTCCTGCTGCCCTGTCAGATGCCTTCCATGATAAATTCCTATTTCTCAAGAATCTTAAGCCAAAATAAATACTTTTATCTATTCATTTCATTTATCACAGCAACAAAGAAAATAACAGATAAAATGTCTGAAACAGTTTCCAGCCTTTTCTGCTACCATGGTGTTTCTGGCCTTGGTGGATTATGAATCTGACCTTTTGCACACAGGGTTATCCCCCAAATTATAATGACCATGTCTCTTTCATGACCCATTTTTCCCAATATCTCTGCCCATGCATTTCATCTTTCCATCTGGAATCATTAAAGTTCGGTCCACATTCATTTTGTGTGTACTCCTGTATCTTTTATTACAGCCTCACTCATTTCTAGGCACAGAGCTATCTTTAGACCATTTGTTTCTCAGAATAAAAAATGATCATATCCTTAACTGGCGTTCATTAGTGATTCTCTCTTAATGACTGATACTTTAGGATCAAGTTCACATTCTAACATCTTTGACCTCTGGAGGAGCTGTCTGGTCTCAAGGCATGTGCCCTTTACCTCCTCAGATGATAATCACAGCACACTCGGCCCCATCATCTTTTCATTTGTGACAAGGCTATTTTCCCTTCTTTGTCTTGTGCTGCTCATGCTGCCAGGAATATCTTTATCCTCTATTTTTTCCCAGTGGGTAGTTATTAGCACCTACTTATTAAAATTAGCAGAGCCAGACAAATCTGTTTTGAGAATCATTCTGTAAATTCACTGGCTGGTGCTTTCTGAAATGTCAGGAATGAGAAACATGGAGATAAAACTATTCTAGATTGAAGAAATATAGCAAGTGAATACAGGCAAGACACCATTCTGAACAAGTGAAAATGCTATAAGACGATTGAAGGACTGAGAATATGTAGTGCAGACCACACTGGATTTGGATCAGTGTTAATTTCTTGGATGACTGTCACATTAGAGAACAACAATTTTCCAGAGAATACCCATCAAGTATTTAAGGGTTAAGGTCCATGACATCTCAAATTGTGTTATGGCAAAAATTAATTTTATGTACATGATTTATTATATATGCATCTATAGTTATATAATATATATGTTTATACTATGTTAATATATACAAGTAGGTATATACATAAATATGAAGAAAGACTGTGAGAGTAGGAACAAAATGAGAGAGAAAGAGAGTAATAACCAGGTTAATGTGTTAATTTTGTTGAATTGGTAGAAAAATACATAGGAAATCCATGCATTTAATTTAGTTACATTTCTGTGAATTTGAAGTTATTATTTTATATTTTATAATTACAAATTTTAATTTAACATTTTTATTTTCTGAGAATTTCATTTTATTTCTTTATTTTTTATTTTTTTATAAAAATAAAAAGATTCTAGGCTAATATCCACTAATCAGTGAGTGCATACCATCGGTATTCTTTTTAGACTGGGTTACCTCACTTAGTATGATGTTCTCCAGCTCCATCCATTTCTCTAAGAATTTCATGAATTCATTATTTCTAATGGCTGAATAGTACTCTATTGTTGAGGAACATCTGGGTTCTTTCCAGCTTCTGGCTATTATAAATAAGGCTGCTATGAACATAGTGGAGCATGTATCCTTATTGCATGCTGGGGAATCCACAATCCACATACCAAATGATGTCCGACAAGAAGGAAGGAGTGGACCCTGGTTCTAGAAAGGCTCAATGCATCAGTGTAGGGGACTACCAGAACAGAGAAGTGGGAAGAGGTGGATGGGGGAATAGGGAGAGGGAAAAGGGCATGTGGGACCTTTGGGGGTGGGGAACCAGGAAAAGGGAAATGAAATGTAAATAAAGAATATATCCAATAAAATACATAAATAATAAATAAATAAATAAATAAATAAATAAATAAAAATTAAGAGAAGTTCTAGGATACTTTGTTTCTAGCTTTGTAATATTAGTTAAGCAGATGTGAGGGATTCTGTTCTCAACATCATCTTAAGCATGTAAGAACAAAATTAGGGTGCTATAGAATTTTTATAATATAAATACTTTATTTAAACATTGTGAATAATGAATTTCTGTCAGCTCATTTTCCTCTGGACAGAAATATTATGGTGGGCCTCGGCACTTGCATCAAGCACCCAAGGGTCTATTCCTAGCATCAGCAGCAAAACCATGGTAAAGAATAATTTTGAATAAGTCACAAGATGGACTTAAGAAATGCTGGGTTTGCAGGTAACTGTTTATTCTTAGATGTGGCTTTTGGTGTCTTTCCCTCAATGCTCTGTTCCACCCCACTGTCCTCACTATGGTGCACAGGGGAATGAGTCAGGAGTGCACACTTATGAGGGCCAAACCCTACTCTAAGGACAAAGCAAGTTGTAAAGAGTAGAAAGGATTAAATATTTCTGCTTCCTGAAAAGACTTATTCAGTATTTTCTCTTCTATAAAAATGTAGTTTAAAAACTTTTCTAGATAAAAGCCATAAAATTATGCTGTAAAAATGAATATAAAGAAAAGAAAGCTTGTGTGTGTCTGTTCTCAGAGAAGATGTCTGGGGGAAAAATTATCCAGACATACCCCTCTTGACAAATGCCTTAGATGACTTAATTAGCTATATGTATAGGGAGACTGATTTTGCATATTTATTAAGAGAAAGAACTGTCCAAAAATTTTTATAATTTGAAAAATTGTGACAATTCTCCTGTTCTTATTTTCCTCAGTTTTTCAGTAAAATGGCAAACCTCATCTTTTTTCTATAAGGACATGATTTTGCAGTTCACAATTACGTTACACAATTCTCTATGCTAATCTCAAAATCCTGAATGTAGAATTATCTATGGCAATGTATCTATAGTACATTGTTATAGGATTTTTGAGGGCAAAGGTTCTTCTGTTCCAACCTCTGTTATGTGTTAGTCATATTTTGAGTTTTCAGAAAAACATTTTTGGTTATAGCATCATGGTAATCCATCTTGCCTTAAGCAAACACTTTATTCTTCCTGAAAGTTGAATGGGAATGTTAGTGTAATATTGGACTTGTCTTAAAATTGTAGTCCTATATTTCTCATTCATTAGATCTTTCTTTGAATTCACAGATCTTCCCAAGCACCTAGTGACTCTTTCTTTTGTTGCCTTGATTAGGATATTGTAGCAGTCTTGTCCCTAGTCTGTGACAATCCCAAACTCCAGTCCAGGAAAGCAAGAGTTCCTCGAAACACTGATCTATAATGTTCTTTCACATCGAAGATGCTTCAAAGGGCATTTTTTGTTGCTTACTATACAGATGCAGAAATTAATAGCCTAGAGAGTAAAGACCTGTTCAGGGTCATACAATTGAAAGTCTAAGAATTGATATTCCAGATTTGTTTGTTTGTTGTTTATTTATTTGAAACTCCAGATTTTATTCCTCCCCTGGTCCACCCTCCAACTGTTCCACATCCCATACCTCCTCCACACTCCCTGTCTCCACTAGGATGTCCCCACTCCTCATCCCCCACTCCACCAGACCTCTAAACTCCCTAGAGCCTCCAGTATCTTGAGGTTTAGGTGCATCTTCTCTGATTAAACCTGAAGAGGTCAGCTCAAGAACTTTGGAAAATTCTTCCAGACCCCTTCCCTGTAAGCTAAGGCTTGTCAGATGCTAATGAGCCCAGACCCAGCAGTCCCTAATCCTCTGCTATGTATGTGTTGGGAGCCTCATATCAGCTGTTGTATGCTGCCTTGTTGGTGGTCCATTGTTTGAAAGATTTCAGAGATCCAAATTAATTGAGACTGCTGATCTTCCTACAGGGTCGCCCTCCTCCCCAGTTTCTTCCAGCTTTTCCCTAATTCAACCACAGTAGTCAGCAGTTTCTGTCCATTGATTTGGTGCAAATATCTGCATCTGACTCTTTCAGCTCCTTATTGAGTCTTTCAAAGGACAGTCAGGATAGGTCATTTTATGAGTGCTCCATAGCCTCAGTAGTGACAGGTCTTGGGGCCTCCCCTTGAGCAGGACCCCACTTTGGGCCTGTCGTTGGGCCTACTTTTCCACAGGCTCCTCTCCATATCTATCCCTGCAGTTCTTTCAGAAAGAAACAACTATGGGTCAGAGTTTTGACTGTAGGGTAGCAGCTTCCTCCTTCACTTGATGCCCTGACTTTCTGCTGGAGGTTGGCTCTCTAGAGATTAGGAAAAAAAACTTCACATCTGATAGAAAGCTAATATCCAGGCTAATATCCAGAATATAGAAGGCTAATATCCAAAATATATAAAGAACTAAAGAAGCTAACCACCAAAAAATCAAACAACCCAATCAAAAAAATGAGGTATAGAACTATAAAGAGAATTCACAACAGGAATCTCAGATGGCTGAGAAACACATAAAAAAATTTTAAAGTCCTTAGTGATCAGAGAAATGCAAATCAAAATGACCCTGAACTTCTACCGTATACCAATCACAATGGCTAAGATCAAAACCTCAGGTGACAACACATGTTGAAGAGGATGTGGAGAAAGAGGAACATTCCTCCATTGTTAGTGGGATTGCAAACTGGTACAACCTCTCTAGAAATCAATCTGGAGGTTCCTCAGAAAATTGGAAATAGATCTACCTGAAGACCCAGAAATACTACTCTTGGGAATACACACAAGCGATGCTCTACCATGCCACAAAGGTATGAGTTCCACTATGTTCATATTGGTATTTTTTATAACAAGAAGCTGGAAACAACCAAGGTGTCCCATGGCAGAAGAATGGATACAGAAAATGTGGTTCATTTACACAATGGAATACTACTCAGTTATTAGGAATGAGGACATCTGAGTTTTGCATGCAAATGAATGGAACTAGAAAATATCATGAGTGAAGTAACTGAGACCCAAAAGGACATCCATGTATATACTCACTATTAAGTAGATAGTAAGTGTGGATTACCCAGGATACAATACACAGAACTCAAAAAGTTCAACAAGCTGAAGAGCCCAAGTGAGGACACCTCAGTCACACTTGGGTGGGAGAAGAAAGGAGTCACAAGTGGGGAGGGAGGAACCAGGGAGGGCAAGTATACAGTGCTGAGGGGAGAGAAACATGATGTGTTATTGCCCAGGAGAGAAAAGGACTGAAGCCTTGAGGGCCAGCAGAAAGAATGGAAACAGTCAACCTCAAGAGATGGGAGGTTGGGGGCACCCAGAGACTTGGGAGGTGAAAGACTCTCAGGAATCAAAAGGGGGGACCTAGATGAATCCAGAATTCTTAACTGTTACTCATTTTCTTCCTTTTTATGTATAATTATGTTCTTTCTTTCTAAAATATTTTAAATATCTCTATATCTATATAGTGTTTGTATGAGAGAGAGAGAGAGAGAGAGAGAGAGAGAGAGAGAGAGAGAGAGAGAGAGAGATGCAGGTGTCCAAAGAGGTCAGATTCCTATGGGGCTGGAGTTATAGGAAATTCTAAGTCACCTGACACATGGACACATGTGCTGGGAGCCTAGCTCAAGTTCTCTACAGGAACAGTATGTGGTCTTAACCTCTGGCCCTCTCTCCAGGCAAAGCATTTTTCTTTAAGTATCTCCCATCTGACTCTACAAGTAGTATTTCAACCAAAGCAAAAGGTGTAGTGAGTGTGATATTTGCTGATTGTATTTCAGTTTTCTTTCCTAATTTCCACAGTCTTGAGGTCTCCACTGATACTATGCAGTGTTAAGGAATTTCTTTTTATTTAGGGATAAAAGATGCACTTCTCATCTTAGCAGGGCATAGAGCTTAGTATTTTTACTCAAGTAATATTCTTTATGTTCCAAATTTCTAAAGGAACCAGATTCCAGACCAGGGCTTCTAGGTTTCATTTGCATTTGTTTCCTTCACAAGAAAATAAAATCCAGGGATTGGAAAAGATATTAAGTCTTTTATAACTGAAATGAGTTTTTTATAGTCTTAACAAGTAACTATGACAAGGCTCTCACTTTCTGCCTAATTCTTTCTCTATACTTTTCTGCTAATAATGGAATGACAGAGTCTATCTGCTTCTGTGGAAGGTGAAAGACCCTTCTGCATACTCTCTAGATGCACCAGCTATGTGGCTATGTGGATAGCTTCTAAAAAACAGAATAAGATGTGTGCAATGCCACATCCTTAAGATGATGGATACCCTCTCATCTTTGTCTTTCCCTTCATGCCAGTTGGAATCCTGATTTGTTGCTGCAGTGTTGACCTTCAACAGGAGATGAAGACGAGTAATAAGAATATTGGACAAGATGATATATGGTCACTGGCTTGCTCTTGAAGGGTCCTCTCCCTACCAGCTCTGGACAACTTCTCCCAACTTTTGCATAAACAGGAATACATTTTTATTTTGAATTCTTCTGTTGCAGCAGGCAAACTGATAGACTATGAATTGCATTTTTTATTCAATCCTAGTTAATCAAATTTTTAATAGATTTGTATAAAATAACAAAATGGAATCAAACATTCACTGGAATGAACATAATGTGAATGAATAGGACCAATAAATCTGTACTATTTGTAAGCTAGTCATGACTATACAGATAATTAGTATTTATGCTCCATTCAACAGTTTTATTATCATTTGGTTTTGCAATATACTAGAAAGACACAGTCCTCACTTAAAAAAGGGGTTGAGATCCAGTGTCAAGGGAATGCCCCTTGTATTGGGCTACGCTAATGCATAAATCTTAACTCAAAGATCCATTAATTTGTTTATAGCTTTGTCTTTACCTTTCCTTGCCAAACACATTTCTAGCCAAACTGGGGTATCTAAAATTCAATGTGAGAATTAATGTACTGTGGTTATTTCTTTGTACCTGCTATTACCACATACTAGATTTTCAATCTTATTTTCTACTTCCAAGTGTCTCAGTCTCAAAACCTATGCCGGCCAACAAGCATTCTTGTTGCCTTCACTGGGACTCCTCATAGTAAATATATTTGTTTTCTTTCATGTTTCATTTATCCATAACTACTCCTTCTACATACACTCACAATATCTCCTATTATATGGAGCTTGAAAACAATAAATACCCTGAATAAAGGGAAAGATCATGATCATAACTGTCTCTTGATTCTTTACTGGTATGAATTAATCTTAGTAGAACGAACTATCTTATACACAGAATGAGACACATATAAAAGTGTTAGATTCATGGGCTGTCTTAAATGATTCTGTTGATTAGGCAAGAGGTGAAATATAGAAATAAAATAAGAGGCTAGGGAGATGGATCAATGGATAAGAGCACTTGTTGCTTTTTTCAAGGACACAGATTCAGTTCCCAGCACCTACATGACACTGAGTTAAATGAGGCTTATTGTGAGAGCAAAATGTTTCAAAATATGTAGGACACAATTAAAATAATAAGACTCCTGTTGGCAAAGAAATATCTCTGATCAATGTTTTGCAAAACTGCCTCAAGACTATTTCAAATTGTAAAAGTAACGATTAGAGCCAAAGTCAACCAGTACCCCCAGATCTCCCAGGGACTAAAACACCAGCCAAAGCGTACACATAGAGGGACCCATGGCTCCAGCTGCATATGTAGCAGAGGATGGACTTGTTAGACATCAAAGGGAGGAGAGGCCCTTGGTCCTGAGCAGGCTAGATGCCCAAAAATTGGGGAATGCCAGGACAGGGAAGCAGGAGTGGGTGAGTTGGTGAGCAGGGGAAGGGGATGGGATGGAGTGTTCTTGGAGGGGAAACAAGGAAAGGGGATAACATGTGAAATGTAAATAAAGAAAATATCTAATAAAAATGAAAAAAAAGAAATTGGAAATTAGAGAAAACTGTTCAGACAGCTGTTTTTTGTTTGTTTGTTTGTTTTTGGATTTTTCCTCCCCCACTGGCAAAAGCAGAAAATATTTGACAAGACTTGAAAAGGAAAACAGAGAGGAAACAGTAAATGACCCCTACGCTCTTATCGTTATACCTACAGATTATACCCCAATAGATGGTAAACAATACAGAGACCACATAGTGATTAATGTACAGAGAATAAGACATTGGCCAGTACGCAGCTCAAAATGGGACAACTGAGCCATACCACACCCTCACAAGATGGGGCAAAATGTTTGTCACAGGCAGAGTGGGTAGACATCTGAAACAAACCAATAATTTCCTGGATATGACAGAATTGTTGCACTCATGAACTTACATAATCGGCAACTACGTGTACAAGATCTATGCAGAATCAAGCCAACCAAAATCCCAGCATGAGTGAAGGGCTCTTGAAGATCCACCCCTCAATGAAGATGTATTAGCAATCAATGGCTGCTGGCTGGAAGGAGGGTCAGTCTTTTTTCATGGGTGTAGACCTTGAGAGGTTACCAATGTTCCTGTAGGTATCCTATACCCATAACTACACATGTAGCCTTAGGTGGAGTCAGCAGATTTTTAAAAGAGGAAGACATGAAGTTAGGAGGGACTCATGGTGGGGAGAAATGGAAAAGTGATTAAGAAGGAAGGACTGGAGGTAGATTTGATTCAGCCACATTCTCCTTATGCATGAAATTCTCCATAAGAAGTAATGAAGAAGGGGAACAGCCATCATGATGAAAAGAAAATGTACGAAGAGTGTATGCAAAGAAGTCTGACACCTAAGATGAAATGTTCCACTTCGACAAGACACTCCCATAATTCCCCCACATGAAATACAATTTGAAAATCCTACTATTTAAACATTTAAAGTCCATCAAGAATTACTACAGTCTTTGAATATAACTTTAGATACTGGATGGTAATCCCGCCAACAATTATTCTTCCCCCCCCCCTCAAGATTGCTGTGGCTATCTGGGATGTTTGGTGGTTCTATCTACATTTTAAAATATTTGTTTTTCCCGTGTCTGTAGAGAAATCTCCAGGCCAAGATGGTGTCTCTATTTGGTTTAAAGAAAGAATTCTGGTTCTATACAATGACATAGAAAATACAGAAGAGTTGAGAAGTCTTTCTAGTTTATTTTATAATGCCAATGTTGCCTAATCTAAAACTAGAGTTAAAGCACATAAAAATCAAATTACAGATCAACATGCCTTTTAAATGCAGAACAAATTATTTAGCAAAATATTGGCAAAATAGAATTAAGTAGCACAGAAAAACTATACATCATAATCAACAGAGTTTATTCTAGAGATGTAAGATTATTTGATATTTACATATCAGTTAGAAAGTTTAAGGACAGAAAATCATAAAATTATATTAAGTGATACACATAAATAATCTGTAAAAGTCAACATCTATTCAAAATATGAAAAAAGCTCAGAATATGAAAGTAAAGCATAAACTAATAAAACATTTATAATATGAAGGTCATATGAGAATAAGAAACACTTCAGTAACTTGATATGAACATATATAAAACTATCCCTATTTGTAGATGACATCATTTTCCAAGTGAAAAATCCCATTGAATATAAAACAGATAGTGAAACACAATCTTTCCTGAGCTGTCAAGTCAGTTCAACTGGCCACCAGTCACACAATCCCATGCAGTAGTGTTCTCACTGGACAGCAATAAGTATTGGATACTGGAGCTAACATTATTACCTCTTATAACCAGTCACATGGGTGAAGCACCTGGGTCTGTATGGGAAAGATTTTAGATCTCAATGACACAAGTGAGAACAGCATCCTAAGTAAGGTGCAAGTTTTACTATGTTAATGCCTTAGAAAATAAGTCATAGCAAAGCTTTGACTATATAACATAGAGTTCTCATACTTACACTGAACAAAGAAGAGATTTTTCTTTTGGATTTAGAACAGGCAAAGGTTCTTAAGTTTGAAACCAAAAATATGAACCAAAAAGGAAGATTAATGAAAATATTTGTGTCAAAATTACAGCTTTTATTTTTCAAAGGACCCATAATGCAGGAGAAAATATTGCTAGAAAATGAGCCAGTGAGTAAAGATGCATAATGCCATCTTTACTGATGATCTGACTTGTATTCTCAGGATCAACATGACGGTGAGAACCAATTTCTTCAGGTTGTCCTCTGACCTCTACCAGCATGCTTTCAACCAACAAATGTAAACAAATACTTTAAAATAAAATATTTACAAATTAATTATATGGCCAAGGACTAATATCTAGACTGTATATTAATAAAAATAAATGAAGAATATAGCCAGAATAAAAAGAAATGGAGAGCTTTTCCAGCTCTTTGAATATGAAAATGCCAAAGTCGTATGTGTAAAGATATTTATCACCATTATCTGTTAGAGAAACCAACCGAACCCACTCTGTAAGAGAAATAGCATGCTGTTGATACATGCAGCAAATTGGTTGAATCTCCAGATAAATATACTTAGTGGGGGGAAAAAAAGACAAGCCTGTAAAGTAATAAGGCAACTTTCTTTATACATTATGCATGTGGTATGTTCTTGTATACATGCTCACTGCATTTGCATGTGAGTGAATGTGTGTGTAGTACACATGACAGCCAAAGACTGTAAAGGAATATTCTCCTCAATGGCTGCCCACATTATTGGTGGGTCAGGGTATTTCATTGAACCTGGAGTTCACCGGTGCTGCTTAAGTGGCTGGTCACTGGGCTTGCGGGATCTCCCTGTATCTGCCTCCATAGAGCTGGGATTATAGGCACGTGACAAGTAGCCAGCTCTCATATGACTGCTGGGGATCCAATCTAAGTCCTCAGGCTTGGGCAGCAAGCACTGTACAGGCTGAACTATCGCCCCAGCCTTTTTATGGAGAGCAGATTAATCGTTGCCACTATTCAGACTAGAGGTGAAAAGCAGGGACGGAAGTTGGCTGGGAAGGGAAACATGAAGAACTCTCCTGCTGGGATGTCATGTTCCGCTTTTGCAGGATTGGTCCATTGGGCCAGCTGAGTAAAAGGAAGACAAGAGTATTTCACAGATGCATGCCATTACATTTTTCTTCAAACAAAAAATGAAATTAAAAATACAATAGAGAAAAGAGAGTTGGAGGAACCAGTGGATGTCTACTTTAAGACATTTTGCTCTGTACTCAGTGTAAATATTCTCCAACTATAAAATTCATTATTACTTGGCACAGAATGAGACTGAGGCTGAAATTACTTTTACAAGTGAATTAAAATCTCTGGTTACATTCCAGAAAGCACCTTCAGGATCCATTTTAGAGGCACTATTTTGGAAAATTTGAACATAAAGTTCTTAAGTGAATTAAATGAATTTTACATCCCTTACTTCTCTTGGCCACACATTTAGCTATTATTTTTTAATTAACTGCAAAACAGCAAAGCCTAAAATTAAGTCACCAGGCATTGTATTCTTCACATACAACAGAGCTCTTTCCCTCAGCCCTTGAAAGCTGAATTACAGTCTTTGTGTGTGCCTGAATGCTAAGCATTCCCTTGGAGAGGACACAATGCCCTGAGAACGGATAGCAATTCCCCTTAATCTTTCTGTATATACCGGGAGGAAAGAGAAGAGGTGGAGGTATGCCGTGTGCAGTGGGATTTGCTGGGTTCTAACAGTAAGGCAGAGTGTTCTCCCATTTTTCTAACTTGGTTTGGAGGTAGAAAGTCTTTGGGGAGAACACAGGTGTGAAGGGGAGGAGGGCACAGCAGGTTATTGTCCTCCTGAAAATAGCAAGCTACCAGTGACTCTGCACCGGAAGCTACTCCTATCAAGGGACTCCACTGCTTGCCAGCACAGAGGTCTCTGGGGAGCACAGGGTACAGCTGGATGTCCATGGTTTCTTTTGTTTGTTGGCTGACATCCCAGGGCTTCTCAGAAGTCGAGGCATCTTATGTGTTGAGGTATGTCAGAAGGAGCGTGCATATCTGAAGTCTTTAGCACCTTGTTATGCCAAGTTCAAGCATGGCCTTGAATTTATCAATGCCACACAGATGACCTCTATGAAATTAATTGCTCACCAGTTCCTGGTCACTAAACGTGCAGACTCCCGCATCTGTATTTCTTCTAATCTGATCTTCTTTATTTCAATTTCTTTTGTTGTCAAAAGTAGTGATTCTTTTCTTGTATATTTTTAAAAAATTAAATCTCTCTGTGTTATTGGTGAAACCCGTCTTTGCCAGCTCCCCCCAAAGCCTCTCCCACCTCACTGTGGGAATCTGCCTGAAGGACACAGTCTTTGTATCCCTCCGTCTCCCGGTTAACCCCAGGCTAACTGTTGGAACAAAGCCTTTGGTGGACGCCTGGCTTTGGTACTCACAATAGAGAGAAATGAGAAATGGACACATGGTGATGTCAGGTGGCAGTCCTGGAGATGAAGCGGTGTGAACTGGAGCTAAGTAGCGTGAACTGTCCACTCAGCCAAATCCAGAATGACCTGCGGGATGGGCCTTTAGGCAGGAAGATGGGGAGTATCTTGATTAGATCGGCTGATGTAAGAGGATACATCTTAGTTCCAGGTGGGACTGCTCCCTCGTCCTGAGCCCTTAAACTGTATAAAGTGGAAAACATTGATTGAGCAGCAGCACATACTCACCACTCTCTGTTCTTAATTGTGGACATGGCACGATCAGCTGTTTCAAGCTTCTGCCATCTTGACTTCTCTTACATTGCAAGCCGAAATGAACTCTTTATGTAATAAATTCCTTGGTCATGGCATCCTATCACAGGAATGGGAATTCTAACTGATACATGGTTTCCAGGACACTTGACTTCTCATCTTTATGAACTCTATGTTTCCCTTTATAGGCTAATTCTACTGTCCGTACCCTTCAGGCCTTCTCAGACACACTTTGTGAGGATAACTGCTTTCTCCTAGACTGTTATTTCTCCTATCAGAACCATTCATTTCACAGTTGCTGCCTAAGGTGCATAGCCTGGGGATAATCTGACAATATCTGTGGGAGTTCGTTCCACAGAAACAAATATCACAGCTATTCTTGACCTGGGTGAGCAGGGCTCTCTGCAGCACTATTAAGAGATAGAGTCAACAATGCCTCAGGGATTCCTGGGAGCCTCTCCCTATTTCTACTAGAAGATAAGCGTGGGGATGTTTCCAAGTGTCCAGATATGAGTCATTGTTGAACTGGAGATGTGGTTGCCTAGCATGAGTGAGGAACTGAATTCAAACCCTCATACTGCTAAGAACAGTGATGACTAACTATGCCCCTATTGATGTTGGCTTTATGTGCTCTTAAGGATGAAATAAGATACATGTGATGCTGTGTGTCTCATCTGACACCACTACACTACCTGATGAGATCAGAAAATCAGTGTTAAGCCCATACCTCTACACCCGCATACTTTGGGGGAAGTCAGGAGGCATGCTCTGAAGATACTCATGCAGCCACATAGCAAAGTGGCTAAGACATGCTTCCAACAGCAGTAGGGGAGATGTGCTATGTCAGTAGCTGAATAAGTGAAGCCATCTTGGAAATGGATTCTGCAACCCAGTCAAGCCTTTGTATGGTATAGTCCTGGGTGATTTTTCTCAGCAATCTCACAGTTCTCTGAGATGGAAACCACTCTTCTGTGCTAATTCTGAATTTCTCATCCATGGAAATTAGGAGAAAATAAACATCCAATTTTAAAATCATTCCAACCAATCACCAAAATTTAAGATAATGTTTACAAATGTCAATGAGGTGTCACATTATACAAGTTAGCATATTTATAGCTATGAATCCCATGCTTTCTTTCTCATCTCATGAGTCAAACCTCTATACCTCTTATCAGAGAAGTAGGCGATAAATAATTCTCTAGTCATCAGTATGAGACGGACAGAAAGGAGTGAACTTTTACACCTGTCTGTTACTTGTTTACAACTTCTGCTACCAGCCCACCTTCACTGAGGAATCACAGTGGGGTTGATAGGTAGGAGGATCAGCCCTAAAGAAGTATTATTTAGACTTCTCACAGTAACAATGACAGAAGCAATGCCTGGCTTTGTCCCTTTCTCTTTCTTAGTAATGTCTCAGTATAACCAGCTGTTAAGTGGGCTGCACTTGCTACTGAAGCAAGGCCAACAGGCAAGAGGTATACACAGACTTTAAAGATAGCATCTACAAATACATAAATATTCATACACATGCATATTTCAAGTGCAGAACTATGCCTTGCTAATTATACTTTTACTAGAGCTCAACTATGAAAAAGGGTCTGCCATGTCTTTTTAGCTACAGGAAAATATGACTGACTATTCTGCTCCACAAACATTTCAGTGACCCATGGAAGCAGATTATTGTAGGACAAAATTGTTGATTACTATAGTGTGTTTACTGATTTTGTTGAAGCAAAGCCAAGCAATTCAATATTTTCAAATAATACGTAATTGGTGAATTATGTCTTACTTATTACATAGCAAGTCCTTCTGATCCAAAGCCTAATGTTTAATCTTGTACATGAGTATTGATTGATCTTTTTCTGACCTGCAGTCATTTATAAGCCATATACATAATACTTATATGCTTTTTTTTATTTTAATGAGTTGAAAGCATTCTTAATAATTCCAGAGGCTGGACATAGAACATATTTACTTAGTAATTTGTAAACTTTAAGTATCATTTTAAAATATGCAGACATGATGGGTTGGAGAAATGGCTCAGCAATTAACAAGCACTTATTGTACTATCAGAGGGCCAGAGTTCAAACCCGATGACCAACAATAGGAGACACATCCAATGCCTCTAATTCAAACTTAAAGGTATCTAGAGCCTGACACTGGCTCCTGCGAGCAGCCTCTTTCATCCATGTAAACATACATACATACACATGTAAATAAAACAAATTTCTAAAATCTATTTAGATTTGATGGATAGGCCTCCTGTGTATTTTCCTACAAGCTAGAATGCCAAATAGCTGTGTATATATATATATATAAGTATATATTTGTACTTATACCATAGATTTGTCTGTTTTCATTTAGTATTCTAGCAGTTTGCTTTTTGATTCCCTTAAACAGTCATTAACCACTTACCAGCACCATCTTGGAATATTGGGTTTGTAAAGGATTATGGCATCTATGAGATGTATGCAGTGGCACAATGAACATTTTGTAGGTCAGGTATCTATAGTTCAACTGACTTCAGTGAAGCCTTAGTGTTCTCCATGTAGATGTGCTATATAAATCCAAGCACAGCCATCTTACCTTGCCACAGGCTCCTTCTGAGTCCTGTCAGCCTCAGATATTTGCAAAGACAATTGATGAAGCCTGGTCCCTATTGGCTAAGTCCTCTGTTAATGTCTTCAAAACAATAAATGTTCCCAACAATACTGTAGTTCCCATAGCTATGTCTAAGTGTCCATTTTTGTGTGGTCTGATTGGCTTTATTTTGCTGTTTCCTTTCTAGTTCAGATATGGGATATTGTTGCTTTTCTATACTATATAATAAAATAAAAATAATTGCCATCTTTGTAAAACGGAATGATTTTGGTTGCAAAACAGAACAATAGATAATGATTTATTTCTGTCTTGAAATTTCAAAAACAGCAATTATTGTGTCTAATAGTTACCAAAATAATGTAAATCAAACTTATTGCTTTAAAAACTAAGAAAAATGGCTCATTTCTATAGTCAGACTCTCAAAATCTGTAGGAGTCAAAGAATTGAGTAGTAAGTGGAAAAATAAATATAGATTTTTATCACCAGATCTCTGAAATTCAAGCAATGTAAGGAACAGCATTTCAGTTTGCCTTTTACAAAAGGTGGATAACGGAGAGGGTGGTTATTGATCTCTATATTACATTTTCATTTCTTCACCATTTTTATATTGCAGTGCTTAGTACTATGCTGCAGCTACGTAGACGCAGGGGATTAGAAGGGCACATAATCTTCTTGGACATTTTGCAGACCACTTGAATAACACCCAGAACTTTCTGGACTGAAGAACATACAATGTATTCCCAAGGTTGGTAAAAGTAATTTTGACTTTACATTATTCATTGACAGAGTAAATAAGCACTGTTGATGTCACATGAATATGGTCTCAGAGACTCAGGAGGATAATGACACACTGTGACAAGTGCAGTTCTGTTAGTAGAGATGGACCATGTAGAATGATTTTAATCTTTCAAGAAAAGAACTTGTTTTCCTTTAAAAAAAATTGCTAGAGGCCTTAAAAACTCGACTTTCAGAAATACTATTAAGAGCTGTTTGCAAGAGTTAACATTCAAATGAAGCATCAAAATACTGTTATTATTAATGGAACATTTATCAGTGCTTTCAGAAATGAACAAAAAATGGAAGCAGATGTTCGACATAGAGAAAGACAGTTGGGAGGAAAGGTCGGCTCAGGAGGCTTTCTTTAGCCAGTGATTCTTCACTGAGCACTGTGCTTTTTAAAAGAAATATGACAGAAAGAAAGAAGAAAAGAAAGAAAGGAAGGAAGGAAGAAAAAGAAAAGAAACCCATGCTTTCCCAATTTTAGTTGAGATGTACCCTGTGATTTGAACTAGTTGCTATAACCTTGGTTAAATTTCAAACATTTTTGAAATTTACTTGGCAGAGCAAACTGCCCAATGAGACTTGAAAGTAAGTAGACATGTGTCCTGTTAAAATAGCCAAACATTTATTACCCAATATCAATGCTATAGATCAAGGTCCTCAGTTGATAGATATATTTCTCCTTAAAATGGCCAAGTTGTAAAGAAAGATCATATGACTTGAACATGATTAAGATTATTTTTCTGACACTTCCTAGCTTAGTTACATCTAACCCAAAGTGCTTTTAATGTTCATCTCAAAATGAATGTATTCACTATATTATATATTGAAAGAGCCAAGGACATTCAAAATACCAGTTTTCTTTCCCTGTGTAATTGAAAATCAAAGTTGATTTTCACATTCCCTTTTATTCCAATTATTTAATTTGAATTATCATACATTTGCTAATTTAAAATCAATATGTACTTTATAGCAATAGCATGTGGGCAGTTTTGGCAATATCATGCTTTTGGAGATCACATGTTGTATGTGTGTGTGTTCCTATGTACACATATGTGTTTATGGTATATGTGTATATATAGTGTATGTGTGCATATGGTATATGGGAGCATGTGTGTGTGTTTATATGTGTATATATACAGGCTGTGTGCATGCAGATGCACATGTGTGTGTACAAACATGTGGGTAGAAGTCCAAGGTTGGCCTTGGCTAACTTCTTCAATTATTCTATACTTTAATTTTGAAATGGAGTCTCTCACCTAACTTGCAGTTGAACAACTTGCCTATACTGGCCAGACAGAAACATCCAGGGACCCACATTACTGTGTCTCCCAGCACTGAGATTGCCAGCATACTCTGCCACTTTTTATATGTGTGTTTGGGACCTGAACTCAGATCCTCACATTTGTGAAGCAAGAAGTTTCCTGAGTGATCCATCTCCCAAGGGCCCCCAGAATCAAATGCTTAAAGAAGGTGTTATTGGATAATTTAGTTCCATTTAGTGTCGTAACAGAGATTTGGAGTGATCAATATTTTTACATTCTGAATTGAAATGATTTTCTTCAAAATGAAAACATCATATTATTTTCAAAATATGCTCAGATGTTTTAGTAGCAATGATTTATGCAAAACACATAAAATTCTTGATGAATTTAAAGTAAGATTTTAAAATTCTAATTTTCTAATCTATCCCTAGGAAAGAAGATGTAGTTTGAGATTAGTTTCCATATTGAAATACTATTTTTCACCCCAGGCACACACACATAAAAACACTGCTCATATTGAAACCTGTACTTGATATGGATTGAAATTTGCAAACCATTAATTCCCAAATCAGATGTTACCAGTACCCAAGAAAAAACTCTCAATAGATATAAAGTCTTCAATGAGGGTACTAAATTAAAATGAAGACTGTGGGGGTGGACTCCAATCTGATATGGCTGATGTCCTTAAAAGAAGAAACATTTGAGTACAAAAAGAAGTGCAGTGCCTAATCTTGAGACCCATCCCATGGGCAAGTAGCAAACCCTGAAACTACTGATAATACTCTGTTAAATTCAAAACAGAAACCTAGCATAAATGTCCTCTGAGAGCTCTACCCAGCAGCTGACTGAAACATGCAGATACTCACAGCCAAACATTGGTCAGAGGTCAGAGATGCTTATGGAAGAATTGGGGGAAGGATTGAAGGCTATACTGAGGTCCTGGCACATATGTAGCAGATGTGCAGCTCAGTTTTCATGTGGGTCCCACTAGCAACTGGAATGGTAGCTAAAGCTGTCCCTAAAGCTGTTGGCTGACTGCACAATCCATTCTCAACAGAGCTGCCTTGTCTGGCCTCAGTGGGATAGGATGTATCTAAGCCTCCAGGGACTTGATATGCCAGGATGGAGGGATATCTAGGGGAAACACACTCTCATAGAAGAAGGAGAAGGAGGGGGAAGGGACTCTGCAATGGGGGCAATGGGAGCAGGGACAGCATTTGCAATGCAGATAAATTAATTTTTAAAAAGTGAACGAAGTGCAGTAAACCTGCTGCATGCACACACGTCACTGAGCAGACAGAAAGTCAGCATCAGACAGCCAAGAGCCGCACCTGTCAATACCTTGATGTTCGTTTCATAGATCCCAGAACTGCATCCAAACTAAAGCCTTGCTCTGGCCATCTAGCCTATAGCACTTCTCACAACAGTGACAAATGTTCCCAGTGATATACTGCTATCTAGCTCTCTATATGAGTTTTCCTGTCCATTTATGTGTTACTTCAGGTCCTGAGTTATTTAAGATCTTCCTGTCATCTGCTGGGCATATGCATGGGTAAAAGAAAGAAATTATTCTAAAAACCAAGGATATTTCTATGTTTTTAATAATCTTTTAAGCTAGGTAACTATACAGCCTAGTATATAAACTAGTTTATATACTTAAACTAGTTGTGTAGGCAAGGCTGTCCTCAAACTCTCAATCCTCACACTTCAGCTTCTTCTGTGCTGAAATCAAACCATGTATCACATAGCCACCATTTGATTTTCACATTAAGGCAACAATTCGGAACTGGATAGCTCCCATATACCCCTGCTTTTAGCTTCACTACATAGTGCTACTGACTCATAAGGAATCTGGTGATGGCACCTTTTTATTATAGTCATGACAATACATAGATATACGCAACTACACATGTACACATATGTCCACCCATTTCACCCCATACATACACCCTTCTTTTGCTAATAGTATATTACTTTGATCCTGTGCTAGTCACATTGATCCTGAGAAAGGGAAGCTAACACATACTGTACTGTTTTCTTTGAAGGAGTGGAATTTTGCCACCACTTCACACCATTTGAAACATGCAGAGGAATTCCAGACATCTTAATTGAAAATTCAACTAACCATCAAAGAGGGCAGTGGGTGTTTATCAGAAGTGTTTATGTCCTATAGCTTACATATCTCCAGACATGATTAATTAATAGAGGAAAGTAAGTCATTCTACAGCTAATTAAAATTTACTCTGAAACATAATTCTTGGAATTCTTCTCTGAAGAACAGAATAGATTAATTAACTATTTGCCATGATAGCAGCTGAACAGACACACCATCTGGAGCAAATCTGAGGGCAGGAGTATGTTTACTCTGTACAAACTAGTGCTGGCTGCCTGGGCCAGCCAAGCACTATTTGGGGTTAGAAGGGACAGAAATCAAGGTTGACCCAGGTTAATGTTGGATCAGGCAGGATCACAGATGGATTGTGTGAAAACAGGCTTAGCCCAGTCAGGGATAGAGGCTGGAAGAGAAAGCTTTGCAAGAATCCCAGATAGAATGCTAAGACTTCAACTTTGCCATCACTGTTTTTAGGGTTTTCAATTACACTATCCCTTGACTGAGAAACATCTTTAAGGCAGAACTTAACCAGTTCTACTTCACTTACTACTTTTCCACCTCAGGTTAGTGCTGTGGGTTTGGTTTAAGGAACCCTGAATTTATCACTCCTTCCTCTCCTTTTCTTTATAAGATCAAAAGCTGTCAGCTGGGTGCTTGCTCTGACAGTGGTAGCACTTGATCTATTCTTCGATGAAATGGCCCAGCCGCCATGGAAACTGCTTGCTGTGTACAGAAGAAAATTAGTTAAGGTTTTAAAAATGGTTTTATGTGCTTGAGGTTTTGGCCTGCACATCTGTTTGTGCACCATTTGCCTGCCTGGTGCTTGAAAAGTTCATAAGAGGTTGTTGTAATCCTGTAGAAGGTGAGTTAGGGACAATTGTGACAGTGGGCACTGGGAATAGAACCCGTGTCCTCTGGAAGAGCATCAAGTGTTCTTGGTCATTGATCTATCTCTCCAGCTCCTAAGACATTGGATTTTACACTTTGTTCTTTTAATGTTTCCTTTCTCTTAGGGTCTTGCTCCACCTGAACGTCTGTGTACCCAACTCTTCCATCTGTTGTGACTACTGCTCTCATACACAAATTGGCAAACACTTCTTTTGTTCAAATGTTGCCATAAAGCCAACCTCACTGATAGATGATGTACCACTTAGAAAGGCTGCCTGTTTTCAGCCAGATTTGCTATGAGCAGTCACATTAAATAAGTTATATAAGGACGCCAGTAACAATTAGTCCTCCATGGTCTGATCTTGATTTACAACTCATCTATTCTGCTGGTTCCAACTTACATAAATTAGTTGGAGCCAAAATGTACCCTAACCACTGCACTCTGCTCTTTACCTCTCTTATGACCTTACCTTTATCTTTATGTAAATGAAGGATGAACCTTGTGATATCATATTCTCTCTTGATCTAGAAGTGAAGCGGTGAATAAGAAAAGGAGATTTCATGGGGTCAACAGTAGCTAAAGATGTCTGGGTTTAATACAATTCTATTCAAAACCTCAAGATGTAAGAAGGATTAGAGGCAGGAAAGGGAAAAGAGAGAGTGATGTAACCCTCTCTCTACATGTAGCCAACATAATCTTAAATAATACAACAAAGCCAGCAGCATCACATGCCTGAATGAAAGTCCTTGTGTAGAGGCATACTACATCAAATATCATGACACTAACATAAAAGCAGACCACTGGAGGAGAGCAGAGGAGAGGCAAAGGCAGATCATGCAGTCACAGTCAACTGGTTATGCAGCTACAGCCAGCTTTTATTTTCTGCAAAGGTGCTATAGCATATATTTGAGGAAAGACAGCCTCTTCTGTACTTGGCTCTGGGAAAATGTGATATCCACATGAAGGAGGATGAAAGTTTCTGTTGATTCCCTTGCCTGTATATGCATCAATTCAAAATGAATTAAGTATGTACAGGTAAGCTCTGAAATTATGAAACCACTAAGGGATGACATTGTGATATTCTTTAAGACAATGCAATAGGCAATAACTTTTAAATTGCCTCAACACAGAGAAAACAAAAGGAAATATAGACAAATGGAATTATATAAAACTGAAAGTCTAAGGAAATATCTAAAACAACCTACAGCATTGGGAGAAAATATTTGCTGATTAACTTTTATCAGGATTTTGTATTTTATAAAGGGTGAATAATTTTAAACTACACTGTTGTAGGTTTTTAAAAGGTGTGTGTGTGTGTGTGTGTGTGTGTGTGTGTGTGTTTTATGAATGTGCTTAAAGCTCATTCATGTATGTGTTGCTCATATGCCACAGTACACACATGAAAGTCAGAGTGTCAACTACTGTGCCTTTCTACCTTGTATAGGGCAGTATTTTCCCCCAATGTATTAGCCATGCTAGCTGGCATAAACCTTTGAAGATTCTCATATTCCCACTTTCAATCTTCCTATATGACACAATGTAATTATAGGTTCTTGGACTACTATGTCACGTTTTCCTGTGTGTTCTACTTATGAGAAACTCAGTTGGTAAGGTTCCTCAGAAAGTTCTTTTACCCAGTGAACCATCTCCTCAGAACAGTAACTAAATTCTTAAAAGAAACAAATGGAAAACATATGTATAAAACATGCTCAATATAATTAGCCATCAATAAAATGCATATCAAAACTTCAATGATCTATAATCTCATCCCAATTAGAATGGCTATTATAAATAAGTATATAATTATATGTAAATCAATATAAATGTAAAGAGTGGAGAATTTATGGGAATGTAAATTAGTGTAGCAATTCTAGAGAAGACCGGCACTTGTAAAGTGACCAAGAACTTTAGCCTAGATTGGTCATGGTCCTAGAGAAAAACAAAAACAAATATATATATATATATTTCTAATAGTTGAGAATCCCAGTTGCCTTTCCAAATTTATGTTTTCCATTCCCTTGAGCACTAGGTAAGTTTTCATGATGACGCACTGGGGAACAGAATTGAGTCAACTGCTCGGGACACTTAAATGTCCAAGTCTGTGTATCCTCCTGTTTCTCTACCAAACATGACAATATGTACAATAGCCAGAAAGTCATGTGTTGAAATGAATCAGTTCTTCTTTGAAGGGCGCCATCCACAGGGTAGAGGGCCTGTTATGTTTTGTTACCTACTCTTTAATTCCAGGTAGTTTAAGGCTTCCTTAATCCAGCATTGTCAGATGTGGATGCATTTGACTATTTAGTTGTTTCTCAGTATCTATGGAAGTCAGTTCTGGGATGGGATCCCCTTGGATGATTGTGTTCCTTATGTAAAATGTCATAGGATTTACACATAACACACACAGTCCTCTTAGAGATTTCAGATTGCCTGTAGAATTCTTATGATGCTTACTGAAAAGCAAATGATATGTATGTAATTATAGTGTATCATTTAAGAAATAATTATAAAATGAAATATGTACATGTCAGTGTAGTTACAAAGTTGTTCTGAATATTACATCCACAGTTGGTTGACTCTGGAAGAGAACTCTAGGGCTTCAGAGGCATCATTGTGTTCTTCGGGAGGAACACACTCAAGATCAAATATTACTGGAGATCTGTAAAATCATTGACAGTCTGTTTGAATTCAGGGACACAGCCTAATTAACACATAGTGCCTCTTGTGGAAGGCTCATGGTGGTAAGCACCAGATTGTGACAACAGGGTATGACCAATGCCCCAGTAAAACTGGGTCAAATACAGTGAGGCATGTCATGAGAAAATGCCTAATTCTTCCAGAGTAATTGGTTTGTGGGGAGGCTACTGAGGGGGGTGTGAGACTTTCATCTGCCACTCAATGCAGAAATTAGATTAGAAAGTTGCTAAGCAGCCCAGACCTCAGCAGAGATGAAATAGAGCAGTCAAGAGCTGAGAGAGGGAAGACATACACATGTAGTTCTAGCTACTTGGGGGCTGAGGTAGGATGATTGGTAGAATGCAGGAGTTCGAGACTAACCTGGGAAGTTTGGAAAGTCCATATCTCAGAAGGAAGCAATGAAGGAAAGAAGAATGGAAGGAGCAGTAGAAAGAAAGGGAGGGATTAAACAACACTGCAACACCTGCTCACCTAGAGATCCCGGCCATAGGCAGCACACTGCCCCAAGAAATGTCATCCCTCTGCCATGTTGAAAAATAACAAAATGTGTTGGCATTTGAAATAAAATACGGTAGAAAAGAACAATTATTAGATACTGATTTATTGATTTCTTTGTTGGCTTACATAAGCACTGAATGTACTGCCCATTTCAAAGCATGTCTTCACTTGCTACTTGGACCAGAATGACCTGGAGTAATAGCTCAAACAATGCACCATTGCCCTTAACAACCTAACCACTAAAGATTATGCCTGCTAACTATGACACATGCCTTTAAAATAGCAGTTCTCAATCTGTGGGTTGAGTTAGAGTACGTATTCCAGGAAGATTCCAACAACACATTTCCATTTACACTGAGTTAAAGCTAGGGGCTGGTGATATAGTAAGAACGATTGCTCATTCTAGATCTATGAAGAATTGATTTGGGATTTTGATGGGGATTGCATTGAATCTGCTTTTGGCAAGATGGCCATTTTTACTATATTGATCCTGCCAATCCAAGAGCATGAAATATTTTTCCATTTCCTGAGGTCTTCTTCGATTTCTTTCTTCAAGGACTTGAAGTTCCTGTCATACAGATCTTTCACTTGTTTGGTTAGAGTCACACCAAGATACTTTATATCGTTTGTAGCTATTGTGAAGGGTGTTATTTCCCTAACTTCTTTTTCAGCCTGCTTGTCCTTTGAGTACAGGAAGGCTACTGATTTGCTTGAGTTGATTTTATAACCAGCCATTTTGCTGAAGTTGTTTATCAGCTGTAGGAGTACTCTGCTAAAACTATTCTCAACAATAAAAGGACTTCTGGGGGAATCAATATCCCCTACCTCAAGCAGTACTATAGAACAATTGTGTTAAAAACTGCATGGTATTGGTACAGCGACAGGCAAGTAGATCAATGGAATAGAATTGAAGATCCAGAAATCAACCCACAGACTTATGGTCACTTGATCTTTGATAAAGGAGCTACAACCATCTAGTGGAAAAAAGATACCCTTTTCAACAAATGTTGCTGGTTCAACTGGAGGTCAACATGCAGAAGAATGTGAATTGACCCACTCTTACCACCTTGTACGAAGATCAACTCCAAGTGGATCAAGGACCTCCACATAAAGCCAGACACACTGAAACTAATAGAAAAGAAACTGGGGAAGACCCTGGAGGGCATGGGCACTGGGGGAAAGTTCCTGAACAGAACACCAATAGCTTATGCTCTAAGATCAAGAATTGACAAATGGGACCTCTTAAAATTACAAAGTTTTTGTAAGGCAAAAGACACTGTCAGAAGGACAAAACAGCAATCAACAAATTGGGAAAAGATCTTCACCAACCCCACATCTGACAGAGGGCTAATATCCAATATATACAAAGAACTCAAGAAGTTAGACCCCAAAGAACCAAATAACCCTATTAAAAATGGGGTACAGAGCTAAACAAGAAATTTTCACCAGAAGAAATTCGGATGGCTGAGAAGCACCTTAAGAGATGTTCAACATCATTAGTCATCAGGGAAATGCAAATCAAAACAACCCTGAGATTCCACCTCACACCAGTCAGAATGGCTAAGATTAAAAACTCAAGAGACAACAGATGCTGGCGAGGATGTGAAGAAAGAGGAACACTCCTCCACTGTTGGTGGGATTGCAAGATGGTACAACTGCTCTGGAAATCAGTATGGCAGTTCCTCAGAAAATTGGGCATGACACTTCCAGTGGACCCTGTCATACCACTCCTGGGCATATATCCAGAGGATTCCCCTGCATGCAATAAAGACACATGTTCCACTATGTTCATAGCAGCCTTATTTATAATATCCAGAAGCTGGAAAGAACCCAGATGTCCCTCAATGGAGGAATGGATACAGAAAATGTGGTATATTTATACAATGGAATACTACTCAGCAATTAAAAATAATGAATTCATGCAATTTGTAGGCAAATTGTTGGATCTGGAAAATATCATCCTAAGTGAGTCAACTCAATCACAAAAGAATACACATGAATTACAATCACTGATAAGTGGATATTAATGAGCCCAGAAGCTCTGAATACTCAAGACACAATTAGTTAAGCAAAAGATTCCCAAGAAAAAGGATGAAGAGGACCCTGGTCCAGAAAAGACTAAATCTAGTTTGGTAGGAGAGTACCAGAACAGAGAAATGGTGGGAGGGGGTGATTGGGGAATGGGGGGGGGAAGAGGACTTATGGGACATATGGTGAGGGGAGGAACTGGAAAGGGGAAAGCCTTTGGAATGTAAACAAAGAATATAGAAAATAATAAAAAAAAAGTAAGAACGATTACCTCACACTTGGTCCAGCATTCCAAATGTGGAGAGATGGGCAGTAATGAGTAAGCCTCGGAACCCCAATTAGGCAAGTGTCAGTAAAAGGTTATGACTAGGAGGGCCAGGAGAGTGTCACTGAGGGAGCTTGGTAATGTCATGGTGCTGTTGGGAAGTGTTGTTTTGGAGTTATTAGCATCCATAGCTATGTTTGTTTTATTTAGAAAAAAAGGGGCCTTACAGACTTGCTCAGGATGCTCTCAAAGTCACGATCTTCCTGTCCCAGTCTCCTAAGTACCTGGAACTCCAGGCATGTGTTATACATCTGACATCTCTAGTTACTTTGAAATGTGTAATTGTAGTTTGTTATACTAATGTCCCATTGAGTTATAGGACATTAAAGCTGTCTCCCTCATTGTGGAAGGAAAATGTTGATTACATAGAAGTAGAATAGAATAATTGTGCTCAGCAATGCTAGGGAGTGGAGGAAGGTGTTAGCATTCTGTCTAAGCTCCACCCCAGTTACCTGGCAACAGACAGGTAGGTTTGGCCCACTATAAAAGGGGATTCTTGCCCCTCCTCTCTCTCTTTTATCCTCTTGTTCTCTCTCCTGCTTCTTGTCCCCTTGCTCCCCCTCTCTCCCATTCCCTTCCCTCCCCACACATGGTCATGGACAGCCTTTATGTCTCTACTCTCTCCTTCTGCTGCCTTTCTCTGCTTCTTCTACCCCCTAAACTCCCCTTCCCACACCCTAAACAAATTCTATTCTATGATATACTGAAGAGTGTGTGGTCCCTTCTGGGGAAGGGATGAGTTGGTATGGGCCTGTTGAGGCACCCTCCTTCCCCCAAACTGCCATAGAACATATCATAATAGCCGCTTTCTCTTTTTATGTTTACAACAGAAGAGACTGGGTAGAAGGTGGATATGGTATCAGCATATCTAGTATTTAAGTCCTGCCTTCCCAGACTCTTTCTGTTGAAATGTAGTTACCTGTGTGCATAATGATGTTCAAGTCAGCTCAGGACTGCAACCATGGTAACATCTCATCAGATGGTATCATTGGTGAGATCCTAGCTGCTTTAGTCTGTGTAAATGTGCTGATCTGTGATGCTCATACCTTGACAAAATCACCGCAGTGTGAACTTCTCTGAGTATATCTCCATTGTCTCCCCACTTTTTTTAGATTCCTTTATTTGACCATTTCCATATTTCTGAGGCTAACTACTAAAGTCTTGGTGACTTCCTCATTCCTGAGGCTGAGTACTAAGGTCTTAAATAGTTACACTGACCAACATATGCAAATAGGACTTACCAATTTATCCTGGCAAGGACTTCCCCCTTTTTCTCCTTAAAATCCATTCTTCCAGAGCTACCTGCTGCAGTTTCTACCCATTCAGATTCGGCTGCCCTCTCTCTCTCTCTCTCTCTCTCTCTCTCTCTCTCTCTCTCTCTCTCTCTCTGTGTGTGTGTGTGTGTGTGTGTGTGTGTGTGTGTGTAGGTTTTTCGAGACAGGCCTTCTCTGTGTAGCCCTGGCTGTCCTGGAACTCACTCTGTAGACCAGGCTGGCCTCGAACTCAAGAAATCTGCCTGCCTCTGCCTCCCAAATGCTGGGATTAAAGGCGTGTGCCACCACCGCCCGGCTCTATCTCTGTATATTAGTAATGGATTTCTTTGTGCTGGAAATTGGTTGTTTGGGCGTAGCTTGTGCCTAATTTGGGTATATAAGGGAGCATCCAGTTGGGGTCCCTTCACTGTTGGTAAAACCTCAATTTAAACATTTTACCAACTATGTGAAATTTAGTGATCCTAAATAAATTTAGGTGCAAACATTGCCTTTAGTGTCTCTTTGCAGAACATTTAACAGAATCCTCTGTTTGGGGGGACTTAGTACCTAAGAATGGAAAGCAAAACAGAGATCAACTCAGGTAAACAAGGGATTGAGGCCCTAGGGCAACCCCAAATGGTTTGTTTGATAGATATTGCTGGGGGGTGGGGAGGGTGGAAAGATGGTTCCTCAGGTGAAAAGACTACAGCCTAAGGCCCTGAGCTCAGGTCTCAATGACCCCCACAAAGATTGGCAGTGTGCATTCGGAACCTGAGCACTGTGGGCACAACATAGAAGATCTGGGGGCCTCACTGTCCAGTTTAGCTGCAGGTTCATTATATTCAAATAAGGTGAGCAATGGTAAAGACCTCTGGTTTCTAAATGCACATGTTCCTGCCCCTCACGTCTCTCTCTCTCTCTCTCTCTCTCTCTCTCTCTCTCTCTCTCTCTCTCTCTCTCTCTCTTTCTCTCTCCCTCTCACAGGCTGTAACTACTCAGAGAACCTATTTCACCTCTTCAATCACCGAATTTCAAACAACAGAAAGGTGAGGATCCCCAGTGTTCCATTAGGTTTGGTCAAGATGATTAAAATGTGTAGAAATACTCAGAGCACAGAGTACAGAAAGATCCTTCACTTCTCTGGAATTTTACTTAAGCAGAACTCTTTCCTAGCTGGCAACAAAGCTACTTATGCATGGAAGTACCATCTCCATCTGAGCAGGACAAGTCCCAGGTACCAGGCATAGCACGGGAAAAATGGAGGCAGTGCCAGGTTCTAAGCTTATACAATTGCTCTTGGCATTGTTTCCCTAGCTAGCTCTCCTTCTTCCTCAGAATTTTGTTGTTGCTGTTGGGGACCCAATCCAAGGCTCTATTAGTGTTACCTTTCTAGTCTCAGCCACCATTTCTATGGCAAGAAACACATACTAATTTTTTTTTTTACTTTGTAAACTATTTAGAAGACACGCTCGCTTTTGGTATATTTGCATCACATACCTCTAACTAATCATATTAAATACTGATTTTTCTAATATAAAAGTTGTATCTGACTGTACACTGTAATTTAAGATGAAATCATAATCTTTTCCCATTCTAGAGTCCAAATAATTGACCCAGAAGCCCAGTATTTTTACTGACAACTTGCAAGCGAGAACTGGGCAGGTTCTGGCTTATTCTAACCCAACTAGGACTTTAACAGCTCCATAAATGCCCCATTATTTGCCATCTGTTCTTGCCCTGGCTTGCTCGTGTATGCGTGTCCTCGTGTCTGCTCTCACATCTCAACTTCATGGTGAATCCTCCTGGTCTCTCCGTGTGGTCTCTCTACCTTCCTCCTCCTAATCCTTCTCTTTTTTCCCTGCCCCCCTGTCTGGGTTCAGTCTTCCTATTCCCTCTGCCTCGGCTGATCATCTCTTTACTAACCAATTAGAGATAATAGGGGATCATTCTTTCTTTACACAACACTGATACAGGAGATGGTTCAATATTCATGACAGTGTTATCTTCAGTACTGTAACCAGATCTCTCGGCACAGAAATGGCCATCTAAATATACAGAGCATAAGACCAACCCCCAACACCTAACAAGTGTTGAAGCATGTGTGCCAGCATGATTTTCTAAAACACTGTACCTTGTGGCTAACATTGCTGTCACTAGACATATTTATTCTTGAGCCTGAAATAAATTCCTTTTAAAATAGTTACCTTGTAAAGTTTTCATCTGCTAGATCTCAATTAAAATGCTAACAATATGGTTTCCTTTTAAAATTTCAAAATGAAAGTGAATGACTTTAATTTCTGGAAAATCTTGTTATTCCCCCCACTCAGTCTGTTGAGTGAAAGAATCCAACATACACACAATGACCAAATTGTGCTGTTTCCACAGTGTCTTTCCATTGTCATATCTCATCCATCGGTTGATGTAATGAACATCCCAAATCAGGCAGAGGAAATTGGATCTGGGTGATTTCCCCAACTAATTTCTCAATTTTTCATATTCATTCATTTCCTTACCTCCTCCATTCCTTGGTCAGAATTCTTCTAGTTTAACAATTTCAAAAGGAAAATTAAGCTTGTCTCAGTAACTTAAATCTATGAGCTATCCAGTAGGGACACAGCATTTTATAGAATTCATATTTCCCTGCTGACCTCTTCCACAAGGTTGTGGAATAATGTCCACACAAGGAGAAGGAGGCTCCAGGCTGGCTTCAGAGTGGTCAGATCTTCCATTGAACTAGACATGCTAAATCATTCATAACATCATGAACATCATTACAAAATAATAAAATTGAAATTATTATAAAAATAATAGGAATAAAACACCTAAGCTCACCAAATTAGTTGACTACCATTAACATGTTAACATGATGTTACAACTTATTGCTGCATTTGTTTGTTTGTTTATTTATTTCTTATTACAAAAACATATGTCTTATCAGGTCCCTTTACTCTGGGGATGTTTGATTCACCAGTATATGGTCCATTAATCTAATTAATGATGGTGTTGTGCCTTCAAGACAATCATTGAATTTCTTGGGTCTTAATTCTTTACCTGGGAAGTGAGACCAAGATTGCCAACTTAACTGCACAGAGTGGTTAGAAAATTGAGGCTTACACTTGATGTTCTTTGTAAAGTGAACAAGGGCTTGTACATATTAATTACTAGAATTAGGTTCCTTGCAGGGTGAAATTTTATTTTATTTGTCATACCCAATTGATAAAAGATACATAATATGTCCTGAGGTAACTCAGATATTTTCTATTTTGAATAATCCCAGTTATCTTACATTTTTTCTTAGTGCCCAAATTAACCCTATCAATCTCCATCTAACTGCATTTTCTGTATTTATTTGATACTCTGACCTCTCGAAAGTCCTGGATATACTAAAACATGCGGAATGTTCTTGCTTTAGCCTCACTGGGGTCTTCCATCTCTATTTGTTCTGGTACTTACTAAAGTAGGCTGAGTTTTGATACATTCCTTGTATGTCAGAAGAAGAGACAGAAGTTCACTTTGGAAATCATTGTCAGTGTGCAAAGCTCCATAGCTCCTTGTGTTGGTACCATAGGTAATGTTCAGTTCATCCCATAGGCACTCTGATGACAAGAACAGTAACTTAGTGTCTGTACCTTTGTGCTCAGTGATTTCTACTTGGTAGTATTTGGAAGAAGAGGAGGTCATGTCTTTTTAAGAGGACCATATCCCAGGGTCCAAACATGAGAAGTAGAGCTGCTGCTCATAGCCTTGTGTGAGGATCTCGTTTTTTTTTCCCATGCCTTAATCACAGTGTAAGCCACCCCATCCAAAAAGTCGCAAAACCTTCCATCTCTAATCTTGTGTTTGAGCAAATTGCTTTTCTCTCTCTTCCTGTACCTCTAGTATTTGATAGCAGTTCATCTCTTCAACTTCTTCAAAGGTGTATTGAATTTCTATCTTCTTTTGAAAGGACCAACCACTCCTCCTTTCTTTGTACTTTATCATTAGCAATGTCATGGCCATTCTTTCTGCTCTATTATGCTATTTTTGGACAAAGTCTGGTCCACCTTTATGCGGGCTTCAAGTCCAGCCTGTCAGGGACCTCACCATATACTAAGACAGGCATGCTGGGAATACAGGCCTCAGAGAATAGTGGGATGCCTCACGCTTATCCTCTGACTTGACTTGTTCTATCTACTCTTTCCCAACTCCTCATTATATCCCATGCATACACTCCCAGATGCCTCATCAGTCTAGAACCAGACTTGTAATTTTTCTTTTCATTTTTATAACCTAAGTGTGATGCTGTACTTTTAAGTATTTTCCCTTTCCCTCTCTGTATCAGGCATCCCCTGATAAATTAAGAAACACTGGAAAAAATGCTAGTTGGATAAGGGTCCTACTGATGCTCAAAATTTATGTGTAGACTATTTTATTTGCCTCTGGGCAATGGGATTAAATGGACCAGCAGGAATGAGACTTGTGATCTGATCCATTTGGTAGGACTGGAATCTTGTCTATTTTCTGAAATATTCTCTGCTTGTTTGGATCTCAGGTGGATGAGAGCCGACAATAGAATATAGAAGCAGATGTTCTACAGTGATTGTGAACAGAGTGGTCAAATGAAATGTGTCAAAGTCATAATGGAAGACAATGCAGATAGCCTGTGGAATTCTGGGAAACAGCTGTAACAGGCAGAACCATCTGGCATCTAGCAGTTGGAAGAGACTTTCTGTTTGGTTTAGAAACTCTTTGGAATTATTGACATATACCACATATATCACAACTGCATTATGGCTGTGTTTCAGAAGCAACTGAAAAGCCTGCATGTGATATATGTGTTATGCAGATTTAGTCTGTCTCAGATGCTATGTAGACAGAGGAAATTAGGGACATAAAAGAAATGGTGATTGATAGTGTTTGTGCCCAGCAGTTTGTCACTCAAGTTTATCCTCTGTCTGCCTGGCAGCTAGGAGTTTCTCTTTAACGATGACTTGCAGATCATGAAATTATTTTCCTTTATGGGACTATTTAGGTAAAATTACAATCCTAACGGACCTTTGAACACCTGTCCACATGAAGGTACTTAACGCAGGTGATGCAACAACTTTAACAGGGTAATGCTAGTAAGCACAGCTGTAAATAATTATGCTAATAATTCTCATTGCCCCCACAGTGCTTATCCACTTGCTTGGTCATTCATAATATATTTCTTGAGGGGTTTTATGTTAGAGACGTTGTGTTAGGCAGTGGCAGATGGAGAAGATTCAAAGTCTCTGTTCACATTCAAGGTGTAACATGACAAAGGAAAAATAATAAGTCAATATAAAGTCTTCCATGTACTGCACAAGGTGAAATAAAAATATGCTATAGGATGAGGGGAAGGTAAGGTTGTTTAGAGATAAACTTTGAACTCAAAGGGAGGGAGGGATAAGGCGTGAGGAGAGCCTCCAGTCAGCAAGTTCATACAGGACCTAGCTGCAGATCTGGCATTTGGTTCAATTACTAACAGTAATCTGAGTCAAATAGGAACAGAGGGAAAGGAAAGGCAGTGAATCAAGACATATGACATGGCATAATGGTTAGATGGAGAAGAATGTGCCCTTAAAACAACTCATGCCCAGAGATTTCCCCAAGCTTCAACACTCTCATAATCATCATTTCGCCTAGTTTCAATCAAGAAAATTAGAAGTGGCTTTCATGGATCTATGATAAATTTCTGCAAACCTAAGTGTAGACAAATTACTTCAAAGTCTGTAGACATCCAGATGTTTGTTTCATCTGTGCTGTACTTCAGTATATATCTACAAAGGCATTACCACTGAATGTGGCTCCCTTGTTAAAACAACAAATTACCATAGGGTCATTTGTTAGGTAGGTGAAAGGAAAAGTTGTGGTTCAAAACAATATAAACAGAATAATCTATTGAAGAACAGGAAATATTTGTATACTGCTTTGCCATTTAGGATGAAAAAAATACTATATAAAAGGTTGGATAAATGGCTTAGCTGTTAAGAGCACCGGCTGTTTTTCCAAAGGACTTAGATTAAATTTCTAGAATCCACATAGCAGTACACAAGCATCTGTAACCAGAGTTTCAAGGCATCTAATATCTTCTTTTAGCCTCTGCATGCTCTATACCTGAACATGGTGCAGACATAAATGAAAGATAAATCCCTGCATAAATAAATAATAAATAAATAAATAAATAAATTCATAAATAAATAAATAACATTTTAAAAGATGGTGCATAATAGCATTATAGTGATTATTTTAAATATGCGCTGTTTGCATTTGTGTTTAAGTTTAGCCACAAAATTGTGATGTTCTACTTTTTTTTTTTTTTTTTTTTTTTGGTTTTTTTCGAGACAGGGTTTTTCTGTGTAGTTCGAGCTGTCCTGGAACTCACTTTGTAGACCAGGCTGGCCTCGAACTCAGAAATCTGCCTGCCTCTGCCTCCCAAGTGCTGGGATTAAAGGCGTGCGCCACCACCGCCCGGCATGATGTTCTACTTTTAAACTTTATTTATTTCTTTATTCACAGAAAAGCTTATCTGCTTAACATATTTCCTGACAAAACTTAAGCAATACTATGACGAAAAGCAGGGGAACGTTTAAGAATAAAGCTATGAGGTCATGATGGACTATAGTTGGTCACTCAGCTCAAGATACTTGGATTAATATACAGAACTCAGCCCTTAGCACCACTTTTGATACCAGCAATGGATACTACAGTATATTATCTTTCCATATGTTCTCCTTAGGATGCAACCAAGAAATTCCCATGTTGTCTAATGACAAGTTTATGTTTCATCTCCTTGTGCCATATAAAGGACTTGAAGTAGGGAAGCAGCAGCAGTAATCTTAAGAAGATCATTCCTGAATTAAGGTGGGCTGAAAGTGTCAGCCAAAGGAAGATAGTATGTGCTAGCCCTAAGTAAGGAAGACCAGGGATGCTTGAGAATAGATGATGCTGCAGGACTCAGGAACCTGGGAAAGCAAAAGACAGAGGAGGCACGTTCTCTCTGGAAGTTTATCTCTGTAGAAAAGAGGACACTTCTATCATGTTCTCTCCTGTTAAGCCACAGAGATTCACAGTCCTTTGCTCCACCCTTCCTTCTACCCATCCACCCATCCATCCACACATCCATACTCCCACCCATACACCCAACCATCCATCCATCCATCAATCCATCCACCCATCCGTCCACCTACTCATCCATCCATCTGTCCATGCATCCATCCATGCATCCATCCATCCTTTCATCCATGCACATTTCTTCTGCCATTTTTTATGCCATATCCTTATGTAATTTATGTTATGTTGGTAGACTATCATGCTGCTTGTGCACACCGTGACTCTGACTCTAGAATTGGGGTGGAACATCCCATATCAGACCTAAGAATTGTGTATATTGTGTCCTCCCAAAATGCTAGTCTTAGGCCAGGATGACTGGAGAAAGAAAACAGCAAAAGAGTAAAAATAGCTGGAGGGGAAATTAATCCCAACTTGCTTTCCCCAAGCAAAAGGCTCAACTATTATTTATTTCATTATATATATATATATACATATATTATATATATATATGTATATATATATATATATACATATATATATGTCTTACCTCTGGGCAAGACTTCCTATTAGCCATTTCATACATATATATACATATATATGTGTATATATATATATACATATATATATATATATATATATATACACACATATATATATATATATGAAATGGCTAATAGGAAGTCTTGCCCAGAGGTAAGACATTCTAACTGGGATCCCCCCCCCTTTTTTTTAATCAACCAGGGTCTCCAGCTGGCTGCGATAGTTAGAGCAAAGGTGCTCAACTTTTCTAATGCTGTGGCCATTTAATATGGTTCCTCTTGTTGTGGTGACCCCCAACAATAAAATTAGTTTTTGTTGCTACTTTATAAGTATAATTTTGCTACTGTTATAAGTTATAATATAAATATGTTTTTCAATCACCCAATTATCTTAAGTTACCCCTATGAAAGGGTAGTTTGACCCCCACAACGTTCCTGAACCACAGCTTGAAGACCTCTAATTTAGACATTTCTCCAATCAGTTTCTGTTAGGTAATGCAAGTATTTGATCTGATACCTTGCTCCATATATGTATATGTGTATGCGTATGTGTATGCGTATGCGTATATGTATATGTATGTTTTATTATTTCTTTCCTGCTTGCTGTATCTTTAATAAATGTACTCATTCAAAATTACATTATGGTGATTGTGAATAATTTTATGTCCAAAACATAATTGCACAATCACTAGGACCTCTGAGATTCTATTTCTGTTTGGAAGGAGTGACTATTGTAAAAGCTAAAGAGAAGACATGGAATGATGATGAGGGCAGTGATCAAAGAAGTGATGATGTAACCATAGAAACATGCCTCCCCTGTGTGAACTGTGTGAAAACCAAAGGGAAGCTACACACTTGATAAACTCATTCACTCCAAAGCACGGTTGTTATAAATCATTCTCTACACAGTCCACATGAACCCCATCAGCGTGGATAGATACATCAGCCTTCCATTGTCAGCTCTGGCCCTCAACTTGGATTCCTATAATAAAGTTCCTAAGAACTTGTAGGCTGACACATGGACATTGATGTCTCACAGTTTTGAAGGCTACAAAGTCCAAGGCCAAGAAGCTGGAAAACTATGTTTCTGGTAAAATTCGTAGCTTGTATTCAATCACACTTTTGATATGTTTTAGATGGCTTATTTTCAGGGTATCTGTGTGTTGGCAGGGGTATTCCTCTCTTTCTTTACTCTTCAACATATGAGCTAATTCATATGTTCAACATATGAGCTCAATTCATAGAACTTCCAAGCTCCCAAAAGTCCTTCCTTCTAAGCTCAACATATTTGGGGCTGGAGCCTCAACTGAGGATTTTTGCAGGTCCAGAAATTGTGTTAATTTCGTCAAATTGCTGAGCTTCAAGATGGTTTTCATATATCTATGTATTTATGTATTTATGTATTTATGTATTTATGTATTTATGTATTTATTTATTTATTTATTTATTTATTTATTTATTTTTTCATGAGTTTGATGGGCAAGTAATATTCCCCTCCTCTACCTATTACATGGGTTACTTTTTCACAATTTCTATGAAGAATTTATTCAAGGAATGTTCTCAATGTCATTCCTCTTAGCATATTTTTATTAACAAATTAATTTATCAGTGTGCTCCCTACTTGCTAATGTTCACAAAATAGTTACATAAACTTTCTCTTTACTCCTATCTTAAGTCAAAGCCACTTTCAAGTTTATCTTGGACACTTTTAGGATGATGTCTGGGAAGCATATTGGTCCTGACATTGTTCACCAAAATTTCCCAACTTACTGCTTTATGACTTCTCATCTTATTAAAACTGATTGCCATCCTTTTTACAGGTCCTGGAGAAAGTACTGCATATAGTTCAAAAGAGGTAACTAGTCTAGACATAGTAGAAGAAGAAAAGAAGGAGGAGGAGGAGGAGACAACTCATGTTTTCTAATAACCAGAACCTAATTTTTTTAGGATGTGATTCACTTTATTTTCTACAAAGCAATTTAAAGATAAATGTTTTCTTGTTCATCTGAATCTGTGTTTGTAAAACCATGCCCACTGGGTAACCATTGAATATCATAGTATAGAGTTTAACTTTTTAAAATTATCCTTAATCTTTTTTAAAGTCCAGGCATTATCCTACTCCTGGTCAAACACATTCCATTTCTCCTCCCCCATCTCCAAGAGACTGTCCTTTCTCCCCCTACCCCACCAGGTTTCCCCACTCCCTGAGGCCTAAAGTCTCTCAAGGGTTGGGTGCAACTTCTCTCACTGAGACCAGACAAGGCAGTCATCTTCTGTATTTGTGTCAAGGGTCTCAGATCAGCTAATATATGCAGCATGGTTTTGGTGGCTCAGTGTTTGAGTGATCTCAGGGGGTTGGGGGGGGAGAGTCCAGATTTGCTGAGACTGCTGGTCTTCCTATGGGGTTGCCCTCCTCCTCAACTTCTTCCAACATTTCCCTAACTCAACCACAGGGGTCCCCAACTTCACTCCATTGGTTGGGTGTAAACATCTGCATCTGTCTAGGTCAGCTGTTTGTTAGACATCTGGGAGGGCAGCCATGCTAAGCCCCTGTCTGTAAGCACACCATGGCATCAGTAATAGTGTCAGGCATCGGGGCCTCCCTTGAGATCGATCTCAATTTGGGCCAGTCAGCCAAACTCCTTTCCCTCAGTCTTCTCTCCATTTTTGTCCCTGCAGTTCTTTTAGACAGGAACAATTCTAGGTTTTTAAATATTATTATTATTATTATTATTATTATTATTATTACTATTACTATTTCGTTCTTCTATTCATTTACTTCTCAAATGATGTCCCACTTCCTGGTTACCCCTCCACAAACTCCCCATCCCACATCCACCCAATCTGTTCTCCCTTTGCCTCCATGAAGGTGCTCCCCCACCCACCCACTCATCCTCTCTCAACCCACCACTCCAGTACCCCTCTATGCTGGGTCATCAAACGTACACAAGACCAAGGGCCTCCCCTTCCATAGGCGTTAGACAAGGCCATCCTCTGCTACATGTGTATTTGGAGTCATGGTTTCTTCCCTGTACATTCCTTGGTTGGTGGTCTAGTATCTATGAGCACAGAATGGTCCGGCCAGCCAATATTATCCTTCCTACGGGATTGCAATCCCACTCCAATGCTCCAGTCCTTCTGCCAGGTCCCCCATGGGGTCCCTGAGCTCAGTCTGACTTGTCTCCAAGCATCCTCATCAGCACTGGCCAGTTGCTGCCCAGTGTTTCAGAGTTTTTGACTGTGAGGTGGCCACTCCATCCTTCAACTTCAATGTCCTGTTTTTCTTCTGGTGGTGGGCTCTGCAAGTTCCCTCTCCCCAGTGTAGGGTACTTAACTAAGGTCCCCTCTCCCTTGGAGTCCTGAGAGTCTCTCACCAACCAGGTCTCTGGTACTTTCTACAGGCTCCCCTACCTCCCATCTGTCTGGTTCCATGCATTTTTCTGTTCCTCAGGGATTCACTCCTCTTGAATTTCCCATGCCCCATGAAGAGTCTACTTAGCTGATTGTTTCCAAATCACTATTAGTTGAAAGCCAATTTTAATTCCAAAGCCAGCTTGAAGCTTATTTTGCGTGAGCCTAGAGAACAAATTTAAAAGATTGCTAAAGGCTACCTTCTATCAATTTTGAAAACCCTGACAGTTTATTTCTATTAGTCTTAAAAAAAAATAAATGGCTAGGTGCAAAAGTACATAATAAAAAGATCTTTACTAAAACCTTTGGGACCAAGGCTAGTACCTGCACAAGGGCAATAATTCATTTAGTGTCACACACACACTAGATGTGTGTGTGTGTGTGTGTGTGTGTGTGTGTGTGAGAGAGAGAGAGAGAGAGAGAGAGAGAGAGAGAGAGAGTAATTATTTTGCATGCATATATGGCTGTGTACCACATACATGCCTGGTACCCTTGGATGCCTGAAGCAGGTGTCAAATACCTTGTAACTGGAGTTACATGTGGTTATGTACCACCATATGGATGTTGCACATCAAACCCAGTCCCTTGAAGAACAACTAATGCTCTTAACTGCTGAGCTCTCTCTCCAACCCTGCCTCCATCCCACCACTCTCCATCCCATCCCATCCCAGTCAGAACATTAGAGCTGATACAACCTAAAATAGAAGTCCTTTGGAGAACTTTGAGGGCTTTTCCAAGAAGCAAAGTAGGTTAGTTGCTTTTTCCAGGACACATGTTTAGCAGCTACCAGTTAGGGATTTTCCACAATCTCTATTATTCTTTCCATGATGTCTTTTCTTGTTCTCTTTCCCACTTTTACTGTTAAATGATTTCTCTAATCTCATTCTACAGGTAGGAGTATAAAAATGTTAAATAAGCTCCTTCCAGCAAATAACTAAGTATCACTAAAGAAAACCAGATCTGGGATATTTATCTACAGGTGGAGCTGAAGTCACAATGATTAACAGAGCAGAGATGGAACATCAGGAATATTAGGAACAAATTGTGAAAATGGTAGGGAGCTTAATCAGCTGGAGAATTTTGGTCCTACAGTCAAGTCAGAAAGAACTGTGAACAGATGTAGGGTATCAGAGAAGGCCTTTGTATATTCATCATTGTTGTTAATGTAGGCAGATGTGAATATGTGCGTAGCATTGTAGGGATTATATTCTAGAGGAGGAGAAATAAATAAATGTAGAAAATCCTCTACATTGATGGGTGCTGAAGGGATACATAAGGAATGGCAGGGCATAGGATTTTTCTTACACTGAGGGAAAGTATGTGTGTATGTATGCCTAAGTATTTTCTGAAATTGTAGATGGAATGGCTAAAACAGAGCCCACCAAGGCACTGTTTGAATATAGGCCAAAAAGTAATTGGGTTCAATTATATTTAATCGTAGCTTCTTATTTCTAAATGCCAGATAGCCTGTTAGACTTCAGATTTATTAATTAGTGTTTGTATTCATGTTCTGCACTGAAATGTCCCATAAAAATGATCAAACGACAAGATCAATAGGACTAATGATTTGTATCCTTGCCACACAGAAGCACTGAAAGAGAAGAGCTTTCTCAGTTCCCTGGACATGCTCTGTGCTCACACACACCAAGTGGGAATCCACACACATTTCAAATTGTGCTGTCATGGCTTCGGAGAGGGGGATTTGTGGTTACAAATATTTGAAAATAAACCCTGGTCCCACCTATTTCCTAATAGATCTGTTACAGCGGCACTCACTCTTCCAACGCTGCCCCTTAGTTACTCAGCCTCTTTAGGGAAGAAAGACTAAACCGTTGTGTAGCGTGTTTAAAGACTGACCACTGCATAAGAAGCTTACCTACAAAAAATGATTTTCTCTTCTCAATTTGAACTCATTACCATTTCACGTGCATGAAAGTCAAGAGTTAGAAGAATTAATATTCTAAAACAACCTGAATCCCAAGTCATGCATCTAAAGCCCCAGGGTCTGTTCTCAGGCACTCTGTAGTCAGCCATTCCTTCTAGCGATACAGTAGTGCCAAAAGACAGCAGCTGCAAGGCTACTTGGCCAACAATGCCCCCATCTCTTCCCCCTGTATTCCCATAACAATGAATGTGAATGATTAAAGACCATCAGAAGTTTCCCAAATATGACTGTTTCTGTGAGCAAAAATACCAGAAACTTAAGGAACTAAGCCCCTCCTAGAAACCAGTGGATCACTGCAATGAAAAGAATGAGTAATGGAGCCATCGGCATGCAGGGAGATCCTTGTGTTCATATAAGTATTGTTAGGACCAATGAAAAGACATATGTGATCAGTCAGATGGCCGGTGTTATGTTGTTCACTATTCCTGACAGTCTTTACACATGGTGTCATATATGCCATATGTATCCATATGGTATATGGATACAAGAAGGGTGTGTAGTGACTCCACAATTGTGTCACAACCCAGGGTTGTTAGTTTTCCTGTAATTTTTCTAGAATTCAGACCAAAGCAAATGCTATCACATAAAAATGTGAATGTAAGGTCCTTCTGTGCATAAAATTTTGGAAGAGGTGAGGAAAGACTAAGGAATAGAGGAAAATGGAGGAAATCTTTAGAGAGGCCAGTGGAGATACCAGCAAGACAGAATATTCCCAGTTTCCTGTTCCCTGGTGTCCATGTCTTTGTATACAAAAGCTACTTAGTAAATTCTTCAACTGAAGCTTAAAAGCTCAGAATTCTTCAGATAAATCATTTGCTCTTTCCTAACGTCCATGCAACAGTTAGCTGTGCTTTTAGGTTGTGTCTGACTACCGGCTACAAATCTGTTTCCATAAAATATGACTCTTGCTACAAGGAGCATCATGCTAGACTCACTCAACGTCCCCTGCATGAAGCTTCTTTTTGGGAATTCATGCCTCCCTATGTAGTTTAGGGAAAAGGTTTCCACTTCATGTCCTGAATAAATCCCAAATGGCCACAAAAAGTCCTTTACATGGACAAAATTTGTTATTCAATTTATCATGAACAGATTGTACTGCCCCAGGGCTCATCATAGTGGAGTGAATGTCAGTCCCTTCTTCAGGCACAGCCAGAAAGGATACAGAAAACAGGAGGAGTGAAGCCTACTCTGGGGAAAACTCCAGTCTTATGACATCAAGAAGAATGAGGGTTATACCTGCAAGTAACAAAGCAGGCCTATATATAATGAGACCTCATTTACCAATTTATCTAAGACAGCTAAGTTTTTACTTCACAAACTTAAAAACAGCCTTGTCATAATAACAAGATTACATGCCTCCTCTTCTTATAGATCTTACCAAGTGGTTCACTCTTATGTCTTGTTATGAATCCTTTACATATATAAATATACAACTGTGATGATTAATTGACATTACTCTGTACTTATTTCTGTTTCTTAATCTTATACACTACTGAAACTGAGTACACTCTAAGAACAAAACTCCCAGTGCCTGTCCCTAGGAACTTTATGTAAAAAGTTTTGATATTAGTGTTAGTGTTAATGGTCTACTTGACACAATATAGAATCACTGCAGAGAGGATTCTCACTGAGTTCTGTCTACACTAGGATGGACAGTGAGCAAGACTGTAGAAGATTATCTTGCTTAGTGGGAAAGCCTCACCTGCTATGGGTATAACTATACCCTGGGAAGTTTATTTTGTTAATGTTTATTATACAACTATAAAAATATAGCACTATATGCCAGAAATTGTATGGTAGCTGTTAGTGGCAGTTAATAAAAAAATCTAGATAATTTGTAAAAATGATACATGCCTTGAGTTCTCTCATGCACTAACTAGAGTTACAAGCACTTAATATATCTTGACTTCAGCTCTTCCTACAGGCACCAAGAAGTAATGGAGTTTGTTAAAGGTCACACATGCAGTAAAATATCAAACTGGATCTGTTACATTTAAAGAGCCACACTTTCACTGACCAGAGGAAAACAAGAGAATATCTACCCAGATGAGTTGCTGGGTTTTCAAAGCCCTTCAGTGCTTGAGATACAGGAATCCACTAAGTATTCCATTTGTACTCATGAAAGTTTGTAGAATAATTAAATCATGTTCTTTTTGCTTTGCTTTACATCATTATACAATGTGTGATCATGTTGGGTCTCTCTTGGCACCCAGAAGCTTGGGTTGTCTGTCATAGATGACATCTATCAGTATAAAAGTAGACTATTACTTCAGAGACACAATTTGCTTTCACAACAAGTGCTTCCATTTTGGGGGTGGAGATACTTTGTTAGCGAGAAACATCAGGAGGTGTCTTTGATTAGTAAGGAAGGTTTCAGTCCATATATAAGGCTACTTATATGGCTAGGAAATCCAGTCCTTCAGTCAGGGCTTAGCGTGCTGAGTGGTAGACTGTAGGGACCACTTAGCTCTCAGGGCTCATGGGTCCAGTGTGACATACTGTTGGCAAAATCTGTGACCCTGACTACTGCTTAATGGCTCTGTGCCATGACACAGTCTATGGATGATTGTGGTGTTTATGATTTCCCTATCAAATCATGAACATTCCATTGCATTCTAGGAAAGAATATCTGTTCCTATGAAGTTATATGGCAAGGTATTGAATGGGAGAATTGACAGATTCATGGGCATTGCCTGAAGGGAGAGAAGTCCTCTGAGGATTTGCTTCTTTTTATGCCCTTTGAGCTGTGACATACTCCATCTCTAACAACTGTGGACAAGTGTGTATGCACCGATGATTTGGTTGGGAAAAGCTGTCACTGGGTGCTTAAATTTGTTCAGGTTTATTCTCCCAGGTATTATATGAATGAGTAATAATGATTCCTATTTAAAGAGGAAAATAAGGGCTCTAATAGCACAAAGCATAACTCAGCCCTTATGCATAAACTTCTTGATTTTTTGTTTGTTTTGTTTTTGTCTTCTTGATACCATACAATAAGAAAGAGAGGTCTGATTGAAACATTTATTAGTGTTATCTATTGGTAAAGGAAAAGGTAGAGCCAAACAGAAGTAATGGTGTGTGTGTATGTGTGTGTGTGTGTGTGTGTGTGTGTGTGTGTGTGTGTTGATCAGTAAATAAGCTTTGAGAGAGCCCAGACAAACCTATGTCATGTCCTAAAGGCAATAGTAAACCTTCTCTTCCCTCCCAGGCTTTGGTCTCATTAACATGAAACATGAATTGCTGCTTGCATTAAGGATCACCAGAATACCAGCAGCCAAGATCTTAGAATGTGGCAAAACATAAGCTGTCCTGGAATATAAACAGCATATGAATGTGCTGGCCATTGAATTTTCATAGTGGCTAGTCTGAAAAAAAAAATCACAGGATTGGAACTCAATATATTGTACCTTACATTATAACTATATAAGCATGCCTGCTAAAAACTGTAAATAAATATGTCTCATGAGTGTAGCATGGATCTGATAAAAAGAATCCAACCCATCATTGTACTAAAAAGGTGTCTCAGAAATATGACATGGTAGTATACCACTGACTTGCATTTGGTGCCCACAGAGGAGACAAGATTTAGCAGAGGTTTTCAACTTCCATGGAGCCAAGGAAGGAAGAGAAATTTTATACAGGAAGGAACAGTATAGAAACTAAAATAAGATAACTGAAAGTCTCATTTTTCTGCAAATAGATCCTGTTTCAGCTCCCAAAACTTCTCAACAGTTATAAAGCGAGCTTGCTTGGGTCCCGTTCTCTCTTCTTGTCTTGCTATCCCCATCTGCTTCTTTATGTCAGTTCTTGTCACTGTGATTTTAGAAAACCTGGGGTCACGATGACTTCACCCTCTTCTGTGCTCCACCTAAATTTAGTTCAAAGTAGAGCAAGCCAGAGGCAGGGAACTCTAGAAATAGCTGCACATCTCCCCTGTGCTCTTGGCTCTTGCTGAATTTGACCCATACTCCCTCCACCAGTAGCCATGAATAAGGTCCACTCTAGCTTCTCACAGAATGTGTTAGTTCAGAGATTCTGGGAAGGATAACCTAGACAATGGCCCATAAGCAGGCAATAACCAACAAAGTTTCTGACATCCATAACACATGAATGCTTTCACTCTTATGTGTCCTTAAGGCAGCTCATTCTTGGCTGCTTATGCCCAACAATGTGGCCAGGTTACCTTTAGAGAATGTAGAGCATCCTGATGTTCTGCCTATGGAAACTGCTCAGGCCTTCCACGACATTTGCACTGTCTCCCAGCCAGCTACTCCCATCTTCAAGAGTCATTCAAAGTCTGCTTGTTTTCAAACACAGGCATCCCAAATGCTCGGAAAACTGGGAACAGTCCTTGCCATTCAGGGTGAACATTTGACAGCAAACCGTGTATACAGTTTCACATTTGCATCTTAAAGCTTTGAGTTAGGGGTTTAAGCAGATATTGCCCCTGTGCTATCAAGAACTTAAGCAAAACCACTGCCTGCAGCAAATTGGTTTTTCACATGTTCAGTGTGTAACTGCTGCCACTGAAGGGTCCTCTGTCATAACAACTGGGGTGTGATCTTCATAAACTATTTCACAAATGCCTGTGATTTAAACCTGCTAGCCAAGGATCGACTTTTTTTTTTTTAACCAAGTTTTATCTATTCTAGCCCAACATGGAACAAATATGAATTTTCCATTTGGGAGCAAAATGCCACTTATATAAAAAGCCAAAGCCTCTGGTATTCATGCGGTTGCCAGTTAGTAGTACTGATCTGAAAAAAAGATTGGCTTCAGTCATAAGGACAAATAGCACGAGCTACAAAACTCACCAGATATTGGAGGAAGGTATCCCTGAGGATGTGACTAGGGAGATGCTTCTTCCGGAGGCTTCCCGGGATTGTGAAATCCCCACAGCAGCGTGCATGGTCAGTAACGAGCCCTTGTTACTGAGCTTGAGAAGCAGCATGGAGACAAGCGTGTGTGACCCCTGAACTTCGTTCGTTCTCATCCCCCAGACCTATGGTGTCAAAATCGAACGAGGGATAATGGGCTTTCCTAACAGTTTACAGATTTAGTCTTAACAGCTTCTAAAAAATAGTCTGCGCTTTTATTCAACATGTTTCCAAATCATTCATAGGAAAAAAGCTACTTACTGTCTCTCAAAGCTAGATGGGTCTAATGGAATACATTCTAGTTCAGGCCCAAATCTAATATCTTATTTAGTACTGTTTATGTTCAAAGAGAGTTAATAAGCAGGACGTTGTGGCAGCGACAGATTCCCACATAAGGCTAAGCCTGCTGCTTATGTGAAATTTGAAATTCATTATCCTTGTTAGACCCAGTGGCTGAAAAGCTGTCCCTGACTCCAGTCTTCCTTACCTTAATCCACAGAGGTCTAGACTATAACTCGAAAGTAATAACAGTGATATAACAGACAAGAGAAAATAATAACACTGTAGCCTACATCTGTACCTACACCTATTCCTTCCTTGTATCTGTCCCCACTGGGTCTCCAGCCCTGCACAATCTGATCCATAGAAATTCTGTAGACTATGAAGACATGGTTCTTCCAGATATAGGAATGGCTATAAGGGCCATAGAAAGTGACAATTCCCATTCTTTCAACATGGCTAAGACAAGTGTTTGCATGGCACTAAAGGAAAATTCACTTAGTATTTAAATTACTGAAAAAGTGAGGGAGCACCTTGGATATATGCATGAGGTAAATCACGAGAACCACATATCCTGGGGTTCTACAAGGAGGTAGGTCATTTGACACCACATCGCGACAACTATTTTGGGTATACACACTCAAGTCAAGGAAGCCAGTGAGTAAGGAAAAGAATGGTACTGCCTGGAAGTGAACACACAGGGAGTCCCCCCCCCCCAGGCTGCAGCAACAGAGGAAGAAAAGATAGTTATTGCCATGGCTCCCATAATGGCTAATCTTCTCGGTTTGAATTGTATTTTTCTTTATGTGTTTTTGAGATAAAGACTCATTTGCATATTATGCGGGCACAGAATTTTCTATATAACCCAATGTGGAGTCCAGCTCATCATAGGCTTCCTGTGTCAGCCTCTGGGGACTGGGATTACAGGGTCTAGTTGTTATGCCTGACCTTCAACTTCTGAGCTCTTCAAGGCTATTGGTCATAGTTGCACCTGAACTGTATATAACGCCCCATCCAACAGTCTTTGTGTTTCATTTTGCTTTGTTTTGGTTTAACTCAAATGACCTTGTGTAGGTTATATTTTCTTATACTAAAACCATTTCTGGACAGAGTATGAGCCTCATAGCAGACTCTATCTTTTAAATGTGATTCAAAACCACACTTAGCAGTGAGCAAAGATTATTGATTGAAGTACAACAGATGAGAGACACAGAGAGACACATAGAGGGAGATGAAGACACATGAAGAAACAATCTGCAAAAAAGTAATAATAAAACCTGAGAAGACTAGATAGGGACACCTTCCTTCGTCAGCTCTAGGTTCTAGAGAATTTATCTTTGTGTCTCCATTGATATTTGATAAGGAAGCAGAACAAGAAAAGGATGGCTCAAAAGTCAGTGTGAATTCACAGCACACCAAACTGTCCTGAGACTGGGGTCTCCTACCTCTGTCACTCAGCATTTCTTATGCCTCATGTCGTGTAGTGTCTTATAGCAAGATACCCAAGGTCAATTACATTATAAGAGAAGTAGTTAATAAATTCATTGGCTGAAAGGCCAGTGAGATGCTTAATATTAATTGTTATCTTGACGATATTTAAAAGCATGAGAAAGCCACACCCCTTGGTGTTTCTGTAGGAGCATTTCCAGTGAGATTTAACTGAGAAGACTCACCATGGATGTAAACAGCATTATCCATGGTCAGAGTCAAGAATTGAATAAACTGTGGAAAAGGAGAACTCAAGTTGGGTGCAAGCTTTGTGATTCCTGGTCTGCTCAGATGTTCACAACCCTGGGCACATGCCCCTGCTACCATACATTCCGCATATCTTCCTGTAGTATCTTACTGGTTTAAAAGACTGTACTCTTTTAAACCATGGCCTCAGATAAATCCTTTGTCAGCTATTTAGTCACGGGAAAGACAAAAGTAGCAAAGTTGCTAATACATCCAAACAGCATGTCATTGGTGTTCTGATGAAGTCTTTGTTTGTATGAAAGCACAGCACAGAAGCAGGAAAGGATACAGGTACATAGAGAAATTAGCATGCATGGTGGCCTCACATTTTAACACACTCACCTCACCTGAGAAATAATTTGTTCCTAAGAGACTTAAAAACCTCCTAGAGACAAGCGTGAACCCACTTTCAAGGAGGAATTATCATGACCAATCTTCTACTAGCATCCACCTCTTACAGGGTCCAGCATCTTAGCACTGCTGCACAGGGGTCAAATTTTCAGCAGAGAAAACCATTGGAAATAAACCACCCCCAAAACCAAGCGGGGTCTTTTTAGTTAATAGGGGAAGGTGGCAAGACAGAGTCTAATAGAAGAAAATAAAAGTTTTGTTATATAGAAGTCAAACGTGGCCTGAGGTGTGTGTGTGTGTGTGTGTGTGTGTGTGTGTGTGTATTTTTGCCTATATGTGTGTTGAAATAAAAGAAACCATGACTTTGAAAGAGAGTTGGGGAATGAAAGGAATGAAAGAAAGAGAAAATGGAGATGATGTAATTATAATTTCAAAACTTTTAAAAATACAAAAGGTTTGTCTTATGTGAAGACAAATACTACATTTGAAAATACACTGATGTATATATCTGCCTACACAGGATTTCTTAAATTATGTTTTGCCAGGCCCCTCCATGAATCATGCAAAATAACAACAAACAGAAAAGCCTGTGAAGCCAAATGAGGCAGGGCAAATCAACGAGCACTGGCAGAGAGAGAGACCCTATAGAACGACAAGACGCTCTTACCGTTATACATATTCTTTCATACACAATAAAATATTCCTCACGGATTCTGGCCGTGAAGGGAGAAGCTGCGATGGGGCGACTTGATTTCAAGCTTGGCTGGAATATCTACTAAGTGTGAGCTATGGTGTAACGAGAAGCAGTCATACCCATGCGTAGATATTAAAGTGCAGATTCTAAATTACATAACAGAGGATGGTTTTCTTTGGGTCACATTAATCAGGTATTTTGAAAGCTTATATAGTATTTCATGCTCATAGAAAGGCAAGATCAAATTCTTAATGTAAACTGGGCTCCACAATGGATAACAAAAGTTCTAGTATTTCTATGCCCATTTACTGGATCTTTGATAGAGCGGAAGAGGAAGGGAGTGAGATGAACAGGCAGGAAGCAGTGCAGGTTAACCAACATGATGCATCTCAGCTCTACAGAGCCAACAGTCAGCACAAACACGCTGTCTGGATCACAGTGAACAAGTCACACTTCAAAAATGGCTATGGGTTCTAGGTATTATGCCTTTGGAGATAAAAATGCCATATATACCAGTACGTAGTTTATTGATATTGATGTTTTGACTTCCTGTTCTATATAAACACAATTCACACTATCATTCACAACCAAACAAGGTATTTCATGTAAAAAATGACTTATATAAATCACCTCTCTACTTAATATGGAACAGTCAAGCTAAGAGTTTTTGAAGACTTTAAAAATTTATAGATATGTCAAGTACCTCTGTACTAATAGACTATGTCATTGTAACAGAGGATATCAAAACACAGTTCCAATTACGACAATTTTTCTGTATCTTGATGTAAAATTTTGATAGCTGTTCACAGAAACTAAAGATGACCTTAAAACTAAATCACTGAACCAAAAGAACCACTGCAGTATACAGAAACAGAAGCATAAAAGTCAGGCTTAGGCCTGAGTCCTACCTCGACCACTGAGTTGCTTTCTGCCTGTGCAAGGATAAATGAATTTGAATTCTTTTGTTTCTAATCTCCACTTATGATCTTCAAAGTGAACCAGATAGCCTTGCTGCCAGCACATCTGTATGACCTGCGCTATGTAATATACGCAGTCTTGATTTCTCTGTATGAACCGTGGCATGTTATTACTCCTCTCCCCTTTTTACTAACAGAATTGTTTTGGCATATTGGCAGAGGCTTGGCTTTTCCTCTATCCCAATCTCTCCTGTGGCTAAGTAGTCAAATTTAAGTCCGAGTTCATGGAAGTGAGCGAAGGTGTGTGTAGCTCTCGGTCATCACCTTGCCATGGCTATGCTTGCCCTGAATCAGGCTTTTCTTTCCTGCTGGTTGGAGAATGAGGTAGGTGAAACAGAAGCCTTGGATGCAGAAATGGAGGCTGCATGCAGAGGATGCTGCCACTGACCTTGTGATTCACAGCCATATGTGCAGCTGGTGTTTATGTAGCTGGTGGTCAGCCTACTTCCTGATTTTTTTTTAATGAAAACAAGATTTATGTTAAATCAGGCACTTTGAGGTTGCTTTGCTTATTGGCTGGCATTACCCTTGGTTTTTCCAAATCCCATCAATTCTATATAGTATTAATACTGGGAATATATATTGACCCCACCCAGGCTGCTTTCTCTCTTGTTTTACTGTAGCCCAGTCAAGGTGAAGTGGGAGTGGTTGGGTGGAGAAGCACCCTCATAGATGCAGGGAGAGGGGATGGGATAGGAGGTTTGCAGAGGAGAACCTGGGAAGGCAGGCTAACACTTGAAATGTAAATAAGTAAAATAGCCAATAAAAATTAAAAAAATTATGGACAATATCTCCCTTGCACACAGAGAAAGGGAAGGGGGAGTCTAACAGCCAAGACGATAGACCTAGGCCTGTCTCCCATGAGTAAGAGGCAAAGAACCTCCAGTACTGAGAGGTTATCAGTGTCCAGAGTGTAGCTCTGTCTAGTGGAGTGTTTTATCACAGGATGGACATTCTACTTGTAGCATGTCATTAGCGCTGCCCTGTCACTCTGGGCCACACATCCATCCTACCCAGGTTGTGGTGCCAGCCAAGGTCTCTCAACCAAATACCCACAACCCAGAGATAGAGGAAGAGTGTAAAGAAGAGTGTACTACATTAATTTACCAATATCCCAGCATCGTGGTGAACTTGGTGTTGCAAATCCAGTTGATTTATAGAAAATAAAGTGATTATTCCTTTCCCGATATAGTTTTGGGGACCTAAGAATTTGAAACCCTATATTAGGATAACAGACACTGCTGTTATTGTTAGTACATAGTATTTTCCTTCAATTTTATTGAACTTCTGCTAACTACAAGATCTCTGTTCATAGACAAGGCATGCAACAGCAGAGGTTCAGCTTCTTTGCCTTTACACTCAGCCATGGAACTAAGCTCTATGAAGAAGGATGAGGAGGAGGGGGAAGAGGAGGAGGAGAAAGAAGAGGAGGAAGAGGAGGAGGAAGAAGAGGAGGAGGAGAAGAGGAAGGGGAAAGAAAGAAGAGGAAGAAGAAGAACAAGAAGAAGAAAAAGAAGAAGAAGAAGAAGAGGAAGAAGAAGAAGAAGAAGAAGAAGAAGAAGAAGAAGAAGAAGAAGAAGAAGAAGAAGAAGAAGAAGAAGAAGAAGAAGAAGAAGAAGAAGAAGAAGAAGAAGAAGAAGAAGAAGAAGAAGAAGAAGAAGAAGAAGAAGAAGAAGAAGAAGAAGAAGAAAGACATTATATTCTATAACATCCTATGAACTCAGAGGAAGGAAGAGGAAGAGGAGGAAGAAGAATAAGAAGGGAAGGAGAAGAAGCAGAAGAGAAAAGAAAAGGAAAATATTTCTTTTTAAGGCTAGAAGAAAACTTCAAATCTTGAACTTGATCTTGAGGCAAAGCATAACTAGAGGGGAGATCAGGAGTAAGCTCCTTCCTGATACTCAATATGTACTTGTTAACAGTAGATAAGTTGAATTAGGGAAAAACTGGAAGAATTGAGGAGGAGGGTGACCCTGTAGGAGGACCAGAAGTCTCAATTAATCTGGACCCTTGAGATCTCTCAGACACTGGACCGGCAGCATATACCAGCTGATATGAGGCCCCCAATACATATACAGCAGAGGATTGCCGGGCTTGAATTCAGTCAGAGAAGATGCACCTAACCCTCAAGAGACTGGAGGCCCCAGGGAGTTTAGAGGTCTAGTGAGGTGGGGGTTGGGAGTAGGGAAATCCTCCTGGAGACAGGGGACAGGGAGGAGGTATGGGATGGGGAACAGTCAGAGGGTGGACCAGGAGGGGAATAAAATCTGGAGTGTGAAAATAAAGATTAAATAAAGTTAGAAAAAAACCCAGTAGATAGGTAATAGAGATGAGGATTTTTTTAAAAAAAACTTTTGATTGCTTCTTTGTGAATTTCATGTCATGCACCCCAATCCCACTCATCTCTGCATCAGCCCTCTGCTTTTGAATCTCTCTGCAAAAAGAAAACAAAGATTAAAATAAATAAAATAAAAGCAAACAAATAAAAAAATGAACCAAAATAAAACAAAATCTTGCTGTGAAAGCTGTGGTATGTCACATGTGTCACACAGTACACCCTTTTGACCAAACAGCTTTCCTTGAAAACGTTCAGTGCAATGAGTCATTGGTTTGATTTGAGACCTCTGGCTTCTGCTACGTCATCAATACTGGATCCTCATCAGGACTGCTCTCCATTATACTGTTGTTTCCCTGCGTCATGAAGATCCTATAGCTTTGGTTCTGCAGGGCCTGCCCCTTCCATGCTCTAGGAGTTTATAGGTGAGGTAGATGTTGGGGTGGGTCAACCCTAAGCTCTGGGAGCCTGGGTGGTAGCTGAGCTGGGCTCAGCAGCTCTCCTGCACATACCCAACCAGGGCCAGCTCTCCACTTTGCCCAGGGAGGGGCAGGAACAGCTTTCTTGCACTCCAGGGTGCACTGCAGAGTGAGGTGCAGGGTCAGTTCACTAAAGTTGGCATGAGTTTTAAGGACCAGCAGCAGAGGCAGAGACTGAAAGTATCTAATCACGAGTGTAGACAGGACGGATAAGGAGTGACTTGTTTTCTGCTAGCCCCTTCTCTGATTCACTCTCTAAGGTATGAGCTCTTCCTACCCAAGGTTCCACTTTAAAGAGAAGTAACAATTTTCTTGGTAGAATGTTGGAGTAATGGTTATGAAAACAATGAGGAGAAAAGGGTATTTAACTGGTGATCAGGGAAAGGGCACTGGTGTGCGACAAGATGGGGCCGAAGTAAGGACAGGAACGTCTGTCCATAAAAGCACCGTTTTGATTTTCACCACTCAGTGATGGTCACCTGCAGTTTGGGGATGAGTCTCAATAGTTATGCCATATTTGATGAGAGGCAGCACACCCACGGCCTGTTCTATGTGTCAGCCACTTGGTTGATTTTCCTGTGGACAGTGGGAGCAGGTGGCTCCCTTACATCTGCATTTGGAAAGGCCATCAGCCCCATCTGGACTGCATGGAAGTAAAATCAAATGGATTATCTCTGCACAGCCAAGTGCTCCTTCATGTAGATGGGAAGACACAAAGCTGAGTGCACTGGAAGCCTGGCCAGCAGTCGACTAGCTACAGCATCACAGCATCTTATCTTAACAGTACTTCTCTTATAACAGGGAGAAAGGAGGAAAACTCTGCTACCTACTTGTTTGTAACTAGGTGGGGCTTAGGCCTCTCTTTGTCCCCTCATGGACTATGTCCTTCACCTGGGAACATGCTATTGGTCATGGTCACTGCAAACCACCTCTGCTGGGGACACCAGGGAAGTGAGTCTAGAGTGAGTTAAGTTGGGGGGTGCAGTTAAAATACCCAATGATGACATCTCTGAACAATTTAACACAAAGAGACCCAAGCGAGAGCTCAGCACAGAGCCAAATTCAATATGAAAAGACATAGCCCAAAGCTCAATCAGTGGCAATTTAATTAAAATGAGTTGGTAAACTGTGCCCAGCAAGGTTTGCCAATTTCTAACTTGGCAACCGTCAGCCATAAGCAGCTTCTTCTTCTTCCTCTTCCTCTTCCTCTTCCTCTTGCTCTTGCTCTTTCTCTTTCTCTTCCTCTTCCTCTTCCTCTCCTCCTCCTCCTCCTCCTCCTTCCTTTTCTTCTCCTTCTTCTAATGAATTCTGGATTCCCTGTCACCAGAAAAAGGCTGGTTTCGCTTGCTTTTTCCTTGCTCCTGACTGCTATGACATCACTTCACTTTGTGCCAAGGTTCTACTGCATTTACTACTTTAAAAAACAAAGAAACAAATACACACAGAGAAGAACATAAAGGGTTTGTAGGTTAAGGAGAGAGAGAGAGAGAGAGAGAGAGAGAGAGAGAGAGAGAGAGAGAGAGAGAGAGAGAAGACAGGAGGGAGAGAGGGAGGGAGAAAGGGAATGAGGACTGGAAATATCTTGTTTTTGAGAGATAGGGACTAGAAATGCACTGCTAATTATTTAACAATGGAAGTAAAAGGCCATTTATTCTGCAATGCTTATCTTTCAAATCACTATTATCATTAATGCCACACACACACATATACACAAACACACACACATGTACTGTTCAACATATAAACATGTATCTGGGAGTCAGATATTCTTAGTGAACACAATACAGCTAAATCAACTTTACAGAGTTGGATAGTGACCATTCAAAATTCATGTCTGGCAGAAATCTCAGAATACAAAGCCATTTAGAAAGACATTTTCAGGTTTAATAGAAGCAAAGGTGATGGGAAAAGCATTCTAACTGTGGATGGATTCTATACACAAAGAGGAGAGGTAAGACAGAGCTGCACAGAAAGATATCTGAATGAAAGCAGAGGCATTTGTAAGCCAAGAAACATCACCAGATGCAACAAACACCAGAAACAAAACAAAACACCAAAGGTCATATTCTTTTTTCAAGTCTGAACCAATCTGAACCAAGTACTGACTTTGGAGTTCTGGCTCTGCAGTGTTAAATAATGCATTCTTTAAAAAAATTATTTTTAACTCACCCACTTTATATAACTTGTATGGCAGCCATAGAAACTTAATGCAAAAACTGAGGTTCTTGTCCAAAGACAATGCAGACCAAGTTCTCTAAATCCTGACCCCACAGTCCTGGACTCGTCGCTTCATCCCTTTGCAGATGAAGGACATCTGTGCCGTGAGAGGCGTCCCTGGAGCTGTAATGCCTGGGTTTCACCTCTCATTTACGCATTTGCTTATTTTATGCTTAATATACTAATCTGCTAAAATATTCCGATATTGGCTTTAGCGTCTTCTGGATTTAAATGCTTGTTAACAGAAATATATTTCAGTTGCATTAAAGTCACTCACCCTTGTCAGTGCCCTACTGCATAAAACTACTGACACAAATGACAAAACTACAAATTTTGACATGCCTCGATTTGGAGGTACTGAGGCTTTGTGAGAGGTGTAATGATGAGTGATTTCAGTAATGCAGAGATACTCATTTCTGATAGAGAATAAAAAATCCCTGTTCCCAAGTACTTCTCAGATTTGGCTCCTAAATGTATATACTCAGTATGCACTAACCTAGGAAACACTGCAACTTCTGTTTTATTAACCATTTTCAGTCATCTGTCATGATCACCATTAATGAGAAGCATTTCTAAGGCTGTTCCATACTGACAAGAATGGAAAACAAGGTTTCTTTTACAAATAAAGAAAAATGACTCTGCATTGCTCTGGATACATTAAAGGCAACACGGTTTCAAAGAAGACCCAAACCCTGGGTCTAATAGAAGGCTGGGGACAGAGGAGAAGTTTGGGCCTGTGTATAAAACAGGCGGCACTTCTGGGTCTGGGAAACCTCTAGCTGTTAAAGTTACATATATGGGAAACAGAAAGCTGAAGGTGTGGGGAATGAAAGCTTCCATCTCTGGTCCATGGGGTTAGATTTTCCTCCTCTCAATCTTGACCACAATTTCCTCACTCCAGTGTGCCATTAATTAATTTGGACTTCTGTGGACTGACTTGACTAAGATACTCAACACCATGTTTTTTTCTGACTCTAACATACATTTTCTAGGTTTCCTATTTGGGACAAGTGTGCTTAGCTGATGTTTATATTTCACCTGTGAGCTCATAAATGTAAGTATAGCCTGCAAAATGCCACTTTTGCTGCATTATTCTTAAGCCTACTGTCTGTAGTATGCTTGAGACAAGTATGGGCTTGCTGCATTTTCTTGGTGCAATATTAAATCAGAGTGTCTGGGTTGAATAAAAGAGAGAAAATGAATGTACAATTTCATAGTTTTATAAGTTTCTCCTAAGTCATAGCTCAGGTAACTGTACAAATGGGGCATTCTTTCATACCCACCAATGCACTCCGAGAGTGGAGAATCCAGCACACAGCAGTATAGCAAGATTGTGTTTCTTGGACATAATTATATATGATCTGCCTGTGTACCATGCCTATACCTGACCAAGAACACACCACTCCTTCTCAAGACTATGGAATGCTTGCACACATGAGGCCACTTGTTTCTAACATGTAGTCAATTAGATCGAGTATGATTCTCATGAGATGAAGGGAACTACTCACAGATTGGCTCTAACTCTAGCTTAGTAGTGGGCCACGTTCTCCTGTTTGCACAAGAGAAGAAACTAAGTTGACAGCAGTCAGGAAAACAGAAAATATAAACAGATTCTTTTCAAGGTTGGGAAGCTAGTGTGAAATTCTAAACCACTGCTGCAGAGATCAGCAAGCACACTCTGCTTCTTGCCTTTTCTGGTGCCAGGTGTTGTACCTTCTGGATTTCTGCAAAGCATTTCTGTGTCCTTATAATGAACATCCATTTTCAATTGAGCTCATTTAATTATAGTTATGTCGCTGCATGGGAACACAGACTACAAACTGCTCTCTAAAGAGCCAGTGCACACCACCGTACACCCTCTTCCCCTTTCCCCCACACAGTGTCCCTACGGCCTGTCCGGTGAGCAGCAAAGACAGATTCAGCTTGTAAAGGTTGTGGACGCAGGAAAGCAGGGCGCGACCAAAGATTACACAGAACCAGAAGGCAGAGAACAAAGGAGACCAAGATGGATGATCACAAAGATTGGAGCCTTGACGGGGTTCCTGAATGTGGGTGGGGATTATTATTCTGTTTTTTGAAATATCATTTTTATTTGCTGAGTATATTCTTTTTATTATATGTGTTTTATATGAAATGAAAATGATTTTATGGATTAAAACATAGTATGGGTATACAAGCAACTTCAAAATTGATTTTCTCTGCATGTCTGTGTACAAAGATTCAAAAAGAAATTGTATGCCTCCTATGCAACCTCATGTAAATGAAGTGTCTGGGGAAAAATAACCATCTTTCTCTTTTTCTCCACCTTTTCCATGTCTTAGGAATTAAAGCATCACTCTGAGCATAGAGGACAATTCATCTTTCATGCTTCCCAAGCTATCTGCAGTATACTGAGAGAAGTACCATTTCCAGGTTGTGAATGTATGGGACACTCCACATTCTAAAACCCTGCCTGACAGCTGGGTGCTAATAGGTTCTTCCCAGCAATGCGCCAGCTAATGGCTTCTTCCTGGCATTCACTCAAGCATCACTAATGGCTAGCAAGTTGCCTGCCCACTCCTGAACGAGAACACCACTTTCATATTTGCAGAGAACCACCCAGAAGACCCTTCACTTGGCCTCAAAAGCCAGGGGATTTGGAAATGCAGCATAATAGAAAATGACATCGGAGAGGCCAGATGTGATCTGTGGTCATAACAGAAACACTGAGGTGGAATTATATTTTGAAGCAGCAGTGACTTGTTGGAGAGATGTAAAATGAGAAAGGACAAAGGCTTCCTTTTATGAGACCATCTGTCAGTTTAATAGGGATGTCAATATCAAAGAGGTGTTTGGGAAACTCTCAGTTATGATGGAATATATCTAAGATGGTGATTGGCTGTCAGGTAGCGGGGATGGATGTGAATATGTTGCAATCTAGTATATGAAGCTCTCTCATCTTTACTTGTCCCATACACAGAGTAGAATCTTACAAAATGAAAAATTATGGTGGGTTTATAAGTTATACTCTGAAGGTAATATTTTCCATGCTAAACCCTGTGTTTGTGTTTCTGTGTGGTTGTTTTCATTTGGCTTTTCCTGGATGGCATTTCAAGTCTCCAACTGAGACACACCAGATTGCACCCATCATCCAAGGTGAAGAATCCTAAGCTTGATAAATTCCACTGCCAAAGCAAACCAACTAACTAACTAAACTGACAGGATCAAATGAATATCCCCTTGTTCCTCTGTCTTGGCTGCATCTACTTGAACTCTACTATGGGGCAAGGATAGATGTAGACTGGGGTGAATAAATACACAACCAACTGGGACCAAAATTAGTAGTGTAACTTCAATCAATATTTCTTTTATAGCTAACTAAAACCTAATGGTAGATATTCTCTTATGTTCCATAGCATACATCAGACTGTTGGGTGTGAAGCAAGAGTTTTTGTTACCCTGTCCCATTTTATTCCCTGCATATGTCAAGCTAACCAGGAACAAATAAAAAGATTTTGGCCATATCCTTTAATTTATTCTTCATGCTCTAATGGCTAGAAGCTCAATTTTAATTCTCAACATTTTAATTTGGGTTTATGAAACAGAAAGCCAGAATTACATGACTAATAGCTACCACCATCAAGCAAGTCAATCAACTGATAGCACCAGAAAGAACCTCCTTATCGGTTTCTACCTACTCTTTGTTCAGTAGATGAATCTAAGTCCTAAAGAGGTCAGGCAACATACAGTTTGTTTCTGAAGCAAAATCTCCAGAGCTCAGACATGGTCATATTGAGAAGATAAATGACTAGATAGACAAGTCCAGTGCTGGGCAAACTCACTGCAGCTGCCCTCTCTCCTAATCCAGAGGCTCACCAGCAAATCTTGTGAGGTATTAGTCTTAGGAGCATAAGATAGTGGTGATGGATATGTAACCTTTACATATAAGGTAGTTTACACTGATTATTATTGTTCCATTGTCCCAGACTATGTATAATATGAAGATTCATTCATACATTTTTTAGGTTTAGACTATCTTTTCCTAAATTCAAAAAGTGCCGATTTTAGATGGCAAATTGACATAAAACTATATTGTTTATATTCTATATGAATATTTAGTGATTTACCTTTTTAATTGTTTTCTAGTCTTGATCTTTTATTTCTAATTGCTTTATTTACTCCTCTGTCATATCTAACATTCTGCGAAGCCACTGCCTTAAGCCATAACAAGGCACCAGAGATTTTTAAATCAGAGATTAACATGAGCAGAGAAGTAATTTGGTAAAATTAATTGTGCTTTAGCGAACACTATCAAATTTAGTGGGAAGAAAATGGAGCCATGAAGCTTGCTTAGAAAACCAGTACAACACAATCTATGGAGAGTAGGGGGGAGACAGCACAGCCTGAAACAGGAGCAGGGTGCCAAGGACAACAGGCAAATGACTCAATGGATCTATGTCCAGCTGCCCAAAGAGACTGTGGTTTACACAGGGATGGGTAAAGCTGTGAGGGTTAATTGCAACTGCCAAGTTGTGGAGATCTAAAATCACCTGGGAACCAGGCCTTCGGGATTCCCGCGGAAGACTGTCTTCATTAGGTCAATGGAAATGTGAAGTCTGGCCAACTCTGGGCAGCGCCATTCCTTGGCACAGGGCCCTGGATTTCATTAGGAGAGAGTGAGCTGAGCGTGGACATTCCCTGCGCCCTGCTGAAACTAGAGCGAGGTGCTGAGGACTGGAGGTGAATGACTCAGTGGTCCTAAGTCCAGTGACCCAAAGGGATTATTATTTATACAGGGATGGGCAAGCTTGCTTTGTGAATGATGATCCAGTATGATCAGGTGCTTCCTCAAGTTCTGCTAAGATTTCCCACCATCATGGACTGTACGCTGCCAATGTGAGTCCAACAAAATGAACTCCCTGTAAGCAACTTGTCAGATACTTTATCAGAGCAACAGAAAAAGCAAACAAGACCGGAGATTCTCCCGATTTAGAAATACAGCTTACACCCAGAACTAGAAACAATATTGGTATATGTGCATTTTGCATGGTTAATTAGTATATGTATATGTACATGTATAGAGAGATCTGCATTACACATATATGTGTGCTTATGCAATATCATGCATGAACACACACATATGTACAAACATTTAAAAAACTCTTAAGGAAGTATACACAAAGACAACAATTGTGTAAGTGCAACTTTAGGGAACTATCAAGAATATATATCTATATATATATGCTCCTACATAAAGACTAACAAGGTGACCAGGCTGGTCTCATTCTGCAGGCCACAGCAGAAGCTTTATTAACTTCTGGAGACTTCACACATTTGTTAAGTAACTTCTTCAGTCAAATTACAAAAGAATAGTGTTGCATTATGTTTCTCCTTTCTGAGAATATTAACTGCTACATTTATTTTTTTTCATTTCTATTGCATGTCTGTGTTTTCAGCTTTTGAGAAATGAGAACTTTTAATATGGAAGTAATACATATTAAAGTATTTTTCAAAGGATAGGTCAAAATTTGGTGTTCTTTTTAACTTCCTAAAGGGTTAACCTTTTTGAGAACAAACATTTACCTTTAAAAAGTCATTCTTTTTTGATATCTAATTTTTATGGCAAATTCTACATAATTACTGGGTTGTAAGATCTGCCATATTCCAGCCACATCTGCCTCCAGTCTCTATCTCTGACTACCTCAGTTTTCACAGGGTAGAGCTGCTTCAACTTTGATGGCCTTATGTTGGATATGTATAACTAATTAAGTGGAACTTCTACAGAAGGCTCTCAGTCTGCATCCTGGAGGTGCTGTGGCAAGGGTCTTCTTTTCTTCCATTTGTCTCTACAGTGTCCCAAGATGTTTCTGCAGAGAATACATAAAACTGTCCCTTGTATGAGTTATACAACCTCAGAACTAACTTTGCTCCCCCATTTTAAGAAGGTGACATAAATGGGCACAAGGGGAAATTTTCCTGAATAGAATGCCAATAGCTTATGCTCTAAGATCAACAATTGACAAATCGGACCTCATAAAATTGCAAAGCTTCTGTAAGGCAAAGGACTTTGTCAATAGGACAAAATGGCAACCAACAGAATGGGAAAAGATCTTTACCAATCCTACATCCAATAGAGGGCTAATATCCAATATATACAAAGAACTCAAGATAGTAGACTCCAGAGAACCAAATAACCATATTAAAAGTGGGGTACAGAGCTAAACAGGGAATTCTCAACTGAGCAATACCAGATGGCTGAGAAACACTTAAAGAAATATTCAGCATCTTTAATCATCAGGGAAATGCAAATCAAAACAATCCTAAGATTCCACTTTTCACCAGTCAGAATGGCCAAGATAAAAAACTCAGGGGGCAGCAAATGCTGGAAAGGATGTAGAGAAAGAGGACCACTCTTCCATTGCTGGTAAAATTACTCAGGAAATCAGTTTGGCGGATCCTCAGAAAATTGTACATAGCCCTACATCAGGACACAGCTATATAACCCAGAAGAAGCTCCAACATGTAATAAGGATACATGCTCCACTATGTTCATAGCAGCCTTGTTTATAATAGCCAGAACCTTGTATATGAAGATATTACCAAGCTCTATCTCTAAGGCTTTGAGGTTCTTGGATATATTTTCAGGGGTCTGACCCATTTATCGCTTTATGCTGACCATCTGAGTAAACCTCAGTTACTGCAGTGTGGGTAGTTACAGTGCATGTCAGATGTGTCTCACCACGGACAGGCATAGATTCTATGAGCTTGCTTTCTTTTTAGCGATTCTAGTCACACTGTAAGGCAGACTTCCTTCTTTACTTGAGATGCATGTACAACAATATATTTGAGGTGGATTGTCTAGTTTCACTTACAGGCTGGGGCCTGCAGAAAACAGTGGTCATCCCCATACACATGGCACAGAACCACTTAATCAGAACAAGTGATTATAAGATGCTTTATGTACACACGGAAATGTGGGTATTTGCTATCAGTGTTGTAGTTTCCCTCACAATTCTGCGTTTGCTGCCGAAGACTTAGAACTAAAACTAAAATAGGAGGAGGAGTAAGGAAAGTCATTGCTAAACCTGCCATCTGTCCCCAGAATGGCTCTATGGACTTTTTCAGAAGTAGACTATCATCCATGTGCCTGTTTGCTGCAAAGCACCATGCTGTGGTCCATGACAGCAACAGTCCCCTCATGAGGCTGTATACAGTACAAGTCACCGAGAGGCAGAGATATCACAGGGTTCATTATACACTGTGGCCCTCCCGAGGTGCAATTTCTAATATGACAGTTGTGGTACCCCACACGTGCTTTCTCTAAGCAACTTTCACAGGGAGACTTAGTCATTATCTTTGTTAACTGTACACTGTGAGTAAAACATCACCTTGCCAAAGTTAAAATAACTTAATGAAGAAACTAAAAAACAAAAAAGTCACTGCAGTTGTGGGCTCTGGAATTTAAATCACATGACAGAACTTCATGCTATGCAAGCACCAGAAGTGACAGATGCAGTTACAGGACAGGACAAGAGTGTCTCCAAAGTGCACGACAACGGAGATGGAGGGACAAGATAAAGCAGGCTTTGTTACACATCCTATTGTAAAATACCATAGTGATAAACATCACACTTACTTTAACTCACTACTATAACTCATTGCACCCAAACCAGGATAGCTACAGTCCTGATACTGTAAATGGTAGTAAACCAGCATCAAAAAGGTCCCTTTATATTCTATCAAATGTATTTATCATTTTTGGTGCTTTTGATAACATGCAAATGTCACCATTTGAAATAATTCTTTTTGCAGAAACGGATAATGTGGCATTTAGCAAAACATTTACCAAATATTCTTTGTAAGGACTAGAAAGATGCATGAGTAACTATGTTTAAAGGATTTTATATATTACATCTGATCTTCATGAATACCATGCATTTGAGAAATGAAATTTGTTAAATGTTTGTAACCTGGTATTGCCTGCATGTTTCCTTTCCTCTCACAATAGTAAATTCTCATAAAGATGTAGCTGGATAGAATGTACACTCAGAAGTCTATTTCCAAAAGATTTTATGATTTAGGTCAACTGAGGAGCACTAATTGCAAAAGCAAATGTTGAGAGTCAACATAAAGCTACAATAAAGCCACTGAGTATCTTCTAGAGTGCTCAGGAACAAATACTACTTAAATTTTTACCCTAGTATTTCAGCTTGGACATTTTGAAATTGATAATAACATAAGTAAACTTTCTAGCCTAATGCAACCATAAGTTTGATGGTCTTTATTTGGGAATTGTCTACATCTGAAATTTATTACCTGATAAATTGGAGTTAATTTCAATGTGTTAGAAGGTCTGTACAAATGAAGACTATTATGTGATAAAGAAGAGATAGGTTACACAGTTCAGGATAGAAGAAGAGACACTCTCTAGTAGAGAACATAAAGATGAAGAGGGAGGAAAAAAGAAATGGAGAAGAAAAGTAGATGAAACAAATGTGTAAATTTATAAAATTTAGGAATGTAATGTTCTTATAGCCTAAATATGATGTAAGTATATTTAAGTAATTATTTTTCTGAACTTTATCTTTTAATGCTTGTCCTATTTTTCTGATTCCTTTACTTGTCTACTGGGGACAAATGATATATATTATCATTTACTTATCTACTGGAAAATATATTTTAACATAATATTTATATTATCTTATTATATAATATATTAAATATATTTAATATAAGATCAAGTAGCCTAGCTTTACTGGGTCTACAATTCAACTGTAAACCCTAGGATCCAGAAATCAATGTCGTCCAAATAAGGGTAACACTGTCTGTCCACATGCCTTTGTTAGAGATCTTGCCCTGAGCACCCTCTCCCTTATACGCACAAGCTAGCTCATTTAATAACTCACACAATAGTTTAAGGATGTTTAGAGTAAAGATCAAAAATTTTCTATCATTAGTGCAAAAATTGTTGAGGAATTTCAGCTATTTTCTAGAAGTTCATTGGGACACCATAGTGTATTTCTGGAAACATGGAATAAAAAATGTGGTCATAAGTTGCTGCAAAGTTTAAGACAATACTACAATTCTACCACTTCCTCCCAGTGTCAATGCCATTCCTGTCAGTTAGACCATGAAGAAGAAGGAAGTTCAATATCCCATTTTTATTTTAGAAATTTCCACAGTGCTCCATATGTTACTGAATACAAAATGGTTCAATCTTAAATGCTTTTAGAGTATGTGGATATTAGTCATTAATAACAATAATACAGAACCAGAGAACATGAGAAGACACCTGTGGAGACCTGTGGGTGCCTGTGATTTGGAGGATTCAATGTGTGAGGATTCTTTTCAGTACAGCCTGCACTCCTTGCCCAACAGCATACTCCAGCTGTAAACTCCTACAAGGACAAGAAGAGCAAAAAGCTTACACACAATGGACATGCTTTCGTTTTGCCTTCCCATCTGTACCCGTGATCACAATCTTGGAAGCTGTGTTTGAGTAGCTAATCATGCCTCCCACTACATGCAGCCTTCCTTAGACAAGAGAGGGAACTAAGTCACAAGTTCAGGCTTATGGTGTTGACTAAAGATTCATATCTCCCTGTACCAACTACCTAATCCCTAAAGATGTCTCTGTTCCAGCCTTTTCAGTTTCACACATGTCATTACTGTGCCACCTGCAACATCATCTTCCTTTAAAATGTCTGAAATCAGCCGAATATGTTTGGCGGAATTGAAATGGCCTTGATGGGCAAAGTTCCCTACTCTACACACATGCACTGAAGGTTTCATTCACTCTTACAATAATGCAGCCAAAAGTTCCCAGGGACTTTGTGCTACGAGTTAGACAAAGCTCTGCCATGAAGGGTTTCTGGTTCAGGGGACAAGGAAATAAAGGGTAAAGAAATGAATCAAATGCACACAGGTTTCTGTAATGTTATAGAGATAATTCGTAAAGTTTTATGATCAAAAGGACTATTAATTTGTTTTGATTCGGTGACCCCAGACCGCTGTAATACATTATGGCAATTTGCCAGCACTTTTATGTAAATATCCTCATTACAGAATATTCTTTTCAGAGTATGAGCTGGGACTTATAAGTTTTTTTTTTTTAAGCAATTTAGTATGCTGCGTCTGATCTTTTTAAAAGATGCAGATGACTAGACTAGGGTAGAAACTATTAAGGGTATATTTTGCTTAGCAAAGCTTTGCATCTATGGGCCATCGCTAAGGGCATTTTGTAAACATGATCTCTTTCAACAATTACTATGTCTACAACAATGAACAGAGCTAGGACAGAGCCTTAAGCAAAGGGGTTGAACTGAGGCTCCTAAGTGCTGTAAACATTGGATTTTTGTGTGCTTCTTTGGTTCCTTGTTTCGACCAATGTCAATCCTTTCAGTTTTCTCTCTGCTTTTGACAGAGCCAACGCCTCACTGCCCTTCATCTTCGCTGTCCCACCTTCTGCTTCTTCTTACTTATGTTCCACCCGTCATTTAGTATGCATCAACAGTCTTGCTGTGCTTTGTTTCTTTGCATTTCTACTCTTAATATCTAATCGCACACACTGTATAACCCTTGTGTCTTTACACCAATCCCTCATTAGTGACTTGAAGGGGCAGCTATTTTAAATAAGATGTTACTGCATTTCCATGAGTCTATGAGTTTGTTGTGCTGCTTTAGCAATTAGAATCTTATTCTTGAGGTGATCCTAGATATTAAGCCTCGTCTCCTTAGCCAAAAGACTTGGGGTTCAACCTAGATGCCATCAGCCGGTGGATTGATAAGCAAATGTAGTACAGTACTAAAAGATGAACATATATGGAATAACTATCTATGAAGAAGAATAAAATTGTGTTTACTGAAAATGGATGTAACTAGAAATCATCATATTAAACACATATGTAGATACACAAATATGACAAGTTTCATCTTAGATTGTATAAAGACAAAACTTCACACACATGTAACATACACATTTACACATAACCACACAATACTCTCTGTTTCTCTGTCTCTTCTCTTCTCTTCTCTTCTCTTCTCTTCTCTTCTCTTCTCTTCTCTTCTCTCTCTCTCTCTCTCTCTCTCTCTCTCTCTCTCTCTCTCTCACACACACACACACACACACACACACACACACACACATACGCACACACACATGCACCCCTTTCCCTACTATGTAAGCATACACATGTAGGGAAGTAGAAAGGAGATGGAGGAAGTTAAGCAAAGAAACTGAAAAGAGCAGGGTGAGGTGAGAGCAGGAGGAGCATGAGAAGCTAACACGGTCCAGACCACAGCACACCTGAGATGTATTATCTTCACAAAAATTGGCACAATGCACACCAAGTATATGCACAGAAAATGTTAATTAACAGGGCCAGAGAGATGGCTCTGTAATTTAAAGCAGGTGTTCTTGCTGTGCACATAGATATCAATATGCACTTGTAACTCTAGTACCCAGAGAGCATAGTCAGGAGGTTTGCTGGCTAGAGGGCAAGCCCACATTTCAGGAAAAATGTTTGCCTAAAAGGTGGCAAAGACTGATAAACACAAGATTTTATTCTGACCCCCATGTGCTTGCACATGTGTGCACACCCACACAAATGCATACATATGTGCATACCCCAACACACATGTCTATATACATATGCACATACATGTGAACACTCCTTACCCACAACATCATATGTGCACTCACACATGCATACACACATGTACATATACACAGATAAATTTTCAAACAGAAAAAATATTTTCTACAAAATTTTACATGAAAAATGAAATTCTACATAATTTTTGGAGCAGGGACATGTTAAAAATTTGTATATAAACAACAAACAGGGATATTGTAACTTTTTCCTTAAGGCTCCCAGAGACTGAAAATTTAAAGGTCATTTTTACTTAGGCTCCTCTTCATTTCCATCCTTGTAATTGTTTTTCAGACAGGAACAATTATGGGTCAGAGTTGTGACTGTGGAGTGGCCCTCCTCTCCCTCATTTGATGCCCTGTCTTCCTGCTGGAGGTGGGCTCTACAAGTTTTGTCTCCCCAATGTCAGGCATTTCATCTAAGGTCCCTCCCTTTGAGTCCTGAGAGTCTCTCACCTCCCAGGTTACTGGTGCATTCTGGAAGTTCCCCCAACCTCCTATCTCTCCCAAGGTTGCCTGTTTTAGTTCTTTCTGCTGACTCTCAGGGCTTCAGTCGTTTTCCCTCATTCAATACCAAATCAGGTTTCCCCTCTTCCCCACTCCCCTGTCCCGTGGGATCCAGCTCAAGGGAAAGTCCCAAGGCCTGAACTGTTTACTGAGGCTATGGAGCACTCTCAAAAAGGGACCTAGCCTGAGCACAGTCCAGAAGGACCAACAAGCAGCTGGAAGGGTCAGATGCAGATATTTGCACACAACCAATGGACAGAAGCAGCTGACCCCTGTTGTTGAATTAGGGAAGGGGGAAAGAAGCTGAGGAGAAGGGCAATCCTATAGGAGGACCAGTAGTCTCAACTAATCTGGACCCCCGAGATCTCTCAAACACTGGACCACCAAACAGGCAGCATACACCAGCTGATATGAGGCCCCCAACACAATACAGTAGCAGACTGTCAGGTCTGTGCTCATACAGAGATGATGCACCTAACCCTCAAGAGACTGAAGGCCCCAGGGAAATTAGAGGTCTTGGAGCACGGGGAGTGGGGAAGAGATATGGGATGTGAAACAATCGGAGGTTACATTGGGGGGGGTGATAAAATATGAGTGTAGAAAGTAAACTAATTAATTAAAAAAAGAAGTCATTTTTATTTTTATGCACTTGTCATTCCAGGAAAGAAAATGATGAAAGTTATTCCTTAGAAAATTAAACTCATTGACCAGTTTATACTCCTTTGGGCTTCTGATTTGGCTCCTTAAAGGGATATGTACTCTAGAGAGATTCAGTACTTGATGGACTCTGAAAATTTATGAATTTGCATGCTAGGGATATTTTCCTGATTTATCAGAAAGTCACTGAACACACTATCTCTCATTTTGCAAGCACAGGTATCTTTAACAGAGTTCAGCCAAAATAGCAGAGATATTTTGAGATATTTTTTCTGGGTCCTTTCCTGGACAGATCAATTTCTAGAAAGCTTGGAAAATTAAAACCAGTGAGGCCCACTGTACTTCAGCTGACTATGCTTCCTGCAGATCACAGCTGCAAGGGAGCCTTGTGATCCAAGTCTTAGGGGGTCGTCTGCCAACAATAATTTGCTGCTCAGCAGGAACTACAAACACCCAGAGTAAAATGAGAAGAACACAAATAAAACCACACACTTATGGACACTTGATCTTTGACAAAGAAGCCAAAAATATACAATGGGGGGAAAAAGCATCTTCAATTACTGGTGTTGGTCTAACTGGCTGTCTGTATGTAGAAAAATGAAAATAGACTCACATTTGTCTCTTTGCACAAAGTTCCGGTCCAAGTGGATCAAGGACCTCAACATAACACCAGATACACTGAATCTAATAGAAGTGAGTGGGAAAGATCCTTGAACTCATTGGCATAGGGGGAAATTTCCTAAACAGAACTTCAATGGCTCATGCTCTACCATAATGGATTGTTAAATGGGATCTCATGAAACAGGAAAGCTTCTGTAAGGCAAAGGTCATAGTCAACAAGACAAATCAGCAACTCACAGATTAGGAAAAAAATCTTCACTAACCTCACATCTGATAGAGGGCTAATATCCAAAATATATAAAGAACTCAAGAAGCTAATCACCAAAACTCCAAACAACCCAATCAAAAAATGGTGTATAGAATTAAACTGAGATTTCACAACTGAGGAATCTTGAATGGCCGAGAAGCACCTAAAGAAATATTCAAAGTCCTTAGTGATCAGAGAAATGCAAATCAAAACCCCATCTTATGCCAATCAGTATGGCTAAGATCAAAACCGCAGAAGACAACACATTTTGGAGAGGATGTGGAGAAAGAGGAGCACTTCTCCACTGCTGGTGGGATCGCAAACTGGTACAACCACTCTGGAAATCAGTCTGGAGGTTCCTCAGAAAATTGGAAATGGATCTACCTTAAGAACCAACTATACCACTCTTGGGAATACACGCAAGTGATGCCATACCATGCCACAGAGGCACGAGGTCCACTATGTTCATATTGGTCTTGTTTATGAGAGCCACAAGCTGGAAACAACCTAGATGTCCCATGACAGAGGAATAGATACAGAAAATGTGGTTCATTTACTCAATGGAATACTACTCAGCTATTAGGAATGAGGACATCCTGAGTTTTGCAGGCAAATGGATGGAACTAGAAAATATTACCCTGATCAAGGTAGCTCAGACCCAAAAGGATATGCATGGTATGTACTCACTAATAAGTGGACATTAGCAAAAAAAGTACCAAATACCCAGGATATAGTCCACAGAACTCAAAAAGGTCAACAAGCAGAAGTGCCCAAGTGAGGACGTCTTAGTCCTACTTGGGAGGGAGAAGAAATCAATCACAAGTGGGGAGGGAGGGAGGGACACGGGAGGAAAAATAGACGGGTGGGGAACTGGGAGGGAGGGGAACCTGATCTGGTATTGGGTGAAAGAAAAGGACTGAATCTCTGAGGGTCACTGAGAGTCAGGAGGAAGAATGGAAGCAAGCAACCTTGGGAGAAAGGAGGTTGGGGGGACCCTCCAGAAGGCACCAGAGACCTGGGAAGTGAGAGATTCTCAGAACTCAAAGGGAGGGACCTTAGATGAAATACCTGACAGCATGGAGAGGGCATTTATAGAGACCTTCAGTAGAAAGACAGGGCATTGAAAAGGGAGTGGAGGGCCATCTCACAGTCACAACTCTGACCCATAAGTGTTCCTGTCTGAAAAAAATTACAGCGATGGAAATGGAGAGGAGCCTGAGGAAAAGAAGGTCCAATGACAGGCTCAAAGTGGGATCCAGCTCCAGGGAAGATACCAAGGCCTGACACTTACTGAGGCTATGGAACACTCACAAAAAAGAAACCTAGCATGATTGCATTTTGGAAAACCCAAGGAGCAGCTGAAAGAGTCAGATGCAGATATTTGTACCCAATGAATTGACAGAAGCTGCTGACCCCTGTGGTTGAATTAAGGAAAGCTGAAAGAAGCTGAGAAGGGTGACCCTGTAGGAGGACCAGCAGTCTCAACTAATCTGGACCCCCGAGATCTCTCAAACACTGGACCACCAAACAGGCAGCAAACACCAGCTGATGTGAGGGCTCCAACACACATACAGCAGCAGACTGTCAGGTCTGTGTTCATACAGAAACGATGCACCTAACCCTCAAGAGACTGGAGGCCCTAGGGAAATTAGAGGTCTGGGGAATGTGGGGAGTGGGGGCATCCACATGGAGACAGAGGGGTAGGGAGGAGGTATGGGATGTGAAACAGTCAGAGATTGCACAAGGGTGGGGGGAATATGGAGTGTAGAATAAATAATGAATTAATTTAAATAAAAAAGCAACAGTTTCTGAATGGAAAAGGAACTAAGACTCATGGTAGGACCATGAGTAAATCACCTAGGATTTACTACCTAAGAACACAGCAAAACAACAATGGTTTTCATAGGTACCATAGACACTATTTCCTGTAATCATTTGAGAAGTTGGAACAACTTGAATGATTGAAAAGCAGCTCAAAGAACATCAAATTCTAAGAAGGAGTTTACAACTCTCCCTCTTTGCAAAGCTCATGACAGAATAAAACCCTGGGTGTCTAAAAAGAAAGACAATGATTATTTCTAGAATTTCATGTGTGTTTTCAGACTTGGCTATCACCAAAGACCAATGTGTCTTTTCATGTGGCATGTTTAGCTGCCAGTGCTTTATGTCTTAAAAGTGATGCCCATCCTCCACAACTTCTTTTTTTTTTAATTTATTTTCTATATTCTTTGTTTACATTCCAAAGGCTTTCCCCTTTCCCAGTTCCCCCCTCACCATATGTCCCAGAAGTCCTCTTCCCTCCACCTATTCCCCAATCACCCCCTCCCCCATTTCTCTGTTCTGATACTCTCCTACAAAACTGGATCCAGTCTTTTCAGGACCAGGGTTCTTTCCTTCCTTCTTCTTTTGCTTAGCTAATTGTATCTTGAGTATTCAGAGCTTTTGGGCTCATTAATATCTACTTATCAGTGATTGCATTCCATGGGTATTCTTTTGTGATTGGGTTAACTCACTTAGGATGATATTTTTCCAGATCCAACCATTTGCTTACAAATTGCATCAATTCATTATTTTTAATTGCTGAGTAGTATTCCATTGTATAAATATACCACATTTTCTGAATCCGTTCATCCTTTGAGGGACATCTGGGTTCCTTCCAACTTCTGGCTATTATAAATAAGGCTGCTATGAACATAGTGGAGCATGTTTCTTCATTGTATGCAGGGGATTCCGCTGGGTATACACCCAGGAGTGGTATGACAGGGTCCTCTGGAAGTGTCATGCCCAATTTTCTGAGGAACCGCCAGACTAATTTCTAGAGTGGTTGTACCATCAGTTGAGGAGTGTTCCTTTTTCTCCACATCCTCGCCAGCACCTGTTGTCCCTTGAGTTTTTAATCTTAGCCATTCTGACTGGTGTGAGGTGGAATCTCAGGGTTGTTTTGATTTGCATTTCCCTGATGACTAATGATGTTGAACATCTCTTAAGGTGCTTCTTTCTCAGCCATCTGAATTTCTTCTGGTGAAAATTCTTTGTTTAGTTCTGTACCTCATTTTTTGATAGGGTTATTTGGTTCTTTGGGGTCTAACTTCTTGAGTTCTTTGTATATATTGGATATTAGCCCTCTGTCAGATGTGGGGTTGGTGAAGATCTTTTCCCAATTTGTTGGTTGCTGTTTTGTCCTTCTGACAGTGTCCTTTGTCTTACAGCAACTTTGTAATTTTATGAGGTCTCATTTGTCAATGTGGGGAAATGCTGGGACAGGGAAGCAGGAGGGGGTTGATTGGGGAACAGGGGGAGGGGAGATGGCTTATGAGATTTTCAGAGGGGGGACCAGGAAAGGGGAAATAATTTTAAATGTAAATAAAGAATATATCTAATAAAAAATAAAAAATATATAAAATTTTTAAGAGAGAAAAAAAGAAAAGGAAAGAGGTGGAGGTGATTTATAATGGATATTTGTTATTTGGTTTTGTTGCCTAAACACCCTGTAGATCTTTTATCTTTGCTACCCCATGTTACATCATCCACACAGAAGTCACTGCTATCCAAAGATTTTTAATCATGATCTTATTGGCTATCCAACAGTGTTCTGAGATTGTGCTTCCCTGTACACTTCTGTCCATCTATCCATACATTCTTTCAGCCATTCATTTTTCCATCCATCCATCCATCCATCCATCCATCCATCCATCCATCCATCCATCCATAAATATGTCCATCCATCTGTTCATTCTCTGACCAACCTATCTGTTGGCCTACCTGCCTATATGTGTTTCTGTCTGCCACAGGTTGGTCTATATGGTAAAAGCATGGCTCTAAGCTTAATGCTTATTAAGAAGAGGTGAAACTTTAAGAGACAAGGCCTATTAGGTGTTTTCTGGTCATTGGGAGCATGTTCTTAAAGTACAGACTGGACCCCTAAACCTATTTCTTTCTCTCTTTTGTTTCTGCTCCATGAGACAGCATGGTGATGCTGATGCAGGCACAGATAAATATAGTCATGGAACAGAATCAAATGACCAGAAACAGACAAACCTTTGGACTTGTCCCTCAGTTATGATATAGGAGGCATCATAAATAAGTGTAAAGAACAGGTAGTAGTAGGCGATATATAAATATTGATATCAGATCTATGCCATAGTATAAGTAAAAGTCAATTCCAAGTGGATTAAAGGCTTAAATACTGAATGTCAAATATTTCAAAGTTTACAGAAATATATATTTATGAACCCAGGGTAAGGAAAATTGTTTAATCTAAGGCAATATTAATTTAATGTCAAAAATAAGTTCTATGCTAAATATGCCTGAGATTCTGACTTACAGTGATATATTTTTTACTGTAAGCTTTAAAAAGCATATCAACTGCAAATAAACAAACATATTTAAGCAAAATTATGTAAAAGAAATGTGCATACCAGGAATGGATGGTCTTTTAGAAAAGTTATATGAATGAACAAAAAATACAAAAATATGCTAATATGTATTAGTGACCTGAAAATCCCAAAGGAAAACTGAAAAATTACATTTATCTTCTGGATTAAAACAGAACAATTCTGGTGATACATAGCACTGGAAGAAATTTGAGGCACAATTCTTATTGCTACAAATTAATACAGCAATATCGCCTTAACCAGAACCTGTGAGTGCTGCATGAGGTAGTCTATTCCTGAGTGGATGTGTAATACAGAGTCATCATAGAATTTTGTGGTATAATCCAACCAAGAGATTATTGCTCAAAGAAAATAAATCACTAACAACTATAAGCAAATGAATCACAGCCACAAGCCAGTTTCAAAAATTGATACAAGTGTGATATGCTTCTAGATAAAAAATTTAGATGATACATATAATCTTGGATCTATGATCTAAGTTTGATTTTGGAGGTGGGGCCTCATTTTGGAGTCCAGGCTGTCTTAGAAACGATTATGTAGCCTAGGGTAATCCTAAAATACAAAGCAGCCTTTTTCCTGAGTGTTGAGATTCCAGGCACAAACAACTCTAACTTCAATTCTATTATTTTTTTAGTGCGGTTTTTGAATTAATTAACAACTCAAAAGCATTCTTAAGCATAATCAACACTGCTGGATAGTTTGTTTTTGTTTTAAAGGGAATTCTTTTAATATTTCATTATTAAAAATATGCTGTAAGGTTTTGGCGAATGTCCTTAACAAGATAAAGTAACCTGTTTAGTGCTGACGCTGATAATTCTTCTAAAATGATTATTTGTGGAACTTAATACAATTTTATATCAGATAAGAGGATTATTAAATAAAGGTTTTAAAAGTAGAAATCCGAGAATCAATAGTTTTTCAGCTTCATTGTCTATTATTACAGAAAATTATAATTGTAGGATTTCTAATACTGATTGTTTTCTTATGTTCTAAGATGAATCTGACTTTTGCTAGACACAATTTACAAATACTTGGTAAAGCAACATTACATCTACAGTAGTGATTATGATTGAGTTGTCATATTTTGTTTTTGTACAGTTTCAAAATTAGACAGTGAATTAGGAGTGTGGTCACTTGTTATCCTTCAGTGGAAAAAATGTAAGATTGTCATAATTCTTCACTGTTAACTCTAGAGAAAGCATTATCATTCTGTACATACCTAAAGAACATCACCAGACCAGAATTAATTATATGCTCTTTCTATGTTTTGAACATTATAGAAACAATTTTAGTTCTACAGGATGATAGAGTTCTGATGTATTCCATGAGAAGTTCTTGTTAGCTGAATGAAGAATACGTGCACTAAGAAATCTAACCTGGGAGTTAGACGACCACGGTCACACGCTCCTCTATCCCTCAGTTAGTCTAACGGGCACAGAATAAGAATGCTTAAATTCACAATCCAGGAAATACACACTGACGACGGGTTACAATTTACTATCCTGAGTTGGTGAAGAAACAGCCTGGAGCAATCATGTCTGCATTGCTCTCTCAGGTTTGGGTCTAAAATATATGTATTTCAGGAATTCAATTTTCTCAGACAACAAGAAACATAACTTATGAATAAACTATGTTTTGTTTTATTTTGGCATTTTTCCCAGTTACAAATCTGAAGGCCTTCCCTTCTGTATGATACTCTCCATTGAGCCTTAAACAAACACGAGTCTCTACCATACCACCCTCCAGCTCAGGTATAAGAGTCATTACAGGAATGGCAAAACGTCAAGATCAATGTGATTTTGTGACTTGTTTTCCTGATTATAGGTTTTTAAAATGAAAACGCATTGGACTGCCATATAAAGATAAATAACATGCTCTATAAAGTAAGTGATTGATTATGTTTCAAGTATAGGCAAATAAGGCAGTTAAAGATGACAGTATTGTTGCCTCTGATTAGTTTAGGAACAATCTTTCCTTTAATATGTATAATGGCCAGTCTATTTCAAGTTATGAAGAGGATTATTTGACTCATGGACCTGGCAAAAAGTCAAGGGTCACACCTCTGACTGATGTGCTGGTGGACTCCTGAGATGAAGCAGGAGATCTATTATGAATTCATTTTATGCATATAAGAATTTCTTCATTTGCCACATTATGTTTTAGTAGATTGTTTTAGTTAGGGTTCCTATTGCTGTGATGAAGCACCATGACCAAAAGCAACTTGGGGAAGACAGGGTTTGTTCAGTTTACACTTCTGTATCACTGTTCATTGTCTAAGGAGGTCAGGACAGGAACTCACACAGGGCAGGGACCTGCAGGCAGAAGCAGACACAGAGGCCATCTAGGGGTGCTGCTTACCATATTATTTATCATAGCTTTCTTCTGCTGCTTTCTTACAGAAGGCAGCACCACAAGCCTAGGGTTGTCATCAGTTGTGATGGGCTGGCCCTCCCACATAAATCACTAATTAAGAAAATGCACTATAGGCTTACCTATAGCTCAATATTATGGAAGAATTTTCTCAACGGAGGCTTCCCCTTTCTGATGACTATACCTTTTGTCAAGTTGACATAAAACTAGCCAAAACATACTTCCTACTTATATTTCCCTTTGTCTGACTTAACTAAGAAACATTAGTAATGAACTGTCACTGACTCCATGCTTCATTTCAAATAAATGTGTAAATGTATCCCACGTAGATGAAAACATCCTGCATGCCAGGAAAATGTTTGATTAACGATTGGATTGAAGTAGTGTGGATGATCTATAGTCTATATGAACTTCAACCAAGAAGTCCATTAAAACTCTAAACACAAATGCCCTTTGTTGCCACACTTATGTAGAAAACACAAAGTCAGCAACGAGACACAGAATAGATAAAAATAACACCCAAGACTGGAACAGGAAGCACACTTGAGCTAGTGAGGACTTCAGGGTCAAGGAAGCAGATAACACGTGTTCAGAGGTACTGTGCAAGGTAGACAGGATTGGGTGATAACTTGGAAGGATTAAATCTTCATAGGAATTGGCTGTACAATTGTAACCTTTATGAGTGCAGAAGAATGAATAAAATTCTAATACTGTCAATGGCTCTAGGAAAATGTTAATTCTCACATCAGGCCCTGGAAATATGAAATGAATAAGAAAAGAGTTGCAAAACAGCGTCAATTTTTATCAGTTTCTTCTGAGACAGAAATATCTATTTTCTGTTCCACCTTTATTGGATATTCTCTATTGTTTTGTGATATATAAAATAAACAATTTGTGTCTTGTAATATGTAATCATTTACAGAAAACTATGCATTAATATCTTAACATTCTTTAATAAATGGTTCCCATAATCTTTAAAAGTTCAGTATTCCTTAGTAATTATGATGCTTTGTAATAGTTTAACTATTGTTAAAACCTGATATTAAGCCGGGCGGTGGTGGCGCACGCCTTTAATCCCAGCACTTGGGAGGCAGAGGCAGGCGGATTTCTGAGTTTGAGGCCAGCCTGGTCTACAAAGTGAGTTCCAGGACAGCCCGAACTACACAGAGAAACTCTGTCTCAAAAAAAAAAAAAACCTGATATTAATACTGGGTGAATAGCAGGTAGCAATTTTATCCAGAGGTTGGAGCTCGCTGGAACACACCGCCACTTTTGCACATGTTGCTTTGACGGGACTTACATTTATATGAATGCTCTGAGTAGCCCTTATATTAACATCTGGATTATAAAGCTGTCCTAACAAGGCAAGGATGAATGCCTGTGGGAACACGCCCTTTCTGTTTCTGCACCTGAAACCAGATGGGTCAATATTTCACTGAGTAGGACATAATTCAAACACAACTCTAGGTGGTTTTGTTGCACTTGCTGTAAAAAGGGACGTGAAATGCTTTTAAATGCAAACAACTAATGTCTCAATTATTTCACTTGTCAAATATACCAAATGATCAAAGGAAACTCTTATTTACTAATTACCAAAAGAAAGAGGTAGTTCTTTATAAACCTGAAACCAACCCAGTGGAAACATTAAGAGTTACACTGTTTGCTTCCAAACTCCAGATATGCTTATAGGCACCTGCTGAAGATGTTGTATTTGAACTTTTTAACAATAAAATGATTATTTTGAAAAAACAGCTTGGCTTAATGTAGCTAATTACCTTCCAAATATATATATACATACATATATATATATATATATACACACACACACACACACACATATGTATATATATACACATATGTGTGTGTGATTAGCTACATTAAGGCAAGCTGATATATATATATATATATATATATATCTGAATTAGTGGTTCAATCAAATTTCCATCATCTACAAAGAGATAACAGACAAAATTTTAATTGTTTAATGAGTAAACATGGAGATGCTTTAAGATTAAGATCCCATTAGGATCCCTGTTTTCTGAGAAGCTAAGCTGTCTAGCCAATTCACACAGTAAATAACAAACCGTAATTTCCTCTATTTTTATTGTTATAATCATTCCTTATAAACCTGCTGTTTTATTTATTGAATAAAAATGGAAATTTACAAAAGCTGTAATGAGTATCATAAGAATTATTTGAGCTTACACATTAGCAAACATTGATCATACTTATATGTTATAGACATGTCAAACATGAAAAATTACAAGCAGTCCAACACATGTGATAGGAGAAGCTGAAACAAAAACTTTTCAACCATTAACTCTGTGATTCTTGGCCAAGGCTTCTCAGTGGGTTTGTTGCTCAGCCTATGGAGAAACAACTTGTACTCTTTCCATAATGAGGTTCATAGAAACAAGCCCTTCCAAAGGTTCTCTACACTTGAGTGCAAAGTATGGAGGTTCACATAGGCTCAAAAGTCTCAAAATAGACCTTCTATTTAAGTCATGTTTAAGGGTGTAGCAGGAACCTTTGTCCCTCCTGAGCACTTTTTGGGAAAGCGGCTGCACTAGAATATAGGTACTGTTCCCGTGGACATATGTCAGGTTGTTAAAAGAATAAGGACTTCTGGACAGTGAAGCATTCATATAGCCACACCTAGCCACACACCCCTGACTTTTGTGGTGGTGATCAACTGAACAAGCCACTTCTAGTACTCGGGACCACACCTTAAATGGGATTAATATGTTAGTCAGTTTCTATTGCTGTAAGAAGGGTGAAAAAAGGTCAAATTAAAGGAAGGAAGATTTGCTTTCATGACTTCAGATGTTCTAGACCATTGTCAGGTCACTTACTCCATCACTGAAGAACTGGGATAGAACCAGTGTCCTGGTAAAGAAGACAGTGTGGAACAAAGCTTATTACTTCACAGTAGCTGCAAAGCAGGATAAAAGGAAGAGGCAGGGACATGTTTACTTCAAGTGTATACTCTCAGGGAACTACGTCCTCTCACTTTCTCCTACAACCTCCCAATAACGTTAAAAAGTGAAAATTTCAGTGGGTGACCCATTGATAGAGTCAAACTCCATAAAGCCCAATCACATCTCAACAGTTAAATCTTTCAGCTAAACATGGAGCCTTTAAGAGACAAGACTTGTAGGGGACACCTCACATCTATATGACAACTCTAGATAACACCAGCAGCTTTCCGCTGAGCATGCCACAGCAGACAAGTGAAAGAACTTTGCAAACGTTACATTATCAGTTACCACGCATCTTCTTATTTTTCCCAGAGAACAGGGTCAGGACGAACCATGCTAGGTAGAATTCAAGAGAGCGAGGTATGGAGTGAGAATGAGCGAGCACAAGTTCTAGGCCAGCTAACATGAGATGCCGAGTACCTGGCTGATTAGCTGATCCTTCTAAATCAGTCTGTCACCCAGTGAGATGGGAGCGTGCACAGCACATAGCAGCACATAGAGGGGAAATACATAACCCTTAGATCAATGACTTCTCACAGAAGCATGAGGTGAACATGTGTGAAACAATATACACGTACTGCTTGGTTGTAAACTGAACATCGACTCAATGGTTACCCATTGGGCTACTACCAGACCTCCACTATAAGCATGGTTGCCAATATCTGGTCTTTGGGTGAAGATATAATTTAAAATATGAAATAAAAACAAGAAAGAGAAAAACCAAAGACAGTGCCAAATTACAGTCATCAAAAGGGCAGACCTTCCCGCCCTTCATCTTCACTCCCCAGCCTGTGACAAGCAGCTATCTGCTCTCCTCTACAAGGATCACATCCTTCTCTGCCCCCCAGGAACTGGCGATCTATAAAATGGTATCTACATGAGATAATAAATAAGTCACTTGGCTTGAAAATAGTCAGGTAAGTAGGTGTATGGCAATTATGACATTATGGTATATGTGTGTGTGTGTGTGTGTGTGTGTGTGTGTGTGTGTGTGAGATTAGGTAAAGGATAAGTTTGTGTTTTGTGGCAACATGGAAGAAACAATTGGGGGAACTCAGGATGGAGATGATGAAGTCAAGACCACAATAATGATACATGATAGAGTAAAACTCAAATTATAATAAAGCTCAAAAATGTCCAGAAGAATAAAAATCCCACAAATAAAATGTTATAAAATCTAAGTAATTAGATCAAATAGGCTAATGGGCAGAAGGTGTGTGTGTGTGTGGGGGGCAAGGTCTTGCAGAGTAAGATTACAAAGCATCCTGAAAATCTATCAGTTTGTGTAAGAAGGGCATGAGATATATGCATTTTCAACCTGTAAGAGCTTCAGAGCAGACTTGATACACAGACATGTCTAAAATGATTACTGAGCATAGCACCTGTCCAGCAAGTAGTCTGACCTAGTCCAAAGACTCATGTTTTCTAGAAATACAGGTCATTTACACTGAGGCAGGCAGATAAGACATGAAACAGGATAGCACTCAGCTGTCTGCTCTCTGAGTTCTTGGAAAGAATGGCATGTTTCAGCATTGCTTTGTAAGTTAGAGAGCTGGTACCACAAAGGCTTTGTAAAATTGCTACAGCTCTTCAATATCCAGATAAAATCCAGAATAGCAATCTTTGCAGAACTCTTCCTTTTGCTCAGAATGGCTTTGGCTGTCTGAGGTCTTTTGTACATCCATATGACTTTTAGGATATTTTCCCCATTTTATGAAGAATGTCACAGGGAATTTGATTGGGATTGTACTTAAACTTATTTGTATTTTGTTGTTTTCAAAAATATTAAGCCTGTCAATTCATAGGCATGGGAAGTCTTTCTCTCTTCCAATGTCTTCTTTGATCTCTCTCTTTGGAGATTTAAAATTTTCATTGTAGAGGGCTTTCTTGCACCAACACGGTTAGACTAATTCCTAGACTTATTGTTTTAGAGTACTATGAACAGGGTGTGCTCTTTCTTAGCATTATGGTATGCAGAAAGGCTAGTTATTTTTGGAAGTTGATTTTATATAGTGCTAATTTGCTGAAAGTGTTGATCATTTCTAGAAGTTTCTGGGATCACTTGTATGTATAATATATAATCTGCAAATAGGGATAATTTGACTTTTACCAATTTGTTTTCCTTTCATTTCATTTTCTCATTCTTCTAATTTATCAAAGGCATAAATCAACATACTGAAAGGAATGGGGGTCATGAATACCCCTGACTCTTTTCTGACTTGAACAGGTGTGCTTAGAGTAAGAAGCCTTTCTCTTGAGCTTCTGTTACTAGATGAAATACTGTGAGTTTTGTGGGCTTCTGCTGCCTACCCCCTGGATTTAGCAGATTGATGTATTTAAAAGGAAAATGGCTTAGTTGAACTTTTGCACAGATATTTTAGGAATCACAGAAGCTGTGCTGTAGATTTACTGACTGCTTCCTTAAATTACTTTATATATATATATATATATATATATATAAAGTAATTTAAGTATATATATATATATATATATATATATATATATATATGTGTGTGTGTGTGTGTGTGTATGTATGTATATATCCAGAAGAATAGAAATCAAGTGATGGTGACATCTCTATGTCAATTATATTATTCATAGCTTATTGTTCACTAGAAATTATTGTAACTAGAAGTTCACTGTGTTTAACTAGTATCCCCAATGAGATAACTCGTGTGTTTCCCTAGAATTTGCTTTTTCTGGTTTGATAGCATTGCATGCGTGCTTATTCTCCTTTGAGCACAAAATACTCCAGCTTGAAAACAGAAAAGAAGGACATTGCTTTGTTTTCAGATGAGAGTACTCACAATAACAAATGCATGTAACAGTATTCAATGGAAAAAGACAACAAATGTTGCATGAAATGTGTATTTTTAATAGCATGAAATTTAAAAACATGGTCAGTCAGGTAGGAAACTGATTGCTTTTGCTCTTTAGGGAACCAAAAGGCTGTATTAACAGCCATTCCAAATAAGGTTTATTGTTTGTTGTTTATGTTTTAGTACATGTAAGAAAATAGAATCAAGTGTGTGTTTTCTACTCTTCCATTCTCATCAATCAGAGAGTGTGAGGTCCCTTCATAAGCAGTCATTGCAGCCAGAAGGACACTCAGCCAGCCTTTATTCCTTCACCAATAGTAGATTCAGTGGGTAAAATTTGGGAACTTTATCTTTCAAAACATAGCACTGATTATGTTAGTAAGAATTCTATCTCTCTAACAAATTACCTAAGATAATCAACTTACAGAGATGAAAGGTTTAGAGTTTGAGGTTTCTAGACCTCCTGTTTGGGAGGTACCTCCTGTTTGGGACCTACCTATGTTGAGGTAGACCATCTAGACAGAAGCACGGAAGCTCAAATCAGGGTGGTCAAGAATTAAGAGAAAAGGGATTAGTGCCCTAATGTTTTCAAATATATACTTCTAATAACCTAACTTTCTCCTACTAGGCCCACATCCTAAAAGTTCTACAATCTTCCAACAATAACACAAGCCTGTAGTACATGGGTCTTGTGGGACTTGTAAAAGCCAAACAATAAAGCTGACAAGTCTTTTGTCTTCCATAATGTCATTGGCATTATTATCATAAAATATTGAGAAGGTGTCCTCTGACATTTGCTCAGGTGTTTGCAGAGATGAGGAGCTGCACACTTGGGATTATAGCCTGAAGGAGTCTTCCCAAGTGTGCTCCTCCCTCACCCACCCATATCCTGTCTTCCTCTAATCTGTGCCCCAAAATTTGTCTTATCCAGACCTCCTTTGATTTGTTTAATTTTTTTAAATGACACCTCAAGTGTGGAATATTTTGGGGGGGTTGGATTATATCAGAGTAAATGGGTAAAGCTTTTATGAGTGACAATCTGTTAATATTGATCAGTGCTTTGAAATATGATACATTCCTTTTCTATGAATTTTATAGCTGAGTAACTGATCCAGAATGTAAGAGTTCCTCAATGGGGCTCACCATAACATTGTGATTTAACAGAAAAATCATATGTGATACAAATAGATGATGATGTTAAATGATAGATGGTGGTAAAAATGTGGTAAATCCTGTACAATTTGGTTTTTAAATAGAGCTGTAGGTTGTGGTTTGAAAGGTCATCTCATGTATCTCTTATCTCTGCCTGTATATCAAAGGTTCTATAAGGGCAGGAATCACTCTGTCAATGAAAATAAGACCATACATTGCCACAGACCTTGTTCTAGTTGTAATTGTCAAATGAGTGTTTGTGAAGACTGATTTGTCCCTTAATGGGTCACTTCTTCTGGCTCAGGGGTTTGCAGTCTCTACTACACATTCAAGTTTCTTGTGGGGTTTAAAAAATGCTATTGCCTGGGTCCCCTCAGCAGAACCTAGATAATCTATGAAGGACTCTTACACTAGAACTCTAAATGGTTCGACTTTAGTTCGTCAAGGGTGAGACTCACTGCTCTGTGGTACTCCACTCCTTAAACGTTCCAGACCTCAAGACCAGAGAGGACTACGCCTATCCTATGGTACCTTCATCTAGTAGGCTAGTGCAGTGTCTTCCCATGTATAGTCTGAACACCTACCTTCAGTAGTTTTTCTTGTCAAGGATCTTGAAGGAAGCACAGAAGGCTAGTCCCTAAAGTTATTAGGTGCATGGCAATCAACACGTATTCATCAATACCAAACTATTTTCATCTCTACTATGAAATATTTCCCCCATAACTGCTGATGGGAAATGCACTAAGAGGGAGCCAGAGGAGTTTGTTTTGTTTCGTTTTGTTTTGTTTTGTTTTGTTTTGTTTTGTTTTGTTTTGTTTTGTTTTGTTTTGTTTTTGTCAACTAGACACCGACCTAGGTATCACTCTGGGACGAGGAAATCTTAACTGAACATCTGCCTATATAAAACTGGCCTATATGCACATAATGTGGTATTTTCTAGACTAATAATTGATAAATTAATGCAGGAAGGTCCAGCTCACTGTGGATACTGCTACCCCTGGGCTTATGGTCCTTGGCTGGTATAAGAATGCAAGCTGAGCAAGCAAAGAGGAACAAACCAGACCCAGCATTCCTCCTGCTGCCCAGTTCCCACCTTGAGTGTCTGCCATCGCCTGCCTTTATGTTGGACTGTGAACTACGGGTTCAAAGCTGAAATAAAGCCTTTCTCTACAAGTTACGATTGGCCATGACATTTTACCACAACCATAGAAACCCCGACTAAGACAAATTGTAACCAGAGTGGACAATTGCCGCAGCACACTTGACTATGTGTTTCGGAAAGGACTGTGGTATTATTTCGACTTTTGGCTAGAAAGCCATGTAGTGCTTAGAGCTCAGTGAGGAATTTTGGAATGTAGAAGAGATCTTGGCAGATGACGGAGACCTTGTTTGTGAGTTTCCGAGAGAAGTAAAGACTCTTTCTGTGACATTTATTTGATATTTTAAATTATGAACAACTAATGGGAAATTTTTGCTTTGCTGGGACAACTGATGCTGGTCAGCTGGAGCTGAGAAATTAGCTGTGATTAAGAAGAGACCAACATGACTGAGGGTCATAAATTTGGGAATGTTTCCTTGGAGTCAGCACACAAAAGCTATACTGCAGAGGCAGCCAAAAGTTCCACATTGTGCTAGCAGCCAAACGTGGTAATATGTAAGGGTCTCCCAGGTCTACTGATTTTGAAGGCCTACAGGGGTCATGGAGATCAGGGCAGGCAGGCCTAATAATGTAAGAGGTTTGCCACCACGTTTCAGGATCAGTTTCAATGAAGGGAGCCCAAGAGAGACTCCTAGTGAAGTTGCATCTCTGCTGCTATGGAGACTCTAACAATTTGGAGGTGCTAGTACTAAGAGATGACCACCAAGGACAGTTGATGCTGGGAGTGAGCTGACCTGACCATAGAAGATACACTATGTGTGCTGTGAAGGGTCAATTCCATAGAAATAGTTTCCTGAAGGCCTTCGGGAGCACAGAAGATCCTCAGTTGAAGATCCTCAGATGAAGCACAAACATACTGTTGAACTTAGGTTTTGCTTTGATTTGATTATATCTGTAGCCCAGTTCTTCCCTCTTAGAATAATTAGTATGTAACATTTTTTTTTTTATTATTTTACAGGAGACCACAGCTAAGATGCTTTGGAATTATAAAGGGACTTTGAATTAAAGATTGAACTTTTAAAATGATTGACTATTTTAAAACTGTGAGCCTTTTAAAGTCTGGGATGTTTTGTATTGTGATGTTGATATTAATAGGAGAGCTTGGGGATGAACTAGAAGGAAAAGGTAATGGATTAACAAGTGATGTGTTCATGTGCCACATTGACCAAGGTTCAATTGTGCTGGTTGGATTTTGTGAACTTGATATAAAATGTTCTGGGAAGAAAGAATCTTTATGGAAAACACGCCTCCATAAGATTGGCCTGTAAGCAAATCTGGGAGTATTTAGCGAATGGACTGATGATTGATACTGATAGGGTGTAGATGGTATAGGAAACCAGGCTGTGCAGAGCATGAGGAACAAGGAAGTGAACAACATTTTCCCACAGCCTCTGCCTCACTTTCTGTTTCCAGGTTCTTCTCTTGAATTCCTGCTGTGACTCCCTTTAATGATGGACTGGGATATGGAAGTGTGAGCAAAATAACCCTCTCTCTGGTTGCCTTTGGTCCTAGCATTTTGGCACAGCAATAGAAACCCTGACTGAGATGCAGCCTGGGGAAAGGAGCAATGTGGTTTCTAAGGCAGAGTGAGTGACAGCTATTGGACGCAGGGCCAAGCGTGGCAGGCACTCAGCTCTGCTCACTTTTACAATGCATCGTAGCTGACACCAGCTATGACGTGTATCTCACATGCCCGCCACTTTCCCCAACACTGATGGCTTACTCTACGCCAAGCTCTGCTCATCATCCGACTAAGCCCAGAACTGTTTGAACTTTCTTTGCTCAATAACTCAAGAGAGTGCTCTTGTGATCATTCAAATGCCCAACCCTCCAGGACAACAACCTCAGCTTAGATTGGTTGCTAAAGCTATCCTTGAAAGGTCAGGCAGTACCTTTTCAAAGACCTTTCAACACCTTTGGAAATCTTTATCTCCTCGCTTGCTCTATTGGATTTTATAAGCAGAACTGACAAATGGGATTACGTGCAATTACAAAGCTTCTGCAGAACCAAGGAAACTCTTAGACATAAACACAGAATATTTCCAGGTGAGCCTAGAAGGCAGTTAAAGGGGCCTGGGGCACAATTCCCCATGTTCCATCCCCCACTGACAAAAAGAAGAAAATTCTGAGCAGCAAATCTGTGCCTAAAGTATGAACGTTCTCTTTCTAGTAACACCTGGGAAGGTTCATTGTTTGTCCAGAGTCACTGAAGCAGCACTGAGGATGAATTAAATCTATGAGAAAGCTCTTCAGGACATTGGTCTAGTCTAAGATCTATATCACCGAGCCTTTGTTTCCAGTTCCGTTGAGGAAACTCTCAGGCTTACTCAGTAGCCACTCTTCTTGGGCCCTCTAAATCATCCCACTTCCAGGAAGGTTGTGAGGCAGTTGTTTGAAATAAATATTGAACCATGGAATCCTCTTGTCCAGGACTAATTAAATATTCCATTTATTTTATAAAGTTATTCATCTTATTTTACATGTATTAGTGTTTTGCCTGCATGTGCATGCAGTGTCTGCTGAGGCCAGAAGACAGGGCTGGAATCTATAAAACTAAAGTTCCCTAAGATTCTGAATCTCCATGTACATCCTGGGAACCAGGTCTGGGTCCTCTGCAAGAGCAGCCAGTGTTCCAAACTCCAAGCCATCTCCCTATCCACATGCAGTTACTGCCATTAGGAAGGTTACATCCCAGGTATCAAAGTTCTGCCCATCTATAACCAGATGTGAGGATTTTTTTTAAGTAAAGTCTGAGACTCTATTAGCTCTGAGCACCAAATCTTTCCTCATCTCACTATTTGTCTAAATGAAAAAAATTTCTTGAGCCATTGCTGTTCAATGTAGGAAATATTAAGCAAAACAAAATCCATCAAATCCTATAAATAAATCACAGCTTAGTTTTAGTAAAAAAAAAATAATAACAATGCCTTGTTGATTAGATGATATTTGATTAATAACTCAAGCAACATGTATGATACCTGAAGATAATGATCTGAAAATCCTTACAAATTACTTTCCTTCAGGCAACTAGAGCCTGGACAGGTTGACTGTCATACACAGCTATTGCAGAACCACTCCTGAACCCCCAGAATTATGGTTTTTAATATGGTCCTAATTGTCCTTTCATAAAGCATTGGATATTTCCAGAAAGCCTATGGCTTGACTCTATTGCTCACAGTTGTAAAGTCTCTTGAGAATGCCGTAAATTGGCATCAAGAGACAACAAGCTTGACTGAGATTACACAAAAGGCCAGACAAGAGGGCAGGCTGCAGGCTGCGCAGCAGTGGTGTGCCTGTTGTCAAGTTACACAAATCCCTAGAAATATTCTGAGACAAGTGACAGTATCTATTTCTCTGGAATTCTGAGAGGACAGATATACTTAACCATACCATAATACTCTCCTCAGTGCTCAGGTTAAAGCAGGCCTCATTATCACAGCAGGACTCTGCCAACATAGCAATTGTTGACAAAGAAACATCCCTGAGATGTGAGGACCTTCCAGCTGCGTTGTCATTTCAATTTGACTGCAGCTAGGACTACCGTGGACACCTTTTTTTACTTTTGTCTTCACTGTTTATAGGTGGATGCTGAAAAGACAAAGTTCAAATCACAGTTTCTTCAAGGCTCTTGCTGAGGAGCTCTGAAGTCAGCTGCATTAATTTGACTTCTATGTAAATTCATATTGGTTCCATTACCTTAGTTGGGGCCAATGCAAACCATTAAAACCGCAGCAATACTCTCTAAAGAGAGTCATGCCACCACATTTCTTTCACAGGAAATGACATCCAAGTAGTAACCGATTAGTTAACACATGGCACATTAATGTTTTAGTTAAGTCTGCTGTTTGTTGTTAATGAGGAATCAATACTGGTATAGCTTATATAAAGTTTAGAATATAAAGTTCTGTCTGAATTTGCCATCCCATTTTTACCTGGCTTAGTCATTCTTGAAACATGAAAACATTATCATTCCTGCTAATATGTGCCATGGAATCCAAGCAGGTAACACTCAGATACAGAAACAATCATGCCACATATGCTTGTCACACAAAACATGTTTCCTTTAACATAAATCCCAAACTGAAGCATGACACTGTGCCAATATATTACAAAGCTGATTCAGAAAAGGAAATAATTTATTGGATAGGTAAGATAATTTAAGCCACAAGTTTGGAATGCTTGAAAAAGCTGTGCTTGCTTCTCTTTCCTGAAACATTTTTTTTTTGCTGATATTTTCATATTTAATTTTCTTGGTAATTTGATAAGTATAAGTTGTTTACACTTGCCTAAATTCCTTGCCAAGGGTTCTGAGCATTTACCTGCATTTGGACTCAATTTCTGGTCTGCCTGTCTCCTGTGTCTTTCTCAGTTAGAAATGGAACAAGCCTTTTCCTGCCAGAACTATCACGGATGGGAACCAACACTGAATTTAAGAACCAAAGACTCTGGTTGGGGCCCTATGTTTTCTATAAACTTCTATGGCTTGTCAGCCATGACACTTCAGCCAAGTAATATAACTTTCTAAAAGCTCCTTTCTCCATGTGACAAATGCACACATTCACAACTAACTCAACCTCAGTTCGCATAGATTAAAGAACAGTGTTTGTGAGATGTTTGGTATAATACATGTCACACGCTAAGCCCTGGAAAAATGTTAGCTCTTGTTTTCCAACAGCCCTCTTTGTCCACATCAAATTCTCATCGATTCAGTGGGAAGAAACTTTGTTTGTTTCTCGAGTGTTACTGGTCCACGGCTCTGATCAGACTTCACATAATGAGATCTTTTACATCAAACTCAGGTGTACACGAGACTGTGAGCTGCAGAGCTGAACAGTTGTCATCCATCACTTACTAACTGCAGATCATCAGTGTCACTGAGTCTGGTTCCTTCCCAGCACAACAGAAAAGGTCCAGAGTAATGATGAATTAAGACATCGTGTACAAAAGTAATGATGAATTAGGACATCTTGTACAAAGGTGTTTCACAAGCTGGCACTGCACCTGAGATGTAGAAATTGTGATTAATGAGCATTTAAAATGAATGGATATGATGAAGTTGATGGTGACAATCCATAATTACTGTCAGCCAGACACAGTGCTGAACACTTTAGGTACATGACCTACTCCTAGTTGTGATGGAGAAAAAAATTATCCAGTTTTGCAGTCTGCATAACTCATTGCTGATTGGACACTTTCTCCATTTTTTAAACAATTTAGCCAGTCTCTAGCGGTTCCTGGAAAAGCTTTGGGCGTTGTGTCTTTGACCTCTAGCACTATAAAGACCATTCTCTGCAAATGGGGAAGAAGCAATAGCACACAAGGCTGCATCTTGCTGCCTCCCAAATTTTTGACATTTCCCATATGTGGGCTGAATGACAAATTTTGATTGTTTTGTTTGCCCGTTATGATTGCAGAAGCTAAGGCTTTTATGTCCAATTGAAAAATTAGACTGTCAATTTATTAATTTTAAGACCCAAGGCAATGTTCCCATGACATACCCCAACATAACAAATTCACAGAGGGCTAGGCCATTTGTTGTAATTATCCTAATCTTCCAGAAAGATTTTGGCCACTACTTACATTTAAGGTTGTATATTGTGCAAGCACAGGATGTGATTCATTTTATAATGGCTATTATCACAAATTCATAATAGATAGGAATGAATTTTTCTTCTAAAGTAGGAGTCTGTTTTTTTTTAACAAAATCAGTGTTTTTATTACAGTTTTAACTAATGACAATGTGTATTCAAAAGTTGAAACCATTTCTTAATTTATATAAAGGCAATCATGTGTTAAATTTACTTATATAAATGTGCATGAATAATATATATACCTATAAATGAAAAAATTATCTATGAAATAGTATTTCCAATTCTCAACATGAACCCTCCATAATGTCATTTCCATTATTAGTTTTAAAGTTTTTTATGTTTTTTGATGTGATGATTTTTTGGAGGCTTGGATGTTGGACTACTATATATAGCTCAGATTGACCTTGGAATCAGAGCCACCCTCCTCCCTTGGCCTCCCAAGTGTTGGTTTGGCAAGCATAAGTCAGCATACTTGGCGTTTTTAAAAGCGGTGTTTCCTCATGAATATATTGAAGCCCAGGAAGCTGTGTTTTAGATATGCCATCAAGCTGTAAGCTCCTATGCAGGAGATCAAATGTAGCTTAATTGCATTGGCCAGTCATTACTTTGATGAATCATCAGGGCAACAGCACGCAACCATTTTGTGGAGATAGAAGTAGGGGCTGGGGTCAGAAAAGACTATATTGAGGCAATGTCCTTTAGGTAAGAGCTTTGCTAACCCTTTAGGCCTCATAGAACACAGGGTTCTAAAATAAGAAGCACCAGTCCCAGTGGACAAAGCAAGCTGTCCACTCTTTTTTGGTTTCTGAGAGAAGATCTTGGACAGTAAGGAAGCAGGCTTAGTTAATGTGTGACCAATGCTACAGAATAGGGCTTGATTAATCTTTCTCTCACAGCACGTAACCACTGCCAGGTTGCTTCACTTCAGATTGCCCTCAGGGAAGAGCTTCCGCCCTGCTCCCAGTAGCAGTGGGCTGGGAGCTCAAGCGCCACGTCACAGAAACCTAATCTAGTAGATATCGATGAAATACACTGCTCTAGTTTTTGGCTGCCACATTAGAATTTATCAAAGTCACTCTGATACTACATGAAATTTATCAAGAATAAAGGTTCTGACACTGTCCATATAGCAATATCTTTATTTTCGTTGATGCCATCTGTTTGGCCAGTAAAGAATTTTTTTTTTGGTTGGAAATTTATTTTTTTCTTAGAGTATCAGAATTCCTAGGCCACTCTGATATTAGGGTTTCAGTGAAAACTTCCTGCATCTTAATCAAAGACTGTTAAAATATAGCTAAAGCTGGTGCCTTGCTAAGCTCCATTTCAGAGATTCAATTCTAAGTCTCATAAGAAACTTATTTTATACATTATTTATTCACATCAGAGATACCCCAAAGATTATATCTTGTATCAAAATACCCATCTCCACTTTTGCTTCAACTCTTAAACAGCTGCTCTCAATATGGATACTTCTGACCAAATGTCATTAATATACCAGCAAAATCTTACAGAGTAAGGAGTCTCTGGATGGGTACAGTCCACCAGAACTCTCACAGAGTACAAGAAGATCAGATTTAAAACATCTGAAAGTGACAGAAGACTGTGACTGAAGTGTTCATAAAGGGGCCACAGGATGCAACTGGGGCATGGGACCATGAGAGACCAGGAGAGATCAATTGGTGAAGGTGCAGCCTCCGTTGCAGTAAAAGCCTTGGGATGGAAGCAGTCCTGAAGAGAAGCCATGGCTTGCTACCAGATGGAAGGTGTGTTTAGAATTTCAAAATGATTCTAAAGTGGCTCAGCCCCGTAGCAGCTGAGACTCACTCCATTTTGAGATGTCAATAATGTGGACTGATCACAACTGGCAGCAGCAGCTGTGGCATGGAGCTGGCCTGAACCACCGAGATGCACACAAGATGCATTTGCTATGGATAGCAGAGCTGGAAAACTATCACTGCCAAGCCCAGTGGAGCCTAGCAGATCATTGAAACCCAGCGGTCTGGGGCTGACCTTTATGCAGCTGGGCTTGGGTTTTGCTTTGGTCTCATAGTGGCTATGCCCCGATTCTTCTCTCTAGAATAAGAAAGCATGTAAATTATTTTGACTTTACAGAAGCCCATTGTTGAGAGACTTTGCGATTTTCAAGACACTTTGGATATTTTTGAGAGACTTGAACTTTGAAAGAAACTTCAGATCTGTTAAAGAGCCCAGATTTTTAGTGTTTAAATGTGCAAAGCATGGGACTTTAGAATTTGGAATGTTTTAAAATATCATGATGCTATTAATCATATGAGTTCTTGGGGATTGTCAAGAAAGGAAGGGTTATGGTTTAACAGCAACGTGTTTCTGTGTCAAGCAGGCAATGGGTCAATTGTACTGGCTAGTTCAATGCCAACTTAGCACCAGCTAGAGTCATTTAGAAAAAGAGAACCTCAACTGTGGGCAAACCTGTAGTGCACCCTCTCAGTAAGTGATAGATGTGGAAGCAAGGGTCCAGCCCACTACTGGGGAGGCAGTCCTGGACTATATAAGCAAGCAGTAGGGAGGAAGTCAGTAGGCAGCATTCCTCTAAGTCTTCTGCTCTAGTTCCTGCCTTGACATGCCTGGATAAGGAATACAAGGTGCACAATGAAATAAACTGTTACTTTTACAACTTTGTGACAACCACACATTGAAAGGAGCATTCTGAAAAGACGGATGTTAACCACCCAGGTATCCCATTGCCAAGTACTGCTCCTAGACCAGCCCCGTATCGTATCAGGCTGCAAAATACCAGCCCTCATCCCTGCTAGCGTGTTACCAGATGATGACTCGAGCAGACACTCTGTATGACTGCCTTGAGGGAGTGGAATTGACTCAATCTGTCAGGCCCAACAAGACTTATGGCCCGTTGTAGGAGGCAAATGATAAAAGCAGTTTTGTTCAGGAGGGAATAAAGTGCATTGGGGCTGCAGTGGTAACACAGACTGGGCTGTTTGGGCACAATTATTTAACCTAGGGATGTCAGCTCAGTGACCGTTAGACTTTTTGACATTGTTGGGACTGTGGAACACTAGGCATGCTCAGAGATGTATTGAATGCATTGTGTACAATGAGATGAAAATGGAATGTTTGTGGTCAGGAGCAGAAGGAGATGGCTTAGACTTGACATGTTTGGGTGTCAGGTCGACAAAAATGTAGATTTGTGATGTATATATTTTTTGTCAACCTGACAAGATTTATAGTCACCAAGAAAAGAAATATCTGGACATATCTGTGAGTTTCTAAGTTGGTTTAAAAGAAGCAGAAGACCTAAACTAAATGGGGTGACACAATCACACCAGCTAGAGCCTGGGCTGAATAAGGAGATGTCATTTGAGCACTAGCAGCCATCACTCTTGTGGAAGCTCCATTATCACACATGAATGCCCATGTTTCTGTTCAAAATTGTGCATGGCAGACACAGCGGACCCAGCCATACTACTCCTGGGCATATACCCAGAAGATGCTCCTATATGTAATAAGGACACATGCTTCACTATGTTCATAGCTGCCTTATTTATAATAGCCAAAAGATGGAAAGAACCCAGATGTCCCTCAACAAAGGAATGGATACAGAAACTATGGTATATATACACAATGGAGTAGTATTCAGCTATTAAAAACAATGAATTCATGAAATTCTTAGGCAAATGGATGGAACTAGAAAGTGTCATCCTGATCGAGGTAACCCAATCACAAAAGAACTCACATGGTATGCACTCACTGCTAAGTGGATGTTAGCCCCAAAGCTCAAAATAAACAAGTAACAATTCACCTAGCACAGGAAGCTCAAGAAGGAGGATTTAAGTGAGGGTGCTTTGGTTTCTCTAAGAAAGGAAACAAAATAGCCACAGGAGCAATAAGGGAGACAATGTGTGGAGCAGAGACTGATGTAAAGGCCACCCAGAGACTGCCCTACCTGGGATTCATCCTATAAACAGTCAAAAAACCTTGATACTATTATGGACGACAAGAAGTATATACCAAAAGGAACATGCAATGGTTGTCTTCAGAGGGGCCCTGCCAGAGCCTTATAAATACAGAGGCAGATGCTAGCAACCAACTATTGGACTGGGCATGGGGTCCCCAATGGAGGAGCTGGAGGATGGTCCAGAGGAGCTGAAGGGTTTTACAGCCCCATGGGAAGATCAATGATTTTGGCCACCCAGATGTCCCAAGACTCCCAGGGACTGAACCATCAACACATGGTTCCAGCCAAAAATGTGGCAGAGGAAGGCCTTGTTGGGCATCAGTGGAAGGAATGGTCCTTGATCAGGTAAAGGGTCAACAGAGGCCTGAACAAAGGGAAACTGAGGGGAGGGGAAGAGGGATTATGTTGGATGGAAGCAGAGGGAAGGAGGAAGGGGAGGCATTAGGGGGTGTCTTAGGGGAGGGGGGATATTGGGAAAGAATTTACCATTGGCAATGTAAATGAAGACGATATTAAATAAAAATAAATAAGTTAAAAATATGAAAAAATAAATTAATTCCCCAATCTGATCCCTAACTCTGTAGCAGAACATCTGCTATAGCCCACTCCACCTTGTGTGCTTATCTCCAATGGATCACACAGATCTTCCCCTCCAACCTTCCTTCTGTCCATTCATGACCTTATCCTAATCTCCAAATCCAGCAGGCAGTTCCTGGGAACAGTCAGGCCACACTGGCCAGGGGGCAGGTAGCCTAACTGCAAATCTCCTTTCCCTCTGTGCCTCCTAATCCAATTCTTGAGTGATTGATTCCTTCTTCTCTGTATCAGAACACATTCTACCACCTCTGCCTCGCCTCTGACCCTCATCTCCATCAGATAACATAGATCTCCTCCAACCTTCCTTACCACTCATCCTGTTATCCCAGCCCCCACCTTCAATAGGCATTCCCTGGGAACTCACTCAGCCAATGCCAGTAGAACTGTGAGTGGGCCAGGAAAGCAGGTCAATTCAGATCTTGATTCTTCCTCCTCTCTTCCATATCCAACCTCCAAACCTTCATCTCTAGCCCTTAGCAGACTACCTGTTATGGCCTTTGCTTGCACCCTGCCCACATTCCTAGGGTAAAAAGCAAATACTAGGGGAACATACTGCTGAGTGACTCCCTATGGACACATAGTTAACCTCCTTGTAAATACCAATTCCTAAGTGACAATTCCTAATACCTAAAAACACATTTTACCAGGAACCACCTTTGGCCACTTCAAGTAGGATCCCAGAATTCCCTGCTAGGCAACACACAGCCACCACACATTCCTAAGTGATACACCAAGAAACAAAACATCACATCCCGCTAAGACATAAATAACTAACAGCATGGCAAGATGTCCCCTCTGAAGCCTGGCAACCTATCAAAGGAGGTCCTGAGAATTGAAACATGGTTGAAGCACAAGACTTGAAAACAGCTTTTATGAATATAATGGAGGTCCTTAAAGAGGAAATTAATACATCCCTCAAAGAAACCTATGAAATGACAGAGGGCTAATATCCAATATATACAAAGAACTCAAGAAGTTAGACCCCAGAAAACCAAACAACCCTATCAAAAACTGGGGTACAGAGCTAAACAAAGACTTTTCACCTGAAGAACTTCAGATGGCTGAGAAACACCTTAAGAAATGTTCAACAGATTTCACCTCACACCAGTCAGAATGTCTAAGATTAAAACTCAGGAGACAGCTGGTATTGGCAAGGATGTGGAGAAAGAGGAACATTGTTCCCTGCTGGTAGGGTTGCAAGCTGGTACAACCACTCTGGAAATCAGTCTAGTGGTTGCTCAGAAAACTGGGCACGACACTTCAAGGAGGACCCTGCTATACCACTCCTGGGCATATACTCAGAGGATTCCCCAGCATGTAATAAGGATATATGCTCCACTATGTTCATAGCAGCCCTATTTATAATAGCCAGAAGCTGGAAAGAATCCAGATGTCCCTCAACGGAGGAATGGATAAAAAAATGTGTTATATATACAAAATGGAGTAGTATTCAGCCATTAGAAACAATGAATTCATGAAATTCTTAGACAAATGGATGGAGCTGGAGAACATCATACTAAGTGAGGTAACCGAGTATCAAAAGAACACTCATGGTATGCACTCACTGATAAGTGGATATTAGCCTAGAATCTTGGAATACCCAAGACACAATCCTCATATCAAATGATGTCTGAGAAGAAGGAAGAAGTGGCCTCTAGTTCTGGAAAGGCTCAATGCATCAGTGTAGGGGAATACCAGAACAGGGAAATGGGAAGGGGTGGATGGGGAAACACAGGGAGGGAAAAGGGCATATGAGACTTTTGGGGAGTGCAGAGCCAGGAAAGGAAAATCATTTGAAAATTAAATAAAGAATATGTTGAAAAAAAAAAGAAACCTATGAAAATGAAAACAAGCAATTGGAAAGAAATTAATAAAATAGCCTGCGACCTGAAAATGAAAATAGAATCAATAATGAAAAACCAAGCTGAAGGAAATCTGGAAATGAAAAATTTAGGAATACAAATTTTAGGAACCACAGAGGCAGAATACAAGAGAAGAAAGAGCAAATCTCAGGCATCGAAGAATGAAAGTAGAAATGGATGCCTTAGTCAAAAATATGTTTAATTTAAAAATATCCTAGCATAAAGCATCCAGAAAATATGGGACATTATAAAAAGAACAAATCTAAGAATAATAGTAATAAAAGACAGAGAAGAAACCCCAGGTCAAAGGCACAAAAATGTTTTTTTAAATAATCATAAAAGAAAATTGTCCTAACCTAAAGAAGGAGACACCTATCAACATCAAGGAGTATAGAAAAGAACAAATAGACTAGACCAGAAAAGAACTTCCTCTTGATACACAATAATAAAAACACACAATATACAGAACAAAAAAAGAATCTCAAAAGCAGAAAGGAAAGAAAATAAGAAACATATATATGTAGATCTATTAAAATAATATCTGACTTATTAATGGAGACTCTAAAAGCCAACAGGGTCTGAACAGATATTGTGTAGGATCTAACAGACCTCAGTTCCCAGAATACTATACTCAGAAAAACTTTCAGTCACAATAGATGGAGAAGACATTCTATGGTGAAACCAAATTAATACATACATACAAAAAGAAAATTCCATGGTAAAGAAGTTAACTACACTGAAGTAAATGTACGGAATAAATAAATCCAAACAAGCAAACACACGGGCACACCCACCCACACACACACACACAAACACATACACATCACCACTACCACCATTACCACCATCACCACCACCACCATCACAACCACCACTACCACCACATCAGAAACAATGAAAAAATTCAACAAACATTGTTCTTTGATACATCTCAACATCAATGTTCTCAGCTCCCCAATAAAAGAAAACAAGAAAGTTGTTGCAAAACAGTGTCCATCCTTCTGCTGCATCCAAGGAACACACTTTAAATTCAAGAATAGATATCACTTCAGGCTAAAAGGATGGAAAAAGAAATCGCAAACAAAGAGACCTAAGAAGCAAGCTAATGTAGCAAATTTAATATCTGAAAAAGTAGACTTCAAACGCAAACTAATCACACGTGACGGTAAAGGACACTACATACTCATGAAAGAAAAAACAAATTCACCAAGAGGACATTGCAATTGTTTTTGTGTCAAAAGTCTGTTGCTACTTCTTTTTTTTTTCTTATAAACTTAATTTTTTTCCTTTTTTTTATTGGATATATTCTATATTTACAATTCATTTTCCTTTTTCTGGTTCACCACCCCCAAAGGTCCCACATGTCCTTTTCCCTCCCCCTGCTCCCTCATCGACCCCCTCTCCCCTCACTGTTCTTGTACTCCCCCACAATGATGTTTTGGTCCATTCTAGCACCAGTGTCCACTCCTTTCTTCTTGTGAGACATCACTTGATATGTGATTTATGTCTTTGGTGTTCCAAGCTTCTAGGCTAATATCCACTTATCAGTGACTGTATACCATGGGTATTCTTTTGAGACTGGGTCACCTCACTTAGTATGACGTTCTCCAGCTCCATCCATTTCTCTAAGAATTTCATGAATTCATTGTTTTTAATGGCTGAATAGTACTCCATTGTGTATATATACCAAATTTTTTGTATCCATTCCTCTGTTGAGGGACATCTGGGTTCTTTCCAGCTTCTGGCTATTATAAATAAGGCTGCTATAAACATAGTGGAGCATGTATCCTTATTGCATGCTGGGGAATCTTCTGGGTATATTCCCAGGAGTGGTATGGCTGGGTCCTCTGGAAGTATCACGTCCATTTTTCTGAGGAACCACCATACTGATTTCCAGAGTGGTTGTACCAGCTTGCATTCCCACCAGCAGTGGAGGAGTGTTCCTCTTTCTCCATATCCTCGCCGACACCTGATGTCTTCTGAGTTTTTAATCTTAGCCATTCTGACTGGTGTGAGGTGAAATCTCAGGGTTGTTTTGATTTGCATTTCCCTAATGACTAATGATGTTGAACATTTTTTAAGGTGTTTCTCAGCCATCCGAATTTCTTCAGGTGAAAAGTCTCTGTTTAGCTCTGTACCCCATTTTTGGATAGGGTTATTTGGTTTTCTGGGGTCTAACCTCTTGAGTTCTTTGTATACATCGGTATTGACTATAATGTTCATTTACATTTCAAATGCTTAAACCTTTCCCAGTTTCCACCCTCCTCGAAAACCCCTAACCCCTCCTCCCACTCCCTACCTCTAAGTATATGTCCTTTCACTCAACCCAATCCTCCCTCCCTGCTCCATTTCCCTTTGTTGGGGCATCTATTGAGCTTTCACCTGACCAAGGACCACTCCTCCCACCGATGCCCGACAAGGCATTCCTCTGCCATATTTTTGGCTGGACCCATGTCTACCCCTTGGTTGATGGTTTAGTCCCTGGGAGTTCAATTCTTAACATCTATGCACCAAATACAAGGGCACCCAAGTTGATAAAAGAAACACTACTATAGCTAAAATCACATATTGACCCTCATCACTGATAATGGGCTTCAGTGACCTACTCTCAACAATGGACAGCTTCCAGACAAAAACTAGACAGAGAAATATTGGTCCTAACAGATATTATAAACCAAATGCATCTAACATATTTACAGAACATTCACCAAAGCAGTAAAGAATACACCTTCTTCTTTGTGCTTCATGAAACTTTCTTCAAAATTGACCACATATGTGGACACAAAGCAGTCCTCCACAAATGCAAGAAAATTGAAATAATTCCCTACACCTTATCTTACCACTACAGATTAAAAATGGATATCAGAAACAACAGAAATGATGTCACTAAGAAGGATGTAAAGTGAGTAAATAAAAATAAATAAAATAAAACTTGCAAACCATACCCAAAAACACATCAAAAAGAATATTCACCATGACCAGAGAGGCAGGGAATGTTCAACAGATGTAAATCAATAAACATAATCATAAACCATATAAACAGAATGAAAGACAAAAACCACATGGTCATCTCATTATATGTAGAAAGGGTCTCTGACAAAATTCAGCACATTTTCATGATAAAAGTATTAGAGGGATCTGAGATACAAGGGGCATGTCTGAATATAATAAAGGAACTTTATGGCTGGACCATAGCCAGCATACTTCAATGGAGAAAACTTCAATTTTCCCCCTAAAATAAGAAATAACACAAGATTGAACACTTTCTTCATATCTAATCAAGATAGTACTTGAAGTCTTAGCTGGAGCAATAAGGTAACCAAAAGAGATCAAGAGGATACAAAGTGGAAAGAAAGAAGTCAAAGTGTACCTTATTTGCAGATGATATGATAGTCTACAAAAGTGAACATAAATATTATACTGAGGAATTCATACAGATGATAAACACTTCCAGCAAAATATATAGAATTGACTCAGAAAAATAATAGTCCTCTTATATAAACAACAAACAGACTAAATTCATATAATAAATACATTTTATAATAGTGTCAAATAATATAGAATATCTTTGGATAACTATAACCAAACAAGCGAAAGACTTGTATTATATAAATTCAAGACATTGAGGAAAGAAAATGAAGAAGATGTGAAAGGTGGAAAGACTACCATGCTCATGGATCACTAGGATTAATATAATAGAAAAGGCCACCCTACCAAAAACAAACAGCAGACTCAATGCAATCACCACCAAACGTGAACATAATGCTTCATGGATCAGGAAAGGACAATTTTCAGGTTCATATGGAAACACAAAAAGCCCAGGATTCCTAAAACAATCCTGAATAATAAAAGAGCTAAAGGAGGTATCAACATCCATATTTCATGTTGTATATATGACTACTGTTCATTGTCAACTTGACTAATCTGAATGAACTATAATCCTGAAGTGGGGGGGCAGTACATCTGTGATCTAGATTTTGAGGTAGAAAGATAACATGCCTATGACTTGATGCTGAAAGCACATGCTTTCCATTAATCTGGATCTTAAAGCAGGAAGACATACCTTTATTTTGGGTCACACCTTTTTCTGGAAGCCTATACAAGAACAATGAAAGAAGGAAGGTTATTTTTTTCCTTGTCTGCTTGCCCTCACCTTGCTAGGACATCCATTCCTTCTCTGACATTGGAATCTACTTCTTAGGGATTTCAGCATATATAGAAGAAAGGATGAGATTTCAGTCTCGTGGGACTAACTACTAGATTCTTGAATATTCTCTTTACAGCCAGCTATTGTTGGATTAGTTGGAGTGCAGCCTATACGTAATTCCCATAAGTTCCCTTCATTCCATAAGTCCCATAGCTCTAAAGAACACTGATTAACACAACTGGGAATGGCTTACATCTAATGAGTTGTTGACTAAAGGGGTCTTAATAAAACTCCCAAATATCCACCCAGACTCTTGTCAAGACTGTAGATTGCTCTCCACAAAGAGATAGCAAGATTCCATTGCCAAACACACATTTTCATACCGCATTGAATATGGAAAATTCAAGCTTGTGCCTACATAGAACATTCACTTCTACATTCTAGCATATTTGGAAAAGAAAGGTATCTGCATGCTATAGAAAGAGAAAAATAAATACCAGCACAGACACAAACCTGTGGATCTACAATGGTGTACAGCTTGTAAGATGTGCTAATACAATGGCAACACAATCGTATTGGAGTAACTAATCAATACCTAATTTCACTTAAGACCTACTCTGCAAGAAAAAACTCATGCCTGACACTGCGTGACCAATAGCCTACAAATCTATAAAGCAAGGACATAGTGTTAAACCAAATATTAATGATATAAAAACAAAACAAAATGAAATGAAAAAACAATGAAGTATCTCCTAATGATATTCTGCTAAACTCATCAAACAATGCCTTGCTCAGCCGCCATCCAAAAAGCTTCCTCCTGGCAAATATGGGAACGAATAAAGAGACACATAGCCAGACATTACGCAGAGAGTGAGAGGCCTTGGAATATTCAGCCTTAAACAGGATGTCTACATCAAACCTCTCTCCTCAGGGCCCACGAAAACCCTGAAGAAGAGGACTGGGAAGAGTATAAGAGATAGGGAACGGAGGGAGTACAAGAAATAGGCCAAGAGAACAAGGGCATCTAAGTCAATATGGTCAAAACTTGTGAACTCAGAGTCTGAAGGAGCATGCACACATCTGAACTAGGAGGGGTCCTAATGCTGAGAGGAGAAATGTGAGGAAATATGCCCAAGCTCTAACCCAGAAGCTGTGTTCAACTGATAACCACTTGTAAATAAAAATTTACATTTCTCCAAGGGAGACTCGCAGGGTAGGGTGAGTACTCTTAAGGGTAGGCTGCATGTCCTAACTATGTAATCAACAGAAAACAAAATTAATGGCATTATTGGAGTTTCTTGTCTCATAATGGGTGCCAGTAGTTTTAAAAAAATTTGTCATATATCTTTTTATCCTACAGGTTTTTGTGTGTGTATATCTATCTTTCTATCTATCTATCTATCTATCTATCTATCTATCTATCTATCTATCTATCTCATGGCTTCCAGTTTATTGTTTTGATGGGATTCCTGAGTGTGTCATCAACTGGTCCTCTGTTTTTATATTTGTTTCATGTGCCCCTTTTCCAGCTCTTTGTTTCCTGTTTTCTTCTATTCAAACATATACAATTTTATCATATCATATCCCATCCTGTCCCATCCCATCATATCATATCATATCATATCATATCATATCATATCATATCATATCATATTATATCATATCATACCATACCATTGTCCATTAGATGTCTCTTTGTTTTCTGGGGGTTGGAAAGGGTATGGATCCAGATGTGAGGGGAGGTAGGGGGAACTGAGATGAGTAGAGGGAGGGCAAGTCGTAATCAGGATAAATTATTTGAAAAAAAAGTTTATTTTCACTAAAAGGAAAAAAAACACAGCTAAGAGATTTATCTTTCACAGTTATTTCTTTAGTAATTGTAGCTTGTATAATTGCTTATTCCCTAGATACTGGCCACTTATTTGGTGAATGCATAATTACTGATTACAAATATAACAATATGTTATTTTATTATTATTGTTAGTATTATGTTAATGCGGGGAGAATATTTTTCTTCAAGAAAAGCAGGCTATATTATAATGTACAACTAAAGGTGAAAAGTATATATGTATATATAATATATATAAGTATATATTTTACATACATATCACAGGGATCAGGCCTATATTGATTTTTAAAACCAAATCTTATAACTTCATTTATAACTGCTTTTAACTATTTATTTGGCTTAATTAACACTTTAACATCACAGAGGTAGTGAGTGAGTCTGTAAAGAATCATAAGAATTCTGAACTATCACTGCCCTGCCCTGTAGGAAAACACCAACTGGCTGTTTTATTATAGAGGTCAACTCTGTACTTAAACTGACCCTTTGCATTATGGGTGACTAAATTCGCATTTGCAAAGTGACTCACTCTATCATCAGGTAGAATTACGCAATTGGATTCTCGGGCTTCCTTTCTGCCTTCTGTACATTCCATGGGGGTTCATTGAATGTCTAGAACTTAATTGCAATGTAAATGTAAGTTTAACAACTGTCATATATGTCAGTCAGCTTCTCAGCACTGAGACAAAATGCCTGAAGTAATCATCTCAAAATGAGCAAAGGCACAGCATGGCTTAGTGTTTCATGTCCCACGCCTGACTGTTTTGTTGTGGTACACTGTGGCAGGCAGTACATGGTCAAACAAAATCTTTGCACCACATTCAAGGAAGGGCATGAAACAGGAGAAGGGACTGGGGTTATAACATTCCTTTCAAGGACGCACCTCTAATGACAACTTCCACCAAGCTCCTGATCTCATACATTTTTTAATCACCCCCAAATTATACTTTAGGTTAGGTACCAATGCTTTAATACGAGGAGGCACTCAAGAACCAAGTAACAGCACCACATTGTTAATAACCATTTTTTTTCCTGTTTGGGCTTCAACCACTGAATTTTTTAATCCTAAGTATGTCACAGTGACTTAGCAATGACCTGACTGCATGAAGGCCATGGAGTTGGTAGAAATGGTTGACTATGGGTGGATACACTTCTCTGAGATGACCATTATCCATTACCCATTAATAAGTGAAGGATAATGTCACTGAGCTACAGTCATGAACCATTTAAATCTCCCCCTAGAATTACATGTTTTCTTTTATTATTATCATTACTTTGTGTTTGCCTTTTGAAAAAGACCTCTCTATGCTACCCTGACTGTCCTGGAACTTAACTATGTATATTCAGCGGGGCTTTCTACTTAGAGAGATCTGCCTGCCTCTGCTTCTTTATTTTTCATTTTTTTATTCTATATTCTTTGTTTACATTCCAAAGGCTTTCCCCTTTTCCAGTTCCCCCCACCATACATCCCATAAGTCCTCTGCTTCTTTTGTGCTGGTATTAAAGATGTGTGCCAACAACCCTGGCTTAGAACTACAAATTAACTGGGTGCCTTTTTCCTAACCACAGAAAGTGCCAGCAAACACTTAGGAGCCCAGATGCTCTTGAATTCCAAATAATACTATTTACAACATCTTCTCATACAAAATTTATGGCATTCAATTCTTGTTATTTTAGATATTATACTAATGGAGATACTAGCTAAAAGGCCTTTCATTAGCTTCTGAATTATCTTACAAATATTAAAAGGTCATTCAACTTGTGGTTATTTTTCTTTCTGTATCCATTAGAGATCCCAGAGGATGTGAAGAGAGGTTCCTGAGAAGGATGGGTACACTAGATATATAAAGGGGTTATTTGTATTACACACACACACACACACACACACACACACTCACACACATACATACTCTCTCACACACACAGGGCAGTAGAGAGAGGGGGAAAGGAGGGAGGAGGAGAGAGTGAGTTTATATATGCATAGTTTATTTCTATAAAACAATCACTTACCACTAGGAATCACTGCCTTGGTGCCAGCAGGCAGAAGCAATATTCTCAGTTCTAACTTATGAATACTAAAAAAGATGTAGCCATGCTCTTTCCAGTGTGATAGATGCACTCTGGCTTAAATAATTTTTCAAATCAGATTACCTCAAGCAATAAAGTATGCTCCTTAGATACTGCCCATTTTTTCAACTAAGCAAAGCTATTTTGTTGCTTAATGTTACTATGTATCAGGTCAGTTAATAGTTCAATGCTGTATTTTTACTGTCTTCTTGTTTTACAAGTCACAAAAATTTGATGAAATATAAGTATTAGTGGCACTTATTACTGGGTATCTCAGGATTAGTTACCCAAACCTCTCGGAGTTCAGCAGTCCTTCATAGTTTTATGAGGTGATATGGATAGTAATTATTTAGTAATAAAGATAAAGCAGGTGTACTTTTAAAACCTAAGTACAATACACCCTGGACTAAAAGCCACTCAAGGTGCAATTAATATTGGAGTAGAGACTGTACGCTCACTGGCCTGTGCCCTATCAGCCCCGAGAGTGTCTTCCTTTATTTAACCAATACTCAGAAGTGAAGCAGCGTGGCCTGGCGATTCCCCCTTCACAGTGCAGATGTACACACATAGGGTAGAGAGCAGAGAGACACACAGTGGGCAAAAGAACATGCATTTCCACTGAGAAAATTAATGATTAAAAAAATCACAAAGCTATCAATAAAATTAAGCCAGAGCAGACTATCAGGTAATAGTGATTCCTCCAACGGGAGGCCAAACTATAATGCAGCATAAGAACTATACACACACACACACACACACACACACACACACACACACACACACACACCCTCTCTCTCTCTCTCTCTCTGCCTCTCTCTGTCTTGTCTGTCTTTCTCTGTCAGTTTCTGTCTGTCTGTCTCTGTCCCACTATCTCTGTTTCTCTCTCTCTTTCAATCTCTCTCTCTCTCTCTCTCTCTCTCTCTCTCTCTCTCTCTCTCTCTCTCTTACTCTCTCTTTCATACACACAATACATACTCTTGACCCACCCCTCTCTTTTTCTCTCAGACTCTGTCTCTGTCCCTCTGTCTGTATCTCCCTCTTTGTGCCCATCTATCCGTCTCTCTCTGCCTGCTGTCTCTGTCTTTCTGTCTCTGTCTCTCTGTCTTTCGCTTTTTTTCTCATGCACTCACACTCCCTCACACTTTCACACACGCACACATGTACACACACTCTTAAAGGAAAGCTAAGATATGAACAAACAAAACATCAGAAGTTTCAATTCTCTAAAATTCTCCCCCAAAAGATAAATCTCTAAACATTTCAAATGTCAGATTTCAGCTTAAAGATACCCAAATCATACATGCTAGTCCTCCAATGTGAAAAAACTGAAAAAGCAGTGAGTTAGCCCCTGCTTTTCAGTAGCAGGAAGATTGGATCTACAAGCCATCAACAAGGAAAGTCTGGGAAGAGAAAGGAACTGACGTGAGCAGGGAAGAACCTAGCTGCTGCTTACATTTAGACTCCAAGGCCAGTGAGATTCAGCTACATTCTTTTGTTTACATTTGTTCTGATGAAATATGGGCTAGAACTGAAAGTAAAGTTGCAGAGATGGAAGGTAGGAATATCCATAATCTCTCCTAGGTTCTCCTACACACTGTCAGGCACTCTGCAGTTTGGAAAGAATCCTGAGACTCTCCAGTGAAGCTGGCTTGGGTGGGAATCATAAGTACTGTCTTAAATATGTGCATTCTGGCCAATATGCAAAGCCCAGAGACCTAGGATATACCATATGTCTGCTCCCCCAAAGTCAAAGAAGTTATTCCTAATCATATTATGCTGTACTCATAGATTGGTGTCTAGACCAATTGTCATCAGAGAGGCTTCACCCAGCACCTGGTGGAAACAGATGCAGAGACTCACAGCCAAATATTAGAAGGCAGAGACCCACAGTCAAACATTAGAGTGCAGAGACCCACAGCCAAACATTAGGTAGAGCTTGGGGAATACTGCAGAAGACTCAGAGGGAGGATTGAAGGACCCAGAGGGGTCATGGACATCACAAGAAAAACCACAAAAATCAATCAACCCTGGCTCATAGGCACTCACAGAGGCTGAACCATCAACCAGGGAGCCTGGATGGGACTTCTAGGCCCTCTGCATATATGAAACAGTGGTGAGGTTAAGTCTTCTTGTGAGACTCCTAACAGCGGGAGAGGGTGGTGTCTCTGACTCTTTTGCCTACTTTTGGGACCCTTCTCCACACACTGGATTGCCCTGCTAGCATTAATAAGAGAGGCAGTACCTATGCTTACTGCAACTTGATATGCCATGGCTGATTGATATCCATAGGAGGCCTGCCCTTTTCTGAAGACAAACAGAAGAGGAGTAGATGGGAGTCGGGGGAAGGGTGGAAGAAGAGGAGGGATGCATAGTTAGATAGACAGACAGACAGACAGACAGACAGACAGACAGACAGACAGACAGATGAGAAATGAATAGATAAATAGACAGATAGATAAACTAATATATGAAATATGTGCACCCTGCACAGAGATTGACATTACATAGAATGGGAAAGAGGAATAAGCAAACATGCAGTTCTACTTGAAGGCATCAGCCTTCCTCTCTCTTGATGAAACAAGTGGGCAGAGGGTATAGAAAAAGAAAGATGACATGAACAACAGGCTCTATGACTGAACCAAGGAAACATTTATAGAACCTAACAGCATCAGAAAAAAACATTCCTCTAAGTGTACTCAGAGCAGTGTACCATATCAAAATAAGGTCTGAAGCACAAATAAAACTTGCCAAATTAGGAGGCGGAGGACAAAGAAGAAGAGGAGGAGGAAGAGAAGAGAACGACTATAATGCGTGCTCTCAGATAATAAGAAAATTAAACTCTAAACTAAAAATACAGAAAATTCTCAACAACTTGTAAATAATCAGAGGTCCAAGAAGAACATTTCAAGAAAATTTTGAATGTGTTTTGAATTGAATGAAAATGAAAATCTAACATAAATTTTGTGGGGTAGAATAAAAGTACAAAGTAAAGATGGGTCTGAAGCATGGAAGTCTATTTTCAAATAGAAGAGAGGTCTGAAATTTTTAACCTGCATTTTCAACTAAGAAACCAGAGAAAATATGGAAATTTAAATGGAAAGTATGCAGAAAAAAGATATCATAAATATTCTAGTATAAATCCATAGTAGATATTTTTAAATCCATGATACCACAAAAAATCGTAAACATAAAGTTTGAACAAGAAAAATGACAGAATACACAACTGCTAACATTATAAATTAAAAAGGAAATATGTATTGATTTTATAGACATTAAAAGGCTAATACTAGAATGGGATACTCTGAACAACTCCATCTTCAGAAACTGGACAACTTGTGTGCAATCAATCAATTCCTGAAAGACACAAACTCCCAAAAGTCATTGAAAACAAAAATATTCTGTGAATACCCTTGATGCCTTGAGACTGAGTTCTGTTAAACATCTTTTGAAAAAAGAAATTTCTTCTCTGATGGTTTCCCTCATCTATATGCCTGAAAAGAGGCCTTTGCAATGTCACAGATTATAAGGTGAATATCTTAACATGAATTTTATTTGTAAATGCCAGCAAAGAGCAACTAGATTGAATGGAGAACAGGGCCCCATTCTAAACAGCTAAGAGCAAGCATAAAAGCCTGCAGCACAAGAAAGAAGCATATAAAAGGTCGACCCACTCAGACCACACAGTGCTCTTGAAAATGGTTCAAGACAAACAAATGCAGTTAAGTGACGTGATCTTGGATAAAGAGGTAATCACTGATAACATCTAATTTGCTTTCTAAATTGACCTAAAGATTCTATATATTCCCAATTAAATCTCAGCAATATTTACAAGCTGGTTTTAAGTTTATATGCAAGATGAGGGAGAGCTAAACTAATATTTTTAAAGAATAAAGATGAAGCACTCAGATCACATAATTTTACAGAGTCCTATACATCTATAATAATCAAGGCTATGTGGTATTGGTAAAAACACAGGAATAAATATATCTGGAACAAAGTATAGTACTGTCTTAGTCAGGGTTTCTATTCCTGCACAAACATCATGACCAAGAGGCAAGTTGGGGAGGAAAGGGTTTATTCAGCTTATACTTACACATTGTTCATCACAAAAGGAAGTCAGGACTGGAAATCAAGCAGGTCAGGAAGCAGGAACTGATGCAGGGTCCATGGAAGGATGTTACTTACTGGCTTGCTTCCCCAGGCTTGCTCAGCTTGCTTTCTTGTAGAACCCAGTACTATCAGCTCAGGGATAGCACCACCCACAATGGGTTGACCCCACCCACAAGGGGCCTTCCCTTCTTGCTCACTAATTGAGAAAATTTCTTACAATGGAGGCATTTCCTTAGCTGAAGCTCCTTTCTCTTTGATAACTCCACCTTGTGTCAAGTTGACATACAAAACCAGCCAGTACAAGTAACCAGGAATAATTTCTAAAAATATACAAAATGTAACCTTTGATGAAGGCAGAAGTATAGATATGTTTATGACCATGCATCAACATAGAGTTGATTATAAGTACCTGTAAATTATATAAACATTGACTCAATCATGATTGATATTGGGAAGAAAAATTATACATAATGTTTCTTCTTGTAACTATTCCTTAAATAATACATTGTATTAACAACTTGTATAGCATTTACATACATTATTAGGCAAATAAGTACGCTAGAGAGTTTGCAGGAGGACTTGTAAAGTGTGCCATTTATGGGACTGGAACATCTATGTGCTTAGGCATCCACACAGTATGTGGAACCAATTCCCTGTGATTATTGAGAGATGGCTCATAATTCATATATTTTCTAATTGCTGCAAGAGGCCAAGAGTGAAAGACTACTATTTGCAAAAACAATCCTATGGCCAAAACTAGAACAATTTTAGCAATAAAATAAATAATAAGATTGTACCAATGTGATACATCCCAATAAATGTATCCATGGGCCATTTTGTTCTTGCACTGATATAGAATGCACAGCCACAAACATGGACAGTCTACTGCACCATACAGGCAGACTATGTGATGTAGTTTTCTTCTAGGCTGCAGAGTGGCTCAGCATGTTACTATGCTCAATCCTATAGGCAACTATGGGACAATGATTTTTGTACATTTAAGCATATCTAAACACAGATGAGTACAACAAAATACTAAGTGAGAAGAAATCTCCATCTCTATCATAATCTTATAGGACTCAATTATGAGTGCAGCCTATCATAAACTGCTCCATGATATTGGTGAATTTTAAAAACTAAATAAATACAAGCTATACTGATAGAAGTAAATGATCAAATCAACAAATGAAAGGGAAAGGATGCATGTTCTTTACATAAGAATTCTATTCTAATCAATAAATGTAAGAGAGACAATATGCTTTAAATAATTGCGACAATAGTTACTACAAAAATGTATTTGAAAGCCTTAAAATTAGTGGTGAAATATTGTGTTAACCAAAGATTCATAGCCTCATGATATCACCTCCAAAACAGGACCCATTTCTATAATGGTTATAATGTATGCCCATAAATCATCTGAAAGTTAGTCTTCTTCCCTTAAGTGTAAGCTGTATCTAGTGATTTCTGACACAAAGAATATAGATTTAAAAGGGGAGAAAAGGGACATAAGCAACCTAGTACATATTATCTGGGTCAAGTGTTCAGGTTACTGTTACAGTAAGAGGGCATGGTGACAGCTCTTCTTGTATTGTGTGATGGGGAACGCTGCATCCTGTACTATTTTCCCCTGAAATGACGGATCTTGGACTAGTCAGAAAAAAAATCAGTCAAAGCCAAACTGAGATACTTGGTAAGCACACATCCAGATGTGAAGCCTGAGGGGCTTGGGGGATACTGGAGGGAGCCAACATAAAATTAGAGCATTTTGCAAGATCTTTCATTGAATCATGAAACAGAATAAGAGCACTTGAGAAAATGATAATAAAATCTGTATTTTATAGAATAGTCTTTTTATTAAATAATGCTTAATTACATCAGCTAGTTATATGTTATACTAATTTACTATTATTTGTTTTTAATTTTTATAATTTTGTCGTGGCCACATGGGAAGCTAACATAAATTAAAGGAGAAATTCTGAAGTACACCACATGACAGCCTGAGACATTGACAGGAGTGGAATGTATTTCACACTCTCACAGCAAAGTGTCACCAATGCGCCCTGCCAAGAACAGGAATCCCATTACATGGGACTCATGACCTGAAGTCATCAGAGCATGTAGCACTCCATCATATTTGGCTTCATTATTGGTCATGAATTTGATATGCTTGAATTCTACAGAAACTAACCAACCCAGAGGTTACGAGAGAAGAGCACCTTGTAACCGAAGCTAATGCCCAGATGAGCACTTTAAAATGACCCAGGCATTCACAAATTTGTTCCCTAAATGTGTATCAACACCGACTAATATAGATTTGAGAGTGGTTTCTAGGAGGGTAAAAGGAAGAAGAGCAGAAAACAGGAGGGGATCAGAGGAGGTGTGGGCTATGAAGTGAAGGCTCAGAGAAGAATGGGCTCTGTGGTTTTGTGGGACAGTCATCAGGGGAAACTACCGGTAACACTCAAGAGGCATGCACAGAGATTCTGATGGTGGCTTATTTAGGTCACGGTAAGGCATACAGAGAAGGAGAGAACAAATGAAGGAAGACACAGGAAGAAGAGGAGGAAGGAAATGGGAGAGAGAACAATGATAAAATTGAACAGTTTGGACAAGGATGAGCTTGAAAACCCAGATGATTCTTTGACAATGCAAACTAAGCCCCAGTACAGCATCAGAACCTAGTTTAATCAGGGAAGGTATCTACCACTCAGGTAATGTTCATGGAATTGCAGATTAGCTCCTTGAAAATGGCAAGAACTCAGATGTTTTCACAGAAGACCTGCCAATAGCATACTAAGTCCAAATCCCTTCTATTCAACAATCAAGCAACTTGCATTCCTATGACCAGACACCACGTCATTTGTCACTACTGCTTTAGGAGGTTTACAGTGCTGTGCCAGCTACCTGCTCAATATTTGAAAGCAAAATTAATACCTGTTTTTTGCACGCAAGAAAGACTGAGCAGACAGAAATAATTACAAGAAAATACATGGTATTTTGTATAAATATACCCCAGAAAATAACTCCTGAAGAGGCAGCCTCAGCACTGACAAACAGCATTATGCACTTTCCTTGATTTTTAAATTAATTAACTTAATTTTCTATATTCTTTGTTTACATTCCAAATGATTTCCCCTTTCCCGGTTCCCCCCTCCCCCTAAGTTCCATAAGTCTTCTTCCCTCCACCAGTTCCCCAATCACCCCTTCCCTCTCCTCTGTCCTGGCAATACCCTACAGTGCTGCATCAAGCCTTTCCAGGACCCAGGCCCTCTCCTTCTTTCTTCTTGGGAGTGATTTGATATGTGGGTTTTGTTTTGGGTATTCTGTGCTTCTGGGCTAATATCCACTTATCAGTGACTGCATTCCATGTGTGTTCTTTTGTGAATGAACGAGTTACCTCACTTAGTATGATATTTTCCAGTTCCAACCATTTGCCTAAGAATTCATAAATTCATTGTTTTTAATTGCTGAGTAGTATTCCACTGTGTAAATATACCACATTTTCTGTATCCATTCCTCCATTGAGGGACATCTGGGTTCTTTCCAGCTTCTGGCTATTATAAATAAGGCTGCTATGAACATAGTGGAGCATGTATCAAAGACTTTTATATCCATTCTACCAGTGCTGTTTCTAAGGCAAGACTATTCATATACCACTCTATGCACCCATGCCTATAAAATAATCTCAAACAAACAGCCAACAAATGCTAAGTATGATATGCCATTAATGGTCTTTGCAGAGCACCTGACTCATGAGTTTTTCTTAATATCTAATAGAAGATGATTCAGTTCATCTAAACTGGTATTTGATTCAATTACAAATTTTTATAACCCATGTATTGGCATTATGATAGAGTCCACTGCACACATTGCCATAATAATGCTATATTCAAACATCAAAGAATGATTGCACTCAAGGTTTTCTGGGAGAACTGGGCACACTAGCATCAGATAAGACATGATAAAACTCTCCTTGAAAGCCTTTTCAAAATTTATAGCTTTCACTGAAGAGAATTATGACCATTTATACAATTTTATTGTAATGATATAAATGCAAGCAGTACATATGATAACTAAAAAAAGCAAGAGTGAAAGACTTCCTACAACATTCGATGACATCAGACACTCTATCATTTCATCCATTCTGCATGGTAGCTGCCCATCCAAGATCAAAGACCTAGCTGGAAAAAAAAGGATCCATGTAACCCCCTAAGTAGAAATATAAAAATAAATATTCTGACTCAAGCTTTTATTTCAGGGATATTTACAACTAAAGCACATTACTTCAGTCTTCACAATATGCCAAGGAACCAGATTTTAAAATAAATCATATCTAGACCACAGATCATTCTCTAGTGACTAGGAGCACAGCAAAAAGCCATTACCTGGTAGAAACCCACAAATGGGAGATATTATTTGTCATCTGAGCAAAATAATATCCCTCTCAATAAGCCGGAAGACTTTCATAATGGAAGGAATTTTGGGAAGTCCTACAAGTCAGCACAGGCATCCAGCAGGCACTCACTGTGCAGGACGAGTGAGTGCTGATAGGATGTTATGCATTTGCCATAAAAAAGTGTATTTCACTCAACTCAGGGAAATTAGCTGGTCTCATTTTTCTCTTCCAGTAAAAGTCGATATTCTATTTTTCCAGCTCAGTGTCCAGTTTCACAACTTCCAGTGTGGCCTTCCAGATCCACTCTTGACTCCTGTTTAATTCATCAGAGAAGACAAACTGGTTCTCACTATTTCTCATATCTCCCCAGCATGCAGGCAAATCTGTGCTACTTTATTCCCTTTTTCTACAAGATGCAAAGATTTAGCATGAGGAAATATGCCCTCTCAGGAGGGATTGTCTCTGGGAAAGGCTAAAGCAATCGAGACTCAGTAATAATCGAGACCCCCTCCCCCAAAGCAAGAGATGGAATCCAGGAATCATATCTCTAAAGTCATGACAGAGAGAGGGGCAACAAGTTTTCTGTTTCCTGATTTTGACATTTTTTTTGCAGGTCATGTTTGTTTTGCCGGACTTATTAGTGACACCACAGCCTAGAATTGAGAGCTCTAGTACTCATGACCAGCTCAGAGCTCTCTCCTCTGCCAGAAGGCATAAACCTGGGTAGGCCACTGTGTGAAGACAACACATGACAGAAGACAGAATCAGCTTTCCGCTGGATAGGGCTGCAAGACCTAGTTTATTAGTACAATAGTTGTATGGAGAAAACATCTTAAGAGATAATGAACACTATACCAAACACTTGATATTCAAGATCCTTTTCCACAACAATAAAAACTCAATAAGTTAGGTGATATTACTATCTCTGTCTTAGTGCTGGGGAGATCAGCAATGCAGGCATAGAGTTGAAGTTTTGAGCCACCCAGAACTATATACAATACTTAAGTCTAGTTGGTCTTTGAACGTGAATGACTAGAATGTTTAACAATTAAAGCTATGATTTGGCCACAGCAATGGTAAGATTGAGCTCTGTGACCTCTCAGGACCTTCACATGAGGTCATTGAGTGGACAAACAGTGCTGTGTGCTTTGTAGCCATCTTACTTCTTACTTTGGGTTCCATCTGAATGCACATAGCACAATAATCCGTACAACCTTGGTTTAAATCAGAGGGAATTGCAAAAACTGCTGATAGTCATTTCTTTTCCCTGGAAATTGCTGCTCTTAATGCGTTAGTTTAAATCTTCAAAGAGAATTATCACAGAGTACCTCTACCATGTAGCGAATGTCACCAAGTGAGCCAATTCTAGACCTGATAGGACACTAATCCTTTGAGGTCTGTATAATTCTGGCCAGGCCAAGGGCATTTGAGAAAATAAGAAACTACCTTGAACAGGAAAATTACAGGCATTGCATCTTTTATAAACTGGCTGTCTACTGGCCGTATATGACTATAATTTTAGAGTCTGAAGAGAAGGAAAAAGAAGCACAAGGCACGGGGATGGAGAGATGGTTCAGTAGGTAAGAGCACTTGCTTCTCTTCCACAAGGCATGAGTTTAGATTTCAGCACCCACATTGGGCAGCTTGCAAGTGCCTGCAACTCCTGTTCCAGATACTCTGAGGCCCTCTTCTGGCCTCTGCAAGGAACCATTCATACAGGGCATACAGAAACACACACACACACACACACACACACACACACACACACACATGGGTGGGCGATTAAAAGAAAAGCATAAAAGAAAGTACAAGACCAGCCTTTGCAACACACTAAGTTCAAGGTCAGCCTGGGATATTTGAGACAGTGTCTCAAGAAACAAAGACAAACAAACAAACAAATAATTAAGCCATCAGAAATAAAAAACAAATAATTATTTTAATATCCAGAATACTTATACTTTAAAACTCGATCCTCTGAAAGAGAAATAATATGACATATAACTTCAGAAGTATGACATTCCTGTAGATGGTTCTAGTTGACACTAACTACAAACATGATAAGACAATACATGTCTCTACAGCAGGGCTGAGTTTCCAGGCTTATAGCTGCATACATTGTGACCTAAGGATTTAACTCGAGTTGGGATGTCCATGCCAGGGTTCTTTATAGGACAAAATTAATGGGGAGTACAGAATGCTATAAATGCCTGACATTCTCCTGGGATATTACTCAGGTTTTGCCTGAGAAGAACTCTAGTTTCAGCTCTACATTGTGCTCTTTGCATCTGTAGGAATGTAAGCATCAAGGTGTTATATGGAGACGGGGAAATTGTAAGAGACAGTGGACCTAGGCACTGTCTATTAGACAGCATCAAACACTCCATAACAGGAAAGTCGTATCCATGAAATTTCAATACTATGGTTTCCTAAACAAGACATGAATTATGACTATGCCAGTTCATGTGCCATTGTAGATGGGGGAATATCACAGGTTCCCACACCTAAGTGAAGAGACTACAGGGAGTCAAGGGTACTGAGAGAGGGAAATTCAGTTTTCTTTAGAGATGAACTCCATGATAAGTTCTCCAGTCCAAAATGATCATCCATAAAAAACATTAACATATGAGCAACACTAAATGGATTGACTAAGTTTGGTAGATATAGATAGGATAGATAATGATGATGATGATGATGATGATGATATAAGTATATATATATATACATATATATGTGTGTGAAATGATTGATAAGTTAATATAAGAATAATTTTAAAAGAAGTCATTCATTTAAGAGGAAGTAGAGAGAAACATGAACGAAGTTGGAGTGGTGAGGAGAGCTAAAATGATATAAAACAGTACCCATTATGAAATTCAATTTTTTAAATTAATAAAACCAGGTAGACAACTGATCATTAGTGGTATTTAATATGTCTAACTATAGTTATTTTAAGTGTCTAGGTAGTTTTTCTATTTTGCTGAGAGCAAATAAACACGCACATATACACACTTGTGTGCAAACACTTAGGCATATGACAATGTTGTGGGAGGAAATTTCAATGAATGAAAGAATTATTATATCAAACTACACCAAAATGCGTATGAATAAGAAACATGTGATTATTAATAGAACAAATGTCAGACTAAAGACAGAGCCTGACTGTAGTTGAGAATTTGAGCATGTAAGTGGTCTAGAGGACTGACTATTGTGAATGTTTGGTGTCTATCACAAATCAAATGGATATGTTTCAGCAAGAATGGCTTTGTGGTTCACTTCCTACCCTGACAGAAATACGCACATGCGTTCGCAGATACACACACACACATACACACACACACACACCAGTTCCCAGCTTTGTGAATAGGGTTGTGTCTTTAAGCATTTAATTTGCTAAAGCAGGGACTGGGAGCGGCTGAAGACACGAATAAATTCAACACCATGAATTCTCAGCAACAAAGAAACAAATCTTTGCAGCAGGGGTCATATACTATACCAAGACAATGTGACTTCAAAAGAGGCACTTCTGAGCTTCCTGACATATGATATAGTATAAATTCTAGATGAGAGAGAGAGAGAGAGAGAGAGAGAGAGAGAGAGAGAGAGAGAGAGAGAGATACTAGTGACTATGCACAATTTTTCTTTGGTTCTGACAGTCCTGATCCGCATGTTGCAACAGGTCACGTACATAATGATTAGTAACTTTATTAGGTAACTATGGAGGCAACCCTGTGACCTTACAAAAGAGTTTCCACTTCATATTTTCTGGGTAAGGAAAGAAAAACTCTAAAATCTTTATGGCTACAGAGAATTTTATTCTATGGAGCATGAAGTAATTATAAGTGACAACCCATGTCTCCTAGCTACAGTAACTAGTATGAAGTAAACACACACCTACAACTATCTAAATATTCACTTTCCTAGGAATTCATGTGCCATTTGTATGATGGATAAATGCTAATTTCATAATGTAGTTAAATATTTTACCATATTAGTTATAGTCTTTCTCATCTACTAGTGACTCAAAGACAGACCAATTTCTTTATAAATAAAACCTAATGTAGACCTTAATCAAATATAATGCTTTCTTTCTTGTCTGATAGAACTGATAGGCTTAGGTGTGCCAATTTGTTCAGCATTGAGCTAGCCATTAGGAAAGCTGAAAATCAGGATGGCCTTGTTAGACATCAATGGGAGGGGAGGATCTTGGTCCTGTGAAGGCTGGATGCCCCAGTGTAATGGAACACAAGGGCGGGGAGGCATGAGTGGGTGGGTGCGTGGGTGGGGGAACAGCCTTAGAGAAGCAGGAGGGATGGGATGAGGGGTTTCAAAGGAGGAAAAGGGAATAACTGGGAAAGGGGATAACATTTGAAATGTAAATAAAGAAAATAGTCAAGAAAAGAAAGAAAGCTAAAAATCTGGTTAGGATGTGACTTCTTTGCGGAACCAACATTGTGACACAATTATGGATGTGTTCTTAAGTGCCTAAAAAGGATTATTGAGACACTGAGTGAACAAACATAAATCTTGATTGTGTCAGCAAGTATTGCCAGTTGCAAAAGTTGGACAATTCAAAATGGAGTCAACAGTCATTTATCAAATAGCTGTATCTCTCAAACCTGGCACCGCATCACTGGAAGCCAGACCTTGTTTTATTCTTGTATTATAAATAATCTGTTTAAATGAACTCTCAAAAAAAATTCGATCTGAAGATTCCTTAAGACAAAGACATTTTAAATGAAAGTTTTAAGTTGCAAAATACAAACCTCTCATAAAATAACTTAGGTATGTCTTTAACAGTCAGAAAATTTGGTTTTAGGTCACTTATTATTCCAGGTAGACCACATCTCCTGGGGACCCTGCCAGAGTTCATAGATGACTGCAATGTTTAAAGTCTTGTTTTCCCGCATCTTCTCAGTAGAATGAAATAGTATTTTATCATCTGTTATTTTGAATTGCGATACTGTTTATTAATGTGTGCACATGTGAAAATCTTAAGTCTAGTAATTTCTCTCCCTATATTATCACTAAAAAATAATATTGTCTTAGTCACCTTGGTCTTCAATTATCTTATTTTCAGGGATAAAAACTTACACTCCAATGACATCAAGGGAAACACCCTGAGATAAACAGGCCATGACATAGGATCAATACATCATCACATGTCTCCCTGTGAGACATTTCTGGCCACGCCACTTCCTTCCTATCTTATGCCTCAGTAATGACAAAGCATCTCTGAGTTATCTTCAACTGCTATAATATTTCCCTGACAACTGAGATAGCCCGGGGATACACACTTACTACGTTAACTACCTGATAAAATAGGATTGAATGAGGTCAAAGCCCCAGGCCTTTCCATCTTTAAATATGTACTGACCAGCACCTTATAATAAGAAACCTTTGGCTACAGATAGAACTGGGTAGGAACTGATTGATTGTTTCTGAAGGAATAATCCAGCATTTCTAAATGCCTTGTGTCCAGCTCTGTGCAGGGTTGTAGGCACTTAGATATAAACCCCGTGTCCCCATCCATCTTTAAGGCAAGCCTCTTCCTTATTTCCTTTAGAATGAGAACAATGTACAGTGTAATAGAGCTAGCTTGGCTCTTCTCTGAGGTGGGAGGATGTGTCATTTGCTCACGTGCTTTCATCCTAAATGAACGCTGTCCCATAAGAGCTGAGTGGACAACATCTCAGTATGATGGGCTCATGTGGAAAATCTACAAAAGCTCCTAAATGTCCCCACTGCTGATTTAAAAAAAAAAAACTCTACCATGAAAGATGAAACCTGTCATTGGATCAAGCATTGCCTGCATGCCTCTTGGGAGCATTGCCCACTAAACTAGACATTCTGGGAAAAGGCTAGTATACCTTTTCATGATCACATTGAAGTTGCACTAAACCAGGTTTCTTTGCACTATTTCCATACAAGCATAGAATGTATGCCTACCACTGTTCTCTCTTGTATCCTTCCCACATCGAGAGTAGTTTCTATTTACTTTCATGTCTTCCTCCCTCCCTTCCTTCCTTCCTTCCTTCCTTCCTTCCTTCCTTCCTTCCTTCCTCCCTTTCTCCCTCCCTCCCTCTCTCCCTCCCTCCCTCCCCCCTTCTTTTTCTTTCTTTCTTTTTTTGCCTAACTGGAGCCTACCACAAAAGAAAACATGTGATGTTTGTCTCTCTGCATTGGGTTTATTATACTCAACACGATAATCTTTAGCAACATGCATTTTCATTGAAATAACATAATCTAATCCTTTATAGCTAAAACTCCATAGTGTATTTTCCACATTTTCTTTATCCATTTATCCCTTGGTGAGCTCCTAGGCTTATTCTATAATTTGCTATTGTGAATGGTGATGTGAACACCACTGTCTCTATAGTAACCCGATTAGACTCTTTGGAAAGATATTCTCAGCAGCCAACACACACACACACACACACACACACACACACACACACACACACACGTGCGCGCATGCACACACATTGAACAATGTGGTAGGCAATGGAGTTATAGAAGGAAGCCCTATGATAACTGAAGGCAATTTCTTTATGAATAAACAGGAAAATGTTAGCTGAAGTGTAGGAAAATATGGTCCCAGAAGGGAAGACAAAACAAGCAAGGCATAAAGCATGAAACTATGCTATACATTCTAAAAGAATACACATCAGCCACTGATGGTACATGAAGCATAAGATGATGGAGGAAAGGGAATGTTTAGAAATCAAGCTGGAGTAGGAAGACGCGTTGTTTGATGTGACTATGTGCCCTAGGGTTGATATGTTGTGAGACAATACTTAGTGGGAGAAAATGGGACCATTATAAACTGTTTAGATCATCAGAGGTGCAAGTAGATTAATGAGGTTTTAACTGGCATGACTTGATGACTATGCAGAGGAGTTCCTCACATAGATGAGTTTGGTATCTCCTTTTACTTCTTGCTACTCACACCATTCTGCCTTCTAACATCAATGAAAAATGTAAAATGTCCTTGGCTAATTGTAGGCTCTTTAACTTTGTACTTTCCTAATTGTTGTATATAAGTTACTCAGTTTGGTAGCTAGCCCAGGGGCCTAGGGTAAAACCAGATAATACTGGTCTTAAAAAAAAAAGAAGAAAGAAAAAACCATAGTGATAAAATGACCACTAATGACATTCTGCTGCAGCTGTATGCTCGGTCATCCTCAGAGGAACTTTCTATTGCAGATAGCAACCTGTACAGAAACCCACATGCAGATATGGAGAGAGAGAGAGAGAGAGAGAGAGAGAGAGAGAGAGAGAGAGAGAGCTTGTAATACTCAGCCCTAAATGGGGTGTCTCAATGAAATCTTCTCTCCCTATATTTATTACAAATCCTGAGGAAGAGGATGTAGAAAGATTATAGGAGACAGAAGGGGTGGAGTAACACTAAAGAAAACAAGGCCCTCTAAATCAACAAGGTTAGTTCTCATAAGAACTCACAGAGACTGCAGAAGGATGCACGGGGCTTGCACGGTTCTAAGTCAGATCCTCTGTGCATATATTATGCCTTCTACATTAGTGATTGTATAGAATTCCCAAGCATCCAAACAATTTGCTTCTCTTGAGCTCTTTTCTTTCTGTTGGTTTGCCTTGTCCAATTTCAGTGTGTTCCTTTTATCTTACTTTATTTTGTTATATTTTTTAAAAAATGAAAAAAATGAATAATGATATCTAGCCACTAGGGTAAAGTGTAATGTCTGAACTATCATATAGTAGATGGGCATCTTCCTGGAGAAGAGGGTCTATATTTTGATCTACAGGCAACATGAAATAGACTATGTACCACACTGGTACACACTGGTTATAGCTTGAGTATATGAGACCTAACTCTTGCCAACACAGTGACATTCTTCTTACAACAAGGCCACACCTTCTTCTTCTTCTTCTTTTTTTTTTCAAAAAAAATTTTTTATTGGATATATTCTATATTTACATTTCATTTCCCTTTTTTGGTTTCCCCACCCCCCTAAGGTCCCACATGCCCTTTTCCCTCCCCCTGCTCTGTCATCCACCCCTTCCCACTTCCCTGTTCTGGTATTCCCCTACAGTGATGCTTTGATCCTTTCCAGCACTAGTGTCCAGGCCACACCTTCTAATAGTACCACTCCCTATGGCCCAAGTGTTCAAGCACATGAGTCTATGGGGAGCATTTCTATTTAAATCACCACATCATCCAATATTTCATGAATGTGGATGGGGGTTATAAAATGTTTTCTCACAGTAGCACAAGTAAGAAAGCTTTTGCCTCAGCAGCAAAACGTGTGAAGAGGCAACGCTTCCATTTACCACGATGTCATGATGAATAAACATGCTTCCCAGTTAGAAGTAGAAAGTCAATTATTGCACTAAATGCTGAATCCAAACCACACAGGCTAACCAATAAAAATACAAAGAGGTAACCATCCACCTCTGGCTCTCATTGGAATGAAATATTAGTATTTTTTCTAAGTTTCTGTAACAATGAGAAACTCATTCATCATTGACTTTTCCATTGCTGATTCCTGAAAACATGCCATAGACTTTGTAGACATGATAATCATGTAAAAATCATAAAAAAGTTCTCTATGTGGCTGCATAGAAAATTTACTAAGACACTGTATGATTTTTCATTTTTAAACGTAATTTAATTTAAAATTATATAAATTGTGAGTCTGGAAATAATTGTATGGTTGTACCATGTAGGGACAAGAATTTTACATTTCCGACATAATTTATATGTTTAAGTAATTTATTCATTATAAATAATTGTTATCTCCATTTCAGAAGCGAGAAAATTGAGGAGAAAAACAGCAGGTAACTCCTGAAGTCTGCATCCTCTATGTGGAAATTGCTTTCTGATGAAAGGGTATATGATACTATAAACCTCCCAACAGAATGAACAAATTGGAAGGAACAACAGATGGAGACAAGGAGGCCACTGACAGCCTGATTCTAGGTGATAGACAGTGGATTTTAACTCAAGAAGGATTGCATATAAAAGAAATATCATTCAAGAGTACTGCACATCAACATTACCTGGACTTGTTACCCCATTGACGGGTGAAAGGGAAGAAACAGGATGAGCTATTGAAGAGCGTGTGGATCATTGGGGCATAAGGACTGTCAGGTCCAAACAAAGGTAGGAAATGCAAACACAGAGGGAACGGGAGAGTCTTCTTGGACATGTGAATAGATGTGTGGGGCGCAGCTAGATAAAGCTCCGCACACATCAGGGCTTCAAATAAGGAGACACAAGGAAGCAAGGAAGTGAAAGGTACAGACCCTGGGCTGTAAGGCCAGTGTCAATGTGCAGGTGGGCCGCAGAGCCTTGAGCTGGTGACTTGACTTTTTCGAGGGTCCATTGCTAAATATTAGGAGTGGTACTCAAGGCTGACCACCTGTCTCAGTTTCGTTCATTTTCTATCCTATTCTCCCTCCAATTACATACCGTACAAGATGGTGCTAAAGATGCATTTACTATTGAAAACCTTATTATTAAATAAGATGCCCATATCATCACCTGAAAATAGTTTTAGTCATTTAGAAACCATTTTATATTTTTAATTATAAATTCAAAACTAATCTTTGATGTTTTATAACCAATTTTCACTGTTCATTTATAAAGGTAATACACAATTTATAATCAAACATTAATTCCTAGCATGTATATAATGCTCCAATACAAAAAAAAATCTTCAGAAGAATTCAAAAACAATAATGCTACTGACTGGAAATAGGAAGGCCATTGTTAAGGAGTCTTTGACCTCCTGAAAGCTGATAAACAGTAAGCTGTTCATCTTAACCTTTGTTAGATACATGGCTGTTGGCAATATCTGTGGAAAGTCAAAAAACCCAGGTTTGACGGCTAATATCTAGAAAGAATAATGTTGCTGGGAGCCATTCTCACCTAAGATCTCTATGCTAAGACATTTTGATCCCAGGAGCCATCTCCACCTAGATCCCAATGCCAGGAGACCTTGATACCAGGAGTTATTCTTACCTTGATATCATGCCAGGAACCATAGATCTCAAGTCCCTCCCTTTGAAGCTCATCTGTGGACAGGTTACTATAGCAACTCCTGTCCACTTCACCTCCTCATGACCCCCTTTATCGTGCCTAAATTCCTAACAGCAATAGTTAGCGTTTCCCAGAAATTATGAGAAACAGTTTCTTTTTTTTATTTTCTATATTCTACGTTTACATTCCAAAGGCTTTCCCCTTTCCCAGTTCCCACCCACCATAGTTCCCATAGTTCCTCTCCCCCCCCAACTGTTCCCCAATCATTCCCCCTCCCCCCTCGGTTTCTTTACTAAACTGGATGCAATCTTTACATGCCCAGGGTCCTCTCCTTTCTTCTTCTTGGGAATCATTTGACTTGCTATTTGTGTCTTGAGTATTTAGGGCTTCTGGGCTCATTAATATCCACTTATCAGTGATTGCATTTCATGTGCATTCTTTTGTGATTGGGTTAATTCACTCAGGATGATATTTTCCAGGTCTAACCATTTACCTACAAATTGCATGAATTCATTATTTTTAATTGCTGAGTAGTATTCCATTGTATAAATATACCACATTTTCTGTATCCATTCCTCCTTTGAGGGATATTTGGGCTCCTTCCAATTTCTGGCTAGTGATGCCAGCCTTCTGAGATTGTTCCCCCCTTGATCAGAATACTGTCCTGCTGTCCGTCTCTTGTGTCTCTTGTCTCTTGCCTTCTCCTAGCTGGTTTGGGGACCCTGTTGACTGTCCTGCGGGTCGGGACAGAATGCCAATTGAGAGAATGTTCCTCTTAGGCCACCTGCAGGCAAGCCCGTCAGACAGTTCTTGACTGAATATCGATGTGGGAGAGCCCAGGCCATTGAAGGGTGATATCACCCTTGGGCCCTATAGTCCTAGTTGGAATAGGAAAACAGGCTAAGCAAGGCAGGAGGAAAAAGCCAGTAAGCAGCACTCCTCTGCATCCCCTCCTTCAGTTCCTGCCTCCAGGTTCCTGAACTGCTTGAGTTCTTTGCTGACTACCTTCAGTGATAAAGTATTACCTGGAAGTAAAAGATGAAATAAATCCTTTCCTTCTCAGATTGCTTTTGGTCACAGTATTTTATCATAGCAATATTATATCCAGATCAGTGGATATTAAAAAATGAATGCCCATGACACAGGAGTATCTTCTTAAATTTCTTATCATTGCTGTCAAAAGTTATCATGAGCAGGGGCTTAACTAAGTCTAATTTTTATAGTTCTCTGGTATAATGACTGGGCTAAAATCAAGATGTCTGCATTGTTGAATCTCTTCTGTAGACTCTGGAAAGGAATCTAATTATTTTCTTTCCTAGGTGCTAGGGCCATCCATATTTCTTGATTACAGATCTTGCTCCTCCCTATATCCTTGCTCTGGCTCCTATTTCTGCTTTATGCTTCTATTTTTAAAACAAAAAAATTTAAATTTTAAAATTATCTACCTTTTTTCTTTAGATAGGGCCTAGCTATTTACTCCAGGCTAGCTTTGAGCTATATTCTTCGTTCAGCCTCTGATTTGTGGAATTATAAACATGTGCCACATGCCCAGCTGCTCTATCACTTTTAAACTGAGATTACTTTACATAACTTTTCCATGCACTTGGAAATTATTGGTAACCATAATTTCATCTGCATCATTAAGCTCCTTTGCTTTGGAACCAAATATAGTGACAGAGTCCAGGGACTAACATGTAGACACCTTTCTGTGGAGAGAATGCATTCATCATTTTGCTCAGTATAGTGTTTTGCATATCAACTTAATTGTTTATAACCCACGAATGGTATGTTGGAACATACTGCACACTGATTGGATAACAAAGGATATAGATAAATTCAAAGGAGAGGAACAACCATTCTGTTGGAATAAAATAGAATTGGCTACTACAATAACTCAAGATTTATATGACATTATAAAATAGCAGATTAATGAAAGATAACCTGTTGTCAAGACAAATTAGATTACTTATTGTTCTTATAAGAAGCCATATTGGTTATAGTACAGAAGAACTCCTTGCACAAAATGGCTTCCTTATATCTGGCTTTGGGCTACCTAAATATCATCATGCAATTTACCATGGAAATAGTCTGAATATGATCATCTTACTGAGGTGCTTCAGCCTCCGTCTTTATCTAGTTGAAAAATAGATTACAATCACTGACTCTGAAATTGGCAGAGCACTGAGACAGAACACAAGGCAATACTAAGGATTTTTTATATACTTGTATGTTTCTGATGACAAAAAGAGAGAGATTTTCCGGGCCTGGGTGCCCATTGGATCCTGAAGGTTTTATGGAAGTGACAACCTGATAATGGAGCCTTGTCTACCTAGTGTTATGCTGGAAATGGGTCATAAATACAGAGGGCCTTGAGAAAGTAACACGTTGGTGGCCTTCTGTGACCCTTCATTGATGACTTCCATATTGGCTTTGGCATTTTCTGCTCAGATTCAATCTTTGTAAAGGAATGAAAGCATTGATGAACGTTACTGCCATTTCCACTTCTACCTTCTCTTCAGCAACCAGTGGAAACAGACTTGTTAGAATCCAATATTAGCAGAAAGAATCAGAAAGCTACCAAGCCATTCCCAGGATAGAGGTAATGGGAAAAAATAAAGATAAGTTATTTAGGGATTTTTATTTTTAAATTTTGGGTAGGACATAGTTTCACTATGTAACCATGTCTAGCATGGAACTCATTATGTAGAGTAAATCAGCCTTGATATTACAATGATCTTCCTGCCTCTACTTCCTGATTGCAGCATCAGTTTTACCCGAGGACAGCCTTATTGTACAAAGACTTTACCTGTGGAAATTATCACACAGTGTCCACCGTGGTCCTGTGCTTTTCCTGTGGAAATTCACACAGTGCCCACTGAGGTTCATGTGGCAAGGACTGAATGAGCTGAAGGGGTTTGCTACCCCTAGGAAGACCAACAATATCAACCAACCAGATACCCCAAAGCTTCCAGGGTCTAAATCACCAACCAAAGAATACACATGGGGATCCTGTGGCTCCAGCTGGATATGTAGCAGAGAATTGTCTTCTCTGTAATCACTGGAAGGGGAGCCCCTTGGTCCTGTTGTGGCTTAATGATTCAGGGTAGGGGAATGCTAGGGCACTGAGGCAGGATAAGGTGGGCAGGTGGGGGAGCACCCTCATAGAGGCAGGGGGAGTGAGAGAAGGAGGGAGTAGAGGGTTTGTGGAGGAGAAAGTGGGAAGGGGATAACATTTGAAAGTAAATAAATAAAATAACCAATAAAAATGAAAAAAAGAATAATATAAATGAAGGACAGAAGATTTCCAGATCGATACCTTAGAAAGAAAGTATTTACAACAAAATCATAGATGATTTTTTTCCTAGTCTAAAGAAGCACATACATAAAAGGTACAAAAATCTTATAGAATGCTAAATAGATTGGAATAGAAAAGAAAATTTGCTTTCCACATAGTAATCAAAATACTAAAAGTATAGAATGAAGAACAGATATTAAAATCATCAAGGGAAAAGGCCAAGTAACATAAAAGCAGACTTATTAGAAATTGATTTGACTTCTCAAATCTAAAAGCCAAAAGAAGTTGTATGGATATCTTGATGACTATAAGAGACCACAGATGCCAACCTAGACTACCATACCCAGAAAATCGTTCTATCACCATAGATGGAGGAAACAAGATATTCTATGACAAAATAAAATCTAAAAAAAATCAATCCACAAACCAAGCCCTACAGAAGGTACTAAAAGGAAAATTCCACCTAAGAAAGTTAACTACACCCAACAAATATTCTTTCACTCAAAATTAATCAAAAGAGAATGGGAAGGACATTTCATATTTGGACCCAAAAAGCAAGATGGTAGTCATTCTAATATCTAACAAAATAGATTTTCAGTCAAAATTAACTGCCAGGTAGTAGAAGAATGCAAATAGACCCATATCTATCATCTTGTACAAAACTCAAGTCCAAGGGAATTAAAGACCTCAATGTAAATCCAGAGTCACTGAACCTTATAGAAGAGAAATTACAGAATATCTTTGAACTCATTGGTACAGGAGAAGGCTTCCTGACAGCACACCAATATCACAGGCACTAAGATAAATAATAAATAAATGGACTCATGAAACTGAAAAGTTTCTGTAAGTCAAAGGATACTATCAATAGGACAAATTGACAGCCTACAAAATGGGAAAAGATCATTTCCAACCCCATCTCTGACAAATGACTAATTTCTAAAAATTTATAAAGAACTTAAGAAACTAGACATCAACAGACCAAATCATTCAATTTAAAAATGGGGTACAGATCTAAACAGAGTATTTTTAACAAAAGAATCTCAAATACCTAAGAAGCACTTAAAGAGATGTTCAACATCCTTAGCCACTAGGGAAATGCAAATTAAATGGACTGGGAGATTTCATCTTACACCTGTCATAATGGCTAAGACCAAAAACACAAGTGACAGCTCATGCTGGTGAGGAGTTGGAGTAAAGGAAAGACTCCTCCATTGCGGGTGGGAGTGCCAACTTGTACAGACATGGTGCTTTCTTAGAAAATAGGGAATCAGTCTACCACAAGACCCAGCTATACTACTCCTGGTCATATAGCCAAAGAATGTCCCATCCTACCATAAAGACACTTGCTTAACTATGTTCATTGATGCTTTATTTATAATAGCTATGAACTGGAAACAACTTAGATGTCCTTCAAATGAAGAATGGATAAAGAAAATGTGACACATTTACACAATTGAGTATTGCTCAATTGCTATATATATCACCATGAAGTTTGCAAGCAAATGGATAGAACTAGAAAAAATATCATCCTGGGTAAAATAACCCAGGCCCAGAAAGACAAACATGGTATATACTCACTTATAAGTGAATATTAGCTGTAAAGTAAAGGATAATCGTGCTACTCTGAGAAGCTAAGTTACAAAGAGGGCTCTAGGGTTGTGGGATAAATAGATCTCCGTGTGAAAGGGAAACAGAATATATATATTGTGGGTGGACTGGTGGATATGGGTGAAGGGGTAGGAACAGGAAGGATCAGGTGAGAGGAGGATGGAGGGAGAGAGTACTGGAGAGACAACTGGATTGTAATTGGGAGCATCTGTAGGACCCACTAGAAACCTAGTGAATTACAAAGAGTGCGATTTTCAAAGAAATCTGAGTCAGAAATGTGATACACCTGACAAGTACCCCTCCCACATTATCTGTAATAGTCTTGATTTTTCAGTAAAGTTTTATTTAATATTATTTCTGTGTATATGTCTGCATGTGTATTCACAGGAGCCAGCCAAGGCTAGAAGAGGTCCCCAAATCCCCTAGAGCTGTTGTTACAGGTGACTGTGAATGCTGGAACCAAACTGTAGACCTTCATCTCTCCAATGCTCACAATCTTGATATTGCTATATGTTTTAGGGATTTTCTGTGTGAACAGACACCATGAACAAGGCAACTCTTATAATGGACATTTGATTGGGGCTGGCTTAAAAATTCAGAGGTTCAGCCAGTCATCTTTAAGGTGGGAATATGGCAGTGTCCAGGCAGACATGGATGTGAAAGTTTCACCTCTTGTTCTGAAGGCAGCTAGGAGAAAACTGGATTCCAGCCAGCTAGGATGAAGGTCATCCCCACAGTGACACGCCTACTCCAAGGCCACACCTACTTCAACAAGGACACACCTCCTACTCCTACCACTCCCTGGACCAAGCATACACAAACCACCACACTATGATATGTTACTTGACAACAATATATGAGACAACATCTGAAGCAAATAGCTGAGCTGAGGCAAGGTGTGTGATCAGCAGGGCAGCATGTCTTCCTAGATGAAGATCAGGATCACTCCTTAGAGGCTGAGAAGACAGCTTAGTCAATAAGCACTTGCTGCACAAGCAAGATGATAAGAATTTGATTCCAAAAACCCATGTAAACAGAAAGTGACTGTTAAAAATTCAAATGTGTTAGTGCACACATGTGATTTCAGCAGTAGAATGCAAGAGAGGCAAATCCCTGGAGCTATCATGCAAGTCAGCCTAGTCCAGTTGGTGAGTTGCAAGCTAAAGAGAGACCTGCATCCAAGGGGGAAAATGGGGACAACCCTGAAAAAAATGACACCAGAGGTTGACCTCTGGCCTTCACACACTCATATACCTTCATGCATGCATGTACGTGTGTGCTTGCGAATGAGTGTACAAACACACACAAGTAATTAAATAAATACTAAAAATTAAATTAGAACAGATCTCTTCGTAAATTTAATATAGTTCTCAGAGCAACATTTACACACTGAGATTCTGGACTATGGTGTAAAGTAGAGGCAAGCGAGGAAGGGCACAGAAGTGGAAGCAGACACATTTTCCAAAGTATTACAATCATGTTTGTGGCACTAATCGACCAACATCTCATATTCCTCAAAACCAAAGAAGATAGCATGATAAATTCAATGTGTGCTAGTAGAGCCACCTGTCTCTACCCTCCAATTTGAAATGCCCATCCTGTTTTCTTCATTCTCAATGAAACAAAGCACCAAAGGAAATGACAGCACACCAACTTTGAAGCCCTAAGATGGTAGGTGTTTCAGTGGATAAGGATGCTTGCCACTAAGTTTGACAATATGTGCCAGAGAAATCTAATTATGACAAGTCATCCTCTGACCTCCACATTCATGCTATGGTACACACACACACACACACACACACACACACACACACACAATGGGGAGTAGTCATGGATGATTGGGAAAGAGTAAATAAACAAATTAAGCTTTTAAAAAACAATATTGATTTGTCTATCTTGGGTATTTTTAATCTTGGGGATTCCTTAAGAAGTTTTAGATATCTTTCACTACTTCTGTGAAGAATGAAGAAATGTTAAGAATGCAAATGTGTTAGTGTACACTCATGATTTCAGCAGTAGACACACAGGCTGGCAAATCCTAGAAGCTATCTGGCCAGCTAGCCTAGACCAGTCCAGTTGGTAAGTTACAAGTCAATGAGAGACCTGTATCCAAGAAACACAAGGGTTGCATTGAGTCTGCACATAGCTTTTGGTAAAATTGTCATTTTTACAGTATTAATTCTATTAATGCATGAGCATGGGATGTCGTTCCCTTTTCTGGTATCTTTCACTATCTATTTAGAGGTTTAAATTTTCATTGTAGCAGTTCCTCACTTCCTTGGTTGGTTTATTTCTAGATAGTTTGTATTCTCTGTGGTTGTTGTTAAAGAGACTGCATTATTTGGCCATTTACATTTGTTCCTACATATCTGTCTTAGTTTGCTTATATGTTGTTTTCATAAAACTATGACCAAAACCAACTCAGGGTAGGGAAAGGTTTATCTGAATTCTACTTCCATGTCACAGTCCATCATTGATGGAAGCCAAGACAAGAATTCAAACAGACACCCAGAGTCAGGAACAGAAGCAGAAGCTATGAAGGAACATTGCTTACTGGCTTGCTTCCACTGGCTTGCTCAGTTGCCTTTCTTACAACCATGCTTAGTGAGTTGGGCCATCCCACATTCAAGAAAATGTCCACACAGACTTCGCCACTGATGAAGCAGTTATTCAATTTGGTCTTTCATATCCAAAAATATCTCTAGTTTAAGTTGACAAAGACAAGCTAGTTAAGTATCTACAGTTGTTCTGAGTCTGTTGAACATTGTTTGGGGATGTATTTCTGAAATGAACAAATGAAACATTTCCCTTTAAATACACAGTTCAGCTGCCTGGTCTTGTTCCAGACAATCTTCTCATGTTAGGTTAACAGAATGAGGGTTCCAGAGCACCAGTGTAGACTCCAGGTCTAACTGCCCCTCAAGATTACCAAAGTTACCATACCTGGTACAAAGAAGAAGAAAACGTTGTTTACTAGCCCACAGCTTTCATAGCCTTAACATTACTAAGTCTTCTATTCTCCCAATTTGTTTGCATAAGAGTTAAATCCAACCTCCTACATGCATAGTTCACCATTGTCATTAATTCTGTTCAATGTGATGTCAAGTCATTTTTATTTTTTTAAAAAGATTTATTTATTTACTATATGTGAGTACACTATAGATGCCTTTGAAGATAACAGAAGAGGGCATCAGATCTCATTACAGATGGTTGTGAGCCACCAGATGGTTGCGGAGATTTGAACTCAGAAGCTCTGAAAGAGCAGTCAGTGCTCTTAACTGCTGAGCCATCTCTCCAGCCCCAAGTCATTTCTAAATATCTAATAAGTGACTCATTGTTGACTGACCTGGACTGGATTTCACAAAGTGATATTAGCATTGGCATATTTCTCAACAAATCTTGTTGACTGTCCAAAGTGTATCAGGTAACCATTTATGTCACCTGCATTTTTTAAATGTGTTTTTTGGCACCAACTATAATACAAATGTATTGTTAATATCCACACATTATGAATCTTTTCTACATGATTTTTAACTTTGGTCATTCATAGTATTTGCAAGTTTAGTGTTGCAAAATTCTTATATAAACTTCTGGCTAAAAATGTATCCGATTTGCTGCTAATGATGATTGATGTTTACAACAAGAAAAACTTAAAAATATGTAATTGCCATGAATACTAATAGTGCATAATAAGCATGAAGGTCATTACATGGTCAAGGAACGCCTTAAAATAGCTGGCATTTAGATTAGCCCTCATTCCTCCTTCATCTCCCCTTTCATTGGTTCGCTAATACACCTCTAAGGTGTCATTAGCAGCACATTGAGACACTGTCACAAATCAGCACTCCAATTCCAAATAAATACTAGTTAGCAACTCTGTCTCTTCATTCCCAAAGGACTCTGGGAAAGAATATGCATTCTGACTGTTCATTGTCTTGTCTTCTATAGAATCTGTCTATTCTGCCTCCTGTGGTACTCCTAATTCCTTTCCACCACTGACTTTCTTTCTCAGATTTTTTTTTCCTTCTGACAATAAATGACCACTTTGTCTCCATTTGAGTTCAGACACAGAACTTGAATCCCAGGCCTGATGGATATGGGAGAAGAGAGCAAAGCAGCAACTATTCTATGGAGCATTTTAAAGAACACACCATTACTTCATACTTGAAAAATGTCACCCATCATCCACCTGAACCCAAGGAAACACATGCTAACTTTTGTTGATGTTCAATAAAACATAAAGTAAGAGAACTGTCAATCTGGTTCACTTTTGACTTTTAAAAAATTATATATATATATATATATATATATGCATATATATATGTATATATATATTTGTGTCTTGCCTGCTTGTATGTCTATGAGCTTTGTGAATGCCTGGTGGCCACAGCAATAAGAAAATGGTGTCAGATCCCTGGAGACTGGAGTTACATATTGTTTTGAAATGACATATGGGTGCTGGGAATCAAACCCAGATCCTCTGGGAGAGCAGCTATATGATCTTAACCACTGAGCCATTTCTCTGTCCTTCATTTTTCTATTCCTAGCCCCCTACATCTGTATACTTTCAAAACAAACAATAAAAAATTCCCTGCACTATACTTTTCTGTGTCTTATGGTCCAGCTATTTCAGGGATGGCCCAGCGGCCACTTTTTGCCTATATATACATTTCTAAGGTAAAATAAGGCTCCTACGAGTTTAATAAAAAATTTGTGCTTACTGCTATGGAGAACACCTAGCAAGTGTATCCACCTCTCCCTCTAAGATATTTATAATTTGCTTTTGAAGATATACCAATAAACCAAGTACATCAGCTTATTAGAGGCTGAATCCCTACGCACAAAAATGGGATTATTTATACTCAGTGGCAGTCTCAAGATATTGAACAAGTGTCATGAGATGGGAGCTACAAAAGAGCTTGGGTTCTTGAATCTATGGAAGCTGAGCATAGAAAATAGGTGCTGGCAAGGATGTGGAGAAAGAGGAACACTCCTCCACTGCTGGTGGGGTTGCAAGCTGGTACAACCACTCTGAAAATCAGTCTGAGGTGGTTCCTCAGAAAACCGTGCATGATACCACCAGAGGACCCCACCATACCTTTTCTGGGCATACACCCAGATAATTCCCTAGCATGTAATAAGGATACATGTTCCACTGTGTTCATAGCAGATCTATTTATAATAGCCAAAAGCTGGAAAGAACCCAGATGTTCCTCAACGGAGGAATGGATACAGAAAATGTGCTTTATTTACACTATGCAATACTACTGAGCTACTAAAAACAATGAATTCATGAAATTCTTAGGCAAGTGGGTGGAACTGGAGAATGTGATCCTGAGTGAGGTGACCCAATCACAAAAGAACACAGTTGGTATGCACTCACTGATAAGTGGATATTAGCCCAGAAGCTCGGAATACCCAAGAAACAATTCACATATCAAATGATGCCCAAGAAGAAGGAAGGAGAGGGCCCTGGTCCTGGAAAGGTTCAGTGCAGCAGTGTAGGGGAATATGAGGACAGAGAAACAGGAAGGGGGTGATTGGGGAACAGGGTGAGGGAAGAGTGTTTATGGGACTTTCTGGGGGGGGATCCAGGAAAGGGGATATCATTTGACATGTAAATAAGGAATATATCAAATATAAAAAAGAGGAAGCAGGGTATCTGTAAGCAACATCAGAGTGGTAGTTAGGGCAAACCCTTCAATGAAGTAGTGTGTGTGTAGAGTGGTTCTCCTTATCCTCAAGTGATACATCTGAAGACTCTCAGTTGTGTCTGAAGTCATGGCTAGTCCCAAATATTCTCTGTGCTTTTTCAAACCAAATAGTTACTATCTTCTATCATTCAGCACTTGTTGGTGTTGTGGGTATAACCTCTGGCAATTAAGGTATGACAGAAAACTATCAGAGGATTATTTTACTTTTTCAAAATACCACATATAGATATATTCTTTATTTGTATATATATGTATATGCAGGTGTGTGAGGAAGCACAAATGTATACATGAAGGTCAGAGGTCAACTTTGTGTGTTATATCTCAAGAGGCCAGTCAGTCTAATTTGTTTTTTGACAAGGTCTTTCATTCAACATGGGATTCACCTATTAGCTTAATCTGGCTAACCACTGAGCCCCAGAAATGACCTTGTTTCTGACTCCCCACTCCTAGTACACAACGGCATGCCAAAACAAACCAAAGGCGTTTAGGTTTTCATGTGTGTTCCTGATTGCGCCATCTCCCAGTCACAAAGGTTTTATTCTTACAATGATTCTCAATATGTGGTTTTTTTTTTCTCTCAACTCATTGAGTCAACAACTTCTACCTGTAGGCTTAAAAGAAGCTCTTGGTAGGTCCTATTTTGCTATGAATTCCAAGCATCTCTAATGTGCTTCTGGGCCATTGTTATTTATAATGAAATATTTTGAACACAATCACCGCATACCATCTGATAATAAGGGGCACCTGGTGGGTGCCACACCCCGTGTGTATACTCTGAGACCATATAAATGCATAATTCATTCAACAATCAGAGTGAAGTGAGAACAGTGTGTGGAACATAAAATTTGTGAATTGTTAAATTCTGAAGTTGAAACTTCCTATGATTTTTTTCAGACAGCAATTAGCTTGAAACTGGAAAGTGGAGTGTGGGGTGAAGATGCACTCACATGCGTTCATCTGTACTCGAAAAGACATGTGGGCACTTGTCAGCTTAGGCTTTCTCACTCTAATTTAGTGAGCATAAATATTAATTTTATATAATTAAAATTCTTTATATAATATTTGAATCACTTTTTATAACATAAGTTTTTAAATGTAGTGAACTGAGTTATGGATCCACAAATCCATAATGACTAATTAAGAGCCTGCCTTAAAGGAATGAGACCCTATCTGAAACCCCATAGGTCTACTACAAAAAAATGGAGCCATTCTTTGTACCATTACTGGTTTTATGTCTCCTGGGTTCATATGAATAGGGCTTTAATCTTCCTGATTTAAAACCCTAAGTAAGTAAATTTATTATAATGGCTGCATCTGAAAGTCACCACACATAAAGGCAGTTATAAAAAATAAACAGAGGAGCTCTCTTCCCAGAGCTTTCTCCTGTTAGAGACTTAAGTTTACTAAACTTAAGTAATTGATGAAGCTGCCAATAGTTCCACTGTCACTGAAATTGCAACCAAAGGTTCTTACCTAATAGCAGATGACAGAAGAACTAGGAATGTACAGGAATTCCAGGATTGTAATGAAAAATGTGAAGCATCAGCACCCCATAGTTGCAAGGTACACACTTCATAACACTTTGGATATTAAGAGTTTACAAAATACACATTTTAAAAATTGTTCTGCAATATACAGCATTAAGTAGAGACTTAGCTGAGAATTTATTTAGCTAAGAATAATAATTTTATGGCCATATTTAGTATTATAGTTCAGATACTCTGCAGGTTATCTAAAAACAATTTCACATACACAGTACATATTTCTTAGAAAAATTGGTTGTAGAGTTTGACCATTTTTACTGAGTAGTTTGAGTAGTTTCAACATTCAATGACTACTGTTCATAAGTCAAGTTTCACACAGAAAATCCTAAACTTACTTGAGTTTCAACAACAAATATTTGTTCTATGTGCCTAGATTGAATTTTTTAGGTTCAAATTTTACTATTCTTATTGTTTCTATTCTTATTTAAGTTATTGTTTTTATAGCATATAGCTGTTCATATTCATAAGTACCAAATGATGTCATTTTTGATACAATATAAAATGACCAAATCAAGTCAACCAGCCTATCTCAAACCTGAAACATTTTACATCTTTGATGAAGGCATCCATACCCACACCCAATGACACTGACATATACAGAACTCAAGTGTTTGTGATATTTACTCTAATAGTTATACCAATGGCTAAGAATGAATTTAGGCTCCTATCTCACACAACCTAATTTCCTTGGTGTCCTCTAGGTCTTCTGGTTCTTACAATCTTTCTCACTCCTACAGAGATCCCAGAACCCTGAGGGGAAGGATTTAATGGAGACATCTCATTTAGGATCTATGAACTACCAATGTACATATGAATGCACAGAGACTGAGGCAACATATACAGGGCTTGCATGAGTCTGCATAAGATGGGATCCTGGAACTGAGAGAAGAAGATAAAAGTCCCCATACCCAACTCAGACGCTATTTCCAACTTACTGATAACAACTCACAAGGGAAAAATTAGTTTTCTTCAAATGAGTCTCACTTGGGATAAAACTATTCTTTTTTTTTGCATCTTTTTTTATTGTATATATTCTATATTTACAATTCATTTCCCTTTTTCTGGTTCCCCACCCCCAAAGGTCCTACATGTCCTTTTCCCTCCCCCTGCTCCCGCATCCACCCCCTCCCACTTTACTGTTCTTGTACTCTCCCACAATGATGTTTTGGTCCATTCTAGCACCAGTGTCCACTCCTTTCTTCTTGTGAGACATCACTTGATATGTGATTTGTGTCTTTGGTGTTCCAAGCTTCTAGGCTAATATCCACTTATCAGTGACTGTATACCATGGGTATTCTTTTGAGACTGGGTCACCTCACTTAGTATGACGTTCTCCAGCTCCATCCATTTCTCTAAGAATTTCACGAATTCATTGTTTCTAATGGCTGAATAGTACTCCATTGTGTATATATACCACATTTTTTGTATCCATTCCTCTGTTGAGGGACATCTGGGTTCTTTCCAGCTTCTGGCTATTATATATAAGGCTGCTATGAACATAGTGGAGCATGTATCCTTATTGCATGCTGGTGAATCTTCTGGGTATATTCCCAGGAGTGGTATGGCTGGGTCCTCCAGAAGTATCACGCCCAGTTTTCTGAGGAACCGCCAGACTGATTTCCAGAGTGGTTGTACCAGCTTGCATTCCCACCAGCAGTGGAGGAGTGTTCCTCTTTCTCCACATCCTCGCCAACACCTGATGTCTTCTGAGTTTTTAATCTTAGCCATTCTGACTGGTGTGAGGTGAAATCTCAGGGTTGTTTTAATTTGCATTTCCCTAATGACTAGTGATGTTGAACATTTTTTAAGGTGTTTCTCAGCCATCTGAATTTCTTCAGGTGAAAAGTCTCTGTTTAGCTCTGTACCCCATTTTTGGATAGGGTTATTTGGTTTTCTGGGGTCTAACCTCTTGAGTTCTTTGTATACATTGGAGATTAGCCCTCTGTCAGATGTGGGGTTGGTGAAGATTTTTTCCCAATTTGTTGGTTGCCGATTTATCCTTTTGACAGCCCAGCAGCAGTAGATGACCAACACGAAATAGACTCTATGGCACATCTGTAGGATTTTTGTTTCAAAATGCCTTGTCAGGCTTGTTTGTTTGTGTTGAGTTTGTGTGTTTGTTTGTGTGTTTACCTTACAGATCCTCAGTGTAGGATTGCTCAATGACTTCTTGTGTTTTATGGGTGCCCTTTGTGTGTAAATATGTATATATCAGTATCTCTATATGCTCTTGTGATTTTGTTTCTTTTTTGTTTGTTTGTTTGTTTTTTCGAGACAGGGTTTCTCTGTGTAGCCCTGGCTGTCCTGGAACTCACTCTGTAGACCAGGCTGGCCTCAAACTCAGAAATCCGTCTGCCTCTGCCTCCCAAGTGCTGGGATTAAAGGCGAGCGCCACCACCACCAGGCTTTGTTTCTTTCTTTGTTTGCTCTGTTCTAGCCAGGTTTGTTTGCCTTTGTCTTGTACTATTTTATTGTTCTCTAAGTGTTCATTTGTTTTCTAACAAAAGTGAGAAAGAGTGTGGATTCAGGTGCTAGGGGAGGTTGGGAGGATCTTGCATGAATTGGGGCAGAGGATGCCATAATCAAATTATATCGTATGAAAAATACTTATTTTCAATATATAAAAAGTAACAACCTAAAGTAAGCAAATTACTTGAAACAGACACACTGAAAGTAAAATGTTTTTAGAACACATAAGGAAAAAAAAGGTCTATCTTGGGCAAGAGTTTTATAGATTTGGCCCCCTCCCCAGAACACAGGCAAATAAAGCAAAAATAAACAGGATACAATCAAACTAAAAACTTCTGTACAAAAAAGAATAGTAACTCATGAAGTGAAGTTTACCAACGTGGAGAAACTATTTTCATCTGAGAAAGGATCAACATCAAAAGATGTAAGGATTGTAAAGAAATGTGATGAAAGTGACATTTAAGTAACACATTTAAGACATTGGCACACAGTCTGAACAGGCATTTCTCAGAAACACGATGACCACTATTCCATGACAAACTGCTTGGAAAAGTCCTAGCTTGTTTTCAGCAGGGAATTTTAGAAATATTAAAGAAACAAACAGCCTGAGTTTTACTGTGGCTTTCAAAACAGAGATCATGACAATGCCTTGTGTGGTGCTTTGTGTGAGTGAGGTTATAAAGTCTGTCTCATTAAATCATCACAAAGCTTATATAGAGAAAACATCATTGTCTTGATTTTGAAAAAAGTGTTATTTTGAGAATTTAAGAAGCATACACATAGAACTGATGTGATTAGTGAGTTCACATGCCATCAAAGGATTCATTAGCTCACTTACTTTAAATATTTCTTTACATTCATTTGTTCATTTTGTGTGATATATATGTGTGGAAATCAGAAGACAACTTTCAAGAGTTGATTCTTTTCTTCCCCCATATGATTGTCAGGCTCGGTAGCAGGCAAGAATTCTTAGGAGATGAACTAACTATCTCACTGGTCTTAACTTGCTTATATTAATAGGCTCTGAGTGATGCTCCCCTGTAACATGATGGGAAATGCCAGCGTTAGGATTCAAATACATATACATAGTGGTTCATGACCTTAAGCTTCCAGTCCCTTGTGTCTGTTTCCCAGAACTAGCGTACACTGTGCCAAACAGAAAACAAACAAGGTCTTCTGCAAGCAAGGCATAAATGACTGGCAGTGTATATAAAGTAAATATATATGGTCTTCTCATATTCAAATCAGCTCTTCTATAGACTCGATGCCTGCCTGTGGTGGCTAGAAGAGCAAAAGGCAGGAAAGAAGAAGGGCAGAAACCACATAACAAAATATTATTGAAACCACTAGTGTGTAGCAGAACCTAAGGGAAAGGGTGACCAAAATGTTGTTAAGACCTTGAATATTTAACTTTGCAGTATGTCAATGTGTAATAGAGAAAGAAATCAAGGATGATAAAATGAGTATCCACATCAGTAGATAACCCAGAGCAACTGATTGGCGATACCAGGTACTTCTAAAGAATGCCCAGATATTACCGGCAATCTTTACTACAGCCTGGAATTGTAGATCTATTCTACTGTGCAACCATAGCTCATGAATGAAAACAGCTTTGTGCTGGAGAGAATCTTGCTCCTGCCTTTCTCCAGGTAGTGGCTGTAAAGGCTCAACACAGTACTGTTTTTGGCAGTTCTGGCAGTTCATTGTCCCCTGGGACATTACAAAACAGCTGTAAGACACAATATACATGATATGCTCAAAGAAGCCCACCATGTCATCACACACACACACACACACACACACACACACACACACACACAATGTCATAGTTACATCTGAATAAGATAAAAGTTATATATGTTGTTGAGAAACATGTCAGCAGATGTAATAAATTGTATCTACAAAAGCAGAAATGCAATCATCCAATTGGACTCTATCTATGTTGTACTAGGGGCTGTGTAAAAAAACGTATTGTTTCGGGATGTTGCCATGCACTTTTATAGGGCACATGGACACACACACACACACACACATACACACACACACACACACACACACACACAACCTAAGGACAGCCACTCTCAGAAACACTGGACATAACAAGTTGGTGACAATGGGTCCTTAGGCTGACCAGATAGAAAAAAATCATCTTGCATCTATGCATGTGGAAGCTCACATAACAGAATCTGCTTAGATGAAGGAAGTCACTGAGCCTCCCTGCTAATCATTGTCATCACCTGTGACATTCCTTCTTCCCACTGAAAGATGGCAGGTCATCCCTTCAAGGTTTAGTAGATTTTATTGGTGAATTGTTGCTTATTTACTTAGGAAACATTTAACAAATCTCAATTATATAAGAGACACTGTGATAAATGTCACACACAAAGCTCTGTAAGAAGTGTGGTAATAATTACATAATTTTATTGTTACTTTTTATTTTCAAATTCGCTTTTAGTTACTATGCACAAATTTACTATCGAAATGCGATACATTTTAGTATTTGAAAATATATTTCACAAAATTTGGTTAAAGTTGACGTTTTATAGGTGATTTAGCAATTTCTCCCCTGTTCATGCTTCTGTGAGCTAAGCATTTGAAGATACGCTTACAGAATCCTTGATGAAAACAGCAATCCCAAAGGCCATTTCTGGGATTCATATGCTATCAGTTAAGGTAGATGTACAGAAATTATCAATCCAGATCATTTCCAAGTTTATCTATACCCTGTGATTCTAAAAGGCCTCCTCCTCCTCTCAGCTTCTCTCTGTGAAATCATTGCAGTGTTGAATATGTACTGATCAGAGAAAGAGAAAAGGATGGCTAGAAATAAAGATAGAGAAAGCAAACCACTTTGTCCACCACGTATATTGCTTTCTCTGTAGTACTTTTAGACAGTGGTCCCCATAGCCCATCGTTCTATCCTGAGGGTATGGTTGAAATAGAAATTGTTCTCAAAGGTCCATGTGCTTGCTCATCTTGTGGTCCCTAACTTATAGTAATCTTTTGGAAAGTGCTAAAACTTCAGTAAACAGAACCTTTCTGAAGAAAATAAATTACTGGGGGGGGGTGTCTGAAAGTAACACCTGATTCAGGTCCCTTTCCCTCTATCTCCAGATGGCCATTAAATGAAGACAATCTTCTCACATATAGTACCATGATATATATATATATATATATATATATATATATATATATATCACCATGATATTCTGCCCAAGAACATATAGCTGAACAATTCTAGGCTGGAATAGCCTGAAACCATGATCCAAAACAGATAGTTCCCCCTTTCTATATCAAAAGCTCTAGATGTGTGTCTCAAACATTTCTTCAAAGTGATAAAGGTCTGACTAACATGCTGTTTAGGTTATTATTATCCAATGTGTAATATTAGGACAGGGATTCCTGTGAGGTGTTGTCCTTTTATGAGAGAAAAGCACCTCTCTCATCTCTCACATAACTTTACTGCTCTCAGAGTCTAAGGAAGGTGGTGATCATTTTAGTGATGCCTTCTGGGCTAGTAGTAGTGGGAAATATTTTAGGGGTGGATGCTGGCTGGCTGCAGTTTTGCACTGGGAGACACATTAATGTACATGCCTTGGTAGCAACAAGGAGGTATGAATTCTTCCTATGAGTTAGTGGATCTGCATTTTTCAAAGCCTTTCTGCAACATCAGGTGTGTTGGTGAAAGCTATCATGCTTGTGGGCATGCTAACACTTTCTGGATGATATTTTCTTTTGCCTGATTATATCAGTTCTATATTCTATACTCTATATTCCATATTCTATTAATAGTCTATAGTCTATGCTATATGTTCTGTGTTCTATAGTCTATATCCTATATGCTATATTTGACATTTGATATCTATATATAATATTCCATACCAATTACATTCTACAATGAGTGTGGAAGTTTTACACCTCAGCTCCAACAAGTTCTATTTTTAAACAAATCCATAAATGTTTCTTTGAAGACTGTAGGGGAAGGCTCAACGTTTGCTCAATAGGGAAAGAACTATCACTAAATTCATAACATGTTCAGAGTCACACAAACTGGGTGGTGGCATGTTGTTGAATTCCATAGGATGACTGGGCCAAGAAAAGTTGCTTTATAGTGACGGTCAGTGATGGCATGGTGAGCATGAATACGGCAGGAACAAAGATCACTTCTCACTATAACCGTACCACAATCCAGAGAGAAAAATGTTCCTCCTGAACGGATGCCAAGCAAGGTAGGCACGATGATTCAGAATAGTGGAAACTTGGCATTCATCTGCCCAATTATCTACAAGAGGAGCAAGGGGAGTAACAAACAGACAGCAAGAAAGAATAAGTCAGCTCATTCTTGATGGGTGTGGTAGAAACTAACTTATTCTATTTTTTCCCTGTTAGATTGGCAGAATCCACACCTTGAATAAATGAGTAAGAGAAGGCTGACAAGAACAACTCACTGAGGAGACACAGAGTAAACCTTAAACACACATCTTTTACATATTCTGATACTTAAAACTCAAGATATGGTGAGCAGAAGACCTAAAACCTTCACTTGAAAGGCAGATCATTACTAGTGGGTTGCTTGGCTAGATGGGCAGGGAATAATATAATTTGTTAGCTCTCCAGGTGTTTAGCATTTTAGCTAAGATGACAGAGCTGTGAATTACCTACTAGAACAGCATAACCTTAAAGCATAATAAAAATGATTACATATATTCACTGAGTGGTTATTTAGAAGATGACGTGATGTTTGTCTGTGAAGATCTGCTGTATATTTTATGGTCTGTAACAGCATTTGGAACTCCAGGCTTGGGCAGTCTGCGTTGTGAACAATTTTCTTGGGGACTACCTTACACAGATCACTTGCAAAACAACTTCTTGGTATATACTTTTGTAATGTTAAACTCCATATGCTGGCTTAGGGAGGTGTAACAAGATTGTGGTTCCCTGAACACTCTGAATAAACATCTTTTTTTCTTTCCCTACATTACTTTAAATCCTTTTACAGCCTATTTAAAAAAACTGAACAGAATTGAAAGACATAGTGAGGACAAAAGCAAGCTCTTGGTTAACTTGAATGCCTCACTTTCAATTCCTTGCACTTATTTCTTTTTTTTCTTTATTTTCTATATTCTTTGTTTACATTCCAAAGACTTTCCCCTTTCCCAGTTCCCCCCCACCATATGTCCCATAAGTCCTCTCCCCCCTAACTATTCCCCAATCACCCTCCCCCATTTCTCTGTTCTGATGCTCTCCTACAAATCTGTATCCAGTCTTTTCAGGACCAGGGTCCTTTCCTTCCTTCTTCTTGGGAATCTTTTGATTGATTTGCTAATTGTGTCTTGAGTATTCAGAGCTTTGGGGCTCATTAATATCCACTTATCAGTGATTGCATTTCATGTGTATTCTTTTGTGATTGGGTTAAATCACTTAGGATGATATTTTCCAGATCCAACCATTTGCCTACAAATTGCATGAATTCATTTTTTTAATTGCTGAGTAGTATTCCATTGTATAAATATACCACATTTTCTGTATCCATTCCTCCTTTGAGAGACATCTGGGCTCCTTCCAACTTCTGGCTATTATAAATAAGGCTGCTATGAACATAGTGGAGCATGTGTTTTTATTGTATGCAGGGGATTCCGCTGTGTATATACCCAAGAGTGGTAAGACAGGGTCCTCTGAAAGTGTCATGCCCATTTTTCTGAAGAACCGCCAGACTGATTTCCAGAGCAGTTGTACCATCTTGCAATCCCACCAACAGTGTAGGAGTGTTCCTTTTTCTCCACATCCTCACCAGCACCTGTTGTCCCTTGAGTTTTCTTAAAGCACAGTCTCCATAAACTTTATGTTGTTATTTGTGGCTTTGTGAATTTTATATGCAACTAGAAAACCACATTTCCATTATTTGTTTAATAGAGAATGTAACGATTTATACCCCAGCCCTCCCTTCTACTTCGCACATTTCCTATGTTTACATATTTCATAAGTAGCATCTACATCTACATTGCAGCATGTTATGATTGCATGCCCTTACTAGCAAGCCACTGCACATTCATTTTAACTCAAATTTTTCTGATTTTACAGTGTTGTTGTTTCCTTACCTGTGCCCTGTATTTTTTAATAGTTGGAATCAAATACCCATGAAGATTTTTTTCTAAATACCCCTGACCAATAATACTTTAACCAATAATTTCCCGTAGAGGCTGCTTTCCCACAGTCATGCTTCTTAGCACCGATCATAAACAGCCCGCTCCTACAGGCTAGCCGCCTGCATTCAAAACTGCCTCTTGATTGTGTTCATTTTCAGTTAAGTTACTTATTGGCCTAAAGTTTCTCAGACAGGTTGAGAAATAGTTGCCAGTGTGTTGAGTTTTTTGAGTATCCCAAAATATCCACTCTGCTTTTTTGCTTGGAAGAATATTTCTTTGGTTTAAGTATAACGTTTCACTGAAAATCATATAATTCAGAATTTTAAGGTGCCATGTCATGGTTTCTGTTACTTGATGTTGATTCAAACACTGGCTGCTGTTCTTTGTACATGAATGTCTTTCATCTAATTCTTAAGATTTATTATTAATTCTTGTTATTCTGGTATATAATGATGATTAGATTGTGGTTTTTGAAATTGTTAATTAAACTAAACATTTGGCGGTCCATGTAAAAAATTAGTATTCTGTATCCTTCTCTCTTTATGTCACATTTCTTGGATATCTTGTGATTTTTATCTGTTTCCTTTTGAGGAGATGAGTTACTCATGTAAACTCTTTTGAGATTATCATCAAAGATGTCTCTTTTCCCTTTAAGTGTTAGTTTAATTTAGTTAAATAATTTTTTCATTCTACTGCCTAGGAGATTCGTGAATTTCACCAGAACCATTAACATCTTCTCTTTAACTACATTGATCGCTTGATTATATTGTGCTTACAATAGAATCTAATATTTATATTTTAAGCAGTATGGTCACTTGAGATATACATTTAATTTAACTATTATGTTTCCTCTAAGAACTCTCTTACATTAGCTTGTGTCTACTTCTTACCATGTCAGTATTCTGCTTCTATTGATCCTTACCTGTCTGTTCACATTCAAGCATCTGTTATTTCATTTCCTCTTCCAGGGAATGACTGTGGAGGACACAGCTGGCTGCAGATTCTCTGGAAGTGTGACTGACGGTGGGAAGAGATGGAAAGCTGACAGGCCAGTGTGTGCCTTTAAATTCTAGGTCTGCTTTTGGACCTCCATCTCAAAACCTGCTTTCCTTTGGACCTGTTGATCCAGGTTCAGAGGTCTAAAATCAGTTTCTCTAGGGAAATATGGTTTTTGTCTGTAATAAGCCATTTGTCAGTCTAGGATGGAGCAGAGAGGAGCTTCACAGAGCACCATGAAGACAATTCCAGTTCTTCCACACTTACACTGAATCGCTAGCTTAGTCTTTATGTTACACATAAAGACTCAGAGAAACGTCCTAGCTATGTCAGTCCAAATGTTATAGTGATTTCTGGCCAATACGTTCCTTGAAATTTCTGTTTAATTGACTCCCTTTCTTTCCTTCTTGATAACCAGATTGCATTTTGATTAATTATTACTGCAGCCTATTAAAGTGTTTTAAGTGACTTTAAGTTGTTCACTGCTACTAATAACCTAATGATAGCAACGGGTTTCTTAACTTCTATCGAAGCACAGTGTTTTGATGCTTGCTTGGCCCCAATATATCTCTCCTGAAAGCATCCTCATGGGAGGCTTTGACTAGCACCAGAATATGAAAGGGGTTATATGAAATCTGTAATGCAAGTTATGAGAACTGAGAGTGATAATAGCTTCTTATCCAATGCTTTACTAATTTTGGAGGAAACTTGTGATTTAATATTACCTTCCATACATTTTTCTCATGAATACTTAATTTCTACAATTTTAAATAATATAAGATATAAATAAAAATTTCACCAGTATTTGCATGTAGCTGGGATTTATGTTTGTAACATACATGCTTTAACATTACAACAAAAAAATTATACCAGGATTCTTCAAGCAACTTTCTCAAAATGTACAGTTCAAAACCATGACTGGGATTGTCACGTTTAAAATAACAATATCTGATGTTCAAGGATAAAGCTGACCATATCTCTTTAAGTAATTACTGACCTGGAAACAGAATTCTAAGACAGAATCCTGAGTGCTCAACACAATCAATGGCCATATACCCCATAAGTTGTGCCAGAGTTGAAAGAACTTCAAGAGAAACTGTTGGCAGATCAAGGTCAATGAATGTATCAGTGTGTTTACCTGCCCTGGGAATACACTTTCACCAAATGTACACACTAAGCTAACATGCTCTGTCAGTTCCCAAGCATCTTTGACTTGCCTGTGATTTTAAGATCTCCATGCATTCAAAGGCTACCTTTCCTTTTTCTGAGTAGATTTAAAGAGACTTAAGACAACTCTCATCCTACCAAAGCAATTGTTGAATCCATGTTCACCAAGGACATGATCCTTGTCTCCACGTTAAGAAGGATACCAGATCTGGGAAGCTAATGGGTATTTAAAGTTTGGCATGGAACTAAATCTTTAGGAAGAGAGAAAGTGTTCCAAATCCCTGTGTGTAGCTTTTTTATAGAAATTTGTGGAATGTCTGCTCTCAGAATGTGGTATATACAGTAAAGTCTAAATAAATAAGTGATAATATTAAAAACACAGTTTTCAACTTTACCACAACAGTGTATAGACATCTACATAGTTTTCTTTGGAACAGTTGTTAATTTGTCTTCTCTCCTTAGCAAACTAAAGTACTGATATGTATGCTCTTTGAAGGTGCTTAGACTACTGAATGGGCTTTGAATAGTTTTCCCATTAAGGTTCCAGTGTTTGGGGAAATAAAGGGCTGTTCACTGTTACCTTTTCCCATGGGAGAAATGCTGCAAGATGAGAACACTGAAATTGTCAATTCCTTGATGGTTTCTCTAGCAAAAGATTTCCTGTAACACACTTGGACAAAATATTGCCTGTAAGCTAGTAAAACACAGGTAAACCATCGGGGTTTTAAACTTGGATAGTGTAAAGGCCACAACTTGGATACTATAATTTCAATCAAGACAGTCATGGTTCCCACATGTGTAACTTGAGTTTTGGTCATTTTCTATCATGTGAGCACAGAAAGATCAACTCTCAGCAGAAGCCTGGACTCTCCCAGGGGAGGAGGGACAGAGAATTACTGGTTGAGTCACGACCTTAAATAGGAGCCTCTATTCTCCTTACTCCATTTCAATCTCAAAGCTGTAAGAACACATCCTAAAGAACAGGCATCTAATTTCAAGTGAGAGCAATTGAAGCTTGTAACCCTGAAGTAGCAGGATTGGGGTGAAATCTAGTCAAGGAAAAGGTGGAATTCTATCTCAGTGCCAATTACAAACATAGGCACTCTTCTTTGCTGATGTATGAGCTTACAGAAAAATCTCTCTAATGCAGGCCTGAACTGAAGGCCTCATGCATTCTGGGAAAGAGCACTGCTACTGAGCTATACCTCCAGCCTCCTCTTCACTTCTTAGCAAATGATCTTCCTGACTCCTGTTCACACACCATTCTCACTGTTTTGTTTGGTTAAGTGAGATTATTAGATTTTATATGTGAGTTAGACAGAATCAATTAACAAGTGTTTACTCTTCACAAGAATTAAGAATTCTGGAGTATAAATGAAAACCAATCATTACATTACCATTCCTTAAAAACAATACAGAACTTTCACAACCAGTGTATTATTTTCTTAGCTTTTACCTCACTAGAAAATTTAGTTTAAAATCTACCATTTGTTTCTTCAAAGGGAAGAGGAATAATATTGAGTGAACATCTCACCATATCTCAGTTTTTAAAATTCTCTGGAGAGATAATAAAACTACCAGAAAGTTCAAACCCCATTAACCTCTGGTGAGCTATGATCTACAGTTACAGCTCAACAGTTCTTGCAAAAACACTCTATTGTCTTATCATTCTCTACATTAACAAGAAGCTTCCCAGCCTAGGGGCAAAAAACTCCTTTTTTTTGTCATTAGAGCAGAAATTATTTTTGGTTAAGTAGACATTCCTGCTATTAGAAGACATGTGAGATAAGACAGGCAACTTCCCTCCCTCTCTCATGGGGCCTCAACAATCTCCATATCCTGACCCAGCAATTATACTTCTGGGAATTTAGGTTTAACACATGAAGATATCTAGAAAGAATTATTTCACAGAATGTTTCATTGTGTTTTGACAGTAAAAATAGCAGAGGCATTTGGTAAATGGTTAATAAATCACGACAAATCTGCTCACTGAAGGATAAAATGGAATTAAGGCATGTTCCAGAGAACTTTTTGATGATATGACCTGAAACTCATAATGACCATTTAGGTGGAAATGGTGAAGCTCAGAATTGCGTAGAGCTTGAGTCTAATTCTTTCTATTACTCTAATTCTCTGCTTTTATATTTCAATTTTTAAAAAGTAGAAAAATAGTGATAATGAGCAGAATGGTTTAAATTTTCCTAAACTTCCTATATTTTTATATGAAATATGTTTTATCATTATAAAAACAATATTTAAATATATTAAAGATGAATTCCAAGTTACCATGGTCTAATTTTTGTCATGTTGTTCAACACCTGTGCTAGGAGTCCATGTGGCATGCATGGTTCCTGAATTGTCATATATGACTGTTTGCTGATCACCATATAGTCCAGTCATGGCTTGGACAGTGAGGAGACAGAGTTTGCAGTGTGCCTGACATCATGCTTCTTGCCTTAGATGGAAGTGGTTGTAGAAATACAACTCATCTTCCCAGTTCTCTTTCTACAGCCACAGCTTGTCTTACCTCTGTCTTTTCCCAGTTTGGGTTTAGATCTTATGATTCTTAAACCAGACAGTGCCTTGTGACATTTACCCAGAAGGCCAGAAATGGTGCTTTGAATTCTCGATGTAAGACAGTAAAGCTGTATTTTTCCTTAAGTAAATACATTGTTTTCTCCATCTTTATTGGAAATCTTATGCAGTATTTATGCTTTGAGAGACTTACACTGAGAAAATATATTAATGGATGACTATTCTTAAGCTTCACTTTCATATGGAATATAAGTTTAGTAATTTCTATAGTGAGATTTATTTCCAACCAATCACACCTTAACTAGAATATTTGTTCCTGAGAGATATGAAGTGGAATGAGGAGGGAAGCAGCAGAAATAAAAAGACCACGATAATTTGGAGTCTATGTAAGAAGAGCATTGAATACTGTTGTGAAAGTATAAAAATATCTCCTGTAATATTTTTAAATTTATGAAAATTTAAAACACCATTTATGATCACTGCTTTTGAGTATATCTTATATATGTGATTCTGTTATATATAAAAGCTACAAAAGAATGTTCAGCTTTCGCAGAGGAAAAAAATTGTTTGGTGAAATCTGGATTTCCCTAGAGTAAGGAGTGTTTCGAACATAAGAAGGAGAAAGGATATGTAAAATATTGTAGACAGAGAGTATGTTAAGCATGGATTTCAGAGGCTTTGAGATGCTGAGACACTGGTGGACCCGAAACTGCTGTGATTTGGTCAGAGAAAAAGTGATGCTGATGGGGCCAATGAGTTGGGATGAAATATGAGGTAATCTTCCCAAAGACAGAACTGCCAACCAAAAAGCACACATGGGCTGGACCTATGCACCTTCACATATATGTAGATGATTGCTGCTTCTTAAATGTTATCACATTATAACTTTCCTTGGGTGTTTCTTTATTGATTACTGGTTTTATTGGTTTTGTTTTGTTTCTTGGTTTGGTTTGGCTTTTGCATATAGAGTCTCATGCTGTAACCCAGGCTGGACATGAACTTGTAACAATTCTCTTGCCACAGCCTCCAAAAGTCCTGCAGGCACAGGATTGCATTACCATGATTGCATTACCACTTATTACATAAGAAATGATATCTGCATTAATAGAAGTTTCTAGCTAGAAAAATAACCAGTAAGGAATTAATGCAACAGAACCACATTTGTTCAAGGTGATAGAAGCTGCTGTGCATGAATCGAACAGGAACAGGTGTCTCTCCATATTCCTCTACTAACTAGAAAAATAGCAAGGAAGGAATTAATATTTATAATACATAAAGACTCACAAAATCAGTAAAAGACACATGATTCTATGAAAAGGTGGACAAAAGACATAGATATTCAGTTCACTAAAAGTGAAATCTAAAAGTCCATGAATATGTAAAAGGGACAGTCAAAGAAATACAAAAAAAATAACAAGAGATTATATCATAGCTAGCAGAAAGGTATAAAGTTGAAAGCCAGGTAACATCACATACTAGTCAGGATGAGCTACACAGTCTTCTCAATAAGTTCTAGCCATGAAGGAATCTAATCACGGAATTGGAAAGAACAAGACACACATTCTAAAAGATGTGTACTAGAGTAAATCAGATGCCCAAAGATTAGTATTATAGAATTATTTACAATAGGGAACAATTATAAGATTAAGTTAGTTGTTATCAATAGGAAAGTAGGTTTTAAAATGTGGCGTATCCCAAAATGTAGTATTAGATATAGCAATTAAACTGAATTAGATTTTCTCAAAAAACTTGTAGAAGCACCTCATTATAGCATTTATATAAAATGTAAGCATCAAATAATTTGGGTTTTATTTCTGTTATGGAACACCATGATGAAAATAAACTTTGGGAGGAACTAATTTATTTATTCTTATCCTTCTTAGATCATTGTCCATCACTGAAGGAAATTTAGGACAGGGACTCAAGGTAGAAACGGAGAGGCAGGAACCGAAAATCAGAGGTCATGGAGGAGCTCTACTTACTGGCTTCCTTACTGTTTTTGACTTGTCCATACTGCTTTTATATATAACTCAGGACCTCCTGACTCGGGGTTGTTCTACCCACAGTGGAACTGGCCCCACCACATCAATTATCAATCAAGAAAATGTGCTGCAGACTTGCACGCTGGGAATTTGATAGAAGCATTTTTTTTTTCAATTGATCCTCAATATCTCAAGCTGTGTCAAAGTTATAAAAACTGAAGTAGAACAAATAGCAAAATTACTCCAAAAGAACTGGTTGAGGGACAAAAAGTAAGACAACAGCTGCTTCAGATTATAATAGGCAGAAATCTAACAATGTGAGTCAAAGAAGTCTAACACTTTTGACACGTGTCAGGATGGGGTGTAACTAACCCAGTGGGAGTCATCTTGCCTAGCGTAGTGAGGCCTTAGGTTCACTCACCAGCACCATATTTGGAAAAAACAAAAATCAACCAAATAATATATGCCAAGTGGCACTGTTTCCAGTCAATTCTTGAATAGACAACAAGTGGAAATGAATAGGAATAGAATAGTGATCATCAGGAGAAAGAGAGTGAATTGGGGTTATGAACATGTTCTACTTATCAGTAAACTTCACATTTATTATATATAGACTATCCTTAATAAATCTTATTGCAAATTTACAAACAAAAACCAACCCTCCAAAAAAGTGTGAAAGTGCATTCAAGAAGAATCCATGGGCATTTGCTTCTGCAGTAGGCAGAAAAAAAAATGGCTCTAATCTAGGAGTTAGGGTCATAATTCTTCCTGCTGTCTGTGCATCCAGTTAAGCTATAAATACACTAAAGAGCAAAGCTTGTAGCATTTTCTGAAATGCTCTTCCAAGTTGAAGACCGTTTTGGGAACCATCAGTCTACTAGTTATCAAAAACAAGACTTGCATTGCTGTGAAACCCTGATGAGCATTATGTAATGTCTAAATTTAAACTTCTCAAGGCCAAAGGCTCTCCATCACTCCCCGAGTAGCCCATTGCTTTCCTCCATTTCTTTTCTCTCTCCTGTGCAAAGAGGAGTCCTATGGACTACCTTTCTGCTTCTGCACAAACCTTTGGCTTTCAGAATTCTCTTCTTGTTTTGCCCAAGGAAGCTCTTCCTGACAATACCATTTTTTTCTACTGGCATATGAAAAAATGGCGGGCAGAGTTCATGGGCATAAGAGGGACAATTTGCAGAGGGCAATGGCAGAGTCAGAAGGAGACTCAGTGGGCAATTAGGATGCATGGGCAAGTCAAGCATAGTATGACGTCATCACAGACATTTAATTGGTATAGACTGTGCTCCAAAGCTCTACTGTGTATTACCCAGATAAAATCATTGTGAGTTGTTTCTCAGCAAAAAATTTAAATAATATTGTACTTTAAATGTTAATAAAAGGATGAAAACAAAAAAGGATAGTGTGTTTCCAAAGGAGCAATGCTTGAGTGTTCCCTAATTAAATCATGCAGATTTGGCTAATTTATTCCCATACTATTTTAAAATACTTTAAATTTTTAAGTTCTGGCCTTTTGTATATTCCCCAACAAAAAGCATTGAATTCCATTCAATTAAAATATCTGCAAGATTGTAATGTTTTGTTTATCTCTGAAATATAGTTTATTTTCTCTTATTTCTCTTAAAAAATAATGTACACCCCCATACTCACAAAGTGAGCCTTAAGTGAGAGTTAAAGCCGTGTGCCCACATTCAATGTTTGTGTCAGTTTTATTTCCCAGAACCTGACCATCCACTTCCTTAGAAATTACCCATAAAAGTATCTCACCTGGAAAGGCTTCCCTTTTAACAGTTTGCCTTTTTAATCTTAACTCATATGCCCTTCAGAATGAGGGTAGTAAGCTCACTGCCCACTTCATGAGGTAGTTGCTGTTGTTAATTCTGAAGCAAAATGAACTTTGCTTGAGAGATAAATGATAAATTAGAAAAATGATTTAGCAATGATTTGGAAGAGAAAGACACACCTGTGTACATGGCACCTTCCCCAGAGATGATGGGGACTCCTCAGCTTTGCCAACCTAACTTGAGTTCAGTATTAAGAAGAGACACTATCTGCCGGTGCATCTTAGTTTTCCCTGAAAATCTACATACCAAAACTGGGAATGATGGTACACATGTATTATTCTAATGCCCATAACATAGAGAGTTCACAGTAAACTGGCTATGTATATCAACATCGTCACTCCATTCTGTACCATAAAGTGAGATCCTGATTCAGAAATGAATGAAGGAGTGAATAAATAGTTAAGAATTATAAGAGATTCAGGATTTATGGAGCTACCAGAGTGTCTGTTGCCTTACATTAACATATAGCCTAGAGCCATGAGCTGCCAATGAAACCCAGCCCTCTGTGACAGGGAGGGAAAGGAGAAAGGAGGGAGAGAAGGCCCAGCTCTTGTCCCTCCTTATTCAAATCCTGAGTTCTGTCCTGAATTGGGACACCTAAAACTTCTTACCATCTAACAATCCTGCCTCACCATTGTAGTGGCTGTGGTTGTATTGGTTTATGTCACTTTCGGGGTATGATTTTTTTTTCATCTGGACACAGTTTAATTCTCATGTTTGTGATAAAACATATAAAATAGGGCCATAGTATCAAGACTCAATGACTCAATATATTGCATTTATTGGTGCCTCAACCACTTGCCATCTCCTGCTTTTGTTCACACATATTCTCAGTTCTAGACCTCACCTCGGTCTCCTACTAGAACCTTTGTTTCAACCAGTGGGAACTGAGATGTCACTGAGGACCCCTTCTTCCTCCTACAAGGCAGGGTCCCTCACTCCAGAGCACAGCAAAGAGAGCCAAGAGTGCCACAGTGTCTCCAGTACATGGGAGTCACTTTGTTTGGTCAAGAGTTTGGGGACTCTGAAGGTCCTGTAAATTAAAATCTGAATCATGATGTTCAACCCAATATAGGATGCTCCTCTCTAGAAGACATAGTTGTTGGGAAAGACCATTAGCTACAGGTCATTAGCACGAGAGAAACTGCCCTCTTTTCAGTATGATTCCTGCATTTTCTACTCAGTCTTGACATGAAGTAACCAATCACTGACTCCAGGTCTTTCCCCAACCCTTTTTAAATGTTATTTGTTATATTATTTGATTATTTACTTTATTTTATGAATAGGAATTTTTCCAAATGAACTTTCAAGCTATCTTGTTTAGATCAGAGCAGAGCTTAATGGAACTCGATTTCCTTGTATTCATGGATCTTACCACTAGTGCAATGCATATACTGGTGATGCAGGTGCTTGGCTTTAGAAACCAAGAATCTCTGTAAAGATAACAATGATTATGCTTAATGTTGTGACCTATGAGATATGTTGTGGTGACTTTAATAAAATGCCCAAGCCATTTCCAAATTCTCAGCATTTTCTTGAGTTAGATACTCCATGCAGTCTCACTAAATCCCATGTTCTGTGCTGTGCCCCTGACCCAAATACCAGCTCTGACAGAATCAGAGGCCAGCAGTGGGCAGCATGGCAGTGGGCAGAGAGCGTTTTCCCTCTTGCTTCACGGCAGCCCTCCATCACATTAGAGATCTGATGTCCTATTTCCTAGGGACTCTTCACCTTGAAACTTAGAACTAAATAGAGTCAGGGAAAACTTTTGATCTGACTCAAATAGAAGAGCAAAAAGCATCCTGAGTCCCCTCTAAAGACAGAAAAGATCTACTTTCCAGCAATATGTTCTCCAGCGCAATTTCCACAAGCATGTGACTGTTCACATTAAACTGTTTTAAGCTCTTCGTAGCTGCTCCATTTGCCATATGTCAACACTGCAAATAAGACGGTGGGCCAGCACAAATCCATCATTGCAAACTGTCTCTCATTTAAATCTGCCCCTTCCTGTGCTCTCTGCTCATGCTAACGCTGCTGATTAGCAGGGGTCTTGGAAAGCCTTGCCTTCTTTACAGTGGGTGAAGAAGTATGCATCAGAACCTCTTTGAATACCCCTAGCAAAGTCACCTTACAAGACCTCCAAACCTCGCAGAAGCACCGTGGTCTTACACCACAGTCACGCACACTGGCAGTTCACGTTAATGCCATTTCATGGTTCACATTTCCAAAGCAGCAGCTTTGCCTTGCATTTCAAGTAATCGACGAAATCACCAAACATAATGTTTACATGAGTCAAAAGCATTTTTTCCCAAATCTGAATGGTTGTTGCTGTTATGGCTCCACAAGTTCATTTGTTTCCAATAATAAAATTCAAATGTCTTCATGAGACTCTGGAGTAAACTGGCTAGCAACATACATTTCATGCCACAGAAAGAGAGATAGGCGGCTACTATTTATAAGGAAAAGGTACTTTTATGACCATACATATAATTAAGGAAGTTAATTTTTTAAAATCCATACATAAATCTCTTCAAGGGTTTTAAATAGCAAACAATACATTCTGAGTTAAATTATATATGTACGACAAGTAACCAAATATTTGCTAAAATGTTTTGATTCTTTTGATGTACCGTAAATGCTATCTTATGTTTCATTGAACATATGTAGGCAAACAAACCCTCTCTGCATTGTCCCTAATGGCAACACATGTTGCTGGGAGGGAGAGTGCTATTAAATGAGCCTAAAACAGGAAATCAAACAATTCTGCTTGTGTTACTAAACTCCTTCGATGTTCATTTGACTGTTCGCTGTATTTATTGGTGATATTAAGTATCCCTTTGTTAATTACAGTCTATTCAGAGAAGGTATGTTTGAGCTCATCCTTCAACAGTATGCCTGGCTTCATGGATAAAATGGATTCTTGGCTTAACATGGAGGAGAGAAGGGAAAAAGATAAATGGCAGCAGGAAACCATTGAGGAGTTAGGTTCCAAGATGAGCAAGGTTGGTTATCAGCATGAGAGGACTTGTTCTGTGAAGGAGGCAGGAGAGAGGGAGTGTCCTAAATGAAACATGTATGGTGAGACTCGGAGAAGACCTTCCCAGGGAAGGTGGTTAAAGAGCTACAGTCAGTTCTCTTTCGCTGTGGACTCCTTGGTTTCTCTTATCTCTGGGGGAACAGGTGTGGTTGGTGTTCTCAGTATTGGTAATGTTAAAGGGGAAGTGAACATTTCTTGTGAACTCTATAAAACCCAAAAGAGAAAATGAATCATTTATTTATTTAATGAATTTTGCTAAATGCTGAACACGTAAAAGCCATTTTTATTTTTATTATCTGCCCCCTAGGTATTTGTTGTATGACTCTTACTGAAGAATGTTGAGTAGAAGAGATACAAAATATGTAATAACCTGCTGAGATACATCAGTGATGACAGAAGATTCAGGAGGAAAACCATCAGGTTACTGCAATAATTCAGTCCTGGAGCTAGAAGGATATGCACTAGAGATGAGCATTTAAAAATAAATCTAAATTTCCAAACACATAAATCAAGAGCAAGTGAAGACACTTTGAGGCAAATTTTGGCTTTCACATTGCACCTCAGACCTAAAGCTTACCCTGAGGGAGAGCCCAGAAGGGAAAATTAGGACACTGAAAACCTCCAGGAGGCCAGAGGGGATCCACAAAAGGGCTGATGGATAGGAAATGGCTATTAGCAAAGTTAAGGTGAGAGGAAGCAACATGGTTAGGCAGATGCTGGCGGAGAGCATTCTGTTCCACCCTCTGCAGTCTCCAGACGAATGGAGATTTTTCTGTACCTGTGAGAAAATCAGGGAGAGTAAAGAGAGACTTAAAAACCCCACTGTTCCGCAGATGAACAGCATAAAAGACAGAGCGCTAAGAATTCTGGGTTCATTGTCTGGAGGTTCCTGAGGACAGAGAGGTGAAGAGGAGGGGAGAAACATTACTTCTCCAGCAGCTGGAAAAGTCCTGTAAGGCTGTGAGGCCAAAGAACCAAGACGGACAAATGAATCAATCCTTGAGCCACTCCGGACCACCCATGGTGCCCTTGTTTCCCCTCTGGATGGAAGGCTTCTCTGAACAAGAAGTCACCAGTGCAAAAGCCAGCTCCTGTGAATGTGAAGAGTTTCCAGACCACTCTCCCTCTGTCTGTTAGAGTTCACAGATCCAAAGTCAAATTTGGTTCAATCTAATTTTTTTTTCATTGTTTGAGTTGAAAGTCATAAGTTGTACTTAGAACGACTGCTAATAGATTAGGGCATGAAGAACAGAAAGACGTGTGTTGGGAATGAGGTAGATGATGGAAAAGAGGGTGAAGGAGGAGAAACACTGTAATAGAAGTGAGATAGGCCAAGCAGGTTCAATGGTTCTGCTCAGTCCCCATAGTGGGGTTCCCTAAAGTATTCCCCACATTCCTTCTTCTTTAATCATATTGATTTTGGGATTTCTGTAGATTACTGATTTGTGTGACCCAATAGCCTTTAAAGTCAGATAACTTGAAGTTCAGTGGATGTTAAAAACAAGGGACAATGTGCGAGAGAGAAAAGGCATTGTTAGTGTGGCAGACACACCTAGAGAAAAACCACACCAGGGATGATGGAAAGGAGGACAGACACAGATGGAGAACATGAGCAGTAAGGATTTTGGTTTCCTTGAAAACAGAAATATTATACAAATATATGTGTTTGTTTTAACCCCAGGTGTGCGATATGTGGCTACTTCAGATTGTCCACAGCAGCTATGATTGACAGCTGCAGAGAGTTTCTGCTAGTGTGTTGTTTAGAATTCTAGAAACTCCTCAGAGGGTTTAAAAATGCTAGAGTCCCAATAGAAGGATCTGATTGGCCAGTTGGTGGTTGGATGCTGTTGGTTGTTGTTGGTCAAGGTTTGTGGCAGTTTGTCAAGTAGTCAGTGCACATAGAACTGAGATGAAATTAGAAATTCTATTGTATGCAGGGGAATCCTCTTGGTATATGCCCAGGAGTGGTATGCCAGGGTCCTCTGGAAGTGAAATGCCCAATTTTCTGAGGAACCACCAAACTGATTTCCAGAGCAGTTGTACCATCTTGCAATCCCACCAACAGTGGAGGAGTGTTCCTCTTTCTCCATATCCTCGCCAGCATTTGTTGTCTCTTGAGTTTTTAATCTTAGCCATTTTCACTGGTGTGAGGTGGAATCTCAGGGTTGTTTTGATTTGCATTTCCCTGATGACTAATGATGTTGAACATCTCTTAAGGTGTTTCTTGGCCATCCGAATTTCTTCTGTGAAAATTCTTTGTTTAGCTCTGTACCCCATTTTTGATAGGGTTATTTGGTTCTTTGGGGTCTAACTTCTTGAGTTCTTTGCATATATTGGATATTAGCCCTCTGTCGGATGTGGGGTTGGTGAAGATCTTTTCCCACTTTGTTGGTTGCCGTTTTGTCCTTCTGACAGTGTCCTTTGCCTTACAGAATGCTTATAGCAGCCTTGTTTATAATAGCCAGAAATTGGAAGGACCCCAGATATCCCTCAAAGGAGGAATGGATACAGAAAATGTGGTATATTTATAGAATGGAATACTACTCAGCAATTAAAAATAATGAATTCATGCAATTTGTAGGTAAGTGGTCAGACCCGGAAAATATCATCCTATTTAACCCAATCACAAAAGAATACACATGAATTGCAATCACTGATAAGTGAATATTAATGAGCCCAGAAGCCCTAAAAACTCAAGGCACAATTAGCAAGTCAAATGATTCCCAAGAAGAAGAAAGGAGAGGACCCTGGGCCTGAAAAGATTGGATCCAGTTTTTTAGACCCAGAACAGAGAAATCATGGGGGGGGGGCAGGATGATTGGGGAATAGTTGGGGGTAGAGGACTTATAGGACGTATGGTGGGGGGAGAACTGGCAAAGGGGAAAGCCTTTGGAATGTAAACAAAGAATATAGAAAATAAAAAATAAAAAAATAAATTATATAAAAAAAGAAATTCTAAAGGTGAAGATCAAACTTTCCTCAAGAAGCTCAATGTCCCTGATCAGCAGGAAGTAGTCTAACAATACTGTTGCCCCCTTTCCCCTCTATCTTTGTTTCTGTCCTACCTAGAGTTAGGAAATTGACAGGAAAAGAAGAGAGTGAGAAATGGATGGAAGAAGGAAAGAACTCACAAAGTAGCAAAAAGTCCAGGCACAAACGTGCACACAGGATATGTAAGAATGGGCGTTCAGGAAGCATACCTTAACAGCTAGGCTGCTAGCCAGATATATCCTACTACAAGGTTAAAAATAAAGCATTTGCCACAAAATTTCTCGAGATAGAAAGTACATTGGTGGTTGTTTTGTGCCAGAAGGGTGTGGGGAGGAAGGGAGTACAAACTGATGGCACAAGAATATTTATTTTCTTTACTGAGGGTATAAAAAAAGTGACTGTGTTTTTATAGCCTGTAAATTTAATGAGAAACAATTATTGTACATTTAAAAGATGAACTGTAAAGGACACAGATTTTATTTCAACAAGATATCTAAGAAAATCCTCAGCACATAATGAGAATAGACAAATGAACAACTATAGTTCATCTGAAAGGCTCTCTCTAGTGACACAAAGATAAGAATGCCACTCCTTTAGTTGATCTAGAACAGTCTTGTAAATACAGACTGAATTCCAACAGGGAAGCATCCTAAGCTATGACAGTTGACCTCCAACCTGGAGCATATGGAGGAGAGGAAACAGAGGTGGAAACAGCAAAGGACCAGTTTTACCTCTGGATCCACAGAGCAACGCTCACTGACTTGTGCTATATGACCCAAATGATTGTGTTTAATACCCACAACAAAAACAACCTGAAAAGCCTCTGCATTTTGTAGTCCACCCACAGGACTCTAGGATAGGTTACAGTCCTGAATAGCTTAGTACATGGCTTTCTAAATAAATAAGTAAATAGATAATTAATTAAATAAATAAATTCAGCTTTGTTAGCTTAATAATCAATTGTTAGCTAATTAATGTGGAAAAATCAATGACTTGTAAATACACTTCATTAGGACATGATTTGGTAAATGAATAGCATGTGATTAAGGATGCACATATTTCATTAAATTAGCAGATATTATCTTGCTGCTGATTCAGAAGACAACAGTAAGAGCTTACTATTCCTGAGCTCTGGCTCTCAGATACATATAAAATACCCAGAAAACCTTTTGATGTAGCAACTATAGTTGTTTCCATTTTGCAAGTAAGTAGCTGAATGTTTCTGTGTCCTGATTATTATCAAAGATAATAATATGAAAAAACAATTCTCCTTTTAGATTTGGAACTTTTCAAAGATCTTCACTTTAAAATATAGCATTGGTATCAAGCAAATTCTCCAAATCTAAGTTGAGTTAGATTCAGTTTGGGCTAAAATGTTCTTAGGTAATGTATTTTTTTAGCAGTTCTAAGAATCAAACTCAGCAACCCTACATGTTAAACGTTTGAGTTTCTTCAAAAACTAAAACTAGGGACTGCAAGATATCAGGTAAAGGTGCTTGCTGCACAATCCTTGCTTTCTGAGCTCAATCCTTGGAACACATGCAAAAGTGGAAGTAGAAAACAGGCTTCACAGAGTTGTATTCTGGCCTCCACGTGTGGTCAGTGGCATCTGAACCACTCCCCATTCTGCGTGCAATCAAACACAAGAAATAATGAATACATTTATAAAATGAAAAGAGTTACCGTATAATCCAACAAAGACCCTGATAGTTATATGTCCGAAGGAAATAAAGTCAGTGTGCCAAAGAGACCTGTGCAGGTATGTGCTCATAGCAACCCTCTTCACAATAGTAAAGGCATATAAAGAATCTGTTCCGTGACAAAGGAACAGACTTTGAAATGGAGTGGGATTCATTCACAGAAAGAATAAAGTCCTTCCATCACTACAGAGTCTTCATGTTACATGAAATAAACCAGGCACAAAAGGGCTGGTACTGTAAATGTTTTCCCATGCAAAGTAGTATCACTGCCATGCTGATCTAACCCATTGCTCTTCCCCAGGATCTGAGGATTAATTGACTGTATAATCTCTCATCTCAATCATAATAAGAGCCAATCATCCTGTTTATTCAGATAAGAGCTGCCTCAGCACCCTACTCTTGTGACAACTCAGTTCACACTTCCCACTCATGAACCATCCCTTCATGCTAATCTGACATACTAACCTCTGAGCTAAAGCAACAGACAAGATGCTCCCACACAGTGGCACCAATTTTGTCCAGTGTGATGGAAACTGCTCACACATGAGTCAGACAGACACACATGTCTGTTCATGTTCCTCTACAAGAAGAAACAGCAGCATTGTCTCTGGGTCTGGGAAGACCAGAGCGAGCGATGGAACTTCTGTTCTCCGCGCAGCTCTATCTACACACCTCTTCTATGCTTCTTGCTAAATACTTTATAGATTATAGTTCATGTCTTTGTTGACCATGTTCGCCTGCCAAGAAAATCGTACTCAAAATCTGAAATTTTTGAATGCTGATCTAAATCCCCAAATGCAGTGATTCCACATATATAAACTTTATTTCATATAAAAATCATTGAGAATACTGTGTAAGGTTTCTGGAGGCTATGTATATGATCAAGTATATATGAAACATAAATGAACCTTCTACTTATATGTGGCTTTCATCATGAAGACACTCTAGTATATATGTGAAGATATTTCTAAACATGACAAAACACTTCTGTTTCAAAGCATTTTAGATAAAGGACATTCAAACTACTGCATTGTCCTCATCTCTTGAATTTAGGATTGTTTCCTATTAACTGTCCCTATTTTTATAGGCACATATTTGTAGAAATTGAAGAAATAAGCCATGTGAAAGATTTTTTCCAGTCAGGCAACAACATTTTTTTCTCTATTTTCCCCCACCTTATTTACTCAAATGTCCCCACCCCTGTCTATTTTTTTTGAGGCCTGTCTGACTACTTAGCCATTTCTTGTTCTCAGACAAAACCACACCCCAGCCAGAACTTGTTATTATTCTCTTTAGGTTGTATTCCTCAATGCTCAGCAGACTTCCAAACCATCATACAATACTGGTTACTCTATATTGTGTAAACTGTTCTACCTGGACCTCTTTTTCCCTTCCTGGTTCAATTCTAGCCTGACTGCATTTCTGCCTGGCTACTGGAGTGTTGAATAGCTTCCGCTATTGATATAGCCTTCAGTGAGGCAAAATGCAGGGCACTAGGCTACCTTTCTTTCTTGTTGCTGGGGTGACAGGCTCACAGAACTCTGACATGATCCTCATTGAAGGCAAATATGCAGTCTAAGATAGGGGTCTCTGCGTATGTTTCTCCTGTGAGAAACAGCAGGACTGGGATGGAGGACTGTTGTTAAAGGGCCCCAGGGCCTATAATGAAGAGCCCAGGGTGGGAGGACTCTGTCTTAGCTCAAAGTGGAGGGGGGTCCTCTGTGAGAGACCTAAGGGCTGTGAAGGCCCCCCCATACTGCTCCTTGATATAGAAGACAGTCTTTGCTTGTCCAAACTGTTTACTCATGGTGGATGAAGACACATACGACTTACTCAAGATGAACCAGAGATTAAACATCCTTTGAAGGAAAGGACGCCCAGGAAGGGGTGCTTAGGCTAAACACTCAGACCCCCTAGATACCTCATAGCATGGAGAACTCTAGGTTCTTTCCTATGTGACCTGTTGTCATGGCCTACTTAGTGGGGTGTCGTGGTCATGTGCTCCAGGACAGGAATCTGGTCCTTCCCAATTATAAGTTTCATCAGGGTTCTGAACTTTGCTACCAGTTCTTCTGTCTGATGACACAGTCTACTGCCCCACAGGACACTATGTCCCATCCATGTCACTGCCTTATTGCACATCAGTGTTCTCCTCCAGGTTTCTTCTTTGTGTAGATAAATGAACTGTGCCCATCAGTTACATATCCTTGAAATCAGTGGTCTGAGGATCTCCATTCTGATAGGGGGTTCTAGTGAAGAGGTTCCTGGAGTCAGATTTACCTGGAACTGCAGGTTAGTTGTGCTCCTTAGTTTTATGGTCATGGGCAGACCCTTAATTTCTCTCTCAACCTCTTTAAAAAGTAGGATGCATAACAGTATGCTATAGGTTTTATGAGGATTAAAAGTTATAGATGCAAAGCACAGTGTTCGGCACTCCAAGCTCGAAACATATTACTATCCATGCATCTCAGCACACGTGTCCCAATTATTTCTACAGCCTGACTAATCACAAGAGTGGCTCTGTGCTTTGTCTGTTAAGTGAAACTCCAGTGCTTTATGCACAGAATGAGTCTCATGAAGACTGTGCACAAAGCAAGGCATGAACAGTTGTATTCTGACTGAACAAGGGATCAGGAAGTGCTGGGAAACCTTATACAAAGCCTTTGGGATAAGCATATTATGTCGTGTGAGCTATTTAGCTTCACTAGATTCAAGAGCAGCTAAAGGCAGGCATCAGATGTAGCTGGAGTAGCGCCAGCTTCAAGGCCAGAGTCTTCTTATCAAGAAAGACAAAAGATCCGGTTCTTGAAAGGACAGATCAGATGAAATGGCAACGATTTCCCATTACAGCAGAGATTAGATGAGGCATGCTCCACTTTGGAGCAAAGTAATTATACAAATGTTCCTACTTTGGTCAAAGAGAGAAGCAAAGGCCTGTTAGAACTGCTTGCAGCAAGGAACGTCTCAGAAAAAATGATCTTAAGCAAAGGAGAAAATCATTTCTCTGAGGTTTTCAAGAGCAGGAATTCTCAGGTTTAAAGTATAAGCATATCACGTGGTGATCTAATTAAATGTGGTCCCAAGCTGCTACAGTAGAACAGAGAGATGGTGCATGAATCTGCATCTCTAACAAACAGGCTAGTGCAGTCATGGAGTAGCAACGTTTCAAGGGTCCTGGGTGGCAAATGCAAAGTCAACTACAGATTGTCAGCTTTATTTCTTTCTCCCATGGAACATTGTAGTGTGCCTCCATTCATATTTTTGCACACACACACACACACACACACACACACACACACACATTTTAGAAACTGAATAGTGTTATTGGTGAAAGGTCCCGTGAATGAGACGTGGCACCTCACATGGGGATTATAGTGGCTGCTATCTCCAGTGACAGAAGTAAGAGCATACAGCCCAGCATAACACCCCCATTATCCAGTTTCACCTTACACTAACACCTTTGTGTTGAGCCTTTGTTTGCAATGGTTGTAGGTGTGGTATCTGTCTCTGCTCCCATCCTGCAGGTCTGAATGTCCAGATGACTTTTCACCAATAAAAGCATCTGATCATCCAGACCTGCAGGATTGGAGCAGAAAAAACCAAATCACTATTATGAGATATTAAAATGTAGGACAAACCAAGACATTCAGTGACTAAGGTTTAGCCTTCATGAACAGAATAACCAATTCACACAACTAATAGACTGGTGAATTAATTACTGAAAGTATGGGTGGTTGAAAGCCAGTTCCCTGGGTTTTCCACATTTCCCATCTTTTTACCAATTGTCTTAGTAACTTCTCTATTGCTGTAATAACACACCATGTAATAACACCAAGCAACTTATAAAACGACATATTTAATTTGGGGCTTTATAGTTTCAGAGAGTTTGAGTCCATGATGGTAGAGCCAAGACATGGCAGAAGGAATAGATGAGAACGTATAACCTGATCCAAAAGTTGGAAGCAGACAGGAACACTGACAGTGGTACAAGTCTTTGGAAACTTCCATGCCTACCCACAGTGACCCACCTCCTGAAACAAGGCCACACCTCCTATCCTTTATAGTTTCACCACATGGAGAAAAGTATTTAAATATTTGAACTTTTGGGGGCATTCTTATTGAAACTGACACATCATTAGATACCGTCTACTACTGGAGAACCCAGTCAGAGCAACGAACACCACCATGTGCAACCCTATTTCCCTTAAGAAAAACTCTTACTCCCTTTAGGGTGAGATCCATGAGTTTTGCTTGGTACTGCCCTCCAAGTACCACATGTATCTCCATCCCCTTCTCAGCAAGTCTTGCTCATGTTTCTCCATCACCTTACCCCATACCTTGACTTTGGAGTTCACCAACATCCACAGAAATATATCTATATCATATCTGCATCAATTGCGGTAGAGCAGTTTGAGCTTGTGTCTCCAACAGTGCATCATCAAGTCGTTGAAGCCAACAAATATCCCACCTCCAAGATAGGAGTTATGATGTGGTGTGCTAGTGAAGAAATCAACTAAGAGAACACAAAGATGATTTCCATCCCATTTCATGTCCATGGACATCCAACCTCTCAAGAAATAGTGCAGAACACAAGGCGGTTCTGCTTCCTGACCTCAGACTTGCAAGAATGGGGGAAGATGGTAATCTTTTTATCAGAATTTGCCTAGAGGGATAACTCCCTCATGAGCATAGCATCATCTTACAAAGTCTTTTCTTGACCCTGAATATAGAATGACCAGCCATATAAGCCAAAAATAACAGTGTATGTTTTCCTTTAAAACCAAGGCCTTTTGTTCTTTCCATTGTCAGAACTCTGAAGGTATGTGTGTCTTCCCAGGATTTTGATGAAAAGCACTTTGCTTGACAAGAGATTAACATTTCTCTATTTGAGCTCCAACGCTCACGAGTGTCTCTGGACTGTATGAATATTTGTAAAAAAAAAAAAAAAAGCCTCCATTTCCCTGAGAATCATGTTGCTAAAGAATTCAAGGAATTCTGTCAAAGACAGGCTGTTAGCCAGTAAGCAGACACACAGGACCTGCTTCCCAATGCAGCTGCTTCTTTCAATGCCTGTCAATGTTCTTTCAAAATCAATCAAGCCCTCCAGTGAAACTTACCCAGAACTATCCATAATTTCCAGTCACCCTGATTCATGTGTTTTATATAACCTAAAATAATTTTTTTCATTATAATAGTGAACTCCTATGTAAAGGAGGTCCCTCACACCCAAACTGGACATTTGACATAACCTCAACCTGAACCTGAACATGCTCTGGAATGCAGCCTCTGTGCTTGGGATCAGTGCTTCTTGTGTGATCTGCCTAAGTTTCCCACCAAAGCCCTTTGCGTTGAGAATGACCTTTGTGTGTCCCTTACTTGCTTTAAGTAGCAAAACCTCTTTTCTCTATTTTATGGCCTGCTTGTTTTGACACATTGCCTTTGCTGTTGACCTGCTGCAATAAGTCACAGTGAGATAATCCTAAAGCAAATAGATGTCTCTCAAATTCTAGTCCTCAGCTTCCCTCGGGATCAAGCACACACATTTTTTACATTTCTACAGAAAGTAGCTACATGGGTAGCAAAATATGACCCTGACATCTTTGTTACCTATGTCAGTTTTCTTAAAGGAGAATCTGGAAGGCCATCTATTTGCTGCTCCGGTCAATGAAGGGAGGGGTTATCTTCCTGGTTCATCACCAAGACAATATCTCCAGGCCTGTATTTACTTAGGAGGCTTCTATTTTGTATAGTAGCTTGACAATGTTCAAATAAGTGGGGCATGATCCAGTCACCCAAGACAGCCTTAACCCTCCTCTCTTTGTTACAAAGACACATGATGCCCTTATAAAATGAAATCACGGTTGTCTGCTTCTAGGACTAGTTTTGGACCTTCGGTGGTCAGAGAAGTGACATACTTGATAGCAGTGAAGCCTGGGCTGTTCATACCACCTCAGCAGCTGTGCATCTTTGAGTACCAGCTCCGGAGTGTGAATACTTCCCTGCATATGAGATCTCTAACTGAAGAATTCCAGTGGAACATCACCTCTGCTTAAGAGTACTACTCCTCTGTAGGCATCAACATTTCTTTTCAATAAGAAAAGTGGTTTAAAGTGCAAAAAGGCTGAGCTGTCGCTCATATTCTTGTATGCTTCAGGATTCTATGTGGGGCTGCTGCCACATTGCACTGATGCGGGTTTCCTATCCAGTTTCCTCAAATGGATGAAATGTTCCCATGGGAGAGAAACTACATAGTATTCATATTTTAACTCTCCTCAATTTATTCATAAAGTGATTCCAATTCAAAACTTAAAAAAATAACTATGATCCCTTGGAGATATATATATATATATATATATATATATATATATATATATATATATATATATATAATTTGTTGCTGTGGTTTAGTTTTTGTCTGTTGAGACAGGATTTCTCTGTGTAACCCTGGTTGACCTAGAAGTTACTCAATAGATTAGGTTGGCCTGGAACTCAGATATCTACCTGCTTCTACCTAGGCCATCTGACTACTGAAATTAAAGGTGTGGGCCACCACTGCCCAGCTGTCTTTGTATATTTTAAGCAAGACATGTCACATAAATCAAAGTATGCCTGATTTTTCTAACAAATATGAAGAAGCATTGATGATAGGTATTGTTGGGCTGAGGAAATGAGTACTTAGAAAACAGCATTATATGAGATTTGGGTGGGGAGACCTAAAAGCAAATTTAGACTTAATTGATAAACACTTTCTTCTTTCGCAGTGAAGAGAGTAGAACAGAAAATTAATGAACTTCTCTGGTTTGACTTGGCTTGCTTGTTAATGGGCCTCTGTTCTCCCTACCAATCCTTGTGTTTACCCTGTGCCAAATTACAGTTCTTTTTAAGTCCACTCCAACTGGCTTAAGTGGAGAAAGATTTAGTGCAAGATATTTAGGGAGTGATCGAGGAATCAAGCACAGATATCCCAAGGCCCCATTACCACCTGCTGAGCTACAGGAGGACAACAGAGATGAACAGGATACTGCAGCCCTGGTTACCATCCCAGGAAGGGCAAAGCACGAGCTGCTACCCAAAGTCCCCACTGCATCACGGGCTTCCTCTGGCCTCACTGCCCTTTGAGCTGCATGAAATGATTGAAGCCTTTACTTTCTCTTAGTTTTTTCATAGCATTCCAGTGTCTGTCACCTAAAATGTGAAGATGAGAGCTGACACGGTTGTTTGGGGAGCCAGCTCTATTATCTTCTGTATAAACTAAGGAGTTCAAAACACAAAACCAAAAACCAAAAACCTCAAGCAGTTTGGGGCCACTTTAAGAGGCTCAAGCAAGTGCAGTGACCCAGAGCCATGACTAGACAAAAGGGTTCGCCCTGGCTTCACAGTCCCCAAGCACAGATTTCAGATCATGTGAAAACACACAGGACTTCAGACAAAACAATCGATTCACTTGTCTTTATTTCCTTCATGAACCAACATCTGCGAATGTTCTTGGCTCATTTTTCATGGATTATGACTTATCAGTTTTTCTGATTAGTTGGCAAAAATTCTCTTGAGACAATGTAGCTCTTTGAAATGTATATTGGAAGTTGTTTCTCTCATTTTTTTTCCATTTGCCTTCAGCTGGTGATGATTTTCTTTAAATTTTATAATTTTACAGTCTTCATAGAAAAATCAACTCAACCTATTTGTAAGGGAACTAAAAAGGCCAACATGTTGACAATTTGAAAACCAATAGAATTTAATGATTGTATCACTATAAAACAAAGCAAAAAAAGACAAGAAACTTGGTAAATCATATTTTTTGAAAATTATTAATTTTGGGTATATTTATTTTTCCCATCCACAGAATTTCTAGAAAAATAGCTTCATGATAAAACTTATTTGAGTTTAAAAGATCTTTATAACATTAGCAGAGCCAAGGTGCCTGCCTCACACTCTGATGAATGGTTAAGGGTGATATTTCAAGGCCAGGGAAACTATTCCTATAGAAAATGACAGTGATCCTGTGTTAAACTATAAAACCTCACATAGACTTTCCACTTACAAACGAGAAAAACTGAGAAAGTTAGGATGGCACGTGTGTCTCAGAAAAAAGGCAAAGCACAGCTGGACTTGTATGCCATTGAATACCTAAATGGCATCTGAAACTGAGAACTCATTTCCAAGTTACAGAAATAAGTACGATTATAATAAAAATACGTGTAGCTTTAAATGTTCTTGAGAATATGTGCTTAAAATGATAAAATCTCAATAGAACTAATGAAAGGAGACACTATTATACCAGTAGAAATGTTAACAATCGGCTTTAAATCCAGTGGCAGTCAGGTGTAGAAACAAATTAAGAGAGCCTGTAATTGTCAGATGGTTAAAACCTCTTTGGCCCTTGCATGGGTGTGGGAGTATTTTGTTCCTTCCGGGGTTCCTACAGCTGAGGACAAAGGGGGCAGTTTCTGCTCTGTCAAGGCCACTTATAGGTCTCAAGAGCAGACCCTCCAAGGAAGGGCAGAAACAGCAAGTGCAAGAGAATGGCCAAGAACCACAGGAGCAGACAGCATTCCCACTGTTTGGAAAAAGCCGGCACTGCAAGTAGGTAGAAGCAAGTCTGGGTATGTGTTTGGAAACTGAGCAGCACAGTGTGAGTATTATAGCACTAGGACCAGCCAGATGTCTCAGTGGGTAAATATACCCACTACCATGTCTGGAGACCTAAATTGTTAGATCTCTAGGAACCACATAGTAGAAAGAGCAGATAGACTCCTATAGGTTGTCTTCTGACCTGCAAAAGCCCCATATGGCATATGCATCTCTCCAGGCACTCTACACACACACACACACACACACACACACACACACTGCAATGTAATTTAAAACTTCTTTGTTAAAAATTTTTGAGTAGTATTGTCTATCAAGTGACAGACCACATTTAAGAGACTTCATGGGGCTTGAAAGATGTAACAAGTGGTTATGAGCATTTTGCTGCTCTTACAAAGGACAAAGGACCAGGGTTTAATTTCCAACATTCACATGATGGCTAGTCCCCAGGCATCTGACTTTAGCCTCCTTCAGGCCTCCATAGGCACTTGCACATCTATGGTGTCTATACATACATACATTCAGGTAGTCATACACATAAAATAAAGATAAATCTTAAGAGCAAGACCAAAACACAAAACTGCAAGAGACTTCATCTTGTTTTACCTAGAGTGGCAAAGGGCAAGGGATTACTAGGGACTGTTGTTCAGTGACAAGGGAATACTTGAAAAGAGGGTGGCTTGGCATTAATTAATCAAGCTGTTAAACGAGGGATATAGTTTTTGAATCTCGAATAAAGGCACACATTTCCTCATCTGCCCCTTCTCACTCCACAATAATCATGGCTGTCACACAGAGGTATGGGGTCACTCCTTGAAAACACATAGGCAGAGGCATGTCTTACACACTGCTCTCTGACGCTTCTGGAAGTGAACAGAGGTAACGGCAGTGCTAACCTCTGTTAAGGGCCATCTGACTTGGTCTGTGATGGAAGGTACTCAACATTCTCAATGGTTGCTTCTCCTAAGATGGTCTCCAAAGGAATTAACAGGCAACATTGGACAACGTAGGGCTACTGGGACTGTGATGCCATGTGATTCTTTCTCCAAACTCACATCTTGAGCTCAAAGTCTGTCTGATACTGCAGAAACCTCCTTCCATCCACTGCGCAATGTCTACTATGATACTCGGCAGGCATCAGGTGTAGCACAGACCATACTTCATGGTGTTGGCCTGGACATTGACATGCATTGCTATCACATGCTAGGACGTCATTCACACGGAATAGAACAAATAGAAATCAAGAATGCATCTAACTACTGTTAGGATAAGGGTAAAGTCCTCTAGTAGTTTAAATTTCCATTCTACTCATTTAATCAGTCATTTGGTACCCATTATCAGACAATGTTTTAAATGCTGAGGGCTGCCATGAACACCCATTGCTGTCTTTACACACACACACACACACACACACACACACACACCAGAAAGTGGCAACATTGAGGAATGTAACTAACAAGTGTGTATCAGCCTGAATTAGTAACTTGCTGTTGCTGTAGTCCACAGAGAGTCGAGGAGGCTCCTGAGCAAGTGTCAGCCCTCCAGGACGTAGAAACCCTGCACAAATACTGGATGCCAGTGAGCACATAGGAAATCTTCCCGAAGACTTGGGGACCCTAGAGACCATGGCCACCCTTCCTTCTCCCGCTTCCCATTCTATATTTCATTTCTTCACACTTTTATAGGAAAGCTCTTTCCTGCATCCAAAGTAAGATCACATAAAAGATTAAAGAGACTATGGCTTAATCAAGAAAGTCAAGAAAAAAAGAAGGAAGGAAAGAGAGACAGATAGAGAAGGATACAAGAAGGAAGGAAGGAAGGAAGGAAGGAAGGAAGGAAGGAAGGAAGGAAGGAAGGAAGGAAGGAGAGAGAAAAAGAGATAGTGGGGGTGGGGAGCATTTGCCACAGATCACAGAACCTTGAGATTAGATCCAGATGTCACATGAATAGTATTTTTTTTATTATTACTGCTTCTCATGCCTGAAACTGGATTTTCAGAGACTTGACATCTAAGCCTGGCAGACGGTTACTTTCCCCATGAAACACAGAGAAGCTCACGTCTTTAACAAGTCTCTGAGAGTAGGTCCAGAGCCAGGAAGAGCAACACACCGCCCATTCATGAGCAGTCCCCTTCTCATCACACACAGTTTATGTTCACTACAGAGAAGCAAAGGTCTTAATCCTTTTAAGAGCTAGGAGGCCTCCACCAGATGGAATGACTAACTCTGTTTGATGAAATCAGGAAGGTGTTAATGCCTTTCTCAGTCAGATAGCTATTTGAGAATTGTCAGAACACACCAAAACACCACGCAAAACTTCAGTTTCCTGAATAACCTGTCAACAATTATAAACCTACCTACTCCTAAAACTATTAGAGATATAAAAACCAGCTTCGTAATGGAGCAAAATGACTCTCTGTTCTCACATGAACAGGTGTAAGTAATGCTTGTTTGACACCAGACACCAACATTTGTCACAAAAGTGTTTCTATCAAGAATTAAATGAACTGGAAAATACCCAACTAAACAACTTGGATTAAAACTATTCATATGGTTCTGGGGCGGTGGTGGTGGTGCATTCAAAACCAGCACTCAGGAGGCAGAAGCAATCAGATCTCTGAGATCAAGGTCAGCCTGGCTGACAGAGTCAGCGAGGGTTATGGGAAGAAATCCTGTCTTGAAACAAACAAACAAAAGTATTCACATACCCCTCATTTTCACCACTCATCGAATAGATGAGGGAAAAATATATGTTGTTTTCTGCCTTTAAAAATTACAAAAATAGGGCAGTGGTGGTGCATGCCTTTAATCCCAGCACTTGGGAGGCAGAGGCAGGTGAATTTCTAAGTTCAAGGCCAGCCTGGTCTACAGAGTGAGTACCAGGACAGCCAGGGCCTTGCAGAGAAACCCTGTCTCGAAAAACCAAAAAAAATTATAAAAATAATTCATCTTAATCTTGATGATTATAGCAATTCAAATAAAGACCCTAACCCCTCCTCTGTGTGTGTGTGTGTGGGGGGGTATGTGTACATGTGTGCATGTGGTACATGTTCACTGTGCAATTTTATCCTAAAAGGAAAAGTACTTGTTTATTTGCCTTCAGTTGCTGGTTTTGTTTTGAGAAAGGCATCATGCAGCCCAGGCTGGCTTTGAACTCCTGATTTGATTTTCTCTACGTCCCAAGTGCTGGACTTATCATTAGATGTTAAGTACCCTTGATATATGTGGTACTGGGTAGTAGACCATGAAGTTTTATTCATGCTGGCAAGCTATTCTGACAGCCCCATACAGCCACATCTTACAGTAATAACTACTAAGCAAGCTAATTTAGCCACAAATAATAATTGATCACAAATTATTCTTTTTTCATCTTGGAAAAAACAGAATTGGTACGAGAACCCAATGTCTGGTGTCTTAGGATAATTTCATACAACTATCTAGTGGAATAGAATTCTAGTATCACTAGAATAATTTAGCTTTTAAATAATTTATAATGTATTGACAAGAATTAACTATGCCATTTATATGATGTAGCACAGATCCTAAGTAATAAATGACTACCTAGCTGTACAGTGTCTGCCACTTGGATGTGTTTGTGTCATCTGGAGTCTTCTCTGCCCCCCCCCCCCGAGCTTTATCTGGCATATGGGGCAGGTGCTCAAGAGATAGCAAGTGTGGGATGAAAGCTGTTGTGGACATTTTGGGATACAGTTAGCAACTTCCTAAAGAACTGAGCATTCTTCTATGTAATCCAGCGGTTGGGCTACTTGGACTCAACAAAAAAATAAGATGAAAACTTATGCCCATGTAAAATACTGCATGTAAATATTTATTGGATATTCATTGAATTTATTTTTTCACAAATAGTACAAATTGGGAACAATCAACATATTTTCAGTGGATGGATGAATAAACTAGTGATTAATCCATATACTGGAATATTAGTCACGAGTTTAAAGAGATAAGTTGTCACACTACCAAAAGATATGCAGGAACCTCAAATGCATACTGCTGTGAAAGAGACAATAGACAGCTCCGTACAAGTGGGATTTCAACTGCAGGACACCTTGAAAAGGAAGAATTATAGACAGACACAAACATCAGTGGGTTTGTACCTCAGGGGTTGGAGCAGAAGACCTGAAGATAACTAAAGAGAACAGAGAAGACTTGGGAGGAGACAACTAAACTAGTCTGTATGATAATGTAATGGTAAATTCATGCCCTTAAACACTCCTTAAATCCATAAAATATACAATTATAGGTTGTCACCTTACAATAACGTGTCAATAGTCATTCTAATTGGGAAAAAAATGCACCATGCTTACACAACAGGGGAACCTGCAAGTGGCATCTGGGGATAGCGACAGGGGCACAAGGGACATGTACTTTCCAGTCAACTTTTCTGTAAAATTACTGCTCAAAGGAATTTACAGTGGAATAAAAGGAAAAGGTCTCAAACATCCCTTCTTTGGAAGGTTGTTTACGGAGCTGTTTTGAGCCACGACATAAAAACATCAAAAGGAGAAAATTCATTACATCCTAATAATCTGAATGTTTCACACCGAGGGTATCCCTGCAATTCATCTACACAGATCTTAATCTATATTTGAGGTCACATCCCTGCACAGAAAACAAACCAAAAAACTCTTCTGATACTGGAACCTGAACAATAGTCAAAGTGGGAATGGAATTTTGAGCATGGTCTTTTTAACCTCAATGGGAAACTCATAAATAAATAACAAAATTAGTGGCCCAGTTCACTTCGCAGGCTGGGTTCCATGAACCTCCAACGTCTCTTGAGAATGTTCTAGCTAACTTGTATGATCACGAAAGCCAACCCTCCTCATGTGCATTTGTTAATCGCCACTTTGCAAGTTCAGGGTGGTTATTACTGACTTGTTACACGCCCATTAATTATCCGCTACAGTGTATTTAGATGTCGTCTGGTAAATCTTTTTAATTGCCTAGGCTGCATTTACCAAGCATCTTTATTTAACATGCTCCCAACTCTGTTTATGTTTATGCCTTTTCCGATAACTCATTAAGTAGAGTCTTTAACTACTATTACCCGACTCTTTAGTGATAACTCTGTCATGCCCACCTCCCTGTTTTTATTTTGTTCATTCATTTAAAAGTGCTTAAGTCCTACTCCTAGTCATGTTTTCATTTCCCTAACTCTGAGGACCTCATGGGCACCTTCCTCCAACAGTGTTAAACTGAGGTTGTAAAGTACCATTATAAAAACAAGGGTTTGACCGCATTCCGAGTCTCCACACTACACTCAAGGTCTCTTATCTAAAACAAACAAACAAACAAACAAACAAATTAAACCAAGCTCAGATCCCTTGGAAAGTCACTCATAGCCCTGTTCAAGTTCAGATCCGACTGCCCTACCCATTTACTGGAATTCTTTGCTTCAGACCTGTTGTTTTAACCCTTTATACAATAAAAGAATGTCTCTATGCCCATTGTGATGGTTTGTATAAGCTTAGCCCAGGAATTGGCAGTATTGTGGTCCTGTTGGAATAGGTGTGGCCTTGTTGGAATAGGTTTGCCACTTTGGGCATGGGCTTTCAGACTCTCCTATCTGCCTGGAATCCAGTCTTCTCCCAGCAGGCTTCAAATAAAAATGTAGAAGTTTCAGCTACTGCTGCACCATGTCTACTTGGACTCTGCCATACTCCCACTTTGATGATAATGTACTGAACCTCTGAAACTGTAAGCCAGACCCAATTAAATGTCCTTATAAGAGTTGCCTTGCTCATGGCATCTTTTCACAGCAATGAAACCCTAAGACAGGTGTGTTCTTTCCTTTCTGCTTGGTATTCCTTCAGTTGTAATTCGGTAACTCATACTTACCTTATTTTATCAAGCAGTCCTGTCTCTAAGCTTCAGTATGTAAGCAACCTTTGAACCATAAACTATTAGAAATTACAGAAACATTTACAAGCCAGGGAAAACCTGGAATCACCTAATATCTCTGGTATAATTATGCTTGGAAAAAAATGCCATTGAATTAAAAAGGAAAATAATACTGGATGTGATTAATGGAATGTCACCAAAACAATAAAGTAGAATCAGCCTGCACCTAAAGAACCCTATCAACACAAGTCACTCCACAGGCAAGGAGCACCATGGATTTCTTTTGATTGTTAGATGTGTCTGATTCTGAAAAGTTTGAATTGCTTGCAAATCTAGCATTTGCATATGCTGGTCCTCTGAGAGAGATCTCAGGAGATGAATTTCAAGTGAAGTCACATACTTGAAGGGCTGGTAAAGGAGAGAGGGGGTGTTCTTCTGTGCCTGTGAGCCTGTGGTAGAGTCAATTATTTTTAGAGTTAATTCTTAAGTCATGGAATATAAGACTAGCGTATTTGAAGCAAGACTGCTTGAAAATAAGAACATAAATACAGGCTAATTACATGTTATTCACATAGGAATAAACCTTAGACAGTATTTTTTAACATCATAAAATATCTACATATATAAAAAGAGGTTTGAAAGAATTGTCCTACATTGGGGAGACAGCACTCTCAACTATATACCTCATCGTAGCAAATTAAAGCTCTAGTTCTATGAATGAATTACCTCTTCTAGGCTTGTTGGCCAACAGGGTCACAATGATCCCTAGACATTAAAAGCTCCCCTCTAAACTTAATGGGAAGACAATATTGCTGAAGACACATGTTTGAAGCACGGAGCATGAAGATATTTGAATGAGAGTGCCTGAGGAGAGCAGAAATCTGGATCTTCCTTAACCGGTAGTTACAGGCCATTGAGAACCACCCAATAAGGTTACTGGGAACCAAAAGTGAGTATTCTGAAAGAGCAGTAAGTACTTTTAAAGGCTGAGCCATCTCTCTAGCTCTTAGTACTTTTTAGTTACACATTTCTGAATGGAAACAATATACATTTTCTTCCTAATAGTTATCACATGAGCATGAAGCATTATGGATATAATTGATCCACAATTCCTGTACTTGAGGTTTGATCTGTCACATCAATATCAGTCATAGTTTATAAAAAATAACCCAATCCAGGCCAATAAGCAGGGAGGCTTCCCTGAGTATATAATTCAATAAGGTATGAAATGAGAGTCCGTATGTTCAGTGTAGAACTGTGAGAGACACTAGCTGAGCTGGCTCTGCTCTCTCTTACTTTAAACTACAGAAGACAGGAGCAAAGCAAGGACTGTGTGTCTCCTACTCTCATGGTCAGAGAATCATTATTTATATTGGTCTTTACTAGTTCCTACTGGTATCATAGAAAAAGCAACTCCCAGAGATCATCAGCATAGTTAGATATTTTGAGAGGTGGGGAAAAGTTTCTCCACCCCACAGTCTTGTGCTAGTCTCAGAACAGTAATAAAGAAAGGAAGTTTCAGGCTTGATAACATAATGTTGTAGGTGAACATGGGTGTTTGCTATTTGATCCTTCTGAGAACCCAGGCAAGTCTTTATTCTTTTCTGAACCTCAGCTGGGTCATCTTACAGGGTAGCTACAGTGATGCTTGCAAAAATAGCGTCCTTAATGTCCTCAGCAAATGATGTTTACTGTATACCAAACAAGCCCACCATGCTACTAGGCATTAAGAAGAAGAAAGGTAAGAATCACAATAAGCTTACACATAGAAGGGAATTTTGTCTCCCAATGAGTCAGAGTACATCAAAAGGTCATTTACTTCATTGCTGACCTAAGGATAGAGACAGCACACTATCTATCCCTTGGTCATTTCCAGTAAAGTCTTCCTAATTATTCAAAACACTTCATTTTAGACTTCTCTTTTCTCAAGAAGCAATGATATTTCAAAGCCTAACAATGCCTAATTGAAACAGAATGTAAATTGCATATGTAATTTTATGTAATAACCACACTGTAAAAATAGGATAAGAGGGCTAGGCATGTAGTTCAGAGTATATTTAGTATACACAGGGCATTGGTAAACACACATACACACACACGCAGTAAAAAGTCAAGTGAAATGTGTTTTAATCATATATTTTATTTAACTCAATAAACATAAACGGTCATGAGTTTAATCTATAACCAGTGGGAAATAATTGGTAGACACCTATTTTCCTTTTGTTATACCAAGACTTTCAAGTACTTATGTGTTTACTCAATCACATCTCAGTTGGAAAACAGATATATTTTTGATGATTGACAGCCATTTATCAACTGTAGCTAACAGACCAAAAACCCACAGTGGTCCAGAGCGTAGGGACATTACCACACCCTTCTGATTAACATCAGCTCTTCCAGTGAGGGCTGAACAATCATGTCCTAGCACCTAAAGGATGGGGATCCTGGTAGCAAGCATAATAAGACAGCAACACGACATGCTGCAGGAAGGAGAAGCCAGGGGAGAAGTATTTAGAAAAGTAACACTTCTTGATGACCATACTTCTCTAGCCTGCTAATGTAAATGGAGGAAAATGAGCCATGAGCAGATATAATATTAATTAATTCACCATTCTTACTATCACTCCATTCTATTATATAGACACAGGGCAGACAAGATGGCTCAGTGAGTACACAAGCCTGTTGACCTGAGTTCAATCCCTGGAAGCCAAATAAAGTTAAAAGGACAGAACCATCCCCAGGAAGTTGGTCCCCTGACCTCCACATGCACCTTCTGACATGTATATCCCCAACAACAACCATATAGAGACAGTAGTAGGAAAATACATTTAAAATAAAGACATAGTTCCTGCTTCAGCCTTCTTTCCTAGTATAGACAGTACTGAAAATGCAAATTGAGAGACTTTCAGACATGTTCTCCCCCTGCACCAAAGGGAAACTCATGTTGCCTTTGTCGATCTTTAAGACAATTCCTAATTCAGAAAAAAATATGAGTGTCATGTCACTACAAGCCCATTCTGCTTCTCTGAGCAAATGCATGTCATTTGTAGCTCATTGTACACCCCCAGCATCTCTTACTCCGCATCACTTGCTTTTGTTAACATGCACCTCCTACACTACCCAAGTGTGGTACTTTCATACCATCAAGCTGGCAGTTCTATCCCTCAAGACAGAAATTACACAGGACATTGACCCTATATGAACCTGAAAAAGAAAGACACTCAACACATCAAATAAACTTCATTCAGATCAATTTTCAGACATGAAAAACATGAATCCTGCCGGGCGGTGGTGGTGCATGCCTTTAATCCCAGCACTTGGGAGGCAGAGGCAGGCAGATTTCTTAGTTTGAGGCCAGCCTGGTCTACAGAGTGAGTTCCAGGACAGCCAGAGCTACACAGAGAAACCGTGTGTGTGTGTGTGTGTGTGTGTGTGTGTGTGTGTGTGTGTTTGTGTGCATGCACGTGCGTACATGCACGTGTGTGCAAATGGGTACGCACACATGAGTGCATGTGAGCACATGTGTGCACTTGAGGGTAGGTCCTTGTAGAGGAGAAAGAAGGCATTGGGTACCTTGAATATGGAGTTATAGGTGGTTGTGACTTACCCAGTGTACATGCTGGGAACTGAACTCAGGTCTGCTATAAGAACAACTAGTACTCTTAATCACTCAGCAATCTCTCTAGCCCCAAATCCACAGACTTTAAATAAAGGTTTAAATGTTTTGATCCATTCACTAGAATAATACTTAATATTCTTGCTTAAGGTATTATCTACAAAGCAATTTCTTTGTGTGGGGTGGAGGTAAAATGGGGAGTGTACTCGCATGAAGGCATCAGTGGGTGTCAAGTATCTAGGCAACAACGCTTACCACCATGCTAGATGAGCTAACTTTGAAGTAAAAGACAAAAGAAAATTATGATGTCTGGATCATCCATTTCATGATAAGTTCCAACTCAAATTAGCCTTTCCTGACCACTTATGAGGAGAGGTTTCACCTCTGGAATAACAGGTACTTCCTTATGTTTTTCAAGTCCTTATGCCTGCTAATCACCTGGGTGGTCCTTTTTACAGTGCAGGTCATTAAGTCTGGCATCTAACAGAGATTCTGTTTTTCTGAGAGGTCCCACAAAGTTGCACATGCATAGGTCTATAGCACCCCCAATAACAAGGCCACAGGTCTATTAGTACTTAAGACAGACTGTGAGGAGGAGCATGCCCATTCTTCAGCTAGTAAATTTTGAAATGTTTTCTTTTCACACATTCTTATTATTATAAATTTAAACAAATGCATGTGGATCTATAACTAAAGGCTTATAAAAAATCAATTATTTTGTTCCAGTCCTGGAAAATGATGACAGTGACAAAATAATAATTTAGTCAAAGGGCTCTTAATGGCTTTGTATGTCAACAATATTGGTGACATACAAACTTATATTGAACTTGTATGGGTCTACTGCTCCTCTCTGCAGTGGAATTAGAACTAAATGTCTAATCTTGGCCTTCTTTTCAAAGTCTGACTATGAAGAAACTGTTTATTCAGAGCAAAAGTCAGACCTATTTCCCTCTGGCTATATGTTTTGAATCACAAGAGTAAAACTTTGCATTTTGAAGCCCTTATTTTAAATTATGAACTATGTCTACCAAAGACTGAAGAGACCTGTGTACTGTGCTGTGTTTGTTCCCAACCTCAGATTAGGCACAGACCACACCCACACATCAATTTCCTGCACAAAAAATATCCTTTATTAAACAAGATAGACAAGGTGACTGCATCTCAATGGGCAGAGACAGCAGCAATTGACTCTGCAGGAGTGGTTTTTGCTTGTTTGTTTTGTTTTATTTATTTTGGTTTTGATTTTGTTTGTTTTTTGTTTAAATGATTTTGAAATTGGGATTTTCTGTGTAATAGCCCTGGCTGTCCTGACCAGGCTGGTCTCAAACTCACAGAGGGTGTTGGGATTAAAGGTCTTGGCCTAAAGGTATGGGCCACTGCACCTGGCAAGGAATAGTTTTTAATAAGCAAAAGGGGAAAACAAAGACCTGTGCTATGGTAACTTAGTACATCTTGGACACATTGGTCAGTATAGCCAAATAAGGAATTATGACAACCAGACCTTGGTAGTCAGTCTCAGGAATGAGGAAGTGGCCAAATGAGGAAATCTAACCCTTTAGCGAGGAGGCAGAGGAGGCAAGGCCCACAGATGCCATTTTGGGGCCCATTAGAGTCCTTCAAAGGCTGAGCATCCTTAACCTGCACAGTCTGAGTATAGAATGCTCCAAACTCTGAAACCCTTTGGTATGACCTGATACAGGTAGACATCTCAGCTTGTGCAGAAGGATGGTATCATAGTTCAATCTCTGTTGCTGTGATAAAATATTCTAACCAAAAACAACTTGAGTAGGAAAGGTTTTTGTTTGTTTGTTTGTTTGTTTGTTTGTTTTTGGCTTACAGGTTACAGTCCATTATTAGGGAAAGTCAAGGTAGGAACTGAAGGCAAAATCCTAGAGGCAAGAACTGAAGCAGAGGCCATGGAGATGCTACTTACTGGCTTGCTTGTAGTCTCTTATTCAGCTCTCTGTTTTATACATCCTGAACCACCTACCCAGTGGTGGCATTGCCCATATTGGGCTGAGCCCTCCACATATATTATCAATCAAGACAATGCTCCTCAGACATGCCCATAAACCAATATGATGGAAGCAATCAGTTTCCTCTTCTCAGGTGTCTTTGTGTCAAGTTGACAAAAACTAAACCAGACAAGTGTTTCTGTTCTCTTATATGTCAAGATATGCTAATTTGGCTTTATGAATAAAATTAATCTTAAATAATGCATAAAATTACAAGCAGACATGTGTATAAAGTGCATTGGAAACAATCATAAATTGGGTTCAGACTTGGACTGATTCCTACAAATTTCATTGTGCATATGGAAATATTCAGAACTCCATTAAAAATGGGAAATCTAAGCCAGTTTTCCTCTCAAAATTTTAGTTAAGGTACACTCAACTTTTACCACAAGTTTATGTATGGCCCTTGTTCTACATTCTCTCCATTAAATGATGTGTGCTTGCCTGGCTTCTCTGAATGGTGATTTCCTGTTTTCTTCTTATAAAATTGTAGGTATAGATTTTTATGCTAAGGTCTTGTTCTCCATTTGGTTCTTGATTTGTCTGTAAAGAAAGTCCTGGACCAGTTGCTGGGTGGGAAGTACAGGTGGGATTTCTAGGTCTCTGGAGAAAAAGGGGAGACATAATGAAGGAAAGAAAGAGTTTTGCCATGCTTCCAAGGGAAAAAAAGCCAGCAGCCATGTAAGGTCCACTAGTATAGGTGGATAGTCGGGAATGTTTGGCAGGGGCTAGATGGTACTAGCCACTAAAGTTTAGGACAGGTGGGACATAAGAAGCTAAGACATTGATAAGGGCATGGCTTTTCAGGTGAGAGATCGTAGCACTCAACAATTGTGCCAAGAAGACAAATTGAAAATGAACAACTGTGTGTATGTGTTTTATCCAAGGATTCAAGAGAAGCTGGGTGGGGACTGGGAGTGTGGCCACTGCGCAGAGCAAAGGTGGGTAGAGCAAAGGTACACACAACACAAAATCTCAAGTCAAAAACCCTCCAACAGTGCAGCCCACTGGCACTCTCAAAAACGAATCCATCTCATCAGTCTGATCACTTTGACAACCCAAACTTTGCTTCTTTTTACAATAGATCAGGCTCATCTAACAAGAACTTGAGAATACTGATGCAGCACTACTCTGAACTTGGTGGTGACATAGTTTAATAATGCCATCACTGTCGATTTACCACTCCTGTTCCTAAGATTTGAAAGCCCATCTACTAGATATGGAATAAAATTGGTTTTGTATACTTCTGTCTTGGCTAAATTTCTTCTTTCTACAGCTAATAGAAGTGGACCTATGGATAGCTCTTATGTGTAAACTGGAGAATGTTTGGGTATGCTTATCTGATAAAAATCAGGCCCCTGCTTCCCTACTCAAATGGTTTCAACCCTAAGGTGGGCAAATAACATTACTTAAGCTAACTGTTGGTGCTTGTTTTTCAAAATAGGAACAACTGTGTACACTCTTATTAGTCAGTGCCAGGCTACTGTCTTAAGTCTCGAATAAACATTGAGCCAGACCATCATTTTGTCAGTAAAAGGGAAAAAACTCCTCACAGGTTCCTTGTGACTGCCACTTTAATAGCAGTATCTCCCTTAGAAATATAAAGCCTCAGGAGACTCGCTTCTCATTTGTGCTACAGTAGCAGCTCCAATGGTGATAAATTGTTTGGGGGAAGCCTTTTTGAATTGACCTACATTTTCTAAATGATGGTTATTAATTTTACTTTTGCAAAACAGGAAATTAATTAACAAGCTGAAAGTCTATTAAGACAAAAGAAGCCTTTCCAAGTTCTTCCCCCTGCTTCCCTGAAGATCCCCTCTTCCGTATCACTGTCACAACAATACAATGCCGTGCCAGGCACTAATGGCTGGCATTACGGTAGACTGCCTTGGGACCATTATGCTCCAACTACCCGTTTGGCTTTGATTGTTTACTCTCTGCTCTAAGAGAGATAGGAGATCTGAAAAGACTTGAGCCTTGAACTGAGATCTTTATCCACAACTATTGCCAAAGCTGCAAAGGAAAGGAGGGAGTCAAACTGTGCTTTCAACATAAATGAAATCTCTCATATTGGCAGCTCACATAGGTGTCGTCCCATGTAGAGTATACTTAATGGGAAGTCAAAGCGAAGTCATATAAAGTCTTTTACAAGGCATATTCTCTGTCTACCCTACTTTTCCATATGTTGGTGACTTTGTTTGAATCATCCTCACACACCCCACACATTGCCCACTGTTGTTCTTGTACAAAAGGAATCCCCTGGCAGAGAAATTCAGCATGTGTGTAAATTGAACAAAAGAAGCAGAAGCGCTCCAAAAAGCTTGCTTATGAATCACAAAGACTGGAACATACTTTGACTTAATACTCCATTCAGAAATTTTAAAATAAGTACTTAAAATTTTTTTAACAACTTTTCAAGTTTCAAATGTTGGCACTGAATTAGAACTTACTCTAACCTTCAGGAATACAGGTAGTCCCCACCCAAGGAAGGTTGACACATGCATCTTTTGTAACAGAGTGCAATTTGTCCAAGAATGGAGCTGAGTATGACATCTCACAGGGAGCTTGAATTCAGTTTCTAGCACTTTGTCAGTGGCAGTATAACCCAATTTTAATTGTAAAGCAAATCTTGCTTTGGCAATGGTCTTCTTACTATCCATGCAGAGAACTCGCTCAAAGCCTCAGAAGCACTGTTCTTATTTGTTAATGACAGAGCTCCAGCTGGCCACACTATGTATAGATGACAACTTTGAATTCCCAAGTCTGTATGATACACATTTTGGAATTGGTGAATACACACTTTTAGCACCCACTTCCAATACTTTAGTATGTGATTTCATGAGAGGAGTTTTATTTAATTGGAACTAAAATTTGAGAATGACATAATGTCAGGTGCATTACAGTTTATAGTTCTTTCCTAATGTGCAAGTTATGTCTGTTCATTGAAGTTCTTGACACCATTACTATCAAATCTGAAAAGGCCACTGTAAATCTCTTGTGACTTACAGAAACAAACGAGTCTATCTCAAGGACCCTGAAGGAACTAGTATGAACTTCCTTACATATACACTTTAGGAGTCAAATACATAAAAGAATTTATAGCATGAACAGAATCAGAATTTTAGACGGGGATAGAACCTAAGATAATATTCTTGATCAAGGGTATCCTTTAAACCAGAACCTAAGAATAAAACAGGTGAACTAAAATATCTAAGCTTTGAGGCATTGTGGAAGCTGTGCTATGTCTTATGCACAGAGTAGCACATATCCTAGAAAACACGGGTGGATCTTCAGCTACTGCATGGCTAAGCCATCTCATCTGAAACCAAGTTTAGTTCAAAAGGATAAACGCATCTCTAAATATCCCCATCAGAGGAAATCTAACTATAACTTTATCCCTTACTTGTGAAGTATAGAAATCTAACAGGGTCACTTTAAATCACCAACTTCATCCACCTTAACCTTACATTAGAGTCCTTTGACATTATCATTTTTCTCTATGCATCATGTGTATACAGAGTTATGCTTTATGACAACAAGGCTCCAAACTTTGAAACGGAGATTGAGAACCCCAAAAGACCTGGCTAATTCCACATGAAAGTATATTTCAGTCAAATATAAATAAGATTTAAACAATAACATTGACCTAAAGCTTTCCCAAGCTCACTGATCTATCAGCAAGAATAGAACAATAATCTGGGCTTGTAGAGGCAAGTTTTTCCTTCAGAAAGTGACTACAAAAATAAAATTTACTCCTTTCCCCCCAGCATTTGCAAACTAAAAAGGAGGTACACTGATTTATTCTATCCTTTCTAGAAAACACCTTTTCCAATATGCTGTATCATAAAAACAAACACACAAACAAACAGAAACCAGCAAAACAACAAGTACAGTAGTTCATGACAAGATCAGTGAGATGTTTTCTTTATGTAAACCACTAGAAGAACTTCATTTAGCCTTTAATAATCTCCTCTCCAATAAACCATACAATTGAGGTATCAAAGACACCTTCTAGTAAATGGAAGGTGGTGAGGTTCCGTTAGGGTGGTCAGATTCATGAAGGATCTGATCAAATATATCAAGGGCAGCTGAGAGTTGTTGGACATGATTTTCCTTGAGATCTATCAACTTATCAGAACTCCAAACTCAGAGCTGATAAGTACTTCCTTTTCACACAACTGGCTCTGTACACTACCTCACACTTCACAACCAATCCTATCCTAAGGCTTGAGTCTTGCCTTTGTGGGTCTAGTAAGTATGCTACATGCCTTTCTAAAACAAGCAAAAGAAATGGGGAGTCTGATTAACAAATCAGTATATGAAGACAAGTCACTGCAGTTAAATGATAATTTGTGCTACTTAGACTTACAGACTTTCTAGTTCCTTATTTAAGTTGTAAAATATAAAATGCTTAACAGCAAATGTGTGGAAAACTTTGTCAATGTGAATTTTAACCATATTTATTTATTTTATTTTATTTGATGAGTGTTTGGCTTCTATGCATGTCTGGACACTACATGCGTTTCTACTGCCAGAGGAGGTCAAAATAGGGCATCAGATCCCCTGAGACTTCAGTTCCAGACAGTTGGGAGCTGTCAAGAGGATGCTGGGAATACAACAGAGGTCCTCTGCAAGATCAGACTGCATTGGTGAGCCATCTCCCAAACTCCAATAAGAATGTATTTAAGTACTGATCAAAACCCTTCAAAATCACTACTACCTAAAGGACTAATAATGTTCAAAACCAAGGCTATGCACAGCACATAGTTAAGCTTGTGAACCACCTTCTTAAGCTAGGCTGAGATGCTATAGAGGAATAAGTGTAGGATGCTCTTGATCATGAAGCAAATAAGTCATCTTTGGAATTTTCCTTTAGCTATTGAAAGGATGCCACACAGATATACCTACCAATGGTAGCATTATTCCAACTCACAGAGAAATCCAAGTAAACGCACAGAGAGCTCTCTCTGTGTAGATTTATACCCCTCAGTTAACTCAGAGATTACTTGGGGCCATTGCAGGGCTTTGTGAAGCTCCAGGGAAGAGAGTGGGTCCATAAACCGACAAATAGCTTTAAACCAGTACAAGTGCTGGATTGAAGGAAAAGGGCTTTCTTTCTGCTTCCTTTACCCATGACAAGCTCTGTTTGGAGCTGAATATAATGATGGAAATGGTCACAAAATGGTCACAAAAGCTCAAGCCTCCAAGAGAAATTGTCCAGCACATGCAGCACAGGCCTCCACGGCAGGACAAATGTCCAACCTTGGTTCTAAGTAGCACAGTTTTTAATTGTTGAGGCATCTCAATAACAGAAAGTGGGTGCTTTCTATTCCTTAATTCCTTTAAAGACCTCTTTTCATTTTGTTTTTCTGTTTTTGTTAGTTTTATTGGTATAGGTCCAAATGTGTTGCATCAGTGAGGCCACACTCTCAGCCATTCCTACCCATCTGGCAGACGGTCTCCACATGTGTTTATCTTTTTCCACGGCAATTCTTCACCTCTCATTGGAGCGCTCTAAGATTTTCCTGCTTCTTTTCTACCTCTATCATCACCCTCAGCTTTGCTGGCTGTTTTTAGGTTGATCAACCCCCTCAACTGTGAATATTCAAGCCTAGAATCTACACAAAACCATGTGACCTACAAAGGACAACATTCAGAAGTCTCTGTTTCAATTTTCGTATATGTAAAATGGAAGTACTGCTTCCAACATTAGTTGAGAATCAAATAAAAAATAGAAGAAGCTTTTTAGAGATTTTAAAGTACTAGCAAAATTGTTCCTAACAGATCAGGAAATGCAAATTATATAAAGCAAACTCCACCATATCCTACCATATCTTAGGAGGAAAGCTCTTTAAAACAACAACAGCAAACACTCAAATAAATGTGTTTGGGTCCAGAACTTTCTTTTTTCTTTTGTATAGACAGAGCTAAACAGTCTGTTTCATTGAGAAATAACCTTTCAATATATGGGGTTTCTTTATATGTTTCAATAATACCAAGCTCTGTGAGGTTCATGTATTTTATGAATGGAAGAGACATTTTTGAATCAGAGGAAATGACATTGCTTCTGAGACTTTTAACTGAAAAATTGCTTTGAATAAAACAATGTTGTAACACATTTGCAAGCCCCTGTCCATTATAATCCTTCAAAGGTTCCTCCTTGACTTCAGACAACATCTCAATCCTTTTCTCTATCTGGAACAAAAATTACTCAGTCTTTCTCTAGCTACTCTCCCCAACTCTGGGTTTGGGAGCATACAGCGTGTCCTAATCATTTCTTTTGATCAGCATTTATGCTTTGTGTTACTCAAGGCTATAAAGTGAATCATAATACTTTCTCATCATTTAAACTTTTATAATGACATCTTCTGCCTCACATAAACCATCAAGGATGTTTGAATTTCTTGTTTCTATTGAAGGACTTAAACTTATTTTTGATGTACTCTGTGTATATTCTGACTTCCTCAGGAGAAAGCAGACACCTCGATGTATATTTTATTCACCTTAGAAAAGTTAGTATCTAGAACGGTGTGTTTCACATTGTAAACACTCAATATGGACTGACTAAATAAGATAATATGTATGCCCAAAGAAGAAACACAAATACACAAAAATATGGTTACTCAATTAACCAACAGCTGGCACCAATAATGTCAGGATTCAGGACTAACGCTGAGTCAGTAAAGCACATATGTAAGAAGCTCACAGTGTGACCTATGCTTCGTTTCCTACATCTTATCTCTAGGAACAACATTAGTTGCAATTGCTATGTGCACATTCACATAGGGTGTACCGCCTAATCATAAGAGCTAACATGGGACTGTGCTATGAAGCCAGGACTCGATGAAACAATCCAGTGATGTAGCCAGAGTAGTGCAGGACTTTGGACTGTGAGCAAATGTCTCTTCTCTGCCCTTATCTGATGTGTGTCTACTCAAAAGATCCCTCCATGTCTCTAAACTGAAACTGTCTACCTCCCAACCTCAGGGCAGTAAATCGTCATTTTCACATTCTGTTGTCATTATCATCCAAGTGGACACGGGGAGGTAGCCAATTAATCAAGAAAGAGCATCAACTTTACAATAAGACAACATGGGTCTGAATGCTAGCTATAATGTGAATTATCAGAGTGACCCTGGAAAATACATAATCATTCTAAGCCAGTTCTCTTATACAAAGAGATACTGACCGTCCCTTTACTGTAAATTTAGATTTAAAGGTGGGAATTTAACATTTCTTGATAATATTGCCATCACTGTTTTAAGCCAGGCTTAGGAATGACACAGAAGAACTTTGCTTTTCAGACCACATTATTAAAGACAGAGTTAACAGATGTGCCATTCATGATTCCCACTGGCTGATCTACATTCTTAGTCATTCTGAAATTATGTAAAGAGAATAATAAAAAGCATGTTCTCATTCATTTGCAGGCACAGTTCCTTGAAGCAATGGCTGCTCTTTCCACTTGCTAGCAAAAGCTCACCTCATCATTTTGTATGGCTCCTTCCCAGCACCACCTCCTATGACTCTAAAAGCTTCCATTAATTTCCCATTAGTAAACTTTAATTAAAATGAACACGTATCATTGCTTTTAGCAGTTGTATTCATAATACATGTATAATACATGCAAATTTTGTCCACAATGTTTCAAGTGGCTTATTTCACAACAAACAAACACATGGATGTTATTTTAAAAGATTTTAGCTACAGAAAGATTTTAGACTCGGATCTTTCCCTAAAATAACTACAATTTCATGACAATGCAGTGAAAGGTTAGCAACCCTGATAAAAATGTATCTTATTCAAGATAGCAGCAGGTTAAAACATGAATAGTGACTTCTGAGCTTTAAAACACTCAGTACCCTGGTGTCAGCGTGGTATTTGGATAAAACACTTTGAAAAGTAGAACTGGAACAGGCCAAGGAATACTTCTAATTTAAAGGTGTATGGTGGTCTAAAATATTACACCGTATACAATACAATGTTCTTAGGTGAACCCCTTTTTACTACTTATTATGAAAGGTACATGTCCCCTCCTACAATGTTCTATTTACATGTTTAATATGGAGAAACTGAAATATTTCAGAAAAGCATCTGAGCATTGAATTTCACATTCTTTCTCATTCTTTACAGTTAGACACATTCAGTCAAAGTAATTTCGAAGACTATTTTCAAAAAATAAAGAGGCTTTTTTTAAGATCACAGTTGTACAAGATTACCAGGTGATTCCTTAAGTATTATAAGCCAAGCACAATAATGGGTTGTATAGCAACTCAGATTGCCACAGTGAACATCTCATTTGACAGTGATGACAAAAGCCTGATAGGTCCAAAAAGAACAGTGCGACTCAGACGAGCCTGTTATCAAAATCAACCTCAGTGTCCCTCAGGAATATTCTGTAGGGATCTTAACAAAAAGGGAGCCACGTGTTCCACCAAGGTTCAGCCTGCCACGCACCTGTCTGACAGCCTGTGGTCTCCTTTCCATGTTCAACCCTGCCCTGCCGCCCTTTGCCCCCTCGTTAGATCCACTGACGCAGTGGCTACTGTCTAATTGTGACATTTTCCTCCACATGTTTTCCTACTTCTCACTTTCTCAGCATCATTTCCTGAAGAGATGAAGCATTATTTTCAATTGGGAGAATGTTTAAATTCGGAAGTCTAATAAACATTATAATTAAAATGACTTCTTCAGTTCACTGAGTTTAACACCACGTGCTTTTCAGAAAATGTCAATCTGCAGGAGGCACGCACAGGTGTTTAGTGGCTATCACTACTAAGCACTTATATTGTTGATTTACAGATGACTAAAAGAAAGTGATTTCAAAATCTTTTATAATATTTAAGATTTTAAGCTTTCACAAGTTATCCAATAGGATTGTAAGCTTTTGGTACCCACACTGCTAGATTAAAACTGCTAGTCCTGTACATCTGAGTCACTAAATAACTTTGGTACATAAGTAACCCTTCTAGTTCTTCTTCATAATTAAAGAAGAATGCCCAACCTGGGTCTTCCAATACTCGTCTGTAGGAAATTGAGAAGCCACAGTTAACTGGTGTTTTGGGAGGTCTCCCTGGGTTTGAAATGTTGATGTTTCCACATCAGTTTGCCTGACGGCACACCATGCATCATGTGACCAGAATGCATCTTCTCTAAATACTCTCTACGGCAAGAGGTCTAAGGCGATGCTCACCCTGCTTGACAAATATTGGCTCTAGACAGAGCAACGGGATTACTACACTCCTGAAAAAAGAAGTGTGTGAATCTATGCTAGAAAATGCTCTCAACTTTTCCTTCATGGGACACTTCATCGTGTCAATGGCTTACAATGTCTTTCATCATGAAAAAACAAACAACCCCCCCAAAAAAAAATTAACCCTACAGATCAAAGTTCAGAGTACTGGCCCATATCAGTCCACTAGGTAGGAAGTTTCTGCACATTACAATACTGGCTTACTAAGCTGCTTTAAAACCAAGGAGTCTCTGGGGCGTCTATATTTTTCTATACACATATGTTTTTTATGTGCTAAACATTGTATTCCCAAGCTTCAAACCACAGAGAAGTCAAAAGAACAGATATCTGCGCATATTGTGCCACCACATTCCCTCATCTGTGCTGGATGCCGGCGTGATGGGTGGCTCCACCCTGCCCCACAAGTTTAGTCTTGTACTTCAGCGTATAAGCAAAGTGACAACTAGGTAAAGAGACTTGGTGGATCAAGTGATAAGCAGCAAACCAGCCAATGAAAAGGCACAAGTAAAGTTTACCCAGCCTGCTTGCTTCCCCTTTTCTAGAGGTTCTCAGTTCCATGTGAAGGTAGACATAGTGATTCTACAAGGTAATCAGAAGTGCACTATAGAAGTCAGGGTCTCCTAAAGTCTGATCACTTGTGCATGTGTGCGCACGTGCGTATGTGCACACACACACATATCATAAATAATATAAGTTGATTCATTATATATGTATATATGTATGAATATATATGTCAAATATTTATTAACACTACTTTGAGCTCAGAACTTCTTTAGCCCTTATTATTCAAGTGTGGCCACCTTTGAGGTGTAACAATTCCTATTTAATTAGAATTGTAGTCCTACCCACTCCCAGCACAAAGGAAACCATCCAAAGTACAACACGGAGTGAATTCTACATAATGAAAATGACTTTTTAGAAAGTGTGAGAGGAATCCTCTATTACTGAAAAAATAAGTCTAAAATATGGGGAGAACTCGCAGCATATATAGAAAGCTAGTGAGTGCGTGAGAAGATGGGAAGCCTGGCAGACCACAAACACGTTGTTCATGCCCTTCCTTGGTTTCTTTTTCCTCACCTAACATGAGTTAGGTAGGGAGCAGTTTAGAAAAGAAGATAGCCACAAGAGTGGCTTGGCTTACTAGTCATTAGGAAAGATTTCACGCAAAAGTAGAACAGTGTGCACGGTGGGCAATCATGTAGGAACAGCAGTAGTCTCCCTTAATCCCCACCCTGATACAGTACCTCCAGATTTGCCCGAGCTGCAAGATGTGGATGAGTGACTGCAGGAGCCAGATGCAGAAGGAGCAGGAAGCAGACCTGTGTTTGCCGCTGGTCCTGGTGGCCCCGTTGCTGCTGCTGCCGCTGTTGGTGGCGGCGATGTTGCTCTTGCTGGCGTTGGATGCTTGCCTCTGCGGCGTGGAAGGACGAGCCTCGCCTTCCCCGGCTGCAGACCCACTGCTGACCATGGTCTTGCAATCGCCTCCTGGCTGCTGGCAGCTGGAGGCGGTGGTCGTGGCGCTGTCCTCGGTGCTGAAATCGTGCACAAACCAGCGGAAGCTGAACACTTGCACAGAGAGCGAGCCCAGCACCACGAAGAAGAGGGTGAGCCCAAACCACCAGCGCTGGCCGCGCAGGTAGTAGTCCACGGCGAGCCAGATGTCCGTTCCCACATCCGCGAAGTACACGGCCACGGCGGCCAGGATCCAGAGGCAGTCCCACAGCGAGTAGCGCCGCTGCTCCCTGCCCAGGCGCAGGCACAGCGCCGCCGAGCCCGCCCCGCCGCCCGGGCCGCCACCGCCGCCGGAGCCGCCCGAGCCCGCCGAGCCGCCGCTCCCCGCGCAGCAGCAGCAGCAGCGTGAGCAGCCGCCGCCGTCCGGGCAGCAGCCGCCTCCTGCCGCCTCCGCGTCCTCGGCTCCGGACCCCGACGGCAAGCCTGGAGCCAGTCCTTGCACCGAGCCCGAATTGTCCGAGTTCTGCAGCGGGGTGAACGCCACGTCGCTGCTCTTCTTCATCTTCAGCCTCCCGTCTGACTTAGCGGCCATGATGCCTCGGCAGCGGAGGAGAGCCCTCCTTTATCAGACACTTGTCCCCGCTGTCTCCTCCTCCCGCCACCTCCTCGCCTCTCCCCGGCTTCCTTCCCCGGCCGCCCGCCGCTCTCCGGCTCCTACTCCAGCGCCGGCTCGCCCGCCGCCGCCCGCGGGGCTGGGCGCTGGGCCCGGCTAGCCGCACGCTCGGGACCCGCAGGAGCGCCGCCTGGCTGCCTGCGCCGAGCCCAGCTGCTCGCGCCGGCCCGCGCGCGCCCCTGACAGCCGCCCGCGCTCCGCGCCGGCCCGGCCCCGCGGCTGCAGCACGAGCCGCCGCCGCCGCCAGCAGCAGGAGCAGCAGCGGCCGCCGCGGCGCTCCTCGGACCTGCACATTCCTCTCCTCCCCTCGCGCGCGCTCCCTCCTCCCGCAGCCTCTCCTCCACCAGCTGACTCCGAGGGAGAGGATGACCTCATCCCTTCCCTTCCAGCTGCCGCCGCTCCCACCCCGGCTGGGGAGGGGCGAGAAGGAGGGCCCGGAGGAGGGGCCGGGATCGAGGGGAGCGGCGGGTGGGGGTGCCGGGCTGGCCAGTGCTGGACGCGGAGGGCAGTAGCACGGCAGTCGGAGGCCCGGGCTCGTGGGATTTCGGAGAACGCTGGGTGGATTTCCTCGACGCTGGGGAGTATGGGGTGGGCAGAGCCGCGCCGCTGGTTGGAGTCTCCGTGTAGGGCCACCGCCGGGGGCAGGGGGCGGTGGACACGAGCGGGCGTGGCAGGGGCAATGGCTGGGGTAGAGCTGGTCTCTTTGTATTGTACCGGGTGCTCGAGCACCTGGCTGGGTGTGGTATGGTGCTAGGTGTGTTGCTGGCGAGGGTGAACACGCTCTTAACTAGGAAGCTAGAGCCCCTGTACTGGCAGCGGTAGTGGGCGTGCCATGCTTTGGAGATTCTGGGTGGCACAGGACCTGCAGGGTTGGAACACCTAAAGCAAAGCTGGCAGCAGAGGGCGGGCCCTCGGGATAGGGAGAGGGCAGCCCCAGGGATGCTGTACTGCCAAATCCCAGCCTAGAGAAAAGCGGAGGCCCCCGGGGCTCTATCCATCTCAGAAGGTGGTTGCATGTCCCCCATGCCCCTGCGAGTTTAAGGAGCCTGAGGCACCAACACTAAGCAGACGCCTTGGTGGGGCCACTACTAACCGCAGGTGGGAAAAGCTGCACCTCTGGCGGCAGTTTAGAGAGCAGCGGTGGGAGGAGGAACGTGGCTAGTAACCAGGGGAAAGAGGACAAGCCCAGCCCTTGGCCCCGTGGGGAGTGGCAGATCGCAAAGCTAATGCCACCTCTCTTTTTCCAAAACTGTAAGTACCTTCCCTTAAACCTATAAACGTACAGACTCACTGTGGTGTCTCTCAACTGAAAAAAAAAAAAAATTGCTCGATTTTAATCTATCCTTCAAGAGAATGTAAGAATTAAATATGTTGCAGTTTAAAAAAAAATCTTTAAATCCCAACAAACTATAGGATATCGTTTACTTTTTTTTTTTTTTAATTAAGAAAACCCGTGCTTTAAGTTTGCCTCACTTAGCTTTTCAAATGTCGAGGGACAAAGAGGGCGATCCTTAAATTGCAATGTGACTCACACACTTTGAGTTCAGAGTGAGCAGGGCCACTGGTGATACTGTAGGGAACAGTTCCAGACAGCCTCTTAACGGATCTGGAGGTACAGGTTAACATTCCCCATTCCCTGGCCCCTCCCCCTCCCCCTCCCCCGGGGTGTTGGGGGGGGTACAGCTCCAGGTGAGTTTGCATTCCTGTATAGCAACATTCTCTGCATGGTAAAAACCCCTCACTGACATATCACCACGTGCTACAACACTCCACTGTTTTAGCAGCAACCTGACCAAAGTGAGACTCTTCTCACCTAGTGGATGCAAGAACAATTGTCCTCAAAGAAGCCCAGGACTTCTGCTGCTTGGTCTTTGCCTGACACCATGGGCACATATGTGATTATGTGTATATACTAAACCAATTTTTATAGTAAAAGATGGGAGGGAAGGATGAGAGGCATCCCAGGCATTTTAAAATCCATCTTCAACACTGGGCCATTTTGAATAGGAAGTTCCCTTTGGAAAATACCCTGGTTCTTTTTCTCCAGAATTCAAACCCATCCCCAGTGTACTGTACCCGATGGTGCTTTGTGCCAAACCCACTAGGGAGAGCTCTTAGGTAACTAGGTCCTCAGAGAGAGAAGTGTATTCTCGGTCAAGTGCACTGTCTTAAGTTGCGCCAGACTCAGAACGCCCTGTAGAGTAGCTGAGGTGTTTGGTATCAGCAGATTGATGCTTCCTGGGAAACCCAGAGGATCGAATCCTCTGCCCCAGCACAGCACGTGCAAAGACTATTTGCTCAATAAGCATGAGTGAAGTGAATGCATGAATTTCTACAGAGAACATTCCATGACACGAAGAACGCTATATTCTGGGCTGACAAATGTTCCCATGGAAACATAGGAATTATGAGAATTTCCTGGTAGATTCTGGAAAGAGATAACTGGTAACCGTTTGCTTATTAGTATATTTATTCAAAACACCTTAGGGTCTCTTCAAAGTTAGACTGGTGAATCTCTGAAAAGTAATGGCTACTCGTAGCTAGAAGAAGTAGTATAGAGGGCAGAGCAAGTATATTCAAATGCAGGTTCTGCTAATTACTGGCCCCATGATCCTGCCAGATTATTTAATAAGCAAGATTCATATGAGGATTAGGTAAGATCATACATATTGCCAGGCTGTGTGTGGAATAAAGTCCTCAATCGTCTCTAATCCCGTTGATCTAGTAATCACATCTCAGAATTAGTTACTAATTCCCCTTCCTTCACCATCATCACTGCACCTGTCATAAAAAGACAGACATAATGGATAAGACATCAAAGTTCAGACTCGGAGGTTTTTTTTTTTTTTTTTTTTTTTTTTTTTTTGTCACTATACTTAACCCCCCTGCCTTTAATGTTCATTCTGCCTAGAGATTCTGACCTCTGGAATTCAGTAATGTCAGAACCACATTTTCCAAAATGCAAAGAAACAGTCCCATGTCAAAGTCCCAGCACACTAAGCACATTATTTCTGCTAATCCCCCCCCCACATTTCTTCCATCCTTCATTACTTCAGGCCTAATTAACCCTTTTGTATAGCTATATAACTTCTAAAATTAGACCTTCAAACACAGTACTCACACCACTTACCTCAGAATCAACTGTTCAACACAGATTCCTTGACTATCAGAAATGCGATCTCATCGTAAGTGACTTATCCTAGAGATTAATTCATATTGATGTAACCTAATATTATCATTCATTACTCCGTAGCTTTATAATCTCAGCATTAAGCATCCTGTTTTGATTAGGTCAGCTCATTCCAGAAACTACACTTGGATTTAGACCTTTTTCTCAGTTTGTTTGCTTTAACCCTTTCTACTTCCCATGCTTATTCATACTTAACACTGTTCAAAAGCATCTTAGTCTCTGAAGTGCATCATGATTGAGAAAACACCCCACCCCACACTACCCCCCCACGCGCCGCCCCTTCCCCCCCACACACACTGGTTAAAGCTTGCTTGCCCCTTCCTTCCAATCTGAGCCTGTTTATGCACCGCGGCTGACTGAGGCATGGCTACGCTCAACGACGTCTTAGACCCTTGACCATCAACCCAAAGTGGAACCTGAGTAAGCTCACCCCATCTCCTTGATCTGTTCGGATTCCACCTACTGAAATTCGTTTGTTGGTTGGTTGGTTTTTCTCTTAAACTCTAGACATATTCTTTCCTTGCCCTCATTTGACTGAGACAAAATTGAAATGCCATTAGAACAGAGCTCACGTTTATTTCACTGCTTTATGTCACCTGAAGGCATCTGTACCCAGTTTTTCTGATCCCCATTTTCTTTCTAGCCACCTTTGCAACTTTTGAAGGCTTTTTACAGAAAAACATTCCTGGACTTCCTTTCTTTTATTCTTTATCTCCCATCCTCTCTCGCGCACACTCAGAAAGCAATAGCTATTCCCCAAAGTCTGTTCAGGTCCTGAATCCCCTTATGAGGCTTGGTGTATTTGACATAGGATACCATTCTTTTCTTGATGAATTCTCTTCTATACTACCTACTCACCCTTTTCTGCCCTGTTTTGGTGACTTCTCTTTCTTTTTCCTAATTCTATTTCTCTGCTAATTGTCCTTCATTTCCACTATTTTAAATAGACCAGCCCCTGTACTTTTCTTCATATACTCTTATGTTCCTAACAATTTGACGATAGCACAGTGGAAATACTCCCTAGATGCTGGTGAGTCCTATACATCTGTAAGTTTGCTGCTCTGTTTGCATGTGGTGCTAGAATCATACTTTTTTGTAAGGAGCCATTCTAAGCTACATGGCCACAAACGCTCAGCCCTGAGATGGCTGTTGCAGGGTTGTGAGATTGTTAAACAAAAGCCTTTCCCACAAATTGATGGCACAGAAGACTCCAGGAACTGACCAGCCATAAGGGGCATCCCTGGATAATCTCCACCAAACCCTGAGCCATTTGGTCTGGCATCATCCTGTCTTCATCTCCTAGATGAGTCTCACCGGTTGCCTCTGCTCTCACCACCTGAATGCCTTAATTAACTACTGGAATGGAAGCATCTCACAGTGCTGCTATCTCACCTTCTTTGATCTGCCATACCAGGAACTGGCTGAAGCAATAAACTGATTATTTAGATACCAGACCTCCTTACAGGAACCAGTTAATTGACAAACTGGCCTTCAAAGTGTCTTTATCCCTCATCCCAAGACATCCCATTTGGCTGTTTCAAGATTTACTGCCTTTGTCTCACTTCCCCTTCTTACTGCTTATAAGCCATTGCTTTCCAAATCTTAGATGGACTCTGAATAAAGCCTGTTGAACGCAGAGTCTCGGTTCTTTCTCTCCCCCCCCCATGACCCCTAGGTAGCACCTCTCCAGGGACCCTGGAATAACTGGACCTGCCGGCCAGGTACACTTTTTGGCTACTTTATTGGCTTCTTTACCACCGTTCTCCACTTCAAGCCCTTCAAACCCCCACACCCAACATTTGGTTAGAGGGGAAGGATACCATAGATCTCTTTACACTATTTCCTACAGATTAGGGGTGTTGAATTCTTTGGGGAAAGTCCAATCTTTGTCATCAAGATATTTCCAACTAGCAACCAACATTACAGCAAAAGCATTCAGTGACCAGGAAAAGCAGCAGCAGGGGCCAGTCACAGCAGGAGGAGCAAAATCCTCTGTAACCTCTCAAGGCTATGACATTTTTATACCCTTTCAAGAGTCCCCCGAATTTCAAATGCAAATTATTTCCAGCAGATGAAATCATGCCCCTGACCTACCATGTGATAAATCATAGTCATCTGCTCTGGAAAATCTGAAATAGCCCATGTCCCACACCTGGGATTAAAATAAAAGCATACTCACGTACTATAATGGTGTTTTTTAAAGAGACAAAAATTCTCAGTACATGGTATTTTCTTTGAATTCTTACTTAGATGCTCAATAGATACTTCAAGCTTAAAATTATCCAGAATTAAACGCTGATCTCTTTGTTTTCATTTCAGCTAACCCTTATTCTCATGATTAAAACCAAACAAAAACAAAAAACAAATGAGTCATTCTCAACAGTATTTTTTTAAAAGACGCTCAAATATAACCTCCCAGAAATACTTCTTATGTTACTTTCTGAATATATTTTGTTGGTCTTTTCTTTTGTCTTCCTTGGTCATGTTCTGACTTTATTCACGTTTGCTCAGCTGGATTCTCACTTCTTACCCTATTAGCATTTTCTTCTTTGCCTTCCCACCATCAGTACAACAAGTGGGTAAAGTTCTCTACAAAATAGGATGAACTAAAGAGCCAAGACATGAAGAAAGAGGCGGCGGGACTCCGAAGGGTATGTTAAACATACTTACTTGAAAATACCTTTATGTAACGGAATATCATGTACCATGAATATATGCAATAACATTTCAAGCGCATTGAGGAGTAGAGAATTTAAGATGACAGGTCAGAGGTAAGCAGCATCATCCTTGAAAGGAGGTGGCAGACTCCTCCCACACTTCCAGAGCTCTCAGGGACTAAACCACCAACCATGGAGGGACCCATGACTCCAGCAACATATGGAGCAGAAGATGACCTTGTCAGACATCAGTTGGAGAAAGGCCCATGATCTCGTGAAGGTTCAATGTCCTTCACGGAATTCGAGAGTGGGGAGGCAGAACTGGGTGTGTAGGTGGGGGAACACCCTTATAGAAGCAGGGGGAGGCAGGATAGTATACAGAGTTTCCAAGTGGGTCAGAACTGGGAAAGGGGATATGTTTCTCCTGATCTCATTGGGGGCTCTGCTTCTTCTGGATATCTCCCAAAAGAAGGAGAAAAAAAAGGGGGCTTCTAGAGTTTAAAGCAAAGCGGTAGCAAAATTTTCACTTTAAATATTCTAACTTTCTTTTTCTTCATTTCTTCCCTCCTATTTTTCTATCTATTTATCAATCTATCTATCTATCTATCTATCTATCTATCTATCTATCTATCTGTCTATCTATCTATTAGGTTTGAGATGTTTCGGTTATTTCTGCAGCTATGATTTCTGTTATTTCAATGATAGTTCAAGATGTGATTATTAACACTTAGTTTTTAACTTCTTTTTGTATGTGTTTTACTGCTACTTGTTGCTAATATTGTCACTGTCCCTTTATACATGCAACTGTAATGGCTAGTGTCACCTGTGCAGATGTTCTGCCACTAAGCAATAGCCTCAATCCAAAGAATAGGAGCGATCAAAAACAATATAACAATGACTGGTTTTCAAATAGGTAAAGCAAGAGCATAGGAGTTCTGAAGACCCATTCATGGACTTTTTTGCCTACAGCAAGAATAGAAAGAAGCAACAGGAAGTACCTGGACACACATTTATGAGAAACTGCAGCACAAAGCCTTTCAAAGCATACATTGCCGATAAAAACAAGAGGAGTAATTGCAGAGGGTACATCCTATACATGGATCCATCAACAGAACATCTTCTTGATATAAAGAAGTCCCCTTTTCTTGTGAAACCTGCACAGAGAGCACCACTACCAAGTTTACATATACTGAAGAAGTAACAGGTATACAGTAAAATCTTCAACTGGAAACAGTTACATTTTCCAGCAAGCCAATATCTCAGGACACAGTAGCCAATGAAAGTTATTCCCTACATCAGACTGTGAGAGATATACATCCAATAAATATAATAAAAATTTAAAAGGAAACAAGACTTCAAAAACTCATAATTCTCTAGCAACTGATTTCAAAGGTTTTAAAATGAAAAGAATATCAACTAAAGAACTCAATAGTGTGATTTTTTTAATGACCAATAATTTCAAGGAATACAGAAAAACAACAAAACAAGAAAGAAAACGACAAGAATGTGTAAAAAGGAGATTTTATTATTAAAAAACAGAACTATTGGAAATGAGAGATCTGAAGAGATAAATAGAAATCTCAATGGGTGTCTCATTATTTGATTTAATCAGGTGAAACAGAAAATTTCAGGTCTTGACGATAGGATTAATGAGTTAGAATATATAGTAATGGCAACAACAACAAAGAAAAAGTTATAAACAAAAATGTAAGGTCTCTGGGGCACAATTAAAATTCTGGTACTACATTAAGTGTATAATGTATCAAGGTATAAGCCAAAGGATAAGAAAATATATTCAGTGCAATTCTGTAAGAAAATTTTAAAAATTTTGAGAAGTATATGGAAACATTTATAACACTATAAGGTATTACTCCAAATGGACATAATAAGAAAGTGAACTTTCCATGACAAATCATGGTTAAAATACAATGATTACAAGGAGAAGAGTGAATATTGAAATCTGTGGAAGAGGAGTGATGACTCATTTAGAAAGTCAACTCCTCAGAATAACAGATTTCTCAATACAAACCCAAAGGACTGTAGACTTTAGCTTCTGTTCCAGAAATCCAGATAGCAGTAGCTGCTGGCAGCTACAGAATGCTAAATAATACCAAAATTGAGTGATAGCACAATTGCAAATTATAACTATAAGCCAATACTCTCAAAAAGCAAAATCATCAAAATGTATGTTCAAACTAGATCAGCCACACATTAAAATACTATGAAATATGATCAAGTTGGTTTCATTTCAGGGGTGAATTGATGGTTCATACACTAGTTAAGTACAATGGAGGATATAAATAGACTCTAAGACAAAAATTTGTATGATTTTCTAAACAAATAAGGAAAGTGTCATTGACAAAAATCTAACATCCTCTTATCACAAAACATTTAAGGAGCTATAAATATAAGAATACACTTTAGCATACTAAAGACTGTATATAACACATATATGATTACATATGTGACTATGAATATATAAGCACATACATATTAGATATACAAATATATAACCAGCAGCATACTAAGTAGAAAAATACTGAAAGGAAGGCAGGGATGGCAACTCTTTTCATTCATATTAGAGACATATATTGCTTGAAGCCTTAGTCAAAGAAAAAGTGTCAGAGGATGAAAAAGTTTAAACAAAAAGGAAGAGGCTATAGTAGTCCATTTGCACATGATATAGCTCTACATGTACAAGGTCCTAAATACTCTACCAAAAGACATATAAACCTGAACACTTCAGCAAACTTTCAAGATATAACATTAAAATACAAAAACCTGTAGCTTTTACACATTATTAATGAACACACAGAGAAATGTATCAGAAAAACAACCCCAAATAGAATAAAATACCCATGTATGAATCTAACCAATGACATAAAAATGTCTACAATGAAAATTATGTAACACTGAAGAAACAGGTGAAAAAGATATGAATTAGAGATCGACCTTAAAATTCTTTTTCAAGAGTATATGCCAGGAAACACAGGACTCCCCAGGCTGCCACAGGGGTGGAATGAGGCTTGCTGCCTTTGAGAGTCTTCTTTAGCAGCTCAGGGGGTGGGTCATGATGCTAACGGTTCCTGAAAGTCATAGTGAGTGTTTGTTCACAGACATGTGTCAGCTTTAGAAGTCGTCCTCAAAATGAGAAAAAGACATTGTACCCTGTTATATGTAAAGATACACTCTGCTTAAAAATAATTTGTGGTCATTTTTACTTTTTTGCTTCATTGCTCTTCTTCGGGCAATAATAATATATACCTACAATGAGTATGATCTTCTGAAAGATTTTCTAAAATCCACTCTGCCTCTTTCCTTCTTGGAATTATCTTTTGGTATTTTGTTATATTCTTAATATGTAGTAACTACTCCCTGTGTGTGTGCGTGCACGCATGTGCGTGTGTGTGTGTGTGTGTGTGTGTGTACTGCTCAAAGGATCTCCCACCTATACTCAAAGGTTAATATGATATGAAGGTAGCTCTCCTATAAAATTGAGTGTCACTTGACGTTTGACATCAGAAAAGGGTTTGCTTGTGCCATTGTTAATGTGCAATACTGAGTGTGCGATCCTAATATCTCAATGTATTCTTCAGTTCTCTGATTTGCATACCTAAATGGAATTTCTGAGTCTGCCTTGAGACTTCACAGTTTATTAGTATTGTGGTACTCAGGTACTTCTTAGTGGGAAGTGTCCTCCTGCTTACGTTAATTTTGGGTTAGCATAGAAATTTTCTATATGCTTTATTGTTTATGTCTAGGGCAGAAAAACTCTTTTTTTGTGGAGATTTCTACTGGATGATGATCATTTGCTCTCCAAGTGTTGCTCTTCTTATGCAGCTCATTCACATAAGATCTATATCCTGTTCAACATTAAAAAGCTTCAGACGATGGAACTTCCACAGCCATCAATCCTTATGACATTAGGCTTGAACTCTCACAGTGGGTAAGTCTGGAAGATAGATAGGCAGAGAATATGGCACTTTGTGGAAGCTACTGTCCCCTGCTGAGAATGAAGAGAATTTCACAGATAATATTACAAGCCATGTGTATAGACTCTGTATATCTTGACTTCCTGTGGCCTATGTATTATGACCTTGTTGGCCTATAAATTTTATCTTTCCTGTACACTGTAAACGTATACAGAATACTACAGAAAACATTTTACAATCTCATTTACTAAAGTTTTTATATTTTTAAACAAAAGTGTACCACACAGACCGCCAGGCTTCCGCTTGTGCCCAAGACCTGGGCAGTCTGCGGTTTTTGTGTATGCCAGCCTGTCGTGGGTCATTTGCCCTGCAGAGTAATCGGCACTTGGAGGAGCTCCCCGCTGCCATCTTTGCTCCCAGACAGACAGGACAGACAGCTCCAGGTACAGAGATATCCTGAGTTTAACAATACTTGGGACACAGACCACCAGGCTTCTGCCTGTGCCCAAGATCTGGCAGCTCTGCAGAGTTATCTGCACTTGGGGGTGGGGGCTCCCCACTGCCATCCTCATTCCCAGTTGGACAGGACAGGCAGCTCCAGGTACACAGAGACAAACCCTAGTATAATACTGCTTGGGGCAAGGCACACCAGGGACCCAATGGCAAACAAGAGTAGCACAGCCCATCAGCAATCTGTGCTAGGGGAAATCCATCATCCAGAGGAGCAGAAATAGCCTTACAGGCTTACAGGAGGTTTAAGCACCAGGCAGTGACGAAAGGACCAACTAACGCCAGAGATAACCAGATGGCAAAAGGCAAACATAGAAACATTACTAACAGAAACCAAGGTAATATGGCAACATCTGAACCCAATTCTCCAACAAGATCAAGTCCTGGATACCCAAACACACCAGAAAAACAAGTTTTGGATTTAAAATCACTGGTCATAATGCTGTTGGGGGAACACAAGAAAGACATAAATAAATCTCTTAATGAAATACAGGAGAAAATGAATCAAAAGGTAAAAGCCCTTACAAGGGAAACACAAAAATCATTTAAAGAAATTCAGGAGAATATGGGTCAACAGATAGATGCCAATAAAGAGGAAATGCAAAAATCACTCAAAGAAATACAGGAGAACTTGGGTCAACAGGCAGAAGTCATGAAAGAGGAAACACAAAAATTTCTTAAAGAATTACAGGAAAACACAAACAAACAAGTGAAGGAAGTCAGCAAAGCCATCCAGGATCTAAAAACAGAAGTAGAAACAACTAAGAAATCACAAAGGGAGACAACTTTGGAGATAGAAAACCTTGGGAAGAAATCAGGGACCATAGATGCAAATATCAACAAAAGAATAGAAGAGATAGAAGAAAGAATCTCAGATGCCGAAGATATCATAGAGAGCATTGACTCAACAGTCAAAGAAAATGCAAAATGCAAAAAGCTTGTAACCCAAAACATCCAGGAAATCCAGGACACAATGAGAAGACCAAATCTAAGAATCATAGGTTTAGAAAAGAGTGAACATTAACAACTTAAAGGGCCAGTAAATATCTTCAACAAAATTATAGAAGAAAACTTCCCTAACCTAAAAAGAGAGATGCCCATGAACATACAAGAAGCCTACAGAAATCCAAACAGACTGGATCAGAACAGAAATACCTCCCATCAAATAATCATCAAAACATCAAATGTACTAAACAAAGAAAGAATATTAAAAGCAATAAGAGAAAAAGGCCAAGTAACATATAAAGGAAGACCTATTGGAATTACACCAGACTTCTCACCAGAGACCGTAAAAGCTAGAAGATCCTGGGCAGATCTCATACAGACTCTAAGAGAACACAAATGCCAGGCCAGACCACCCAGTAAAACTCTCAATCACCATAGATGGAAAAACCAAAATATTCCATGATAAAACCAAATTGGCACAGTACCTTTCCACAAATCCATCCTTATAAAGTACAGTAGATGGAAATGCCAATATAAGAAGGGAAAATATACCCTAGAAAAAGTAGCAATCTTCTTTCAACAAACCCGAAAGAAGATAACCACTCAAATATAGAAATAACAGCAAAAATAATAGGAAACAACAATCACTATTCCTTAATATCTCAACATCAATGGACTCAATTCCCCAATAAAAAGACATAGGCTAACAGACTGGATACATAAACTGGACCCAGCATTTTGCTGCATAAAGGAAACACACCTCAGTGTCAAAGACAAACACTACATCCAGAATAAAAGGCTGGAAATCCATTTCCCAAGCAAATGGTCCCAGGAAACAAGCTGGAATAGCAATTCTATCAGATAAAATTGATTTTCAACCTAAAGTCATCAAAAGACACAGAAGAACACTTCTTACTGGTCAAAGGAAAAATCCACCAAGAAGAAATCGCAATTCTGAACATGTATGCTCCAATTACAAGGACAACTTCATTCCTAAAAGAAACTCTACTAAAGCTCAAGGCACACATTGCACCTCACACAAAAATTGTGGGTGAATTCAACACTCCACTCTCCACAACGGACAGATCAGGGAAACACAAACTAAACAGACACAGTGAAGCTAATTGAAGTTTTGGACCAAATGGATTTAACAAATATCTATAGAACATTTCATCCTAAATCAATAAAACTTCTTCTCATCACCTCATGGTACCTTCTCCAAAATCAACCATACAATTGGTCACAAAACAGACCTGAACAGATATAAGAGGATCAAACTAATCCCATGCCTCCTATCAGATCACTATGGAGTAAGGGTGGTCCTCAATAACAGCAAAAACAACCTAAAGCCCACATACACATGGAAGATTAACAAGGCTCTACTCAATGATATCTTCTTGGTCAAGGAAGAAATAAGGAAATAAATCAAATAAAAATGAATTTTAATAAAACTTTTTAGAGTTTAATAAAAATGAAGGCCAAACATACCCAAATTTATGGGACACAATGAAAGCAGTGCTAAAAGGAAAACCCATAGCTCTGAGAGCCTCCAAACAGAAACTAGCAGCTTAATAGCACACCTTAAAGCCCTGGAACAGAAAGATGCTAATACACCCAAGAGGAGTAGACGGCAGGAAATCATCAAACTCAGGGCTGAAATCAACCAAGTCGAAACAAAAAGAACTATACAAAGGATCAACAAATCCAGGAGCTGTTTCTTTGAGAAAATCAACAAGATAGATAAGCCCTTAGCCAGACTAACCAGAGAGCACAGAGACAGTATCCAAATTAACAAAAGCAGAAATGAAAAGGGAGATATAACAACAGAAACTAAGGAAATTCAAAAAAATCATCAGATCTTACTACAAAAGTGTATATTCAACAGAAACTGAGGAAATTCAAAAAATCATCAGATCCTACTACAAAAGTGTATATTCAGCACATCTGGAAAATATGGATGAAATGTACAATTTCCTAGACAGATACCAAATACCAAAATTAAATCAAGATCAAATAGACCATCTAAAGAGTCCCATAACCTCTAACAATATAGAAGCAGTCATTGAAAAATCTCCAAACCAATAAAAGCACAGGACCAGATGGTTTTAGTACAGTAATTTATGAGACCTTCAAGGAAGACCTAACACCAATACTCTTCAAACTATTCCACAAAATAGAAACAGAAAGAACACTACCAAACTCATTCTATGAAGCCATAATTATCCTAATACCAAAACCACACAAAGATTCAACAAAGAAAGAGAACTTCACACCATTTTCTCTTATGAATATTGATGCAAAAATACTCAATGAAATTACTGTAAACTGAATCCAAGAACACATCAAAATGATCATTTAGCATGACCAAGTAGGCTTCATCCCAGGGATGCAGGGATGTTTCAATATAAGGAAAACCATCAATTTAATCCACCACATAAACTCAAGGAAAAAAAACCCACATAGTCATTTCATTGGGTTAGAAAAAGCATTTGACAAAATTCTGCATCTCTTCATGCTAAAGGTCTTGGAAAGATTAGGAATTCAAGACTGATATCCAAACATAGTAAAAGCAATATACAGCAAACCAGTGGCCAAAATCAAACTAAGTGGAGAGAAACTTGAAGCATTCCCACTAAAATCAGGGGCTAGACAAGGTTGCCCCCTTCCACCCCCTGTCTCCATATCTATTAAATATAGTACTTGAAGTTCTAGCTAGAACAATTAGACAGCAAAAGGAGGTCAAAGAGATACAAATTGTAAAGGAAGAGATCAAAATATCACTATTCACAGATATGAGAGTATGCTTAAGTGACCAAAAAATGTCTACCAGAGAACTCCTTCAGCTGATAAACAGCTTCAGCAAAATGGCCAGATATAAAATTAACTCAAACAAATCAGTAGCTTTTCTATACTCAAAGGATAAACAGGCTGAGAATGAAATTATGGAAATGACAGCCTTCCAAATAGTCACAAACAATATAAATTATCTTGGTGTGACTCTAACCAAACAAGTGAAAGATCTGTATGACAAGAACTTCAAGTTGCTGAAGAAGGAAACCGAAGAAGACCTCAGAAGATGGAAAGATCTCCCATGCTAGTGGATTGGCAGTATTAATATAGTAAAAATGACCATCTTGTCAAAAACAATATACAGATTCAATTTAATCCCCATCAAAATTCCAACTCAATTCTTCATAGAGTTAGAAACAGTAATTCTCAAATTCATCTGGAATAACAAAAAACAAAAAACAAAAACAGCATAGCAAAAACAATTCTCAACAGTAAAAACTTCTGAGGGAATCAGTATCCCAGACCTCAAGCAGTACTACGGAGCAATAGTGTTTAAAACTGCATGGTATTTGTACAGTGATAGGCAGGTAAATCAATGGAATAGAATTGAAGACCCAGAAATGTACCCATGCACCTAACAAAGAAGCTAAATCCATCCAATTGAAAAAAAGATAGCCCTTTCAACATATGGTGCTGGCTCAATTGGTAGGTAGCATGCAGAATAACATATATTAATCCTTCTTATCTCCTTGTACTATGCTCAAGTCCAAGTGAATCAAGGAGCTCCACATAAAACTAGACACACTGAAACTAATAGAAAAGAAACTGGGGAAGGGCCTTGAGCACGGGGAAATTTTCCTGATCAGTACACCAATAGCCTTTGCCCTAAGATCAAGAATTGACAAATGGGACCTCATAAAATTACAAAGTTTCTGTAAGGCAAAGGAAGTATTGTCAATAGGACAATACTTCAACAAATTGGGAAAAGATCTTTACTAATCCTACATCTGGCATAGGCTCATATCCAATATATAAAAAGAGCTCAAGAAGTTATACTCCAGACAACCAAATAACCATATTAAAAATGGGGTACAGAGCTAAAGAAAGAATTTTCACCTTAGGGATATCAAATGACTGAGAAGCACGTAAAGAAATATTCAACATCCGTAGTCATCAGGGAAATGTAAATCAAGACAACCCTCAAATTTTACCTCACACCAGTCAGAATGGCTAAGATAAAATACTCAGGAGACAGCAGGGGCTGGAGAAGTTGTGGAGAAAGAGCAACACTCCTCCACTGCTGGTTGGATAGCAATCTGGTACAACCACTCTGAAAATCAGTCTGGTGGTTCCTCAGACATAATACTACCAGAGGACCCTGCTATACCTGCTACGGGAGCTTCAGCAGATTCTGTGTGATAAAATTCAACAGAATGAGAACTGCTTCCTGAAGTCTGTGGAACACCCTTATTTAGAAGCTAAAGTCTCACTTGGAAATTTACTTTGTTTCTAAACGTCCCTTCTTCCTAGTAGCCCGAGACTGAGTAAATTTGAGAAAGTAAGTTATAATCCATTCTTTGAAGTAATATTACTGGCCAAAAACCCCTTTTCTTAGAATTGTAGCACTTTGCCTTAGTCACATTTACCCCCCCCCCCAAGATTAAAAGGGAGATCTCATTCAAAATATGAAACATTGAGTAGAATATTTCTGGGAATTCTAAAAAGTACAAGTTCTTTTTATTATCCAACCCTTATACAAAATTTTTGCAGGACACATGGGTGTTGGGTCTAGTCTTAGACAAAAGGCTCAGATTAGAAGATATTTACATTTGAGGAACCTCATACTATGCCCTTGCCGGACAGGTGGGTGTTGGGCAGGTTAAACTTACATTTGAGTTAGTGCAAAGCTCAGAGCTTCCTCAGTGGAAGCTTGTGAGGAACTGCTTTTGTCTTGCAGACCCCATCTAGGGAGCTTTTGGCATAAACATCATTCTTAACAGACTTAGCCAGGTGTGGTTCTAAACGCAGCCCAAATAAGGCGATGTAGAACTTATGAAGGCATTAAAATTTGGCCTGCCTACTTCATACAAAATTATTATAGATTTAAAGGGAATCTCAGCATTTTACAGATGAAAGCTAGGTGTCAGGTAAAGTTTATATCAGGAAGACTGATGTTATCTGTGTTTGAGCTTCTAAAATTGTTATATGGGAAATGTTTTACCTGGTTGATTTTACATTTCCTTGTGCCAAATGGTAATGCTAATTGTTCCTTGTGCCTGCTTTGCTGGATACACCTTTTGATATGTAAATGTCGATCCCTCCTGCTCAAAAACTCATGTTTAAGAGGTAAAAAATACACTCAGATCCTAAACCACCTCTGTGTTTGGTGTCTGTGTGTCATTAGCTGAATCCCTATCTTCCTGGATCAAAAGAACCCTGGTTTTTCCCATGACTAGAATTTCTGGCTGGGTTTGTTCTGTGGCATATACCACTCCTGGGCTTCTCCAGCATGTAATAAGGACATATGTTCCACTATGTCCATAGCAGCCCTATTCATAATAGCCAGAAGCTGGAAAAACCCAGATGTCCCTCAGTGGAGGAATGGATAGAGAAAATGTGGTAAATATACACAATGGAGTAACTATTCAGCCATTAAAAACAATGAATTCATGAAATTCTTAGACAAATGGATGGAACTGGAAAATACCTTCCTGAACATACATGGTTCTCACTCTCACTGTTAACTCTCACATGATAACTCTCATGGTTATCATGCACTCACCTATAACTGGATATTATCCCAGAAGCTTGGAATACCCAAGGCTCGGTTCACATATCAAATGATGCCCAAGAAAGAGGAAGAACAAAGTATGGATACTTTGGTCCTTTGTAGAAAGTGGAAGAAAATACACACAGAATGTGATACAGAGAAAAAGAGTGGAACATAGTCTGAGGGAAAGGCCATCCAGAGACTACCCCAACCAGGGTTCCATCCCATATACCTTTACAAAACCCAGATACTATTATACATGCCCACAAGTGCTTTCTGACCGGAGCTGGATATAGCTGTCTCCTGGGAGGCTCTGCTAGTGCATGACAAATACAGATGGGGACACTCTCAGCCACTCATTGAACTGAGCACAGGATCCCCAATTAGAGTTAGAGAAAGGACCCCCAAGGAACTGAGGAGTTTGCAGTGCCACAGGAGGAACAACATGAGTCACCCAGTACTCCCAGAGCTCCCAGGGACAAAGCCATCAACCAAAGAGTACACATGGATTTACCCAGAGTTCCCGATACATTGGCAACAGAGGATGGTCTTGTTAGACACCAAAGGAAGGAGAGGCCCTTGGTTATGGAAAGACTTGATGCTGTAGTATAGAGGAATACAGGACAGGAAAGCAGGTGAGGGTTGATTGGGGAAGGGGAGATGGCTTATGGGATTTTCAGGGGAAATCTTGCATCTTTTTATTTGATGCAGGGAGAAAGAAAACAGGGCTTTCTTTATACATTTCATAATAGACTCCAATAGTCATGTTCTTTGTCTTCGGAGTAATTTCATCCTTAAAAATTCATTTTTCTGGACTAGTGAGAAGATTGAGACGTTAAGAGTACTGGCTGCTCTTACAGAGGTCCTAAGTTCAACTCCCAGCACCCATATGACAACTTACAACTTAATATAATTATATCTGATGCCCTCTTCTGGTGTGCAGACATGAATGCAGACAATGTACTCATACACATAAATACATAATTATAAAAGCTTAAAATGAAACAGTTCTGTAACCAAGGGTACCTCCAGATATAGTTGTGGCTGTTAATACATAGATACCCTATAAAAAAGTTTCCTATAGGAACAGCATAACAAATGATGATTAAGTCAGACAATAATGGTTAATCCCACATAGTTGAAATGTGCATCTATAATGGCAAACTGAAAAACAAATCAGTTCCTTAGCAACACTAAGACAAGATCTTAGGATACTATGTGATTGAATAAGAAAGCACTTTGCTATTTTAGATGTTGGGACTAAGAGAAAAGTTTTAGAATAACATGGCATATAATCTCCTTCAGCAGAAGAAGCATAATTCTTCCCACCATACCCCTCAATATTTCTGTCTTTAGTGAGTTGCTGCACATAATATAATATGGGAACATGGGGATGATTATCTAGGAGGAAACTGCCAATACTCCCTTTGTTCCAGTAAAGCCAATATTAACAGTGACAAGTCATTGTGGTGCTTTAAATAGCAGTGGTCCCCCTAGACTCATTTTTCACAGGCAGTGAAACTGTGAGGAAATGTGGCCTTGTTGCAGTAGGTGTGGCCTTGTTGGAGGAAGTCTGTCACAAGGGAAGCAGGCTTTGATGTCTCATGCTCAAGCTAGGTGTGGTAGACTTCTTTTGCTGCCTGTCAAACAAGATATAAAACTCTCATCTCCTTTTCCAGTGTCATGTCTGCCTATGTGCTGCCATGCTTCCTGGCCTGATGATAATGAACTAAACTCTGAAACTGTAAGCCAGCCCCAATTAAATGTTTTCCTACATAAACGTTGTCATGTTCATGGTGTCTCTTCAGAGCCTTAGAAAACCAAGTAAGACAGGTTGGTGTCAGGAGTGGAGTGTTGCTGTGATAGACCTGACCATGCTTATGTCTGGAGAACTATGGAACTTTGAGACTTTGAATTAGAAAAGCAGTTGAATGCTTTAAGGGGCAAGGATATTAAGGGGCCACACTAGTAGGAACATGAAAGATAATGGTACTGAGAGAGATTTGACTATAGGGTCTTGTTCAAAAGGTTCCAGAGGGGAAGAGTATTAGTCTGTGGCCTAGAAACTCTTCTTGTGATATTTTGCTGAGGAATGTGGCTGCTGTTTTGCTCTTGTCCAAAAAGTCTGCCTGAGACTAAATTGAAGAATTTTTGGATTAATTTTGTTGGCAGAAGAAATATCAAAACAGCCTAGTATTGATTATGTCCTGCTGTTAGCAGTGGTTATTCTTTTGCTAATCTATTATGAAAAAGAGCAAGCTGAGGAAGAGAAATTGAAAATGTAAAATTTGGGGAGAAATGGGGCTCCAGGAAGTGAAATGGGAACTAAGTCCTATGTTCAAGGAGATAAACAGATTTCTTAAAAGCCTGATATTAAATGTAATAAAGGGAGTGGTAATCTCAGGGCAGGACCCTGCCCAGGTAAACTTCCAATTTGTAAAAAGGCAATAAAAAACAACTTAGATGCCAGCATGGTGGTATATGCCTTTAATCCCAGAACTAAGGAGACCAAGGCAAGTGGATCTCAGAGAACAGTATGGTCTACAGATCAAGTTTCAGAATAGTCAAGCTTAGGCAGTAAAGGAAACCATTAAAAACAGAAGGCTGTTGAAAATGTAATTGAGAAAGAACCCAGATGTCCCTCAATGGAGGAATGGGTACTGAAAATGTGGTATATTTACACAATGGAATACTACTTTGCTATTAAAAACAATGAATTCATGAAATTCTTAGGCAAATGGGTGGAACTGGAAAATACCATCCTAAGTGAGGTAATCCAATCACAAAAGAACACACATTGTATGCACTCACTGATACACGGGTATTAGTCCAGAAGCTCTGAATACCCAAGACACAATTCACATATCAAATGATGCCCAAGAAGAAGAAAGGAGAGGCCCCTGGTCCTGGAAAGGCTTGATGTAGCAGTGTAGTAGAATACCAGGACAGGGATGTAGGAGGGGGTTGATTAGGTAATGGCTGGGCCTGGAGGGTGGGGAGGGTGGGGAGGGTGGGGGGGTTGGGGGTGGGTGATGGGGGGATGGGGGAGGCTTATGAGACTTTTAGGGAGGGGGCAACCAGGAAATGAGAAATCATTATAAATGTAAATAAAGAATATATTTAATAAAATAAAAAATAAAAATAATAAAAGTCAAAATAAATAAATAGATAATAGATAAATAGATAAATAAATAGATAAATAGAAAAAAGAAAATGTAATTGAATTAGGAGACCATGTTGCAGCCCCAGGAAGCAGCAGAATTTAGCAGTTTAGGTCACATGGTTATGGTTTTAGAGTCTAGAATAGACAAAAAAGGGTTATGAAATCTCCCTCTGCAACTAAGAAAAGCTGCTGAGGTCAGGCAGGTGTCAATGCTGATCCTGCACGGAGGCCTAGAAACATCTTTGTGTGAAGCTGTGAAGGTGAAGTTTATATTGCCTTGGAGACCCCCAAAATATCGGACCTACCAGAATCAAGTCAAGGTGCTAACAGGGAGTGCAACCAACCCAAGAGAAAGAAGTACGCTGCTGTGTTTCCATTTTTTAGTTCTTCCCTTTGTGTGTCCAGGTGCTAGAGCTCATCAAGAAGGAAAAGATGGATGGATGGGAGCTGAGTTTAACAGTTTGAATATTCCCATGAGGTGGGCCCCAAGGCACACTGGCTGGGTATATACCAGGCAGAGCAAGATGAAGGGAAGTCCAGAATGAGTGGGTCAGCATGACCCTGGTCCAGTAGTGAGTGCCCGTGCAAGAAGGTCTCAGAAGATGGCAAGGTTACAGCTCTTCATTTTTACAGATCTATTACAAAACAGCTCTCTTAGAACATAGTCAATGGTCTTGTGGTCTTTATTCAGGGTGAACAAGAACTATATAACCTTGAAAAGTGGGAAGGGGTTCTTCTTAGGACAAAGTCTCATTGGCTGAAGTTTAGGCTTCTGGGGATACCTCATGTGCATGGAGAGACCTTCCAGGAAATGGAACCTATAATTTTGCCAAGGATTATGTGACATTTCTCAGGTAGAGTTTGGAGGTTGGGATTCCCAGATAGAGTAGAAGAGCGGAAGTCCTGCTGGGAAAAGGAGTCCTTCATTTTTCACCAAGCTCAGGGTTAGCTATCTGAACACAGAAGACTTGAAGCTCCAGTAGCAGGCTTTCCCAATGCATGGCAGCCCACAGAGCTCAAAGAGTTGGAGATATGTAAAGGATTGTGACATCAGACATGGAGATGCAGACTTTGGAGTTTGCCCAGCTGGGTTTCAGTCTTGCTTTGTTCTAGTATGTCCTCACTGTGCTCCCTTGCCTCCCTTTTGAAATGGTAATTTATATCTTGTGGCATTGTATGTTGGAAGTATGTGATCTGCATTTTTATTTTGATATTACAGGGGATTATAGTTAAGAGAAGGGTATAAATGTCAGAAACGAATTTGACCTTTGAGACTGTAACTGACTGTGGAAACTTTTGCTGTTGGGCTGAATGCACACATCTGAATTGTTATATGGATAAAAGCCTACGGAGGCCAGGGAATGGGATGTGGTGGTTTGATCAGCCACAACTTTTATGTGTTTGAATGTTTTCTGTATAAGGAGTGACACTATTAAGAGGTGTGGCCTTGTTGGAGGACGTATGTCCCTGGGGTGGTGGGCTTTGAGGTGAGGTCTCATTTATGCTCAAGGTAGGCTTCATGTACCAGTCTCCTTCTGCTGCCTGTGGATCCAGCTGTAGAACTGTCAGCTCCTTCTCCAGCAGCATGTCTATCTGCATGCTGCCATGCTTCTTGCCATGACAATAGTGGACTAAACTTCTGAAACTGCAAAACAGCCCCATTTAAATGCTTTCCTTTAGCAGAGTTCCTGTAGACATTCTGTCTTTTCATAGCAATAAGAGCCTAACTTAGACATCCAAGCAATAATCCTTAAAATCAAGCTCAACTGAACTCTGAGAAATCATCAGAGGCTGTGAAGATATGATGAATAAATGCTATGTAGCTAGTGTCCCAGGTGGCACCCTTGAGCAGACACAAGGTAAAGCATGGAGACAATTAAACTAGTACAAAACAAATTGACTAAGTTTCTTAACAGTAATATGCCATGACTGTTTATTATTAGATAAAAAACTAAATTTATATAAGATGGCAGTGAAGTGTTTGAGAGAATTAAGCCATTCTGTATTATACCTCTGAAACATTTTAAAATCTAAAGTTATTTTAAAATTTCTTTCTGTAAAAATGGAGGGGTTACTTTTAGGAATGGATAAGGCTGATTGGATGGCTGATCAAGAACAAGAGAAGCTGAGATTTTATCAGTATCAGATATGACATAAAGGACACCATGTCAAATTCTACCAGCATTAAAAGGATAATTAAGCATAGGCTGACCATAATGTCCAGCAAATGAAGTTATGGAAATTTTCCAGAAGTTAAAATTTTTACACTTATGAGAAGGAAAGTTTATGGTAGCTATATTCAGAATTGCCACAGACTATAAGCTACCCACATCTCTCTAAGCTAGTACGAGATTAAACAGCCTCTAGCAAAACTTCAATGAGCAGCACTCAGTAATTCAAAGGTGCAAACTTGGGTAAGTCTCCAAAGAGTTTAACCATGTGAAACATTTATCCCAAGAGGCTATATACACTGTATGGCTCTTTTTATAGAATATTCTTCAAATAACAAAAGTACAGAAATAGAGAGTGGAGGTTGCCAGAGGTTAAGGACAGTGTAGGCAGCCACAAAAGAATCCTGTGGTTATAAAATGTTCTACTTGGCTGGCTGTGGATGCAATAAACTAAAAAAAATGGGATAGGTTGGAGAAAATCAAATGCATATATAGCTACTGGGTTATTAGTATCATTTATGAATCTCTGTAACAGCTATTTGAAGCTTTATGATGGGGTTATCAGAAAAGAGGCCTAGAGCTCATTGTATAGTTAATATATATATTATATATATATTTATATATATATAAATATAAATATATATTTATATAACTATATAAATATATATATAGTTTATATATATAAATATAATATATATATAAAACAAGTACAAGAATATATATATATATTCTTGTACTTGTTTTGTGTGTGTGTGTGTGTTATGCTATGTGCATATGCATACCTATGTGGGTATACATACCCACACATGTATCTGTAGAAGCCAGAGGCTGAAGGTATACTTTGTGAAACAGATTTCCTCTCTGAGCTTGGTGCTCACTGAGTTGATTAAGCCATACTGGCTGGCCAACCAGCCCCCATGATCTATGTATCACTTCTCTTCCTGTGCTGGACTTATAGGTGAGTTCTGCTCTGCTCAGATTTTCTTTTGGGCTGCTAGAGGTTGAAATTTATATCCTCATGATTTTCCACAATCACTTTATCCACCAAACCATGCCATTTCCCTAACACCTCTTTACATGAATTTTGTAAAATGTTACACTTTTATTCTTTCTCTGTCTCTCTGTCTCTGTCTCTCTCTATCTCTCTGTCTCTCTGTCTCTCTGTATCTCTCTGTCTTTCTGTCTCTGTCTCTGTCTCTGTCTCTGTCTCTGTCTCTCTCTCTCTCTCTCTCTCTCTCTCTCTGTGTGTGTGTGTGTGTGTGTGTGTGTGTGTGTGTGTGTGTGTGAACTTCTTCAGAATGCCAGTTCTTTCCATGATCCCAAAGATCAAACTCAGGCCATCAGCCTGGGAGACAAGTATATTTACCTTGTGAGACATCCAACTGGCTATCTTGTATAAATATAAATAATAGATTTTTTAAATAAAACATTTCCAACCTGTGGCAATTTTAGTGTGAAATTAACATGGAAATTATTTTGCTTTTTATTAAACAAGCTTCTGTCATCTAGCATATATGCTGCTCTTTCAGCCATTCTTGGTTCATGCCAATCACATTTCAAATGCTCTATGGCTATGTACACAGTGATTTCCATATTGGATATTACGTTCCATTTCAAATTCCCAGGAAACAAGTGTTCCTCCTCATTCTTTGTCATGAAGGAACCACTTTTTTCTTCCAGTTGGATGTTAGTTCCTTATCAATGGATTGCTTTTTCTAACTTGTATTGGAGTTGGTGTATAATCATGGCAAACACTGCTTTTTATTATTTTTGAGATTATAATATGATTTTTCCATTTCCTCTTTTCCCTCCAAATTCTCCTATATTTCCCTCCATGCTCACTTTGAAATTCATCTTTTTATCAGTGGTTATATTAATATATACATATGAATGTACAAAAATATTGCTAAACATAACCTGCTCAGTGTGTATAATGTCACTATGTTTTAAGCTGACCATTTAGTATTCCATAACCAATTGATATGCTCAATAGGGAATATTATTTCTCCAATTCTCAGTATTCTATAGAGTATCTTAGGTATTGTTTGGATACATAACCTGTCAATTAAAAAAAAACACTACAGTGTATAGGAAATGGTGGAATAGAAGACCAGATGTCAAGGAGCCAGAAAGAATTCTGGAATGGAGCCAGGCATAGTAGATTCCCTCAGGAAGATGTGAGGAGACAGAAGCATGGTACCTGACCACAGGTTACAAGCAATATGGCAGAATGTAGGTTAAAATGGTTGGTTTATTTTAAGTTATGTTCAAGTAAGAGAAGAGCTATATGGCCAAGGCGTTTGTCAATATACTTTGAGTCTGAGTGTTTTTATCTGGGAGCATAGGGTTTGGAGTAAGAACTCGACCTAACTTCTACACAGCATTTCTTAATTGTGTATGCTTGAAGCCTCATAGTGTTTCTTCCATCAACTTCAACATATCTATTATTGTCTTTGTTTAGCTCCCTCTAGAGCCAAAGACCACCAAGAGAACATTCAAAAACATACAGGCTATTGTCATTGTTCTTGTTTGCCCCACAGAGGTTTAAGGTAAGTGTACCATTAAGACATGGGTCCCAGAGACCCTTGTACTAGAATTGACCTGAAACCTCCTCTATGAGAACTAGCTTTCATGGTAGCAGAAGCCACCACACAGGTGTCCAAAGGAAAAAGGCAACTAACAATCCTACCCAGCTATGATGCCTGGGAACTACAACAGTGACCAAAATGGCAGGATAACCCTATAGCACACATACTTTGACATTCCCCAACATTCCTTAAAACAACTCTTTTAATACTATTTTTTTTAGAGTAATTGGAAAGCAGACACAAGTTTCACATCAGTTGCCAGCTTCAATTAAATACCAGCTTCAGTTTTTAAAAATGCCCTGCATCTGAAGACATTTGTGTCCTGCTATGTGCTCCCCAGTGCTATTTCTGAGTTAAGGGTGGTTGGTGTGGCACTATTCTGTACCCTATAGAGGATCCTCAAGATCTGAGTGCTTCAGGAATCAAAAGAGGAGGAGGCTTGTCTATTGTCATGTAAAGATATATGTTTTTCTCTATTTTTAGGGGAAATAATTTGCAAGTAAGATTTTCTATGTAATTAGACCCTGGGAAACAGAATATCAGACATTTGTGGTTCAGGGAACAGGACATTGAGTTAATTCTACTACTTAAAAACTTAGTCTTCCTTTCCTCTGTAACAGATGAGCCAGCAACATTGTTAAATTTCAGAGTTTTAGAGTTGTGGAGGATTTTCCCAACTTCATACTTGGCAAACAAAATTTAAACATCATGTAACAATGAAGACGCAAAGAGCACAAATTACCAACTCTTAGTTCTTATTGATAGAGAAGGAAATATAGAAACATTTCAAAGTAAAAGTGTGTCCCTAATAACTAAAAGGAGAAGGAATAAAGAACAACCAAGACATCTGCTGGGTTCAAGTTATACTGTAAATTAAGATTATGAGGAAGTCTGGCCACAGGTCCCTCTGTATGGATGTTACTACAGTGAGACACATCTTAACTCAGTGGGCTTCTCGTTGTGTGGAACTTGTATTTTGTGAATCCATAATTTATATTCACATAGCACCTACTGTGGGTATGGGCTCTGAACAAAACAAGAAGTACTCGCTCTCCTTCTCTGGGTCTGTTCGTCTTATACACAGTCATTTCTCTCTGTGACTGTAAGTTGATCATCCTGTGTATGTTGAAAATCACAAGTACTAGGAGTGATTATACCTTCTTTTAATATATTTCTTCATTAATTCCATGAGCATTGATCACATTATTTCCTTAGGCAGACTGTATCAAATAAGCATAGTAATGTTTTAAGTAATCTTGGAATTTGAGGTTAACTAATCGATTTCATTTTGAACTGGAATCTTAGATATGTTGGTCTTGACTTTGATTTCTTTAGGATAGTAATTCTATGAGCCTTAGTTTTCTTACCTGAAAATAAAATGGACAAATGCATACTTTTTTGCATGAGAGGTATAAATCTATAAATATTAGGCAAATAAATATATAAATAAATAAAATTATATTCAGTAATTTCACATACACATTATAGGCAATTAAACGAATACCTGGTAAGTAAGAATAAAGTGTGAAGAAGTTGTGAATTATTCCTTCAAAATATTTATTTCTATGTGGTGCACAGATAACTAACATTAGAGGGTAGGCTTATGATATCCAAAATTCTTTGAACCAAAGCATTTGAACATCAGAAAGGAATGAAGGAACATATGAAATTATTTATTCATGTTTTTCTACACCATTTACACATAGCTCAAAGGTAATTTATACAATATTTTAAATATGCCTGCATTTTCACTTCAACTCATCTCTTAAGATCAGATGAAATCTGTGTGAGGTTATGTCAACACTCAAAAGACGTCAGCATATGGAGTGATTACTTGGCATTTTCTGCAGTTTGAAAAGTATATTAGTAATATGGATAAGCTGAAATGAGGATCTAAGCCATGTATGATTAACCTTCTGAGCCTGGACATTTTTGGAGGTAGGAAGGTGATGATAACTTATAGAGAACTGGCTGTTTACTGAGTTGAGAAGAGAAACATGGCCCATGCAGAGCCAGTGGAATTTCTAACAAGGAGCATGAAACAGCTTGACATATTAACTAAATTAAACATGATTAAATTTCAGAAGAAGGCAGGTCCATAGATACTAGGGAATTTTCAAAGCTAAAACAAAGTGAAAGTGTCTTGTGGAAATCTGAATTGTATTGGAAATACCTCTGGTTTGAGGTGAGCATAGGCTGTCCCATACCATTTGATTCCCGCTACCCTTAGCCCTCCTCTACATTCCCCTCAGAGCTTCCTTTCAAAGGAAACAGAGGTTGGAAGTGCCCAGAGACCTCATCTTCTCTTCTATGTTCCCTCTCTTGAATCTCTTCCACAGTATGAACTCCCTTTGAAGTCTCAGAAAGAACTTGGCCTGACTCCAACCACAGCCAAACTTCTTAATTAAGTTTCCAAGCTACTTGAGAAATGGTATTATAACAAATTAAGGTGGTTCATGCATGCCTCAGAAAAAGATGAAGGTGTAGAAAGTGGTGGAAATGAAACTGCCTATTGTTTGTCTAATACAAATGGAAGAAATTAAAGCCCTAGTTTTTCCACAGCCCAATTTTGCTTCCTCATAAATTATAAATGTATTTAAATTGTTTTAAATTATTCTGATAAGGAAGATGTAACTAAACATGCTCTTTAAAATTTGAAATATAGGAATAGTCCTCTTCTCTCTTATATTCAAACATATGTTATACTTAAAGAAAACAGAAAAACAAGCAGCAGAAACAAAAGCATTCAACAGCATCCAGACAAAACAACAGATATTACAATTTTTAATATTCCTATTGCTTCAAAACTGCTCTACTGTGTGTTGCAGATAAATTCTAAAGATATAATAAAGGATTGTTGACTTGCCATGAAGCATTAAAATGTGATAATCCTAGGAGAATTTGAATTTGATTGAATTAAATTAAACTCAACAACACTTAAGGTGATAATAAACAAGTATTAGCTAGCCAAGCACTTACCAAAATATATAGATATTATTTGCAATGCCGGAGATACCTTAAGGAATTGCATAGATATATAAGAAATGTACAGAGGATTAACATGCACAATTAAATTAAAAAGCATAAAAAGACTAGCCAAGGAATTTCTCTATTAAAATGTGGGTTTTTTCTAAATTTATGAAGGTTAAATGTAATTGCTTCATACAGAAGCAAAAACAAAGAGGAATATCGTCTCCTGTAAAATAACTTAAAGGAGTGGAGATGGATGAGAAATTTGGCTCAACTAAGCAGGCTGTAGATACATAATGGATGTCATGTGGACTTCCTACACAGTGCAGCCTACCTAAGGAGTCTCTTGTCTTTGGAGTAAGTGAGCAAATGTCAATCATGAATTCAACACAAGCATCGTTTTGAATAGGTAGATCGCTAATGAAGTCAGTGTATGTGCTGCCCACAGTGGAGCTGCTTCTGGCAAAAGAAGGGAGCCACTGTGTTCAAGGGCATAGAGGTCAGTTGGACTTAATTCTTCTGAATATAGGCTTAAAGGATGCCATTAAATACTTTCCTGAACCAGAAAACAATTAGGATCTTGCGCTACAGCTTTATCCTATGAATACAAAGCAGAGATTTAATTTCAATAGATACCTCAAGGGAGAGAAGATGAACCAAGCTGGGTCGTGATGAGAAGAAGCTTGCTGATCACCTTTGCTTGGATTCTAGGGTTCAAAGAGAAAACTTGGTGTATGTTCTAGACTCATTCCCTTCTAGGCTCATCCTATGGTTTTGATCTTAGAAATCATTAGTGCTAATAAACAGCATGAGCTGAAAGCTACAGCCATACAAAATTATTTTTGTTAAATCTTCTGGAGCTATGTTGAAACAGAGAAACTTGTTAAAGATGAAGAACATTGACAAGAATTCATTGTTATTACTCTGAATCACAGTATTACCTTCAGTGACTGTTCTGTTGCTTCTGATTGACATCGTCCATGGTATTCAGTTATCTGCCCTCAGTATTAGTTACTGACAGAAGGATTGAGAGGGACACAGTTCTGGTAGTATGGTTTGGTAATGTGGATTCTATTCATACCAGTCAGTTGAAACCTGCCTATGTGAAATGAACCTATGGCGAGACCCAAAGTTCTCAGGTATACTATTTAGCTTGTTGTACTGGAAGCCCAACATAAAGAGACATGTGAGTTCCAGAATCATAGCACAAATTGCTAACAGGTCTCGTGTAATGTTCATTCTTGTTTATAACATTGGAAACTTTAATGTTTCCAAAGTAGATGCTCTTGGAAAAGGCCTAATTCTAAAAATCAAGCATCTGTGACTTCCTTCCTGTTGTTTGTATGGTGTAGATATTGTTGCTATCAATTTCCTTACAGAGTATCAAGAAGAATAGAAGACATAAATGGTTATTTGGGTCAACTAAATATATAAACTAACATTTCTATTCTATGAAATTTTTATCTTAATAAAATTTCCAAGCCAATTTGTTTTTTTTTTTATTTAGAGCAACTTTTAAGATGCTATGTCATTGATTTTCATAATGCCTGCAATGGTACATTAATTTGTGCCTGCATGTTTGTATATGTGTGTATGTAAGTATGTATGTATCTTTGCACATGCATATGTGCATGTATAAGAGAAAGAGAGCAGGAGAGAGATCTTGTCCAGATTTAGACTATCTAAAATATTAAATTAGTTGTAAAGTGAAGGATAATCATTCCACCATCCACAGACCCAGAAATGCTAAGTATTTAATGGGAATGCAAGTGTCTTCCTGGAGAGAGGAAATAGATTTTGTTGGTGGACTAGGGGCAGCTGGGGATCAGAGCAGGAGGGCTCGGGTGGGCTTAGGGAACATAGATTATACTGGAAGAGACAACTGTGCAAAGTAGAAACCTAGTACAATGGAACCTTCATGTAATCTACATGGCTGACCATAACAAAGAATTCTGGCAATGTGGGACATGAAGCCTGAACCGGCCATCCTTCCCAACCAGGCAAGACTTCAACTGGAGGGACTGGAACACCAGCCCAGCCACAAAACCTCTGACCTATCATTAGTCATGCCTGCATGATATGCTGGGACCACAGCCTAGTATAATTGCCATTAGAGGCATCAGAGAGACTTTATCTAGCCACTGATAGAAGCAGATGTAGAGTCCCCATATCCAGATATTTGGCAGATCTTAGGGATAAAAGACACCATAAGAACACAGTGCATAGAATCACAGAATCAACTGATGGGAACTCGAGAGGCATCACAGTGATCAGGGAGCCTATATGGCTCTGAAGTGTATTTTCTGAATATTTGTATGGTTCTGTAGCTTGGTGTTTTGTGGAACTTTTAACAGTGGGAGTAGGAAATGTCTCTGACTCTTGCATATCTTTGGGATCCTTTTCCTCCTATTGGGTTGCCTCATCCATGATGTGAGAATATCTGCCTTTCCTTTTGTGTAACTTGTTATGCTGTATTTGGTTGATAGCTCTGGAAGGTCTGTTCTTTTCTGAGAGAAGGTAAAAGGGCACGTCAAGGGGGAAAAAGAACTGGGAGGGGGAAGAGATTAGAGGAAGCTGAGTGTATGCTTAGATTTTTCAAAACCTACTTTAATTATGCTTCTTTAGTGCTTCAACCTCCATTCTAGCCCACCACTCACCAGAGGGGAAGAGAAAGGTTAAGAGGAAATGGAGAATGTGAATCTGTTTAGTAATAGTTCTTTGCGGGCAACCCCAATCTTTGTTGTCAGCAGTGCAATCTACTAGCAAAATGGCAAACAGAAATTAGAAGCAACAGCTCAATCCAGAAGAAACCTTGAGGCTACACCCATCAGCACAAATACATGGAAGCAGAAGAAGCATCTAGAACACCACTAGAAATCCATTAGTGAGAATAAGCGAAGATTAGTGAAGAAAGCAAGGTGAACCAATGCAAAAGTTACATGGTAAGCCAGTGCAAGAGCCTTGTCTACTGTCTATTGGATTATACTTATATTTTTCCAAACATCACATGTCTTCTCAAGCATCCACTCCAGCAGAACATCATACATTTTACCAGACAGCCTCCAGATAAACACCATGTCTGTTCTCAGCAACACATCCTCTCATATTCCTACTTCAACAAAACATCCTCTCATAAAACATTTTCCAGGAAAACATCACATGGCACAACTGAGTCTCCAACAAAATCAGAAGTTTTCACTTCAGGAAGACAGGGGAAAATGAATTTGGAGTATAATATATGAGAGAAGAATAAATAAAAAGAAAAAAAGAAAAATCATATGAAATCCTAGAAATTTCAGAAAGCAGAAAAGGAAATGTACTTTTAAATTTTGTTGAAACTGAATATTCTGTTCTTCAGTTTGAGCTTCTCATTCTTAGTTAAAATGAAAGTCTTCCTACTTAGGTACTTATCCATTTTTTCCCTTAGTATGCCATTCATAAAAGTAACTTAGAAATTACTCTTCTTAAAAGCCTGTCATCAAGGACAATCACTAATATTAGAGAAGGAAGTACCACCACTCTTACTTGGCCACAATGAAAACAGCCTGTCCTTGAGTGAATTGTAAGGTTAAAATTCATATCCCATGTTGTTTTCTAGTAGAAATGCACATAAATTCACAGATGCATGCAGTAAAACAAACACAGCTACCTCCAGGGAGCAACAGGGTGCTAAAACAATCATTTCATATCATTATTAGAAAGTAAACTGATTATAGAGCAGTTATTTATACATAAAAATTAAGTGTGGCATTAATAATTAATATACAATACAATTAATGAAAATTAATATAAGATACAATAAATGAAAGACAGGTTAATGAAACAACATGCATAGCAGATTAAAATGTGTTACTGAGCCGGGCGTGGTGGCGCACGCCTGTAATCCCAGCACTTGGGAAGCAGAGGCAGGCGGATTTCTGAGTTTGAGGCCAGCCTGGTCTACAGAGTGAGTTCCAGGACAGCCAAGACTACACAGAGAAACCCTGTCTCGACCCCCCCCCCAAAAAGTGTTACTGAACATTGAATAAAGCAAGGAAAGTGCACTTTTGAGAATGGAGTTAAGAACCATCCCAGTCTTAATAAAATGGAAAAAGAAATGGTAGTCATGTAAGGCCAGTGTATGTTGCTATTAACAACTTGGAACTTAAGAGTCACCTGCATTATTACTAACAGAACATGGGGAAACAAAATCAGCTTCTAAGGTGAGCCTGAATTCTTTGTCAGAAGAATGGTCAAACAGAAGATGATCAGTTGATGTAATTGATAAAAGTAGAATGGTTATCACAACACACAGTACCTTGAACTCAGGAAGTAGCTGCTGTGAAATGGGACAGCCTTTGGTCCAGTGAGGAATTAATAGAACATGGGTGACACCAAGGTCTAATCTGTTTGAAATTTCCATTCATGTACAGAACTAAGTCCTCTCAGGTATATTTTTCTAGTTAGCTTTCTCCAACCTCTAAACTTTTTTATTTCTGATCATAGCAAGAGACAGATGCCAAAATCTCATGAGAGGCTGTTCACAGGGTATTTCTAGCCTGTCTGAAAATAGGAAGTGCTAGAAATTTCATAGGAAACTCCGTTCTTGTTAGTTTTTAATGCAATTTTTCAGACAAAACTGATCTAGATAATTAAAGCCTGAGAAAAAGAGGAATACAGCTATTATACATGCATTTAAAGTCTATCTGTATGGAATACAATAAATGCTTGGGCCTTTGGACAACAAAATTAGAAGTAGTTTTTTTCTAACTCAGAGATGTATTATAATACATGGAGAAATCACTTAGTTCCTTAATTTTTTTAATCAATTTTTCAATCTTTTAGATAAGAAGGTTAGACTAAAGTAGTCATTTCTACACTTAGCTGTACAAAGGCTTCTTCAAAATAGAAATGTGGACATCAAGAGAGTAGGAACAGATAAAATTGGAAGTCCTTTTTGAAGAGATAGTACCACATAATGTTCTAGTTTATTTGTTACTTCGATGATAAACAACATGACTTAAAGCAACACAGAGAGAAATGGTTTATTTGACCTTCTCAATCCTAGTCCATCATTGCAGAAGCCCAACACAGGGACCTGAAGACAGTAACTGCATCACAGACTATGGAGGAATCCTGCCTGCTGCCTTGCTCCCCATAGCTTGCTCAATTTGATTTCTTAGACAACCCAGGACCACCAGGATGGTTCTGTCCACAGAAATATGGATGGGTCCTCCTGTCTTGGGAATTAATCAAAGAAATGTCCTGCAAACATGACACCAGGACAATTTAATGGAAGAAATTTCTCACTTGAAGTTTTCTGTTCCAAATGACTCTAGTTTATGTTGAGCTGACAAAAACTAACCAGTCCATATAGCATTTGCTCAGTGAATAGCTATTGAACACTAGATTATCATCTCTACATTTAAGAGATACAAGAACCTCTACAGAGTATCTCAGCTAAATTATGAAATTTTATATTAAAAGGCTTATGCCTTTCTGTTTTAACTAAATGCAACTAGAAATGGAGAAGACCCTGGGAATTCCATCTTTGATATGAAATATTGCATGGGTCTTAGGTATTTGGAAGGTACTTAGATCCTAAGAGTCACCTGTATTATTACTAACAGAACATGGGGAAACAAGATCAGCTTCTAAGGTGAGCCTGAATTCTTTGTCAGAAGAATGGTCAGACAGAAGATGATCAGTTGATGTAATTGATAAAAGTAGAATGGTTATCACAACACACAGTACCTTGAACTCAGGAAGTAACTGCTGTGAAATGGGACAGCCTTTGGTCCAGTGAGGAATTAATAGAACATGGGTGACACCAAGGTCTAATCTGTTTGAAATTTCCATTCATGTACAGAACTAAGTCCTCTCTGGCCAGGACCAGAAAATATGATAGAAATGGAATTAGTCAAAAATGATAATATGTAAATTGTGTAATCAAACTGTAAATGTTTGATCTGTAAGCTCAACCATTTCTCCACTATGATTCTCTCTGCACTATCATCTCAAGGACCTCTGCATTTTGGAACTAACATGGTAACAGTTGATCCAGCCTCAAACTCAGAATACAATGCAAACAAAGACTAATCTTTTTTCTGACAGTAAAATGCAAGAGAAAAAAAACAACCAAAGCAACCAAAGGTGGCTTCTTTCCAAAAGACCCCCAGTTAACAGCTTAGTAGCCTTGGCACTAATAGCTTGTCAATCCACTACTAAACATAGAGTAACAGAGCACATCCACTGGACTTGGTCTATCCTCAGGGGACATCTGGAAATGTACTGAAAGAGAAAAGGGAAAACCATCAAAAAATTATCAATTCAGCCACTAACATTAATTTAATGCTTCATTATGAACTGAAGACAGGAATAATAAGCATGTGTTCACATTCAGTCATTGCTATTTCATACCATCTTGTTAAAGACCATATAGGAAACTTAGTGGTCCCATAATAAGGAGGTGTTCTTGAGTGTTCATGCTGTCCCTTTCCAGAAAGGGTAAGATGACAGCAGAGATGATAAAACAGAAGAGTGGGTCAAACAAAATGAAGTGGATATACAAGTCGTGTGGAAACCTGCTCTATTGTAATCAAAGTAATAGTAAATAAGTAAATCAGTAAATAAAACATTGGAAGAGAGACACCCTGCATGACCAGAAAAAGCTCCTACATGAAGCTGTGGAAGAGAGAGAGAGAGAATTATTCCAGGAATGAGATAGATTTTATACTGTCAAAAGAAGCTCTGCTGGGAAGAAAAAGGTATTGATAATCTTTCCTAGATGTGAACTCTACAAAATAGAGTATCAACCTACTAGGTAACATAAACCCACATATGCAATAGCAGTATAACTCTTACAGAGTAACTACACACTTCTCTGACTTGATGTGAGGCATACTTGATGGGAGAAAAAAGACCTGGCACTGTAAGGATGCTCTCACATAGTGAGCAAACACATAGTATCTAAGTGGGAACTGATTCTGTTGTTAGCTAAGTTGGCATAGTGTTGATTCACCTTCTAAATATATGCCTATAGACAACACTCTCAATAATAAGCAGAGGAACCTGTCATTCCATTGAATTCCAATATAGACAGAGATTCATAGCTGCACAAGGTGCTGGGAATTAGCCACAGCTGAGAGCTCATTCATCAACAACACATTTATCCCCTTAGCTCTAAGTACCTTGGAACATTTTGGACAAGAGGCAGAATGAGTATAAGAGCCAAAAGGAAGGCAGAGGGGCTTTGAAATCCCATCTTCTGGACAGCACATAATACAACTCCTGTAATCCTAGGGTCTCAACTAGTGATGACTGCTGCACTGAATTTGCAGGAAAATGGACCCATCAAAGATGCACTCAGGATTCCTTATGACTCACTGCTGAACTGTTCTTTTCTCATAGATTCTGAGAAAAGGGAAGTCTTTACCTTCCTTGGTCCCCACTGATGACCCTACCAGGCTACAATAGAGAGTCCCAATCTAATGAGCTAGCAGATGATCTTGATGAAACTAGACGGGTTACTCAACAAAATCAAAGTCTGAGAAAAGGACAGGTAGGGAGAGCAAGGCTCATAAAGGTGAGAGGCAGATAAAAGAGGGGGGATATTAACCATAAAGCACACACATGCATGGAATTTTCGAAGATAAATTAATAAAAAATAAATAAATTAGAAATAAAACAAAGGTTCCTGAAAGGGGAAAAATCATCATGTGGACAATTTAAGACTGCATAGAAAGACAGAATGAGAACTGGTTGGATTGTATCAGAAATACGGACATGAATTCCCACCAGGAATCTTTACTTGTTCTTTATTTATGCATCTTTCTAACAAACTCCTCAGTATTGCTCATGAATAGATTACACACTAAGGAATTTTAAACTCTGCAATGTTATTAATGCATTGTTTTGACACTCTTCATAAATAATTATGGTACTCTTGTAATTTCATATGAAGAATTCTGGGAAATAAAATTAGCACTGATTTGAGAAAATGGGGAACAAATTGGAGAATAAGTGCTTAGAAAGAATAAAAGTCGACTCACAGGTGATGCCTCACTACAAGGACGCTATCATATAGCACTTCATGCAGCTACGGTGAGGAGGAGCAGCGTGCTTTGCCCAAGTGTAACCCAGGGTTTTTGAAGAGGCAGTGGGCAAATGAAATCTGTTCTAGCTCATAGGCCACTTCCCACTTCCTCCAAAACACATGTAAAACTGTTCATGCCTGCAGTAGGAAATGCAATGCTATTTCTATTCTTCATTTTGTACACCAGAAAAGTATTTGGTTGTCAATTTCCAAGTCTCCTGTCATAAGTGTTATTACAAACATTTTCTATATACCCAATTTTATTATGGTCCTTAAATGGGCAGAATGACTTGGGAATCTTCTAAATAAGTTTAGTGTGTTTATTTTTTTACAACTATTCATCCAGTATTACATTTGCAACAAGTAAATATTTGACTTCTTCAGGCTATCAGCTAGATTATGAACAAAGCACATCTCTCTCTTTTGTTCTCTCTCTCTCTCTCTCTCTCTCTCTCTCTCTCTCTCTCTCTCTCTCTCAGATTTTTATGAGACAGGGTGTCATAAAATGCCCAAGATTTTATAACAGCTACTTCCTGGTCACCTTTATGATGAGTCTATATAATATATATATATATATATACACACACTTTGTTCAAGTGCCCAGTGGGCTCATGAGTGCTAGGTAACCTTGGTGCTAATTCACAAGTGGCCACCAAAGGTCCTGTAGGGCAAAATGCCACCCACAATGCCCAAGGGTTACACTTGGGCAAAGCATGCTGCTCCTCCTCACCATAGCTGCATAAAGTGCTATATGATAGCGTCTTTGTAGTGAAGCATCACCTATGAGTCGACTTTTATTCTTTCTAAGCGCTTAGTCTCCATTTTGTTCCCCATTTTCTCAAATCAGTGCTAATTTTATTTCCCAAAATTCTTCATATGAAATTATAAGAGTACCAGGGTCTCTGTGCAGCCCTTGCTGTCCTGGAACTGACTCTGTAGAACAGTCTGGCCTCGAACTCAGAAATCCGCCTGCCTCTGCCTCCCAAGTGCTAGGATTAAAGGCATGTGCCACCACTGCCTGGCTTGCTATTGCTCTCTCTCTCTGTCTCTCTCTGTCTCTCTCTGTCTCTGTCTCTCTCTCTGTCTCTCTGTCTCTGTCTCTGTCTCTCTCTCTCTCTCTCACACACACACACACATGAGACTATTGCAATGAAATTCATCATTTTTGTACAATGGGGATATGCTTTTATAATAATAATTGTGTGTGTGCGTGAATATATATAAAATATAGACTCATCATAAAGGTGACCAGGAAGTAGCTGTTATAAAATCTAGGGCAACCCTCACCATGCTATGAAAACATGTCTCAGAAACACAGAAAAGAAAAGGAAGGTTTGAGTTGTAACTGTACAGAGAGTCATCATACCAGAGGAGATAGGCCCTTTGCTTGAGATGTGTAACTTCGTTCAAGTGCCCAGTGGGCTCATGGGTGCTAGGTAACCTTGGTGCTAATTCACAAGTGGCCACAAAAGGTCCTGTAGCCACAGTTTCCAGTTTTGGATAAAATAGGGTCTAATCAATACTGTTCGGTTTTCTCACATGAGAAGAATTTAAAGGCTTTGAGGAGATTCTAACCTAGTTTTTTTCTTTGTATTTATTCTTCTCTCATACAATATACCCCAGCCAGATTTCATTTTTACCTCTGTCCACTCTTCTAAGATCGTCTGCTTACCCCCACTCGACTGCAGATAAACTGCCCCTCCATTTCTCTTCAGAAAAGAGCAATATCCCTAGGATAACAACTAAACATGGCATAGCAAGTTGCCATAAGACTAGGTATATACCTTCACACCAAGGTTGGACAAGGCAACCCAGTAAGAGGAAAAGTATCTGAAAAACAGGCAAAAGGGTCATAGATATCCCCACTCCTACTGATAGGAGTCCCACAAAAACGCCAAACTAATCAATGTATGCAGAGGACTTAGCACAGACCCATACAGTGTCCTTGATTGTAGCTTCAGTCTTTATGAACCCTATAAATCTGGTTTAGTTGATTCTCTGAGTTTTCTTGTGGCGTTCCGACCCCTTTAGCTCCTGTAATCCTCATCTCCCACTTCTACAGGGTTCCCTGAGCACCACCTAATATTTGGCTATGAGTCTCTGCATCTGCTTGCATCAGCTGTTTGAATAGCCTCTTTGATGATGATTTGGGCTAGGCATCAATCTGTGAGTATAGCAGAATCAGCAGAATATCATTTCATTCATTTTTTTCGGCCATGTTTGCTTCTACCCTCTGGCCATCCAGATAGTGTTAATCATTGGTTCCATCTCATGGCATGGACCTCAGGTTGAACCAGCCATTCATTGGCTACTCCTACACGTTCTGAGCCACAGTTGCCCCAGTACATCATGCAGAAAGGACAGGATGTAGGTTGAAGGATTTGTGGCTGGTTTTGTGTCCCAGTGCTGTCATTGGAGAAAGCTTGCCTGGCTAAAGAAGACCTCTTTGCTCCATAACCTTCATTACTAGTAGTACTCACTAAGCCCACCATCATTGATTCCAGAAAGTTTCCATTGTACTCTGTTTCCATATCACCCCCAAATTCTGGTTGTCTCTCCCAGTACTCTCTCCCTCCACCCTCCAATCTGCTCTAATCACTCTGGGTCTTATCTCCATCTTGCCCCATTCTAACAACAAATTCTAGTCTATCTCCACTTTCCAAGAAGATTCATGCATCTGTCACTTAAGCCTTTCTTGTTACTTGGCCTCTCTGGGTCTGTGGATTGTAGTGTAATTATCCTTAACAACTAATACTGAATTATAAATGCATACATATCATGTCTGTCTTTCTGGATTGCCTCACTCGGGAAGTTTTTTGCAAATGTCATTAATTTGAGTGAAAATTTCATGATGGCAACTATTTTTTTTTAAAAAGGTGAGTAATACTGCACTGTGTAAATAAATGTCATTTTCTTATCTATTCTTAAGTTGAGGGATATCAGGGTTGTTTCAGATTTCTGGCTATTATGAATAAAGCTTCAATGAACATGGTTGAGCAGATGTCCTTGTAGTAGAATGGTGCATCCTTTGTGTATATGCTCATAAGTGGTAAAGCTGGGTCTTGAAGTAGATCAATTCCCAGATTTCTGAGGACTGCCAAATTGATTTCCATAGTAGCTATATAAGTTTGCACACCCACCAGCAATGGAGGAGTGTTCACCTACTTCCACATCTTAAAGTAGATCAATTACCAGCTTTCTGAGGACTGCCAAATTGATTTCCATAGTATCTATATAAGTTTACACACCCACCAGCAATGGGGGAGTGTTCCTCTACTTCCACATCCTCTCCAACATATCAACTGTCACCTTCTTATTGATCTTAGCTTTTCTGACATGTGTAAGATGAAATCCCAAAGTACTTTTATTCACATTTTTCTGATGGCTAAGGATATTGAATGTATTTTTGTTTCTCAGTCATTTGAGATTCCTTGATTGAGAATTCTCTGTTTAGATCTGTATCCTATTTTTAAATTGGATTACTTTGTTGATATCTAGTTTCATGAGTTCTTTATATATTTTGATATCAGGTGTGGAGTTGGCAAAATCTTTTCTCATTCAGTAGGCTGCCATTTTGTCCTTTTGGTGTGTCCTTTGCATCACAGAAGCCTTTCAGTTTCATGAGGTTCCATTTATTATTAGTGCCTACACTATCAATGTTCTGCTCAGGAAGTTGTCTCCTGTGCCAATGTGTTCAAGGGTATCCAACACTTTCTTTTCTATCAAGTTCAGTGTGTCTGGTGTTATTTTGAAGTCCTTGATCCACTTGGACTTGAATTTTGTGCATGGTGATAAATATGGATCTATTTGCATTCTTCTACATGCAGACATCCAATTAGACCTGCATCATTTCTTATAGATGTTCAGTTGTTCATAGGTATGAAGATTTATGTCTAGACCTTTGATTCAGTCACAATGATCAATATATTTGTTTTTGTTTTATTTGTTTTTTCCTTTTTCCAGACAGGGTTTCTCTGTGTAGCCCTGGCTATCCTGGAACTCACTCTGTAGACCAGGCTGGCCTCGAACTCAGAAATCCACCTGCCTCTGCCTCCCAAGTGCTGCGACTAAAGGCGTGTGCTACCAACACTATGGCTTAAGTACTTTTTTGGTTTTCGTTTTTTGTTTTTTCGAGACAGGGTTTCTCTGTGTAGTCCTGGCTATCCTGAAACTCACCCTGTAGACCAGGCTGGCCTCGAACTCAGAAATCCACCTGCCTCTGCCTCCCAAGTGCTGGGATTACACGCGTGCGTCACCACGCCCGATTGGGGAATATGTTTGTTTTTAATGCCAATACTTTGTGGGTTTTATTACTATTGCTCTGTAATACAACTTGAAAATAGGGAAGGTGATACTTCTGGAAATTCTTTATTATTCAGGATTATTTTAGCTATCTGGGAATTTTTTTGCTTTTGTTTTTACTTTTGTTGCTGTTTTTGCATGTGTGTGTGTGTGTGTGTGTGTGTGTGTGTGTGTGTGTGTGCTTTTGAAATTGAGTATTGTTCCTTCAAAGTCTGTAAAGAATTATATCAGAATTTTGATGAGGATGGCCTTGAATCTGTAGATTTTTTGGTAGGCTGACAACTTTTGCTATCTCAATCCTACTGATCCAGGAAACATGGAAAGTCTTTCCCTCTTTATCTCTTCAGTTTCTTTTTTCAAAGACTTGAAGCTCTTGTCATATGGGTCTTCCAATTTTGGTTTGTTTAACCGACTTTGGTTAGTTTCACCAAGATATTTTATATTGTATGTGGATATGGTGAAAGATATTGCTTCTATAGTTATTTTCTCAATACATTTGTCATTTGTATATAGGAAGGCTACATTTTTTCCCCTTTGAGTTAATATTGTATCCAGCCACTTTGCTGAAGCTATGTCAGCTGTAGAGGTTTCCATGTAGAATTTTTGGTGTCATTTATGTATATGATCATCTGCAAATAACAACTTTCACTTTTTCCTTTCCAAATTTTATTGTCTTTATCTTCTTAAGTTGTCATTGCTACAGCTAAGACTTCATGTAATACCTATATCTATCTATATCTATCTATCTATATATAAATAAATAGATAGATATAGATATATGGAGAGAATGGGCAGCCTTGTTTTGTTCCTGATTTTAGTGAATTGCTTTGGGTTTCTACTCATTTTATTTGAAGTTGGCTACAGATTTGTATGTTTAGTTATTTCCTATGTATCTCTAATATTTTTATCATCAAGGGATGGTGGAATTTGTCAAAGGCTTTTTCAGCATCTAATGAGATGATCATGTGGTTTAGTTTCCTTTCAGTTTGTTTATGTGGTGGATTACATTGACTGATTTTCATATGTTAAACCATTCTTGCATCTTTGGACTGAACCCTACATGATCATGGTGGTTGATCTTTTTGATGTGTTCTTGGATTCTATTTTCAAGAACTTTGTTGAGTATTTTTCCATCTATATTCATGAGTGAAATTGGTCTGTAATTCTCTTTTGTTGTTGAATCTTTGTTTTATCAGGGTGACTGTGGCCTCACAACATAAATACAACACTGTTCTTTCTGTTTCTATTTGGTCAAATAATTTGAGGCATATTGGTATAAACTCTACTTTAAAAGTCTGGTAGAATTCTGTGCTAAAACCAAATGGCACTGGGTTTTTCTTTTGTATTGTTCTGTTTTGTTTTCAGAGAATTTTAATTACTGGTTCTATTTCCTTATGTCTTGTATTTCTGTTTAAATTGTTTATCTGATCTTGATTTTGCTATGAAAAGTGATCTCTTTTGAGAAAATCATCCATTTCATTTAGATTTTCCAATTTTGTGGAGTACAGGATATTTTTTTTTCATTTTTTATTGGATATATTCTATATTTACAATTCATTTCCCTTTTTCTGGTTCCCCACCCCCAAAGGTCCCACATGCCCTTTCCCCCCACCTCATCCACCCCTCCCACCTCCCTGTTCTTGTACTCCCCCACAATGATGCTTTGGTCCATTCTAGCACCAGTGGCCACTCCATTCTTCTTGTCAAACATCACTTGGTATGTGATTTGTGTCTTTGGTGTTCCAAGATTCTAGGCTAATATCCACTTATCAGTGACTGCATACCATGGGTATTCTTTTTTTTTTATCTTTTTTTTGTTTGTTTTTTATTTTATTTTATTTTCTATATTCTATGTTTACATTCCAAAGGCTCACTTAGTATGATGTTCTCCAGCTCCATCCATTTCTCTAAGAATTTCAGGAATTCATTGTTTCTAATGGTTGAATAGTACTCTATTGTGTATATATACCACATTTTTTGTATCCATTCCTCCATTGAGGGACATCTGGGTTCTTTCCAGCTTCTGGCTATTATATATAAGGCTGCTATGAACATAGTGGAGCATGTATCCTTATTGCATGCTGGGGAATCTTCTGGGTATATGCCCAGGAGTGGTATGGCTGGGTCCTCCGGAATTATCATGTCCAGTTTTCTGAGGAACCGCCAGACTGATTTCCAGAGTGGTTGTACCAGCTTGCATTCCCACCAGCAGTGGAGGAGTGTTCCTCTTTCTCCACATCCTCGCCAACACCTGATGTCTTCTGAGTTTGTGACCTGATGATTTCTTAGATTTCATTAGTGTCTGTTATTTCCCCCTTTTTGGTTCTGATTTTGTTAATCTGTATATTTTCTGTGTCTTTAAGTTTATTTGAATAAGGTTTTGTCTATATAGTTTCTTTTATTGTGTACCATAAGTTTGGGTATGCAGTGCATTCATTTTTGTTGAATTCTACAGGGTTTTAAATTTCTTTATTTCTGTTTTGACTCAGTAGTCATTCAATAGAGCATTTCTATAAGTTTGTAGGCTTTCTGTTGTTTCTCTTACTGAAATCCAGCTTTAATTAGTGGTGGTCTGATATGATGCAAGGATTTTTTTTTCTATTTTTTTGTTTCTGTTGAGACATGTTTTGTGACTGCCAAGAACCAGAGGCTGGATAGGTCAGAGACCTAGGGTAGAAGCTGTAAAGCTGCTGGTATATGCTCTCTCCTGTTTCTGTTTGGAGACAGTTAAAGCTATGAGTTTTCCTCTTAACACTGCTTTCATTGTATCCCATAAGTTTGGGTATGTTGTGGCTTCATTTTCATTAAATTCTAAAAAGACTTTAACTTCTTTCTTCCTTAACCAATTATCATTGAATAGAGCATTGTTCAGCTTCCACATGTATGTGGGCTTTCCAGTTTTTGTTGTTGTTGTCGTTGTTGTTGTTGCTGCTGTTGTTGTTGTTGAAGACCAGCCTCAGTCAGTGGTGATCTGATAGGATGCATGGGATTATTTCAAAGTTCTTTTATCTGTTGAGGCCTGTTTTGTGACAAATTGTATGGTTAATTTTGGAGAAGGTACCATGAGGTGTTACGAAGAAGGTGTATTCTTTTGTTTTAGGATGAAATGTTCTATAGATATCTGTTAAATCCATTTGGTCCAAAGTTTCTATTAGTTTCAATGTGTCTCTGTTTAGTTTGTGTTTCCATGATCTGTACATTGATTAAAGTGTGATGTTGAAGTTTCCCACTATTATTGTGTGAGGTGCAATGTATGCCTTTGAGCTTTAGTAGAGTTTCTTTCATGAATATGGGTGCCCTTGCATTTGAAACATAGATGTTCAGAATTGACAGTTCTTCTTGGTAGAGTTTTTCTTTGATGAGTATGTAGTGTCCTTCCTTATCCTTTTTGATAACTTTTTCTTGAAAGTTGCTTTATTGTATATTAGAATGGCTACTCCAGCTTGTTTCTTGGGACCATTTGTTTGGAAAATTGTTTTCCAGACCTTTATCCTGAGATAGTCTTTCTTTGACACTGAAGTGTGTTTCCTGTTTGTAGCAAAGTACTGGGTCCTGTTTATGTATCCAGTCTGTTATTCTATGTCTTTTTTTGGACTTGAGTCCATTAATGTTTCTAAGGAATAGTGGTATTTTTATGTTATTTTTATGCTTTTGTGACTGTCTTCTTTTGGGTTTGTTGAAAGAAGATTACTTTCTTGCTTTTTCAGGAATGTAGTTTCCCTCCTTGGGTTGGTGTTTTCCATCTATTATCAATTGTAGAGCTAGACTTGTGGAAGGACAGTGTGTAAATTTGGTTTCTCCATCTATGGTGATTTGAGAGTTTTGCTGGGAATAGTAGTAGTCTGGGCTGGCATTTGTGTTCTCTTAGGGTCTGTATGAGATCTGCCCAGAATCTTCTAGCTTTCATTGTCTCTGGTGAGAAGTCTGGTATAATTCCGACAGGTCTGCCTTTATATGCTCCTTGACCTTTTCCCCTTACTGCTTTAGTGCACTCTTTGTTTAGTGCATTTGTTGTTTTAATTATTATGTGCCAGGAGGAATTTCTGTTCTAGTCCAGTCTGTTTGGAGTTCTGTAGGCTTCTTGTATGTTCACGGGCATCTCTTTCATTAGGTTAGGGACGTTTTCTTCTATAAGTTTGTTGAAGATATTTACTGGCCTTTAAGTTGTAAAACTTTGCTCTCTTCCTTAGATTTGGTCTTCTCATTGTGTCCTGGATTTCCTGGGTGTTTTGGGTTACATGGTTTTTGCATTTTGCATTTTCTTTGACTGTTGAATCAATGTTTTCTATGGTATCTTCAGCACCTGAGATTCTTCTATCTCTTATATTCTGTTGGTGATGCTTGCATCTATGACTTCTGATCTCTTTCCTAGGTTTTCTATCTCCAGGTTTGTTTCCCTTTGTGATTTCTTTATTGTTTCTATTTCCACTTTTAGATCCTAGATTGTTTTGTTCAATTCCTTCACCTATTTGTTGTGTTTTCCTGCAATTCATTAAGGCATTTTTGTGTTTCCTCTTTAAGTGCTTCAAGCTATTTACCTGTGTTCTCCTGTATTTCTTTATACCCTTCTTAAAGTCCTCTATCATCATCCTGAGATGTGATTTTAAATCATAGTTTTGCTTTTCTGATGTGTTGGGATATCCAGGGCTCATTGTGATAGGAGAACTGGGTTCTGATGATGCCAAGTAGCTTTTGTCTCTGTTTCTTATATTCTTTCTCTTGCCTCTTGCCATCTGGTTATCTCTGGTGTTAGCTGGTTTTACTGTCTCTTACTGTGTCTTGTACCTCCTGTAAGCCTGTCTATCAGAACTCCTGGGAGACCAGTTCTCTCTGAGAGGAATTTGGGTATGGAGAGTTGTGGCACAGGGTCAGCTCTGTGAGGTAGGTGGAAACCAGAAGGCTCTTGTCCCTGGCTGTTCCTTGGTTCCTGTGTCCTGATAGCTCACAGCAGGTCCCTCTTGGGCTAGAAATTTGAGCAGAAATGGTCATTACCTGTGCTCACAGGTGAGTCAACACTCCTGGGAGACCAGTTCTCTCCCAACAGTATTTGGGTATGGAGCACCGTGGCACAGGATCAGCTCTGGGTGCAAATGGAAACCAGGAAGATTCTGTCCCAGGCTGCTCCTCAGTTCCCATATTCTGAGGGCTCAAGGAGGGTCCCTTGGATCAGAAGTGATGGTCTCACCTTTGCTCACAGGCATGTCTGCACTCCCTGTGCAGGTGGTATTTGGGTAGTATTTGAGTGCTATGGTACAGGATCAGCTTTAGAATTTCTTAAGATTAGCAAACCTCATACAGAACATTCAGAACATATAGAACAAAACAGGTTATGTGGACAGCATATCCTTGATCCAAGTCACTTTTATGTGTCAATATTACAGCAACAATGTGAAATAGCTGACAGGCAAGGAACAAAATGGCTACAGTTATTCAGGGATTGGGGACTCAGACCATAACACTTCCCGTCTTTTGATTTTGCTGGTATGAAATTATTTATTTATTGTGTTTCATGGGTATAGTTAACCTCCTTGGGTTACTGTTTTTCTTCTTGTATATTCTGTGGAGCTGGATTTATAGGTAGATATTGTTTAATTTTAACTTTATTATGGGATATCTTGTTTTCTTCATCTACAATGAATGAAAGTTTTGCTGCGTATGTTAAGTTGGACTTGCATCTATGGTTTCTTAGATTTCATGGGGCATTCTTTCCAGGTCCTTCTGGCTTTTAGAATTTCCATTGATAAGTTGGGTATAATTCCAATACATCTGCCTTCATATGTTACTTGTTCGTTTCCACTTGCAGTGCTTAATATTCTTTCTTTGTTCTGTATATTTAATGATTCCATTATTATATGGCATGGGGAATTTCTTTAAGTCAAACTACTTTGTGTTCCACATGCTTCTTGTACCTTTATAAGCATCTCCTTTAGGTTAGGAAAATTTTCTTATACGATTTTTTTTGAAAATATTTTTGGGCCTTTTAGCTAGACTTTTTCTTATAGATCTATTTATTTTTTAAATACACTGGTCTTTTCATAGTGTTCCAGATTTCCTGGATATTTTGTGTCAAGAACCTTTTGGATTTACCATTTCATTGACTAATACAATTGTATCTTCAATGCTTGATATTATCTCTTCCACCAATTGTATTATGTTGGTGAAGCTTGCTCTGTAGGTCCTCTTCACCTATCTAGATTTTTTTCATTTATTTAATTCTCTTAGTTTGTGGGTTGTTGTTTTCTTTTTCATTGCTTGTAATTCCATCTTCAGGTCTCCAACAGTTTTCTTCATTTTTTCAACTGTATGTTCATTTTTTCCTGGACTTTCTTCAAAGGATTTACTAATTTCTTCTAATTTTTTTGCTTGTCTTTTCCTTGTTTTCCTCAAGGATTTATTCACTTCCATCTTAAGGACTTATATTATTTTCATTAAGTTGGATTTTAAGGCCTTTTTCTTGTCCTTTAGCTGCATTGAAATGTTTAGGATATTCAGTTGTAGTAGGATGGCTGTAGTAGATCCAATGATGACATAATACAATGACTATTCTTGATTGGGTTCTTACTCTGACCTCTGAGCATCTGACTTTGGGTTCATTATAGGTGTATGTACCAAATTCTGGGTTTGTTTTTATTGGAAGTGTGTTTTATTCCTTGTTTCTGCTATCTCTCTGTTTTTCTGGTATGTGTGACCTATGGTTGAGCTAGGGCTCTCCACCCAAGTTGGGGGCTTGAGTTCTGAAGGCTAAGTAGCCTCTGATCCAGCAGGAAGTTGCCACCTGATTTTTGAAGCTGGAATATGGCCATGAGAACGGGAGAGTCTAGGGACATGGGTACTGAGAGAATGCGAGCCCCCACATGCTGGTGGCTTACCTGAAGCTTTGGTGGCCACGGGACAGAGGTCTGAGTAGGGGTCTGGAACACAGTAAAGAGGAGGTGGGGGTTGGGGATAGCATTTGAGGGTGACACTGAGAGAGTGGAGGAAATAAGTGGGTAGGCAGTCTACCTGGTCTTCAGGTAGGTGTAACCTGTGACTGGGCAAGGGGTATCTGTCCAAATTATGGGCTGACATGGCAATAAGGTGGGTGAGGGACAACCAAGGAGCTAAAGAGAGTGGAAACTCTATGGGAAGAGCATACCTGTTCTTCTGCAAGGTTTTGCCCATAGTTTGGAGACCTGAGAGTGGGTTACGTCGACAGAGACTATAACCTATTTTAAGTGACTAAAATTATGTGGATTTTGATATTACACTCCTAATAAAAACACTTTTGATAACATAAATGTCTGTACTTAATCCTGGTCTGAGGCTTGCATTCTGACTTCCCAGTGAGGGGTTGAGACAAACCACTGAATCTCTGAGCTCTGCTTTCCTCATTTGTAAAGTGGAGACATCAATATGCCCTCTGCAGGCTTTTTGTAGTTTTAAAATGAAATATATCTAAACTGTCTGGAGCACAGACTATGTTTGGAGATGTGTGCCCTCTTCCCTTTCCTCCTGTACACCATCCTTCTGACACCTTTTATTTTTTCGTCTGATTTTGATCTAGTTATGCCAGGGCGATGCAAGTGTAGGGAAACTGAAGATTAAAGCTGAACAAAGAACCTGCTTGGTGATTTGCTATTTTATTCTGGAGGAAGGATTATTCAGATATTTCAGGACAAGAAAAAAAGAATCTCTGCTTTAAGCTCCCCATAAACCTATAAAGGAGATGGTTCTTGAGCTATATGCTTTATTCTTGGCTCATAAACCTATTTGATGATAGTCAGTGATGATTTGAGGGCTGCTGTGGAGCAAGGGAAATGGCCACATTTCCTGGAAGAGCAATCTGGGTTAGAACAGCATTTATATTTTGGTTCATGCAGAGATGACAATGGGAAAAATAAAACTGAACAACACTCCTAAGAATTCAGGGTTCTATTTTTCCCATTTAAATTCCCATTTGCCTTTTGGAGTACCAGTGTAAAGTCATACAACTCCTGGAATTATACAGTTAAGAGTCACAGTGTGGGTGCTGGGACTCAAACTGGGGTCTTCTGCAAGAACAAGTGTTCTTGACTGCTGAACCATCTCTCTAGACCCAGTCATATGGCTTTTGTGGGAAATAGAGTTGTAGCAGGTAGTTGTATTTCTTATTTTGTTTGTTTGGCCATCACTATGGATTCAATGCTTATCCTCCTTGAAATTTATGGTTTGAAGTTCTGATTCCCAATCTCATGGTATTTGGAAATAGAGCTCTTACATAATCCTATAGAATAGATGAATTCATTAGCATAAACCCTAGTCTAATGGGATTGCTCTACTTGTAAGAAAATACTATACCAGAGGTTCTCAACCTTCCTAACTCTGCAGCCCTTTAATACAGTTTCTCATGTTGTATAGATCCCAAATCATACAATTATTTTTGTTACTACTTTATTTTCTTTATTATTTATTCTATATTCTTTGTTTACATTCCAAAGGCTTTCCTCTTTCCCAGTTCCCTCCTCACCATATGTCCCATAAGTCCTCTCCCCTCCTACCTATTCCCCAATCACCATCCCCCATATCATTTCTCTGTTCTGGTACTCTCCTACAAAACTGGATCTAATCTTTTCAGAATCAGGGTCCTCTCCTTCCTTCTTTTTGGGAATCTTTTGACTTGCTAAGCCTGGTCATCAGTAGAGAACCAACAGGTGGGCCCACCCTCACGGGATGTTCAAACACCAGCCAGTGACAACAAGGCCAACTAATGCCAGAGATAACCAGATGGCAAAAGGAAAATGTAGGAACGTTACTAACAGAAATCAAGGCAGCATGGCAGCATCTGAACCCAGTTTGCCAGGAAGTCCTGGATACCCCAACACACCAGAAAAACAAGATTTGGGTCTAAAATCACTGGTCAGGATGCTGATAGAGGAACACATAGGTAAATCTCTTAAAGAAATACAGGAGAAAATGGATCAAAAGTTAGAAGCCCTTACAAGGCAAACACAAAAATCACTTAAAGAAATTCAGGAGAATATGGATCAAAAAATAGAAGCCAATAAGGAGGAAATTCAAAAATCACTTAAAGAAATACAGGAGAATGTGGGCCAACAAGTAGAAGTTGTTACTACTTTATAACTGTGATTTTGCTACAATTATGAATCACAAACTAAATATCTAACAAGCATATTTGATATGTGAACCTTGCAAAAGGATTGTTCAACTCCTAAAGTGTTGCAACTTACAGGTTTAGAACCACTGCTCTAGAATTCCCCCTTCCTCTCCCATGCCTCAATTGCTTCTCAGTCTACTTGCCTCTCCCTATTCATCTCTCTACCAAAGAAAGGCAATGTGAAGAGAATAGCAAAAATACAAAAAAAGGATACCCCTCTTTATGTCACAAGTCTATTTTGTGTCATTTTGTTATGATAGTAGAAGTGGGTAAGATATTGCTTTTAAATTTTAAAATAGTTGACAATAACAAAACACCTCACTTATGAAGAATTATAGTATAAAATTGTAAAATTTAAGTTTCTTCTATTCCTTGGGAATTTACAACCACTACTTCATCTATGATAACTAATTCTCTCCCTCTCCCTCTCCCTCTCCCTCTCCCTCTCCCTCTCCCTCTCCCTCTCCCTCTCCCTCTCCCTTTCCCCCTTCCTTCCTCCCTCCTTTCTTTCTCTCTCTCTCTCTCCTCTCTCTCTCTCTCTCTCTCTCTCTCTCTCTCTCTCTCTCTCTCTTCGCCTTCCTCCTCTCTTTCTCTCACACAAACAGACATAGACAGGGACAGAGAGAGACAGAAAGAGAAAGAAAGAGATAGACAGACAGACAGATAGGGAAGAACCCATGTAAAATAAGTAGATGAAGGGATATACTTGTTGAAGACAGAAACTGAAATGTATCTCCCAGGAGAACTGGCATGAGGGCCTTTAAATACATTCTTGTGTGTCCAAATGCTGCAGTTAGCATAGAGTCAGAAAAGGATTAGGAAGAATCAGAAGAATGAAGCAGAGTGAGCCAGAGAAGATACAGGGCAAGACTGATATAAAAACTAGTCTCTGATATGGTTCTATGGAGAAAGAAGAAGCTCTTTATCTACCTTAGGTTCTGTATTATGTATGTTGTACTAGATAAAAGTAGGGTTCCTAACAAAGGGAAAAAAGCAAATTCATTAATTGCACATCAAACAGGTAACATGGAAAAATAGTTAGAGATGAGTAACTAGGGGTATGATTTTATTTAAAAGGTTTTACAGTTTAGGGTTAGTTTCTGTCTTAGGATGAAGGAAGAAAGATTTGAGGCTTTTAGATGGCAGAGGGGTAACATATGAATAGTTGACCAGGAAAAGTACAGTGCATGTTCTTGTTTAGATTTTTGTTGCTGTGATAAAGCACTAACCAAAACTAATGTGGAGCAAAAAAGATTTATTTCATTTTACATCTCTCAGGTCACATCATCACTGAGGGTATGGACGTCAGGCCAGGAGTTTAAGACAGGAACCTGGAGATAAGAACTGAAGCAGAGACTACAGTGGAACCCTGCTTCCTGGTCAGCTTCCCCTGATCATGCTCAACCACCTTTCATATTCAGCCCAGATCTACCTACCTAATGATGATATGGCCTGCTGTGGGGTGAGCACACCTTTACCAACTAACAATGAAGAAATGCTCCTACAGGCTTGCCAACATGCCAGTGTGCTGGAGGCAATTTCTCAAGTGAGGTTTTGTTTCCTCCCAAGTGACTTGAGTGCGTGTCAAGTTGACAAAGACTAGCCAGCACAAAAGTCATGGGCTGTTTCACAAGGCTCATTACACTGATTCAAGCCCAATCCTATCTATTAATGAGAGTTATTAGGCTCTTCCTTCTCTGGTCCTCAGAGGAATAGCTCCACAATGGAAGTTTTCTTTATTGCAATAAGATCTTTAGCAAAAGAAAACCATAAAGTCAGAGCTTTCTCTCCCTTTGTTGATTCTTAAGAGCCTTGAGCTCAAAATAATCCATGTGTCCAATAGCTGTATCGAGGGACATAATATTTTCATCTTGCTATTTTTCTTCACTCTCCTATTTACTTTCCCTGTTATTCCACATATGTTTACTAAATGTCTGCCAAAGCTCTTTGTTAGGAAGGGCTGGGAGTTACTTACACACAATGACAAACACAGGTTGAGGTACAGGCTTTGAAGACAGAAATATCCAGGTCAGAGAAGTAGACACGAGGACCACCATGAAGCCACTAAAGCGGGTCTCTCTGATAAAGACATTTAAACAACTGTCTGAATAGAGAAGGGTGAACTGACTAACAGCTGGAGAGCAACATTCCAGGTAAGAGAGAGGCTGACAAGTGCTTTGAAGAGGAAACATCTTGACATATAACCATTCCATCCAGGAGGCCTGTGAGGACAGAATGGGGGAATGAGGACATAGAGACAAGAGTAGAGCTTGAGAGGGGACATAGGGACAGGCTATGTAGGGAGTGGCAGAGTTTTCTATAGCCTTGAACTTTTATTCCCCCTCTTGGTTCATATAAAAACTGTTTCCTTTAAAAACAGACTTTCGTATTTTGATTTTGAGTGAACTTTGGAACCTCCAAGAAAAGAAATGTATTGAGTCACCTATTTCTTGTAGCATTTGATAATCTCCGTGGCCCTGTGACCAGATGTCAGTTGATTACTGAGCCTGAGTCCCTTGGACATGTTCACAGGCACCTTTGTTTCTGTGGAGTTTGTTTTCCTTTTGTGAGACAGGGAGCCTGTAGTGACTGGGGTTGGGTATTTCCCTTCCCCATGGGCAGTACCCCTGAGGGATAGAGCTTGTTAAGAAGAGGAGCATCTGTCATGTTTAAATCACTCCCCATCCCCCACCCCCACCTTGAAGACAGGAGGAGGATTTCCATAACCTCTGTGGGAAGTGGTAGGGCTTGTCATGGAGGCTCACAGTCATATCATTACCTGGACCTCAGAGCTACATTGCTGATGCCATTAGCTGCAAGTTTTGCCCACTCTGATCCCCCGCCATCTGCCAGTCTACACTAGCTAAGTTGAGATTCTCTGTGTTTGTCTACCTGTTCGTCTCATTTTGAGAGCAGCTACTTGCCCTGTCATCTTGATTCTGTGGCATATCTAGGAGAGTTTTCTGGCTTCTCACATACTTCAACATTCTCATTGTCATATGGAGAAGGAGGACAACTTCTAAACTTAATGTTGTGAGAGCTGAGGACTCACTACCCAACACGAAACGTCAGTGCTTTGACACAGGATTTTGCAAAATTAAAAAACTTCAATATACTGTCAGCATACAGGGACGCCAGGAACTTAACAGATCTCTGAACTGCTTCCTAGATCAGGGGAGTACAGGGAGAATCAGAAGAAAAGGAGAAAAGTTGCTTGTTCATTGTGGCTTTGATGGAACCTGTTTATATTCTTCTCTGCAGGTGTGAATAGTCACCATACCACCAGGTCTTTGGTGAGAGATGTGATCTGTGCTGGGATCTTGGGTTTGTTTTTTTTTTATATATATATATTAAACTCTTGTTGAGTGAAGCTGTTAACTTCTCAAACTGTGTAGTCACAAAAGGTTGCATCTATAATTGGATGGATTTAAGGGCTTTTCCTGAAAGACTATTTGAATACTTTGCCATTTAAGAAACTATTGTCAGGGTGGTATCTGGTTTTCCATTTCTTTTTACTTTAAAATTCCATGTGCTCCTCTGACAATCAAGTCAAGTCACCCCTGCTGTGTATCAGTCTCAACTCTCAGTGCTGTCTTGTTGGAGGAAGGAAGTGACCGGATTCTACTCAGTATTTCTTTAGTTCATACATGGGTGTTTCTTTTGGATACACCTGCAAGGAAGAGAATGGCTAAGAAAAAATGGACAAAAAACTTGAATGAACAAACATGAGGAGCCCTGATGGGAATCAGAGTTATTTCCATAGCAGAGCTGTTACCACAACATCTGGTAGCAACAGTTTCTGGGAGAAACTATTGATGTAGGCTGGTGGTTGCATAGGAGTTCAGCCCATTGTGATGGACAAGGGATGGCAGAGCAGGTGGACCATGCTAGAGGGAGCCTGTAGCAGACAGAGGCTTGATCACATCACTGCAGACCTGGAACAAGGCACCTTAAAAGGCTACAGTGAGCTGCTTTTGCCAGAGTGCCCTACATTCTTACAACCAGGAAATAAGCCAGGTAGACTATTTCAGGGTCAAATGCTAACAGTCAGTTTGGGGTTTGATATTTTGGATGTGTGTTTTAGCATTTTCCAAAACTCTCAATTGTGTGTCTCTCTCACCCACCTAAATGCACTCTTGCCTTCAAGGGAACGTAATGACTATTCCCTAACGGGAGCTCCAGAAACTGTTAACTGGGAGTTGACAGTAGGTTCTGGAGTAATAATTTACCATTAAATCTAATGTTCACAGTGAACAGAGTAGGGTGATATTTTAATTCATAATATATACAAATTAACATTTGAGTATTTCATATGAGAAGATGAGTAGTTTAAATAAGCAAAAGTGGGTTTGACTTTATAGAATCTAGGGTTATTGGTTTCAAAGATTAAAATGTAAAGATACACAGACAACATTATGGGCATTTTCATTTCCCTGTTACAGGTATTAACCCAAGTGATACCTGTTGTATTTGACTAAAAATAAGTAGGTTTTTGGTTTGTTTGCTTTTTTGTTTGTTTGTTTTGGTTGGTTGTGTTTTTAATCTAAAAGTACAGTAGAGATAAAAATAAAATAAAGCAATAAAAATAATTTTGGCTTCCTTCTAGTCCTAATCAGGCTCACCAGTTCTTCCTTCCTTCCTTCCTTCCTTCCTTCCTTCCTTCCTTCCTTCCTTCCTTCCTTCCTTCCTTCTTTCCTTCTTTCCTTCTTTCCTTCCTTCCTTTATCTGATGTGGCTTCTTCCTCTTAACTGTTTTTCTCTCTCTTTTTCTCCTAAATAGGTCATAGCTTGCCAGCTATTATCACTTCTGGAACAATGCCTGGCAAAATGTTCAAAACTTTTGGCGACCTAATGTGAATACCTGGGTTTTCTCAGGCCACAGTTCTTGCCCATTATGCCATCTGATGAGCCAGACCATGCTCAAGTACATGCTGAGTTCTCAGAAAATAGATCTTTGCAGCATGGTATAATTAAGACAGAATAAAATCTGGTGCCAGAATATCTGTGTTTGAATCTTGTCTCTGTGACTCCTAGTTGTATGAGCTGATAAAAATCACAGTCACACCAGGTAGCATACTCCTTGCCTGAAAACTGGTTGTTAATGTCATCAAACTCAGCAGGAGCTTTGAAGATTAAATAAAAGGATGCAAAACACTCATGGGAAGGAATGCTGGGAACCTGTATAGACCATTGCACAATATGGATTTTCATTCAATGGTTCTTCATCATCCAAATCTGCTTCCCTTCATTACCAACTTGAGAAGTACATAACAAAACACACTACAATACCTTTGATGATAATAATGACTACCACTTAATTAGCACTTACTTGTCTCTGGGTAGACTTCTGGCCTTATAGTTCCATAGAGGTATAAAGAGGTAGATAGTGTTTCAAACAATGCTCAAACTAACCTAAGAAGATAGGCAGTGAGCATCAAAAAAAAGCCTGGTCTACAGAGTGAATTCCAGGACAGCCAGGGCTACACAGGAGAACCCTGTCTCAAAAAAACAAAAGCAAAAAACAAGCAAACAGAATAATAGTATCATGAAACCACTGACTTGTCAAGCTAGGATATGTTCTATGTTCTGTGAGATGGAAGCCTGTGTTCCATTAATTGTCCAACTAGCTTTCACAAACAAATCTCGTCAGTACTTGCTTATTGTAAACCTATGGCAGGAAAGCTCTTCCTACCCTCACCTAACTGTGTCAGAAAGACTTGGCTCATGCTAGGGGCAGTAAACGAAGAACTCCTTACACACTAAGGAAATGGCTCCATGGACCACATGTCTTTTGATGCAGCTTGAAGCTGAGCCCTGCTAACACTCCACAGACAAGCCTGTGGAACCACAATGAATCCCATTTGTTGTGCACCTAGCATTTTTTTTCTGGTTGAATCAGCCCATCTGTTGAATGAACTTTGCTGTCTGCCAAGGTTCTCAAAGAGCTGTCAAGTACTTCTCTCGGCCTCTAAAGGAGGTTCATGGTCCCAGGTGATCCCTACTCTCACAGTGAATGCCCTTTGGGAATAGAACTCTGTCATTTGTGACCTAACTTAAGGAGATTACTTAGAGCTATGCTGATATTTGGATAGGAAAATGAGAATACACAACGAGTGCCAAGTTAGGAGGACATGCTTGAAATTTGGTTTCTATTCTATCATGTCATAATAGGTTAAGCATATCTTCTGTAAAAAAAAAATCAGGCCAACATTCAGAAGAAAGTACAGGGAGAAGAGAGAAAACTGTTTTAAGCTGTTCCTTGAGTTGAGTTAATTTTAGTTAAATCTACCCCTCTGTATGAAAAGATTTTTGATCCAGATGATACAATATTACTAAAAATATTAAAAAGCTCAGAACTAGAAAATGAAAACTTATCAATAGAATAAGACTTCACAAAACATAAACTGTTTTCTCTCAAGACAAAATGCATATTTGTATGTACCTGGCACCATGAACATCTTCTCCTTGGATATTTCTACTTAAACATACAAATAAACAGCAGCCACAAACCACAGGGAACAAACATTCAAGGAGTAAAATAAATGAAAATAGTGTATGCTCAAGCATACTGTTCTTATGCTGACCTGGCATCTGAGAGGAACATGGCACCATCTTCACTGTTCCCCAAAGTCAGAGTAGAAATTACTCTTATCATTTAAGAAAGCTGCTTAGTAGAGGTGGATACAGGAACAAGCATCAGAGCTCTGAAGGAGATCCCCCCATCTCATTTAAACACAGCCCAGAGAACAGCCAGGCAGAGCACATCTATTACCAGCATGAGGTCATGCCAGACCTTTCTTACTTTTTAAGTTATGTTTTGCTAGCACTATGAAATGCTGTCAGAAAATATGGGCAGCAACCAGGGATGTGTGTCCTGATGTTGTGGTAAGAAAACAGCCTTGGGTGAGAGGGATGTTTTGTTTTGTTTTTGTTCTTGTTCTTCCTTTTTTCCTTATATTAGTCCTGTTCTATCAGTCCCCCTCACCACCCACTTTCTCAGAGGTTTCTGAACAAAGAAGCTTACAGATGAGAATTTATCCATGACCTATATTGCTTTATATTGCAATTTTCAAATGAGGTACCTTCATTATCAAGGTTTCCAATTTTCAGTATGACTATTTCACACTCTGCCTCTACTACTGGAGAGTGACCTTTATGATATAGAAAGTATAACGGAAAGTTCAAGGGAACTGGCCAAAAATAACTTGCTTTGTGAACTTCGCCTCTTAAAGTTATAGTTATTTACAGTTATTTCATACTAAGTTAGAACTGTCTATGAATAGACACTCACACTGTATATCTATCTTAGTTTTGTAGAATCTACTGACTCTTCATTAATTTTCATCATAGTTCTGGCATTTAATAAACATGAGTAGTTGTTTTCCTTGGCCTAAGTGACTGTGATATTCTAGTTGATTTGTGTTTATAAAATATAAGAAATATGCTTTTCTTGTACTGTTCCATGGTCAGAGAATGGCATGTGATTCATTGACTTGACTTATGGCAAAACACATCAGGAAAATTGTAGCCTCTGGCATATTTAAGTACATTTATAAGTTCCTACTAAAATATGATTAAAATGTAAAGCTTTCTGCATAGTAATATTTTAATAATAACCACTGTGGACAGAAATTGGTGCCCAAAGATAGTTTGCTGCTAAAAATTGAAAATGATGAGTAGAGGAGAACTTCAGATACAGACTTCTTGACACTTGAGTTCTTACAAAAATTATACATTTCAAAGAAAGCATTTTTCATGGTTATAACCTAGAAAGGAAATGTAGATCATAAGATATATGTAGGACATATTAACATATCTGTTAATTTCCCATATGTGGAAAGTTCATAGACAGTTAAAATATTTTAGAAGTCATAGTTGTAGAGATTCTTAAGATTTTTATCAGCTGCTTGCAGAGTTGTTTACTTAAATAATAGCTCCAAAATTAGATATAATTATATAATCTGTGCATATTAAAATGTATTTCTTATGGCAATCCTATAACATTGATATCTTGGTAGTGCTATTTAACTGAAAATGACTAAAAACAAATAGCTTATAGTCTAGATGACTAAGACAAATGAATTCACAGAGGACAGAGCCCAATATTGAACCCCAGCATGAGAGCCATATGATATCTGTATGTGGTACCTCTCACTAGGAGAAGGACAAGGATTCCTGGGCTTTGTGGTGTCTTATATCTTTCTGTTTTACCATGGTCAGCATATATGGCTTGTGCAGATATTTTAGAATGTTTTTCTTTGAGTGTTGTTTATAAAAAAAAACACCAGACAGTCCTGGGGATGTAGAAGAATGTTGAAACACTGAAGAAGTACCAATAGGGACATTTGGGATACCTAGCTAAAGAGATATTACTGATAAACAAAGAATACTAGGGGCACATAAAGGCATTAAACAGTAGAAAGTGGGTTTTTTATGTCAGTAGATAGGTGTTGGAGGTATAAATGTATGGAGTCTGGCGTATGTCATGAGGAGATTTATTCTGCTATTCAGTCAACACAATGACAGGGAGAGCAAGACAAAGAAGAACAGCTGTTATAGATCCCTCCACACGCAACAGATTTTCTTCAGAAATGAAGCAGTGACTGTACTCTGCTTCTAGAAGGATAAAGTGGTGGCCATGTGTGTGTCAGAGCTGCCATGAGTAAAGCTTTGGAAAGTGGGGATACTGACGGTACATTAGGACCCAAAGGCATGTGGCCAGAAGATGTAGATTACCTCATACTTCACATGGATATTTCTGATGAAACAGCTAGTGTTACTCAGGAGCCCATATCCATAAATAAATATGAAAACGAGACCATGAAGCCTTGTGATGTAGCTGTGGAGATGATGTTATAAGCTGCAGCATGGCTGGTGATTTCTTTGCTGATCCAGATGTGAAGCTGATGGACAGATATAAGTAAGTAAGCAGTCCCTGTGGTTAGGTGAACAGAAAATAAGGGAATATCGGCTGCTTTACAGTGCCACACCTAGGCAAGGTGAACAGACATGGGGCTATCAGAGGGGGTGCAACTTTCTGATTTTATTTTCTTCTTTTTGAAGAAGGCTAAGTAAAAATAGCACCAATCTTAGCCAATGGTATCTACAGCTGCTAAGGAAAGAACAGCCTTCATTCAAATGCACTGCAGAAAGGACAGCTGGTCACATTGGTCTCTTCAGCCTTCCTCGTGCACATATTTAGCAACATACTCAGTGGCAGTTCCTTTGAGAATAAAAGACACTGATGGATATCTGGGATAACTCCAGCTCCGTTATATTTGCATAAAGGGAACTTATCAAGTCCTAGTCCATTATGTTCACATTCAGCTCTCTCTCTAGTTATCCTCATTTCTTAGTTTTAATACAGAATGCATTAGCCTTTAAAATAGAATGAGGTGGCTAATAAAAACATAGAGGAGTCAGCACTAAAAGTCAGGACCTAGACTGGGTCACTTTTGTGACTGCACCAAGCAGATGGATGGCAAGATGGTTCCTGTATTTGTTTGCATTTGACACTCTGTTCTGTAAACATAAAAGTTGCTCTTCCATTATATCAACTGACTAAACTTTTAAGTGGAAAGAGTAAAGGGAGGGGTCCTCACATAGTTATGACAAATACACTCACAAACCAGGCCTGATACTCAGAGCGATACAGTCTCTAGGTTTATGGACCATAGATGATATACATAATGATACATGATGTATGATATATGATACAACATAATATCATATAATATGTATTATATAATATATAATCACCATGAAAGTGCCTATACCTTAGACATAGGGCATTAGAAACTCACATATGCATGCACGATACCTACAAACCAAGAAGTAACCTCGAGATGGGCCTTAAAGAATAAGCAGAATTTTGAAATCTGAAGACTCTGCAACAGGGAAAAGAATATTCAGAGACAAACATCTCTAGATTTTTTTGTGGAAAACAATGAAAGTAGAGAGGCTAAATGCAGTGCAGTTTCTGTCCTGTAATGTCAGATTTGCGGTTAGTTTTGAGCATTCAAACAAGAAACAGATATATTTGGAACCGCAGGCTTAGAAAACAGCTAACATGCTCCAGTGGTTGGTTTTCTCTTACTTTGTTCTCTTTGCCCAGGGTGAAGAGGGAGGGCAGGATTAAATAGAACACAGTTGGGTTATTCCCAGACATATACTCCTGGTTAGGTTTGAAATGCAGGACTACTTCTTATCAGCATTAAAACTTTCTTCTACAATACTATAAATGTTTAAACAGGAGAAAAATAAGTATGATTGCTTTGATCTTGTCAGTGATAATAATGAATACACTGGATTCTAGTAGGTAAGGCCACCTTTATCTTCTCTTTGGCAGTAGGGAATCCTGTCTCACCATTAGATGTCAGTCTCTGGTCTTGGTCTTTGCCCATTGCTGCCTCCCTGGAGTTCCTTCTAACCTTCCTTGGACAAATGTGAATTTCTCCCCAGCTGCCTCACCTTCTGGAAGTTCATCCACTGAAGTTCAGCCTTTGCAAACATCTCTATGGCTAAAAAATTCTTCACTATCTGTTGTCACTGTCCTCTTCATAGAAGCTAACAAATCCTGCAAGTGTAGATCTAAAGGCAATCATTTTTTGAAGGACAATAGAACCATTTAACAATAGAATGAGCATTCAATACCACCCCTCCCAATGGCTACCCTCCAGAAAACACTCAAAGAGTACTTATCAGATGTGTGGGGAAATGAATATTCTCACAAAAGAACACATGAAAAAAATGAAATTAGTCCAGCTTATCAAACACCTTACCTCATTTGGAAAGAAGAAACGTTTCTTATTTACTAAAACAGTAAAAAAGAAAAAGATTGGGAGGGAGGGAGGGAGGGAGGGAGATAGAAAACCAGGATTAAAGCTCAATGGGAATCTTCTTGTTCTACTTTTAATTTAGAGCCAGATTTTGAGTGGATTTCCTCTTGTGTGCCAGCTAGCCCCCAGCACGAGAATTCAGATGCCCTCTCCTTGTTATAACAGATCACCAGTGTGTCCTAACGAGCTCTACCTATCTGATCTAGTTCTTTATCACTCAGACTTAAACTGTTAAGGGAATGAGTAGAATATAAGGCATGGGCAAGGGGAAATGGTTCAGTGCATACAGTACTTTCTGTAGCTGTACATACAGAAAGACCTAAGTTCAGATCCCCAGAAAGCATGTGAAGAACATACAAAATGGTGTGTGCTATGACCCCTGTGCTATGGAAAGAGAGCTGGGGAGATACTAGAGGATCAGTAGCCATTCCTTCTAATTGAAATGGTAACCTCCAAATCTAGCGAGAAACTCTGTCTCAAAATGTTAGGTGATAATACAAAGACAGCAAACACCAACTTCTGATCTCCACGAGTATGTTTAAGTAATGACGAACACATCACACACACACACAGAGAGAGAGAGAGAGAGAGAGAGAGAGAGAGAGAGAGAGAGAGAGAGAGAGAAGAGGGAAAGAGAGAAGAGGGAGACTGTAGGAAAGGAAGTAGGAAGAGAGTGCGATTATGAAAAGAAATGTAAGCCTTAATTATGCAATTAGTAGAACAAACTTCTGCTAAAGGACAGAACAATTTGTGCTTTGTCCCAGGTTTGAGTTTTTAAGATGTTGTAGAGACTTTAACATATACTTCTAAGTGACATCTAGACTACAGTCCAGGAAGCACATAGATTAACTTCAGGTCTTCACCTCTCCCTCAGTGCTTCTCAGTCATATCCCCAGTTCTGAAGCAGACTACATGTTTCAGAACCCATCCTGAATCTCCAGAGGATCACAGACATCTGCTTCCTGTTTTCCCTCCCCCAGCTCATTGCCTAATCCCAGCCTCCAACTCTAGCATGACCCGGGCGAAACCACAACCCACTTAGACCAGAGAAGCAGGTAGGCTAACTGCAGATCTTCATATCTCCCCAGCTCTGTAGCAGAGCACCTGCTGCTGCCCCTCCTCACTTTACACCTATTCCCAAGGGCTAAGCAGATTCTGGTGAAACACCCCAATTTCCTCCTTCCTGTGGACCATGATCCCATGCCACTGGTTCATCATATTCCTAAGTCTCAGATGCCAAGATCTAGAAACACATTTTACCTGGAAATCCCAGGGATCACATCTATCAAAATTGCAGAATTTCCTAGCAGGCAACATCCACTTACCAAACTCTCTTGTGAACCAGAGAAGACAACAGAAACCAAACATCAAAACACCTACCCAACAGAGACAAGACTAGATATCAGCACTTAGAATCATAATCTTCCAAACTCAGATGCCTAGATGACAGTATAAGAACACAATCAATAATAGTCAGGACAACATGTCTCTTCTGGAGGCCAACACTACTACTGCAGGCCCTGAATATTGCAACATGCCTGAAGCACAATAAAAAAGACCTTAAAATAGACTGTATATTAGGATAGAGGACCTGAAAGAGGAAACAGATAAATTACTTAAAGAAACCTATGACAATATAAGCAGTAGAAGGAAATGAACAAAGATTTCAAGATCTGAAAATAGAAATAGGATCAATAAAAAAAACACAAATTGAAGGAAATCTGGAAATGAAAAATGTAGGAATTTGAACAGGAAGCTCAGAGGCAAACTTCAGAGACATACTGCAAGAGACAGAAGAGAGTGTTAGGCATTGAAGCTAATACAGAAGAAATGGATGCCTTTGTCAAAGAAAATGCCATACTTTAAAAAAAAAGACAAAAAAAACCAAAAACAAACAAACAAACAAAAAAAAAAAAACCCATGCCGTATAATAGAGGAAGCAAGTGCAAACAGTTCTGGCTTGTTTTCTTGCTGAAGCTCTCTCCAGGTTTTACTGGAATCTGATCTCTTTGAAGGAGTATCATATGGAAAAGTACCCAACCCTATTCTAGGAACCGGAAATCCTAGCTAACTTAGCTTCTATTAAAATTTCCTGTTTGTGTAGAACTCCCTCCAGAAAACTGCTTATTTTAGCTTCTGGTAACTTCTTGCTTCAAACTGCTTGCTCTGCATAGCTCCCCTGCATTTGAGGAAGGAGATTCCAATGATGTGTTTTGTCCTAAAACAAACAAACAAACAAACAAACAAACCTCATGTTCCATACAGTCAACATCCCCAAACAATTGGCTCTACACCCTGAGTGGTCATCTCAGGTGAGATCCTTGTAGCACTGCTAGCTTGCCTTTTAGAGCAGCCATCATGGTGTCTCACAAGGTTGGGTATACTGTGCTTTCTTTTTCATTCATTTATGACGAGTCTAACTCCTTTCTTTTAATTTCTGTCTTGAGCCATTTTGTATTTAGTAGTTATTCACTTTCCATAAGTTCCTAAACTTCCTGTTGTTTCTGTTTTTGTTGATATCCAGCTTTAACCTGTGGTGGTCAAATAAGATGCCGGAAACGATCAATATTCTTGCAATTCATGAAAATTGCTTTGTGTCCAGGAATGTGATCAATTTTAGAGAAAGATTCATGAGGTGCTGAGAAGAAGACATATGCCTTATTTATGTTTGAGTGAAATGCCCTGTATGTATCTTATGTCAATTTCAGTTATGACATTGGTTAGTGATAGCATTTCTCAGTGCAGTTTTTAAATAGATGACCTATCCATTTACCAGAGTTGGGTATGACGTCTCTCACTATCAGTGTGTGAGGATCAACATGTGAGTTAAGTTGCAGTAGTGCCTCCTTTACAAATTTGAGTGCCCTTGTGCTTGGGGTGCAGTATAAATATTAAAAATGGCAATGTCCTCATGTAAATTATCCCTTTCATGAGTATGTAGTGTTCTTCCCTATTTCTTCTGATTAGTTTTAGCATGAAATCTACTTTCAGGAGTTAAAATGATTACATACTTTTGTGTAGATAGCTTTTGCCATCACTTTATACTGAGATAATATCCATTCTTTCTGTTAAACTGTGTTATTTGGATATGCCAGGTTGGATCCTGTTTTCTTATCCAGTTTTTTAAATCTGAGTTCTTAAAAAATAATGATTTACTTCCTGACAAACACAGGCGAGTTTGGGAGCAGATGAGATTACCTGCAGATGAGACTCATTAAACAGATGGAACATATCCAATCTGATCTGAGACAGTACCTGACCAACATCCTCAATGGAATTATAATTTCTCAGGTGGTATTTTAGCAAGCGATAGATTCATAACCTGCCTCCTGGCCAGTCTCTGTAGGGCAGTCTTGAAACCAGTAAATTTTGAAAAGCTCCAAGAGGTCATCCAGGGCAAACAAGAAAACCTATCTCGGTTTTTAAAATGCCTTATAAAAGTCTTATTACAGTATACTAATCTAGACCTTGAAAACCCAGAAGGTAAGTAACTTTTGATGACCTTTTTTTCCCCAGAGCTAAACTGACATAAAAACTAAACATAGGCGGTTGAAGAAGGGGCCCAACTCCACAGGCAAAAGTTTAGGTGCTGATCTTCAAAGTGTACCATTGAGTGAGATGACAAGGCCTATAGACAAAAATACCATATACTGTGCAAACAGCCCCAGCCACCGAGCCAGACTCCTGGTCTTCTAAGATTCAGAGATCACAGACTCTTGCTTCAAATGTGATCAACAAGGTCATTGGGTAAGGGCTTGTCCTAACTGCTACAAGCCAAAGGGACTATGTCCTAGGTGCCACCAGGAGGGACATTGGGCTAATTACCCTCACATCATGCATGACAGAGGGACATCACTCCCAGGTAACTCTCCAGCTAGTCTCCTAGGTTTGTCTATGAACTACTGAAGAGAACTGAGCTCCCTTGACCTGACTACTTCCATCACCAGCAGGGAGCCCTAGATAGTCATCATGGTATGTGGGTAGTCCAACTCCTTTCTCTTGGACACTGGGGCCACTTACTTGGTAATGATAAAGTTTTGGGGACCCACTTCCCCCACTCATTTCCCTATTGTCAGGGTAGGAGGATAACCTTACCTTTCTCACCAGACCCTACCACTTAGGTGCATTTTCACCCATTCCTTTTTGGTAGTGCCGACATGTCCTGTCCCCTTGTTGGGAAGGGATCTTCTAGCTAAATTGGGAATCTCTATTTCCTTTGCTCCTTCTATTCGCATAAACCCAAGCTCGCCAGCAGCCCCTCTGCTGCTGCTTCTAGCCAGACAACCTACTAACCTTAACATGTCGTTTCCTTTACCAGCTTCTCAGGTAGACTCCGGAGTCTGGGACATCCAGAACTCCTCTGGTGGTAAACATCATTCCCCTTTTGTCATCCAATTACTGGACTCTACCAGGTACATCACCCAAGCTCAATACTCTCTAGCTCTCCAGAGCCTCAGGGACTTAAGCCTATCATTTCTGACCTCTTAAGAAAAAAAAAAACAACCTCCTTTGCCCCACCTCTTTTCCCTTTAACACCTCTATACTAGTAGTTAAGAAACCTAGTGGAACCTATCATCTGGTTCAACACCTCAAGCAATTTTTCTGAAGATCCTCTCCATCCTGTTGTGGCTAACCCTTATACACTTCTTTCCTCTATCCCCTCTGGTCCTTCCCACTTCTCAGTCCTTTATCTTAAGGATGCATTTTTCTCTATCCCTCTAGATGCCCAGTCACATAACATATTTGCCTTTACCTGGACAGGTCCTGACACCCATTTCTCTACTCAACTTACCTAGACTGTTCTAACTCAAGGATTACAGGACAGCCCACACCTATTTGGCCAGGCCCTAGTTTCTGACTTACTTTCTCTGTCTCTCCCTAAATCTAATATTGTTCATTACATAGATGATATTTTTCTCCATAGCCCCACTCTAAAAATTAGCCATGCTGACACCTCTGCTCTTCTGAATTTTCTTTCCAGTCGAGGTTACAGGTTCTCACCTTCTAAAGTCCAACTGTCCACTACTCAGGTCAACTATTTGGGACAACCAATTATCCCAGCCCACAAGGCTATTACCTTAGATAGAAAGAATCTGATTCAGTCTCTAACTGTTCCTTCTACAAAGGAAGAGATTTTATCATTCCTAGGAATAACTAGTTATTTTATGTCCCTGGGTTCCTTCCTTTTTCTTCCTTTCCCACCCCTTATATGAAGCAGTGTTAGGCCCCACCGATGAACCTCTTCTCAAACCTGTTACCAAGCCTTTTCAAAGGCTCCAACAGGCTCTCCTTAAGGCCTCAGCCTTACATCTCCCTGATTTAACTTGTTCTTTTTCCCTCTACATAATTGAAAAAGAGGAATTTATCCTTGGAGTCCTAGTTCACCAAACTGAAACCCTCTTTTGCACCTGTAGCATACTTGTCAAAAAACAAAAACAAAACAAAAACAAACAAACAAACAAAAAACAAAAACAAAAACAAAAACAACTAGATCTAAGCACCCAGGGATAGGCATCTTGTATTCACATCTTAGCAGGTTCTGAACTCCTAATTTGAGAATTAAAAACAATTAAACAAACAAACAAACAAGAACTAAACTTTGGGTGGTAGATAACTGTTTTCTCTTCTCATAACCTGTCACAGTTCCTAACTTACAAAGGCTTACGGAATCTACATCCCTCCAGTGTTCAGATAGCACTAATAGACGATTCCACACTCACCTACAAATTGTGCCTGCCTCTTCATATTTCTAATCTTCTTTGACCAAATGCTAACCACTCTCTATCTCAATCCTGCACTGAAACCTTAAAAGAACTATTACCTCATCCTTCACACATACCAGAGGGCACATTGCCTCAGGCCATTTATACCTGGTAAATAGAAGCTCCTTTCTACATGAAGGGGCCAGAAGAGCTGACTATGCCATAGTGCTAGACACAGAGGTGGTTGAGAGACAGGCCTTTCCTGCTCATACCACCAACCAACGGGCTGAACTGATAACCCTTACTCATGTCTTTCAACTGGCACAGGGACAATTCTTCAACATCTACACATTCCAAATACATTTTCCATATCCTCCTGTCTGACACCACTATCTGGAAGGAGCAGGGGCATGGGTTACTTATGACTAAAGAAGGATCCATAACTAATGCAAACCAAATTATGGTTAAGGCCTCCCATTTCCCCACAGCTATCCCACCGGATGTATGATGACTCTATTGCCTCCAAAGAAAACAACTGAGCTAATGAGGCAGCTAGAACAGCAGCCCTTAGGGGCCTAGACTTGTCCCAGAAAATTCTTATACTTCACCCCCACCATCACTCCCTGACACTCGTCAAACTCTGTCCTGTCTTCATCAACTCTTTCATCCTAACAGCCAAGCAGTGTCTTATTTTGTTAATACCCACCTATAGCCTATTCCTGATGACTTAAGTTTCTCAAAATCTATCATTGCCTCTGTCAAAATCTGTCAAATGTCAGACTCTAACGCCCTGTATTGTAGCACTCCTTTTCCTACCCATCGGGCTAGAGGTTCTCTTCCTGGAACCAACTGGCAACTTGACTTTACCCATATACCCACTGTCAATGTGCCAAGTACTTCTTGGTCTTAGTGAACACCTTCTTAGGGTAAGTCAAGGCATTTTCCACAACTAACAAAAGGGTCCAGACAGTTTCTGATCTCCTCCTCTGAGAGATCATCCCTGATTTGGTGTCCCAGCCTCCTTCCAGTCAGACAATGATCCTGAATTTACTTCCCAAATTTCTCTATCTAAAGCCCTAGACATCCCCTGGCATTTTCATATTCCCTATCACTCCCAATCTTCAGGTAAGGTAGAAGGAACCAACTGTTCCTTAAAAACCACTCTTGTCAAGCTGTTACCGGAACTTAACCTCAATTGGGTAGAACCCCTCCCTCTGGCTCTTTACAGGCTATGAGCTTTCACCTTTAGAACTCATGTATGGACAACCTGTCCTAACTCATGGCCTTTCACCTAAATGCTCACCCCTCCTAAACCATCTGGTCACTCCAGTACTTTACCACCTCTGCTGTCTCCTATGGAACTTTACTGACCACCATCTACCACAGCCACACACTGTGCCCTGTCCACTGCCACTGTCAACATTGGAGAGCAAGTTCTTCTCTCCCCTCCAGACCATTGGTCCACATCCCTCTCTCCTAAATGGCAGGGCCCTTTCAAGGTAATTCTTGTGACCCCTACAGCTGCCAAATTCGAGGGACTCTCTCATTGGGTCCACCTCTTTCACTCAAACTTTTCATCCCTTCACCAAAAAAGGACTTTTGTTCCTACATGTTGATCCTAACAGGACTGTCCTCTCTTAAGCTCTAGAAGATGTTGAGATGACCCACCTTGTCCCGAATCCCAGAAAATGAAACTCCATTCCAGCATCTGGGATAGACTCCACTGGATTAGACATGGACTTCTCATCCTTCGCTACTATTTGTTTCCATCCAGGGTAGTCATTACATCTGGAGATTTGAGGTTCAATAAACCCCCACTGATAACAAACAGTCTTTCCAAATAGGGTCAGGAACCTGCTCCATAGCCAGATGCCAGGAACCAATCCAAATTTCTGTCATCCCTGTATCTGCTATCCCATCTAAATATTATGATCTCTTTACTTGCTTTCTCTGTGAGCAGACAAAAGAGGGTTGTAAAAAATGGCCAGACAAATATGGGGGCTGCCGATATTGGTCTTGCCAGCTACATATGCTAGGATTATGGATCCTTCACTTCTATCAACAACGCAAGACACTTTTTCTACATACAAGACCCACAGAATCCCAGGTGGGAGACAGGAGCTATTGGTAAGCTCTACTGTAAAACCCAAGCTGGATCCCCTGTAAGTACTGTCTGCATGCAGAGAAAATGTGTCTCAATTGCCCAACCTCTAGATATCAGAAAAGTAGGAGAAGTAATCAAACATTCCTCTAGGTCCTTACCTCCTTGACATCCCCCTCATAAATGGCACTAACTTGTTATTTTGTCTTTGCTTCAGACCTTGACCTTGGCATATCAACTCCTTAAAGTCACCTGATCTGGTTGCTTTAAAGATTGTTGTTTATCTGTACCCTGTGGAACTAGTTCACAATTGCCACATACAGCCTTTCTGGTGGTACTGCCAATTAATGTTACCTCACCTTTTGTCAACTGCCCTGACTCTGATATTGCCGTGACTCCACACATTTCCTCTTCCCCACCTTTTGGTGGGGAAAACTGTTTAAAGACCTACTGGACATGTTCTGTAAGAACACCAAGCTCCCTAGACTGCAGTATAACCAAAACACTTGTTACCTCATCTCTGCCACAATGCCCTGCATTCTGAAACACATTAATTCTCTGTGGCACTCAGGTATGTGATCACTTACCTGCCAGCTGGTCAGGAGTTTGCACGTTGGTACTCCTTTTCCCAGAACTAGGAGTAATCTGGGGAAAGGAGCCCCTACCAACCCCAGTTGTAGATATGATACCTGCCCAACAAAAGAGGGCAGTTCATGTTGTGCCACTTCTGATCACTGTGGGAATAGCCATAGGTGCTGGTACTGGAATTTCAGGGATAGCTACGTCTATAACCCAATATGATAAATTTACTTCCAAGCTTAGCACCAAGATTCAAAAAAAAAAAATCTGAAATCATGCTTACCATCTAGAAACACATTGATATTCTGGCAGCCATGTTGCTTCAGAACCAATGGGGGTTAGATGTCCTGACAGCCAAAGGGGGTGGTCTTTTCTTGTTCCTCCAAGAAGAATGCTGTTTCTATGTTAACCAATCTGGGATAGTGACAAATAAAATCCGGAAGCTACAATCAGACGTGCAGGAATCTGGGAATGTGAGGCCTCCAATTCCTGGATTTTCAAAAATCCTATATGGCAGTGGATGCTCCATTTTATGATGCATTTCCTAGTTATTTTTCTGCTACTGAAAGGATAAGGTTGCAAGCTAGGAATCCCCCATGCCTGAGTCTTGGGTGACCCCAAAGGAGCAGAGGTTCAGTCCACTCTTTGTTGGCCTGGAAGTGTGCACATATCACACCTGCCTCCAGGGTCTGGCCACAAACCTCTGGGAGTGTCCCTGGTGCCTTTTCCCGTCTTGCCTCGGCAGAGCAGCCTTGGCAAGGACAAGTGCGGCTGGGGGCTGGCAGAATCACCGCAGGGGCTGCGGAGCTCCTGCCTGGGGATGCTTAGGTCCCCCTATTGCCAGTGGGGGAGGGTGGGCACGAACCTGTGCATGGCAGCCACATAAACGGAAATGACTTAGGTTCTCAGAGAGCATGGGCTGGGATGGTTTGAACTGATTGGCTTAGAAGCTATGGGTATAGGCGGGTTTTGCTGAAAAATCTATAAAAGCAGTCGTATATCTGCCCCAAGTGTGCACTGTTCTCTACCCAGCGTGGGAGAGGGCCATGGTCCCAGAGCTCTGGAAGTAAAACCTCTCGCAATTTGCATCAAGGCTGTTTCTCGTGAGTGATTGGGGTTCCAGCTTCCGGGGCGTGGGGTGCTGGGGTACCCCCGTTTTTCTTTCGGGTCTTACACTACCTGCCTCATTAACCTTTTTTTCTACATTCCTTCAATGACAAATACAAATAATTTCTAACCAAACTATTAAATCAGTTCCTGTTACAGGATTACCAGCCTTTGTCCACAGAGGTGCCTGATGGGAATGTTTACCAAGTGACCCCTATGGTGAAAGTCTGCTAGACCCTGAAATTGACCATGCCCCTAGACAGCAGGAACCAGTTGAAGAGATTCTACGATCCTATTTTCCTTTCACCATTAGCTTCCCTCTGACCCCCCTTTTTCCTCCTCTTTATGATAAGTAAAGGGAAGGTATGTTGGCATAAGAAGTAAACTTCCAGAACCAATGATGACATCACCCATAGGCCATAGCTACTGCCATACATTCACCTCCCCGAAGGAGAGCCATCCTGACCTTCTCTCTTTCCTTTTCCTCCTTCATCATCCCTTTTTCTCTCCCCCCAATAAACCTCTCTCCCATGGAACTGTGCTGGTTTGGTGTGATCTCTCTGGTCAAGCCACAATTCTAACAAAACAGCTGTGCCAGTTTGCAATCCCACCGGCAATGGAGAGACGTTCCTCTTTCTCCACATCCTTAGGAGCATCTGCTGTTGATTGAGTTTTGAGCTTAGCCATTCGGACTGGTGTGAGATGGAATCTCAGGGTCATTTTGATTTGCATTTTGCTGATGACTAAGGATGTTGACCATTTCTTTAGGTGCTTCTCAGCCATTTGAGATCCTTCAGCTGAGAACTCTGTTTATTAGCTGAAGAAAAGGCCATACAAAGACCTCCTGGGATCCATTTGCACCAAACTCTGGCACTACTGCTGATGTCAAGATGTGCCCCCTCCCACGCAGGGTAGAGAACAGTGCACACTTGGGGCAGATATACGACTGCTTTTATAGAATAGTATTTTATGAGACTCCTGAGCATGCAAACAAGTGACTTTCTTATTCTTGTGCCTCCTCTTGGACTCTTTTCTTTCTGTGTTTTGTTTGTTTTTGTTGTTGTCCAATTCCCATGAGTTAGCTTTTGGTTTATTTAATTATATCTTATCATTATCCCTTAGAAATGTGTTTTCTAATAAGAGAAAAGGAGCAGATCTAAATGAAAGTTTCTCTCTAGGGGAGAAACTAAGAGGAGTAAAGGAAGAGAAAATCATAACAGGATATATTATGTTAGGAAAAAATCCTTTGTTTATAAAATGGAAAAAAATAGATGATTCCTTGTAGGATGTCTTTATGCCAATGAAATGTGTTCTAAGGACAGTGTTCTATAGTTCCATAACCCAGAGTTTTCTTTAAAAGAGCCAGACAACCCTGTCTAGTTCGCTTTGCTCCTGATTCTAGAAAGATGGATAGCTCACATTACTATTGTCTCCATGAAATGATACAGTCCAGGTCCAAGGTGTAGAATTCACCCAAAGCTTTCACTATACTTTTGGACTTTGAATCTCCAAAAATGTGATGGGCAAGACATTGTCAAAGCTTTCTGGAAGCCATTTAGCTATGTCATTTTTATTTTACTGATTAATGCATGGTTACTCTTTATCTAGTTGATCTCAGCAAGCCCTCTGTGGGTTTCCAGAGCATGCTGTGTTGCTTTGTCAATCTATAAATTTTCAAATCTTTCCATTCATTTTTGCTTCCCAATCTCATTGTAAATCTGGCTGCATGCAACCTATAAAAAGCAGGAGAACCACTTGAGTTCAAGAGTTTCAGACCACACTGGGCAACATGGCAAGATTCCATTTGAAAAAAATTAGAAACAAACATGCTACAGATTGAGTGCTTTATAGCCGACATTCATTATGACAAGTAAAACCCAATCATGCTCACATTTGGCCCTTCAGAAAGTCCCAGTGCATGGCATAGTTCAGCTAAGATCTTTGCCATGGTGTAACTCTGGTTACTGTTACCTTTATTTTTATTTTCCAGTTGGACAGCCATTTCTGTGATGAGTGGCCAGTCTTTTTTTCAGTTTTCTCCATAGTCACTGTTCTAGGTCATTTCTAGCCTGCTCATCTTTTACCTGGTTCTAAAACTGCTTCCAGATTTTCAGATTTTGAGTAAGAAAGCAATAACTACAGTCTTTGGCACCCCCATTTTCCTTGTAAGAAAATTCTAATAGGTGAATAATATGAAAATCAAAACTATCTACTTGAATCAGACATTTGGAGGTGCAAAGGCATGGACTGACACCTGCTTGCCTCTAGTTAAGACATGCTGGATTTATTACATCGTGACAAGTGTGTAGCTGAGAGGTAGTGACAATCACACAGTTACAAGGAAAGCCAGAGACATAAGGAAAGAGAGTAGAATTACTCTTTTATAAGAAATTTTCAAAGACAAAACTATGTCCCTATAAGAAGTAAATTAGTCCCTCCAATGACCACACTTCCAATGGTCAAGATCTTCCTTTTAGACCTTCTCACTTTAAAGAACCACACCAACATTCTATATTACTTAACTGGAGATCAAAGTTTTGACTTTATCTTTTGAAAGACACTGTATATTCAGACTAAAATACAGTCCACACTATGAGGATGCTTTTTGGGAATTAGTTTCATGGACTTTCTATGCATATCCAACCTATATTACAGTTTAATCTGCTCCCATCTTGGGGAATACTGGAAGTCTGTATAAATGCTAAAACTTCCCCTAAACCCATACACATTAAATCAGTGAGTTTTAAGGATCACATATATTTTTACCCATAAAAACACTTCTGTGAGTCTTCAGATATTAGTCAATTAAATGATATCAATTAATTAGCTAATATTACTTAACTAATTGATATCTAATTCTTATTCAACAAAAAGAATGTAGCATGTAGTTCAAAAAGCAGATACAGGCTAGTAAGATGACTCACCCGACAAAGTCACTCATCTCTAAACCAGAGAACTAAGGCTGATCCCAGGACTTAAGAAAAGGTAAAAGAAGAAATCAACTCTCACATGCTGTCCTTTATTCTCCACGTGGGTGCTGCCGAATATGTACACACACATACATACATACATACATACATACATACACACATACATGCACACACATGCACACACACACAGATACATACATACACACATATACACACATATACACACATACACTCATATACACACACATACACACAAATACATACATACATACACACACATATACACACATACACACATACACACACATACATACATACATACACACATATACACACATACACATACACACACACTTACATACACACACATACACACACACACACATGAATGCCAATGTTAAAAAAGAAAAACATGCCGGGCGTGGTGGCACATGCCTGTAATCCCAGCACTTGGGAGGCAGAGTCAGGTGGATTTCTGAGTTCGAGGCCAGCCTTGTCTACAGAGTGAGTTCCAGGACAGTCAGGACTACACAGAGAAACCCTGTCTCGAAAACCAAAAACAAACAAACAAACAAAAAAAAAAGAAAGAAAGAAGAACATATTCATGTTTTTTCTCTGAATGCTGGTATTAACTGTTTGCCTAGTTCCTTCAGGCTGTCTCACCAGGACTGCTGATTCTTCTTGTTCATGTTGTATTTCATATCTTCCCAAAACACAAATAATACATATTAACCATTGTTGTCAGTTTTCTCATTAGTGTGAGAAATGTGCTTCATTATCTGCATGTGATAGGAATATTAATTACTCCTGGGCAGCGTGGTTGAAGTTTCAAGAATGCTAAGTGATAGAGATGCAGTTTGAAATGGACTTGACAGTTACACTGTCATTGGTCATACTGTCTCCCAACCCAAACGTTGCAAAACTGATACGGCTATTCAGCCACGGAGGCAGAATTCAGACTTAGGTCTTTCCATTCCAGTCTAACCCTTTCTGCCTTGACTTACATCTTTCAAAACCTGAAAGGCAAAAGACAGGAGGACAAAGACGCAGGCAACTCCCTGAAATGTGGAAATGTACATCATAAACATTTGACTCCCTTTTCGCAATTACAAAACAACTGCATATTCTGTGCTTGTTATGTTCAAAATACCCTGAATATTTCAAATGAGTCCATCACATACTACCAAATGCAACAATTGTATGCATTGCAGATGACTTTTATTTGTTGCTGGGAATAAATTCTAGTATATTATTTACATCTTTGGGTTATCCTGTATAACTTCACTGAATTCACTTTTTTGTGGCACCTAAGGGTTTTTTTTTTTTTTGATATATGATGATCTCATTTTTTGTTTGTTTTTTTTTATTTTTATTTTCTATATTCTTTGTTTACATTTCATATGATTTTTCCCTTTCCCGGTTCCGCCATCCCCATAAATCCCATAAGCCCTCTTCCCTCCGACCATTCCTCAATCACCCCCTCCCATTTCTGTCCTGGTAATCCCCTACAATGCTGCATCAAGCCTTTCCAGGACCAGGGCACTCTCTTTCCATCTTCTTGGGAATGATTTGATATGTGAGTTGTGTCTTGGGTATTCAGAGGTTCTGGGCTAATATCCACTTATCAGTGATTGTATTCCATGTGTGTTCTTTTGTGAATGAGTTACCTCACTTAGGATGATATTTTCCAGTTCCAACCATTTGCCTAAAAATTTCATGAATTCATTGTTTTTGATTGCTGAGTAGTATTCCATTGTGTAAATGTACCTCATTTTCTGTATCCATTCCTCCATTGAGGGATATCTGGGTTCTTTCCAGCTTCTGACTATTATAAATAAGGCTGCTATGAACATAGTGGGGCATGTGTCCTTATTACATGCTGGGCAATCCTCTAGGTATATGCCCAGGAGTGGTATAGCAGGGTCCTCTGGAGGTGTCATGCCCAGTTTGCTGAGGAACCATCAGATTGATTTTCAGAGTGGTTGTACCAGCTTGCAATCCCACCAGAATTGGAGGAGTGTTCCTATTTCTCCACATTCTTGCCAACACCTGCTGTCTCCTGAGTTTTTAATCTTAGCCAATCTGACTGGTGTGAGGTGAAATCTCAGGGCTGTTTGGATTTGGACATTAGTCCCCAATGACTAATGATGCTAAACATTTCTTAAGGTGCTTGTCAGCCATCTGAAATTCTTCAGGTGAAAATTCTGTGTTTAGCTCTGTACCACATTTTTAATAGGGTTATTTGGCTCTCAGGAGTCTAACTTCTTGAGTTCTTTGTATATATTGGATATTAGCCCTCTGTTGGATGTAGGGTTAGTAAAAATCTTTTCCCAATTTATTGGTGGCTGTTTTGTCCTTTTGACAGTGTCCTTTGCCTTACTTAAGTGACCCAAAAAACTCCACCAGAGTACTTCTACAGCTGATAAACAACTTTAGCAAAGTGGCCGTTTATAAAATCAACTCAAGCAAACCAATAGCCTCCCTATACTCAAAGGATAAGCAGGCTGAGAAAGAAATTAGGGAAATGACACCCTTCACAATAGTCACAAACAATATAAATTATCTTGGTATGACTCTAACCAAACAAATGAAATATCTGTATGACAAGAACTTCAGGTTTCTGGGGATGGAAATTGAAGAAGACCTCAAAAAATGGAAAAATCTTCCATGTTTGTGGATTGACAAGATTAATATAGTTAAAATGGCCATCTTGCCAAAAGCAATATACAGATTCAATGCAATCCCCATCAAAATCCCAACTCAGTTCTTCACAGAGTTAGAAAGAGCAATTCTCAAATTCATCTGCAATAACAAAAAGCCCAGGAGAGTTAAAACTATTTTCAACAGTAAAAGAACTTCTGGGGGAGTCAGTATCCTGGACCTCAAGCAGTACTACAGAGCAATTGTGTTAAAAACTGCATGGTATTGGTACAGTGACAGGTAGATGGATCAATGGAATAGGACTAAAGACCCAGAAATGAACCCAGACACCTATGGTCACTTGATCTTCGACAAAGGAGCAAAATCCATCCAGTGGAACAAAGATAGCCTTTTCAATAAATGGTGCTGGTTCAACTGGAGGATGGCATGCAGAAGAATGCAAATCGATCCATTCTTATCTCCTTGTACTAAGCTCAATTTCAAATGGATCATGGACCTCCACATAAAACCAAACACACTGAAACTAGTAGAAAAGAAACTGGGGAAGAGCATTAAGCATGGGCACAGGGGAAAATTTCCTGACCAGAACACCAATAGCTTATGCTCTAAGATCAAGAATTGACAAATGGGACCTCATAAAATTACAAAGGATGATCTCATTTGTAAAGAGAGATATTTTTTATTCATTTTCTCTGATTTGGCTGTTTTAATTTTTCTTAATTGTTCTTGCTTTTTTTTTCTTCCCTTACAACATTCTGTTGAACAGATTTAGTAGGGTATGCATCTGACTCCCATCAGGTCTTCGAAGAAAAGCTTTCAGTTTCCCAAAATGATGGTAGCTGTGGGTATTTCACAAATGGCTTTTATTATGTCTCAGTTCCTTTTATTTAAAAGCATTTAGATTTAACAAAAGAAAAAAGAAGAATAGAAATTGATTCTGTTTTCCTTTTCAGGATTGATGATCCAATGCTACTTTATCTTTCTTTTTTTTTTTTACTGCAGTATTCATATTGACTTATTTTCATATATTAGACCAACTTTGCCTGACACAGATGTCTCACTTAGTCATGATATACATTTTTCTTATGTTATTGGATTTATTTTGCCAATATTTTACTTTGGATTTTTTCACTGATATTAATGAGACCCTTAGCTATAGTTTTCTTTTCCTGTGATACTGTTTTTTGGCTTAAATATTAAAGTGACACTGGCTGCATAATATGTGTTTGGAAGGAATACTTATAACTAATTTTAGGAGAGTTTAGGAAGCACTGGTATTAATCCTTCGGAGTGTTTGTCAGAAATCAGCTGCGAATCCATCTGGTTCTGGGCTTTTCTGCTTTTCATTATTGGTGGGTGGGTTATTGAGCGTTTAGTCTTTTTTGAAGATTTATTTATTTATTATGTATGTAGTGTTCTGTCAGCATATATACCTGCATGCCAGAAGAAGGTGCCTAGCTTTATTACAGATGGTTGTGAGTTATCATGTGGTTGCTGGGAACTGAATTCAGGACTCTGGAAGAACAGTCAGTACTCTCAATCTCTGTGCCATCTCTCTAGCCCCAGAGTTTACTCTTAAACTTTATTTGTTACTAATTAGTTAAGGCTTACTCTTCATTTCTGGTGTGGTATTGCTAGGTTGTTTTCATCTAGAAATGTATCCATTTCTCTAGGTTATCCCATTTGTTGGCATAGACTATCCCATATGATCCATTTACTTTTGAGGCAACTGCTACTATTTTGCCTGTTTCATTTATTTATTTATTTATTTATTTATTTATTTATTTGTTTGTTTGTTTGTTTATTGAGACAGGGTTTCTCTGTATAGCCCTGGCTGTCCTGGAACATACTCTGTAGACCAGGCTGTCCTTGAACTCAGAAATCTGCCTGCCTCTGCCTCCCAAGTGCTGGGATTAAAGGCATGCATCACCACTGCTTGGCTTGCCTGTTCTTTTATTTAATGCACTCTTCTATTTTTTTCTTAAGCAAACTATGAGTTTTATCAACTTTATTTTTCAAAATACAAATTTTTGATTAATGTCTTTTTCCTATTGAATTTATTTCTGCTGTATCATTCTTATTCTTTTATTCTTATTCTTACTCTTGTTCTTGTTCTTATTATTTTTATTCTTATTAATTTTTATTCTTATTAATTTCCCTAATCTTGTTACCTTGTTACCTTGCCTTGTTCTCTGTTCTTTAATTCCTTGAAAAGTAATGTTAGACTGTTTATTTGGGATCATTTATTCATTTTGTGATAGACATTTATTGTTTATTAACTTCATCCTATAAATGTTTTACTCAGTCATACAGGTTTTGAAATCATACTAGTATGTCTACATGATACTAAGTAATGGTTGCAGTCCTTTGGAGTGGTTAATTCTTGCTTCATGCCCTAATACATATTCCATTATGGAGAACACTCATGCACAGCATCAAAGAATGTTATATTGCTGATGGGTGGGAAGTCCTGCTTATGCCTGTTAAGTTCATTGGTTAGAAGTATTAAATTCAGAACTGTCTTATTGATTTTCTATTCAGGTAAATTACCTATAGTCAAAACCAGGAAATTTTACATCCATCTCTATTTCAGAAGGCCACCGCCCATGACTAAGGCAATTTGTCACTTGACTTCAAACTCTTTGATTGTTAGAGCACAACAATTTGGTTGTTAGAACAAAAATTTAAGGGGAAAATACATTAGCATTTTCCCCCTAAGTGGTTTTGTGTTTTTTCTTATTTCAAATTAATGAAAAGTGTGTGAATATATGGTAGTTGCACAATTATAAGCATTTCTTTAAATTAAGCACTGTCATTTGAACTTTTTTGCAAAGCATTACTTCAGTCTTTATTTGGGTCCCTTTATTCTAGACAACAGTGTATCCATAAGAATCCATGCACACATGATCTACACAATAATGATGACTTTCTTTTCTACATTATTTGGGATATTCTTTTTGCTAGGATTGGTCTATTTTGTTATTGTTATATGTTTTCTCTGGAGAAGAACAAACAACTTGGACTGCCTGAATACTTCCAGTCTGAGAATATAGAAAATTGACCTTTCCTCCTATTTTACTTCCTTGCCTTTCCCTGAAGAGAACAACAGAGTCAGGGGAGGAGGGAAGCAGGTGGAAAGTTGGGTCAAGAGTCTTACCTTCCTCCCATCTGGCAAATGTCTAAGCCATTTTTCTACACAAGATTTTAGTACTTCTAGCAAGGAATCTATATTGCATAAATTTCCTTCTAGTCTACTAACTAAGTTAAAAATATGTTTTATTATTAATGTAGAAAAGAATACAATACAGTTTACTAGTTGAACTGCCTAAAGGGAAAAATACAAAGCAACAACAAAATCATCCAAGATCATAACCAAGCTGTTGGAAAGAGAATTGGAGAAACATTATTAACTCAGACAAAGGAAAAATGAATTCCATTTTCGAAAGAGATTGAAGGTCACAAAGGTTTCCTGCCTTTCTGCAGATGTGGCTTCTAGTTAGACAGAAGGTCCATATGTCTCTAATTCTTATGAGAGCGAAAGGTATAAAGTTAATAAAACTTGTTTTGTTTCACATCCCCAGGACAAGAGATTAAGGTGCATATTTTACATACCAAAGCAGACTTGGCTTCTCAGCATTCTTCAGTTCCTACCTGGTATACCCTGCCCCCAACCCTGAACTTTCTGGCCCAGGGGCAGGGCTGCCCTTCCCCAGAGGATCTTCCCTATGTAAGACCGACATTTTGGTCTCTCTTGCTCTTTCCTCCTCTCTCTGTGCACAGGCTACTTTCTCTCTTTCTTTGTCCTTTCCTACTTTCCCCCCTTTTCCGCACGGAGACTTCCCTGTCCTTGGTCCTTGGGACCAGTGAAGTTCCTGCCTGAGAGCAGCTTCCAAATAAACCTGCCTTTAATATAATCTAATCTGTCTTAAATTGGCTCATTTCATGAGCTGTGGAGAAATAACAACTCTCAAAGTTAGAAAAAATAGCTAGAAACCATATAATATAGATGTCAAATATTATAGAAGCCATATAATACACAGATGTTACCCTGTGATAAGAAAGATAAATATAGATTATGATTCTAAAACCAAATAATAAATTTGATTCTTAAGTGCTGGCATGTCTTAGTTAGGGTTTCACTGCTGTGAAGACAACATGACAAAGGTAACTCTTATAAAGGTAAATATTTAATTGGGGCTGGCTTACAATTTTAGAGGTTTTCTTGTGAAGTAGGTTTCTGTTGTCAGGAAAAGCCATTACCTTTCTTGTTCAACCCCAATGGTTGACTACCTTGGGCAGAGGGCATCTAGTCTTGATTAAGCCAGACATCCTGCAACAAATCAAAGCTCACATGCTTATTTCCAGGCTCTTCTGGATTACATGACCCCTCCCACTGCTACTTGTTCTCATAAAATTGACAACCACCCTCATGACCACACATACACAATTGCTCTTCTCTTTCCTAAGAGATACTCTGGAAGTCTATATCCCCCAGATAAACAATCTATAGATATCTACATTTATATCTTTATCTATCTATATATCTACATTTACATCTATACCTATGTATATTTGTAAACAGACAAATTGCAGCTTCACTATGCCCCACAAGATCCTATTTTTACTGTAGAGGAATTTTAATCCAATATCATGGCCACTTTGGTAAAGAATTATATCCAAAGATATGATCAAGTAGGAATGTAGACGTGCCACACACCTTTAATCTTTCTGGCTGGAATATATACTTTAGTGCCTCTAGATGGAATACAGACACACCTTTAATGCCAAACAATAAAGTCTAATTGAGAGGCAGAAAAAGTGAATCAGAGAAATATTTAGTAGAATGAATCAGATAGGATACTCCCAACACTCATAAGAACAGACAGGAAAAAGTGGCTATTTAAGAGCATTGGGGGAGAGAGTGAGTCAATTCAGAGAACTGAATTTGTGAAGAGTTCAGTTCAGTTTAGAAATTCCAAGCGAAGCAATTCAGTCAGAAGCTGAAAGAAAAGAAGCCAGTTTGAATCAGCCAGCTTGCAGAGGATTTTCAGCCAGAACAGCTGAGTTCAACCAGCCAGCCAGAATTCAAAAAAGTACTAGAAAGGATGAGTTTATTCATCACTAAGTTTTTGGAAGCTAAAACATTGTAGGCCTAGGTTAGCAGACAGTGGTTGAAAGCCTTCAAGGTCTGGGTTTGCAGAAGATTAGATTGTACAAAGGCTAAAAGCATCCTGGTGTAGGCCTAGTAATAGTTAGAAATTCTCTGGGCTCAGCACAAGTCATGTGTTTCTAAAGCTTGTATATGGCTCTCATTTCATCACTTCATCCATGTTTGGTGCTAAAGGATATGTAAATAGTAAGTTGATGATAAATTGATACTTTTCTGAGTTAAAAACAGTTAAGAGCAATACAAACAGTAAGTTAACATGAGTTGAAACAAAGTTAAATATGATGGTTCTGTTGGATGTGGTAGAGCCGCTCCACTTCTGCCACGGGAAGATCCTCCTTCTTGATACTTTCTAGAGAACTGGCAGCAGCAGGGCATTTGGACTGGCAGAAGCAGGGCATTCGAGAACCAGCATCAGCAGGGCATTCAACACTTGCAAAGTCTGCCACAGGGAAGACCCCCATCACCTGATACTTCCTGGAGAACCAGCTGTTTTCAGGGCATTTGAGAGAAAGGACATCCCAGGAGTACAGAAACACAGACCTGCAGGACAGAGAAGTTAGAGACAGCAAGACCAACTAACACCAGAGATAATGAGATAGCCAAAGGCAAACGCAAGATCATTACGAACAGAAACCAAGGCAACATGGCACCATCAGAACCCAGTTCTCCCACAACAGCAAATCCTGGATACTCCATCACATCAGAAAATCAAGAGTTAGATTTAAAATCACATCTCATATTGCTGATGGAGGACTTCAAGAAGGACATAAATAACTCCATTAAAGAAATACAGAAGAACTTGGGTCAACAGGTAGAAGTCATTAAAGAGGAAACACAAAAATCCCATAGGGAATTATGGGAGAATGTGGGTCAAAATGCAGAATCCCTTAAAGAGAAATGACAAAAATCTCTAAAAGAAACAAAGGAGAACATAGGTCAACAGGTAGAAGTCCTTAAAGAGGAAACACAGAAATTCCTTAAAGAATTTCAGGAAAAAACAAACAAGTGAAGGAACTGAACAAAACTATCCAGGATCTAAAAATGGAAATAGAAACAATAAAGAAATCGCAAAGTGAGACATCTCTGAAGATACAAAACCTTGGAAAGAATTCAGGAGTCATAGATGCAAGCATCAACAACAAAATACAAGACATAGAAGAAAGATTCTCAGATGCTGAAGATTCCATAGAAAACATTGACTCAACAGTCAAAGAAAATGTGAAATGCAAAAAACTTGTAACCCAAAACATCCAGGAAATCCAGGACACAATGAGAAGACCAAATCTAAGGATTATAAGTATAGAAGAAAGTGAGACTTTACATTTTAGAGGCCCAGTAAAATTTCTTCAACAGAGTTATAGATGAATACTTCCCTAACCTAAAGAAAGAGATGCCCATGTACAAGGCCTACAGAACTCCAAACAGATTGGACCAGAGTAGAAATTCCTCCCGCCATATAATAATCAAAACACAAAATGCACTAAGCAAAGAATGAATATTAAAAGCAGTAAGAGAAAAAGGTCAGGTAACATACAAAGGAATACACCAGACTTCTCACCAGAGACTATGAAAGCCAGAAGATGCTGGGCAGATGTCATACAGACCCTAAGAGAACATAAAAGTCAACCTAGACTACTATAACCAGCAAAACTTTCAAATACCATAGACAGAGAAAACAAGACATTCCATGACAAAAGCAAATTTACACAATATCTTTCCACAAATCCAGCTCTTAAAAGGATAAGGAGTAGAAAATACCAATACAAGGTGGAAAACCACACTGGAGAAAAATCAATAAGGTAATCTTTCAACAAACCTAATAGAAGATAGCTACACAACCAGATAAGCAACAATCACTTTTCCTTAATATCTCTTAATATCAATGGTCTCAATTCCCCTATAAAAAGACATAGACTAACAGACTGGATCCATAAATAGGACCCAATGTTTTGCTGCATACAAGAAACCCACCTTAGTGACAAAGACAGTCACTATTTCAGAGTCAAATGTTGGAAAACAATTTTTCAAGCAAATGGTCCCAAAAAGCAAGCCGGAGTGGCCATTCTTATATCGGATAAAATTGTCTTTCAACCAAAAGCTTTCAAAAGAGATAAGGATGGAAACTTCATACTGGTAAAAGGAAAAGTCTACCAAGATGAACTCTCAATTTTGAACATCTATGCTCGAACTCAAGGGGCACCCACATTCATAAAAGAAACTCTAATAAAGCTCAAAGCACACATTGCACCCCACACAATAATAATGGGAGACTTCAACACCTCACTCTCAACAATGGACAAATCTGGAATCTGAAACTAAACAGAGATACAGTGAAACTAGCTGAAGTTATGGACCAAATGGATTTAACAGATATTTATAGAACATCCACCCTAAAGCAAAAGAATATACCTTCTGCTCAGCACCTCATGGTACCTTCCCCAAAACTGACCATATAATTGGTCACAAAATGGGCCTCAACAGATACAGAAATATTGAAATTATTCCATGTACCTTATTGGGTCATCATGTCCTAAAGTTGGTCTTAAGCTCAAACAAAAACAATGGAAAACACACATACACATGGACCTTGAACAATTCTCTTCTCAATGATAGCTTGGTCAATGAAGAAATAAAGAAAGAAATTAAAGACTTTTTAGAATTTAATGAAAATGAAGACACATCATACCAAAATCTATGGGACCCAATGAAAGCAGAGCTAAGAGGAAAACTCATAGCTCTGAGTGCCTCCAAAAAGAGAATAGAGAGAGCATACACTAACAGCTTGATAGTGCACTTGAAAACTGTAGAAAAGAAGCAAATACACCCAGAAGGAGTAGACAGCAGGAAATAATCAAACACAGTGCTGAGATCAACATAACAGAAACAAAAAGAACTATACAAATAATCAACAAAACCAGGAGCTGGTTCTTTGAAAAAATCAACAAGATAGATAAACCCTTAGCCAGACTAACCAGAGGGCACAGACACAGTATCCAAATTAATAAAACCAGAAATGAAAAGGGAGACATAACAATAGAAACTGTGGAAATTAAAAAATTATCAGATCCTACTACAAGAGTTTATACTCAACAAAGTTTGAAAATCTGGATGAAATGGTCAACTTTCTAGATACATACCAGGTGCCAATGTTAAAACAGGATCAGATAAACCATCTAAATAGTTCCATAATTCCTGAGGAAGTAGAAGCAGTCATTCATTAGTAGTCTCCCATTAAAAAAAAAGCCCAAGACCAGATGGGTTTAGCAGGGATTTCTAATAGATCTTCAAAGAAGAGCTAATACCAATACTCTTCAAACTATTCCATGAAATAGAAACTCAAGGAACACTACCCAACTCATTCTATGAAGCCACAATAACACTTATACATAAACCAAACAAAGACCAAACAAGGTAGAACAACTTCAGACCAATCTTCCTCATGAACACTGATGCAAAAATACTGAACAAAATCCTGGCCAACTGAATCCAAGAATCCATCAAAACTATAATTCCCCACAATTAGGTAGACTTCATCCCAGCAATGCAGGGATGGTTCAATATATGGAAATTCATCAATGTATTCCACTACATATACCTAAAGGGAAAAAAAAAAACACATGGTCATTTCATTAGATGCTGAAAAGGCTTTCGACAAAATCCAGCATCTTTTCATGATAAAAGTCTTGGAGAGATTGGGAATCCAAGGCCCATACCTAAACATAAGGAAAGCAATATACTGCAAACTGGTAGCCAACATCAACTTAAACAGAAAGAAACTTGAAGAAATCCCACTAAAATCAGGGACCAGACAAAGCTGCCCACTCTCTCTATCTATTCAATATAGTACTTGAAATCCTAGCAAGAGCAATCAGACAACAAAAGGAAGTCAAAGATATACAAATTGGAAAGGATGATGTCAAAATATCACTATTTGCAGATGATATGATAGTGTACTTAAGTGACCCCAAGACTTCCACCAGAGAACTCCTTAAGCCGATAAACAACTTCAGCAAAGTGGCTAGATATAAAATTAACTCAAGAAAATCAGTAGCCTTCCTCTACTCAAGGGATAAACAAGATGAGAAAGAAATTAGGGAAATGACAACCCTCACAAGAGTCCCAAAAAATATTTCATACCTAAGTGTGACCCTAATGAAGCAAGTGAAGATCTGTATCTTCATGCCTCTGAAGAACGAAATTGAAGAAAGTCTCAGAAGATTTAAAGATCTCTCATGTTCATGGATTGGCAGTGTCAATATAGTAAAAAATAGCCATGTTGCCGAAAGCAATCCTCAGATTCAATGCAATCCCCATCAAAATCCCAAATCAATTCTTCATAGATCTAGAATTCTATTCTCAAATTCATCTGCAATAACAAAAAACCCAGGATAGCAAAAACTATTCTCCACAACAAAAGATCTCCTGGGGGAATCACCATCCCTGACCTCAAGCTCTACTACAGAGCAATAGTGATAAAAAACTGTTTGTATTGGTATGCAGACAGACAGGAAGATCAATGGAATAGAATTCAAGACCCAGAAAAGAACACACACACATATGGTCACTTGATATTTGACAAAGGAGCTAAAAACATCCAGTGGAGAAAAAGATAGCATTTTTATCAAATGGTGCTGGATCAACTGGAAGTCTGCATGCAGAAAATACAAATCGACCCATCTAATCTCCTTGTACAAAGCTTAAGACCAAATGGATCAAGTATCTACACATAAAACCAGACACACTGTAGCTTATAGAGGAGAAAGTGGGGATGAATCTTGAACACATGGGCACAGGGGGAAAGTTCCTGAACAGAACACCAATGGGTTATGCTCTAAGAACAAGTATCCACAAATGGGACTTCATAAAACTGCAAAGCTTCTGTAAGGCAAAGGACGTGGTCAATAGGACAAAATGACAACCAACAAATTGGGAAAAGATCTTTACTAACCCTACATCTGATAGAGGGTCAATATCTAATGTATACAAAGAATTGAAGAATTTAGTCTCCAGAGAGTCAATTAACCCTATTTAAAAGTGTGGTACAGAGCTAAACAGGGAATTCTCAACTGAAGAAATTGGAATGGCTCTAAAGCACCTAAAGAAATGTTTAGCATTCTTAGTTATCAGGGAAATGCAAAGCAAAACTAACACTGAGATTTTACCTCACACCAGTCAGAATGGCTAAGATCAAACACTCAGGGGACAGCAGATGCTGGAGAATATATGGGGAAAAAGAATCACTTCTCCATTGTTGGTGGGATTGCAAGCTGGTAAAACCACTCTGAAAATCAGTTTGGGGATTCCTCAGAAAATTAGACATAGTACTACCTGTGGACCCAGCTATATTATTCCTGGGCATATACCCAGAAGATGCTTCTACACGTAATAAGGGCACATGCTCCACTATGTTCATAGCTGCCTTATTTATAATAGTCAGAAGCCGAAAAGAACCCAGATGTCCTTCAACAGAGGAATGGATACAGAAACTGTGGTATATATACACAATGGAGTACTATTCAGCTATTAAAAACAATGAATTCATGAAATTCTTAGGCAAATGGATAGAACTAGAAAGTGTCATCCTGAGTGAGGTAACCCAATCACAAAAGAACACACATGGCATGCACTCACTAATAAGCTGATGTTACCCTAAAAGCTCAAAATAAGCAAGTTACAATTCACCCAGCACAGGAAGCTCAAGAAGAAGGAGGACTTAAGTGGGGGTGCTTTGGTTCCTCTGAGAAAGGGAACAAAATTCTCACAGGAGCAATAAGGGAGACAATGTGTAGGGCAGAGACTTAAGTAAAGGTTGCCCAGAGACTGTCCTACCTGGGGATTCATTCTATAAACAGTCACCAAACTCCAACACTACTGTGGACCATAAGAAGTATATACCAAAAGGAGCATGCCATGGTTGTCTTCAGAGGGGCCCTGCCAGAGCCTTACAAATACGGAGGCAGATGCTAGCAGCCAACCATTGAACTGGGTGTGGGGTCCCCCAATGGAGGAGCTGGAGGATGGTCTGGAAGAGCTGAAGGGATTTATAGCCCCATGGGAAGAACAATGATTTCAGCCACCCCGATGCCCCAGGTCTCCCTGGGACTAAACCACCAACCAAGGGGTACACATGGTTCCAGCCAAAAATGTGGCAGAGGAATGCCTTGTTGGGCATTAGTGGGAGGAGTGGTCCTTGGTCAGGTGAAGGCTCAATAGATGCCCCAGCAAAGGGAAATTGGCGGGGGTGGGGGTGGGGGTGGTGGGGGTGGGAGTGGTTCAGGTGGAGGGGTATATATGTGGAAGCAGGGGGTGGGAGGAGGGGTTGGGGGTCTTTGGGGAGGGGGGAAATTGGGAAATATTTTACCATTGGCAATGTAAATGAAGTTGATATTCAATAAATAAAAATAAATAAATAAATACAAAAGTTAAACTTGATATTTTTCCCATGGGCATTAATCCAGTAAGGAAGGCACATACCCAAGTGTAAGGTAAGTGATGAATTTTTTAGAGCTAGCTTATATTATATTTTTCCCAAAGTAAGAGCAGTATCAGCGATATGCTAACAGGTGGAAAGGGCTGCAATGGACCAGAACGTTTGGTAGGCATTGAAGAAGTAGAACTAAGAAAGACAATATACGATTTTTAAAAGTTCAGCTGTGACGCAGAAAACACCAATTATATGTGGGTGTGAGTACAAGGAAAGATTTGTTTTTCACTTTAGATGAGAAACATGCTCATATGCTAAGGACAAAAAGTCAGGAGAAAGGTTATGAGAGTGACCTTGCAGGAACCAGATGGAGGGCTTCTGGCACTGTCTGACTCACTTGATTCCATAAACTGTGTGTACAACTTCTATAGAGACATGAAACAAATGTTTCTTGAACTGATATTAAATATGCTATCATTTTCAAATTTTTAAAAATACCATGATATTTTCTATAGAACATAACTTATGAAAACCATTTCCAATAAAAGTGTTGCAATTCTGCTTTTAAAAAATAGGATGGAAATTAGTAGTTGAAGAGAAGAAGACTAATAAAACAGGAATTATTAATGGGTAGGGATAATAGGGCAGAATGCAAGAGGGAGTGTGGGAGGTTACTAACAATTGCAAACTTTCAAAATCCCGCTAGGAAACATACTACTGACAAAATACTGAAATACATTTATGGAAATATGTAGAAGGACTTCAAACGTAGTTACTCTGTAATGAGAGTACAAAGTCTCATGACACGTCAGTCTATCAAATAAATAGTCCAGTTTCAGTTATGAGTAACCACTTTTTGAGTTGTCGATCAGTGGGGTCTATACAGACCTACCTAGATATTACAGGCTGTTGTCATTGCTCTTGGTTACTCTCCAGAACATATGGCAAAATAACTAATTTCAGAAAATACCACATATCTGAGATACAGGGCAGGTCAACCTTATGCTGACCTGATAATGTCACCTTACTAGAAAACTTTTATTGAGTGGAAAGGTGCTATCCATACTACCAAGGGAGAAAAGAAAACTAATTAATACTTTTACTCAGCTATGAACCCTACCAATCTTGATAATGATTGGTCAAGAAAATTATGTCCAGTGATTCTAGAGAGGCATAAATATTATGAGAGTATTCAACTACTTTCCAATTGGAATTTAAGTCTACTCCACAAGATGAGGACTGGTACTGTTAAATGATGCCTAAACCCATGGATGCCTAGGTCAGAGCCCTGGTGGAGAATCTAGTACTATTATGCTTAGAAATGGGTATAGCAATAAACTAACCTTGAGTTCTTATCTTAACAAATTCCTCAATCTCCATAATAGAAGCTTATCTTTGCAGTAGATAGTAACCAATACAGAGCCCATAACTGATCAACATGCAGGCAAACACATCTGCTATGATTTTATAAGTGCTATCTCCAGAACACAGAGAGGACTATAGAAAGCCAAAAGTCCTTGGAGAGTGAAATTCTGAGTGAATATATATTGTTTGGCATAGGATTCTAAGAGGACCCTTAGAGCCCTGTTGAGGACTCTAAGACCTTCAATCCAGAAGAAATCAGCAGAGCCATTACCCATGTGGGCCAAGCTCAAGAAGAATATCAAAGATTTCCTCAGGAGTTTGAGTATGAATATTTATGAACAAGTGATCTGTGTGAAGAGCAATTGCATCTTCCTCATCCAAGATGTTACTACCCCGAGGCTGCTGAGCTACAGATACTTGGACTAACTAACCCTTGCCCTTGCACTGTACCTAATAAACATATTCCAGGTTGCAGTAATAGTAGACCCAACTTAACCCTGGATTTATTGTACACCTGTTTGTGTGTCTCTCCTTTCTTCATTCTCTCACTGGCTCTTATTGGGGGTTTCAGGACCCAAGGTACTTAGAACACAGCAAGGGGACTATTATGAAACTTTACTTTTATGTGCCTTAAGTAAATAATATCATAAGAAGAGGAAAAAGGATAAAAAGGAAACAAATCTCTAAAAGGACATTGGACAGAGCCCAAAGCTTAGTAAAATAACAAGTTGAGGTAAAAGAGAGTAGTCTTGTATCTAGAAATTTTTGACATACATAAGAAGAATTAATAAGTGAAAATATGGATTTGAGAATGGTACCCTAGAAGGAAAAATAATCTCAGAATTGGAAAAGACTTTTTGAAGGTTAAAGCAAAGGTAACAAGAAAACCCTTTGTCTACATTGACAGAGAGCTGTCCATTGATGCATGTGGTTAATAATGGCCTCTGTCTACCAGGAAGCTGATGGGTGTGGAAGGGAGTGGACAATTAGTGTGGGCCGTAGTGAGAACTTTGCAGTTCTCATTTCTTTAAAAATACAGAATTATTATAAGAATATGTCTTTGTTTTAATCTCAATTGTGGGGATATAGAGCCACTTCAGATTGCTTGTAGCAGCTGACTATGATTTGCCTCATGCTCTAGCAGAGGAATGATTTTCCCAGCTGCAGACAGTTTCTGGGAACGTTTTTAGAGAGTATACTAATGCTAGAGTGGCATCTCCTGATAGGCAGTGGGTCATTGTTGAATGTCTAGGTAGGTTGGTGGTAGATTGTTAATAACCATCACCAAAGAAGAAACAAAAGGAAAAGAGTAAGCATCAGGGATTTCTCACTCTTTCCATTCTATTTTTCATTCTCTTTGATATAGTGTTAGGGAGAGAAATCAGGGTGGGGAAATGGTGGGAAACAAAGCCCACAAAGTAGCAAACACAGGCTACAGTTGGTTCCATTCAACTCTTCTATGTAGTCCTGGAAAAATCTAGAGGTAGATTCCTATTCAGATGAGTGTTAAGGTTAAATAATTCTACCTTTTAAATTAATAGTGACTGGACGAGGACCTAAAGAGTCAAACAATAACACTTTTCTATAGTTAATTTTGAGACTTGACAGAAAAAGGATGTATCTTTTGTATTATCTATGATGAGTAATCAGAAAAACCAGAGCAATTCAAATCCCATTTTAGTGCTTCTCTTTAGAAGGTAAAACTTATGAATAACTCTTAAGGGTGTGAAGAAAGGAAGTTGGCCCTACAAAAAGCTGGTGGCACCTGGATTCTGAACTTTAATTTTTGTCGAATTCTCAACCTCCTCTGCCAAGAAATCTCCATGATGTTCAGTTTAGTGGCCTCCTGTTGCTTTCTTGAAGTTAAACACCAACTGTCACTTTTACACACTAGCTAGCCTGTGGTTAAGTACTTATAATCCCTTGGGTCTTGATCTTTTCAGCTTCTCTGGAAGTTTACCTAAGTGGTCAGCTTGTGTGTCCAGGCATCCAGTTACTATGCATGGGGCTCTGGGATCATTAAAGTGTGTCTGTTTATGAATCATTGTTACCGCTCCAACTAGGGCCACTTTGAAGCTAGACTCACTCATATGCAATGCTCGTCTTCATCTTGACCCCATGGGGGAAGAGCTGGCCTTTCTAAAAGTCAGTTAACTGATCTTCTAGCACTTCAACCATACCAGCAAAGACACTCAATTATTCCTTACACAGTTTATGAGCTTGTTTAAGAGCAAGTATCTTGTCTTGGAGTTATCTGAGTACACCTAATGGCAGCAGCTACTACTAGGTACATGTTTAGAAGAGATTTGACCTTTCTGAGTCCTGGTTGCACCAAATGGCAAGCAAAATTCTTGGTGGTCTGTTTGGCTTATGAAAACCACTAAATACATGCTTATTAATACTTTGTTTACATGGAGATCTATAGATTTTTATTTTTTTTTCCCTAGCAAGGTAAAGTTCTCAAAAGTCTGCAATTGCTCAATGCCATAGGTCTAGATGAAATGGCTTATGAAAGGCAATACATCAGAGTTAGAGTACTGCTCGCAGCAAAGCTGCCTGCTTAAGAACACACTGAGGCTGGATCAATATCCCTAGCACCAATACTTCCCTGCTATAACATTCTACTTAAACAATCAATAGACAAATAGGAAGACCTTAATGATTTAGCATATTATTAGCATAATACAGTAGCTGCTTGCAAAGCAACTTTAAACTACAGTTGGAAATTTGAAGCAGTTTTTTTTTTCTAAAGGCCACTCTGCTTTTTTGGCAACTGTCCACTGACAGCATGTTACTTTTGCTTTCTTTGTCAAGAACAGAAAAACAGGAAGCACAAAATCAATTTGGAGTGGAGATGGGGCCAGGAGAGAGCAGGCCTTGTGGCTGCTGTTTCTCACTGTAGGGTCTGATCCACATTAATCAACAAGAGGCCACTCTGTCCTGGGCTTGAATCTCCTGCTAGGCTGCTCTTTTAAGCACTTTTGAGTACACAAAGAAATCTTCCTGCTCAGGTGGGATTCTGGCTTCTTTTTTCAGCCCTAGATGTATTGTCCTGGTGTCTGCTGGAGTATACCAGAGTAGTGGAGTAAGTTTGAAGTCAGGAACCTGAGATGTGGGCAGAGTCCCTGTCTTAAAATGAATTTGCCATGTGACCTCAGTAAGAAAAACAGTTTTCCTAACTGCGTGTGCAGGAAAAAGAAGGAATATCTCACAATAAAAGTCCAACGACAGCATATTTCAAAAATTGCTAGTTCTTAAGTGTAGGAAACTCCATACCAAACTTTAAATTCTATTAAAAAAAAGAAGCCATGATCCATGGCATAGCCTTTGGACGCCAACCCAAGGCGTCTGAGCTAGATGATGTGGGCACCATTTTCTAGTTCTCTGACTTGGATTCTCTGGTGTCTGAAAGTAGTGCCCAAAGGTGACGAGGGATGTGAAGAAAGAGTGTCTTGCCAAGTATCATTCAGTTATGCATTACAGGATGCGTTTAGCATGAAAAAAGGAAGGGAGAAAGAGAATGAGAGAGAGGGAGGGAGGGAGGAAGGAAGGGAGGGAGACACACACACACAGAGATTTGTTTCAATTTTACTAATTCTAAAATAAAAATCAAATCAATTTCAGTTTACTTAAAATTAAATCCAAGAATAAGACACTGAGGTCTGGGAATTTTCAAACATAAAGAGTGTATCGAGGAACATGTCCATTAGATGGCACTGGCCTCCGGAGTCATTTATCATCCTCAATACAGTGAAAGACAACCTATCAGACAGTTTCTCTTAAAGGCTACTCAGTAGGGCTCGATCCATCTGTCTCCATTAAAAGGAAGAGGAAGTGTTTTATTTATAGAACAACTAAAAGTATGTATCATTGCTTTCCTCTGTGTTTTAAAATAATGAAGAACAAAGATCTGTGGCTTCCCAAACTCTTCAGCTCAAGTAGCATTTCACCAATTGTTCCCAAGTGAAAGAGATGAGGACTGAGAAGACAATGAACTCAATTATCTCCCAATGAGACCACTTCCTTCAGAAAAACCCAAATGTCCTATAAATGGTCCCATGACAGTGGAACACAAATTTTATCCACAAAGCTATATTGTCAAATCTCATTTTCAAAAGCTGCTTTGAGCAAAGCTCAGGGATAGCCTGTGGATTTAATGCATGCAAAGTCATGCGCTTGATCTTAACACTGTAAGAATTTCATCAAAACAAGGTATTAACACAAAATCATCTTGAGAACAATAGGATAGTACCTATATAGCATAAATAAAACCATGCAACTACACTCATGGGCTTTTCAAGGAGGAGTCAAAAATATGTTGGAGCAAATGGTACTGGTAAAACAGGATATCCACATGTGAGAATGAAACTGTATCTCTTACCCTGAACAAAAATCAACTCCAAATGGAACAAAGTTTTAAGATGAAACCTCATTCCTTGAAACTAGTAGTTTGAAACAAGTAGAGGAAACTAGCAGTACTACTTGAAAGGAGTAGAGGAAAATTGTGGGATTCCTCTAAGATCTAGCAATGGTGTTTCTAAATCAAAATTCAATATCCCAGAAAATAATAGCAAAATCTGGGGGTAATTGGGAATTGGATCACATGAAATTATAATGCCTATACACAGCAAAGGAAATAATTAGAGTAAAATGATAATTTACAGAATGAGAGAAAATCTGCTGTCTACTCAACAGGGGATGAACATTTATAATAAATAAAGAACTCAAAATATTAAGCCAAAAAAAAAATCTCAAAAACTAATCAATAGCCAGGTGGTGGTGGCACACACCTGTAGTCCCAGCACTTCGGAGGCAGAGGCAGGCAGATTTCTGAGTTCGAGGCCAGCCTGGTCTACAGAGTGAGTTCCAGGACAGCCGGAGCTACATAGAGAAACCCTGTCTCGAAAAACAAAAATAAAAAAAAACTAATCAATAAATAGGGAATGAATTAAAAAGATGGCACTTCACTGAAGACTGAAGACTGTTCTGAGGGCATTCAACTACTTCCCAATTTGATCTGAGACCCACTTCTACTAATATCTTTCTAAATGGACATATAGTGAGAATGCCTCTTAAACATTTATGAGTATATCCATAGACTAGTATACCTTTCAACCTGGAATGAAGAAGTCTTGTCTTGCAGTGGGCAAAGGTCAGTTCATATACTCTTAGCCTATCAAAAGGCATAGAATGGGGAACTGCTAAGTGCACAGCCTTAAATAAGACATCAGTATCACATACTCTGAGGTCCAGGGAGTATTGCTCAGTGAGGGCAGAAAGACTTGTAAGAGCCAAGGGATGACAAAGAGTACTATGAAGTACTATCATCTGGATATGACATGGCCAGTGTAATTGTAACACACAGTATATGCTCTTGTGATCATCTTCACAAGACCACAGACATACACATACACACACACACACACACACACACACACACACACACCATGGAAAAGAAAGTGGACTAATTAAGAAAGAAGAGGGGCCCAACAAAAATTGCAGGGAGAAAGGAGAACATAATGAAGCATAAATATGTCCATGGTACACAGTATGAAATTGTCCAAAATTTTCAAATTATTGAAAAAGTACAAATGACAAATAAACATATGAAAAAAATGTTGAACATCCTCAGCCAATTAAAAAATACAAATCAAAAATATACTGAAATTCTACCTCACTGCAGTCAGAACGGCTCCCATGAAGAATTTAAACAACAAAACTACTGATAAGGATGCCAGGGAAAGTATCCATTATGCACTAATGGTGCAGCCACCAGTCAGTGGTCAGGTCTTTAGACAACTAGAAATAGAACTATCCAGCCAAACCATAGATATATAGGTGTGATCCATCCAGTAAAAATAATGAGATGATATCATTTTCAAGAAAAGCATGGAATTGAAAGATCTCATGTTAACCAAACTCAGCCAAGCTCTGAAAAAAAATCATGTTTTCTCACATATGCACATAATGGCTTAACAAGAAAAAACAAGGCATAAGGGATGAGGATGGACAGGATCAAAGCATGCTATATGTGCATGTTATAATAAAGCCCATTCTTTTGTACAGTGAATGTGTGCTAATTAAGAATTCATTTTGAAATAATTATGCCTTCCATTTAATTGCAAAGGCATAATGGATGGGTCTGTGGACTTCCCACACAGTGTCTCACTGATTGCCAAACCTAAGAAAGCTCATATGGAAAGTTGGGAAATGAGGCTGGCTTAAGGTGTGTACCAGTTCTACATCATGTTGCCACAGGGGCAGAGTCTGTGGTACTCCATAATTAAAATGAAAAAAAAAAAAACTACCCCACAGAATTCTGCCTTTTGGTTCACTTTAATAGTTTCAGGCATACACGGTGAGAAGAAAATCCAGTGTCTTCACCTCCATGTTGACCTTCAGGTGCCAAGGTTCAGCCTCCACTTAGAAGAAGGTATTGAGAAATGGGTGAATGGCAATGGTGAAAGGACTTTCAGTTAATGGTGGATGCAAACGGTCACCTCTGTCCTCTACTCAAGATGGCTCTCCAGATAGATCTCTAGAAAGTTCTTGGATTTTCGAACTGTCTTACTCAGGGTTTCTATTCCTGCACAAACATCATGACCAAGAAGCAAGTTGGGGAAGAAAGGATTTATTCAGCTTACACTTTCACATTGCTGTTCATCACCAAAGGAAGTCAGGGACTGGAACTCAAGCAGGTAAGGAAGCAGGAGCTGATGCAGAGGCCATGAAGGGTTGTTACTGGCTTGCTTTCCCTGACTTGCTTGACTTGCTTTCTTATAAAACTCAGGACTACCAGCCATGGGATGGCACCACCCACTATTAGCTGCCCCTTCCCTTGATCACAAATTGAGATAATGTCTTACAGCTGGATCTCATGGAGGCATTTCCTCAAGGGAGGTTCCTTTCTCTATGATAACTCCAGCTTGTTTCAAGTTGACATGCAAAACCAGTCAGTACACCAAACAAAGTCAAAAACCTGCTAGAAAATTTTGAAAAGACCGGTAGTAGCTCTCTGGATAGCCCTTGGGTTTTCCCACCAAAGTCAGAAAACTTGCTAGAAAAATTCTAAAAGCTCTCTGGATAGCTTTTGGGTTTTCTGAACAATTTCTGAATAGCTCAGAAATTGCAGACCAAAATCTCATCTTTTATTGCATAAGCTACTCCCTTAGGAATTCAGAGCCAAATACCTCCAAGCCTGGACCTAAGCTCAATGTGTACCAGGCTCCCCTTGAACTCAGAAATCTGTTTGCCTTTGTACTTAATAAGCTTAGCTGTGTGGGTTCTTGCCCTGATATTATCATTTCTTCACTTCCTGGTACTATTTAAATACTTGAAGGATGATCCTTGTTTTTTTGTTTTGTATTGTTTTGTTGTTGTTGCTGTTGCTTTTTGTTTCTTTTTGTTTTTGTTTTTTTAACTATTTCTTTCCTTTTACTAACTCATTTGTACAGTTGTCTTTCTTCTTTCAGGTCATTGAAAGCCCTCATACAATTCATATTGCATCCTTTCTTTGTTTCACTTTCCTTTTTTTAAAAATTGGATATTTTATTTATTTACATTTCAAATGTTATCCCCTTTCCCTGTTTCCCCTCTGAAAATCCCCCATTCCATTCCCCTTTCTTTGTTTCTATGAGCGTGCTCCCTCCCCCCACCTACCCACTCCTACCTCACCACCCTAGCATTCCTCTACACTGGGGCATCAAGCCTTCACAGGACCAAGGGCCTCCCCTTCAAACGATGCCAGATAAGGCCCCTTCAGCTCCTTCAGTCTTTCCCCTTACTAGTCCGTTAGGGTCTTTGTGCTCAGTCAGGTGGTTGTCCACATCTCTCAGGAGACAAATGTTTCAGGCTCCTGTCAGCAAGCATTTGGCATCTGCAATAGGGTGTGGGTTTGATGTCTGCATGTGGGATGGATGCCTAGGTGGGACAGTCTCTGGATGGCCTTTCCTTCAGTTTCTGCTTCACTCTTTGTCCCTGTATTTCCTTTAGACAGAAGCAATTCTGGGTTAAAATTTTGTAGATGGGTGGTGGCCCCGTCCCTCAACCAGGGGGCAATGCCTAGCCTCTGGGTATGATCTCCACAAGTTCTCCCTCCCATTTGTTGGGTATTTTTGCTAATGTCTTCTGTATATTTTGTATAGTTGAGAAATCCTGTTTATACATTTGTTTTTTTGTTGTTTTTTTAATGATGTAACTATATTTTTTGGATATATTCTATATTTACAATTCATTTCCCTTTTTCTGGTTCTCCACCCCCCAAAGGTCCCACATGCCCTTTTCTCTCCCCCTGCTCCCTCTTCCACCCCTTCCCTCTTCCCTGTTCTTGTATTCCCCTACACTGATGCTTTTATCCTTTCCAGCACCAGTGTCCACTCCTTTCTTTTTGCTGTTTATACATTTGTGAATTCATGTTTTCCGAATTCTTTCTCACAGCCTTAAGAACTATTTTGCAGGTCACAGTTTTTATCATTTTGTTGAGGAACATTTGACATTCTTCATTCCTAGACTCAAGCTGTTCATGCTGTTTCTGATTTGACAGGGAGAACATTTCTTTGATCACCTTGGCAACATTTCTGAAGGAGGAAAATAAAGCAAAATGTGCACATTATTATGTATACAAGCCCCAGGCCCACAGCAACCATCAGCACTTATGGAGACACATGTCCCACTGGCCCTGCTCCAGGGGTGGTAACCATGCCACACAGTCCCTTCCACATCCATGCTTGACCATGTCCTAATGTCCTTTGCTATCTTCCCTCCAATGCCTGAGGGGTGTGTGTGTGTGTGTGTGTGTGTGTGTGTGTGTGTGTGTTGTCTTGTTACCTTGGGGAAATTTATGCTCCTATAGTTTCTAAGAGCAGACATCCCTTATCTCTCTTATACAATTTATATTCTTGTCTTTGTCTAGTATATGTGTGTGCCTTTCAATAAAATTATGTGACAAAACAATAAGATGCCAGGTAAATGCTTTTGTTTTAAGAGCTGTGATGGTTAAAATATTTTAAAGGAAATAAATGTATATAGTTTCCCATTCTCTGTGAATGCACTCATTTATGCCAGAGGCAACCATAAGGCATTCTTTCCACCATTCATGCTTCCACTTTGGAGCAGAGACATTTGATATAATTGAGCTGGCTTAGAAAAAGAATTTATCTCATTTGGGGCCAAAATTATAGCAGAAGTAACTTAAGACCTGCAAGAAATGGCTATAATAAATAAAATGTGTATTTTGGCTGGATAATATACTCTGAAGTTATTTTCGTTTTGGAGTATATTGAAATTTAAGCTGACTTTCTTGCAATAGGCAATTTTTATAAGCTCCTAACAGCTGACATGTGACAGGGTACAGGGAGGTTGGGTGGCCCAGGTCTCATCTGACTTGCATTATTGCTATCTCCATGGCATTTCAACGATTTGGTCTTCCAGATTTTTAATTGGAAGGGAGATTGAAATCCAAATTAATGTTTTGGCCAAACACTATCTAAATGATAACAAGTATATGTATTCATTTCTGGTTAAATAGTTGTGTCCATTTTCATGAGGATTAAACTGAGAAGCCTACAATGTAATTTTCCACTTAGCTTAGCTCTCCTAGATAGTGTGAACATGCACACTACTTTGAAAAGCTTCAGATCCAGACCCCTTGCTGTGTTTCATTTTATTTATTTATATATCATTTGCATCATCATGGTTTGGACGTGACTGACTTTTGATATCAAAGTAACTGCTTAGAACAAGGCAAAATTGTGCTGAGTAACATGCAACATTTTCTCTGATAATTCTGTAAGATGAGGTCCAGGAGGGCACCAGCCTGTGCTCTTGTAGTACAAAAAGAACTTTCCACCACAGTTTGCAGCATTTATTCTTAAGAACTCATTGTTAAGTCTATTTAAGATTTTAAATAACACACAGGGTATGCTTAATTTTCTATAAGCAGATGACAGTCATTTACTTCCTTCTAAATGAAGAAATAAAAGTTAAGATTAAATAAATAAAATTGGATGGCAATGTAGATTACTAACAATAGCAGCAGTGAAGATTAGGGATTCCTACAGGCAATGCAATAAAGGCACCAAAAGGTTTCATAATATCGTAGAAAATCATAAAACCCACAAAGGGGTGAGCATTTTGCTATTGATAACTGTGAGGCTACCCTGGGTCCTTTTGAGAATAGTCATCAAGCTAAACAAATAAATTCACAGACTTTACCTTTTAAGACTGTGTTAATTAAAGAGGGTGAGTCAAATTGGGGAGGATGGGATAGGGGGTTACCATGGGGTAACATGGAAAGGGGTTAACATTTGAAATGTAAATAAAGGAAATATATAATAACAATGAAAAAAATCAAAATATTAAGGAGGGTGGGATGCAAGAATGACCTAACCACTCTGAGATGCTCCATTTTGTGACATTTCATATACAGAACAATCTAACTAAACCTCATAATTTTTCTCAGGGAATATAATTTAGATAATACAGGCCTTATTTTGGAGTGAGTGCATTCTTTTCATTCTCCATATTCTTCCAACACATAAAATCCCAAACGGGAAAGCCAGTCCAATTCCCAGGCTTCAGCCCTGCCTGGTGTGTGGAAGCCAGCCAAAGCTCCTGTGTTTGCTGGATGCTAGAGAAGGCTAAAGTGCAGGCTGCAAGCAGCAGTGATGCTGGTTGAAGCACAGCACTTCCAAAATGACCTTAGAAAATTATGGGCAAATTTAACATTTTACAAGGAACAGGAATAAACAAACCACCTGTTTGTCAGTGTCACTACAAACACTTGGTTGTATTTCCGGGCAGTACTGGGCACTGCTCAGTGTCTCCCTTATAGTTGTTTCCTGGTGCCAGTCAAAGCTATTCCTCTTTTCACATCGAGTGTTTGAATATAGAACAACTGTTTCTTAGAGTATAATCGTGTACCATAGTTTCCATCATGATTCACAAGGACCAACACTGTATTTAGAAAGTTATGGCAAAACTTCACTCTGGGAAAAGTCACTGACTCTTTAGCGGAGCTGAGTCTCTGGGAGATGGACTTGAAAACTTGTGCCAAGAACATTTTCATGGGTTTGTAGGCCTGTACATGGGCACTGTTCCCTACCTCATCAGAGTTCCTATGATTAATGCAAGAGGCTCTCATCATCAGAAACCTTAGAGGAGGTACCTCCACAGGTATTAAAACTAAAGTTCAATCTGTACAACTGTGATTCAGACTTCAAGTGTACAAGTCACGTGTTATTTAAAGTAGAGAAAGAAAACCTGAGAGAGTTGGGGTTTTCTACCTCAACTTTATTCTAAGGATCACTTCATTTTGAATAACTGATTCAGAATAACCATATAGTTTATTGGCAGGGAAAAAGAAGGGAAAATAAAAATCATGCATTAAACACCACTCTGTGTATTTTAATTGTTTATCTGCACAATATCCCTCTGAAGTTGGTGTTTTTTCTCTACTTTGCCAATGATTACAGACACTCACAAAGGTTATGATGTGTGTCAGCAATGTGCTGACATTTAAAAATCTAATGAGCAACACATGTAAAAGGAGAGAAATATAACTGTTAACTATGATCACTATACCAGCTGGTAGAGCACCGGGATGTATCTGTTTAGCCTCCATGAAAATTACAGGGACCAAGTACTTGCCACTTCTTCCCAGTCTCTGAAAGCCACTGTTCCGATCATCTGAGAATCATCTAAATAGCTAAATGGAATGTGGTACTCATATAAGAAATGATGGATGAATGCTTAATTGATAGACATGCTCAGCACCCTGATTTGTTACTTCATAGTGCATATGTGTATTTAACTATCACAAAGTAGTCTTGGGGGCAGCTCAGTGCTAAGGTTCTTGCTATACTTGTTTATGAGGATCTTAAACCATAACCACCATGTTTAAAACAACAATAATAACAAAACTGAGAGGCATGGTGACTTGTGCCTGTGATCTCGGGGCTAGGGAGGTGATTGCCTCCTTTGGGGACTAGCCAGTCTAGCCAACTGATGAGCTCCTGGGCTCAGTAAGAGATCCTGTCCCAGAACATATGGTAGAGGGTGACAGGGGACATGGGCTGGGCTCTGCTTCTGTCCTTAGGGTATTGGGGGACCTTTGTGAGCTGTAATGAAAGGAACGAAGCTTGTCCGGAGGAGTATATTTCCAAGATCTAATGGAGGAGTTGGGAGGAAGCCTTCTCAGGGACAGTTTTCAGTGTTACAGCTCTCTCTGGGCAGTTTGCAGTGAAACAGCACTCTTAATTCAGGGTGAACAATGGCTATATAAACCTTGGGGTAAGGGGTGGGTTTTTGAGGTGAGCGTGCATCATTTTCTGGAGCTAAGGAGCTGGAAATGCTTCATTTATATGAAGAGGATTTCCAGGTACTTAAAATCGATAATTTGGCCATGAAACTAATGACCATCTTGCCAAAAGCAATCTACAGATTCAATGCAATCCCCATCAAAATCCCAAATCAATTCTTCATAGATCTAGAAAGAGCAATTCTCAAATTCATCTGGAGTAACAAAAAACCCAGTATAGCTAAAACTATTCTCAACAATAAAAGGACTTCTGCGGGAATCAATATCCCTGACCTCAAACAGTACTACAGAGCAATTGTGCTAAAAACTGTATGGTATTGGAACAGCAACAGGCAAGTAGATCAATGGAATAGAATTGAAGACCCAGAAATGAACCCACAGACTTATGGTTACTTGATCTTTGATAAAGGAGCTACAACTATCCAGTGTAAAAGATAGCCTTTTCAACAAATGGTGCTGGTTCAACTGGAGGTCAACATGCAGAAGAATGCGAATTGACCCACTCTTATCTCCTTGTACTAAGATCAACTCTAAGTGGATCAAGGACCTCCACATAAAACCAGAAACACTGAAACTAATAGAAAAGAGACTTGGGAAGACCCTGGAGGACATGGGCACAGGGAGAAAGTTCCAGAACAGAACACCAATAGCTTATGCTCTAAGATCAAGAATTGACAAATGGGACCTCATAAAATTACAAAGTTTCTGTAAGGCAAAGGACACTGTCAGAAGGACAAAACAGCAACCAACAAATTGGGAAAAGATCTTCACCAACCCCACATCCAACAGAGGCCTAATAGCCAATATATACAAAGAACTCAAGAAGTAGACCCCAAAGAACCAAATAACCCTATAAACATTGGGGTACTGAGCTAAACAAAGAATTTTCACCAGAAGAAATTTGGATGGCTGAGAAGCACCTTAAGAGATGTTCAACATCATTAGTCATCAGGGAAATGCTAATCAAAAGAACCCTGAGATTCCACCTCACACCAGTCAGAATGGCTAAGATTAAAAACTCAAGGGACAACAGGTGCTGGCAAGGATGTGGAGAAAAAGGAACACTCCTACACTGTTGGTGGGCTTGCAAGATGATACAACTGCTCTGGAAATCAGTCTGGCGGCTCCTCAGAAAATTGGGCATGACACTTCCAGAGGACCCTGTCATACCACTCCTGGGCGTATACCCAGTGGAATCCCCTGCATACAATAAAGCCACATGCTCCACTATGTTCATAGCAGCCTTATTTATAATAGCTAGAAGTTGGAAGGAGCCCAGATATCCCTCAAAGGAGGAATGGATACAGAAAATGTGGTATATTTATACAATGGAATACTATCCAATTAAAAATAATAAATTCATGAAATTTGTAGGCAAATGGTTGGATCTGGAAATATCATACTGAGTTAACCCAATCACAAAAGAATACACATGAAATGCAATCACTGATAAGTGGATATTAATGAGCCCAAAAGCTCTGAATACTCAAGGCACAATTAGCAAATCAAAAGATTCCCAAGAAGAAGGAAGGAAATGACCCTGGTCCTGAAAAGACTGGATCCAGATTTGTAGGAGAGTATCAGAACAGAGAAAAGGGGGGGTGATTGGGGAATGGGTGGAGGGAAGAGAACTTATGGGACATATGGTGAGGGGGGAACTGGGAAAGGAGAAAGCCTTTGGAATGTAAACAAAGAATATAGAAAATAATGATAAAAAAGAAAAAAATAACTTTTTCCTAAAAAGAAAGAAGGAAAGAAAGAAAGAAAGAAAGAAAGAAAGAAAGAAAGAAAGAAAGAAAGAAATGGAGGTAGGGTTCACTGGCATGCAGGCCTAGTACAAAGAAGGGAGCAATCCGTAAGATGCTCAAGATGAGATTGTTGGAGTTTTGGACACATTTCAACCTTAGTCTTGCTCCAGGTCAGCTCTCTTGGTCACATGGCTCATGTGCCCCACAAAAGAAATACACTGAACACCAGCCTCCAGCCTCCACAAATTTCAACATCCACCCATTTGCACTTGCGCCCATGTGAACATGCATGTAATACACAGAGAGAAATAAAATAAAATACAAATAATAAATATAACATTGTATCCCATAAAATTATTAGAATAGATTAACAAAATTAAGGTCTATGCGTCTCCTGCTGCAGCACCATCCTATTATTTATCATCTAACATATCTAAAGCTGAGCCTTGGACTGGCTGAACCTAGGAGAGGCTGAGAGGTTTGACCAGTGTCCTGTGCCTCCAGGTCTCTAAAGACTGCTTGCCTGACTCTGAACTCATTCTTTTCACCTGCTTATTGTCAGGTCTCAGTGAAAATTGCAGTAATAAATGGTTGTGATCAAATGTCAAGGATAGACAATGTAAGCTGTGTGAAACATCTTAATTTGAAAGCCATTGAAATCCATTAAAAGTGAATCTGTGGTACTTTGCTAGTAAAGTGTAAGGAGGAGATAGGAAAACAAGTATATTACCTACTTGCATTGCTCTGCCTCTTCAAATGTTCATTCCCATTCAGAAAAGAAGCCAGAGTTGTAGACTAGAGTAACTTGTCTGTGTTTCTGCCTGCACAAGTTTCAGAGGACCTAATTTTATCATTTAGAAAATTAAATGATTTTATTTAATAATAAAGGTAGGATCACTAGAACAATTTACAGAATTGCATATTTAATGTTGCAGGGAATGTGTTATACCATCTCTGATAGGTTTTATTCTGAAACACACGGTATTTAGCATCCTTAGTAGTCCTTAATAAATAGATATACCATAACTTTCCTCCATAAAAGAAAAAAGATAATGTACATTCTCTTTTAACTTTTAATTCCCGTTGAGGAAACATCTGAGCACAGGAGACTCAGCAGTAGTATGAAGAAAGATACCCAGGTAGATGTCAGTAGTTATCATATGTAAATATTTCAGTAATACAAAATAAATATCAGTTTAGTGCTAGACAACATAACAGGGAACACTCTGATTAAGTAATAGAACATAGATAGTCATTTGACCATTTTTATTTCTATTCTGTTGGAGAAACTTATTCACCCCACATAATAATTGAAGTTTGGAAAAGCTACCATGAGGTATTCTTGAAGAATTTGACAAAAAAAGATGTGTGTGTGTGTATGTGTGTGTGTGTGTGTGTGTGTGTGTGTGTTCCCACGTGAGCGCACACATTTAAGTACACAATTAAAATATTATCAATTGGTAAGAGAGCCAGACATCAATTTGGACAAATTACAGGAGCTTCTCTTTAGGATGCACTGACTATAGTTCACTAAATAAGTGAGCCTTAGCTAAACACATGCAGGGCAGTGTAAACATCAATGAGGACAGCAGCAAAAATAGTAAAATGTAAATAACCTAGTTTCTATTTTTCACATTGTCCACAAGCAAGTTCATCACCCAAGTGTGACATAATGAAAAGTATTAAGAAATTCATGTTTGTTTTTTCTTCATTTCCTGTCATAGAACATCAGAATATGATGGAGTGTAAGGGCAACAGGACCTTTCTACTCTAACTGGTTTTATGCTAATGAAGCTATCCTTGGTGAATCTCCAGATAGCTTTGGAGCTGCTCAGCAAAAAATCAAGTATAGTGACAGAGCCTGAGTTTCCAGCTATCCTACTAATCTCTGGAGGGCTATAGGTAGAACCTTTACTTTTCTCTCCATTCTGACAAAACACCCAGAGAAGCAAGAATTTTATTCTGGCTTATTTCAGAAAGAACAATGGATCACTGTGGGGAAGGTGAGGGAGCAACACTCTTAGGGGTTGGAACTTGAGGCAGTAACCTCTCAGACCTTAGTGGATCAGGAAGCACAGAGGGAGTCACTTATAGCAAGGAAAGACTATAATCTTCTATGTCCTTCTCCTAGTGGCTTGCCTCTAGTGACCTCCATTTGACAGCTAGTGACCTACATGTCACAGTGATTACCTATAATCTTCACAAATAGAACCAATACCTAGTGACCAACTGTTGAAAACATGGATCTAAAATGATCTGTCAAATTTAAACTGTATCAAGTACTATTGACCAATGATATATTCAACCATAAACATTAATACAACCTCCATTAAATCCCCTAAGTAATAGAATTTTAGAGCTTCTGGCTTGGCAAACACACCATAATTGAAGTTGGTACCCCTGAAGAGAGTATGAAGGTAATGTACCCCCTCCTCCTTTTCATTTCCCTATATATCTCTTCCCTATGTATTGGGTCCATTATAATAAACCAATAGATTCAAGCATTTCCTAGAGTTTTGCGAGTTGTTTTCATGAGTTGTAGGACTCAGGGTGGATTGTGAGAACCTCTGAGCTTGAAGTCATGTGAGACCAAAGTTCAAGTACTTTGAAGACAAGATTATTATTGAACTAAGAATGATCGCTTGTGGGAAGTGCAGTAACTGTCTTGTTAGTGTCTTGTTCGGATCTTGCTAGTGTCTTGCTTTGCTTGAGTTGCCCATAATAGAATACTAGATGACTTTGACAAAGAAAATTAAGGTGTGACCTAGAAAGTACATGGTTGAGGTATACAGGAAAGGACTTTCTACAGAAAGATGTCAAGGAGCTGAGCAATTGATGTATTGGATAGAATATCATGTTGGGAACTTAGGAAGACATAATCTTATCTTCTTACTATGGAACTTCTGAATAAACTCTGGTCCATCAGCACTGAAACCAAAACAGTCTACAAACATGATTTCTCACTTAAAAGATGAGCCTATTTATTGAAGCTGGATTTTGTTTGCTTCATAAGTGGCTCATGACCCAGAGACCAAGTTTGTCTCTAATTCTCTAATTCTCACATATCATTCCAGAGTGTCTTGTTTGTTTGTTTGTTTGTTTGTTTGTTTCAACAAAACATCATGACCAAGCTGGGAAGGAGTTTATTCAGCTTACACTTATATATTCCTATTCTACTCTGATGTCCCACATTCTTCCCAAGTTCATTGTCTTCTCCTGTCTTTCACATATCTCCATTATATGATATTCCAGACTTGCTAGGCCTACTGGGTGCTTTTGTAATGTCAAATAATCTAGATATTCCTTCTGGTTTTTTTTGGTAGTTTGCATGTTTGCTTGTTGCTTCTCTATTCACATTTACTATATACTCATTCGATTTGGAGACAGTATTGTCAATATACTGAATTACCCTTTTCCTATTTCCTTCATATTCTTCTTGGGAAAAGTTCAACCAGACCTTCTTCTTGCTTATTTATACCTTTTTTTTTTATCTGTACCTCTTTTGTGTTATATGGTAGAACCATGTTTCAACTAGACCTGCCACAGTATGGCTTTGAACTGCCTCCAATGACCACTTCAAAATGTCTTTACATCTTTCTATTTTTACTGAACTTTCCCTCACCAATCAGAGACAACTTTTTACCTAATAGAAATATTGCCTTCATTATTATTCAAATTCTAAATATGACATTTACTTGTGGTCTTTTGGTAGTAAACTTTGAAACAGGGTTTCACTGTATAATCCAGGTTGACCTTGACTCACTATATGGACAGGCTGTCCTTAATTCAGAATCCCCTACCTCAGCTACTAACCTTCTAAGATAACACACATGCACAACCATTTCTAGTTGATGTTTGTACATACTTATTTTGTATCTATTTTGATCTACTAGTGTTCCTCCTATATTGTTTTTGCTGTGCCAGTGTTCTGAGCCTTGGGAATGTCTTGAAGTGTTTTATATGTTTTGGTTCTAAAAATCTCACAGGGCTAAAGCAGAGTTGCTCTTATAGAAAAGCTGGGATTCAGCAGCTTGTGCTCAGTCTGATGGAGAGGCACGTGCTACAACAGTGACTTGGTATTGCACTGTTTATTATATATGACACAGGAGGAGGGGTGAGTTAGCCTGAATAAAATGTTTCTTTAGGGGAGCAGTCTCAAGTTATAGTCATCAAGGTGGAAGCTACAGCTACTAGGTTTTGCACACACTTATCAAACATTTGTAAACACTACCACTTGGTCTAGAGGAAGGTGCTTTGCCATCTCTCTGAGCCTTACTTGGGGAAAGGTTGGCTACTGGCTTGGGAATGAGACATTGGAGTCCCTGACAAGGCTGCACACATGTCAAGAGTACACGTTCACTGAGCTGTCATCTGCTCCTTACACATTCGTTCGGGGCTTTGTCGGCTCCCTGTGTTCTCTGGTGCAGTGATCCTGTCTATCAACTCGAGTGTTGTTCTCATTTAAACTTCCCTAACCAAATTCATAAACAATAGTCTAAAATTTATCTTTATACACATCCCTGTGTAACTGACTTTATTTTCTCATGCTTCAAAGGAAGTGTCTGGAGAAACAAGATTTCTGTGAAAAGATGGCGATTATAGTTCACTGCTAAAGTTCTAGGATAACACACATGCACAACCATTCCTCGTGTGTGTTCCTATTGTGGTCTAGCAGCGATCCTCCTATATATTGCTATCCCTGTACCAGAATCCTTTTGAGCCTCAGGAGCCCTTTCTGTGTAAGTTCCCTGCTTTCCTGACTTATACTCTCATTTAAGTATGTCTGAAAATCTAATTGCAGCCCAAACCTCTCAGCTAACCCTAAGCATCCACCAAAACTGCAAGTAGATGTCTCAAGGGTACTTCAGACTTGACATAAACAGGTAGAAGTCATCACTTCTCCTCCAGACTCTGCCTTTCTTCTTGGCTTGCCATTGCATTTTACACATCTCTGAGTCGTGCTGTCATATTGTCCCTTCCATTCCCTCTCACTACTGAATCTAATCCATGCCAGCTTGCTCCGACTGTCTCCAAAGAAAGCTCATTTTCCCTCATTTTTGTCTGCTTGGCTATTGCCCCTGCCTCTAACAATCCTTCATGAAGCCCTGTCTTTGTGCTGCACTGAAACAATTATTTTTTTTTATAACTGAATCTGTGCCTCAGCAAGTCTCCAAATTGATGTTCAGAATGGCCTTTCTGTCTTCTGCCTCGAGTTTCCTTTTGCCATTTTCCTTTTCAGTCACACCAAACTCTGTTGGTTTCCTGGGCAGCCCAGTGCTCTCCTTCTTTGTGAGGCAACAGTTAAATACCCACCCTTTTCTCTCTGGTTTCTCACTATTCTTGCCCGGAGTATTTTCATGAGTTTACCAGTGACTCTCAACAACATTCCCCAAATTCCATGTATCTTTTCTTAGAAAACTAGCCTCATTTTATAACTATGCACTCATTTACATAATTGTTTCCATAAACACTTCCTGGAAATATGGACTGTGTGTTTTTTCCCCCATTGTATGCTGAGCCTAGAAAAGTGTTGGCATATGATAAGAATTGATATACATCTTGTGGAAATGATTTTTTTCTCATACAGCATGAGGCTCTTTATTATTTTAAATAAGAAAGTTTATTACTACTTTTCCATGAGGGCTGGAGAAGTCATCAAGATAGCTTACAGCAAAAATGAAGCCCGAGAAGAGATCTAATCTATACTCGATGTGGCTTGATCAACAGGATGGTTGGTAGAGGAAGTACCAGTATAGAATAACAGTTTATGGTGATCCATGGATAATAATTGGAAGTAGTGATATCTATTTTGTCTTTTTTCCTTATCGTTGTTTTGAAATTCTCAAAAGACACTGATTTGTCAAATCAGGAAACTAGTAGCCTTGTGACCTTCTTTCTCTGGAGATGTAAGTAGGAAGCTGAGGTGGAGAAATGAGAATCACCTCTGCACACAGTACCTCCCTTTACTACAGTCTCTTCAGACATATTTCTAGTTCTCTTGCAGCCTTGGGAGCCATTCCTCCTAATTCATCTCCATACTGAAGGGCTCTTGTAGGTATGCGCATGGCAAACAGGGCACTGGCAGGCCTTGGCCTTTCCCCTTCTAACTTCCTCGTCAACTATAGATTGCATCCCTAAAGTTAGCTCCTAAAATCAATTCTTATTTGTCCACTTCCCACTCTTGAGGCTGACAACCAAGATCCAACTATCAAAGTATCGAAGTCCAACGATCAAAAGGCCCCCTTGGCTTAACTAGTTAACATGCTCAATGAAAACAAACCAGCTCATCCTAGCAAGGAGTTCTCTCTTTCCATGTTTAAATTGCTATTTGCCCACAAGCCCCCTTTGTGTCCTCTCTATCCAGAAGCAGTCCTTTGTCCTCCAGGAAAAATATCCCTTCTCCCTCCCTTGTTCCTTTTCTTTGCTCCTCCCCCTCTGTCTCCTGTCCTTGTCTATCATTCCCTTCCCTTTGTCCTTTTGGTGCAAGTAAATCTCCTTTGTGCTGGGAACTTGGTCTTGGTGTACCCTGTGCTGAATCTGAACCTTTCACACACCCTAAGGACTTCCTTTCTTGGTGTGGACTCAGAGTTCCCATAGTTATTTACCACTACCTCTTTCACACTTCGCTTTTAGGCCATCTCCTTTCCTTATGATCCCCAGTGACCAGCAGAACCATTCTCTACAGACCTGCAGCAGCCACACTAGGCTAATTCGGCCAAGACTCAGACTTGTACATGCTTAATGCTCACCAGACAAGCCTCTTCTTGTAATAGTTGATAATTAATCTAGATACCCATAACTGGACAATGTGAAAAGGTGAAAGACTTTGGAGTACTCAATCCCCATTCCCTCTAAGTTCTGGGATCTAGGAGCAGGAGGAAGAGGTGGAAAGGGCCAAAGGTATGAATGAATCCAAGGGAATAGCATGTCATAGACACAATAGGAGTTATACACAGAGGAACTCACAGGGACTGTGACAGTATACATAAGGTTTGCACAGGTTCAAACCAGACAAAAATCACAGCATTGAGGAGATATGAAGACAAAGCTCCACCCCTAACCAACAAACTATTTACAATGGATGCCCTCTGGGAAGGGGAAAATCACTTTTCTTTAATGGACTTTCACTGTTTATACTAATCTTACCCCAAAGCATGTTCCATAGCTAGGCCCTAGGCCCATTTTGCCCAAGCAAAATAGATTCCATGATTTTTTTTTCAGCAATTTTGTTTCATGCTGGTATTTTGTGTCTTTCTGTTTTCTTTGTGTTTCATTTTTACTTTTGTTTTTAGAGAAAGAATATGAAGTTGAATGGGTGGAGAAGTGAGGCAGATCTGGGACAAGGTGGAGGAGGCAAAAGAATATGATCAAACGATATTCCATGAAAAATTAACATAAAAATTACCCAGGAGTAAATGAAGCATCATTCACTGAGAACGATAAGGTAGCCAGTCTCAACTGGGGCAGGAGGCACCTGCAAGCGGAAGTTAAAGCTAGGAACAGTCAATGAGGAGCAAGATAGGACACAGAACTGTTTAAGACATGACTGCAGGATTATAGCCATGCCATATGGGAGCCATAAACTGTTTTATTTGGTTATTAAAATGAAGGTGTGATTCCAGAAGATTATAAAACCCAGAATAATCATGCTATACAATAAAATGGAATATCCCCAGGCTCAAACAATGCTGTTGTCTATCTGTGTAGTGCAGTAAACTAAGGAATAGTATTCCTTTGGCAAGAGAATAAAAAAGTATCGGCTCATCTTAGCCTGATGTCATTAATTATTTCAATCACTTAATCATGTTTTCCCTTGATCTGACTTCACACTGAATCAGCAGACTTCTGATTATAGCAAGTTCTTCAGTCAGAACTAACTGGGAGCCACTGGCCTCAGCACTTATGACAGTTCATTTCTCACTGCAAATGAACAAATCAATATAGCAATTTGCCTATCAACCTGGAAGAGTTCATCATTAGATGGGACCAGTACACAGGTGCACAGAGATGTGATGTAACCATGAGCAAGGCGAAGAGTCAGCTGTCTCTGCTCTATGAGGGACCCACAGAAGGAGTGTCCTGAGGACGTACTCTTCTCTTCCTATGTACAGAGAAGGAGGCTTTTGTATGTTAAGTAAAAGACTTCAGGCTTCTCTTAGTTTGGAGAACTTACAGTTCAGTTTGGAATTAGAAACACATCAGACATACATATATTAGCTTAAAGTATTTATTTACTGAAGAGTATCATAATGAAGACAGTAGATAAATTAATTAGTAAAATGAATGAAACTGCATTTAAGATAAATCATAACAACTGGTTTCAGGATCCAAGATATTTTGTTGAATCCAGCCAGAGACTAAAAATAAACTGTGGACAATGAGGAGGAGGTGGTCATTGAATTAGATTTGAAGGATAAGAGACTTCAAGAGGTTGGCATTGTAAAGAAACAGAAAGAACAAGAAAGTAAACAGTAACTGTTACAGGATTTTGCAAGTAAAACTAGACCCTTTGCTGTGGTTTTAATTGTATTTTCACAAATTCATGGATTGGAGTTCTAACTTTCAGTATGTCACAATAAGGCTTCATGTATAAATAATATTGTGGATGTAACCTGTTGAAATAATCCCAAGGGGTATTCCTAATTCAATTTGGTGAGTACATTCATTTATAAATGGGAGATTTTCCCAAAATACCTAAAATTTAACACTGGGAAAACTGGGGCAAAACAACAGTAAGCATGAGGCCAGCTTGGGCTGTTTAGTGAGAAATTATTTCAGAAAACATAAAGGTAATTTGAATAAAGAGATATATGCATGTGTAGTGGGAGAATGCCAGGAACACTCGAAGATGGCAACCTACAAGTCAGCGGCAGATGTTAAGATTTCATTTTTCCCTTGAGCCCCCAGAAAAAGTCCACTCTATGAACCATTTCATTTCAGACATATAACCTAGAGAGTGGTGAGACAAGAAGAGCCTGGTGTTTGTGCCACACACTTGGTCTGGCAGCCTAGCACGTGCATCTAATGTCCCAGCTTCCCATGTTTTTTCCTCAGAATGTAAGGATTAATACATCTACTATTTCAAAGTTGGACTCGTTTAAAGTGGAGGACTCACTTCCTCCTTTCTCTCATGCTGAACAAAGCAAGTGTGCTTTAGCCTGAAAAACACATTTCTCTGTTATTCCATATAGATTCTACAATATGATCTCAGGGACAGAAGACAGTAGACAGATAGGTCTAAGGGAGTCTTTCTAAAGGGGTCATAAAACATCAAACAATGAGTAATATTTTATCCTGAAAACAGGATACACCAAACTATTTACTAATCAATATCTTACCAGTAGAGAAGTATTTTACCAGTAGACAAATTAAGCAAACTTATTCATTCATTTCCTAGAAGAATGTGTTACATGTCAGGAAACTATACATAAATCAGCATATTAATTTGATCAATTGTTCACTAGACTCACTTAGCCACTGCCTCTCAATAATTGTCCACAAAGTAGACACTACTCATTCTTTGTGTGAGTTCAACCTCACCAAAGCATGTCTACTTGCTATCTACTAGATAGCTATTCTGGAATAATCCTTGAGCAAGTTATCTAATGTCCCAGCTTCCCATGTTTTCTCCTCAGAGTGTAATGAATAATACATCTTCTACTATTTCAAACTCAGACTCTTAAAGTGGAGGATTCACTACCTCCTTTCTGTCATGCTGAACAAAACAAGTGTACTTTAGCCTGAAAAACACATTTCTCTATTATTCCATATGTTATTTGCTTCTAGGTCTTACCATAGTTTCAAGGAAAAATACATTTTTTTTGGCTTCTAATTCATACTCTGCTCAAAGACTACAGCATCAGTCTAAGAACATGTTTGTCCTTGGCACTCTGTGTTCAGCATCTTCTCAAGCATTCACAGTCATACTGTGTGGGAATCAGACCAAGGTGTGAAAGAGACTCTTTCTTTGGATAACATCCTGTTTGTTTTCCTTTTAGAAGTTGTGTGTGTTTAGATATCTGCACATAAGAAAGCTGGACAAGAATACTCAGTGTACTTCATTGTTCTGTCCATGTCCTTTTGAGTCTGTGATACCTCACTCAGGATGATATTCTCTAGTACCAGGAAGACTTTAAACCACCCTTGATTCAGCAGTCCCTCTCCTGTTACTAATCATAAGATGCAGCAAACAATGTTTTGGCTTTTTCCCCAGTTACCTTATTTTTCTTTCTTTCATTTATTCACTTTCCATCCCGATCACAGATTACATCTTCTTCTATCTTCTTGTCCTAGTCACACCCTTCCACCCCACTCTCCCATTTCCCAGCTAGGGCAAAGTGATACAAGGTCAGGCCATAGAGTCTGAGCCAGAGATGAAGCACCACTCCAGTTGTTGAAGCACCTACATGAAGACCACGATGAACATCTGGACATTGTGTATACGAGGCTTAGGTCTAGTCCATGTATTCTCATTGTTTGGTGATTCGGTCTGTGAGCTCCTCTTGGCCCAGGTTAGTTGAGTCTTCTTGTTTTGTCCTCTACCCATTTGCTTCTCTCAATCCTTCCCCCAGCTTCCACAAGACTCATTGGGCTTTGCCTAATGATTGGCTGTGGGTCTGTGCATCTGTTTCCATCAGCTGATAGATGAATCCTCCCAGATGACAGTTGTACTAGGTTCCACTCGGCAGGCATAGCAGATCATCAGGGATAATAGGCCAAGGATTAATAATGTCAAGGCTTGGCTTTCTTCCATAAGGTAGGTCTCAAGTTGGTCCAGTCATTGGTTGGCAATTCCCTCAAACTGCTCCATCTTTATCCCTACTCATCTTATAGGCAGATATAAGATAAGATATAAAACTTGGGTTGAAGGTATTGTGGGTGGGTTAGTGCTCTCTTTCTTCCACTGGAAATCAGGAGGTACCCTCTTCAGGCTCCATATGCCCTGCTGCTAGGGATCTTAGATATGGTCACCCCTATACCCTCCCAAGAGCCTCCCTTGTCCTAGGTCTCCCACTTGTCCCAGAGATACCTCCCCACTACACTGATTTCCCTTCTCTCTGACAGCCCTCTCATCCTCTACTCCTGTTCTCTTCATTTCTGATCCCCACCATTGTACTTCTCCCCAACCCTCTCCAAATCCAGTTCTTCCTCTCCACCCACTTCTGACATCTATTTAATTTGCCTTCTGAATTAAATTCAAGCATTCTACCTTGATCCCTCTTTTTTAATTAATTTCTTTGGGTCTGTGTATTGTAGCATGGTTATCTTGTACTTTATGATAATGAAGTACATCATTGGGATGATATTTTTATTTTTTAAAGATTTGCTTATTTTATTTATATGAGTACACTGTAGCTTTTTTTCAGACACATCAGAAGAGGACATCACATCCCATTACAAATGATTGTAAGCCAACATGTGTTTTCTGGGAATTGAACTCAGGACCTCTGGAAGAGCAGTCAGTGCTCTTCTCCACTGAGCCATATCTCCAGCCCAAGGGTAATATTTTTAGCTTCATTCATTCATCTGAAAATTTCCTCATGTCCTTGTTTTTAGTAGCTGAGTAGTATTTCATTGTGTAAATGAACCACATATTTCTTTCTTTCTTTCTTTCTTTCTCTCTTTCTTTCTTTCTTTCTTTCTTTCTTTCTTTCTTTTTTTTCTTTTTTTTTCTTTTTTTGGTTTTTCGAGACAGGGTTTCTCTGTGTAGCCCTGGCTGTCCTGGTACTCACTCTGTACACCAGGATGGCCTCAAACTCAGATATCTGCCTGCCTCTGCCTCCCAAGTGCTGGGATTAAAGGCGTGTGCCACCATCGCCCAGCTCACATATTTCTTTTTAACCCATTCTTCAGTTGAGGGATTTTCAATCCCACTGGCAATGGAGGGGTATTATCCCTGATCCAAATTGTCTACTGAATGTGCTATTTCTTAAGTTTTTTTTTTTTAATCTTAGCCATTCTGATGAGCAATTTTGATTTGCATTTGACTGGTGACTAAGGACATTGAACATTACTTTAAGGGCTTCTTGATCATTCAAGATTCTTTTGTTGATAATTATCTGTTTAGGTCTATACCCCATTTTTTCTTTTTTATTCTATATTCTTTGTTTATATTCGAAAGGCTTTCCCCTTATACCCAATTTTTGATTGGGCTCTTTTGGGTTGTTGGTGTTTAAATTCTTGAGTTCTTTATACATTTTAGATATTAAACCTCTGCTGGATGCAGGGTTGGTGAAGATCTTTTCCCATTTTATAGGCTGCCATTCTGTCCTATTGTTCATGTCCTTTGCCTTATAAAACCTTTTCAGTTTCATGAGGTCTCATTTATTTATTGTTGACATTAATGCCTGAGCTCTTGGTGTTCTGTTCAGGAAGTTGTCTCCTATACCAATACATTAAAGGGCTATTCCCCCTTTCTCTTTTATTAAATTTAATATATCTAGTTTTATATTGATGTTTTTAAGCAAATTGAACTTGCGTTTTGAGCAGCTTAATAAATATAGTTCTATTTGCTTTGTTCTGTATGCACACATATAGTTAGTTCAGTGTCATTTGTTGAAGATGCTTTCTTTTTTCTATTGTATAATTTTGGTTTCTTTGTCAAAATTTAAATGTCAACAGGTGTTTGGTTTTCTTTTTGGATCTCTGATTCAATCCCATTGATAAACCTCTTTGTTTTTATGGAAATAGCATAGAGTTTTTATTACTATTGTTCTGTAGTACAGCTTGTGATCAGGGATGATCATACCTCCAGAAGTTCTTTTATCGTACAGGCTTGCTTTAGCTATCTTGTATTTTTTCTTTTTAATATGAAGTTGAGACTTGTACTTTTAATGTCTGTAAAAAATGCGTTGGAATTTTGATGGGATTGCATTGAATCTGTAGATTGCTTTTGTCAAGATGAGTATTTTTACTATGTTAATCCTACAGATCCATGATCTTACCATCTTTTGACATTTTTCTCAATTTCTTCAGAGATTTGAAGTAATTGTCACACATATCTTTTACTTACTTAGGCAGAGTTACACCAAGATATTTTATATTATTCATTGCTATTCTAAAATGCATTGATTGTCTAATTTCTTTTTTTTTTTGTTTTGTTTTTTTGAGACAGGGTTTCTCTGTATAGTTCCGGCTGTCCTGGAACTCACTCTGTAGACCAGGCTGGACTTGAACTCAGAAATCCGCCTGCCTCTGCCTCCCAAGTGCTGGGATTACAGGCGTGCGCCACCACGCCCGGCTTCTAATTTCTTGTTCTGCTCAGTTATTCATTGTATAAAGCAGGGCTACTGATATTTAGGTTAATTTTATACCCAGACACATTGTTGAAGGTGTTTATCAACTGTAGTAGTTCTCTGTTAAAATGTTTGGGGACAGTTTTGTATAGTAGCATACCATCTGTGAATAGCTATACTTTTACTTCTTCCTTTCCAGTTTGTATCCCCTTGATCTCCTTCAGTTGTCTTATTGCTGTAGCTGGAATTTCACAGAATATGTTAAATAGATAAGGAGAGAGTAGGCAGTCTTGTCTCTGACTTTAGTGGAAATGCTTTAAGTTTCCCTCAATTTAATCCGTTGTTGTCTATTGGCTAGCTTTATATTGCCTTTATTATGTTTAGGTTTGTACTTTTTATCCCTGCTCTCTCCACGACTTTTTTTTTCATGAAGGCTGTTGATTTTCTCACATGCCATTTCATAATTTAATGAGATGATCATGTGTTTTCTTCATTCAGTTAGTTTATACATTGGATTACCTGGTGGATTTTGTATACTGAACTATTCTGCATCCCTCATATGAAGTCTACTTGGTCAAGGTAGATGATGTTTTTAAAATGTCTTCTTAGATTCAGTGTGCAAATATTTTATTTAGTATTTTTGCATCAATATCCATAAGGGAAACTGATCTAAAATTATTTTTCCATGTTGAGTCTTTGTGTGGTTTAGGTATCAGGGTGACTGTGGCCTCATAGAATGAGTGTGCCTAAGTTCATTCTATTTCTATTTTGTGGAACAGTTTGTGGGTTATTGGTATTACATCTTCTTTGAAGAGTCTGATTCTTCTTTGCTGAATTCTGAGCAAAAACCACCTGGTCATAATCCTGATTTGTTTGGAAGACTTCTGATGACTTCTTCTATTTCCATAGAGGTTATAGGACTATTTAAATAGTCCTGATTATTATTTAACTTTGCTAAGTTGTCTCAGTCTAGAAAATCATCCATTTTGTTTGGTTTTTCCAAGTTTGTAGAGTACAGGTTTTTAAAGTGGGATCTAAATTTTTTGGGAGGGGCTTGTTTTGTTTTAATTTCCTGAGTGTGCATTGTTAAGTCTCCTTTTTCATTTCTGATTTTAATTTGGATACTCTCTGCCTTTTAGTTTGTTTGGCTAAGTATTTGTCTATGATGTTGATTTTTTCCCAAAGAATCAGAACTTGTTTTTATTGTTCTCTTTGTTTCTAACTTTTTTATTTTAGCCCTAATTTTGATTATTCCCTGTCACTTATTTCTATTGGGTGTCTTTGCCTCATTTTGTTTTAGAACATGTGCTTTAAATTGTTAGTGTGAGCTTTCTCCAATTTTCTTATGAAGGCACTTAGTGCTATGAACTTTCCTCTTAACACTGCTTTTACTGTGTCACCCAAGTTTGGGTATGTTACAGTTTGATTTTCACTTAATTCTCAGAAATGTTTAATTCATTTTTTTTAATTTCTTCTCTGAACCAGTGATCACTGAGTATACAGTTGTTCAGTTTCTATTTTTGTAGGGTTTTTGTTGTTTCTGTTGTTGAATTCCAGCTTTAATCTATGGTAATCTGATAAGATACAAGGTACTACTTCAATATTCTTGTATCTTTTAAGGTTTGCTTTGTGATTGACTACATGGTCAGTTTTGGAGAAGGTTCTGTGAGGTGCTGAGCAGAACGTATATTCTTTTGTGTTTGGGTGAGATGTTCTATAGATATCTGTTAGGTTGATTCATAGCATCTGTTAGTTTAATTATGTCTCTATTAAGTTTCTGTGTCAATGGTCTGTCCATTGTTGAGAGTAGGGTCTTGAAATCTATTACTAATATGTAGGGTTTGATGTCTGAATTAAGCTTTGGTAATATTTCTTTTTTTCAAATTTAGGTGCCCTTGAATTTGCAGCATATCTGTTCATATTGAGACATCATCTTGCTGGACTTTTCCTTTGAGAAGAATGAAGTATTTTTCCTCATCGCTTTTGATTAATTTTGATGGAAAGTTTCTTATTTGGATATGAAAGTGGCTCACTTAGCATGCTTCTTCAGTTTGTTTGTTTGGAAAACCTATTTTAAATCCTTTATCCTGAGGTAATGTCTAACTTTGTTTCTGAGGTGTGTTTCTATGGATCCTATTTTCATATTCATTCTGTTAGCTTATGCCTTTTTATTGGGGAATTGACTCCATTGATGCCGAGAGGTTTTAATTAGCAATTAATTGTTAATTCCTGTTGTTTTGATGTTGAGGTGTGTGTGTGTGAATCTGTCTGTCTGTCTGTTTATCTGTCTGTCTGTCTGTCTGTGTCCATGTGTTTTTGCTGTTGTAAGGTTATCTATTTCCCATGTTTTCTTGAGTGTGGTTATCCTCCTTGGAATGGAGTTTTCCTTCTATTATCTTTTATAAGGTTATATTTGTGGTTAGAAGTAATTTAAATTTGGTTTTGTCATGGAATATTCCATTTTATCCATCTACAGTGATTAAAAGTTTTGTTGAGTATAGTAGTAGTCTGGGCTGACATCTGTGGTCTTTAAGCTCTGCATGATCCCTGTCACAGACCTTTGTTTTTCAGAGTTTCTTTTGAGAAGTAGGGTGCAATTCTGATAGGTCTGCTTTTATATATATTACTTAGCCCTTTCCCCCCCCCCAGCTTTTAGTATTCTTTGTTTGTTCTTTACATTTAGTGTTTTGATTATCATATGGTTTTTCTATTTGTATTTTTCTTAAGTTTATTATTTTCATAGTGTCCCATATTTCTTGGATATTTTGTGTCAGAATTTTTTTATATTTAACAGTTTCTTTGACAGAAGTGTTGATTACTTCAATCTTCTTTTTCTTTTCTTTTTTTCTTTTTTTTAAAATTTTTATTGTATATATTATATATTTACATTTCATTTCCTTTTTTCTGGTTTCCCATCCCCCAAAGGTCTCATATGCCCTTTTCCCTCCCCGTGTTCCCCCATCCACCCCTTCCCAATTCGCTGTTCTGGTATTCCCCTACACTGATGTTATGATCCTTTCCAGCACCAATGTCCACTCCTTCCTTCTTCTCAGATATCATTTGATATGTGGATTGTGTCTTTGGTGTCCCAAGAGTCTAGGCTAATATCCACTTATCAGTGAGTTCATACCATGGGAATTCTTTTGAGACTGGGTTACCTCACTTAGTATGATGTTCTCCAGCTCTATCCATTTCTCTAAGAATTTCATGAATTCATTGTTTCTAATGGCTGAATAGTACTCCATTGTGTATATATACCACATTTTTTTTTGGTATCCATTCCTCCATTGAGGGACATCTGGGTTCTTTCCAGCTTCTGGCTATTATAAATAAGGCTGTTATGAACATAGTGGAACATGTATCCTTATTGCATGCTGGGGAATCTTCTGGGTATATGCCCAGTAGTGGTATGGCTGGGTCCTCCAGAAGTATCATGTCCAGTTTTCTGATTTCCAGAGTGGTTGTACCAGCTTGCAGTCCCACCAGCAGTGGAGGAGTGTCGTAGAGGGTGTCCATGTTCCTGAGTTGGAGACCAGGAGGTTTTCACTACTGGGCTCCGAATTACCTCCTCAGCTCTGCTGGGCTGGACCCAAGGCTTCCCCAGGCTTGTTGCTGGACCTGTAATTGGCCTCCTGCAGTCCCCTCCTGGCCTGTCTAGTTGCCAGCTCTTAAGAATCAGATCTTTTTTTCCCACTAATCTGGGCTCGTCTGTTAGATCTTTATGGTGACCTGGGCTCCTCTGTTTTTTCTCTATGGTGACCTGTTCAGGTCACCAGCTCCAAGATGGTGGCGGGTCTCAGGACTCTGTCTAACCACGGGATTCCCTGCAGGACCGAAGGTTTCCTGGTTGGACTGTTGGAACCTAGATGGTGGCGCTCTCAGTTCACAGGGTTCTGTCTGTTTAGCTATCTGTGGTGTCCTGAGGCAAGATGTCGGCCTCTGGCTGTACTCCAGGCACAGACCCACGAGCAGGTTGTTGCCTATGCTGGTCGGTGCAGAGACACCCCGCCAAACTGATCTGGCTCTGGGTGCAGGCAAAAGCCTGACAGGGTAGTTGATGCTAGGCTAGGTCTCTGTCGGTGCACCTGATCCCAGCAGCCAGCAGTCCACAGTGACCTGAGGCAAGAAGGTGACCTCATTGCAAGCCTGGTGAGCTAGTCCCCAGCAGTCGGCCACAGCCACCAAGCTGTAGGTGCACAGACCTCCTGCTGACCTGCTCTGGCTCTGGGCACAGGCAAGAAGAGCCTGACAGGGTAGTCGATGCTGGGCAAAGTCTCAGTCTATGCACCTGACCCCAGCAGCCAGCAGTCCACAGTGACCCGGGGCAAGATGGCGGTCTTGCTGGGTGAGTCGGTCCTCAGTGGTTGGCCACAGCCGCCAAGCTATAGGTGCACAGACCTCTCACCGAGCTCCTCTGGCTTTATGCTAAGGCAAGAGCCTGACGGGGTAGTCTGTGCTAGGCTAGGTCTCTGTCCATGCACCTGACCCCAGCAGCCAGCAGTCCACAATGACCTGAGGCAAGATGGCGGCCTCTCTGCAAGCCCGGCAAGCCTGTCTCCCTCAATCTTATCTTCTATACCTAAGATTCTTGCTCCCATTTCCTGTATTCTGTTGGTGATGGTTGTTTCTGTAGTTTGTGTTTTCTTCCCTAGGTTTTCCATCTCCAGGATTTGCTCAGTTTGTGTTCTTTTTATTGCTTCTATTTCCATTTTCAGGTCTTGAACAGTTTTATTCATGTCCTTCATCTGTTTGGTTGTGTTTTCCTGTATTTCATTGAAATTACTAATTTTCTAACCCTATCCAAAAATGGGGTACAGAGCTAAACAGAGACTTTTCACCTGAAGAAATTCGGATGGCTGAGAAACACCTTAAAAAATGTTCAACATCATTAGTCATTAGGGAAATGCAAATTAAAACAACCCTGAGATTTCACCTCACACCAGTCAGAATGGCTAAGATTAAAAACTCAGAAGACATTAGGTGTTGACGAGGATGTGGAGAAAGAGGAACACTCCTCCTCTGCTGGTGGGAATGCAAGCTGGTACAACCACTCTGGAAATCAGTATGGCAGTTCCTCAGAAAACTGGACGTGATACTTCTGGAGGACCCAGTCATACCACTCCTGGGAATATACCCAGAAGATTCCCCAGCATGCAATAAGGATACATGCTCCACTATGTTCATAGCAGCCTTATATATAATAGCCAGAAGCTGGAAAGAACCCAGATGTCCCTCAACAGAGGAATGGATACAAAAATTGTGGTATATATACACAATGGAGTACTATTCAGCCATTAGAAACAATGAATTCATGAAATTCTTAGAGAAATGGATGGAACTGGAGAACGTCATACTAAGTGAGGTGATCCAGTCTCAAAAGAATACCCATGGTATACAGTCACTGATAAGTGGATATTAGCCTAGAAGCTTGGAACACCAAAGACATAAGTCACATATTAAGTGATGTCTCACAAGAAGAAAGGAGTGGACACTGGTGCTAGAATGGACCAAAACATCATTGTGGGGGAGTACAAGAACAGTGAGGTGGGAGGGGGTGGATGAGGGAGCAGGGGGAGGGAAAAGGGCATGTGGGACCTTTGGGGGTGGGGAACCAGAAAAAGGGAAATGAATTGTAAATATAGAATATATCCAATAAAAAAAAAAAAGATAGTATTGAATCAAAAAAAAAAGAAAGAAAGAAAGAAATTACTAATTTTCTTCTCAAAGACCTACATAATCTTTATTAGATTGGATTTAAGGTCATGTTTTTGTGAGTTGGCTGTGCTATGCAATCCAGGGCTTGATATATTAGGGTAGCTATGCTCTGGTGGCTCCGTATTGTCCTGGCTTTTGTTAGTTGTGCTCTTACATTAGCCTTTATCCAATTGGTTGTCCTTGGTGTCGTCTGGATGTTTCTGATGCAGACAGAACTTCTTGGAGAGGCAGGCAGAGACTTGGGCCTGACAATGGAGCTCAGGGAACAGCACACTGCCACCTCTGCTGGCTGTGTCCCAGGTGGAATTGAATGTTCCTGGGGTTCCTCAAGCCTCCTCAACAAGGGAGGCAGAGTTTAGAAGAATGTAGCTTAGGGGACAGAGTGCAGCTCACCTCTGCTTGCTGTGCCCCAGGTGGATCTAGGAGGCAGGGAATTGGTGGGTTGGGGGATTCTAACCTGGGTGTTCCAGGGATTCTGCAGGCCACAATGTTCATTGGGTCTGGCAGGCCTCCTTAGAAGCAAACATGATGGAGTTAGGGGTGGAAAGACAATGTCACCTTCTTTGGCTTTGATAGCTACCACTGATAAATCTGAAAGACAAAAGATAAAGAAAAAGATCTCTCTCTGAGCTTCTGTCTAGTTGCAGTAAAAATGAGCTCTTGGAAAAGAAAGGAAAGGCATATCTAGCTAGAAAGCCTGGGCTTTTTCTGTGAGCCTCTACTTGCAATTCTGCTGCCTATGAACACCTAACTTGTGGGGTTGTTCTCAAATGGCATGCACAAGAGTCGTTTTGCACTTGTTGAACACTAACTATGCTTGTTCTTTGCAGTTGTATTTGTGAAATGCTACGAGTCCTTATCTTATCAAACCTCTCTTAGAAGTATGTTCTCCATCTCCAGTATGGCTTGTGATCTGCCTTGGAAAGCCCAGTTCTCTAGATTCTGTTCATCAAACTTTGTGTGAAACTGCCTCATGCTATAGAGAGATTTTAAAATATGCCTCCTCTGTATTGATTCTTCTTATTTATATTGTTCATTATCATGAATCTCTCTCCCAGCAAGGTGAAATACCAAGAAGGCAAAAACAATACCCATCTTTTCATCTTTCATATCTCCAAATGTGATATAGTCTTGAACATAAAAGTCAAGTTTTCACTAACAACTTATTTGACCCCTGAATTCTCCCCATGAAGTAATGGTGATGGCATAATATGGGCATGAAGTATCAAATTATTTATGTCTATCTTGGTATAGGTATTGCATTACCATAATCCTGGGACTCATTGTGAGTGGGATTATTAATAGCTCAGCAGCCTTGGTTGTGGACCATTGAGAAACATGGACTTAGTGGGAGGTGCCCAAATTTGAGGGACTTATTTATAGCATCCTCTATCAGAGCTTTTGGGATGGGATGATAATGATCATCCTGCCTTCTCTGTACACATGAACATATTGCAGAATGTTCACATAGCCCAAGCTAAGCAAAAGATCTCTCTCTCCCTTTACTGGCCCCTCAACTGACCAAGATGAGGAAGGAATTATCCTTCCTCAGATCACTCAGGCTCCACCTCACTAGTTTCTTTGTGCAGTGGTTACCATGGCACCGACCTGCCTGGTTGACATCTAAATATAGTGATAAAAGATGTCATCTGCTCTCAACTACTAAAAGACAAATTTGAGGAGCAAAGAAGAAAATAAGTGCTCCTGTGCTATTATTTTTCTTTGAGGGGATACATTTTTATCTATTATCTTTCCAATAAGAAGAACAAAATGATTTAAAGTTTTTATTTGTATTGAAGAGGTCACACTGCATTATCATACTGATGTTTTATTAAAGTTTTTTTTTAAGATCATATCCTCCATTTCTGTGGGAGAGAAAAGAACCATATTTTAGAATGAATGTTGCAGTAATTCTTAAGTGAGAAATGTACATAGAAATAACTCTGAGATAGTTCAAAGGAGGAAAACATACAATAAGGAAAAATGATGAGTTTTCTCTCTAAAGTCACAACTCCAAGAGACACTGGATTGCTTTCCAGCCACAGAAAGACCTCTGAGTATTATGGCCATGGAACAGTGAGGATAGCCATGAAGTATTGTGATATTCATCAAGCTGTGCTTGGGCACAGGATACGAATTTGATTCTTCCCTTTTCCACAATACTAAGCAAAGTAGGCAAAGAATATTAAAAGGCCTTTGAAGGCATGAAGTACTCAGTAAGAATGGAAAGTATGAAACAATCTAAGTCAAGCTGCTCTCTCAGTTATATTCTATTATGCTTTTATAATGTAGCACTCAGAAGAGGCAAGGAGATTCATGTAACTGTGAATCAAGTATCTGTGTCCTGTTCTCCTGTGCCAGGGTCCAAAATCTGCACAGAGACTCAGAACACTGCTAGCAATAAGTGGTTTTGACATCTAAAGGGTGATTCAAATAAAATGTTTTTTTATATTAAGTAATAAAATCCAGTATCACTCTACCACTGGAAGGCTCTCTAGCTTGCTCATGTAGAACAGGTTATTTTAAAACCTACCTTCCATTGAGAATTGTGCTCAACTTTTCTTTACTTATCTAGGCAAAAATCTGCCCATGTAAATGCCATCATTTATTCAGAAAGTCATGTAACTGTGTTTTTTACAACAGATGTAGGCTATCTTCATATCTACACTAGCTTTGGATGTAGTTTCCAGAAGGGTCTTATCATTATGTATGATACCTTGGGTGGATATCATAAGACTCTGGACAGTCGTTTCATTGAGGTATGTGTTATGACTACAGAATGGGTTTTAGCCAAGGCTGTATTTCAGCATTATGTTCTTCAAATATCACCAAAAAAGGTCATTTGTAAGGAAAAAAAATCTATCCAGGTTACTAGTCCTAGAAAAGCAGGTTCACAGCCTTAAAATGGAAGAATTTTGGAATGGAGCTCCTAAGCACAATCCATCAGCATGGCAAATATGAGGATGGCCCTAAGGTATATCATGTTTCCATGCAGGTCACAGTGCCCTGGACTGATGTCCCCATCCACAGTGGTTACAGGATGGAAGCTGTCGTATGTATGAAACAATCTTGCATGTATGTGTCTAACAAATTGGGTACTTTTCCCTGTGTTTAGTTTGTGCAGCATACTGTAAAATGTGGCTTTCACCTGTGAAAAGTTGAGGGGCAGGGCATCACTCAGAAGAATGCCCTCTTTGCCTTTACCACCTAATTCATCATTTCATGAATCTTTCCCGATCTCTTGATATCCACTAAAATGTAGTTTCCTAGCTACAATAAAGTTTCATTAATATATATGTAACTAGCTAGAGAAGGTAGGGAGGGAGAGGTAGAGTGAGGTTAGAAATAGAGATGGAAAGATAGAGAGATAGAAATATAGATTTAGATGTTGATATAGATATAGAAGAAGATATAGATAGGTAGATAGATGAGAGAGAGAGAGAAAGAGAGAGAGAGAGAGAGAGAGAGAGAGAGAGAGAGAGAATTTGGTTGGAGGGATCATTCTTCAAGTAAAAGTCTTCATGTTCTTCCACAAAATCCAAGCTCATTTTCAGTACACAAAGGGCAGTTTACAACTACCTGTATATCTAGTTTCATGGAATCTATCTCCCTCTTTCTAGGCTTTTGGAGAACTTATACACACATGGTATACCTTCCCAAAGAAATAGAGGCATACATACAAATAAAAATACATTTAATGACATATAAGGTAAATAAGAATATAATATAAAGCATGAGTGGTAATACATATATACACAATTTTGAATTCAGTAATCCTTACATAAAATAAATGTATATCAAACTATGCTACAGTATATCTCTAATACATGTCTTTGTCAATGGAATATTTTAAACTCAAAATTCTGAAGTTTGCTTCAATTCATCTAAGATGCTAATCACTTAGATTTCAACAATAAGGAATACTTAATTTTGAAAAAATAGTTGAGACTATAAATGACTATGAAATTTGGGGACTGCTTATAGTTTCAGAACTTGACAGCAGGTTGGTGTGATGCTGGAGAAGTAATTGAGCAGAGAGAGAGGGGAGCAGGGAATGGAGAGTAGAAGGAGGAAGGAGGAGGGGAGAAGAGAAGAGAACAAAAGAGAGGAGAGAAGAGAAGAGAAAAAAGAGAAGAGAAGACAAGACAAGAGAAGACAAGAGAAGACAAGAGAAGAGAAGAGGACAAGGCCTAATATGGACCTTTGAAACCTGGAAGATCATCGCCATTAATATACTTCCTGCAAATACCATACCTACTCTAACAAGAACACACCTTTTAATCCTTCTAATCCTTTCAAACAGTTCCACTCCCTGATAGCTAAGTATACAAAAATTGGAGCCAAATGGTGGCCTTTCTTATTCAAACAGTCTCACCTATTGTACTATTGTAATTTTGCATAAAGCCCCAACTGATTTTGGGTAAACAGAAGACTTCTGGTCCCTGGCTGGCCAAACCTGAAAATAATCACAACAATCACCACCCTACTATTGGATTGATTGCTGTTAATTTTCTTTTCCATTAATTCACTGTCAGATAGATATGTTCTCAATATTTAGCCTAGTGTGTCATAAACAGTATCTGTTTCTGTTGTGAAGAGAGAAAAATAGTTATTAGAGGTGTGCTTAAACTGATTTTGTTTAAATTCTTCTGCCCAATTTATCTTGCAGTGTATTTTCTGTCTGTAACTGCATTATTTCTAATAAACCAGATATGTCAAAAGGAAAAAAAAGGTGATTACAATTTTCTTATGCTCTGGAAGAACCTAAGCTCAGCGACTCTCTCACTTACATTCTTTTGTGTTTTTACAAGGTAATACTCAGAGAAGAAGCAAGGGGATTCATGTAAGTGTAAATCATGTACATGTGACATGTTTGTCCTGTCCTACTGTGCTAAGGTCCAGTACGAAGATGATACTCAGATGGGAATTGCATTGAATCTGTAGGTTACTTTTGGCAAGATGGTCATTTTTACTATATTGATCCTGCCAATCCAAGAGCATGAAATATTTTTCCATCTTCTGAGGTCTTCTTTGATTTCTTTCTTCAAGGACTTAAAGTTCCTGTCATAGAGATCTTTCACTTGTTTGGTTAGAGTCACACCAAGATACTTTATATTGTTTGTGGCTATTGTGAAAAGTGTTACTTACCTAACTTGTTTCTCAGCCTGCTTGTCCTGTAAGTATAGGAAGGCTACTGATTTGCTTCACTTGATTTTATAACCAGCCACTTTGCTGAAGTTGTTTATCAGCTGTAGAAGTTCCCTGGTGTTTTTTGGGTTGCTTAAGTATACTATCATATAATCTGCAAATAACGATAGTTTGACTTCTTCCTTTCCAATTTGTATCCCCTTGACTTCCGTATTTTGTTTAATTGCTCTCCCTAGAACTTCAATTCCTATATTGAAAAGATATGGAGAGATAAGGCAGCCTTGTCTAGTCCCCGATTTTAGTGGGATTGCTTCAAGTTTCTCTCCATTTATTTTGATGTAGGCTACTGGTTTGCTGTATATTGCTTTTACTATGTTTAGGTATAGGCCTTGAATTCCTGTTCTTTCCAGGACTTTTAACATCAAAGGATGCTGATTTTGTCAAATGCTTTTACAGCATCTAATGAGATGACCATGTGGTATTTTTCTTCTAGTTTGTTTATGTAGTGGATTACATTGATGGATTTTCATATATTGAACCATCCCTGCATCCCTGGGATGAAGCTTACTTGATCTTGGTGAATGATCATTTTGATGTGCTCTTGGATTCGGTTGGCAAGAATTTTATTTAGTATGTTTGCATCGATATTCATGAGGGAAATTGGCCTGTAGTTCTCTTTCTTTGTTGGATCTTTGTGTGGTTTGGGCTTCAGCGTAATTGTGACATCTTAGAAGGAGCTGGGCAGTGTTCATTCTGTTTCTATTTTGTGGAAAAGTTTGAAGAGTATTGGTGTTAGTTCTTCTTTGAAGTTCTCATAGAATTTTGCACTAAAACCATCTGGTCCCATACTTGTTTTGGTTGGGAAACTTTCTATAACCCCTTCTATTTCTCTAGGAGTTATGGGACTGTTTAGGTGATCTAACTGATCCTGATTTAATTTTGGAATTTGGTATCTCTCTAGGAAATTGTCCAATTCCTCCAGATTCTCCAGTTGTGTTGAGTATCAATTCTTCATACATTTAAAAAGAGCAATTCTCAAATTCATCTGGAGTAACAAAAAAAACCCAGGCTAGCTAAAACTATTCTCAACAATAAAAGGACTTCTGGGGGAATTAATATCCCTGACCTCAAGCAGTACTACAGAGCAATTGTGTTAAAAACTGCATGGTATTGGTATACAGTGACAGGCAAGTAGATCAATGGAATAGAATTGAAGACCCAGAAATGAACCCACAGACTTATGGTCACAAAGATATGGTCTTTGATAAAGGAGCTACAACCATCCAGTGGAAAAAAGATAGCCTTTTCAACAAATGGTGCTGGTTCAACTGGAGGTCAACACGCAGAAGAATGCGAATTGACCCACTCTTATCTCCTTGTACTAACATCAACTCCAAGTGGATCAAGGACCTCCACATAAAATCAGACACACTGAAACTAATAGAAAAGAAACTGGGGAAGACCCTGGAGGACATGGGCACAGGGGGAAAGTTCCTGAACAGAACACCAATAGCTTATGCTCTAAGATCAAGAATTGAAAAATGGGACCTCATAAAATTACAAAGTTTCTGTAAGGCAAAGGACACTGTCAGAAGGACAAAACAGCAACCAACAAATTGGGAAAAGATCTTCACCAACCCCACCTCTGACAGAGGCCTAATATATATACAAAGAACTCAGGAAGCAGACCCCAAAGAACCAAACAACCCTATTAAAAAATAGGGTACAAAGATAAACAGAATTTTCACCAGAAGAAATTTGAATGGCTGAGAAGCACCTTAAGAGATGTTCAACATCATTAGTCATCAGGGAAATGCAAATCAAAACAACCATGGGATTCCACCTCACACCATTCAGAATGGCTAAGATTAAAACTCAAGAGACAACAGGTGCTGGCAAGGATGTGGAGAAAGAGGAACACTCCTACACTGTTGGTGGGATTGCAAGATGGTGCAACTGCTCTGGAAATCAGACTAGCGGTTCCTCAGAAAATTGGGCATGACACTTCCAGAGGACACTGTCATACCACTCCTGGGCATATACCCAGAGTATTTCCCTGCATGCAATAAAGACACATGCTCCACTATGTTCATAGCAGCCTTATTTATAATAGCCAGACGTTGGAAGGAGCGCAAATGTCCCTCAAAGGAGGAATGGATACAGAAAATGTGATATATTAATACAATGGAATACTACTCAGCAATTAAAAATAATGAATTCATGCAATATGTAGGCAAATGGTTGGATCTGCAAAATATCATACTAAGTGAGTTAACCCAAACACCAAAGAATATACATGAAATGCAATCACTGATAAGTGGTTATTAATGAGCCCAGAAGCTCTGAATACTCAAGGCACAATTAGCAAATCAAAAGATTCCCAAGGAGAAGGAAGGAGAGGATCCTGGTCCTAAAAAGACTGGATCCAGTTTTATAGGAGAGTACCAGAACAGAGAAATGAGGGGGGGGGTGATTTAGGAATCGGCAGGGGGAAGAGGACTTATGGGATATATGGTGAGGGGGGAACTGGGAAAGGGGAAAGGCTTTGGAGTGTAAACAAAGAATACAGAAAAAAAAGATGATACTCAGAGCACGGTTAGCAATAAGTATTTTGGAATCATAAAGTATGATCTGGCAAAATTCATCTTATTCTCAATGTTGGTCAATTCTTGTTTCCCTGAAGGATCCCTCACAGGCAACATTTTGTCTGTAAGCTATGGGCCACACCTTTTTGTTCTCCTCCTGGAGGGACCTCTCCTTGGCAGTATGTTACAGCAATTAGGATATAATTTTCATCCAAGCCTACATTTCCAGTGCTCCTGTAGCTCAGTCATTATCCCAACCTGCTGGAATATATGTAGTGAGGTCAGAAACATTTGCACATTTGATCATCTTTGTTTTATATAATTTTTTAAAAAGTTTTATTTTCTATATTCTGTTTACAATCCAAAGGCTTTCCCCTTTCCCAGTTCCCCCCACTATACGTCCCATAATTCCTCTCCCCCCCAACTATTCCCCAATCATTCCCCCCCGCCATGATTTCTCAGGAAACAAGCCGGATATCAGATAAAATTGACTTTCAACCTAAAGTCATCAAAAGAGACATGGAAGGTCAATTCTTGCTTGTCAAAGGGAAAATCCACCAAGAAGAATTCTCAATACTGAACATCTATGCTCCAAATGTAAGGGCAGCCTCATTCATAAAAGAAACTTTACTAAAGCTTAAAGCACACATTGCACCTAACACAATAATTGTAGGTGACTTCAACACTCCACTCTCTTCAATGGACCGATCAGGAAAGCAGAAACTAAACAGGGACACAGTGAAACTAATTGAAGTTTTGGACCAATTGGATTTAACATATATATATATATATATATATATATATATATATATATATATATAAAACATTTCTTCCTAAAGCAAAAGAATATATCTTTTTCTCGGTACCGCACGGTACCTTCTCCAAAATTGATCATATAATTGGTCACAAGACAGACCTCAACAAATACAAGAAGATGGAACTAATCCCATGCCTCCCATCAGATCACTATGGAGTAAAAGTGGTCTTCAATAGCAAGAAGAACAACAGAAAGCCCACATACACATGGAAACTGAACAATACTCTACTCAATGACACCTTGGTCAAGGAAGAAATAAAGAAAGAAATAAAAGACTTTTAAGAATTCAATGAAAATGAAGGTACGACCTACCCAAATCTATGGGACACAATGAAAGCAGTGCTAAGAAGAAAACTCATAGCCCTGAGTGCCCCCAAAAAGAAACTGGAGAGAGCATGCACTAGCAACTAACAGCACACATGAAGGCCCTGGAACAAAAAGAAGCTAATTCACCCAGGAGGAGTAGAAGACAGGAAATTATCAAACTAAGGGCTGAAATCAATCAAGTAGAAACAAAGAGAACCATACAAAGAATCAATAAAATCAAGAGCTGGCTCTTCGAGAAAATCAACAAGATAGATAAACACTTAGCTAGACTAACCAAAGGGCACAGAGACAGTATCCAAATTAACAAAATTAGAAATGAAAAGGGCGATATAACAACAGAAACTGAGGAAATACAAAAAAATCATCAGATCCTACTACAAAAGCCTATACTCAACACAACTGGAGAATCTGGAGGAAATGGACAATTTCTTACACAGATACCAAATACCAAAATTAAACCAGGATCAATTAGATCAGCTAAACAGTACCATAACCCCTAGAGAAATAGAAGGGGTTATAGAAAATCTCCCAACCAAAAAAGGTATGGGACCAGATGGTTTTAGTGCAGAATTCTATCAGACCTTCAAAGAAGACCTAACATGCATACTCATCAAACTATTCCACAAAATAGAAACAGAAGGAACACGGCCCAACTCATTCTAAGAAGCCACAATAACACTGATGCCGAAAGCACACAAAGATCCTACAAAGAAAGAGAACTACAGGCCAATTTCACTTATGAATATTGATGAAAAAATACTAAATAAAATTCTTGCCAACCGAATACAAGAGCACATCAAGACAATCATTCACCATGATCAAGTAGGCTTCATCCCAGGTATGCAGGGATTGTTCAATATACGAAAATCTATCAATGTAATTCACTACATAAACCAACTAAAGAAAAAAAAACACATGATCATCTCATTACATGCTGAAAAAGCATTTGACAAAATTCAGCATCCTTTCATGCTATAAGTCCTGGAAAGAACAGGAATTCCAGGCCCATTCCTAAATATAGTAAAAGCAGTATACATCAGACCAGTAGCCAACATCAAAATAAATGGAGAGAAACTTGAAGCAATCTCACTAAAATCAGGGACTAGACAAGGCTGCCCTCTCTCTCCATATCTTTTCAATATAGTACTTGAAGTTCTAGCGAGAGCAATTAGACAACATAAGGAAGTCAAAGGGAAACAAATTGGATAGAAAGAAGTCAAACTATCACTTTTTGCAGATGATATGATAGTATACGTAAGTGACCCTAAAAACTCCACTAGAGAACTCCTAAAGCTGATAAAAACTTCAGCAAAGTGGCTGGTTATAAAATCAACTCAAGCAAATCAGTAGCCTTCTTGTACTCAAAGGACAAGCAGGCTGAGAAAGAAATTAGAGTAATAACACCCTTCACAATAGCCACAAACAATATAAAGTATCTTGGGGTTACATTAACCAAACAAGTGAAAGAACTATATAACAGGAACTTTAAGTCCTCTAAGAAAAAAATCGAAGAAGACCTCAGGAGATGGAAAAATATTCCATGCTCTTGGATTGGCAGGATCAATATAGTAAAAATGACCATCTTGTCAAAAGCAAACTACAGATTCAATGCAACCCCCATCAAAATCCCAAATCAATTCTTCATAGATCTAGAAAGAGCAATTCTCAAATTCATCTGGAGTAACAAAAAACCCAGGATAGCTAAAATTATTCTCAACAATAAAAGGACTTCTGGGGGAATCAATATCCCTGATCTCAAACAGTACTACAGAGCAATTGTGCTAAAAACTGCATGGTATTGGTACAGCGACAGGCAAGTAGATCAATGGAATAGAATTGAAGACCCAGAAATGAACCCACAGACTTATGGTCACTTGATCTTTGATAAAGGAGCTACAACCATCCAGTGGAAAAAAGATAGCCTTTTCAACAAATGGTGCTGGTTTAACTGGAGGTCAACATGCAGAAGAATGCGAATTGACCCACTCTTATCTCCTTGTACTAACATCAACTCCAAGTGGATCAAGGACCTCCACATAAAACCAGATACACTGAAACTAATAGAAAAGAAACTGGGGAAGACCCTGGAGGACATGGGCACAGGGGGAAAGTTGCTGAATAGAACACCAATAGCTTATGCTCTAAGATCAAGAATTGACAAATGCGACCTCATAAAATTACAAAGTTTCTGTAAGGCAAAAGACATTGTCAGAAGGACAAAACAGCAACCAACAAATTGGGAAAAGATCTTCACCAACCCCACATCTCACATAGGGCAAATATACAATATATACAAAGAGCACAAGAAGTTAGACCCCAAAGAACCAAATAACCCTATAAAAAATGGGGTACTGAGCTAAACAAAGAATTTTCACCAGAAGAAATTCAGAGGGCTGAGAAGCACCTTAAGTGATGTTCAACATCATTAGTCATCAGTGAAATGCAAATCAAAACAACCCCGAGATTCCACCTCACATGCTGAAAAAGCATTCGACAAAATTCAGCATCCTTTCATGCTAAAAGTCTTGGAAAGAGCAGGAATTCAAGGCCCATACCTAAACATAGTAAAAGCAATCTACAGCAAACCAGTAGCCAACATCAAAATAAATGGAGAGAAACTTGAAGCATTCCCACTAAAATCAGGGACTAGACAAGGCTGTCCTCTCTCTCCATATCTTTTCAATATAGTACTTGAAGTTCTAGCAAGAGCAATTAGACAACATAAGGAAGTCAAAGGGATACAAATTGGAAAGGAAGAAGTGAAACTATCATTATTTGCAGACGATATGATAGTTTAACTAAGCGACCCAAAAAACTCCACCAGAGAACTTCTACAGCTGATAAACAACTTCAGCAAAGTGGCAGGTTATAAAATTAACTCAAGCAAGTCAGTGGCCTTCTTGTACTCAAAGGACAAGCAGGCTGAGAAAGAAATTAGGGAAATAACACCCTTCACAATAGCCACAAACAACATAAAGTATCTTGGTGTAACTCTAACCAAACAAGCGAAAGATCTGTACAACAGGAACTTCAAGTCCTTGAAGAAAGAAATCGAAGAAGACCTCAGAAGATGGAAAAATATTTCTTGCTCCTGGATTGGCAGGATCAATATAGTAAAAATGGCCATCTTGCCAAAAGCAATATACAGATTCAATGCAATCCCCATCAAAATCCCAACTCAATTCTTCATAGATCTAGAAAGAGCAATTCTCAAATTCATCTGGAGCAACAAAAAACCCAGGATAGCTAAAACTATTCTCAACAATAAAAGGACTTCTGGGGGAATCAATATCCCTGACCTCAAGCAGTACTACAGAGCAATTGTGTTAAAAACTGCATGGTATTGGTATAGCAACAGGCAAACAGATCAATGGAACAGGATTGAAGACCCAGAAATTAACCCACAGACTTATGGTCACTTGATCTTTGATAAAGGAGCCACAACCATCCGATGGAATAAAGATAGCCTTTTCAACAAATGGTGCTGGTTCAACTGGAGGTCAACATGCAGAAGAATGGGAATTGACCCACTCTTATCTCTTTGCTCTAAGATCAACTCCAAGTGGATCAAGGACCTCCACATAAAACCAGACACACTGAAACTATTAGAAAAGAAACTTGGGAAGACCCTGGAGGACTTGGGCACAGGAGAAAAGTTCCTGAACAGAACACCAATAGTGTACGCACTAAGATCAAGAATCGACAAATGGGACCTCATAAAATTACAAAGTTTCTGCAAAGCAAAGGACACTGTCCGAAGGACAAAACGGCAACCAACAAAGTGGGAAAAGATCTTCACCAACCCCACATCCGACAGAGGGCTAATATCCAATATATACAAAGAACTCAAGAAGTTAGACCGCAAAGAACCAAATAACCCTATCAAAAAATGGGGCACAGAGCTAAACAAAGAATTTTCACCAGAAGAAATTCGGATGGCTGAGAAACACCTTAAGAGATGTTCAACATCATTAGTCATCAGGGAAATGCAAATCAAAACAACCCTGAGATTCCACCTCACACCAGTCAGAATGGCTAAGATTAAAAACTCAAGAGACAACAAGTGCTGGCGAGGATGTGGAGAAAGAGGAACACTCCTCCACTGTTGGTGGGATTGAAAAATGGTAAAACCACTCTGGAAATCAGTTTGGCACTTCCTCAGAAAATTGGGCATGGCACTTCCAGAGGACCCTGGCATACCACTCCTGGGCATATACCCAGAGGATTCCCCTGCATGCAATAAAGACACATGCTCCACTATGTTTATAGCAGCCTTGTTTATAATAGCCAGAAATTGGAAGGAGCCCAAATATCCCTCAAAGGAGGAATGGATACAGAAAATGTGGTATATTTATACAATGGAATACTACTCAGCAATTAAAAATAATGAATTCATGCAATTTGTAGGTAAATGGTTAGACCTGGAAAATATCATCCTGAGTGAGCTAACCCAATCACAAAAGAATGCACATGAAATGCAATCACTGATAAGTGGATATTAATGAGCCCAGAAGCACTAAATACTCAAGACACAAATAGCAAGTCAAATGATTCCCAAGAAGAAGAAAGGAGAGGACCCTGGGCATGTAAAGATTGCATCCAGTTTAGGAAAGAAACCGAGGGGGGAGGGGGAATGATTGGGGAATAGTTGGGGGGGGGAGAAGAACTATGGGAACTATGGTGGGTGGGAACTGGGAAAGGGGAAAGCCTTTGAAATGTAAACATAGAATATAGAAAATAAAAATAACTAAAAAAAAAAACTCAAGGGACAACAAGTGCTGGCGAGGATGTGGAGAAAAGGGAACACTCCTACACTGTTGTGGGATTGCAAGATTGTACAATCGCTCTGGAAATCAGTCTGGTCGTCCCTCAGAAAATTGGGCATGACACTTCCAGAGGATCCTGTCATACCACTCCTGGGCATATACCCAGCAGAATCCCCTGAATAGAATAAAGACACATGCTCCACTATGTTCATAGCAGCCTTATTTATAATAGCCAGAAGTTGGAAGGAGCCCAGATGTCCCTCAAAGGAGGAATGGATACAGAAAATGTGGCATATTTATACAATGGAATACTACTCAGCAATTAAAAATAATGAATTCATGCAATTTGTAGGCAAATGGTTGGATCTGCAAAATATCATCCTAAGTGAGTTAAGCCAATCACAAAAGAATACACATGAAATGCAATCACTGATAAGTGGATATTAATGAGCCCAAAAGCTCTGAATACTCAAGGGACAATTAGCAAATCAAAAGATTCCCAAGAAGAAGGAAGGAAAGGACCCTGGTCCTGAAAAGACTGAATCTAGGTTTTTAGGAGAGTATCAGAACAGACAAAAGGGGGGGTGATTGGGGAATGGGTGGAGGGAAGAGGACTTATGGGACTTATGGTGAGGGGGGAACTGGGAAAGGGGAAAGCCTTTGGAATGTAAACAAAGAATATAGAAAATAAAGAAAAAAGTGTTACAAAATAAAAAAAAGAAAATTGTTGACAAAAAATAAAATAGTTACAGTGCAATCTTACTAGTGGGACAAATATTAAGTCTGTTGTGCCCTGAGGATTAGAAAGGTACAAAGGAAAATAGAAAGCATAAAAATTCCAATGAATTTGCTATGGATAGAAAGCTTATTAAAAATGATAAATTACTTTATCTTTGTGAACCAAAGATCAGCAATAAGGAGTAATAGAAATTAAATTTCATATTCAAAGACAATTATAGTGAAAATCAACATTGGGGTACACAAATAAGCCCAGAAAATCATTAACAAAGATAGTAAAAGATTGCATGACTAGAATATAGTCCATCCTCAGGATATTTATTGTTCTAATAAAATTTAGGATGGACCTTCGACTTCACAGAGATGCTCAACATCCACTTATTAGATATATAAGAGGCTGTGTTATCACAGAAGTTTGGTTATTTGAATAAATTAGTAGAGATCAGGTTATTGATGAACCACAGAAAATTCATTTAAGACAATGTGTGTGGTACTAATTAGGAAACTTCCATGTATTTTATGTTGTGCCATTTCAGAGGAGTGTGTCAGGGAATTAATTGGTAGGATAAATCCTTTCGTTGGTCTCCTTTATTCTCAGAACAAAACTGGAAAACTTAGTAGTAACTTTCAAGACCTTCTTGGAATGTCCCTGTGACTAACTTCAATAGGCAATCATATATCAATTCATTTGCTTTTCACAGTTTTAGTAGCTATTTATAGTTTTATTGCCATAAATTATAAATACTTATCCATAGTTTGTTAAGTATTTTGTTTCCAACTTTACCATTCTTGATACTTGAGCAAAACATAAAACACAAATAATAAAAAAAGGAAATGATACCACACTTCAAGAACACTTAGAATGCTTTAGGAAGACAGAACTGTAAATGTAAAAATTATATAAAACCAGCAAGAAGTGACCTTCTGAGTCTCTTTTGATGACTTTAGGTTGGAAGTCAATTTTATCTGATATTATAATGGCTACTCCGGCTTGTTTCCTGAGACCATTTGCTTGTAAAATTGTCTTCCAGCGTTTTACTCTAAGGTAGTGTTTGTTGTTGACACTGAGATGTGTTTCCTGTATGCAGCAAAATGTAGGGTCCTGTTTCCGTATCCAGTCTGTTAGTCTGTGTCTTTTTATTGGGGAATTGAGTCCATTGATGTTAAGAGATATTAAGGAATAGTCATTATTACTTCCTGACATTTTGGGCGTTATTTTTTATATTTGAGTGGTTCTCTTCTTTTGGGTTTGATGAGAGGGGGTTTCTATCTTGTTTCTTCTGTGGTGTAGTTTCCCCCTTGTGTTGGTATTTTTCCCCTATTATCCTTTGTAGGGCTGGGTTTGTAGATAGATATCGTGCAAATTTGGTTTTGTCATGGAATACCGTGGTTTCCCCATGTATGGCAATTGAGAGTTTTGCTGGGTATAGTAGTTTTGCCTGAAGTTTGTGTTCTCTTAGAGTCTGCATGAGGTCTGCCCAGGATCTTCTAGCTTTCATGGTCTCAGGTGAGAAGTCTGGTATAATTCTGATAGGTCTTCCTTTATATGTTACTTTTCCTTTTTCTCTTACTACCTTTAATATTCTTTTTTTGTTTAGTATATTTGGTTTTGATTATTATGTGACAGGAAATATTTCTGTTCTGGTCCAGTCTGTTTGGGGTTCTGTAGGCTTCTTGTATATTCATGGGCATCTATTTCTTTAGGTTGGGGAAGTTTTGTAGAAGATATTTGCTGGCCCTTTAATTTGTAGATCTTCATTCTCATCTATACCTATAATCTTAGGTTTGGTTTTCTCATTGTGTCCTGGATTTCCTGAATGCTTTGGGTTACCAGCTTTTTGCATTTTGCATTTTCTTTCATTGTTGAATCCATTGTTCCTATGGTATCTTCAGCATCTGAGATCCTGTCTTCTATCTCTTGTATTCTATTGTTGATATTTGCATCTATGACTCCTGATTTCTTCCCAAGGTTTTCTATCTCCAACGTTGTCTTCCTTTGCGATTTCTTAGTTGTTTCTACTTCTGTTTTTAGATTCTGGATGGTTTTGCTCAGATCTTTCAATTGCTTGTTTGTGTTTTCCTGTAATTCTTTAAGGGATTTTTGTGTTTTCTCTTTTATGACTTCTACTTGTTGACCCACGTTCTCTTGTATTTCAAGTGACTTTTGTGTTTCCCCCTTATTGGCATTCATTTTTTGATCCATATTATCCTGAATTTCTTTAAGTGATTTTTGTGTTTGCCTTGTAAGTGCTTCTAGCTTTTGATCCGTTTTCCCCCTGTATTACTTTAATAGATTTATCTAAGTGATCCTTTATCAGCATCCTGATCAGTGATTTTAGATCTGAGTCTTGTTTTTCTGGTGTGTTGGGGTTTCTGAGAATTATTTGTGTTTGCCTTGTAAGGGCTTCTAGCTTTTGATCTATTATCTCCTGTATTACTTTAAGAGATTTATCTAAGTGTTCATCTATCAGCATCCTGACCAGTGATTTTAGATCTGAGTCTTGGTTGAGGCTGGTTCTGCCGGCTGGATCAAAACATCTGGGAAGATGGTAGAGGCTGTTCCACCGGCTGGATGGAAACAGCTGGGAAGATGGTGGAGGCTGCAGGGAGTGCGGGATCCGCCCTCAGGGCACAGAGCCCAGGCTTGGCTGGTGTCCCCCAAACCGCTGCTCTGTGCGCAGCTCCAGCTCAGGGCCTGAGTCCCTGAAGGTCTTAAACTCGGGATATCTCAGGTACCTGTTCTGCCGCCGGCTGGATGGAAACAGCTGGGAAGATCAACAATTTTCTTCAATGGTTAAAACACTGCCTCTATTTATTCTATGTATCCTGGCATCTTTGAGTCAGGATAAAGTCTCATAAAATGAGAACATTTCTTAAGATTACTAATGCAACTTTCAATGAAAATCCCATTTCTGTTAAACTTACAAATACTTTGGCTTGTAGTAACAGCAGAGTATTTTCTTATTTGATAGATATGAGGTACTTCTGTATAAATGAAATATATATATATATATATATATATTTTAAACATATAGATACAAAAAATGTGGTGTATACACACACACACACACAATGTTGTACTATTCAGCCATTAGAAACAATGAATTCATGAAATTCTTAGAGAAATTGATGGAGCTGGAGAACATCATACTAAGTGAGGTAACTCAGTCTCAAAAGAATACCCATGGTATGCACTCACTGAGAAGTGGCTATTAGCCTAGAATCTTGGGACACCAAAGATACAATCCACATACCAAATGATGTCTGACAAGAAGGAAGGAGTGGACCCTGGTTCTGGAAAGGCTAAAAGCATCAGTGTAGGGGAATACCAGAATAGGGAAGTGGGAAGGGGTGGATTGGGGAAAAGAGGAAGAGAAAATGGCATGTGGGACCTTTGGGGGGCAGGGAACCAGGAAAAGGGAAATGAAATGTAAATATAGAATATATCCAATAAAAAATTTTAAAAAATTTTAAAAAACATATTCTACAACTTAGTAACCAGAAGAAATTGTAACTGGTTGTTCAGTGCTTCTGTCCGTTCATTTAATGAAATTATGTGTGTGTATACGTATATATATATAATATATGTGTGTATACATATTATATATATGTATAATATATATGTGTGTGTACAATATATTTGTTTGTTTCTTTTCTTCAGAAGTTTGAAAAATATTTTATTCTATTTTTCCTCCACATATTCATTTAGATGAGACCTTGAATGTCTTAGTATTGCTATTTTTATTAGATATTTTCTTTACTTACATTACAAATGTTATCACCTTTCCCAGACCCAGACCCTAGAAATCCCCTATACCATCCCCCTCCCCTTGATTCTATGAGGGAGCTTCCTAACCCACCAACCCTCTCCCGCCTCCCTGCCCTCACATCCCCCTACACTTGGGCATCAAGCCGTCACAGGACCAAGGGCCTCTTCTCTTATTTACACCAAACAAGGCCATCCTTTGCTACATATGCAGCTGGAGACATGGGTCCCTCCATGTGTACACTTGGTTGGTGGTTTAGTCCCAGGGAGCTCTTTGTGGGGTCTGGATAATTGATATTGTTATTCTTCCTATGGGGTTGCAAACCCCTTCAGTTCCTTCAGTCCTTTCTCTAACTCCTCCATTAGGGACCCCATGCTTTTTAACCAACTTGTTATCTCTGTTTTGTATGAGACATTTTAACTAAATGTCATTATATTATAATGTTCATTATATCATGATGGGTCAGAATGTGGTTTTTAAAGATAATGGATTTTGGTTAGAGTTTCTGATTGGGGTTCACAGCTTTATTTTCTGGCCACATTTCACCATCAAGAGAAATATACTTAACAGTAATGATTATATCTTCTTGTTTAAAAATAAATTAATAAATTATGGTGCTTGTTTTAAAAAACCAGAATGCTTGATATACTGGGATAAAGAGTCACAATGCAAAACTTTTAGAAAATGTACTCCTTTTGTCAAATTTTAATCTCACATTAGTGCTAGGCTTAATTATACTTCTTTTATAAATGAATTATGTCTTTGAGGCCTTGACAACATCTGAAAAATCAAAGATGTCTTTGGTATAGTGCCCTTATCTCCTTGCTTTCAGCCCAGGCTTTCTGAGATCTAGACAGAAAGATTTTGGGGCTTTGTCCTTCTTGTGTATTGTTTCGGAGTGTGAAAATGCAATTCTGTAGTGCAAATGCATCAACTCACCTACACAGTCATTTAAGTGATAGAGGCTCTGCTCAGAAATAGAAGATCACAATGCCAATCCTGCCAACTGCCATTTAAAAGCCTATCAGGCTAATCAGCTTAAATGCCAGAGGTTTTTGCCTGAGTTTCTTCATTTGAGAAGTACAACAGGTTTGGCACTAAAACATAACTTCAGATTCTCCTCATTTTTTATTACAGACCTCCAGCTGGTTAACCTGTCTGGTAGGAACAGGATATAGAATTTCATCTATAGGTTGTTACTACTCTATGAGAACTCAGACATCCCTAGAATAAGTATCTATAATTTGATGTAAGACCACAGTAAATGAAAAGCAAGTAAATACATTGTACACAGACTCTGCACCCAGAAAGCATCTTCTGAATATTTAGTGGGCACTTAAATTGGCCTCATGGTTAAAGCAGCCTTGCATATGTCCAGTACTTTATTTGGTGCTCGCTCTACCAACGGCTGTATGCTGACAGAATTGTCTCCAGGGTGAATATCCTGGAATATGGTGGAACGTTTAAGAAGTAGGGCCTAGAGAAATTGTATTTGGTTACAGGAGATATGCTTATGAAAGTGACAAATAATTCTCATTTGACTATTTGATAGGTTTCTTGAGAAACCTATGAAAGGAGCCAGCCTGGCCCATGTTCCTTCTGTTGTTGCATCTTGATTTGAGATGTGACCCTCTTCTGCATGTGTTCTACAATGTGTCATCTGTCATGGAGTCCTCAAAATACCCTGTGCTGGGTTGATTTGGCTACAATAATGTAAGATAAAATGAATCCCTTTTCTTTTATATAAAATAAGTTTCCCACCTTAAATACATTTTTTTTTGTGAAGAAAGTTGATGGGTTTATTTGAATTTCTTATTTACCTCTATAACTCTCAGGCTGAAAGCCAAGACTTCTGGGACAAATAAAAATGCCTAGAGGAGACAAAGTTAGGTGAAAATAAAAGAAAGACTATAACCTTTGTATCCTGAAGTCCCTTAATAATTGACATGAGTTCATCCGTCTGTTATTCACTGATTTCCTAGCTGCCCTTGGTTTACCTAATTGTAACAAGCAATAACTTAGCAGGAAAGGAGGATGTTAAGTCATGCAATCTTCCTAACAGACAGCATATTGCCTTCGAGAAGGGAATTCCTTCTTAAATATCATGTACCAGTGGGTCCCAGGCAAGGCAGATATTTAACTCAAGAAAAGCGTTTCTCTGGGACATATGATATACTTCTACAAGACCAAGGTTATTTCAAAATCCCCTATGAAAAAAACGAGGTGCATTTGACTCTTGAAAGAGCTGGATTTTATGTAAGCCAGAGAAGCAGTGCTTTGGTTTAATGGAGCAGTAAGCTAATTTCTAAACATACTAAACATTTTTTAAGAAATCATTCATTTTTAGAAGGTGAGGAAATTGTACATTATGTCAACGCAAGTACTTAAAACAACTCCCAAGGAGCACAGGAGTTCCTGCTTCAGCTCTTCTGTGTAAAGTTTAAGAATGAGGTTCCTCTTACAGGCAGGCATCTATGTGATTAAGAACAATGATCATCAGACCTGGTATGTTAACAAAGGGTTGAAACATGCTCATGTTATTCTGAAGGTTTCACAGGGTTTGTCTTCACAGAAACCCCAGAAGGTAATTGGGACTTGATTTTACACATTAACATTTAGAAAACCCAGTGTTACAAAGTAGGTAGTATGATGGAGCTAAGACCTGAGATGAGGTAGGTGCTCCAAGTGTGTTCTCACTTCTGCTTTCTCGCTCAAGAGAGAACTCACAGTCTGCAATGAGTGGCTTCGGTGATTGGGAATGAAAGGAGAGTGGAAAGGGAAACAAGGCAATGGGGGGGGCTGCAAAGAGGATTGGTGTAATAAGCTGAGGCCCTTGATCTCTTCCCCACCATTGCAGCCATCAAGAACTTTAAGAACTGAAAAAAAAAAGCTTAATATTTACCAGACCGAAAATGAATATCATAGGCATTGTATATATGTATATGTACCTATGCACACATAAATATGTATACACACATATGGTAAAAGAGAAGAAAAGAAATATAAGCTCAAGACACCTATCTTCCCACCATAACCTCTCCTTCCTTTGCCAATAGCCAGTTAGGACAGACAACATAATAATTGCTTCTGCTCTGCTGTCAGATGTGAGCAGTCAGTAGGAATGAAACAACTGCTTCTTTGTGGCATTAACACAACCCATGCAAGCAAGCTCTGTATCTGTGGATGTGAAAGCAACCCAGACAGAAAAGATTTGGAGCAAGCTGCATCAATTCTGCACATACACCAACATATTTCCTGGGATTATTCCTTCAACAATACAGTAATTTGTATTACCTTGGGCTAGGTAATCTGGAGATCTTTTAAAGTATTGCAAGAGAATATTCATATGTTATATGCAAATGCTGTGCTTTTACAAGGAACTTGAGGATCTGTAGATTTTGGTGTCTGTGGGGTGACCCAGACCCCTATAGACATGGAGAGATGATTGTAGCTATCACAATATAGCTCTTAATTGAAGGCATCTAAATCGAATCTTTATTGCCTCCTTGAGTTGATCAGCTTCATGTTTAGACAAGATTGAGCTCCTACTCAGCACTTTCTCAGAGCAAATTTACTTGTGATTTTATAAAATATAAAATTCTTGGTCTATGATTTAAGGATTAATCTCCCTTCCTGCCCCATGCCCGCTCACTCCTTTCCCAAGCACTGCAGATCCATGCACAGCTTCATCCATGCTGGGCAATCCATGTTCTCTGTCACTGAACTTTATTTTTTGTTATCCCAACTGTTTTAAAAACAGTCGCACCATTTTTGATTGATTTTAATGAACTTTTCTGTATGGGCTTCCTCTTCTTATGTTCATAATCCTGGACTCTTGTCATACTTGCCTGTGCTATCCCTTCACATTAGTTGTTTAGAATCAAACAACTTGCTAAAGATTCAAGTGTATTAGTTACAAGGTTGGAAATGGACATTCTCGCTGCTGAAAATACATTGGTGTCTCTGTTTGCAGTTGTGTATCTTCTATTCATGTGCTTCCAGGGGGATGTATGTGTAAGCATGCAACAAGACAAGATAAAGGTCACTTTCTCCCCACAGCCTGACATAATAGAACTATTAGTGAGTACAGGCAAGTTACAGAAAATGGCCCCTTTGTATGGAACAAATGCATTCAATAAAATATGAGAAGAGAAATCTGGGTCATTTTTAGTAAAATGAGAACTTTTTCACCAAAAAGATGACCTTTCCAAATGGCCTTGCCAAAGTAACTTTTCAGTGTTTATTTTGCTCTTGTTCAAAAGTAGAAATCTGAGCAAGATCTGAGAATGCCCACTCTGATGCAGGAAGAACGTGACTTCCTATTTCTCCCTCCATAATTGTTCATCTGCTGAATCTTGTAGCTATCTGGGACTTTCCAGCTTCAGTTCCCTTTTATACACACACACAAACACACACATGCACACATACACACATAAATACACACACACAATCACTGCCTATATCTTTATCAACAATAGTGAAGGAGATGAATGTCAAATACTGTATGTTCACATGGTTACAAATCTAGCTGTTGATGCTAGTTGAAGTGTGAGACTCTACACAAGTGCTAACTTCGAACAAAGTAGGAAGTTTGCCATTTCAGTTTTTAATAAAAATTAAAACGTAGGAGCTGTAGAAATAGGTCAGCAGTTGAGTGCACTTGTTGCTCTTAGAGAACCCAAATTCAGGTCTCAGTTCCCATGTGGTGCTTTACAATCATTTATAACTGCAGATCCCAGAGTCTAATGGTCTCTCCTGACCTCAGTAGGCACCAAGTACACACATGGTGTACATGTATATGTGCAGGCAAATTACCCTCACATAAAGCAAAATGGAAAAAAAAACACTAAAATTCTAAAATAGCTTTCTGAAGGTTGTTGACCTTCTTTCTTTTATCTAAAACATGATTCTGGAAGAGATTGGGGATACTGGTCTGGAGAAGCAGAAACCAGAGGCCAAGTCCAAGATCTAGTTAATCTAGAGAAGCTTGATGAATACCATATCAAGATCCTTCATTTTATCTGCAAAGATCTTTTCTCCTAGGTCACAGTTATGTAGCCAACGGATAAACATATCTGGGGAACCACCACTGAACCCATGTATAGACCACTTCCATTTCCTTTTGATAAGGAAGGAAGATAATAATCTCCATGTTCCCCTCCAGGTCACAATATTCTCTATGCTATGCTGCTTTGGCCAGAGTCTCGGGGGTACCAAATTCGAAGATCGTATTTGGCCTTTCTCTTTGAAATAGCTATTATTTCCCAAACCAAGGACCAGATGTAAGGATCACTCCCATAGTCAAATCAATTACCATTATACATTTGGGGCTTAGGGTAATGATCATACAGCATCCATGCCCTAAGCTTTTTTGAGGGCTTCAGTTGAGATTTAATTTGATAGTGCTTCTTCTTTCCCTCCTAAAAGTCTGATAAGCACCCTTATGGCAAAGTGGGTCCCCCAGCATCAATTGAGACTCTGTTACAATTTCAAGCCTTCAAGTGCTAAAGAATCATCTTTACTTAACACCAATTGCTATGAAAATGGGCAGGAGTCTTTTCTAGAATATTGTATTTGTTATTTTCCTTCATGTTGTGACAGGACACCTGACAATACTACTTTAAGAGAGGAGGGTTTATTTTAGTGTATAGTTTAAGAACAGAAAAGCCATGGTTGCAGAAGTATGGCATGGTAGGTCAGAGAGAGGAATGGTACTATTCCAGCTAAGCCTCCTTGCTTTCCCTTTAATATAACCCAAGACCTCCTTAGTTACATTTCTCTAGAAACATACCCACAGACATGTCGAGAGTTTCTAAATCCATTCACTTTGAAAATTCAGATCTCTATTCCATCCCTGTCTATTACAACCTGTATAGGAGAATATGTGGTTGAGGCAGGGAGTGTTTTCCTTGATTTGCCTAGCATAGGACTAAGATTGAGTCCTCCTCTCTGTTGGATAGATTTCTTATACCTAGAAGGTGCCATGCATTCTGCTGGGAAGAAAAAAACAGTCAGCAGTTGCTATTTGACCTCAAACCCTGTATCAATCAATATCTGAAGAAAGATGTTCTCATGGTTGCAATTGTGTCATAACTATTTCGGGTACAAACAACTCTTTTTAGACTGGATTTAAGACATAGGAGGAGATTCTCATCTGGAACAGGCAGCCCCACTTAAAGCCCATTTAAAGCTGTGGACAGACACCATAGTCCCAGTGGTGAATCTATTGCTGTTGTTTTGATGGATGGATATAGTGTGCCTGTCTAATTATAAAACTTCCAAATATTAATATTTATACCTGCCAATCCGTGCTGCTATTAACCTTGGTCAGGAAAGCTTCTTTTTACAATGGACAGTGGTAACTATGGAGACGCATATCCAGTTGAGTTCCTAAAAATATGACTGTTGAATGCTTAAGACTAAACGGAATATCTACATCACCCTCCCTACTGCCTAAGGGATGTTATGGAAGAGCTGGTAGGAAGAAAGAGTCAGAGGAGGGCGTGGGTACTCTTCTCTGGGGATGACCTCTAGAGTTCTCAGCAGCTGTAATTACATGCATGAGACCCACATAAAACTGGACTCCTGACTGTTCTGGCAGGAAGGGAAGACGAACTCATAACCCCCACTTCCTTAGAATATGTAAAGGGATAACAGTTATGGTGCTTTTATTTCCACTTGTGTACATGCGTGTATGTTGCTCATGCTCATGCAGTACAGTAACCTCCCCTTCACTATCCCTATAAATAATTCCAATGAAACTTATTGTTTGCTTACATAGATTTGGAGAAAATTTCTTTGGTCTGTTGCTGTTGTCTTACCTATGGATAGATGCTTGTTAGTCTCCCCAGGGAAAGGTCACATAACATGGACATCCATACAAGTGAGTATGCTCAGAAATGTATCTCATAACTTGGCATGCTCAGGAATGAGTTAAACCCTATATGAATATGTATATACATGAAAATAATACAACAGGGAATACATTTTCCTCATTGATTTGTCCACTGGCTGTGTTTCATTTAGCTCTGCACTCACAAAGAGGTGAGCCTGTTGTATTAAATTATAGAGTCATTGTCCTGTACTATATACCAAGTAAATATATCAAGTATATATACCAAGTGAAATAACACTTGATATTAACCAAGAACTATAATGGAAAAAAATCAAAGACCACAGATGTGTATTTGAGAAATTTTTCAAATTAAAATGAGCATTTAAAATAGATTTATATTATACATTATATTCTGATGATAAATTTTGATTTTGCTAGTTCAGGCAAAAAAAAGTATCCGTTATACTTTCAGGTGAGTGACACTTGCACATTAAAACATTTAGGTGCATCAATGAGTTTCTAACATAGTAAATTGCTAAAATAAAATGTGTCATTATGTCCTGTGGCTAAGAACTCTGACTCTCCTTTGCACTTAGTCAATATTACAAATTGGGTCAAGGGTTAATGAGCCTCTATGTCTTTTATTTTTTTCGAATTTTGTTGCTTTACTTTTTGGATGGAGAGTCTTTCTATTTTGTTGAGTTTGGTTTTGAATCACAAGGCTCAAGAGTCCCTTCTGCCTTTGCTTCTGACTAGCTAAACCTGTGGGCCCACTGCTAGGGGTTGAAACCAAGACCTCCTTTATGACAAGTACACTCTTTACCAATGAGATTCAGCTCTAGCTCCCAACTCTAAATTTGAACGTAATCAGTCAGATTAAAGACTGTGTTAGCTTCCCATCTCTGGAACAAATACCTGAGTTTCAGATTATAAGGAGAAGAGGTTGGCATAGGCCCAGAATTTTTCTTCTTTTTTTTTATTGGAAATATTCTATATTTACAATTCATTTCCCTTTTTCTGGTTCCCCACCCCCAAAGGTCCCACATGCCCTTTTCCTTCCCCCTGCTCCCTCATCCACCCCCTCCCACCTTACTGTTCTTGTACTCCCCCACAATGATGTTTTGGTCCATTCTAGCACCAGTGTCCACTCCTTTCTTCTTGTGAGACATCACTTGATATGTGATTTATGTCTTTGGTGTTCCAAGCTTCTAGGCTAATATCCACTTATCAGTGACTGTATACCATGGGTATTCTTTTGAGACTGGGTCACCTCACTTAGTATGACGTTCTCCAGCTCCATCTATTTCTCTAAGAATTTCATGAATTCATTGTTTCTAATGGCTGAATAGTACTCCATTGTGTATATATACCACATTTTTTGTATCCATTCCTCTGTTGAGGGACATCTGGGTTCTTTCCAGCTTCTGGCTATTATATACAAGGCTGCTATGAACATAGTGGAGCATGTATCCTTATTGCATGCTGGGGAATCTTCTGGGTATAAGGCCCAGAATTTTTAAACCTATCATTTATAATTCTGCAAAACTACTTGCTTTTAGATTTCCCATTGCAGGAGGAGAGGCAACAACCCTAGGTGAGAGCAACTAGCGTCACACACATTATTCATGTCATTACTGGGACACAGAACAGAAGGGACTGGGGCCCCTGTACAGCCTTAAGGCCCCATATGTGTTGATTGATAGACTTGCTTTTAACTCCACCTCTTACAGGCCTCTCCAGTTCCCAGTAATGTAATGATCTGTTTATCAGACATAAAATGCCTAGCCTTCTGGGCATCCTTGTTCTAGCTGTAGCACACCCTACTCCACTTCCCCTGTTAAACATGTATCCTTCTGACTTGAGACAGTAGGGACTGGTGGCAAATAACACTTTTGGACTATTTAACTTTGCCCACCTAGTATGACATAGCTCTTGGTTGCATTATCATTTGTTTGTTTGTTTTGTAGCTTTTATTAGATATCTTATTTATTTACATTTCAAATATTATCCTCTTTCCTGGTTTATCCCCCATCCCATTCCCTCTCCCCCTACTTCTAGGGATGATCACCCACCCACCCACCCTCTCCTACCTCCCCACCTTGGCATTGCCCTACACTGGGGCATTGGGAGCTTTGAGGTGTCTGGTTGGTTAATATTGTTGTTCTTCCTACGGGGTTGTAAGCCCCTCCAGCTCTTTCAGTCCTTTCTTTAACTCCTCCATTGGGGACACCATGCTCAGTCCAATGGTTGGCTGTGAACATCCGCCTCTGTTTGTCAGGTTCTGGCACAGCCTCTCAGGAGACAGCTATATCAGGCTCCTGTCAGCAAGCATTTCTTGGCATCCACAATAGTATCTGGGCTTGATGTCTGTATATGGGATGGTTCCCCAAGTGGGGCAGTCTCTGGATGGCCTTTCATTCAGTCTCTGTTCCACACCTTATCTCTGTATTTCTTACCGTGGGTATTTTATTCCATGTCTAAGAAGGACTGAAGCATCCACACTTTGGTCTTCCTTCTTCTTGAGCTTCATGTGGTCTGTGAATTGTATCTTGGATATTCTGAGCTTCTGGGATAATATCCACTTATCAGTGAGTACATACCATGTGTGTTCCTTTGTGATTGGGTTACCTTACTCAGGATTTTCTTTTTATCTCTGCTATAAAACCAGAACATGTTAAACTAACCCTAATCTGCAGATACGAAACAGGTGCTGTGAGAGGAAGTCTCCTGTCTTAGTTAATAAAGCAGACTCAGGCCTAGCCACAGATAGTGAGAAATGAGCTCTCAGCTTAGATTTCAAGTATGCTGGGATTGTGGATCACATGATTCAAATATAGTATTTCCGTTGCTATCACTTGCACTCCCAGAGACCAATTGTCAGCAGCCATGTGAAAATATTCCTTAAAATGAAGTTCTGTTATTTGATTATGGCCCACAAGCTATAGGAGAATACCTACTATATCAATTATTCATTTTTCTTTTTAGCTCTACAAAAAGCAGAGCTGGAAACGATAGGGCAGTCACTGCAAAGTGCCTACAATATCAGTTGCCTTTTGAGCGTTCAAATGGTACACCGTGATGCGCTGGCTGCCTCTGGCAAGAACCCTGCAGCTTCATTATGATTCTGTGCTTGTGCCTCCTCTCTTCACAATGTCAGGTGCTCCCAGGTGGGCACATTCTGTTTTGGAGGCAATGAAATGCTGACCGTGTCCTCCATATTAGAATGTCACTGGAGCCAAACAAAACCATTAGGATGTGGTCCCCAGATGCACATGGCTTAATGTTGTGCCCTTGCTAAACACTTCAAATAGCCTTGCATAAAGATGTTCTGGCTATGTCTTGCCATAGTGTGAGATAAATATTTGTTTGGGTTAGAAAATATCATTTTTGTAACAGAGGCGTGGCTCTTGGTTGTGAAGTATTAACCATGTAAACATCTCCTCTAACATAATACCAGTCAATAATGAAGATGTCTGGTGGTTGTAATATTTAGATTTAGATCTGGGTGGCCAGGAGGAAGCCATAACCACTCTGGAATGGGAAGCTCTCTCTGTGTTTATTCAGGTATAGAACACAAACAAAAAATTTAGACTTGGTTAATGTGTTGGTAATTTTTGTTTTTTGTTAACTTGTTACAAGCTAGAGCGATCTGAGAAAAGGAACCTAAATTGGGAGAATGCTCCTATCAGACTGGACTGTAGGCAAGCCTGTGGGGCATTTACTTGCTTGATGATTGATGTCGAAGTGCCTAGTCCACTGTGGGCAGTGCCATCCCTAGGCAGGTGATCTTGACGCATATAAAAGCAAACTGAGCAAGCCATTAAAAATCATTCCTCCTGCTGGGCAGTGGTGGTGCAGGCCTTTAATCCCAGCACTTGGGAGGCAGAGGCAGGCAGATTTCTGAGTTCGAGGCCGGCCTAGTCTACAGAGTGAGCTCCAGGACAGCCAGCGCTACACAGAGGAATGGTCTGGAAAAAACAAAAACAAAAGCAAAAAATAAAGAATCACTCCTCCTTGGCCCCTGCCTCAGTTTTCCTACAGGTTCCTGATTTTTCTTTTCTTGTTTTGTTTTGTTTTGTTTTGTTTTTGTTTTTTGTTTTTTGTTTTTTGTTTGTTTTTTGTTTTTGTTTGTTTGTTTACTTCTTTCAATGATAGACTGTAATCTGCACAGTGAAATAAACCCCCTTCTGCCCAAATTGCTTTTGGCCAAGATTTTTCTCACAGAAATAAAAATCCACCTATCAGAGCAACTCTGACCCGCAGTTTGAAGCCAGTTGCTGTATCTGTCAGGAGCTATTTTACCTGTCATACCTGACTCTCCCGCTGGTCTCTTCTGTTGAGAGATTGGGATGATGACTGCGTGTGGTGTCCTCATTGGTTTGGAGCACGACTATACACAGAGGACACTAGTGTGGGAGTCATGGTCCCTTGATGTGATGTAAACAAACAAACTACAAAACAGCAACAATAAAAACAGCACAACAAAAAGAGAGAGCAAAGCAGAGGAAAAAAAGTCTCTGGCCACTCCCTAAATGCTGCCATCTGGTGGCAGCTGGGAAACTTGGAGACAGGCAGGAGGCAAAGGGCTGACTTTTACCTTTCTTCATCTTCCACAATGGGAAAGATTTGACTGATGGGCATCTTCATCAGGCATCTTTAGAAGTTAACTATTCCATGGCTCTATGCCTCTATCCAGAGAAAAAGTAAATAAAAATGCGTAAGTATATCAATGATACCAATTTTAATGTTCATATAGAAATGCCTTTTGTAAAACTACAAGAACAAGTCAGAAAATATGAATCCAAAATTTGAACTACAGAAATAAATGTTTTGTAGAAGGTGACAATATTAATAATGACATTTTAAAGACATTGCAATCCCTGGCACAAGCTCAGTAAGGACAAATAAAACCTGAAATAAATAGCTTGTGTGTGTGTGGGGGGGGAGCAGAACATCTATCTACACACATAATGCACAAACATATACTATTTCATGACTGGCACATCAAACATCAAATATTCCTGACATCAGGAATAGCTTTGACTTTCCCTTAAAGTCAAAGCAGCTATGTCAAAATCCTGGCTCTTAGTGTATTCATTTCCAAATGCTTCATGGACAATTAGCTAATTGCTCCTGTGGGGTAGGCATAGAACCTGGTGAACGTGATTGTCATTAAGCTCTTTAAACCCTCTGTGTTTGTCACTAGAAAATGTGACATGCTTAACAGCTTAACGGAGCACCAATGGCAAATTGACATGCCAGCTGTGAAAAACCTCCGGATTGAATTATTATGATGAGGTAGTAGCTCTCTTACCAACACAGCTTTGAATCCGCACTCTGTGGCTGAGGGTCTTGTGTCAGTCATTAATTATGAAGTCCCTACCATTAGCTTTTGTCTGCCCTGACATATTCCAGCCCGTGAAGGCTTTAAACTCTCAACAGGCATTTGTTTCAGGAAGATGTGGTGAAGCTGGCAGGTGGGTCTGCAGATTAATGCTTGTTGTCTGCTCCATCACCATCCAACCAGCTCAGCACTTAAAGAGAAAGGGATTTTCTTTCTACCTCTGTGCATAAAAATATGAGATACACTGCTACAGGTCTATGAACTTTCAAGGGGGAGGGACTCTGTCCATTTCTCCTTGCTTCTCCTCCTTATTGCTGGTACAAATAAACGCTATCTACCGTGCTTGGTATTTCTGTACTTACACAGTGCTTTGGATGTAATCAGTGTTCTTTTTGGCATCCCAGACATTTGGAACATTCATTTCATTTTAGCATGTCAGACAGAGTGACACATTTTTGTTCTGAAAGGCAGTTCTAGCGTGCGAGTCTATTACCTCCTTGAAATTACTTGTCTGGATAGAAAAACAGCCACATTGGAATGGTGGTGTTAATCCCTTGCATCCTTAGAAAAGCTGAAATGGACTGGGCTGGGCAGCTTTGAAGCTTTCTTCCCATAGGCATCCATTGTTTTTTGTTTGTTTGTTCGTTTTGGATTTGTTTTTTCTCTTTAGTTAGAAATAAGTTTACAAATCACATATCATGTAATAAAACATCTGAGGAGACGTGCTTGTCAATTTTGCAAGACCTTTGCTATACTTCCTATTTTATAGATTTGTTTTCCAACTTAGGTTTTCATCTGCTGTTTTATGAAAATATAAAAGCAGTACTTATTTATGAGGCACTGCATGATGTTTCATCTTTCTTTTAGGTGAAAAATATTTAAAACCCTTCTTTTGGATTTTCGAGATATATAGTGCATTATCCTCATATACGCCACATAAAATGTTAAGTGTTGAAACTTAGCAACATATTTTTAAAAAGAAAATATTTTATATTATTTCCATATAATTCGCAGCAGCATTATTGAAAAGGACCAAATCCGTGGCTGTATGAATCTTACTTTTGGAGAGGACTAATCCTATCCCAACTGCATAAATTGCCCTCTCCTCTTGGACATGAGACTCATCCTCCAGAAATTTGTGTGAAATAAATATAAACAGATATATAGGCATAAGAAGTGAGAATAAAAATACTTCCCTTGCTGTTTGCCATTACAGAAGTACCAGTTTTATTTCTTCTTGTTACCGCTGACATGCAGACTCTGGCAATCTTTTGCACTCCCATCTATGTATCCTGCTGTCTGATGTACCCATACCATCTAAAGAAAGTATGCTGGGACCATCCAGATCACAGAAAACTACACAGCTCACCTCAGGGTGTATTCTTTTTTTTCAGAAACACAAAATATTATTTTATTCTATAACCATATTCAGCATTTGCTCCAGGAATTGCGAACTCTAAGGTCAACCACTGACTCAATACAGTTTCTATCAGTCTTCAGAAATGACTTGAAAGGTCAATAGTAGATTTGAAATGTGTCTCTCTTCTTGTTCTACCCAGAAGCTATAGAATAGTGCACTGTATTCATTCTCTCATGGCTGATGCTCTAGGTTGCAATGTAACTGGAAAATGGTTTTGAAAGAGGAGACAGATAATTAAAATGTGGTATGACTTTATCTCCCAAGATGTTATTTTTGATTTATAACAAATAAATTAAAAGATAAATCAACAATAGACATAAAAATACTATGCAAGTTAGTAAATTGCTTCTGGACACCCTAAAGAATAAAGCCTTTAGCACACTCCATTGTGAGTTTTCTGTGTATTTGGCCATTGGAACTTTGCCTCTAATATGTTCTTCTCTGTTCTCTCACAAATCACCCTAGGATATGCCCCTGATGTTCTCTGGCCTAATAGTATTTTCACCACTATATCATAGGTTAAGGCACTAAGCCATAGGGTAACATGTCTCCTACATGATTTTAAATGTGCTGAATGGCAACAGCTGAGAAGCTGTACGACCTGCACTGAACACTTCCCTGTATGGACCAAGTTGAGATAGGCTTCTCTAGGCCTTGGAGAAAGCTGTTCCAAGTAGCCAGCCTACAGAGCTTTGGCTCATTCTTTTATGTCTGACAAGCATATGCAAGCCCTTGAAGGATACTACCCAATTTCCAAATACCAAGTAGCAGGAGATTATGACTTTATTTTCATTACAAAGCATAGTAAGTATTTAGTTTCTGTTATTCAAAGCAGAACAGCTGAGAGCTTGACAGAGTAATTGGAGGGAGCGTTACAACTGATGGCTTTCAAACTACTGTTGTGGCTTTGGGGTTTCTCCTGTTGTTTCCAAAAATTCAGTATTTTAGGTTAGTTGAATAAAAAGTTGTTTTCATGTATGAAATCGCTGGGATGCAGAGAACTGTTTATTGGTTAGGGTGTGTTTTTAAAGGAATATCATGCAGGAAAATATTCAGATCACTTCTCCACTTTGCCTGACTACATTTGGACGATTGTCAGGCCTTTTGGTTTCATGCTTCTCTCTGACTCTGTCTACAACCTTACATTGAGAAACACGTTGGCACTGACAGAGAATGACGTTAATAAATTAAAATATGTAGATCTCATTTTCCTAAGGTTTCCTTGTTATACATTATATTTGCTACTATGTGAAATAATGCAGACACTTGTTCAAGTCCATAAAGAGTAAAGCCATGCAATCTGCCACATATTCTAGTGTCTACTTGTAATATGTATCCAATTAATTGATTTTAAAATCTAAAAGATGGATGAATACAGCTTATAAAAAACATATTAATTTGGGGATACCAAGTCTAAGAATGAGCTTCATAAGATATAAATATGACTGAGAATGACTGCCTAAGGAGGTAGACCAGAGCAGGTAGAATCATATAGCTGGTGTCTTAGTCAGGGTTTCTATTCCTGCACAAACATCATGACCAAGAAGCAAGGTGGAGAGGAAAGGGTTTATTGAGCTTACAATTCCACACAGCCGTTCATTACCAAAGGAAGTCAGGGCAGGAACTCAAGCAGGTCAGGAAGCAGGAGCTGATGCAGAGGCCATAGAGGGATGTTTCTTACTGGCTTGCTTCCCCTGGCTTGCTCAGCCTGCTTTCTTAGAATCCAAGAATACTAGCCCAGGGATGGCACCACCCACAAGGGGCCCTCCCCCCTTGATCACTAATTGAGAAAATACCCCACAGCTGGATCTCATGGAGGCATTTCCCCAACTGAAGCTCCTTTTCCTATGATAACTCCAGCCTGTTTCAAGTTGACACACAAAACCAGCCAGTATAGCTGGTTTTGGTGATTGGAGGAAAGACCAAACATTATTTTGAGATGTCCATCAGAAGAACTTAGATGAAGCATATAGAAAGCAGTGAAGAGTATAGACAGTGTTTACTGAAAAGCAAAGGGAAGTCTACTCTTCATAACTGGATGTTTACAATGACCACATGATTTTTATCCTCCTATGCATTTAGGCTATACACAATTTCAAAGACTCAGGAACAAGCAGCTCTTGGGGGGATTTTCTGTCAGAGAAACTGACTAATGGACTTTTACAGAATGGGCCATGTTCTATACTGGAAAGCTTCCTGCCAGATAGTAATTTTCCAAGGCTAGGGCTACTCAAAACAGGTTTATGTAGTCAATTATTAATGAATTTCCTAGTTTCCTCAGGATGTTACATCACCTCCCAGATATACTTTTTGACTTATAATTAGAATCCTGAAACACCAATCCTTCATTTCATGAGCTTCTAATTATGAGGAAAGGGTTAATCTGCCTGTACTACAAGCCTGCTATGTTAGCTAGGTGAACCAAAATCTCTTATTATAGATGAAAAAAATTATTTAGGACAAAATTCCAGAAGGAGAGTCCATAACAGTTGGGATGGCATGACATCAGGTAGAAGAATGGGAAGCTGAAAATCACATCTTCATCCACTTTCAGAGATACAGAAGGGTGAACTCAAAGAGGTATGAAGCTCAGAAATCTCAAAGTAACACCACTAGCACATTTCTTCCAGTAAGGCTCTGCTTTCTAAATTTTCAATAGCCTTCCCAAAGAATGCCATAAACCAGGAACCAAGTATTTAAATAAATGAGCCTGTCAGATGCATTTCTCATTCAAACCTCAACAACTTATAATACCCAGCTACCTACTGGCCTACCTATATAGCAAAAAACTAGAGATTATAGAAATTGGAAGTTATAAGGAAAAACTAATGATTGAAGTTAGGTATCTCGCAGACAGAGTTTATCAGCAAGATGTACAAAAATTGTCGATTATTATCAAAAGAACTGATTATTAGAGAGAGACCACAGAGAAAACCTGGTCAGATCCCAGTGATGAAACATCCTCTGATTAGAAGTCTATTTAGTTGGTTGTTTTGGATGAATAAGAATTTCAATACCTTCTCTACATAAGTGTTGGCATTCTGGAATTTTCTCTAATCTTCAGATTTCTATCAGGAAAATACAAGAATAATTCTTTTACAATTAGAGTAGTAGGAATGACCAATCATTGAAAATGAACTATTCAAATATTCTTCCTTAAAGGTTTGGGTAAAAGATAAAGGGTCAGGCCAACCAATAATGGCACAAAAGGAAGCAAGTTAAAGTTAAAGAAAGTGTAAACCCTTAGGCAAAGCCCTATTTATAGCTTATAGGATAGAGATTACTCTTAAGAGTAATCTCTATGGTTTTTTGTTTTGTTTTGTTTTGTTTTGTTTTTTTGTTTTGTTTTGTTTTTTTTTTTTTTGCTCTTGTTCTTGTTTTTTGAATTTCTAATTTTGCTTTAGTTCACTGTTCTTTGAGACAAGATCTTACCATGAAGGACAGGTTGGCCTGAATCAATTAATTCTCTGAATCTGTGTTCCAATTGCTAGTATTACAAACATGTGCTGCCAGCCAATCAACCCCAGAATATGTTTTGCTGGAAGAATGTGAGGGAGCACACATACATAATCATGAACAGAGCAAAGCATGCTCTCTGGCTGGTTTGCTTGCTTCCTCAGTGTGCTTTCTTTACCTTTAAGTAGTTAAGAGGCCCTGCTTAGAGAATACCACCCACAGACAGTCAGCGACTATTACCATCTTAATTAATGTAATCATGATACTCCCCAACAGATACATTAGAGGCCAATCTTCCAGGTGATTCTAGATTTTGTTAAGTTGATAATAGACACCACCACAGAGGATAAATAAATTTACTACACTGAAAATGAGAACTTTCTCATCTATTTGAAGGATTCTAGTAATCTCTTTAAATGAGAATTTCAGTCACAGCTCCTTTCTGGAGCACACTAATTTTGTTCCACCAGCCAACAGTAACAGCTTACAAATAGTATCCTGAAATCTAATAATTCCTGAAGCCTTCACGGATAAGCCTCTAGATTTTTTTCTCACTGTGATTAATTTTTTTCCCAGTAGAGTGAGCACTTTGGGGATCCTGTGAGTTCTGAGTAGAATAAAACTGATTATATGTTGAAAGATGAATAAGCCAATCTCTGGCTGTCTCTGAATTGGGGTGAAATTAAAGCTGACATCGGTTCAAATAAAACAGATGCTGAACTGTGCTAGAGTACAAAGTGAAGAGAGTAATAGCTATATAAAAACATTTTTTTAAAAATTTTCTGGTATTTTTTTCTTAAAAAAAAACTGTTAATTCACATTCTGCCTTCTTTGAAGACTACTACCAAACATTTCAACAGCCGAAAGTATTTAATGAATAGACAAATGTTAAGAACTTACTTTTCTTATGATGAGTGACTGAGTCCTACTAATACAAAACACCATGGGCTGTGTTGCTTCATAAACAGAGATTTCGTTTTTACCATTATGGAAGCTGGAAATACAAGATCACGTGCTGACATGATGCTTTCCCCCACTTAGATCTTAGATAAGATTGGCTTGCCCATGTCACCTTCTTATTGGGGATATTCAAGGTCCAGTGTATGTTTGAATGTCATATATTCCTTGGAGTGTCACAATGAAAAAAATATATATATATAATGAATATTCAGTAGGGTTGAAATTAGGGACCACTCAAATAGCATCATTTTTACTTGATTATTTCACTAAATGTCCTCTCCTCAATCCAGTTGTACACTGGCATTAGAATTATAGCTCGAATGCATGAAAGTTAGAGGACATAACTAAGCCCGCAGCATAGCCCCAATGCTAACCAGCCGGGATGAGGAAGTCACTAGAGGGCTGATGCACATATGTGTCTGTGAGAATGCTTCCCATGAGGATAAACAGGGATAAAGACATACCTGACCAGGTAGCACCATCTGATAGGCTAGAATTCCAGACAGAAAAAGGGGGAAAGTGAGTCAAAGATCAGCATTCCTCCTTTTCCTCTGCTTCTTGGCATACAACGGTCTGAGCTGAGAGGCTCCTTCATGGCTTTTTCTTTCTTGATGAGTTGATACCTCCAAAATCATAGGTCAAAAGCAATGCTTCCTCCCTTTTACCTTCTTCTGTCAGGTTATTTTGTCACAGCAATAATAATAAATCATAGGCTTGGGTCATGTTTGCCATCCAGAATAATTAATTTCACCATCCATAAGATGGTAGAACCAACATCCTAATTTCACAATTTTTTTCAATACTTTATAGTCAGATGAAATTGTAGTTACATGTTATATACTCCTTTCTCTTATATATTACCTATTCTTTGTTGATTCTATTGCTTATTTTAGTTATTATTTGCCTTAGTATTCTCTTAATATTTTCTGATTAGTGTGACAAAATGCACATCACTCTCCTTTGAGCTGTTGTCCTAAATTCTAGTGGCTAGAAAGCAATTCTCCTGCTTACAGATCCTTACAGCTAGGGAGGGCTTCAGAAGTGCTCAGAGCTGGTTGAATCAGGTGTAAAGATTCTGAAACTTCCAGAAATATGATGCTGATCAACCATTATAAACTGAATCAAACTATATTATATCTGTAGACTGGAACCTAACATAACTGTCATCAGAGAGGTTTCATCCAGCAACTAATGAGAGCAAGTGTAGACACCCACAGGCAAACATTGGGCAGAGCTTGGTGAACCCAGAAGAGGGAGAAGAAACATTGTAGAATCTAGAGGGGTCAAGGATACTACAAGGAAACGCCCCAGAGAATCAGCTAACCTGGGCTCATAGGAGCTCTAAGAGACTGAACTGACAATCAGGGAGCCTGTTTGGATCTGACATAGGTCCTCTGCATGTGTTACAGTTGTACATATTGATATTCTTATAGGACACCTAGCAATGGGAACAGGGGCTATCCTTTCTCTTATGTCTGCTTTCGGTAACCTTTCCTCTTACTGGTTTGCTTTAATAAGCCTTAATTTGAGGCAATGTACTTAGTCTTATGGCAACATGATATGTTATATGGTTGTTTGGTATCCCTGGAAGGCCTGCCCTTTCCTGAATGCAAAAGGAGACTAGAACTAGAGGAGCTGGAGGTGGGGGCATGAAGGACTGGGAGGATAGGAGGGTGGGGGAACTGTGGTCAGGGTGTAATGTATGAGGGAAGAATGAAAAGAAAGAAAAAGAAATCTAATCAACCTCAACTTCTCAGGTCCTGAAATACTGTCCAATTGATGACGAAAAGACTGTGACAGTCATTGCAGAAAGATGGAGACCAACTCTTAATTTGGATTTGTTTGACTAATAATAGTTAATCTTTGTTGTTAACTTGGGCAGGGTTAGGATCATGTAGAAAATGATAGATACTTTTCTGGGCATATTTATAGAGAGATTTCATAGGAGAGTAAACCGAGGAAGAAGATGTATCCAAAATGTATTGGCAGCAACCTATAGGCTGAGGGCACACGTGGAATAAATGTGGAAGATAAGAAAACTAGCAGAGTGCCAACATCCTCTCTAATTATTAAATTACTGTGATATGAGTCGCTCTCCTCTAATCTGCCCTTGACCCCTGTGATAGACAGGACCTCTGAAACTATAAGCCAAAATAAAGCTTTTCTTTCTTAATATTTTTATTGTTGTTAAGACAGTTTGGCAGAGTTTAAAAACACCCAGGAGACAGGGTTTCTGGACAGGCATCTGGTAGATTATTTGATTGTGTTAGTTGATGTGGCAAAGATCCATCCTAATTCTGGATAAGCGTGCTCTGGGCAAAGCATCTTGGGATGCATGAAATGGAGAAGGGGAACTGAGCAGCAGCAGACATTCTTTGGCGCTTTCTCTTCCTAACTTTAGATGTGCTATGAACAGCTTCCTCAAGCTCCTGCCACTGTGGTGGACACCCCCTTCCCCCTATTTTCATGAATTCTAACCTGGACCTGTGAACTAAAATATACCTTTCTCCCTTAGGTTACCCTTTTGCAGGGTGGGGGGTGGTCAGGTTATTTTTTGCTATAGAGGAAAAAGATTAAGACAGAGTTCTGGGTTGTTATTGTTGTTGTCATTGGATTTCTGTCTGTTTTGTTTTGTTTTTTTTTTTTTTACATCTGTGAAAAAGTTAACAACACAGACATGGTCATAAAGCACAAGTGTAATTTTTAAGGAGAAGCTAACCAATTGGTTAGATTGCTATTTTTCAACTTCCCTACAAAAATTGAGTCTTTTAGTTGTAATGATTTTAGGATGAGTCATTCAGATAGTTATCCCATGCTCTTGTATAGGATATGTAGGTATCTTCACAGCATAAAAGAGATCTGTGTGGTATAAAAGGGACTGGATAAGGGGAAAAGCAGAGACTCAATACATTTTATCAGTTAGTGTGCCTGAGAGACTAGGGAGGCCACATGGATGCATCTGGAATCAAGTCCAACTCTCTCTACCCACCCTTTTCTGAAACTCAGTATGGATTCCAATAGTCACATAGCACCCACTGTGCAATGTGGGAGTTGAACTTAGCCAGGTTTGATTCTTCCCTGCATGGCGTCTGCTTCTCTAAAATGACTCCCACAGAAGGACAGTGGGGAGGATAATATAAAATGTAAATAACAATACCCCCTTTTAAGCTACTTTTCTTTTAGCCAGTTTTTAGTGGGTTTTTTTTGGGGGGGGTTGTTTGTTTTTGTTTTTGTTTTTTTTTTTTTTTGTCAGAGTAGATGACACTTTTCTTAGCAACATGTAGACTATGTGAATTCTATTGTCCTTTTCCCCAGTTCTTCATCTGAGTAGCAGTTTCTCCTTAGCCAGGGACTTCAATGGGATCATTCCTAGTCATTAGATAGCAGTGGGTCCAATCATGCCTTGCTTTGAAGGGGTCCTTGTCATATATTTGATTATTTAAAAAGCAGAATTTCATTCATAATACTTGTTCTGTTGACTATAAACTTCTCAGTATAAAAGAATCACTTTCTACATCCTAATTGTTGATAAGATCTTCTAATATAAATAGTTGTAAAGTGGTCAACTTAATTAAAACAAATACTTTCAGGAAAACCTTGGAATTCACTTGCCCAGTTAGAGAAATAGCATCTATAGGTAGGTGACAGATTCAGGGACAGCCCCTGCTCCAGTTGTTGGACAACCCCCATGAAGATCAAGCTGCTCTTCTGCTACATATGTGCACAAGGGGGTGGAGGTAGGTCCAGTCCATGCTTCTTCTTTTGTTGGTAGTTCAGTCTCTGGGAAGCCCCCAAGGGTTGAGGTTATTTGACTCTGATGGTCTTTGTGTGGCATCCCTATCATCTTTGGGTCCTTCAATCCTTCCTTCAACTTTTCCACAAGACTCCCTGAGTTCCAGCTAATGTTTGGCTGTGGATCTTTGCCTCTATTTCCATTGGCTGCCAGATGGAGCCTCTAAGAGAACTGTTATTCTAGGCTCATATCTGCAAACAAACATAGTATCATTAATAGTGTCAGGGGTTGTTTTTTGCCCGTGGAATGGGTTTAAATTTGAGCTAATCATTATTTGTCCATTCACTCTGTGCTTTATCTTTGTCCCTGCACATCTCATAGATAGGACACATTTTGGGTCAAAGGCTTTATGGGTAATTTTCAAAAGATGTCATTACTAAGACACTCCAAACAATATAATATGCCTCTTTTCTTAAAGTGTTTTTCATGTGGCCTATTATTTAAAGGAAATGATATACTTGAAGCCAGGCTTGTGCTTTACATACATAGTCTCACTGTCTACTTGTCACAATATTTACAAATAGAGATTAATGTCCTCATTTTATAGGTAAAAGTGACACTAAGAAAAGTTAAAAAGAAGTTTTTCATTGTTAAAGAACAAGAGTTCAATCCCAGTGTTCTAGTATAAAGTCTTCTGTCTTATTTGGTAATTGATATGTAATCCTTGGAAATGTGCTGTTCATTCTACAGGGCTTGAATATTACATGGTGTCCTTGCTATTTGACTTGTAGAATCAAACCTATGGCAAGCTTTGAAAACCAAGGTAGTCTTTCAGTGGGTGACCTTTGGTTTTTGAAGATATGAATCCACAGAAGATATATTTGGAGTGCATCAGAAAAACAGTATATGAAATGAGGTTAAACAAACTGCCCATCAGGTGACAATATTTGTGGAAGGTGAGATAGATACAGTAACTGATATTAGCTATAGCCTTACTTTTATTAATTTTACAGATGTTACTAATTTTGGACGGAGAAATGTCTTGGAACTGGGGTGACTCTAGGCACAAAGTCACCATAGTTACCTAGTAATTAAAAGGATTCTTGATAAAAGAATCTGTTTGTATAAGCAAGAATTTATTGATATGAGGTCATTTTCATTGGAAATGCAGAATAAACCATAAACTTACATGTCTCTCTGACTGGTAGGAGAATAACAAGCTCAGAAAGATGAGAATGTTGGAGATATTATATGAAGAAAATAAACAACCAAAAGGTTTTGTCCCATTAGATGACCCAGAGGATATACCATTTACCATTTTTTAAAAGGGTGTGTTGGTAAAGGGTCACTAAAATCATCCAGAAGCCTAGTGTGGCTCCTTGAAAGTGGAGATCATGGCATGAGAGGCACGCTTTCTATATATATACCCTGTGTAATGATATGTACAAAGCTCTGGACTGGGGAGAGACAAAGCTATCTGGAATTCATATAATTATGACTGGCAACAACTGAACATATTGTGAGGTTTTGCCCAACAGAATTTATAGATCTGTTTATAGAGAATGACAACTCTTGAGAACAGACAGATAGGTTTTTAAAGTATAAAATAAAGTGAAGAAGGCTGAGGTAAATTGTCCAATGAAAACACGTGGTCCTTGCCCCATTCTCATTTTTGAGTAATATTTTAGATTTAGTAACTTTTGACTGAACATGCAGCCAATTCCCTGAAGAAATGGTATTATAATAATAAAAAAGTATGTGTTTGAATGATGTGCTCAATCTGTTTGGCTCTAATGTCATGGCCCTAATGATGAGTTTATTTTGGATTTCTGGAATCCATACTCATGAGAGAATAAAATAGGATTTTAAGCCATCAGGAATGTATTCTGGATTAATATAAGTAGTCTCAAGAATAGCTGATGATTCAGATGACCTCAGTTCATCTGACAGATCCAGTCAGAATTTGAGTCAAGCCCTGAGCATTCTAAGCATACAGAGACTAGATAACAGATGCTAAAGCTAGCTTTGTAAGCCTAAGAAATTTCTCTAATTTTGCTATCCATCCTCACCCCTTTAAAATCAGTTGTCGTTATTGTATGACAGGGAAATCTCTGGGTATATGCCCAGGAATAGTATGCCAGGGTCCTCTGGAAGTGGCATGCCCAATTTTCTGAGGAACCGCCAGACTGATTTCCAGAGTGGTTGTACCATCTTGCAATCCCACCAACAGTGGAGGAGTGTTCCTCTTTCTCCACATCCTTGCCAGCACCTGTTGTCTCATGAGTTTTTAATCTTCGCCATTCTGACTGGTGTGAGGTGGAATCTCAGGGTTGTTTTGATTTGCATTTCCCTGATGACTAATGATGTTGAACATCTCTTAAGGTGTTTCTTGGCCATCCGAATTTCTTCTGGTGAAAATTCTTTGTTTAGCTCTGTACCCCATTTTTTGATAGGGTTATTTGATTCTTTGGGGTCTAACTTCTTGAGTTCTTTGTATATATTGGATATTAGGCCTCTGTCGGATGTGGTGTTGGTGAAGATCTTTTCCCATTTGGTTGGTTGCCATTTTGTCCTTCTGACAATGTCCTTTGACTTACAGAAACTTTGTAATTTTATGAGGTCCCATTTGTCAATTCTTGATCTTAGAGCATAAGCTATTGGTGTTCTGTTCAGGAACTTTCCCACTGTGCCCATGTCCTCCAGGGTCTTCCCAAGTTTCTTTTCTAATAGTTTCAGTGTGTCTGGTTTTATGTGGAGGTCCTTGATCCACTTGGAGTTGATTTAAGTACAAGGAGATAATAGTGGGTTGATTTGCATTCTTCTGCATGTAGCAGCCTTGTTTATACTAGCCAGAAGTTGGAAGGAGCCCAGATATCCCTCAAAGGAGGATTGGATACAGAAAATGTGGTGTATATATACAATGGAATACTACTCAGCAATTAAAAATAATGAATTCATGCAATTTGTAGGCAAATGGTTAGATCTGGAAAATATCATCTAAGTGAGCTAACCCAATCACAAAAGAATACACATGAAATGCAATTACTGATAAGTGGATATTAATGACCCTAGAAGCCCTAAATACTCAAGGCACAATTAGCAAGTCAAAGGATTCCCAAGAAGGAGAAAAGAGAGGACCCTGGGCCTGAAAAGATTGAATCCAGTTTTGTAGGAGAATACCATAACAGAGAAATGGTGGGGGATGATTGGGGAATAGTTGGGGGGGAGAGGGCTTATGGGATGTATGGTAGTGGGGAACTGGGAAAGTGGAAAACCTTTGGAATGTAAACAAAGAATATAGAATAAAAAAATGAAAAAAAAATTTGTCACCCCAATTCAGCAGGAAGAAGTTGTGGATAGTCATTATCCCAATGTGTTATAACTATGTTCATTGTATATCTGAGAAAAGGTCTTTTAATGGATGAAAAGATGAGAACATTGTGGGTTTGATTTAATGCTTATGTTACTTTGTTTCCCAATTACATGGGATGAGAATCCCACATGTAAGACAGTGAGATTCCCTGCCCCCACCTGGTTATGATTGGTGACTAATTTTGCCAGAGGCCAATGGCTTGGCATTTAGACAGAGATGAGACTTTAGGATGTGCAGGCTAGGGGACTGAAGAGAAAGAGGATCACCATGTAGAAGAAGAACTAAGTTCTAGGTTTGAGAACTACAGAAGGAAGAGTACACCAAAACATGTAAGAGTCAGGGAAGAACCACCACTCCAACTGAGTTTGGGTAACAAAGATAAGATACAGATTTTAGTAAGTAATAATTCAGGAGTACTGGAGGGGAAGCATTAGCAACATGGAAGTTTAGGAGTGGCCCAGCCCTTGAGTTCATTAAGACATATTAAATATAAAACTACATATGTGTTTTTCATTCAAGAATCTAGAGCATTAGGGCAGGTATCAAGGAACTCTCACTGCCTTAGCTGGGAGACTAGAGCAGATTAATCAATTACTAAAACAAAGGGATTCAACTGCCTCTCCTTTATGAACTGAACAGAACTGAACTCAACTCCACTGTACTGACTCCTACACTGACTAAACTCAGTTCTACCAAACAGAACTGACTGAACTCAACTCAGCTACCTTTACCCTCTCTGTGCTGCTCTTAAATAGCCTCTCTTTCCTGTATTTTCTGGGAAGAGTTGAGCATATATTATCTCTGACTCATTTTGTCAAATCGTTCTCATTCACCACCCCTCAATTAGACATCACTTTCAAACATGGCTGCTTCCTTCTGAAAACTAACTTTACCTTCATTATTTGCAATTAAATTTGTGCCATTCCATCCAGACCACACAGACCGAGAAGTCCTTTGTATGTGATCCCTTGCCATGGCAGCCATGTTGCTGGATTAAAATTCCTCTACATTTACCATAATGAGCACTGTCAGCATAAGAACCATAAAAGAAGTCCCTAGGATTCGGGAGCAAGTCATGCCATTAGTTTAAAAAAAAGTGTGTGTGTGTGTGTGTGTGTGTGTGTGTGTGAGAGAGAGAGAGAGAGAGAGAGAGAGAGAGAGAGAACTATCTGGTTTGTAAGATACTAGAGTGTTAATAGATTCTGCTGGAAGTAGATTTGATTATAGGGTGCCAGGTAATCTTGGAAACTTGCCCAGTATGATCACAGCTCTGCAAGCTTAGTTTTTCATGAAGATACACATGCCTCCAATATACAGTTATTAGATGGATGAGATGCAATCATGATTGAGCCTGAGCTGGATAGATGCCATGAGTCAATTTCCTGAGCAGGTGAGCCAGACACCATACTAAAAATTGTGTTGTAAGCACTCTCTTTTCAATTCCCCTGTGGTCAGAAGTTTGATGGGGATCCTCAAATGATCAAACCCAGAGGAAAAAAGTGTCACTTTGGTATATGAATAAGTCCACCTAATGTGTGGAGGCTTCAGTAGCACAAAGAGAGTAGCTTTGCAAAAGAGTGGAGAGGAAGAAGTCTTCTGAATTCAAGACCTTAGAGGAGAACTACAGACTCATGTACTCTGAGTGAATGGTAAAATGATCTCATGAATAAATATATCCATGAAGTTGCCAATGACCTGGTAAGAAAGGGAAAGAGAAAAGGACTCAAGACACACAAGCAGATGAAGGACAGTAGACACCAAATATGACCAAGTTCATGACTAATAATCCCCTGAATGAGCCAATAAGTAAGGAAGTAACAATATGGTGCATTTATTTTACTGAAGCCACTTTTGTCATTCTTACCCTGTAACAATGAGCACATGAATAAAGTGGTCCACTTATATCAACTCCTACAATATACAACATCCTTTCAGGATGATCTGGTTGCTATTGCCTTGAATGTGTGACTTTCAGCAGTAAACCTATTCTAGGTTCCTGAAACCAAATATTTACCCAAGGAGGACTATCAGACATTTGAACAAATCTTCTTTATTGGAACATTTCTTTCCAAGAAAAACAATCTATTTTCACACAGATACAGACATATTTGGGAAATGAGTTAATATGGCTTTCCTGGGACTTGCTTGAGCTATGTGTCATAAAGAATTCTATAGACCTTAGCAACCATCAATTAAAGTCATAAAACAGAGGTGAGTATGGGCACAAGACAATAGAAACTACACTACATGTAACACAAGGTACCACCACTAGGAAGCAACCAGTTTTCAAGGGTGCCATTATATTCTCAAACATACCTGTGTTTCTAAATCAAGGACAGATAGCACTTTGAAAAGACGAGGAGGGAGATATTCTTTACAATGTGATATATGTATTACATAAAGAAAACCTTCTATTTGTTCATTTCCAAATCAAATAATATGTGGATGTACTTATCACTCTCAGTAGTCCACTTGAAAACTCTGTCTTTCTTACCACATTTGTGTCCTGGAGGCTCCAGTGCTCTCTTTCAAGAGAACATATCATTGTAATCCTGGAGAAGTGCAACTCATGGTTATTACCAGGAAACTTTGGACTCTAATTCAGAGTTGCCTGTATAGATCTGTGAGAAGAGGAAATGATGGTTTTGTACCTGAAGGTGAGAAAGAATATATGTGGATTCCACAATTCACTTGGGCGGTTCTAGCTTCGCTCTTGCCTTGTTTTAACTAAGAGTATACAAGGATACATCAGAATGAGAAGGGCATGGTGGCCTATCTCGGACTCTAGATTTCAGTCTCCCTAATGCTGTAATTTTAAATACAGTTCCTCATATCATGCTCACCCTTTATCACAGAATTATTTTGTTGCTACCTCATAACTGTAATTTTGTTACTGTTATGAATCATAATATAAACACTTTTGCTTTCTAATGGTCTTAGGTGACACTTGTGAAAGGCTGTTTGACCCAGAAAGGGGTCAAGACACACTGTTTGCGAACCACTGCAATAGGGGCATTGCAGACTTGTATTCTATTACCAGATAAGACACTAGACCTGCTAAGGTGACAGCTGAAAGGGAGGAAGATTTAGAATGAGTACTAAGGTATTGTAAGGAGGAAACTTTGTTGTTGTATATTGCAGTATCAAGTTCTATAGTTTCATCCATTAAGATTTCTCTGAAATTATTTCTCAAGAGAATGGGATATACCAATATACCTCAGGAACACTTGCTCAACTATGTTCATAGCAGCTTTATTCATAATAGCCAGAAATAAACTGGAAACAACCAAGATGACCCTCAACTAAAAAATGAATAAAGAAAATGTGGTACATATAATGCAATGGGGTACTATTCAGCTATTAAAAAATAACATATGATAATGTTTGCAGGCATATTGATGAAACTTGAGAATATCATCCTGAGTGAGGTAATGCAGACCCAGAAAGACACATATGATATATACCCTCTTATAATTGGATATTACCTATAAAGAGCAGTGTAACCATGCTATAATATACAAACTCAGAGAAATTAAGTAATTAAGAGTGCCCAAGGGAGGATATATGAATCTCACTCAGAAGGGGAAATAAAATAGCCAAGGTGGAGGGAAAGAGGGAACTAAACAGAAGAGGGGGTGAGGAGGGGTAAGGGGATGGTGATCAGAGGTGCAGACAGTGGGACAGGATGGAGAGGGCTGGGAGTAAGAATGGAAATAGATGAAGGCACATCTCTGTGATTAGATAGAGACCTAGGATGGGGATACTACAAGGAGTCAATGGGGGTGATCCTAGCTAAAATTTCTGCCAATGAGGGAGATATAGAGACTAAAGTGGCTACCTTCTATAGTCTGGCAGGACTTACAGTTGAAGGACAGAGACACCAACCCACCTATAAAACTTTCAATCGAAAATTTGTCCTCCCTAGAAGATGTTCAGGGATAAAATTGGAGCAGAGACTGTGGTAACAATGACTGGCCAACATGAGTTCCATCCCACAGGAGAGAGACAATCCTTGACCCTATTAATGATACTCTGCTATGCTTACAAATTGCAACCTCTCTCCTGCAAGGCTTCATCCAGCAGCAGACGAAGAGACCAATAGCCAAACATCAGGAGGAGTTCAGAGAGCCTAGTGGAAGAGTGGGGCATACATAGAACTGAGTGAGCTGAAGTGGTCAAGGACACCATAAGAAAACCTACAGAGTTAACTAACCCAGGCCTATTCAGGCTCACAGGGAAGGAACCACCAAACAAAGAGCAGATGTGCAGCTTGATCTCCATGTGAGTCCCCTGACAATTGGAGTGGGGTTTGACTCTGACTATGTCACCTGTCACTGGATCACCTTTCCCTATCTGGATTACCTGGTTGGGCCGTAGTGGAAGAGGATGCGTCTAGTCCTGTTGGGACTAGATATCTGAGGCTAGGGTGGTACCCAATAGTGGGGGCTTCTCCTTCTCTGAGGAGAAGTGGGGGTATTTGGGGGAAGGGATTTGTTAGGGCAGGAATGTGAAGAGAGAAGGAAGGGGCTGATATTGGGATGTAATATCCATAACATATAAATTCTGGAAAGAAAAAAAAGACATGGTCTATAGAAGAGATGCTTCCATACCTTCATGGAGAAGTTGACCAATGAAGCTTAGAGTTGACTGTAGCAAAATAAAGACTTGACATCCAGAACCCTTTCTTAGTGGTCTCAGCTGTTGCCTCTTAGATCCACCACTGGGGTCACATTTTCTGTTGCCTATTTGTGACAATTACTGGACATGGAAAGGCCTTAAAGCTAAAGAGCCATGTGTTTTAACATGGGACTATTGGAACTATTACCTTTAGCTTGAGGATTCTGGTAACCTTAGTGAGATTGTCTCCAGAACTCTTCTGACACTCAAGCCTCTTTGTATTCAATGTTTACTGTCTTCTTATAGTAAATGTGAATAGTTCTTTTCCCTGTCCCACTCCCTCCTTCTAGAAGAGTTGGGATGGAAATTAGTCTTGGGAATTAGTTTTTAGTTGGGATTGAAAAAAATTACCCAGCAGCTAAAGGCAGGTACTCTTCTTCTAGAAGACCCCAGTTTGGTTCCCAGCCTGCCAGGTCAGGGCCAGCATGGTCTTTGTATGGAAAGAATGACAAGGTTCCTGATCCTGGGACAAGTGTCATGGCTGCGGCGGGCATAAGGCTTGTTTGTATAATAGTGTACATATTTTAAGTTCCTCTTTCAAGAAATATCCTTCCTGTTAATGACTTTATGATAATCAGAGACACCAGGAGTCCAGGAGGCAAAGGTATGGCTAATATCTCAGCAAAATGGTAAACACTTCAGAACAGCACTTAAGGCTGTGGAAAAGAACTCTTAGAACATAGGTTCAAATACATATAACATTTCAAAATATAAGGATGCAATATGTATTATATAAGCTTGGACCGTGTGTGTGTGTGTGTGTGTGTGTGTGTGTGTGTGTGTGTGCCAACTTGTCAGAAAGATACTAAGAAAGGAGATAAAGAGATTTAGGGAGTGGTGATCATTGGAGATCCCACCGATAAATATTTTGTTTATGTTTACAAAGGCAGAGAGATTCCCAGGTTCAGGGTCAGCCTGAAATTGAGCAGAGTTGTTCCAGGTGTGGTAGAAATTGTAATTGCAGGACAGGTCCTGCCTAGTTAGCTTATCATCTGTGCTTTACAGTGGCAGGCAGACCTGTGAATTCCCTTGCGATGGTAAAAGAAAATGTGTGCTTGCTGTCTTGTAAGAATCAAAAGGCTGGGTCACAGGATGGTGATTGACAGAATAATTGAAAGGAAACCTGTAGCAAATGATTGGATTCGTGTGTGTGTGTGTGTGTGTGTGTGTGTGTGTGTGTGTGTGTGTGCAAGATAAAGAGAGAAAGAGAGCTTGCTTTCTGAAGATCTCCAGAAGAAAAACAAAACAAAACAGAGAATTCAACTTGTTTGTTTTTGCTACTCCAAGACACCATTCTCCCAGAATCATTCTTGAAGCTGAGGCTGGTAGTTGACACCAGTTCCCATAATAGAAAGCTCACCACTGTTGGTGACTTGTGCTCCAGAGAATCCAATATCCTTTCTGGATTCCATCGGCACAGTCACTCACAAGACAGACACCCCCACACAAACACATATATATACACCCAATTTAAAAAAAAATCATAAAATAATGTTGGTATAATGTCACATGGATTTACTCCAATCACTTTGGAGACAGTGGCAGATAGATCTCTGTGAGTTCAAGTGCAGCCTGGTTGACACGACAAATTCCAAGCCAGTGTGACTTCACAGGAAGACTTTGTTAGGGCAAGGACTGAAGGAGCTGACGTGGTTGGCAACCGCATAGGAAGAACAACAATATCAACCAACCAGACCACCAAAAGCTCTAAGCCACTAGACTACCATCCAAAGAGTACACAAGGGGTAGCCATGGCTCCAGCTGCATATGTAGCCGAGGATTACCTTATCTGGCATCACTGGGAGGAGAGCCCCTTTGTTCTGTGTAGGCTTGATGACCCAGCATAGGGGAACTCTAGGCTGCTGAGGCAGGAGTAGGTGGTCAGGTGGAGGATCACCCTTTTAGAGGCGGGGGGAGGAAGAAGGGGATAGGGGGCTTGGTGAGGTGAAACTGGGAAGGGGGGATAACATTTGAAATATAAATAAAAAAATATCCAATAAAAAGCCTGTTTCAAAATAAAATAAACTCCTTTAGCCAGTCCTCCAATATTTCTTCTCATTTAATTCTAATATTCTTGCTTCTCCTTCATCTCTTTCTGGAACTATACTCTATGACCCCTTCCATGGAAGATCCCCTCATCCACTCTGGTCCCTTACTAGCTACCTAAATCCTTTGGTAGCTAGTAACACACATATCAAAAGCTTAAAAACTAACATGCACAAATAAAACAAAGCTCACATATTTGTATTTTGTGGTTCGAGCTACCACATTCATGTAATTCTTTCTAATTACATCCATCCCATTTTTTGAACAGCTAAATGATATTGTGTAAGTGTATACCATTTCCATTACACACTATCCTCTAGATGGACATCCATGCTGTTTGCAATTTTTGTCTTTCCATTTGTTCATTTGTTCTGAGGGAGAGAGAAAGAGTATGAAATATGTTTAGGAAGGTGAGGCGAATCTGAGAGGAGTTGGAGGAGGAAGAAAATAATGATCAGAATATAGTGATTGAAAAAAATAATAAAAAGATCTAAAGAAAATTCTCTTGTTCTCTTGTTACTACCTTTAGATCTGTTTTGCCAAATACCCAAACTGTAAAATTCAAGTACTATCTATCCTATTTTCTCTGTCTTCTTTTATAATGTAATGCTACACTTTTAAGCCTTAGTGACCATAGCAGAAGTTCACATTAACTGTATGTGTTCATAATTGTATATGAATGCATGAGAGTGTAGGTGTGGAAAATGCACAAGTAGCTATGGACTTGACTAAGAGCGTTTGTTTCATTGGAGCATACACAACTAGGAGATTTGAACAATGTTTGGGAGGAAGTAGTCATGAGAATGTAGGGTTTAGTAGTGGTTTTGTCTCACAATTACAGGTTTCATTTGTTTCAATTTAGTGGTTCTAAATAGCTATGTTATATTTTTAAAATCATCCAATAACACAATGTCCACTTAGAACAAAGTCATTTAGAGATTTATATTTTTTCACTTTTCAGTATCAGTTTTGATTGATATTATATTTGTCCATAACTGTTTAGAAGTTACAGTGTTGGCTTAATCACTTCTTTCTGTAACAAAACAGTATGTGATGAAAGTAATTTGGAGAGGGAAGGCTTATGCTGACTCAAATTTAAGAAGGGTACAAGCTTGCCTGGTGGGAAAGACAGGGGCCAGCAGTGGGAGGCAGCTGGTCACAGGAAACCTGCACAGGGGCAGAGACCACGGAGGGCTGCTGCCCAACTCCCTCCCTCACTTTTCTTCAGGCTGGGACCCCTGTCAGAGGGATCTTGCTACTCACACTCAGAGTGGACTTCCCTCTTTGTTAAATCTATCTGTAAACACTCTAGTAGACACTGTCAGAGGAACGTTTCCATAGCAATTATAAATCTATGCAAGTTGACATTGAAAATTAGCCATCATAGATGAGATTTTTTTTAACTCATGTAAGCTGGGTAATTTATGCTTTTCTAAGAATCAGCCTTAAAGTATAAATGATATACAATTCAAATACCTTACCCACACTTGAAGCAGATCTATAAACACTCCTTAGAGCATTGCTGTGATCTGATGCAAATTGTGATCTCTACTTGCTTTTCTCATAAGAAGTCCAACTGAGACAGATGTCCTCAATCACGTGGACTGGGCCTAGAAGACCAGAGAAGATGTTCCAACTAGGCTGGGAGCAGATCAGTCCACAAAGAGGGAGCAAATGTGACCGTGCTATTTTGGTACTAGCTTCAAGTTATTTCCTCAGTTTTCTTCATAGATACTATCAGTTATTTTCAAATCAAGTTTTCTTATTTATAGTTTTTAAAGAAAATCTGGCTTGACCTTATTGTCAGTGGAGTTTGTGAGACTGCTCTCTTTGCTGCAGTGCACACTGCCTTGTGAATATACTGCCTTTGCTGTGTGTCAAGCTATTGGTTTGATAACTCAGAAGGAAATTATTGTTCTTCACAGGTCTTATAGGCAGCTTGTCATCTTTCAAGATCTGATACTTGGGTGAAACAGTACACACATTTCATTAGTCCGAATTTAACCCTTAGAAAACAGCAGCAAGGCACCTAAAACATTTCTAGAAAATATCTTAAATAGACTCTATTACCCATGTGTTCTTCCATAAATATTAAATAATTTTCTCAATAAATTAATTTAACTGTCTTTCATAAGAAACAAAGGCTTGTTTTGTTTAGGTGAAACTGGCACTCACAACTGTATTAGCATATCCCTTCCTTCAAATTCGCCCATTAAAGATGGTTGCTATTCTACTGAGATCACTCTGTCCCTTCAATAAGTGACGGAGATGCCTTTACCTATTCTATAAACAGATTGTAGCACAGTGTGGACAGTGGCCAAGTAAAACACATCTGTTAAGAATTTAGTAAGAGGTGGGGGGAGACCAAAAAAACATATTGAAATGTAACCCTGAACTCACAGCTAATGCAAATGCTAAAGAAAGAAGCCTCATTAGCAGACATTTATTGCTTCTGGATATAGAGTTAAATAAAGCAAATATCTAATAAAAATGTCTTTATAAAAGAGTAAGAACTAGTTTGTCAATGCTGTAGTTCTTTAAAATATGTTAATATATGCAGCCTTGCTTATTTCTCCCCAAAGCTTCCATAGATGTTAGAATCTCTACTCAGAAAACTGCCACATTGCGCTGATAAGCATTGCTTTATACACTGATATTTTTCAGATATTTTGCAAGAACTCAAAGGCATACTTATTCAAACTTGGCTTCTCTACAAAGCATAAAATATTCCTTTAATCTGACTAGTTTTCACTGAAGTACTCATTCTGAGATGTTAACAACAAAAAGAGGAGACTTTTCTAGTATAAATATTTACCCCTTTTTCTGTAACAGAGACATTTGGTGACAGAGGTCAGCGTTCGAAGCTTGAAAGGGGTAGAGCCCTTTTGGTCATGACAACTTGCTTCCCAGCTGACATTAATATCCATTTGGCAATACTTCCCATTGAGTTCATGGAAGATTACAAAGCAACTTTTTGTAGAATAAAGTTTTACAAACCTTCGACTTTATAGATAGATAGATAGATAGATAGATAGATAGATAGATAGATAGATAGATACATAGATAGATAGATAGATAGAGATACAGACACAGATACAGATATAGATGATATAAAGATAGAGGTAGAGGTAGAGGAAGAGATAGAGGTAGAGATAGATATATGTCTCATCTGAAATGTAAATTTCACTACCAAAATTTTCTCCATTCTTATCTCACTTTCTCCTCCTTCTTATCTCTATCTACTTTTTAAATGAAAAGACAGCAAAAACTTAAAACACTTTAATCCTCAAAATAATGATCTAAAAAGGTATGCTTAGAATGATTCAGTGTCCCTTTGGGAATCTTTGGAAGCCAGGTCTCTACCAGATTTGAGGAACCTCAAGTACAAAGCAAATGGAGGACCATAGAATTGAAATGAGTTAGTCACAGAAAGACAAATTCTCTCAGATAGGAATCTAAAAGAGATGATTCCATAGGGCAGAGCAGAATAGTGAACACTGTAGATTGAAGGGGTAATACAGAATGTGAAGGCATGGATAACAAAGCACCCCAACTCAATTATACAGTGCAAGCTTGTGTTCCATAGCAGTTAGAAGACTATTGCTCAAAATCGCGTATTATATATTCAGTAAAGATATAGAAGATGTGGAAGCTTTCTAATGTAAACCATAAGTATTTAAGGAAGCAAAAATGCAAATTACCTTAATTGGCATACTTGAACCAAAGCAGCAAATATTCTGGAGGGTCTTGAGGGTTCGGTGGAGCCTGGGAAGCCTCTGCTATTCTCCTAGACACTAAATCTGCTTTGAGAAAGACCATGCGTTCATGTCTAGGCCTGTGAAACACTGCAACAAGCAAAAGAAATGAATCCTGACCCTCCACACAGAATCATTTCTGATCAAATAAAACCAGTCTTGAAAGACTTATTGATTACAGGCTTTTTTTTTTTACCTGTCACTCCAAATTGTGCCTAAATTTTATAAGGTTGTTGGCCTTGCAAACTGACGATTAGCTAGAAGAACCAATATGATTTGCATTTTAGAAGGCTTATGGGAATAATACAATTGGCCACTAAGTAAATGTGGCAATTAAGAGGAAATAGTAAAAATATTATATACATTTTACTTTTTACTTTCTCATTTTATTTTTAAACTCTGAAGTCTTCAGAACATTCAACCTATTGCTGAATGCAAGTCATCTAAATTTACTTTATACTACATTTCCAGACATTCCTTGCTATGTGCATTTCACAATTCGGGCATTTGACACTGATAAAGTGTTATTTTAATGTACAGCGCTTATGTAATTCTTCACAATTGTCCTGTAATACCCTTTATTCCTTTTTGGTCTTTATACGATAGAAGCAGAGAAGGAACCATTGTTGTTCACTTTGTTGTCATGCTTATCCTGAATCTTGCAGCCTGAAATGACTCCCTCTCTGTTTTCTTTAATAGAAATATTTTAAATATTTATTAGTTGTTTTGTAGAATGACCCACATTCTGGATTTCTCTGATTTATTCCTCATGGTTATATTCTGTTTCTAATCTTTGGCAAAGTCCCACAGGATGATCTGTGCTTTCCAGTGGTTCTCATCATAAGATGCTTATGCCATGTGTCCTGTGACTGAGGGCATCCTTTGGCAAATTGGTTCAGGTAGAGTCTACCATGCTTTCTTTTTTTATTAGATATTTTTTATTTACATTTTAAATGTTATCCAATTACCTGGTTTCCTCTCTGAAAACATCCTATCCCATTCCCCCTCCCCTGCTCACCAACCCACACACTCCCACTTCCCTGTCCTGGCATTCTCCTATACTGAGACATCGAACCTTCTCAGGACCAAGGGCCTCTCCTCCCATTGATATCCAATAAGGCCATCCTCTGCTACATATGCAGCTGGAGCCATGGGTCCTTCCATGTGTACTTTTTGGTTGGTGATTTAGTCCCTAGGGGCTCTGGGGCTACTGTTGTTCTTCCTATGTGGCTGCAAGCTCCTTCAGCTCCTTTCTCTAGCTCTTCCATTGGGGACCTTGTACTCAGTCCAATGCTTGGCTGAGAACATCCACTTCTGTATTTGTCAGGCTCTGGTAGAGCCTCTCAAGAGACAGCTATATCAGTCTTCTGTAAGCAAGCACTTGGCATCCACAATAGTGGATCATAGGCATTCAGAGCTTCTGGGCTAATATCCACTTATTAGTGAGTGCATACCATGTCTGGGTTTGGTGACAGTATATGGGTTGGATTCCCAGGTGGGGCAGTCTCTGGATGGTCCTTTTTTCAGTCTCTGCTCCACATTTTGTATCTCCTCCCATGGGTATTTTGTTGCCCCTTCTAAGAAGGACCAAAGTATCCATATTTTGTTCTTCATTCTTCTTGAGCTTTGTTTGGTCTGTGAATTTTGTCCTAGGCATTCCAAGCTTCTGGGCTAATATCCACTTATTAGTGAGTGCATACCATGTGTGTTCTTTTGTGATTGGGTTACATAGCTCAGGGTGATATTTTCTAGTTCCATCCATTTGCCTAAGAATTTCATGAATTCATTGTTTTTAATAGCTGAGGTGGTTCCTCAAAAATTGCACATAATCCTACCAGAGGACCCAGCTATACAACTCCTGGGCATATAACCTTATACAAACATGTAATAAGGACACATTCTGCACTATGTTCATAGCAGCCTTATCTATAGTAGCCAGAAGCTGTAAAGAACACAGATGGCCCTCAACAGAGGAATGGATACAGAAAATGTGGTACATCTAACATCATTTCTACTGCAAAGACTATGGTCAATAATTAATGGTGATTGATGATTTTGGACAACAGAGAAGGAAGAGAAGAAAGTCCCACAACAGCCTTTCACCTAATGGTGTTGCTTCCACAGCAAAGGTTTTATGAAGCTAGTTGGCTTTAAGTATCTGCATCTCATCAGTCAGTTGCTGATAGAGCTTCTCAGAGGACAGCCATACTAGACTCTTGTCTACAAGCACAATATGGCATCAGTATAGTGCCAGGGTTTGGTACCTATGGGATTAGGTGCTTTGGGACCTTTTCTTCAATCTCTGCTCCATTTTTGTCCCTGCATTTCTTTTAGACAGGAACAACTCTGGGCCAACATTTTGAAGTTTTGAAGTTGGTGACCCAATCTCTCTTCTGAGGTCCCTCTTTATCTACTGGACAGTCTCTTCAGGTTCTATCTCCCCACTGTTGGGCAAGGCTTTGGCTAACATCATGCCCATTGAGTCCTGGGAGATTCTCATACCCCAGATTTCTGGGACTATCGAGCGGTTCTTCCTGCCCTACCTCCAACACTTGAAACTGCATATTTCCATTCATTCTCTTGACCCTCTGAGGGTGTCTCCTGTTCTCCCCATACCTGATCCTGCCCCCTGCCCCCTTCTCTCTCCCAGATCCCTCCCTCCTTCTGTCTCACTTGATTATTTTGTTCCCTCTTCTAAGTGGGATTGAAGCATGCGCACTTAGACTTAAGACTTAGTTCTTGTTAAACTTCTTATGGTCTGTAGGGTATATCATGTGTATTCTGTACTTTTGAGGGACTCCTAGGAAAGAAGTATGGAGGAGTTGAAGGGAATGGAAACCCAATAGGAAGACCAACAATATGAACTAACCCAGACCCCTGGAAGTTCCCAGAGACTGAGCCACCAATCAAAGAGTATACTTGGACTGGCCCATGGCCCCTAGCACATATGTAGCACAGGACTGACTTGTCTGGCCTCATTGGGAAAGGATGCTTCTAATCCTGTACAGACTTGAGACCTTAGGGAAGGGGGATGCAGGGAGGTTGTCAAGTGGGGTTGGGGTGGCTCAGGTGGGTGTCTGGGGGAGTAAGTACCCTCTCAGAGTCAAAGGGGAGCAGGGATGTATAGAGGTGAATTTGTTAAACCACAACCACATTGGTTCTGAGCAGGTCAAATGCACACTGCATCTGCCCAAGAGCTCTCTGGATTGGTGAATTATACACACACACACACACACACACACACACATACACACCATCTAATTTTGATATGCTGTGATTATATCAATGGCGAGGCATTTCTAATCTTCCCCATGGCTAGCACACATTCTTCCCTCCAACATTTCTGAGTCAACTTGCTAAATCAGTGTTTCATCTCTACTACCCCAAACCCCATAGGGCCACTTTCCTGAATTCTTACATCTCTGTTGCTTTATTTCCTATAATTCTTATGTCTACAAAATACATAATATGTGCTTCCCTGTCGTGGTGATTCTTTTCCTCTCCTACTTCAGCTTATTGTCAGTGAAATCTGAAAGTCCGGCCTCTTTCACCCTGCTCAATCAATTGCTGTTGGCAACTTTATTTCCCAATAAAAGACAAATGGGGATAGACTTCCTTTAGCATCTGAATGTGTAGATTCCTGTGTGATTATGGAAGTTGAATTAAGACAAATCATTAGAACAAATACCCAACATTTTACCCTTTCTGTCCAATAAAAAAGGCTATTCTTACAGACATAAATTGAGCATAATCATAAGAATTATGAAAATTACAAAGTATGATATGTTGTTATCATCCAGTCTACATATTTGTTAATTAGATAAAGCACTTTACCATTCATCTTAACTCTTAGAGCTTACAATTCTATACCAGAGTTATGCTCTGATTTTAGCTTGCATTACCATCTGGTATGTATAGCTTTTTTGTTTGTTTGTTTGTTTGTTTGTTTGTTTGTTTTTTGGAGACAGGGTTTCTCTGTATAGCCCTGGCTGTCCTGGAACTCACTCTGTAGACCAGGCTGGCCTCAAACTCAGAAATCTGCCTGCCTCTGCCTCCCAAGTGCTGGGATTACAGGCCTGTGCCACCACTGCCCAGCTTGCATTACCATCTGAAAACTATCCTTTCAAAACTTTATCATCTCTCTCAGCACTAAGCAGCTTAAGTTTGATTATGAGACTATAATTAGTCCTCAACCTTGTCAAAAATCCAAGAATGAGTTATTACCTGATTATGTAGGAAACACTAAACCATAGCTAACAAAACTTAAACAAATTGCAGAAATAGCTGATTACCTGGACAATTCCTTAATTTCTCATAATGTTGGAGCATCTTTCTTTAGCCTTCTGGTCCAGAACCACCTGACAGACCTTGATATGTAGCAGGAACTCTAAAGGACTATTTGTTCTGTCTTTGCAGAGCTAAACTGTGAACTATCCCACATTGTATTCTTTCTTAATTTATTTTTTACCTTTTTTTTTTTTTTTACTGAAGATGAATAGGACAATTTTCATCCAGTGACTATCTTATAACTGGACCAATTCTATATAGAAGGCTCATTGTCAAGTGATGTTTAATAATGAAATAACATTAAATGTCATATTCTGTGTATTTCCGATGTTTTTGAAGACTATCTATATAAAGTGTATTTGAAATATTAAATCTTAACTATTCTTAGCCATTTCTATTTGAGTAATATTTAAAATATTTTATTATAGTTAAATTAGAATCTAATATACCCATGAGATTACTATCTGTCCTTTAATTTGTGTTACTTAGTCACCCAAAACAGTTTTTAATTGTAGGTATTAGAATGACTTGGTCTAAGTCTTATAATCTTAAAAGATTTGCATGGGCACAATGCCTTACTTGATCTTGGTGAATGATCATTTTGATGTGTTCTTTGATTTGGTTGGCAATACTTTTATTTAGTATTTTTGCATCGATATTCATAAGGGAAATTGGCCTGAAGTTCTCTTTCTTTGTTGTATCTTTGTGTGGTTTTGATATCAGCATAATTGTGGCTTCATAGAATAAGTTGGGTAGTGTTCCTTCTGCTTCTATTTTGTGGAGTAGTTTGAAGAGTATTGGTGTTAGGTATTCTTTGAAGATGTGATAGAATTCTGCACTAAAACCATCTGGTCCCGTGCTTTTTTTGGTTGAAAGACTTTCTATGACTCCTTCTATTTCTTTAGGGGTTATGGGACTGTTTAGATGGTGTATTTGATCCTGATTTAATTTTGGTATTTGGTATCCTGTCTAGGAAATTGTCTATTTCCTCCATATTCTCCAGTTGTGTTGAGTAATGGTTTTTGTAGTAGGATCTGATGATTTTTTAAACTTCCTCAGTTTCTGTTCTTATATCTCCTTTTCACTTCTTTTATTATTTTAAATTTTTTTATTGGATATATTCTATATTTACATTTCATTTCCCTTTTTTTGGTTCCTTGCCCCCCAAAGGTCCCACATGCCCTTTTCCCTCCCCCTGTTCCCCCATCCACCCATTCCCACTTCCCTGTTCTGGTATTCCCCTACAATGATGCTTTGAGCCTTTCTAGAACCAGGGCCCACTCTTTCCTTCTTGTCAGAAATCATTTGGTATGTGGATTGTGTCTTTGGTGTCCCAAGATTCTAGGCTAATATCCACTTATCAGTGACTGCATACCATGGGTATTCTTTTGAGACTGGGTTACCTCACTTAGTATGATGCTCTCCAGCTCCATCCATTTCTCTAAGAATTTCATGAATTCATTGTTTCTAAAGGCTGAATAGTACTCCATTGTGTATATATACCACATTTTTTTGTATCCATTCTTCCGTTGAGGGACATCTGAGTTCTTTCCAGCATCTGGCTATTATAAATAAGGCTGCTATGAACATAGTGGAGCATGTATCCTTATTGCATGCTGGGGAATCTTCTGGGTATTTGCTCAGGAGTGGTATGGCTATCTGATCACCATGGAGTAAGAGTGGTCTTCAAAAACAACAAAAACAACAGAAAATCCTTATACACATGGAGGCTGAACAATATTCTACTCAATGATACCGTAGTCAAGGAAGAAATAAAGAAATAAATCAAAGACTTTCTAGAATTTAATGAAAATGAAGGCACAACATACCCAAGTCTATGGGACACAATGAAAGCAGTGCTAAGAGGAAAACTCATAACCTTTACTGCCTCCAAAAAGAAACAGGAGAGAGCATATACTAGCAACTTAATGGCACACCTGAAAGCTCTGGAACAAAAAGAATCTATTTCACCCAGGAGGAGTAGAAGACAGGAAATCATAAAACTCAGGGCTGAAATCAATAAAGTTGAAATTAAAAGAACTATACAAAGAATCAACAAAACCAGGAACTGGTTCTTTGAGAAAATAAACAAGATAGATAAACCCTTAGCCAGACTTACCAAAGGGCACAGAGATAGTATTCAAATTAACAGAATTCATTGTTTCTAGTGGCTGAATAGTACTCCATTGTGTATATATACCACATTTTTTGTATCAATTCATTCGTTGAGCAACATCTGGGTTCTTTCCAGCTCCTGGCTATTATAAATAAGGCTGCTATCCCTTTTCACTTCTAATTTTGTTAATGTGGATACTGTCTCTGTGCCCTTTGTTTAGTCTGGCTAAGGATTTATCTATCATGTTGATTTTCTCAAAGAACCAGCTCCTGGTTTTGTTGATTCTTTGTATGGTTCTCTTTGCTTCTACTTTATTGATTTCAAGCCTGAGTTTGATGATTTCCTGTCTTCTACTCCTCCTGGGTGAATTAGCTTCTTTTTCTTCCAAAGCTTTCAGGTGTGCCATTAAGCTGCTAGTGTATGCTCTCTCCAGTTTCTTTTTGGAAGGCACTCAAGGCTATGGGTTTTCATATTAGCACTGTTTTTATTGTGTCCCACAGGTTTGGGTAAGTTGTGCCTTCATTTTCATTAAAATCTAAAAAGTCTTTGATGAAAGTCTTTATTTCTTCCTTGACCAAGGTATCATTGAGTAGAGTATTGTTCAGTTTCTATGTGTATGTGGGCTTTCTGCTGTTTTTGTTGCTATTGAAAACCACCTTTACACGATAATGACAGGAAGAAATAATCACCATTCCTTAATATCTTTTAACATCAATGGACTCAATTCCCCCCAAAAAAGACATAGACTAACAGACTGGATATGGAGAAAGAACCCTACATTTTGCTGCATACAGGAAACACACCTCAGTGTCAAAGACAAACACTACCTTAGAGTAAAAGGCTGGAAGACAATTTTACAAGCAAATGATATCAGGAAACAAGCCAGAGTAGCCATTCTAATATCAGATAAAATTGACTTTCAACCTAAAGTCATCAAGAAACACGGAAGGAATCTTCTTGCTGGTCAATGGAAAAATCCACCAAGAAGAACTCTCAATTCTGAACATCTATGCTCCAAATGCAAGGGCTCCCTCATTCATAAAAGAAATTTACTAAAGCTCAAGGTACACATTGCTCTTAACACAATAATTGTGAGTGACTTCAACACTCCACACTCCTCAATGGACCGATCAGGAAAACAGAAACTAAACAGGGACACAGTGAAACTAATTGAAGCTTTGGACCAATTGGATTTAACAGATACATATCGAACATTTCATCCTAAAGCAAAAGAATATACCTTTTTCTCAGCACCTCATGGTACCTTCTCCAAAATCAATCATATAATTTGTCACAAGACAGACCTCAAAAAATATAAGAAGATCGAAGTTATCCCATGCCTCCTATCAGATCACTATGGAGTAAAAGAGGATTTACATCTTAAATGCCCAATAAATATCAACAAAATTTTAGAATAAAACTTCCCTAACCTAGAGAAAAAGATGACCATGAACATACAAGAAGCCTTCAGAACTCCAAACAGACTGGATCAGAACAGAAAGTCCTCCAGGCACATAATAATCAAAACACCAAATTCACTAAACAAAGAAAGAATATCAAAAGCAGTAAGGGAAAAAAGGGCAAATAGGCATATCATCAGAATTACACTAGACTTCTCACTAGAGACAATGAAAGCTAGAAGATCCTGGGCAGACCTAATACAGACCCTAAGAGAACACAAATGCCAGCCCCGGCTACTATACCCAGTAAAACTCTCAATCACCATAGATGGAGAAACCAAGATATTCCATGATAAAACCAAATTTACACAATTCCAACCTTACAAAGGAAAATTGATGGAAAATGCCAACCCAAGGAGGGAAACTACACCCTAGGAAAAGTAAGAAAGTAACCTCTTCCAAAAAACCCAAAAGAAGATACTCACACAAATATAAAAATAACATCAAAAATAGCAGAAAGCAACAATCACTATTCCTTATTATCTCTTAATAACAATGGATGCAACTTCCCAATAAAAAGACATAGACTAATGAAATATTTCCCATGTAAATCTTCAATTTTATCAGAAAACGTTTGTAATTCCCCTTTTAATTAATTTAGAATTTTTATGTCTACCATTTTATCTGCATTATTTTTCATGATAATCTTCAATTTTAATGTCTTTCTATATACTTCTATTTTATCAGAAATTTTTTCAATGTAAATCTTTGATTTTATCACAAATGTTTCTAATTCCACCTTCAATCAATTTAGAGTTTTATATCTACCATTTTATATGTAAAAATTTCCATGAAATAGTCCATTTTAACGTGTTTGACTATATATTTCTTGAATTTTACCAGAAATATTTTCCATGTAAATCTTCAATTTTATCTGAAAATGTTTATAATTCCACCTTCAGTCAACTTAGAATTATCTTTATGCCTATCATTTTATCTGTATAATTTCCAAGATAATCTTTAATTTTAACATGTTTTTCTATATATTTCTTTAATTTTATCAGAAATATTTTCCATGTAAAGCTTCAAGTTTATCAGAAAATGTTCTTGGTCTAGTAACCAGAAATCAGTAAAAGTAAAGCTTGACCTCTCTCTCAGAGAAATTTTAAGAACATAAATTCCACCAAACTCATAATCATCTTCATTTTGATAATTAAAACAACTACACAAATATTATCTCTTGAACTAGTGCTCTATTTTCCACCATTTCCTGTTTTGTCCTTACACAATTAATTTTTAATAGTGAGATCAATGCTCAAGTTTCTATTGTCTGAGGTGGTTTGCTAACCCCAGCTTTTCAACCTATAATTTAAGATCAAAGGCCTCAAATATTTACTTATATAAGTATTTAACTTTAATATGATTTCCTTCTACATATTATATAAGCCTTTTTCTAGACTCTATTTTTGTCATACCAGGCTACACAAACCCAGAATCCCATGTAGAACATGTTCGAAGATTCTGATTATTTGCACTGGTAAGATGTTAAAATTTCTTTTAATGCATTTTTTTCTCATTCCATTCTCTCTCCCTCCTTTATTTCTTACATTTTGATTAACTTGAAATCAAAGCCCTGGGCATCTTTATTCCATGTATACTTAAAATCAAAGTTACCATTATACTCCCTTTTATTCCAAAGAACAATTAAATCATCTTTGAATCATCTATTATTTACTTTTCTAGTTGCAGGAAGCAGGCAGCTTCTATTGCCTGACTGTCTTTGCCTTCCTCAGAGAATCCAAGCTGTCTCTATGCACAGCAGGGGTTTTCAGCACCTCTGAGCCCAAACTCTTTGTATTGTTCTGAACCTCAGAAAGAAATCCCCATGTTGCTCAGATAAATCTGTAACTGGCTAGAAAACGCAGCCCTCTTTCAGATGTAGGGTTGGTGACGGATCTTTTCCCAATTTGTTGGTTGCCAATTTGTCCTTTTGACAGTGTCTTTAGCCTTACAGAAACTTTGTAATTTTATGAGGTCCCATTTGTCTATTCTTGATCTTAGAGCATGATCTTAGAGAATGTTCTGTTCAGGAACATTCCCCCTGAGCCAATGTCCTCAAGGCTCTTCCCCAGTTGCTTTTCTATTAGTTTCAGTGTGTCTGGTTTTATGTGGAGGTCCTTGATCCACTTGGAGTTGAGCTTAGTACAAGGAGATAAGAGTGGATCAATTCTCATTCTTCTGCATGTTGACCTCCAGTTGAGCCAGCACCATTTGTTGAAAAGGCTATCTTTTTTCGACTGGATGTTTTCAGCTCCTTTGTCAAAGATCAAGGGGCCATAGATGTGTGGGTTCAATTCTGGGTCTTCAATCCTATTCCATTGATCCACCTCCCTGTCACTGTACCAATACCATGCAGGGTTTTTTTATTATTTATTTATTTATTCTATATTCTTTGTTTACATTCCAAAGGCTTTCCCCTTTCCCAGTTCCCCTCTCACCATATGTCCCATAAGTCCTCTCCCACCCCACCTATTCCCCAATCACTCCCTCACCATTTCTCTGTTCTGGTACTCTCCTACAAAACTGGATCCAATCTTTTCAGGACTAGGGTCCTTTCCTTCCTTCTTCTTGGGAATCTTTTGACTTGCTAATTGTGCCTTGAGTATTCAGAGCTTCTGGGCTCATTAATATCCACTTATCAGTGATTGCATTTCATGTGTATTTTTTGTGGTTGGGTTAACTCGCTTAGGATGAGCCTACAAATTGCATGAATTCATTATTTTTAATTGCTGAGTAGTATTCCATTGTATAAATATAACACATTTTCTGTATCCATTCCTCCTTTGAGGGACATCTGGACTCCTTCCAACTTCTGGCTATTATAAATAAGGCTGCTATGAACATAGTGGAGCATGTATCTTTATTGTATGCAGGGGAATCCTCTGGGTATATGCCCAGGAGTTGCATGACAGGAAGTGTCATGCCCAATTTTCTGAGGAACTGCCAGACTGATTTCCAGAGCAGTTGTACCATCTTGCAATCCCACCAACAGTGGAGGAGTGTTCCTCTTTCTCCACATCCTCTCCAGTACCTGTTGTCTCCTGAGTTTTTAATCTTAGCCATTCTGACTGGTGTGAGGTGGAATCTCAGGGTTGTTTTGATTTGCATTTCCCTGATGACTAATGATGTTGAACATCTCTTAAGGTGTTTCCCAGCTGAGAAATACCATGTAGTTTTTAACACTACTGCTCTGTAGTATTGCTTGAGGTCCAGCATACTGATTCCCCCTGAAGTTCTTTTACTGTTGACAATAGTTTTAGCTATCCTGGGTTTTTTGTTATTCCAGATGAATTTGAGAATTGCTCTGTCTAACTCTATGAAGAACTGAGTTGGGATTTTGATGGGGATTGCATTGAATCTGTATATTGCTTTTGGCAAGATTACCATTTTAACAATATTAATCCTGCCAATCCACGAGCATGGAAGATTTTTCCATTTTCTGAGGTCTTCTTCCATTTCCTTCTTCAGAGACCTGAAGTTCTTGTCATACAGATCTTTCACTTGTTTGGTTAGAGTCACACCAAGATACTTTATATTGTTTGTGACTATTGTGAAGGGTGTCATTTCCCTAATTTCGTTCTCAGTCTGCTTATCCTTTGAGTATAGGAAGGCTACTGATTTGCTTCAGAAAGAACTTCAGCAAAGTGGCTGGTTATAAAATCAACTGAAGCAAATCAGTGATTCTCCTCTTTTACCTTGGTTCCTTGCCTGTGCTGTCTAAAATTCCAGTTCTTTCATCTTGCCCAGCCATTGATCACATATTTCCCAATCAGAGCAAGCTAGAGGCAGGTTTCCTTTAGTATCTGAATATACAAATTCCCATCTGATTCTGGGAGCTGAATTAAGACAAAACATTAGAACCAATCCCCAAAATGGATGAGGTTAAGCCCTATTTGAGCAGAGACAGAAAGGGGGGCAAAATTTTTAATGAAAATAATGAAAAGAATTTTAAAAAAGATGAATCCAGTGTGTTCTCTCCATCTCTGTTCACACTGGCTGGATACAGCTAATTCCAAAGTATCAGGAATGGTAGAGCCTTGAGAATAAACAAGATTAGTACTATGATTTGGGTATTAGTGAGCCTTCAAAAGCCCATGGACTAGAAATGTGATCACCAGTACAGTGTCATGGGAGATGGTAGAACCTTGAAAAAAGTTTAGTACAAGGTAATTTGCTTCTTTGATTGGATAGTACTTGTCTTGCAGTATAAATCTTCATGAATAAATTGTAAAAATTCCCAGTCCCTCCCTCTTTTGTGTTCTTGTCTCTCCATGTGACTACTTCTTGGAACCTTCCCATGATTGTGACTCTGTCTATTAATACCTCAAGGGTTCATCAGAGATGAGTAGAAGTTCATTGCTATGCTCACAAGTTTTAAGAATTATGAATTAAATATGACATTATATATTATATAGTCTCAAGTATTTTATTTCATGAGAACTAAATGGCTTAATATACCTGGGCTTCTTTGATCATAACATGAAGGAAGTCTCTACACAGAACTCTAAAATTAGAATAATGCAAGAGTGATAATCTTCTTTATCAGAAATACCATAAAGTTTTCTTGGTCTACTTAAATTTGAAATTTGCATTTATCTAAGTAATATATCCACATTTTTCAATGTGCTTCTTTTATGTCAGTAAGACATAGGTCTTAAGTTGTATTTATTTTGAATTTGTGTTTAGTGATGATCATTGTTGAGAAAGATTTTTAATTAAATATATGTAAATTGAAAGGGAATAAGTATCTCATTGTTTGTACTAACAAGATTTTCATGATGATTTTCATCCACTGCAAAGTTATTTTTGTTCTTGAAATTCAGTTAGTAATTATATAAATCAGTTATTACTGAAAACTGACATAGGTGTTAAGTTATGTTTTTAACAAATAGAATTAATATCCATGAAACTTCATATAAAATTTTTTAGAGTTAACATTTTCTTTCAAATGAAGCTTCTAATACTCTTGGAATAAGATACATATAACTGAATTGTTGGCCGAAGAGGGGTGTTCTACAGACTCACCAAAACAAACCCAGGCTATTCCCAGGGATATTGCTTGCTCTTCACAAAATGATGATAAGGCCCTATTGCTAAAGATAAAACCTACACAACATGAAGAAGCTCAACTGCATACATAGAGCTTTCACCCCTACTGACTGTGTTCAGGTTACAGGAATGTACTCTACATGCTACCAAAGAAAGACAGACATAAACCTAGCTACAAACTCCTCATGCTTCAGTAGCAACCTATCTGAAAGATACTGGTACAACAATGGCATAAAGCTTATGGAAGCAACCAAAAAGATCTGATTTGTTTTTAATACTACTCCATGGGATGAAACCCTTCCCAGTTATTTCTGAAGTGGCTAAGAACTGAGACGAGGAGCCTAGGGGGGAAACCAAATACTACTATTCTATTAAAGGAATGTAGCAATAAAATGACTACTACTGATATTATATTGTATTTGTAGGTCAGTAACTTGCTCACGCATATCAGAAAATTTTCCTCCCACAGTAGATGGAAACGAATATAGAGACTCACAGCTGGACAATGGGCAGGGAGTAAGAGACATTGTAATATTAAGTCCTAAGTCAGATTTCTCCATTGAATTCCTCCCCTTGGGAATCAAGAACCCTGCTGAAGGGGAGACAGAAAGAGTCTTAGAAAGGGGTTGGAGAACAGCAAGCAAACAAGACCTTCTAAACAGCAGGGCCAAGGCACACATGAACTTACAGAGGTTGTGGCAGCTTACACAGGGAATGCATAGGTCTTCACGTGTTAAGATCCCAGAACTGAGAAAGAAGTCGACATAAGCTCCCATTCCTAACTGAGAAGCTATCTCCAATGTATATCTACTCTCAGATGAAAATTCATTTTTCTACAACAGACTCTCATTTGGGGATACAAATCCCATGCTCAGTAGTAGATATCCAAAACAAAATACATTCAACATCATTTTCAGAGATACTTTGTCTCATAATGTTTAGCTGGAGCATCTTTTTTCTTTTTAATCTTACAGGTCCAGTAATACAATGTATAAGCCACACGTATTATCACTTCCAGTTTTGAGTTTTTAGGAGACTCCTGTGTGTATAAATGTGTACATATCTGCCTCTATATGTGTTTTTTGTGCTTTGACTCTTTTTCTTCTGCTTGTATGTTTTATCTTATTCTGATTTGTTTTTGTTTTGCTTTTTACTACTACTGCTACTGCTGCTGCTGCTGCTACTACTACTACTACTACTACTACTACTACTACTACTACTACTACTACTATCATCATCATCATTATTATTATGACACCTGTTTGTATCTAACAGTATCAGTAACAAGAAAAACAAGGAGAAAAAGGGTATAAATTCAGATGGAGGAAAGGTGGAGATCCCAGAGGAGTTCAGGGAGGGGAAACAATAATTAGAATACAATGTATTAAAAATCTATTTTCAATAAAAAGAAATAATGTGGGTTTGATGGATTGGATTCTTTATTGATTTGAAATTAATTAGTCTATTGAGACATTGAAACAATATATTGGTCATAATTATTCTTTACCCCAACTCTTCCCTTCCACTCTCTCTTCCCTGTCCACCAACTTTATGTCTCTTTTCCCCTTATCAATATCAATATGTACTACACAAATATTCCTGTAAGCATTGTCTTCTACTAGATAGCAGTCTGCTGACCAGAGGCTGTACACTCTTAGGGAAAAAAATACTGTCTTTCCTAATCCCAGCAGTTTATAATTGACAAGAATTCAATGATAGCATTTGATCTGGGTTGGGTGTGCAGAGATCTTGTAATCCTGTCTCAATTGCTACGAGTTCATATGTGTAGCTGCCATGCTGTATCCAGAGGACACTATTTCTCTTCATGCATTCACTTCCTTTGGCTCTTAGAATTTTTCCACCCTGTCTTCTACAACAATCTATAAGCCATGAGCAAAGAGAGAGTATGCCATACATTTTCCATTTATGCTGAAAATTTCATGCCTCCTATTTTTTGCACATTGAATAGTTTTGAGTCATGTGTTGATCAACATTTACTGCAAATAGAAACTTCTCAGATGAATGTTGGGAGATGCATTAAATCTATGGGTAAAATAAAAAAATCATTTGGAGTCAGTTTAATACTATTTAAATTTAGCAATAAAACAGTGGTAGGTTCACTAATAGGATGATGACTTGTCTAACCATAGCTTACTGATAATAGTCACAAGTTTGGGTTTCATCTGGTTACCACCATAGTATTCATGCCACTATTACACCAGCAGGCATATTTTCCAGACTAGTCTTTATTACAGTCAACAGAATTAATAACTGGGTAAGACTTATGAGTATTTTTATTCTCTCATAGCATGAACAGCACTTTCCAGCCCTATGAAAGCTAACTAGAAGGAATAAAGTCTCCTCCAGGTTGGTACCATATAAATTTCTCCATGTTCTAGGATTCAAGCATGCTGTGCCTTTACTTTAGAGTCTTATTATCAAGTTATGGTGGCTATCCAAGAGCACTGGCAACAGCCTGTGTTGGTTAAAGGGTCTATGGGACTTGTTCTGCAAAGTAACCCATTCTTGATGTTGGGCTTTTTATTCATTAGACTCTGTTGTCTAATATTGAGACTGTTGCTCCATTACAGGGAATTCCATTCTCTCTCTCTCTCTCTCTCTCTGTAGATGTAGGTATTATTTGGTGTTATTTACCCCTTTTCTTATTCCTTCGTTTACCCTTCTCCTTTCTCCCCACCCCAATTTAATAATTCCTGTTCCATTATTTCCCTTTAAGACTTTATATAACTGGCCCTTATGTGCATCCAAAATGAAACACTCATATCTGAATACCCAAAGCTAACATCCACAAATGAGAAATAACCTGCAGAATTACTTTTTCTGGCTCTGGGTTGCCTTACATAGAACATCTGTTTCCAGCTCCATCCATTTACTTACAAAAGTATAAAGTTGTATATTTTTAACAAGAATTAATAGAATAATACTTAAAATTAATGTTGATATTAATTAATAGAATTAACGCCTATGAAAGCTCATTTGCAATTTTTATATATTTTACAGATTTGTTTCAAACTTTTAAAGTATATAATCGTATTATGTAAATGCAAATTCATTCTTCCAGATATCCACTATAGTATGAGTCTCTTTTGAAAAGCAGAAAAATGTTATACTTTAGAAAATCAACTCAAGGGCGGCTGGAGAAATAGCTCAGAGGTTAAGAACACCAGTTTCTTTTCCAGAGGTCCTGAGTTCAATTGCCGGCAACCACATGGTGGCTCACAACCATCTGTAATGGGATCTGATGCCCTCTTCTGGTGTGTCACACACCACAATGTATTCATATACATAAAATAAACCCTTAAAAATCAACTCAAATAACAGTCTGTGGCATCCAGAGTAAGTTGACTCTATAAAAATGAACTTATACTTGAGAAGGGCACCATGAAATTGCTTGTGATTTGGACAGGTGACCTTTTTGTGGCTTGCCTGCTTGCCTGGGTCTAGATTACCTGGGCTTGCTCTGCTGCATTTCTATTTGAAATCCCATCAAATTTCCCACATTTGAATTCCTACAACTATTACAATTTTAGGGAAAAAATAAATGTTATAAGAATGATTTAGATGTATGTGGCCAGGTTAAAGAAATTTTAATTTGTCTACAAGAGTTTATTTATGGAGTACATTAGAAAATGGATTGAAACATACATGGAAATAATTGGATACATTCTTAGAATTATATTCAGGCTTTTAAAAATTAACCAAGTGTCCAAAAGAGCAGAACATATCAGGTAGGTTCTTGCATCAGTTGGGTGTGTTTATTTAGCTATCTTGTCAGTATAAGGAACCATAGTGTAAAAAAGATTTTGGAGTTCAATATTTAGAATGAGGCTGAAGGTATCTATCTCTGAGTTTACTCAATAACTAGATAGTGTGTTATATAGTTTTATGCCAAGTTGACACAAGATAAAGTCTTTTGAGAATCTGGAGTCCCAGTTTAGAAAATGTATCTATAAGACTGGTCTGTTGGCAAGACTGTAAGTTATTTCTAAAATTAGATTGATGGGAAGTACCCAGGCCATTATAAGTGGTGCCATTCCTGGGCTGATGATCCTAGGTTCTCAAAAAGTGGAATGAGCAAGTCTTGAGAAGCAAGTCAGTTAGCAACATCTCCTCAGCTTATGTCTCCAGGTTTCTGCCCTGTTTGAGTTCCTGTCCTGATTCCCTTTAATGATGAACAGGAATACAGAAGTATAAGCTGAAATAAGTCCCTTCCTTCCAATTTGTTTTGGTAAGGGTCTTCTTTTGCAGCAATAGAAACCTTAATTAAGAGAGAGTTGTTGAGGACTTTTATAATGTGAAGTCAGAAAGCTGGGTCTGTACACAAGCCTCCCATCTGCCCACTGAGTGTTACCAAGGATTTTCTTGGGTATGTTTCTTTTTCTAGGAAGATGATCACATTTAGACCTCAAATCTGATCACAATGAGAAATACAGAAGTATTTAGGGTTATAAGCATGCAAGTCTATCAAGAAAGTGGTAAGAATTCTTGACTCAGATCTATTTCTGAAAGAAAAAAAATGACATGTATTAGTTCCTTTTCTGTTACTGTGATAAAATATTTCCAAAGCAACTTCAGAAGAAAAATTTAGGCTTAAGTTTCCAGATGGCTAGCATCTGTGAAGGTACAGGCAGGACTGCTGAAACAGTAAACTGAGAACTTATATTTTGAAGCGTAAGCAGGAAGTTGAAAGAATGAAGCTTTGAAATTTCAAAGCCTGTCCTCAGAAATCTACTTGCTGGAGCAAGGCCATTCCTCCTAAGCCATAACAAACAGTGCCTCTAACTCTAATCAAGTAAGTACTCAAATGCTAGAAATTACGAGACAGCACACTCAAACTACCTTATGGCTGGAATAAGAAAATTTGAGATGTATGGGCATTAGAAGCAATGAGAATAATTGCAGGCCTAAGAAGATGTGAATGAAATTTCCTTTGCAGTAATAGGAACTATTTTCTGATGACAGTTGAAGCCCAATGTAGGTATTGTTCTTAAGTAAATAAAAGTGGACAGGACATAGAAATCCTTATATTATTATTCCCCAAGGGTCTTCACCTTTATTAATATAGAAATGTATATTAAGATTGCATTTCTGACTATCTTTACTTAGTAACTCAGCATAATTTTTAAGAACAAATACATACTTCTATGTGTAAATATAAAAAATAACAAGAAATAAGCCAAGAATTGGAAAGGGAGGAGTATCTGAGAGAGTTTGCAGAGAGGAAGTGGAAAAGAGAAGGGTGATTACATTATAATTTCAGAAAAATCAAAGAAATAACTAAAAATAAATTGTTAAAGATTTATTTATTACATATAAGTACACTGTAGCTGTTTTCAGACACTCCAGAATCTCAGATCTCATTACAGATGGTTGTGAGCCACCATCTGGTTGCTGGGATTTGAACTCAGGACCTTCGAAAGAGCAGTCAGTGATAAAAATAATTAAAAAAAAACATGTTTATTTGGTAACTGCAAATGGATTGGAAATTTTGTTTGAAAATTGTTGAGTTTTAAAGCTATCTACAGCTACCGCCGACTGGTCCCTGCAAGAGAAAACTATGGGATGGATGGGAAAGCAGTGCAAAAGAATTGGGTCAAGGAGACATTGCCTTTCAAGACCCTCATTTTAATAAATGTAAGCCAATATATAGTCTGGAAGATTCCCTCCCCCCAGGCATGAGGTGGAGTCTTGGGATCTTGCTGGCTCCGGATCTCAGGAGATGGTTGGATCCGGAATGCTTCTGTGGCTTCCAGGTGAGGCTGGGTTGTTCTATACAGAACAAAGGCCAGGAAATTGAGGAGCTGAGAATTGAACAGAGCAGAAGCCGAACCGCCTAGCTCGAATGCTGAAGTGGAGGAAGGGACAGAAAATTCAAAATTTTAAGTCTTTTTTGGAAAAGAGAAATGTGTTAGATTATATATTGTAAATATAAAATTATGTAGCAGCATATAGTCATAAACTGAGTTATTTTCAAGTTGAAGACTAAAGTGTGTCCATTTGTTCCCTAACCGTTCAGATTCTATTATAAGAGCACACTATGAAAAGTCAGGACTACATCGTTCTGACTAAGAAAAGACCTTACCTTAAAAGATCACCCTATGGATGGGGTAGACCACCAAAAATACTCTAAAGAAAATACAGCTGCTTACACATATCATCAGGAAACCACAGCTTGTCTCCACTGATTGAAGTATGTTATGTGAAAAAAAAATGCACTCGTGCACATGATTGCAACTGATATTTGACCATTTTTCTATGTATGATGATCTGCAGGGGTAAAACATAAATAAGGTGAGACAGTGTCCCTTCCTTCGCACAAGGTCCAAGATAAGGCAAGTGCATCCCATGCACAGAGCAAGGAAACAGAACATTTAAAACTATATAATCAAAACTATTTAAAAAACATTGGAGGGAGAAAAGAAAAATCAGGATTTGCTTCTAACACTACCACTTAGTATACACAACCAGATGAAAACTGAATTAAGCTTCTCATGCTAGCTGTTTTTATTGCCAACAGTTTATTTCCCATCATCATGCTTGCCTTGTAGTTTAATATTTGGTAACTTAATATGTTATCCAGTGGAATGCTTATTTTAGCTTATTTAAATGCAGCTTGGGAAAATTTGTATCTGGATCTGTGAATAAATACAAATAGAGTTGTCTTATAAACATGTTTCTGAAAATTAAAAAATGTGTTCATGTACAAACATTGATATAAAACTGTTCAAAATTGTTTACTTTCTGGGCTACCACTAGATAATGTTTTAAATTCTAACGTATGGTACTTAACATTCTAAATAATAGCCAACTGTTTTATGAGGAAGGTAAGAGATGTTTGAGTGACACAGCTGTAAGATGTGAAAGACTAATTTTTAAACTAAAATAAAATTAGTGGTTACTCCAAAATGAGAGAGAAAAAAGGATATGACAAAACCCAAATGGCCAACAATGCTGCCTTTGCAAGGAGGTAGTAGAAGATTCCCATGAAAGAAGCTTCCTGCTTAATTAAGCTAGCTAAAACTGAAAGGGGATTAAAAATTATACATTAATTCCAAAAGTATCCCATTCTGAAATTAGAATCTGTCTCTAAAATTACGTTTAGATCACAGGTTTTCTGACATTTTGGCCTGCTCATAAGCCCAAAACAAATCTTTTAGGCCTTTTGTATGCTTTGAAAATCTGAGTGTTTCTATTGAAAAGTTAAGGGTTTTTTCCCTATGGTTATATAGCCAAAGCCTTTAAAATATAATTTTCTTGACATTTGAGTGACTATGTTTATGAAAAGTTTAGAATCTTTGGTATTTGACAGTTATTCCTAATATCAAGTTCTTCATTGTGTCTTTTGAATTTAACTGGCTCCGGGATGTTCCAGAAGTGCTTTTAGAACTCTGAAACAACTATTTCAACTTATTCAGATTCTAAGTTGTATAAAAAGCATTGTCAAACAACAGGTGATGTTAGTCTTTGATTGTGTTTGGGTGAATGTGTTAATACATGTTGAAACCTTGTATGATACAGATATCTAATATTCTGACAAAATTATGGTCATAATTTAGAAAAAGCTTAATTTAGAAATTAATTACCTAAGTTATAAGACATTTCAAAAGGGCATTAAATAATCTAACAATTGCCTTATCTCATTCTTGATATCTAGAAAGAATGAATGATAAGCAGCTATTTGTAATGTATTATCATTGCCTTTGCTGGGTAAAAATAAGACTCGGGCCTTGTTTTAAGAAACAAATCTTTAATTCTAAAATTCATCTATATGCTGCTATCACCCAATACTTCAAGATGGGAATGTGCTCTACTGAGGCATATTTTCATAATATGCAGTGGAAACTTTCTGTAATCTATGTGGGTAACCCTAGTGAGGATTCCTAGTAATGGAAGATATGGAGCATAAACTGGCTATCTTTTTTAGTCATGCAAGGCTTCCAGTGGTGGGATGGAGTTGCAATTGGTCGAGTTGTTGGTCAAGGAGGCCCCATGGAAATCTCCAAACATCCTAGACTGGTGCTAGGACAGAGGGTAGCTCTCCAAAAATTGACAATGGGGCCCCTATGATAGGGACAACATCCACATAGATTATTGAATGTAGAGAGATCGGTCTAGTGCCTGCATGGAATCTTTATCCTTACATTCTAAACTCTTTGTTGTAGGAAGTTACTATGCAGGCTAAAGAAAGAAAAACTTGGACATAATGACTTCAATCTACAATCTTTCCTGTCTTCAAGATATTGGGGGCAATGGTGGCACAGAACTTATAGAACTAGCCAACCAATCTGATTTAACTTGTGTCCCATGCTGTGAGAAGTAGCTCATGCCTGACGCTGCCTAGATGGCCAGCAACCAGAGACTGGATAACTCAGAGACCTAGGACAGAAATAAACAGGACAGGACTGAAATGGTAATGGTATTAATAATACAATGAAATGATTCTGAATATCTGCTATACTCATAAATCAGTGCCTTGTCCAATTGTCATAGAGGTTTCCTCTGGCAGCAGATGAGAGTGGGAACAGAGACACAACCAGACATGTGGAAAGCAAATCTAAATCAGAGGTCACCAATGGATCCCTCCCCACAGAGACTGAGGAACCACATAGAAGAGGGGGAAATATTTTAGGAATCGGAGATGGGAGAGGACATGAGAAGAACACAGTGTTCACTGAATCAACTAAGCAGGAATCATATGGTTTCATAGAGACTAAAGCAGAGAGCGCCAGGCCTGTAATGGATCTGCCCCAGGTCCTCTGTGTATATATTACAGCTGTTAGCTCAGTGTTTTGAGGAAGATTCCTAACAGTGAGTGCAGGTGAATCTATAACTCTTTTGCCTACTCTTGGGACTCTTTCCCTCCTATTAGGTTACCTTGTCAAGTTTGGTTATTGCCTCTTGGATGTTTGCTCCTTTCTGAAGGGAAACAGGGAGACAAGGGAGTCAAGGAAGCTTAAACAAGTGGAGGGAGGGGAAACTCTGGTCAGGGTGCACTCTATTATTTTCAATAATAAAATAAGTTTTAAAAAAAACACTTCTCCTGAACTCCATCACTTTTCACCACCCATACTCTGATAAAGCTTTGAGGGTTCAAATCTTGGGCCCATATGTCCACTTCAAGGATGTGTCTTTGGACTTCTGTTCATATGTTTGAGGTAATATTGATGTGAGACATATTCCCTCGAAATGGATGAAAGCTTAGGTCTGGAAAGCTTTCCCATATTTGTTTCTGACTTACTTCTTCTCTCTGTTTTAATCTAACCTATTTATGACTGTGAAATTGCATGTTGCCCAATCAGGAAGGAATCTGTGCAGTTGTTAGTACTTCCTGTAGAATATTATCCAGTATGTGTTATGATAAAGTTAACACACTGGCCATTTGATTCCAGTGTATAGATCAGTCTCATATTTTCATTAATACATGTATTTATCAATTTAACACCTTGATCACAGCTTCTCCTCTCTCCTCTTCTCTTATGCGCTCTCTCTCTCATCTCCTTTCTCTCCATCCCCCTTCACTTTCTCCTCAAGGAAGAGGAGGCTTTCGATGGATATCAACCCCCTTGACCATCAGGTTGCAGTAGGACTTACTGATCATCTCCTCCTGACTTACGTTTTGGCCATTTAGTTCTTGACTTAGTTGGTTCATAAAAACCCTTATTCAAGGACATGCTCCAAACTCTTGCCTATCTTCTTCAGAGTAATTATAATTATAGATTCTCTGGTCCACTATATTCTCTTAAAATGTCTTAAAAGTCAATAAGTAGTCATCTATGCTAAACTATATTTCTTTGGTGAGACTGAGAACCTACATATGCTAACAGATTATTGTAATCTCTTAATGAATTGAAACTGGAAATCTAAGATAAATTTGACCAAGAATAACACCTGTGCCCTAATTTTTGGGCACAACTTTCATGTAACAGTAAAAAAAAGTATTGACATCCAACTTGAAAAACTCCAGGATTTTTCAAAGAAATATGGGTTTCTAACCCAGAAATAAGCCTGAGAACACCATTTCTTCTTGTTGTTTCACTTGAATCCTGCTCTTGATCAAACAGCCAGGCCACTGAAGTAAGAATAAGGAAAGTTTGAGTTGTTTATTCAGATCTCAAGTTCATATAACATTTCCTAAGTAATTCCAAATCTACATTTTAGGAAAACTTGATGTTATTTCTAAAACAACTGACAAGCCAGTTGAGACTGACACAATGACAATGGTCAATAGATTTAACTAAAGGTCAGGGTAAAAATTTCCAAGACCTCATCATGGCATTCAGTAACAGAATTTAAAATTTAAAAGGTCTGCCAGGCTGTGATAACAATATAACTGGAGCCTTGAGCAAAGGGAATTTAAATGTGTCAAAATTCCCCTATCAAAGAAAGTGGCCCTTAGTCACATCTCTTTAAAGAGTTATGTAACAGCTAGGACATAAGGTCATAACTAGGAATCCACCTACTGTGACCTTTTGGTCTCAGAAAGACCCTAAATAGAAGGGCCTGGAAAGCTTGAATACGATCTGCTATAAATTGTAGTGAAAAATCCTACATCTATTATCTATCTTTGGGAACAATAACTGTGTATTATACTTAGAGATTAATTAACCTCTGTTGGATGAGATAAAATTAAAACATTGTGATTTGTAGCCTCCTGAAAATGAAATTGCATGTGTATTATACAACCATTCTAATATCTGATCCTAAGTCATTTAAGTCCTGGGTCCAAAAATATGGAGCCAGTCTCTAATGCTCTGGGCAAAAACAGTCAAGAAGAGCTGTTTATTCCAAGCGCATGCATCAGTATGTTTAATTGCAAAAGGAATATGAGATCTGGTGACTATGAGAACACTAGAGAAGTCAACTTTAAGTTCAGTTACTATGAACTGTTGACTAACACAAGGAATTGGGGTTAGAGATCACTGTGTGTATAAAAATAACAACCTTATTTACAGCAAAAATGGCTTGTGTCATCTGATAGTCTACTTTAGACATTTTAATGACATTGGCTTTAAAGAGTAATTGGAAAGGAGTTGTTCCTGGGAAGGCTCAATGCCCCAGTGTAGAGGAATGCTATGGCGGTGAGGTGGGAGAAGGTGGGTGAGTGGGAGAACACCCTTGTGGAGGCAGGGGGAGGGGGATGGGATAGGGTGTGTCTAGAGTGGAAACTGGGAAAGGGAGAACATGTGAAATATAAATAAATAAAATATCCAATAAAATAATAATTAAAATAAAACTGACAATGAAGGAATTTTCTAATTAGGGGTTGAAATCTTGTTTGGATAAAGTTTAAAAAAGACAAAGCTTTAAACAAATTTTGACTCTGTTTAGACTCATAAGTGTTAACTGAGAAGATAATGTAAACAATTGTCTTCAATAAAACACAGCTACTTTCTATAAACCAATTTTTTATAAACTTCACTATAAAATGATGAACATTTTAAGAAAATCGTATTATTGTAAAGAGACAGTTGGGTTTTAATTTTATATCTGTGAATTGAGTTTTGACCTTGGGAATTTTTATAGATTATTTACTTAGATCCATCCCATCTTTCTTTATGTTTTAGCTTCCACAACTTCCTTGCCACATGTTTAGGACTTCTGTAGCTTGTTGTAAGGATTCTAGTTGTTATCATCCTCTTTCAATTCAATTTTGTAACCATCATTCACTTGTAGAACAAAATTGTATTTTATCATGCAACAGTCTTTCTCATCTCAAAGCACTTTCTTCTCATGATTAGTATATGTCCACAACTAGAGCTGTTTATGTCTTTCTCCCACCTGCTCTTGCTTTCTCTTTTACTTTTCTTTATTCTTTTCTGGAGGCATTTTTGCTTTTTTTTTTTTTCTTAAAGGCACAAAACCATAAAATTATAGGAAGTCTTTTACAGAAAAGATTTGGCTGGAGACAGTGTTTAAGTTTAAATTGTCAGTTATTAGTCATGCTTACTCTAATGTCTAGCTTAAATGTCTTAAATATTTCCCCAACATCCGAATCTTTTACTGTAAAGCATTTGTTCTTTTGTTTGTAAATGAGGTAAAAAGAAATCAATCCTAACCTCTGCAAAGCATGTTGGGGCCAAGCTAACTAATTTTTTTAAGGTCTGGGGCTCAGATTTATTCCAATATGAAGAACATACCTGAGAAGAAAATCAACAGGGTTGAAGTGGACTTCTCACCTAGAAGAGAACACAGGGCTTATGGAGGAATGCCAACCCACACTTGAGGCTTACCAGAAATCCCAGACAATGAAGAGAGTAGCATCCTTCTTTTCAGAGTCTAAAATCAGGGCCACAGCTCTTGGCTCTATTCTGAGTTTCCCTAACATGGGATCCAATTCCAAAGGAACTCCACAATCAAGTGCTAACAAGAACTTCCTTGACTGCTGGGAATTATGTTTAACTCCATTTTCAGGTGTCTGGTAAATATAAAATTGCCTTTTCAATATAACATAAATCTCTTCTTTATAAAGCTCTAAAGAGTTGAAGAGTAAAGGCAAAAATAAAGAACTATTTATCCTGGCATTCTATATAAAGCTATGGCCATAGGAGAATCTCGAGGTTCATTTCTGGATCTAATTAGCTCACTATACAAAGTATGAGCCTCAATTATGGAACAAACCACAACTTAAGGCTGAGTATTTTATTCCTTTAATCTAATGCAAGAAATACAGTCACCTTATCTCATGGCAATGAAAACATACAGCAAACCTCAATAGTATGTGGGTTGAGTTCATGCGGACACAGGAAACAGAATTAAAGTGACAAATAAGCAAGTGGCATGAGGTTCATAAACCTGATAAAGGACAGTAATGGCTGTCCCACAACTAGGTCTAGGAATGTAAGCAAAAAAGAAATTTGTAAGTACAAAGAGCAGAAAATTCCATTATTTTAGCCAGGGAAGAGAAGCCCACACTTTATATTAGTTGAGAAAAAGATAATACAATTACAACTTTGCAGAAACACTAAAAGATGCCCCTGAACAATCATTTTGGACCCTGGTTAGGCACCCAGCCCTGCGATCTTTGCTGAAAGACTTAAAAGGGAACAGAGAATATTATGCAGTTTATTGCAGAGGAGGGATATAATCTGAAGAGAGTAGACACTAAACAAAGAGGCCATTTGAAAGATATTGTTCTGTTATATTAAAGATAGCATTCTGAGCTGGGCGTGGTGGCCCACGCCTGTAATCCCAGCACTTGGGAGGCAGAGGCAGGCAGATTTCTGAGTTCGAGGCCAGCCTGGTCTACAGAGTGAATTCCAGGACAGCCAGGACTACACAGAGAAACCCTGTCTTGAAAAAAAAAAGATAGTATTCTGATAAATTAGTTAATTAATTTTGTAATTAAAATTACATTTTTTCCTTTGGAATGTAAACATAGAATATAGAAAATAAAAATTAAATAAAAAAGAAAAAATACATTTTTGCACCATTTAGTGCTCAAATAATTGTTTTAGCCAAGTGAAAACTTTTTTATGACATTGCCCAAAATCATCTTCATTTCACCATCACCAAGACATGCCCTAAAATATAATATACACTGTTCCTACTAGACTTTGATGTGGCAATGATATAATTGCATAGGTTAATCCATGACAATCCTGAACAGTATGTTTGGTAGCTTAACTTCTCTCTCCACACATAGGCCAGATAATAGAAAATAAATTTAGTTTACAGCACTGTGCCTTTAACCTAGAACTGCACAGTGACATGAAACCAAAGGCAGATGAACAAGAATCTTCTTGCAGTTAAATTGAAAGCATATTTTGTTGTTGGCATTTTTCTAAAAAAGGAACAAGATCTGAGCAGTTTTGCTTCTTTTCAACATGCTTGCTTGTAGCATTACAAAACTCAGAGTCTGGAAAATGACTTGCAGAAGCCAGACTGAATTATCAAGGAGTCTGCCAAAATTCTCTGGCATTTGGGATTTGGCAGAATGTTGCAAAATAAGTTTGCTCAGACAACTGTAGTTCTGCTACAAACCCCAATGTCTAAGGAGTAATTCCAAGTGTTACTAACCACAGGTTCCCCACCTCTTGAGTATGTTTATCCACCTAGGTTAACGCAAATTGTAACATGTGGGATGAGGAAAGCTAGGTGTGCACTTTCTTACTTCATTTTAATGGACTCTTTCTCTTCAAAATACATGTGACTTAAATTAATAGTTTAAATAAATCTATTAAATGTCTGCCATTGTTCAGATCTTTAATATGTCTTCCTCTCAACATAAGACAGTCAGGCAATGTAGAGACGACAAATGGACTTAGGGATACCACTTGGCCTCTCCCTTCTCATAGATGACAGCAAAGTACTGTTTGGTTTTTACTTTGAAGTCATATTTTTCATAGGTATAAATATTATTTAAAGAACATGAAACAGCAAGTTATGTGAATTTTTCTTTCATTTTGCATCATCTATTTTTTGTGCTCAAAGCACATTACAATGAACAAGCATAAAAGGTCAGAATGCATGGCAGACAGTTTGTATTTATGATGTTCAGAAAGAGTAACATTAGTATGTACAAGAGGTCATAGCCTTGGAAGGAGTGGATCTTGCAAGTGTTCTATTGGCAGTGTTCTATTGGCAGGTAAGGGTTTTGGAAACGCAGAATTTTTCCCATGGGAGAAAAAAAAGAGAAACAGCATCTATAATCAGGCAAGCACAGCAAAGATACATCAGAAAGTCTTCATGGGACTTGGGTGAATTGTGGACAAAGAGAATAGGTGAGTCCAGGAATACCAGACTGACTATGAAAGGCTCATTGGACCAAGGATAGGAAGAGATCTGGGGACCAGTATGTGCTTTCTATGGTCAGTGTCTCTGCTGGGCATGATAGATATCAGATTACTATTACCTTCCCTGTGAAAGTGTCAAGGTAGATAGGAGAAATGAGACAGATATTAGGAAATGTGTTTGGCATGCTTCTATTCATTTTGTTCTCTCCTAAATGGGTCTGAAATGGTGTTATGCCAAGCATTCTTAAATGCATTTTGAATGTAAATAAGCCATGTTCATTATGTAATATGACAAGCTCTTTATGAAATGAAGTGTGTATCACTTGCATTTGAATGTCACAATAGAATTTGGTGAACAAGAAACACACTAATGTGAACAGGATGACACAGAATTGTTGCTGTGAGGTTGGTGTGTCTTAAAAGCTTGTGCAGAATATGGACAACTAACTAACCCTAAGTATAGTTGAAATCAGCTTTTATAACAGAAACTCCTTTTTCATAGCTAAGAAGCATTGAGAGCTCATTAACCAAACTGTCATCACTTTCAGTGAGAGAAAGCAAAGAATTTTTCTTCAGCCATAAGCAACCGTCCTGCTACCTAATAAAAAGAGAACATGTTTCCTTCCTTTTGCTTCTTCACAAGATAAGTATTTAACATTTTCATGGAATTGAAATGGCAAATAAGTGGCAAAGGGGATTATAAAAAATGAAATATAAAACCTACAATAAACCCCTGCCATTTGATTCTGTAAACTCATCTGCCTTTTTGTCTAAACAACCTGCACTATGCAGTGTCATGTTTATAAAAAAGGAGCTGTGTCTTGAACACCTGATCAGGACCTGATCTCAATACTGCTCCCGGAAATGTGGCTACTATTATAGGATTTGTAACCACAGAGTTGCTCATTTGACACTTAACCTTCTATCAACAAGGTGGCACCATATAGCAACACAGTATTTATCAACACCATTTATTCTAAGTAACTACATACGTAACATAGTTTTACAATACTTTTTATTATATTTTAGAGTTGTAATGTACCCATGTAATATTCCCAGGCATCCTCATACCTTGGAGATTGACCTTGCTGAAGGCAATGGCCATTAGGGTGAAAGTAAGGGTATTAGGACTAGGCAAGATGTTTATGGGAAAGAGAATGTTTGACTCACTCTTTTCTCTCATCCTTCTTGAGGATGATGATGGTGGGATATCAATATCTCACTTCAGAGCAAGAGAGACGTTCTACCTCTAAAGGTAGAGCCAAGAAAAGAGAGGTTACATACGCAACAACATGGAGCCATTCCACAATCTCTGTGCAACCCCTACATGGTCCTTCTGCTTTATAAGTGAGAATAACCTCATTAGTTAAGTCAAGTTTAATTCTCAACAGCTGCACTGGATTCATTTCCACATTTAACTACTTAAATTAGAAAAATTAAAAATGAGAAGGCATTGCTTTAAATCATTCCCATTTGTAGCATAAAATGGTACATAAAAATACATATATTATGTCAACTTTTAAGTAATGTATACCAAAGAAAAAACAAATTATAAATAAAAATATCGCTTATGAAATCAGATTCTACCCCATAATTAAAAAATATTTTGTGGATCCCATAAGGTCAGTAGCTATGATTGACCTCAGTCCCATCAGATTAAAATTCTAAGAGAGAGAATGAGTTTGTTAGATGAAAATAATTGAGCCTTTGATTTTTAAAACACTCACCATCAGAAAAGGAGCTCTTTCTTCTCTGGATTGAAAAAGCATTTCTCCACCACAATCTAGGAGGTGGTTGCCAAGAACTAGATGAGTCAAAAATTCTTGGCAAAAATAAAAGCACAAGTTTTGAAATTAATCACATTCCTTGAAAAATTCTATGATATTGCCTGTCTGTGATTCTATATGATAAAGCCAAAGCCATACATGCACTTGAAATACAGACTGAGACCATAAACATGTTATATATCTTCATCTGGATATGTCAATATGGATTAAATTAGTGAATTTCAATCACATGGAATATTTTCTCCTGGGGGTAGCAAAAGTTCACACACTGTGTTACCACTTATTGCTTAACTGGCAAGAAAGCACATTACCAGGAGACAGAACTTGACTACAATGCTCTGATGTGATTGAACAAATAGAAAACACCAGGAACAAATAAAAAACACATGACTCAATTATAATCAGAAATCTTTTGGTTATGTCTATAATAGCCATATCACTATTATACCAGTGATCTCATCTTGCCTGGCAGGTAAGTATTCCAGCATGTAGGATCAAGTGCAGGAAAAGAGCATTATTGTCTTCTCTCCTCCAGCACCACGTTCAACATCTTTGAGCACTAAAAAAGCTAGCCAGAGGAGGAGAAAGTTTCTGACCATTTGAGGTTGAATTTTCTATGACTTGCAACCACAGTGTGTGGACTCTCTCAATAGGGCCTTATCTAGTCATAATAAGAAACCAAGAGTAACAGAAAGTGATCAATCCTTTGGTCAATCATCCCATACCATCTCCTTTTTTTGAGTTCCTCCACTTGTTTCCCTTCTTAAAACATAATTTTCTCAGTATTCTTCCTCTCTGTTTTCAATTTGCTTATATTTTGCCACCCCCTTCCTTAATGTAACTCAGCTACCAATGGTCCACCTCTTCTAAATTCCTCACTTCCACATGTATGCCAAGATCAATGCACAAAACTCACATGCCTGGCACCCATGGGACTGTAGGAAAACATGCTACTGTAATTTTACTAAATTATGTTGTAAAAATTGTTTCTAAATATGTACTTTAGTATCCATAGTTCTATGCCATTCGAATCTTGATCAGAGGGGCTTCTGCTTGCAGAGAGAAGCAGTGACCACAGAGACTCACAGTAGGTCAATTTGTTGAAAATGACTGTGCATGTTCAGCCTTAAACAGGACATGTATACGACCTACCCCTCCCAACTTCTACTCCAAGGCTTGGAGAACATTGTGGCAAAGGAAGTGGGAAGAATGTAAGAGCCTTGGGATGTGCAATGCTGTCTTCTGGACATGACATTACTATAGCATTCATGAGCTCACTGGGTGAACTGCAAGAAAAACAAGCCACTCAAAATTGAAATAATCAAACTCAGGGCTGAAATCAATCAAATAGAAATAAAGAGAACCATACAAAGAATCAACAAGACCAGGAGCTGGTTCTTTGAGAAAATCAACAAGATAGATAAACCCTTAGCCAGACTAACCAAAGGACACAGAGACAGTATACAAATTAACAAAATTAGAAATGAAAAGGGACACATAACAACAGAAACTGAGGAAATTCAAAAGATCATCAGATCCTACTACAAAGGTCTATACTCAAAACAACTGGAGAATCTGGAGGAAATGGACAATTTCCTAGACAGATATCAAATACCAAAATTAAATCAGCATCAAGTAGATCAGCAAAATAGTCCCATAACCCCTAAAGAAATAGAAGGGGTTATAGAAAGCCTCCCAACCAAAAAAAGTACAGGACCAGATGGTTTTAGTGCAGAATTCTACCAGACCTTCAAAGAAGACTTAACACCAATACTTTTCAAACTATTCCACAAAATAGAGACAGAAGGGACACTGCCCAACTCATTCTTCGAAGCCACAATTACGCTAATACCTAAACCACAAAAAGATCCAACAAAGAAAGAGAACTACAGGCCAATTTCTCTTATGAATATAGATGCAAAAATACTAAATAAAATTCTTGCTAACCGAATCCAAGAGCACATCAAAACGATCATCCACCATGATCAAGTAGGCTTCATCCCAGGGATGCAGGGATGGTTCAATATACGGAAATCCATCAATGTAATCCACTACATAAACAAACTGAAAGAAAAAAACCACATGGTCATCTCATTAGATGCTGAAAAAGCATTCGACAAAATTCAGCATCCTTTCATGCTAAAAGTGTTGGAAAGAGCAGGAATTCAAGGCCCATATCTAAACATAGTAAAAGCAATATACAGCAAACCAGTAGCCAACATCAAAATAAATGGAGAGAAACTTGAAGCATTCGCACTAAAATCAGGGACTAGACAAGGCTGCCCCCTCTCTCCATATCTTTTCAATATAGTACTTGAAGTTCTAGCAAGAGCAATTAGACAACATAAGGAAGTCAAAGGGATACAAATTGGAAAGGAAGAAGTGAAACTATCATTATTTGCAGACGATATGATAGTTTATCTAAGCGACCCAAAAAAATCCACCAGAGAACTTCTACAGCTGATAAACAACTTCAGCAAAGTGGAAGGTTTTAAAATTAACTCAAGCAAGTCAGTGGCCTTCTTGTACTCAAAGGACAAGCAGGCAGAGAAAGAAATTAGGGAAATAACACCCTTCACAATAGCCACAAACAACATAAAGTATCTTGGCGTAACTCTAACCAAAGAAGCGAAAGATCTGTACAATAGGAATTTCAAGTCCTTGAAGAAAGAAATCGAAGACGACCTCAGAAGATGGAAAAATATTTCTTGCTCCTGGATTGGCAGGATCAATATAGTAAAAATGGCCATCTTGCCAAAAGCAATATACAGAGTCAATGCAGTCCTCATCAAAATCCCAACTCAATTCTTCATAGATCTAGAAAGAGCAATTCTCAAATTCATCTGGAGCAACAAAAAACCCAGGATAGCTAAAACTATTCTCAACATTAAAAGGACTTCTGGGGGAATCAATATCCCTGACCTCAAGCAGTACTACAGAGCAATTGTGTTAAAAACTGCATGGTATTGGTATAGCAACAGGCAAGCAGATCAATGGAACAGGATTGAAGACCCAGAAATTAACCCACAGACTTATGGTCACTTGATCTTTGATAAAGGAGCCACAACCATCCGGTGGAATAAAGATAGCCTTTTCAACAAATGGTGCTGGTTCAACTGGAGGTCAACATGCAGAAGAATGCGAATTGACCCACTCTTATCTCTTTGCACTAAGATCAACTCCAAGTGGATCAAGGACCTCCACATAAAACCAGACACACTGAAACTATTAGAAAAGAAACTTGGGAAGACCCTGGAGGACTTGGGCACAGGGGAAAAGTTCCTGAACAGAACACCAATAGCTTATGCTCTAAGATCAAGAATCGACAAATGGGACCTCATAAAATTACAAAGTTTCTGCAAAGCAAAGGACACTGTCAGAAGGACAAAACGGCAATCAACAAAGTGGGAAAAGATCTTCACCAACTCCACATCCGACAGAGGGCTAATATCCAATATATACAAAGAACTCAAGAAGTTAGACCGCAAAGAAACAAATAACCCTATCAAAAAATGGGGCACAGAGCTAAACAAAGAATTTTCACCAGAAGAAATTCGGATGGCCGAGAAACACCTTAAAAGATGTTCAACATCATTAGTCATCAGGGAAATGCAAATCAAAACAACCCTGAGATTCCACCTCACACCAGTCAGAATGGATAAGATTAAAAACTCAAGAGACAACAAGTGCTGGCGAGGATGTGGAGAAAGAGGAACACTCCTCCACTGTTGGTGGGATTGCAAAATGGTAAAACTGCTCTGGAAATCAGTTTGGCGGTTCCTCAGAAAACTGGGCATGTCACTTCCAGAGGACCCTGGCATACCACTCCTGGGCATATACCCAGAGGATTCCCCTGCATGCAATAAGGACACATGCTCCACTATGTTTATAGCAGCCTTGTTTATAATAGCCAGAAATTGGAAGGAGCCCAAATATCCCTCAAAGGAGGAATGGATTCAGAAAATGTGGTATATTTATACAATGGAATACTACTCAGCAATTAAAAATAATGAATTCATGCAATTTGTAGGTAAATGGTTAGACCTGGAAAACATCATCCTGAGTGAATTAACCCAATCACAAAAGAATGCAAATGAAATGCAATCACTGATAAGTGGATATTAATGAGCCTAGAAGCCCTAAATACTCAAGACACAATTAGCAAGTCAAATGATTCCCAAGAAGAAGAAAGGAGAGGACCCTGGGCCTGTAAAGATTGCATTCAGTTTAGTAAAGAAACCGAGGGGGGAGGGGGAATGATTGGGGAATAGTTGGGGGGGAGAGGGACTATGGGAACTATGGTGGGTGGGAACTGGGAAAGGGGAAAGCCTTTGGAATGTAAACATAGAATATAGAAAATAAAAATAAAAAAAAAAAAACATTCCTGGATGGATGAGGAAAGCATTCACAAGGCTCCACCCTCTAGCTGAGGAAATTTTTGTAGTTGATGGCAAATAAGAGTCATTTATTTTTCTTTAAGGGAGTAGACACTACTTGGTTTCTCTCACTCTGGCAAATGGCTCCACATCCATAAGAATATGGAAATTACAAGATAATTCAGTGGGATATAAGAGGAAGAAGAAGAGGAGGACGAGGAGGAGGCAATGAAGTCAAACATGATGGGAAGGTATGAGTAGATTTGAAGGGGTGATGGCAGTGAGTATGATACTTCCATTTGCCTTTTATTGTTGGGTAATTGAAACCTAACTATTGTAGAAAATAAGATTCTATAACCTACGAATTCTTCACTTTGAGATAAATATGCACAATGAAGCAGCAAGAGAAGAAGATACATTCATACAGATTGACTTCCTGTATGCTTGGAGCAATAAGACATCTTAGGGATTTAGTGTGTCAAAACATTTAACTTATGTTATTGGAGTTTTGCTTAAAAAGATTGCATTTTTTCCTTTTACCATAAAATACATTCAACAAATATATTAACTTATGGTTTGAGATCGACTATACAGCTTATGTTCTGATTTACTAGACATGTTTATGGGCAGGATAAGGATGTGTTCAACATGCCACAAGGTACCAATGTCTTCATGCAGAGGAGAGCAGTATGTGTTATATCTACAGGCCAGGGTGAATCTGGATTCCTGGCCATCTAAGATGCTTCCAAATTAAATTAAAAGCAAATATGTGTAGGGACTGGAAAGATGAACCAGCAGTTAAAAGTACTGGCTGCTCCTCTAGATGACCCAGGTTCTAGTCCCTGCAACTACATAGCAGGTCTGTGCTGACATGGTTATTGCAATAACCCAGGTGTGTGGACTGAGACCTAGCCCAGAATCCACTACCTTGTCAGGCTCTTGCCTGAGCCCAGAGCCAGAGCAGGTCACCGGGAGGAGGTCTGTGCACCTACAGCTTGGCAGCTGTTGCCGACAGCTGAGGACTGGCTCACTAGGCTTACAGCTAGGCCGCCATCTTGCCTCGGGACACTGCGGACTGCTGGCGGCTGGGGTTAGGTGCGTGGACAGAGACCTAGCTTAGCATAGACTACCCCAGCAGGCTCTTGCTAGCGCCCAGAACCAGAGGAGCTTGGCAGGAGGTCTATGCACCTACAGCTCGGCGGCTGTGGCTGACCACTGGGGACCAGTTCACTGTGCTTGCAGCAATGCCGCCATCTTGCCTCGGGTCATCGAGGACGGGTGGCAGCTAGGGTCAAGTGCGTGGACTGAGACCTAGCCTAGCATAGACTACCCCATCAGGCTCTTGCCTGTGCACAAAGCCAGAGGAGCTCGGCGGGAGATCTGGGCACCTACAGCTTGGTGCAGTTGTTGCATGGAAGCAAAGGAAGAGATAGTACAAGATGATTCTGATATTTCCACTAGGTCACAGAGCAGCAGTCAAACTTTCTTCTTCTAGTTGTCTGCACCTAAAGATTCCACCAACTTAGTGGAGTGCCACAGGCTAGGAATTAACCCTTTGCACATGGGGCTTTGAAGGATCTTCAGAATTGTAGTATGAAAAGAACCATATAGAATCAACCTAAAGGTATGGAGGAAGTCAACTTAGAAGCCATTACTAAGTGTTGCAGATATGTAGCTGTGTCTTAACAGCAGGAGTTCTGAAGAGTTATGTCATTTTAGTGATTTCATTCGTATTCTACCAACAAAAGCATTTCCAAAATAGAAGATAACTATGTATCCTTAAATGATAGACTCTTATGTGGCTAATTCTTTATATGCATCTCATCACTGAGGAAACACACTTGGTCATGGAGTGCATATAAACATATATGCATTTATACTATATTACAAAGTGGTACAGAAAAACCACACGTAATGTTTTACATTCCGAGTCAACAAATTCCTGTTCTTTCAAACTTTAGGATAGTACATGCTAGTATTTACCAAGGGCCACTGCTCCAACTCTGAGAGTTGTAATTAAATAATGAACATGCAATCCATAATTTATTGCATAATTGACTTGGAATATGCCTATAAGTCCATGTTTTTGGTAGCTTGTGAATATTTCTACATATTTTGAACTTGTATTGATCTCCATTAGCTTCATTAAAATACAACAGCAACACAATTCAGTCAATCTTCCTATATCAAAGTCTTACTGACAAAATGTGGGGAGAAGGTGAGCCAGACTTGGGTACAAGGCTGACAGGCAGCCAGCAAAGAAACCGAAGGATTTAAGTCTCACATGTATGTGCACAACTCCACTGTTATGACAGGGACTTAAGACTTTTAAGCACCACCTACATCAGTGATTAAGTGCTTCCAAAAGGTTTCATGCTCAGTTAAACATTCTATGAAGCTTATTAAGCACATCACTGGTTGTCAACTATTGGGACATACATAATCAAATAACATGACAATTTGTAGGCAGAGAAAATGTGTCTTAAAGGATAATTAGAATCCATCAATTATTATAGCTTCTAAATAGTAGTTAGACACACAAACTCATAAGGCCACAAAAAAAAAAAACCTGAATGGTTTAAAACTAGTTTTAAGATTCACAGTATCTGATGACATGCACAAAAGGAAGATAAAACTTGGACACCAGTTTAATTACCCCCTGAGCATAAAGCAAGGTCATGTTTTCCATGGTGACACTTTTCAAAAAGGGTAGCTCTTAAAAGTGAGATCTGTTAGTAATGGCCCAGCATATATAGTCTGAACAGGAAATATGTGGTGACCAATTTTAGGATAATAGTTCTGAATTACTATCAATATTATATATTCCCTGAATAAGGAGGCTGATGGTATTACATGTCTTCTATTCTTCAAACACAATAAATAAGTGATAAACCATCTATAATGTTTAAGAAAGCAATGAACTAGGAGCACCACAGCATCTCAAATGATCATGTCACCTAGGGATTTTAAACTTCAGCTTGAGTAGCATGTTTCATGATGACTATATAATGACAAAATCACCTAATAACACAGTTCTAAGCCATATAAGGGTGGGAACTGGGAAAGGGGAAAGCCTTTGGAATGTAAACATAGAATATAGAAAATAAAAAAAAAGATCAGAAAAAAAGAAAGAATATTAAAAAGCACTAACGGAAAAGGGTTAAGTAACATATAAAGGCAGACCTATGAGAATCACACCAGACTTCTCACCAAAGACCATGAAATCTAGACGATCCTGGGCATATGTCATACAGACATGATGAGAACGCAAATGCCAGCCCAGACCACTATACCCAGCAAAGCTCTAGATCACTATAGATGAAGAAACCAAGATATTCCATGATAAAACTAAATTTACACAGTATCTTCCCACAAATCCAGTCATACAAAGGACAATAAATGGAAAACTCCAACACAAGGAGGGAAAATATACCCTAGAAAAAGCAAGAAAGTAATCTTCCTTCAACAAACCCAAAAGAAAACCACACAAACATAAAAATAACATCAAAAATAACAGGAAGCAATAATCACTATTTCTTAATATCTTTTAACATTAATGGACTCAATTCCCCAGTAAAAAGACATAGACTAACAGGCTGGATATATAAACAGGACCCAGCATTTTGCTGCATACAGGAAATGCACCTCAGTGTCAAAAACAAACACTACCTCAGAGTAAAAGGCCACTTTATATTCATCAAAGGAAAAATCTACCAAGAAGAAATCTCAATTCTGAACATCTATGTTCCAAATGCAAAGGCACCCACATTCGTAAAAGAAAGTTTACTAAAGCTCAAAGCACACATTGCACTTCATACAATAATTGTGGGAGAGCCCACTCTCCTCAATGGACATATCAGGAAAACACAAACAAAACAAAGACACAGTCAAACTAACAGAAGTTATAGACCAAATGGATTTAACAGATATCTATAGAATATTTCATTCTAAATCAAAAGAATAGACCTATTTCTCAGCACCTCATGGTACCTTCTCCCAAACTGACCACGTAATTGGTAACAAAACAGACCTCAACAGATATAAGAAGATTGAAATAATCCCAATCCTCCTATCAGATCACTATGGATGAAGGCTGCTCTTCAATAGTAATAAAACAACAGAAAGCTCACATACAAATGGAAGCTTAACAATGCTCTACTCAATGATACCGTGGAATTCAACAGACTCCTCTACAAAGCCTTCTGACCCAATAACCTTCACTCTCTTCCATTTACCTCCTTCATGGACATACTATGGGCTTGTGAATCATAATTTATCACAGCTCTGAAAATAAGTGATGAGCCTAAACTGTTTCATGGTAGATTGTGTCTAGTCAATATCAGGACTAAATAATACCTCTGTGTGTGCATTTTCATCTTCTGCATCTGTTTGTTAAAACTCTCAGGATATTTTTTCCTCTGTTACAGAGATACAAACACGTTTTTTTGCCATATGAATTATGTTAGTTCAGTTTTTCTATTCTATTTATTGTGAATTTCAGTGGTTGATATTCTAATTCAAATATGATATTTTATTATATAGAAGTTTCAAATTGTATTGTATTGTATATGTTCAGAACTGTTAAATTGTGTTTTTCATTAAGATTTCTTTACCTCATCATGAGGAATAAAAATGTTTACTTATGCTCTCTCATCGCTCTTGTCTCTTCGCACTCTCACCTCTTTGCCCCTCTTGGGCTCTCCTCCCCTACTCTTCTCTCCACATGGTCATGGCCGACCTCCACTCCTCTCTACTTCTCCTCTCCTCTCCTCTCCTCTCCTCTCCTCTCCTCTCCTCTCCTCTCCTCTCCTCTCCTCTCCTCTCCTCTCCTCTCCTCTCCTCTCCTCTCCTCTCCTCTCCTTTCTTCTTCTTCTTCTTCTTCTTCTTCTTCTTCTTCTTCTTCTCTCTCTCTCTCTCTCTCTCTCTCTCTCTCTCTCTCTCTCTCTGCCTCCACTACACTATTAACTCACATCCTCTTCCCTGAATAAACTCTATTTTATACCAAAAAATGTTTACTTGTATTTTCTTCTAGTATTTCTAAATCTTCCTGTTTCATGGTTTTTATAGTTTTAAAAATTGTATTTATTTCTCTGTATTTTGTTTGTTTGCTTGTATGCAGTAAACCCAAGTGAGTGCATTATAATGTGGCATAACTGTATTTAAACTAAATGTTTAAATTTGCAAACTTCTTGCTTATAAACTTCTTGTTTTTAGCAAATGTTTCAGTGTTTTATTATTTATTTAATAATTACTTTAATATGGAGTATTTACTGAGTCCCAAGTATTATTTTATATGAGAGTTATACTTGGCACTTTGGAATGTATTTCTTATCATCCTGTTTCTGTATCAGTTGAGCATTTCAGGCGACTCTTGCATTCTCAACGCTATTTCTGTGGTGACCCCCAGTGTGAGGATAACTGGAAAGTCTTGTCTATAAGTGGATGAAATATTTTTCCCTGAGAATTAAAGAACTAACTCTTGTCTGTATCATAAGCTAGAGATTTGTATCATATGCCCTTAGTTGTATGGGGGCAAAAAAAAGAGAAAAAAAAAAGAAGAGGAGGAGCAGAAGGAGAAGGTAGAGGTGACAGAGACAGAGTGAGGTGAGATAGATATGAGCTACACATGCCACACATACTTAGGCACATGTAGGTTTTAATTTTATTTTGTCTTCCTGTAAGACATCCCAGCAGAGTCAAGGCTCCTTTACTTTTCCAGCCACTTTCGGGACCAAGACAAGATAATGCTAAGGCTGCTCTAGTCCCTGAAAATCACAACAGGTGCTGTCCTTCCGTGTTCATACGCTGCCCCACACAGAATCTCAGCATGGGTACTGGGCTATTGGGCCTGATGTGCCCTGCAACTCTTGATATCTCTTCAGGCCATTTGTGCATCTGACCTCCTTTGTCCAGTTGCCTCAAAAAAAAAAGTGTTTCCCAATTCCTCCTTTCAGTTCATTCCAAAAGCTCAAGTCTCTCCCTCTTTAAAATGCAAGAAACACCTGAAAAGGCTTTTCTATGTTGTATCATTTATATATTCCACTCTCCTACAAAAACAGTTGGCCTTAAGGATGCTCTGAAGGTATCGCCAAGAATCTCTTTGGGTGCCAAAATCGACAGATGCTCAAGTCTTTTATATATAATGTATAGAATTAGCATATAGCATGCAATCCTCCTGCATACATTATACCACATATGGAGAATAATGCCTAATATAATGTAAACATAGAAATAATTGTTACATCATGTCTCCAAGGGAATAACAAAAAAACAGTCTGCACATGTCAAATATAGATACAATGGTTTCTTTTAATAGTTCGTTATCTAAGTTTGCTGGCATCTGTGCATGTGGCACTGTAGAGGAGAGATGGACTATCTAAGCAGACTTACTCTTTCTCTCTGTGCTCATCCAGCATACATGTTTCTTCTTCATACTTTCCTAAGAAAGTAGACCTCACACTTAAGCTTCCACTGCTGAAATAGTCTTGCATTCCATCACATGGTATTTCGGGTAGAGTGGCTTTGTCACCACAGACTAAATCCCATGCTCTTTAAAGAACTGAAGTGGTTCCCTTCAGTAGCCTTTAAATTTTATTCCCCTATACATCTTTCTCGTGAACTTCAGCAGAATTTCTTTTTTTTTATTGGATATATTCTATATTTACAATTCATTTCCCTTTTTCTGGTTCCCCACCCCCAAGGGTCCCACATGCCCTTTTCCCTCCCCCTGCTCCCTCATCTACCCCCTCCCACCTCACTTATTTCTTAGCTATTTAAAATATTGTGGTTTTTTTCTTCTGGGATGACACTTTTGTATCTGCATAAGAGACTTCTATACATATTGCAACCAGGACACAGCTGGAAAGGCCCAGGCTCTGTGGGACATCCCCGCTCCCTCTGGCCGAGCACCGAGGCTGCGTTCTGCAACCAGCTTGCCAGCCCCTGGACCAGCGATAGCGGCGGGCCTCCATATTGCAACCAGGACACAGCTGGAAAGGCCCAGGTAGACACCCCTTCCAGGGCTACCCTCACGGGGGGGATCTGCTAGGGTCTCAGAGCCAAGCAGGCCGAGTTCCGCCTAGGCTCTGTGGGACATCCCCGCGCCCTCTGGCCGAGCACCGAGGCTGTGTTCTGCAACCAGCTCGCCAGCCCCTGGACCAGCGATAGTGGCGGGCCTCCATATTGCAACCAGGACACAGCTGTAAAGGCCCAGGTAGACACCCCTTCCAGGGCTACCCTCACAGGGGATCTGCTAGGCTCTCGGAGCCAAGCAGGCTGAGTTCCTTGCAACCAGGACACAGCTGGAGAAGCCCAGGTAGACAGACTCCAACAGGGGCTACAATCACATGGGTGGCAGCCAGCTTATGATCCCTTAAAGCAGCAGTCACACATATTCACCAGTAGAGAAACAACAGGTGAGCCCGGCCTCATAGGAGATTCAAACACCAGCCACTGACAACAAGGCCAACTAAAACCAGAAATAACCAGATGGCAAAAGGAAAACGAAGGAGCGTTATGAACAAAAATCAAGGCAACATGACAGCATCTGAACCCAGTTCGCCAACAACAGGAAGCCCTGGATACCCCAAAACACCAGAAAAACAAGACTTGGATATAAAATCAGTGGTCAGGATGCTGGTAGCTGAACACATAGAAAAATCTCGTAAAGAAATAGAGGAGAAAATGGATCAAAAGTTAGAAGCCTTTACGAGGCAAATACAAAAATCACTTCAAGAAATTCAGGAGAAGATGGATCAAAAAGAAGGAGACAATAAGGAAGAAAGACAAAAGTCACTTAAAGAACTACAGAAGAACGTGGGCCAACAAGTAGAAGCTATGAAAGAGGAAGCACAAAAATCTATTAAAGAAATTCATGAAAACACAATCAAGCAAGCGAAAGATCTGAGCACATCCATCCAGATACTAAAAACAGAAGTAGAAACAACTAAGAAATCACAGAGGGAGACAACATTGGAGATAGAAAACCTTGGGAAGAAATCAGGGGCCATAGATGCAAGTATCAACAATAGAATACAAGAGATAGCAGACAGAATCTCAGAAGCCGAAGATACCATAGGAACCATTGATTCAACAGTCAAAGAAAATACTAAATGCAAAAAGGTGGTAACCCAAAACATCCAGGAAATTCAAGACACTATGAGAAGACCAAACCTAAGGATTATAGGTATAGACGAGAGTGAAGATTTACAAGTTAAAGGGCCAGCTAATATCTTCTATAAAATTATGGAAGAAAACTTCCCCAACCTAAGGAGAGAGATGCCCATGAATATAAAAGAAGCCTATAGAACCCCAAACAGACTGGACCAGAACAGAAATACATCCCATCACATAATAATCAAAACTCCAAATGTAATAAACAAAGAAAGAATACTAAAGGCAGCAAGAGAAAAAGGCCAAGTAACATATAAAGGAAGACCTATCAGAATAACACCAGACTTCTCACCTGAGACCATGAAAGCTAGAAGATCCTGGGCAGATATCATGCAAACTCTAAGAGAACACAAACTTCAGCCAAAACTACTTTACCCAGCAAAACTCTCAATCGACATTGATAGAGACATCAAGGTATTCCATGACAAAACCAAATTTGCAAGATATCTTTCCACAAATCCAGCCCTACAAAGGATAATAGGGGAAAACACCAAGACAAGGACGGAAACTACACCCGGGAAGAAGCAAGATAGAAACCTCCTCTCATCAAACCCAAAAGAAGATAACCTCTCGAATATAAAAATAAATAAGATAAATAAATATAATTTCAAAAATGTCTGGAGGTAATAATTACTATTCCTTAATACCTCTTAACATCAATGGACTCAATTCCCCAATAAAAAGACATAGATTAACAGACTGGATACGGAAACAGGACCCTACATTTTGCTGCATACAGGAAATATATCTCAGTGTTAAAGACAAACACTGCCTTAGAGTAAAAGGCTGGAAGACAATTTTACAAGCAAATGGTCTCAGGAAACAAGCTGGAGTAGCCATTCTAATATCAGATAAAATTGACTTCCAACCTAAAATCATCAAAAGAGACTCAGAAGGTCACTTCTTGCTGGCCAAAGGGAAAATCCACCAAGAAGAGCTCTCAATACTGAACATCTATGCTCCAAATGCAAGGGCACCCTCATTCGTAAAAGAAACCTTACTAAAGCTTAAAGCACACATTACACCTAACACAATAATTGTGGGTGACTTCAACACCCCACTCTCCTCAATGGACCGATCAGGAAAGCAGAAACTAAACAGGGACACAGTGAAACTAATTGAAACTCTGGACCAATTGGATTTAACAGATATGTATAGAACATTTCATCCTAAAGCTAAAGAATATACCTTTTTCTCAGCACCGCATGGTACCTTCTCCAAAATAGACCATATAATTGGTCACAAGACAGATGTCAACAAATATAAGATCGAGCTAATCCCATGCCTCCTATCAGATCACCATGGAGTAAGAGTGGTCTTCAATAGCAACAAAAACAACAGAAAGCCCACATACACATGGAAACTGAAAAATACTCTACTCAATGACACCTTGGTCAAGGAAGAAATAAAAAAAGAAATCAAAGACTTTTTAGAATTCAATGAAAATGAAGGTACAACCTACCCAAATCTATGGGACACAATGAAAGCAGTGCTAAGAGGAAAACTCATAGCTCTAAGTGCATCCAAAAAGAAACTGGAGAGAGCATACACTAGCAGCTTAATGGCACACCTTAAAGCCCTGGAAGAAAAACAAGTTAATTCACCCAGGAGGAGTAGAAGACAAGAAATCATCAAACTCAGGGCTGAAATCAATCAAATAGAAACAAAGAGAACCATACAAAGAATCAACAAGACCAGGAGCTGGTTCTTTGAGAAAATCAACAAGATAGATAAACCCTTAGCCAGACTAACCAAAGGACACAGAGACATTATACAAATTAACAAAATTAGAAATGAAAAGGGAGACATAACAACAGAAACTGAGGAAATTCAAAAGATCATCAGATCCTACTACAAAGGTATATACTCAACACAACTGGAGAATCTGGAGGAAATGGACAATTTCCTAGACAGATATCAAATACCAAAATTAAATCAGCATCAAGTAGATCAGCTAAATAGTCCCATAACCCCTAAAGAAATAGAAGGGGTTATAGAAAGCCTCCCAACCAAAAAGAGGAACGGGACCAGATGGTTTTAGTGCAGAATTCTACCAGACCTTCAAAGAAGACTTAACACCAATACTTTTCAAACTATTCCACAAAATAGAGACAGAAGGGACACTGCCCAACTCATTCTTCGAAGCCACAATTACGCTAATACCTAAACCACAAAAAGATCCAACAAAGAAAGAGAACTACAGGCCAATTTCTCTTATGAATATAGATGCAAAAATACTAAATAAAATTCTTTCTAACCGAATCCAAGAGCACATCAAAACGATCATCCACCATGATCAAGTAGGCTTCATCCCAGGGATGCAGGGATGGTTCAATATACGGAAATCCATCAATGTAATCCACTACATAAACAAACTAAAAGAAAAAAATCACATGGTCATCTCATTAGATGCTGAAAAAGCATTTGACAAAATTCAGCATCCTTTCATGCTAAAAGTCTTGGAAAGAGCAGGAATTCAAGGCCCATACCTAAACATAGTAAAAGCAATCTACAGCAAACCAGTAGCCAACATCAAAATAAATGGAGAGAAACTTGAAGTATTCCCACTAAAATCAGGGACTAGACAAGGCTGCCCTCTCTCTCCATATCTTTTCAATATAGTACTTGAAGTTCTAGCAAGAGCAATTAGACAACATAAGGAAGTCAAAGGGATACAAATTGGAAAGGAAGAAGTCAAACTATCATTATTTGCAGATGATATGATAGTTTACCTAAGCGACCCAAAAAACTCCACCAGAGAACTTCAACAGCTGATAAACAACTTCAGCAAAGTGGCAGGTTATAAAATTAACTCAAGCAAGTCAGTGGCCTTCTTGTACTCGAAGGACAAGCAGGCAGAGAAAGAAATTAGGGAAATAACACCCTTCACAATAGCCACAAACAACATAAAGTATCTTGGCGTAACTCTAACCAAACAAGCGAAAGATCTGTACAACAGGAACTTCAAGTCCTTGAAGAAAGAAATTGAAGAAGACCTCAGAAGATGGAAAAATATTTCTTGCTCCTGGATTGGCAGGATCAATATAGTAAAAATGGCCATCTTGCCAAAAGCAATCTACAGATTCAATGCGATCCCCATCAAAATCCCAAATCAATTCTTCATAGATCTAGAAAGAGCAATTCTCAAATTCATCTGGAGCAACAAAAAACCCAGGATAGCTAAAACTATTCTCAACAATAAAAGGACTTCTGGGGGAATCAATATCCCTGACCTCAAGCAGTACTACAGAGCAATTGTGTTAAAAACTGCATGGTATTGGTATAGCAACAGGCAAGCAGATCAATGGAACAGGATTGAAGACCCAGAAATTAACCCACAGACTTATGGTCACTTGATCTTTGATAAGGGAGCCACAACCATCCGGTGGAATAAAGATAGCCTTTTCAACAAATGGTGCTGGTTCAACTGGAAGTCAACATGCAGAAGAATGCGAATTGACCCACTCTTATCTCTTTGCACTAAGATCAACTCCAAGTGGATCAAGGACCTCCACATAAAACCAGACACACTGAAACTATTAGAAAAGAAACTTGGGAAGACCCTGGAGGACTTGGGCACAGGGGAAAAGTTCCTGAACAGAACACCAATAGCTTATGCTCTAAGACCAAGAATCGACAAATGGGACCTCATAAAATTACAAAGTTTCTGCAAAGCAAAGGACACTGTCAGAAGGACAAAACGGCAACCAACAAAGTGGGAAAAGATCTTCACCAACTCCACATCTGAAAATGTGGTATATTTATACAATGGAATACTACTCAGCAATTAAAAATAATGAATTCATGCAATTTGTAGGTAATGGTTAGACCTGGAAAATATCTTCCTGAGTGAATTAACCCAATCACAAAAGAATGCACATAAAATGCAATCACTGATAAGTGGATATTAATGAGCCCAGAAGCCCTAAATACTCAAGACACAAATAGCAAGTCAAATGATTCCCAAGAAGAAGAAAGGAGAGGACCCTGGGCCTGTAAAGATTGCATCCAGTTTAGTAAAGAAACCGAGGGGGGAGGGGGAATGATTGGGGAATAGTTGGGGGGGAGAGGAACTATGGGAACTATGGTGGGTGGGAACTGGGAAAGGGGAAAGCCTTTGGAATGTAAACATAGAATATAGAAAATAAAAATAAAAATAAAAAAAGAAATAAAATATTTTCAATAGTCTTCCTCACAACCACTCATTTCTGCTACAAAGCAGACAAAGGTTATGTTAATAAGTCAGGGTGGCTGTTTTTCAATAAAATTTTAAAGGGCAATTTGTTCCTATTTTACCCAGAAGCCATGGTTTGCCAGCACTAACCAACTAACCATAGAGAGCAGCAAAAACATTTATTCTTTCCACTTACACCAATAGTGACAGAATTATGAATACCTAACAAAATTGTTAAAATTTTAAAATCCTATTAAAATGAAAAAAAAAAAAAGAAACTTCTATACACACTACCAAAACCAACTTAAACTATCTCCTCAGCAGGCTCTTCTTTTTTTTTTTGTTATTATTTTTTTTATTTTCTATATTCTATGTTTACATTCCAAAGGTTTTCCCCTTTCCCAATTACTCCCCCCACCATATGTCCCATAATTCCTCTCCCCCCTGCTATTCCCCACTCATCCCCCGACTCCACGATTTCTCTGTTCTGGGTCTACAATACTGGATCCAATCTTTACAGGCCCACGGTCCTCTCCATTCTTCTTCTTGGAAGTCATTTGACTTGCTAATTGTGTCTTGAGTATTTAGGGCTTCTGGGCTCATTAATATCCACTTATGAGTGATTGCATTTCATGTGTATTCTTTTGTGATTGGGTTAGCTCACTTAGGATGATATTTTCCAGATCTAACCATTTACCTACAAATTGCATGAGTTCATTATTTTTAATTGCTGAGTAGTACTCCATTGTATAAATATACCACATTTTCTGTATCCATTCCTCTTTTGAGGGATATCTGGGCTCCTTCCAATTTCTGGCTATTATAAACAAGGCTGCTATAAACATAGTGGAGCATGTGTCTTTATTGTATGCAGAGGAATCCTCTGGGTATATGCCCAGGAGTGGTATGCCAGGGTCCTCTGGAAGTGACATACCCAATTTTCTTAGGAACTGCCACACTGATCTCCAGAGCGGTTTTACCATTTTGCAATCCCACCAACAGTGGAGGAGTGTTCCTCTTTCTCCACATCCTCGCCAGCACCTGTTGTCAGGCTCTTCTTACTTGATTCAAATATAGTCAAGTTCTCTTTAGCTATGCAGGGATGCAGCTTGTATTCAAAACTACAGGTATTTGCTCCCACCTATTCACTCTCCTTGCTTTTTATTCCATCATTCGAGTCTTAATAGGTGATGAATTGCTTGACTCACTATAGAACTGGGCATCTTGTATCCCTTGTAAAATATATGCTATGTTAAAGTTAAAGCCAATTTTTTTTTTTTGGTGTTTTGAGACAGGGTTTCTCTGTTTAGCCCTGGCTGTCCTGGAACTCACTCTGTAGACCAGGCTGGCTTCAAACTCAGAAATCTGCCTGCCTCTGCCTCCCAAGTGCTGGGATTACAGGCATGTGCCACCACCGCCTAGCAAAGCCAATTTTTAAATTGCTGTGTATGTGAATAAATAGTTAGCAGATGAACCATAAGTCTGACATCAGAAATGCAGCTTCTTGAAATTCAGTTTTTCCAAAGAATATTAGTATCCATCACTTCTAAAACCCTGGAAATATATGTCAGCACTGGCTGAAGACGTTACAACAAGCCATAGAAAACTACAGCTCCTCTTAAGTATGTGAACACATTCTGATACCTTGAAAATGATATCACTAGTTCTGATAAGTTTAAATGTCCTGGACATTCAACTGAAGACAGCTGTATTTTAAATAGTATCTGCACTGGCTTGTATAACAATCTATGATATGAACTTTTATCCACTCTTATAGTGGAAAATTGCTAAAATATAATACCTCCCCACCGGGCCTCTTCTCCAAGTCCTGGTGGGTCTCTTCTCTCCTGCCCAAGTACTCACTCCTTCCAAGTATCCAGCAAAGCATGACTCTTAAACTTGAGTAGTTAACCAAATATATTTACATATGTATTTGAAACTCCCAATTACATAATGCCAAATTACAATGATAAAGTTTTATCCCAATATTTCTAACCTCTCAGCACACCAGAAACACATCTGACCCCATCTGGATCTGTGTCTCCTCCTCTGCCCCATCGCGCAGCTCCCAGGCTCCATTTCTCTCCGCCCCTCCTTCTCTCAGCTCCTCCTCATCTCTCCCCTCCAATCACTGGCCTCTCCCTGCCTCAATGTGAATGGATAGGAACATGATCTTGTGGCACACTCTAAATGTTATCTGTATTCTTTGGCATATATTAATTATTCCTGAATTTCTTTCTCTTTAATATTGACCAAGTTTTTATTTCCTTCCTCATCATCTATATTTTTATTAATTTGCATAAACTGTTATTCCATTTATGCAAATTAGTAGACATTATTTTGTGCTAAAACTGTGTGATATTGTTTTTATCTCTAATCAAATATAAGTTTATATAGTTTTTAATATACACGTGTGAATTGATTTGAAGGATTTAATACTGTACAGGGAAAAAATAGCATTAACAATCTTCCAAGAAATAAATTATTGCTATCTTTCAAGTGCACAGGTACTAGATGCCTCAAATATTTTCATGGTGCTTTTCAGTTTTCAAATGTTTTTGACAGACTTTATTTGAAAATAATAAGCTAGAGAGAGATGGCTTCTCTTGCCCGCTGTGGAAATGGAAGCCTGCACGTAGAACTCATCAGCAGTGTTCCTGCTCTAAGACCCACAATTATTTCCCTTCCAAAGTTCATCTCCTGTAAAATTATAACAAAAATGGCTAGTACAATGACCTTGATTGCATTATAGTGTAGAAAAAATAAACCTCTGTGGAGCATGACAGTGAATGTCAGTCACACTTGAGTAACACATACATCATTATATACTTCTAAGTGTTGGCATAAAATTTTTTATTAAAATGATCCTTAAATATAAACACATTAAACAAAAGATAACTATTTCTGTTACCTGCAGTCCTGACATTATTTAAACCAAAAGCAAAGTTATTGATTGAATAAAAACATTGAAAATCAAAAAAATTAAAATAATTCCAATGTTAAGTTAGTGGAATTGGTAACACTTCTTTCTGCATATAAGCTACACCTTCTAAGAATATACTGGTGTTTAGGGTTATTTCAGATTGACATTCTAATAGTGACCATTTTAGCTACCGTAAATTTAGCAATCACTGGCCATCTGATCAACAGGAGAATTGTGATTCTTACTCCTCTGAGTGCTAGAAGATCAAGGTGCTAACACATCGGTGTCTGGTTCACAGACAGTCTCATCTCACTGTGTTCTCACAAGATGGGGTATGGTAATTAGCTGTTTTAAATATCTCTTATGAAGACAGAAACAGTATACAGAAGGACTTTATCTTCATGATCAATTGCCCTCTCTAGAAATCCCTGTTTTCTGATACCACACCACATTGTGAGTTAGTGTCCTGCATAAGAATTTGGGAGTGACATGATCATTTGATAGCACTTCATACCACAGAAATATTAATTGCCCCACAACAACACTCCAATGTATTATAAAACCTCAACATAACAATTCTAAGGCCATCTCAGCTTCTACTGACCCAATCAAATCATCAATATATTAAATCCATTTTTTTAAAGTTGTTTACTGACTTGCATTGATAAATATTTCTATTGAGATAAATAGAACCTGAAATAGAGACAGTTGTGCTATGTACATCCTAAAACTATGTGACCAAACTGTTAAAACTAAGTATCTAAGTAACCAAGAATAATCCTGCATTAGTATTTATGGTTAGATTCTATGAGGAAATATAATTAAATATATATTAGTTCAAATCCCGAAGGCTTCCTATAATGTATATGAGGACTCTGACAAGGCCACAGTCAACCCTAATATCATTTATATAATGACAAAACTATTTTCACCCAGAAATAAACTCACTCACCTTAGAATAACAAAACCTAAGGAGGAAATGAAGCACCTTAGACCAAGAAGTAGTGAGAAAGGGGAGCCTCAAGAACAGGAGTGATCAGGTGGACTTCTACTGTGTCCCATGCTCTTTGCCTATGCTCATTTGTCAGAAAGTTCAATAGGCATTTTGCAGTGCATAGTACTGCAGAGCTGCGAGGCAGGCAGCAACCTGCAAGGACCTGGAGGGATGGGAATGATTAGGGTGTGGTCTGGGAGTCAGTGAAATGAGTCAGTGTCTGTAGACCTGTGTACTGGAGCCTGTCCACAGAGATCTCTGGCCCCACCAGGTGAGAGGGTTCAAGCAAAGGGGAAAGGGCATGAACAGAGAGAGGGAATTGCCTCCACTGCACATGCTACTGCTACAGCGGAAGAGCATTTCACTTCCCTGGAAGGGTTACAGGTCTTTTGACAGATGTTTTCAGACAACAGAGTAATTCTCACATACCTTTATTCCTTCTGGATAAGATCTTATATACAGTTTTGCATTGGTTTGGAGTCTGACAGTAGGCCACCCCACCCTCAACTGACCCAAACAAATCAACTATATATTAGATCTATTCCTATTGGCTTGATCTAAGATGTTAGGGATGCCTCATCTACATGTGGAAGGGCTTAGAGTGTTGTGCCTACATGACTGATGACCACAAATCTCTCTACTGGGGTAGGGCTGCTGTTCCATGACAGGGGCCTGGTACTGGAAGCAGATGATGCTCCTTCCGTTTTTTCAGGGTCCCCAGGGCTTTGAGCCTTAGCTTGACTTTATCAGGCTTCCTCTCATGGTCCAGTGTCCCAGAGGTGTCTGTGAGGAGTGGGCTACATATACTCAGTCCAACATTCCTGCACATCAGAAAAAGGAAGAATTGTGTAGGGTATAGACCAGAGAGTCAAGGCAGTGTCAGATACTGGCTTCATCCACTATTCCTTTATGTAAACAGGCAATCTCAAGGAGTGTAGATGACTTAAGCTCTGGGTATATGCCAGAAATTCAGCTCCAATGAACAAGGCATTCTGACTTAGAAAGGAGATGTGACTTGTGAAATTAAATGAATGCCCTCCACTGTTTAAGGACAGGGAATGATACCGGTATGATTTCATAGAGTAGGGACTTTGTTCTATTTGAGTAAACATTTGCCCTGTGAGCTATTTTAAGAGTCTGCTGTCTGGAATGGATACCACAGTCTGTATCTAATGCATTCTGCTGCAGAATTTTTATAAGCCCAAGAAGAAGGAAAATTTCAATCTATATTGTTATATCCACTTTGATTTCTTTCAAATTATTCCAGCTCTAATCTTACATATGACAAGGAAAACAATGCCTTAACAGATGCAGAAAGCCTTCCTTGTCAACACAGGCTCTCTGCTTAACTTTCATCTATGCCTATGTCCAACAATAATTGCCATTTGTAACATGATGTATCATGAAGTCAATCAACCTTTTGTAATTGAGCCTTTCCTTCCCTCCATTTGACCTATGAAGTACCACAGGATTTATCATCACAGAAGGAACAGGAAAAAAAAACACCACCACCAAAAACATTTCCATCTTTTCCCTCTGAAGTTTGTTTATACACAAGACCCTTTTACTTAGTAACTCAAGGTGGCTTCATTAGTCCAACATGGCCAGACGAAAGATATGAGCAGAGGACCCTCTTCCATGTATGGCCAAATATAGGAGTCTATTTTAGAATAGGTCTGTCCTATTGTTTAGTCAGATGAAGGTAGAAGTGGTCTATTTCAGACAAAAATGATTTACTTTTAAGACAGAGAAATGAAGACTATAAGTCAGAAGTTCATTAAAAAGGAAGTGTTTAGAAAGGACATTACCACTATATTTAATGTGGTGACTGATCACATCAAGAATGCCTGATCTTAGCTAGTTCCAGCAAAACAGAAGCCATGAAGATAAAAAGGAGATGCATAGACAGCCTGATATTTGGGAAAGAAAAGGTTCAAATTTAGAAAACTAGAAAAATCAAAATATATTTTGATAAGAAATGCATTTATGTGTGTGTGCGTACACATATGAACATCCACTCATATGCAAGGAAAGATGTTTTCTCAAGTAATAAATATATTTCTTAAGCCAAGCATGGTGGTACATGCCTGAAATCTCAGTACTTGAAAGGGTGAGGGAATGTGACTTTGGGGCATTTGAGACCTGCCTGGGCTACATAGTGAGACCTTTTTTCACAAATCAATCAATGGATGAACCGATCAGTAATCTTCTCACTCAGTCTGCTGAGAAAGTGATGCTGGTAGTGACAGATGATAAGCCCTTTTCAGAAGACTGTTTTCCCCTTTTTTGTGTGTGTGATATAAGAAGACCTCGGAATGACCAGGCCTTTTTGGGTTTCGAGAAAAAAGAAAAGCATAGTTTTTACCAATTGACCGTTGATTCTGAGGTGGCCTTTACAACAGATGAGGACTCAGAAAGGCTCTTTGTCCTAGGAACTTGGGTTTCCAAAGGAAAAGCTTCCAGGTTTGTGGAAAAGAACAGGAAGTAGATTCTAATCTGTGGTCACGCACAGATGACTGATGCTCGCCCTGAGCAGGGGCACATATGTACAAGGTCAGGGACAGGAAAACAGCGGATGAACCTTGGCACCAGGATACTGGGCTGCAGAAGGGGAGCTGCCCAGCCACGGTCCATCCTAATGAGCAGCACCCTTGGTATAAACGCTTCTCCACGTGTTCTCCTAGATAGGGGCAGCAGATGCCCTCGGCTGGTTCCCGTTATGTGTGGGAACAAACACTGATGCTTTACTCCTCTGCCTCTTAACCACACTTTGCTCAGGAGAGAGGGGAGCTCTTTCCTTCTGAAAGGAAGGGCCCCTCTCCAGGTGTCATCGAGTTAATGTGTGTTCTTTTTACCACGGAACTGTCTACACGGACCTTTCAGTTTGTCGCCTTGTGTGCTAACAGCAATCCTGACAAGTGACACGGCAAAGAGTATTATTCCATTTCAGAGATCAAGAAAGTCAGATGGAGTCCTGTGAGGAGGCTTCCCAAGACAGCACAGCTATTCTGCAACTGAGCACAGTGCCTTACTGCAGCCCCTGATGGCATGTCACTTCTCAGATTTTGCTTTCAAACCCTGTTCTGTTCCCACAGCAGACCCAACCTGCCAAAGAGTTTGCTTCTCAAACTAACCTCCATCATGAGCTAACAGAGCCACGTTCTAGTCTAGTGGAGCATTGGTCCTGGCTGATCTCACTTCTAGGCCAGGAGCACCTGGGCACACAATTTCCTCCACACTCTGGTACCAGGGAACTGGATTCCAACTGCCTTCTCACACAATCTGCTTCAGCCCTCCTCGTGTTCCAAAGCCCTCTGTCCTTTTACAGTGACATCTGAAGCTCTAATGTCAACAGCAAATCATATGTGTCTCAGGACAATCTGGCCCCAGTCTTGTCTGGAGCCTCAAGGTTACACCCCAGCTTTAAATATAATCAAGTGTGAAATAAGTCCAACAAAACTAACTGAAGTAACCATGTTGTTGTAAAACTAAAAATTACTTGATGGTGAAATTTGATACCAGGGAAATATTTGCTGTTTACTTTATAGAAAATGTTTATGTCTCTTTTTTTTTAATTTTCTATATTCTATGTTTACATTCCAAAGGCTTCCCCCTTTCCCAGTTCCCCCCCACCATATGTCTCTTAACATATAAAGAATTTCTGAAACTAAGAAAGAAAAAGGCCAACAATACCTTAGAAAATTGGTCTGAAAACAATTATGAAGAATGGAAGCAGGTATCTACGAACAGGTGCTTGATCATATTTTTTTATATTTAAAAATTGTGTGTATTTGTCTTTTTTGTGAGTGTGTGTGGTGTGTGTGTGAGAGAGAGAGGGGGAGGGGGAGAGGGGGAGGGAGAGGGAGAGAGGGGGAGGGGCAGAGGGAGGGGGAGGAAAGGGAGAGGGGGAAGGTGAGGGAGAGGGAGAGGGAGAGAGAATATACTGCCGTATATTAATGTGAGGGTACACAATTAGGACAGACAAAAACACTAGTCTTTGAGGCTAGAGTTACAGGCAGTTGCAATCCACATGATATGCGTGCTGGGAACTAAACTCAAGTTGTCCACAAGAACAGCAACCACTCTTAACCCCAGTGCCATCTCTCCAATTCCTAATCCTGTTTCTATGACAAAAACTGTACATCAAAACGATATAGAGGTTTGTGCTATATAAATGCCACAGTTTTATTAATATGTTGTTTTAACAGTGAATCCATATCTTATTGCTCAACCCCTCCAAAAATTTTGAGTCTAAACAGGAGAGACAAGTGATGCTTTGTGTTTCTTTGTATTTCAACATCATTTTAATAAATGTCTAGTCAACCGATGTCTAATGTCATGGCTAGGAGCTAATGCTGTAGGTGTTACTAGGAGTAGCTGTTTCTCTTCAATGTCTCCCCATCCTTCAGAATTACAAAATGTCAACAGATCAAAGTGTACTGTTGGAGAAAAAGACTATAATTTCTCTGACTCGAGTCTATTGTTCAGAATTGGTAAATACAGTCATCCTCTTGTCTTGGGTACAATTCTGGAAAGAAAAAAGAAGACAGTGAAATTCTCAAGGCCATTGCCATTTTCATTCTTTATCTCTCAGAACATTGAAAGTGGCAGTATGTTCAGGGAACGCTCTTGAGAATTGCAAGACCATGTACGCCATTCTCACCACTTCACCTTGTCCTCTTAGAGAATTACAGATGAGTCCAGATCACAAAGTGAGCTTTAGTTACCCAGCCAAAGCACAGGTTTACAAACAAAACTGGCTGGGGAGTGGGTAGATATAGTTCTGTGAGAGACTGGCTCCTGATTGGAAAGATTCATAGACCACATCAAGGAGGGGTGGAGCTGACAACCAAATGACATACTGTTAATTAGCTTGGCTCACAGGTAATAGAAAAATAACTTCGCCAGGGTATTTATTTTTAAATGTCTTTCTGTAGAGGTTTTTCTATGCTTTTCATATTGAATGATATAATCAAAAAGCTGAAATCTAAATATTGTGACATTTTATGCAGACATTGTTTAAAATACTTCTAAAATGCCAAAAGGAGCATGATACTAATGAGAAAAGAAGCAGTTTCCCAGAGTCCTGACAGAGTTAGAATAAAAAGATAATCCATAATGGGTGGCTTAAATTGAGAACTAATGCACCTGCTGAAGAGGTGCCATGCCTGCACTGGTTCTCGTTAGGAGAGAAGCTGTGTTCTGATTGAACTATGAAGTGAATTGTGAATATTGTAATCAGAAAAATCTCACTTTGTAGATTCTGGTTTTTTGTTTGTTTCTCCTTTTAAACCTTAACCATACTAACTCTTAATACTACATATGTCCCAACCCACAAACTTTCAGAGCAATAATCAACTATTAGAAACACCAAATAGAGATTTTCTGAGTAGAAGGATAACATTATACTAATTTACTCATGAACATCACATGTAGCCTTGGAATTAAATAAATGTCCCTAGGCTCTTTGTTCCTTCTGGAATTAGTATCAGAACATGTTTAACATGATCTGACATGGAACCAGGAAGTCTGTACAAGGCGTTCCTGTGATTGTGACACCAAGGCCTTTAAGTTTCAGGCTTAACTGAAGGGAGCTGTGAACTCCTGAGCTCAGCTTTAGAGAGATAATGCCAAGTTCCTAATATCTCTGTATTTGCTTCTTTTGGAAGTAGTCTATTTAAGAACTTGGTGTGTGTTTGCTTTAGAAAATGAGTAAAGGCTTTAGAGGAACTCAAAGGCAAGGAGCAATGAGTACCAGGAATGTATCAAAGATGAGAAGCTAAAAAAATGACTGGCAGGTAAGCAATGGTCTTTTCCCAATGCACACTAGTGATGGGGGAGCTAGGGTTGTTGAAAGAGAGCATGGAATTATCTCCTATTGTCTGTGAGTCTAGAAGTTACTGGGGCCCGTGTCAAAGGAAGCAACCCTAGTGACCATAGAACATTACTCTGCATGGATATTTCCTAATATGTGGAGCTGTGAAATATCTTAGTTGACACAAAGGAAGAAACACTTCTGTGCAGGACACCTGCTGCTAAAGTGTGTAACTTAGAGCTAAGCAGAATATATGACAAGGCAGGACCTGGAAGGTAGATGCAAAGGCCAAGATGCATAGCACATACTCAGAAATCAAAGGCAGCCCAGGAACAAAAGGGAAGGTGAGTTCTGACCAGAAAAGAATCTAAAAAAAATCTCCTATAGCAGCACCTGGCCAGCAAGCACACATTGAGTTCAGTGTTATAAGGGGCAAAGAGAGAACCATACGCTTGAAGAGCAAAGTCATGCAGATAAGCAGTGATACAGATATGTAGAGGAAGGTGTGGTCCAATTGGAACCCAGGAAAGAATGATGACATCCTAAAGTAGAAATGTGAAGTAGTGAAAGGGAGATTAGGAAGCATAGGGAGGGAGCATACAAGCACAATCTCCAATTATTTTAGAAATATTTGTCCTTATACTTACAGATAAGTGTAACTCTAAACTCTTACCAGAGAATCTTCTCTTTGCAACAGATGGAGACCATTACAGAAAACTACAACTAGTCAAATTCAGAGAACAAGAGATTATGATGTCCCCAGTCCCAATGGATACATCCACAATACAAATCATGCCCCTGAGGCTCAGTTATCATTGTGAAAGAAGGGGTAGATAAAACATTGTAAGAGCCAGAGGACCTGAAAGTTTGCTGTGATCCTGTGTCTCTTAGAAACATCAGAAGCTACACATATGAAGTCTCATTAGCATGGCTGCCTAAACAATACCTGAAAAACGACACTACCAATATACATGTTTACCTGGTGGAAATCTTATGACATCTGCACTCCTAGACAAAGAACTACAGTCAACTAAGGAATGGTGAGAATAGCAGAAATAGTCTTGCCCAGTAAGTCTCCAAGTGGTCATCCACTACCAACTGGTCAGCCCCAAAATCATGTACATATAAGTATGATTATATGGACTGAGCAAGATAGGACTGAGCAAGATATATATACTATATATATATATGTGTATATATATATATATATATACATATATATATATGATTTTAAATAAGCAGCTATGTATTTAAGAGTGTGGGGGAGTATAAGCAAGGGGTTGGAGGGAGAAAAGGCAAGAGTGAATAATGTAATTATATTACAATCTTGAAACATAAAAAAGCAAGCTCAGTCGTTTTATTGATAAGCAATCAAGAGAGCTCTGTTTCTTTAAAAATAATCAGACTCCAGAATGTAAAGCCCAGGAGTTTGAATTTTAACGAGTATCCCAAGTACTTCTGTTTTATTGTGTTGAGACAGATTGCTGCTGCATAGCCAAGGCTGCTTTAGAACTCACAAGGCAAACCTGGATGACTTCAAACTCAGAGTCCTTCTACTCTCATCTTTTGAGTCTTGGGGTTACAGGCAGCACCCCGGCTACCAGCTTACTGTCATGCAGGCCAGTTGATAAAAAATAAAAATAATAAAAATAAAAAAACAGACAGAGCCCTTTTCAAGTTTAACAAACAACCATATCACCAATAACTCATCTAATTATGGACAGTGGCATTTGAGCAATTATTATCAGCTAAATGCAAGCACTGCAGGAGAAAGATAATATGTAACAGAATTCACATTATGTCAATATTGAACATTGTTACTGAGTTCACTAGAATAAAATTTGAGTCCTCAATATCTAGAAATCTAAGAAATCCATTTACTTGAGAGAGAGAGAGACAGAGACAGAGACAGAGACAGAGAGAGACAGAGAGACAGAGACTAAGAGAGAGAGGTGTGGGGTGTGAGTGGGAATCAATCCTCTTCCAGAAAGCCTGCCTACAAGGACAAGGACACAATCCTGGGTACTCACTTGTTCCTTCAATCTCTTTCAACTCTCACCCTGGGTGAAAACCGCTGCTGCTGATCTCAGTTTAAAGAGTCTATCTAGGAATCATACACAAGCAGAATTAAAATGAAACATAAAATAATACAGAGTTCAGGAACGCTGACCTCTGAGAGTCAGGGATGTGTTCTTACAGAAATCCTTTCTCTGGGTTTTATAAGACTAATTTAAATCCAAATGTAATTTCAAATACATATCTGGATTAATAAAGAGTCTTTGGAACAAATGACCTTCAACACAGAACAGCAACAAAAAATTACATAGAAAACAGGGAATGACAGATAAATATCAACAGTGACAATCTGTCAGAAGAGTGACAATATGCATAAGCTAATTAGGATGTATCCATGACTGGAGATTCCCACTATTTCTTAGTGATAAACTAGTAAAACAAGATTGAGAATCTCTAGCTTGTGCTCCACTTCCAGTTGTAGGAACGTGTGAGATCAAGTGTCTATACACAACAACTGGAAGGTACCTTCATTATTTTGTGTCTAGTGTAGACTTAATTTAATATAGTCTAAATTAATATTTTACACAGAGTAAAAAAAGTAGAGAAAACATTACATGAAGCATTGTTTGCAGCTTTAATCTGTACATGAAGCAGAGGTAGACTCAGACCACTAGTATAGTGTGTTGCTTTTATTCTCAAAAGCACTGAGCACTTGAGTATTCTTGAATTTTTCCTGATGTTTTTTCTCATTTTTAGTTATTTTATAGAGAATTTCACACATGCATATACTGTATTTCAATCAAATCTCCCCCTTTGCTCTTTTCTCCAATTCTTTCCATATTTCTTCCACCACTTTCCCCAATAGCTTCATGTTCTGTTCTTTAGAAAGAAAGAAAGAAAGAAAGAAAGAAAGAAAGAAAGAAAGAAAGAAGGAAGGAAGGAAGGAAGGAAGGAAGGAAGGAAGGAAGGAAGAAAAAGAAAAGAAAAGGAAATATCTGAATACTGAAAGATGGGTAAACTTTCAGGAGCACAACCTTGAAGAAAATCTTCTCTTTCCTCAAGCCCTAGCAGCTATCAAAGGCTTTTCAGGAGTCTTTGAGGTCAATTGTCTTTGCAGGAGTAGGACTTCATAAGTCCAATACCCACCAATGCCGAGATTTTGGCTGCATTGATATTTTAGTATTTTTTCTTCTATAAATGCTCATTAAAAGAACTATCCCTGAGACAAATTTAAAAAATGGTCAATAGAGGAAAAAGAAACACTATCACTTGACTCAGAAACTTTTGGTTTTTATTTCTTCTCATAATGCCTTATTTGTTCCCTTGACATCTAAAATCAGTTCGGAGGGTGCATGTTATGAAAATCTCCAAGGAAATGTGGTGAAGTTGAAACCAAAAGCAATTCTCTTTCTGAAAAAGTATTAGTTATGGAGACATCCCAGTTCTTCCCCACAACTGCTTCCCTTAAACATGATCCAAGGAGTAACCCAATATTGTATTTGGAGCTCAACTTAATGACTGTCACTTGTATGACTCAAGCTCAAAAGACAATGCGTCTTTTCAATGAAGTACCCAAAACTCTGAATTGGTTCAATTTCCACGTGAGCCTGACTGCTCACTCTCTTGGCTAATTCAGCAAGAAAAGGGAAAATAGGAGTCAGTTGTTTCTTTAAAAAAATTATTAAAAAAAAAAAAAGCAGAAAAAATGCACACCCTAATTGCAAGGTGAGTTTCCCATAGCCATCATAAACAAGCACTGTCTTCTGTGACTCCTTTTCCTTTTTTGTTGCTGTTGTTCTGTTTTGGCTTTTTGTTTGTTTGTTTGTTTTGATTTCTGTTATTTTATTTTATTTTTGCTCTGAGCCTTTATTGCTATTTTAATTTCTTTTTTTCTTTTTTTCTTTTTTATATTCTTTGTTTACATTCTAAAGGTTTTCCTCTTTCCCAGTTCCCCCCTCACCATGTGTTCCATAAGTCCTCTTGCCCCCTCCCCACACACACACCCCCACCCATTCCCCAATCACCTCCCAACCCTTTCTCTGTTCTGGTACTCTCCTGCAAAACTGGAACCAGTCTTTTTTGGACCAGTGTCCTCTCATTCCTTCTTCTTGGGAATCTTTTGATTTGCTAATTGTGCCTTGAGTATTCAGAGCTTCTGGGCTCATTAATATCCACTTATTAGTGATTGCATTTCATGTGTATTCTTTTGTGATTGGTTTAACTCACTTAGAATGATATTTTCCAGATCCAACCATTTGCCTACAAATTGCATGAATTCATTATTTGTAATTGCTGAGTAGTATTCCATTGTATAAACATACCACATTTTCTGTATCCATTCCTCCTTTGAGGGACATCTGGACTCCTTCCAGCTTCTGGCTATTATAAATAAGGCTGCTATGAACATAGTGGAGCATGTGTCTTTATTGCATGCAGGGGAATCCTCTGGGTATATGCCCAGGAATGGTATGACAGGGTCCTTTGGAAGCGTCATGGCCAATTTTCTGAGGAACCGCCAGACTGATTTCCAGAGCGGTTGTACCAACTTGCAATCCCACCAACAGTGGAGGAGTGTTCCTCTTTCTTCACATCCTCACCAGCACCTGTTGTCTCTTGAGTTTTTAATCTTAGCGATTCTGACTGGTGTGAGGTGGAATCTCAGGGTTGTTTTGATTAGCATTTCCCTGATGACTGATGATGTTGTCTATGTGCAGGTACCCTCCTGAGAGGCTCTGCCAGTGCCTGACAAATACAGAAGTGGATGCTCTCAGCCAACCATTGGACTAAACATAGGGTCTCCTCTGTTTCTTGCTGGAGAATCCTACAATCCCTTCTTCATCCCTTTGCCCAGTCATTGGCCATTGGCTCTGTATTGACCAGTCAAAAAACAACTCTTAACTAGGACCAGCAGTGGACATGTGAATTCCATGGAAGCATAAATCAAATCTCAGCAGCCTTTGTCATGGGGTCTCTTCACACAATGAAACCCTGATGACAAGAGCTCACTATAGACATAACTTATAACCAATTGAAAGTCTTTATTCCAGCTTATTAGGGCCACACGCTAATGTTTGGGGACCTAAGTGTGACCCTGAGTGTCCAGAACACAGGTTTTTTTTTATTGGATATTTTCTTTATTTACATTTCAAATGTTACCCCCTTTCCTGGTTTCCCCCTCCTGAAAAACCCCTATCCCACCCTCCCTCCCCCTGCTTCTATGAGTGTGTTCTTCTACCCACCCATCCACTCCCACCTCCCTATGCTAAAATCCCCTACAGTGGAGCATCTATCAAGCCTTCATAGGACCAAGGACCTCTCTTCCCATTGGTGCCTGACAAGGCAATCCTCTGCTACATATGCAGCTGGAGCCATGTGTACTCCTTGGTTGGTGGCGGAGTCCCTGGGAGCTCTGGAGTGTCTGGTTGGTTGATATTGCTGTTCTTCCTATGTTGTTGCAAACCTCTTCAGCTTCTTCAGTCCTTTCTCTAACTCCTCCATTGGGGACCCCATGCTCAGTCCAAAGGTTAGCTGTGAGCATCTGCCTCTGTCTGTAAGGCTCTGGCAGGGCCTCTCAGGAGAAAGCCATATCAAGCTCCTTTCAGCAAGCATTTCTTGGCATCCACAATAGTGTCCCGGTTTGGTGACTGTGTGGGATGAAGCCCCAGGTGGGACAGCCTCTGGATGACCATCTTCTGGGTATATCCTAGGAGTGCTATACTTGGGTCCTCAGGTAGTACTATGTCCAATTATCTGAGGACCCTCGAAACTGGTTTCCAGAGATTCTTGAGACCGCGTCCAGTCACCTGGCTTAGCAGCCGCAGGGGGACTTCAAAGAAGCAAGCAGTTTAAAAGCAGGAAGTTTTACAGAAGTTAAGAAAAGAAGTTAGCTGGAAGGGTTTCTGCACAAACAGTAAGTTTTAACAGAAGACATCCTGACCTTGGGTTCCTAAAATAGAGTTCTGTAATTTTCCATGAGATTCTCCATCAAGGAGATAAGATTCTAGTTAAACCCGGTAAGGACTTTAGTAAGAAAACAAGATGGAGGAATTATTGTGCTATCTTGTTCCTTCACATTTCTACTGAATCTTCAGCACCAAAATCTGGATGGGCATGGGAAATAGTGTGCTGATTTTTTGAATGATGGTTTCTTTGTCCACACACTATAATTTGTTTTGCTGGTTCATTGTTATATCATCACCTCTACGTCATTGGTGAGGAAACTGAAGACATTCGTTGCTCTCTGAGCTAACAAAGGATGCTCAGCTGGAGCTGGGTTCTGAGTTTCAGTCCTCTTCTAAGAAGCCAGTGTTCACAATGTCCAATCACAGAAGGGAGTATTTAGTCACTATCTTCATGGGACACTTTGAGAAAGGAAGTATTTCTAGGCTCCTTCAGAACACATTGATAGAGTTTTCATGTCACATGTATTGCCTACCTTCTATCCCTCTCCCCTTACTATTTCTTCCTTCCCGTTTATGGTTCCTTTTGTAATTTAAATACACACACACACACACACACACACACACACACACATACACACAGTACATACACATACATATATACACACATATTCCATATAATCCAGGTTTCATACATGTGAGTAAACAGACAGTTTTGCCTTTCTGAGTCTGGCAAAACAATTATTTCCAATTCTGTTCATCTTACTGCAAATGCCATGTTTATATTTCTTCTTATAACTGAATAAAATTATATTTTATGGATATATCATATTTTTCCCATTAATTTGTTGATAGAATATCTGGTACATTCCATATTTTGGCTCTTGTGCAACAATAAAAATGATTTGGAGTATCTCTATAATACAATGCCAAATCCTTTAAGTAAATATCTAGGAGTGTCATGTTTGTATCATATAGTAGTGGTTCTGAGTTTAATTTTTTTCTTATTTTTTTCGAGACAGGGTTTCTTTGTATAGCCTTAGCTGTCTGGAAACTCACTCTGTAGACTAGGGTGCAGCCATTAAAGGCATGTGCCACCACAATGCCCTGTGTTTGTTTCCTAATATGTTATTTGAATGTTATTCACTTCGGAGAATATTATACATCTTTAAAATGTATTTGATATTATTTGACTCCTAAATCTTCTAATCCCTCCTGGATACAGTTCACTTTCCCTGTCCAACTTAATGTCTTTTTTTTTAATCTATTGATTCTGGCTGGTGCTACTCATATACACATGGGTGTAAATCCATCCACACTGGACTGTGGGCAGCCTATCAGGATTCACACCCCTAAAGAAAACTTCCTCTCCCCTAGTAGCCACCAGCTGTTGATATCTCTTTAGCTCAGATGAAGTCTCCTGTAACTCTCCCATTTTTGGATTGTTGCCTGATTTTCTCTGCAGGTACTGTGCATGCAATCAGGATACTGTAACTTCATGAGTTCAAAGATCCTGTCATATTCATAAAATGATATTTGTCACAGTCCTCTCAGATCCTGGTTCTTATTTTTCACCTTTTCTTTCATGATGGTCCCTGAACTTTGATAAGGGAAGTGATAAAGACATCCACTTATGGCTGAGTGGGAAATTATTCTCTGTCCTTTGACTAAGTTTTAGTCTTTGCATTAACTGTGCTCCAATGTATGAGAAAGCTTCTCTGGTGGGGACTGAATGCTGCACTCATCTAAGGTCATAGAGATACATATTTTGAAGGTAATTTAGCACTATGTCCATTTAGCAAAATAGAATGTTCTTACTTAAGGTCCATGAGTTCTTTAGTTATGAGTTCTTAACCAGATGCCAGACATGAGTATCCTCCTGTGGAGCAGGCATTAAAAATACAATTAGAATGTGCTTGGTTACCACAGACACTTTAGATTTGTGTGTTTAACCCATAAAAGCATGGAACAAGACACATTTTAATGGGAAAGAGACATAGAAGAAGGGAAAGTTATGCTAAGTAATTATTCTATATGAGTTGGAGATATGGATACTACTTTTCCCAGATACCATAGATTATTAAACCAAAGCCCAGTGCCCTATGAATGGTTGGTCAAGAATAAGGATACCATAGCACTCCAGCGTAATTCCTACGATAGACATTTTTCTCTTGATTGCCCACATAAAAGAACCTAATGCTGAAAACATGACATATTTAACCTCCTCTGTGATGGAGTGTATAGATAGATAGATAGATAGATAGATAGATAGATAGATATAGATATAGATATAGATATAGATATAGATATAGATATAGATATAGATATAGATATAGATATAGATATAGATATAGATATAGATATAGATATAGATATAGATATAGATATAGATATAGATATAGATATAGATATAGATATAGATAGATAGATAGTGTATAGACTGGTAAGTCACCAGCAGTCTTAGCTAGCCATTAACTGTGCCAAGAGTTATAACCAGCATGTGTAATAACATTCATGACAAGATATACCTATCGGTACAATAGCAGCTTGAATGTTATATTTACTTTTGCTGTTGTTAATTTAACTTTATGGTTTGATACAAGTTTTGTATTGGTTGCTTATAATTGCCATTTTGATTGATTGCTTATAATTGTCAAAATATCCTAAGACCTGGGTAATTAATTGTTTATCTCAGTAAACATTGATTTGAAGATGACACTGAAATTAAGACTATCGAGTCATCTCTTTGTCTTCCTAAGTTTGCTAAATTCATAAATGGTTTTTTGTAGGTGAAGATGCAGTAAAGCAAATGGGACCACCCCATGGGTAAATAGAAAGGTTTATTTGAAATCAAACCAAGGTCATCTCTCGGAGGCAGAGAACAATAGTGAAATAATAGGGAAAACCTTTCCAGTTTTATGGGGAGCAGGTTGAAGATGCATAAGTCAGAAGAACCTGGAGATAGCCTGGGAACTTTGATATGCCGTAGGCTTGTATATGTTAATCAGGAACCAGATGTCCACTGTCAGAGGTAATTGGCTATATGGGTCAAATGGGAAAACAATGGCTTTATTGACAAAGAGAAACTTGCTTCACAGTTTTCTGAGGAACACTGAATTCAGGCTTTGTTTACCTGCTAGCAACCCTTCTCCGGTCAGGTTCCAGCCTTATCTGAGCCCAAGCATTCACATGGAACATTGTCAGGGTACCATCACACCTTGGATCTAACAGTTTTTAGAATAAAAGATGCTTTCCAAAATTTTATACTAAAAAAGAAGTAAGCCACAAGGACAGATGGAATGAGAAAAACAGGGGGAGACTGGATAAGTAAAAAGACAGAGGCAGAAGGCAGAAAAAAATAGAATTCTGTGGAGAAGATAGAAAAGTGTGGACAAGAAATTAAGAAATAAAAACAAACAAAACAAACCAAACCAAAACAAAACAAAACAAAACAAAAAAGAAACCCACAAAGTGAGAAAAGGAATTGCCCCAAATGTGCATTGGTAATTAAATTCCCAACTTTCTGGTACTGCTCTGTGCAGTCTCACCTTGGTGTCAATGCCTTTCCATTATGGATGGAAGGACCCCTTTTTTCTTACTATTTGTAATCACCTCACAAAGTCATTGAACCTTCTCAGCAGGCAGCTAGCCTCAGTGTTGGCACTTTGGTAATCATACTGTGTAAAAGCTTCTTGAGACACAATTATCACCATTTACCCACATAAGCCTTTCCACAACTTTCTCCTTTCTCTACACAAATCTAGTACCATGTCTAAAGCATTAATACATGTGAGGCAGATCATTTTTATTAGCAACCAACAGAGAACACCAGTATGGTATGACTGCTTAGTGCTCTGTAAGAGTTAAGTCACTTAATGCACCTTCAAGAATCATTATTACCAGTGCTTCCCAAGTAAGAAGAGTGAGGCACTAACCACTTAAAAACATGCCAAAAACAACAGCACTTCTCAACAATGGAGTCAGGAGTCTGAGTCTTACAAGTGTGGTCTTGCTTTGCTGCAGAATCTATCTTGCACCTATTATATGGTGAGTCTTTGGGGGAGAAAGAAAGGAAGACAAGTCCTGCCCACTGCTTCATATTTTGGGAAAATCCTAATTGGAAGAGTAGGAGATTTAGTCATGTACTTGTAGGATACCCTTTTAATATCAACACTTGGGAGGCAGAGGCAGGCAGATCTCTTTAAGTTCGAGGTCAGCCTGATCTACATAGCAGGTTCCAGGACAGACAAGGATACACAAAGAAATCCTGTCTTCAAAAACAAGCAAGCAAACAAAAAGGAGTAAGAGATTTGGTGACTGAAAGGAATTGAGTCTCCTCTAAATGACTTTTGGTTGTTTTCTGGTCAATGGTGTATAAACCTATCCAAATAGAAAAAAAAAACTACTGATAATTAATAATCCATAATTTTAGTTCGATCTGAAGCTATAATAGACAATTAATTCTTTCTGGGGTATTTACATCTCTGAGATGCTTACTTTGTGTTATAGTGAATTTCCCATGGTATTCTTGTATTAGTTATAGTTTCTTACTCTCTGATTTCTTTTATATAATTGTTTACTTCAGTTTCACTCTATTAGCTATAATTGCTTACCCACAGCATGCCTTGTGTTTTTATAATTCCTTAACTTCCATCTTCTAGTTTTATAATTCCCTATCCTTGGGGTTATTTTGAGACCTGAAAATTGTAACTTTGGGTGATAAAGTTTTATAAAATTCAGATCATGCTGTAACATAGGGATTTATATTACAAAAATTAAACGTTTTAGAGAAAAGAATACAGATTTGTTGATACCTGTTGGTTGAAGTAGATATTTTAAATTATTTTTTATTTTAAGAGATTTTGACACAATCACACAATTTCCCCCTTCCATTTTCTCCCCCAAATCCTACCATATACGCTTTCTTGCTTTATTTCAAATTCATGATATCTTTTTATAATTAATTGTTTGTGTGTGTGTGTGTGTGTGTGTGTGTGTGTGTGTGTGTGTGTTCCTACATAGACAAATATAACATGCTCAGTCTACATAATGTTACTTGAAATTTTCAGGAATGACCATTTGGTATTCATGATGCACATACTAAACATTCCATTTAGACATATAGAAAGAACTTAGAAACTTCAATACATCTGAGGCTGCTTCTGATAATCAGAACCCAATGATATAATTTACTTAAGATAATCACACATGTAACTGTATAAGCAGAGAACATTGGGCACACAGTGCCCATTTACAGTATATGAAAAGAGACCAAGAACAAACACACTCTTTGCCCCTTCAAGACTGTGAGATAATGAAAAGACATCACTTTGATCTGCCCTGAATCTTTCTGGGGTATCCTGACCTTCATTTCAATGACTACTGTTAAAGACTGGACCTGACTTTCTACTAAGGTACATCATTCTGCTGAGCAGGTAGGTGTAGGACTGGGGAGCTAGGTGTAAGACTGTAGTTAGGAGCTTGGAGTATGAACCTTGTGTGATGACCCTCAACCTAATAAAATATAACCTTTGTTATATCACTGAGCAACACTGATATTCTTGCTCATGACAGAATTAGACAACCTATTGGTGTGTTTATCCCTGGGGAAGACTACCTTCCTGATCTCATTTTTCTGGTGTCTATAGTTCTTCATGTAGGTTTAATGTTGTGTGGACATTGCTGCCTAACCCTGGTCCTGACCATGGCACAGTACAGACGAGGATAAACAGTAAAGATGCTTGAAAAAATTACAGAGAATCCTACTGATAACTATAAAACACACACACACACACACACACACACACACACACACACACATTCTTTCTAGAGCCTTCTAACAAAAACTTCAACACCAGGCATGAGATGAGAAGACTTCTTTTGAATGGTTGATCTTTGTTTTTCAAGAGACTCCCAAATCATTGTAGACTATGGTTTTTGCCCTTGGTCATCTTCTAGATATGTTAAAATAAGTCATTACTACTAAAGATACCATGTACTTCAGACATAAAGTCCAGAGACTTGTGGGATTGAAAGTGACCTAAATATCCCCTTTCTGAGGACTAGCGTTCATGGTACCAGAAGGTACCATCTATGTCTCGAAAGAAGGGTAGCGACCAATAGTCATACCCAGCAGTAGTGGTTTGAATATGCTTGGCCAATGGAAAGTGGCACTATTTGTAGATGTGGCCTTGTTGGAGGTCCTGTGCCACTGTTGGGAGTGAGCAGCAGACAGTTTTCTCCTGCACCTTCCTGCTATGATGATAATGGAGGAAACCTCTAAAACTGTAAGCCAGCACTAATTAAATGTTTGCCTTTATAAGAGTTGCTTTTGTCATGGTGTCTCTTCACAGCAATGAAAACCGAAACTAAGATACCAGCTATAATGCCTATGAATTACAGTGACCAAAGTAGTGAATTAATTCTAAAGGGGCAATAAGGAATGCATATCTCTCTTTGGACTTAAGTTCTGCTCAACAAGAAGAAAATCCTACCTGGTACTAGAAGAAACCAAATGAACTGCCCAAGGCTTGTGAAATCATTAATGTTATAGGAGAACCTATGACCGATATTTTATTATATCAGCATATTCCCTAACTACATTCTATATATTTGTTCTTTTACCTCCAAATACCTGTAGTCTTGACCCCTTATCAAATAAACATTTTGTTGCAGAAAACCACAATCAATCAAAATGCAAAACATGTGGAGCCCAGCCCCTACAGACATATCCAGTCCAACACACATTCTGAACTCAAGGATCAGGGAACACTGCAGAAGAGGGAGCAGAAAGATTGTAAGACCCAGAGAATCAGTAACTTCGCTGTAAGATTGTGTCTTTTAGGACTGTTGGAAGCTGCACCCATAAAAATCTCATTACCACAACTGTTTAAAACGAGCTAAACAAAGATGAAACAAATAGAAATGTAGAATTTCTTTTTTACAAATCTAGGAGACGAGAGCTTAACAATAAAAGGTATCAACTAAAATATAGTGAGTATTAAGTGGAAATCTCTAACTCTGATGGCCGAGGATAGTAGAATGATAGGCCACTGAAGCAGCAGTGGGTGGGTGGGGGACCAACCTCATAGAGGCTGGGTAAGGTGGAGGGCATATTGGACTTGTGGAGGGAAAACTGGAAAGAGGGATAATGTTTGAAATGTATATAAATAAAATGGCCAATAAAAAAACTAGATTGTTTTTTCTCTGTTCAATAGTACACCATCCATGCCAATTCAAAAAGAAGGAAAGGAAGAGAAGACAAATTTAGTAATGGATACTAATTTATAATATACTGTGCTTTCTCAATGCACAGTGACAGTTTATTTCATCCATAATATAGGCAATCAAAAGCTTGTGTTCTTTTTAACTCTATTCTATAGGTTTGGCAGACATTGTAATTAAACATTCCAAATGTATTTCAGAAACAAAGGAAATGTAAAGCTTTCCAACAGTCACCTTTCTTGCTACTGTGACCTGATAGCTTGACAGCAGGGAGGGAAGCTTAATTTAGCTCATTATTTTAAAGCAGAAAGGAAAGTGTGAATGCTCCTGATGGCAGCATCATGCAGCCTGTGCTCCTCACATCTTAATGGACCAGAAAGCAGAGAAATCAGGACCAAAAGTAATACCAGCCAGGTTATAATCCTCAATTATGCCTCTAAAGGGCTATGTCTGCCAGCTGTAGGCCCTGGGTCTTAACTGTTCACAGCCTTGCAAATCAGAGTCACCAAATGGGAACCAAATATTTATACTTGAAACTGTGTATAATATTTCTCAGTCAAACTATTACAAGAAGTAAATATCTTTGAAAAAATACTTATTATACTAAATACTTACCATGCATCCCAGCACAAAGAAAAACATAAAATACTAAATTTTAATAGCACAATATCATCTATTAACAAGCTATCTTTTTAAATTACTTTTGTGAATATTATTTTGCTAATTTTTGGGTCACATTGATAGCTGGGCAACTTTATAAGTGAAAGAATCATTTCTTATATTTGTTCCTAGTACTCTTTCAATGGTTACATTGGTAACAGTTCTGAAAATAGGAACTACTGTTTAACTTTTGTGCTATGGTTCTGCTTTTCCTATCATTGCTTTTATTGACATGTAATAATTAGATAGATAGATAGATAGATAGATAGATAGATAGATAGATAGATAGATAGATAGATACACAGGATGCCGTGTCTAACTGCACTATGTATAAGGATAAGGATCTGGCCAGACTCATTGGCACTTCTTTCTTGAACATGATCTTTATTTATGTTTATAAACTTTGAATGTTTTTTACTTCTTTATGAAATATGCTGTAAGATTCATGATAATGTATGACATGTCACCCTACCAAGCTCTGGAACATTCAAGTTATGTTTTAGCACTCATTAGCCTAGTCACTTCTAGACAATATCCTTATCCTTCCCAAACTCTTAGGACTATTACTCAACTCTCTACTCATAAAATCTCCATTTCTAGCTTCCACATATAATGGAGAGCATGAGTTATTTGTCTTTCTGGACCCTGTTTATTCACCCAATAGAATGTTTCTCAGTAGAAGGTGTGTGTAAAGTCCAGAATGAAACTACATGGCTTCTAAATGCCTATTTTATAGAAACGTATTGGGAAGTATTGACATTGGGTCTTGTTAATTTTGATGTATAATTTTTATTTGTAAGGTTTTTATAATAAAACACAAAGTGTAAAAGTAGCAGGTATATGTATATGACTTTCACTTCTAGAATTATAGAAGAATTGAGCTTTAGCTTTTTGTCAACAATGATAATACCATGATAGTAATAAACAATCATGAGCAAATATAGAAAGAATGGAAAATGACACATATAACTTCACTGGCTTGTTCTGAAGACTAGTCAACACTGCTTCTGTCTTCATTGTTATACTTACCTGGTAACATCTCCCTTGCCCCTCTCCCTTTGTGAAGAACGCTTTCCCTGTTTCCCTGCTTTGTGTTAAGAGAAAAATAGCAGCTACAGCGAAGTTCACCACATGTTCTGCAAGTCCATTTTTAACTGAAAAATAAACCTTCTTCTTTATTGAAAATTTTAAAAAAATGTTTATTGAAAAGACTTCAAATGCCAGTCGTCAATGTCTACATGAACCTTGTGCATCTCTTCCACATCCAGTACCCAAGTCTAGAATAGAATTAGAAATAAAATAGGCCTTTGGCTGAGCTATATTAACAGATAATGATATTCTACAGCTGTGGAGTACTGTGCGATGTAACAGGTACATGTACAATAATTTGTACTTGATCCCACAGTAGCCCTTGCAATCTATGCCCTAGTACACTCATCTTAAGAATGAAAACACTGTTTGTAAAACAACAAGAAGAGTTAATATTTGCACTCCAGTCATTCTGACACCATGTTAACTACCCAGTTAATGTGTCTATATATTGTAGTCTATACAAAATTATGATTTATATTTGTTGTGTTATATCTAATTAGCAGGAGAACTGGTTTGTTTATTTATTGATTTCATGGTTGTCTGAACATTTAAAACTGTATAATATTATCAAGATGAACTAAGCAACAAGGTTAGTAGTGTATTTGTGGGCAGAGTGCTCTCTAGATATGAATCTTACATTTTGATATGTCATGGAATAATGGTGGGAAAAAGTGAAAGATTAATAACTACTTTCAGATCTAGTTGTCAATCTGAGAAGTAATGACTCTGAAAAAGGCGACAGAAGAAACAGCCCACTTTGTGCTTTCTTTTGTGCTTGTGATTTTAATCATTGTTCTTAGTTCATGACTGCTCTGAGTCACCATGCATGAGATGCATATAGTTGATGCTCTCTGTGCCCTAGAGTTGTCCAAGATTTCCTTTATAATGGGCTAAAACTGAGAAATCAACTGCTTGTGATACACATAGATATTTGTATTAGATCGTAGAAAGAATGTTGGCAGAGCATGGCTGCTGTCCTGTGCTTCCGATTGCTGTTTATAGACAGATTGCAAATGCCTGTTAAAGAGACGTTATCCATCTAAGGACTTGTTCTTTTTAATTAAAAGCTTTGAGGGAGCCAATTTGTTAGATATTAAGTGGTTCACAGGGTTTAAGTTGCTTACCCATGTAAGAAACCATCTGGAAGCTTTCCAATCTTACGCCATTGGAGATAAAGCAGAGCGAGGACAACGCCTTTAGACTAGCCATACCTCCAGGCGGGATGAACGACTGTCTAACAGGACACCACCTTTGACTCCTTTACCAAAATGCTTGCAGCATCACAGACTTTTTTTTTTTCAAAAAAAATTTTTTATTGGATATATTCTATATTTACATTTCATTTCCCTTTTTTTTTTGTTTCCCACCCCCCTAAGGTCCCACATGCCATTTTCCCTCCCCCTGCTCCCTCATCCACCCTTTCCTACTTCCCTGTTCTGGTATTCCACTACACTGATGCTTTGATCCTTTCTAGCACTAGTATCCATTCCTTTCTTCTTGTCAGACATCATTTGGTATGTGAATTGTGTCTTTGGTGTCCCAAGATTCTAGGACTTTGAAAAACTTGGAGAGCTAGTTAGGAAAAATGATGTCACATTTTTCAGGAAGTTTCATAGGTTCAGTAAGTAGTTCCGTTCTCTCAATAGGCTCATTACACTCCAGATATTTCTGAACTATAAGTATTCACCTATTGTCTCACCAATAAAACTTTGAAGATTCATATCTGAAAATTCACATAAGACATATTCTATAACTCTCTGATTGGCAGTGTCAAGGTCAAAACCCTAACCTCCTCACTGAAGCTTAGGTTAGTGCGTTTAGGGTTACACTATTCATTTTTGTGAATGGTATGAAGTAATTTGGAGTTAGTTTTTAAGAATTTGTTAATAATTTATATATTGAATAATTAACAGGCTATTTTAATCTTACCATTATGATAAATTAAATATTTATATATGTACCAAATGCAGTAGATTTCTCATTTTAGGATATTATTTAAAAAATAATGAAGGGAAATCTTGGGGAGCTCTAGGGCACAGAGAGCTTCATCTCTCTCTGTCTCACCCATGATACCCCAGGACAGTCATTAAATAACGGGTAGTCATTTGTCTTCCAGAGAGACTTGTTCTCAGACTTTGACTGTTCTTTGTTGTTTGTTTCCTTTTCTTTAACAAGGCTTCCTACACTTACATATTTTACTTGATATTTTTTTATTGTATTGTCTGTATAAGAATTACAAGCATTGCCAATGTCCTTACATTCACAAATTTTTGGTGCTTTACATTTTACTGAGGTCAACTTTTAGCCTCCTTAACAGCCTCGCCTTCCTTTCTCTGTATGTGGCCTACCATACTTAGAACTTTTAGGTAAAACCTTTGAAATGTGCAAACAGAGCTTTGACCAACCTATTAAAAGGCAAGAGATGTAAAATGCCACTCATGGTTTTTAACCTGCCTACTTGATGTTGCCAACACACTGAAAAGTAACTCTTGACCTTATCTTCTTTGTTCTGTTATCATTAAAGTTTATCCAACCTTTGCCATGTTGGAACACAGACTTTAGGGTAATCAGATTCTGTGTTTCTGGGGCGCCACTACACATAATAGGTCTAGAATATATACTCTCTTATCCCCTTTGAAGTGAAAGTTGTGTTTTTTGTTGCTGTTATTACCCACACAACTAAATATGGTGACAGCTATTTCTAGATTTCTTCATACGTAAGTATCTTGACTTTTATCAAACTTCTGCTAAAAGTAGAAAAATACTTATGGAAATTAATTATATCTAACTTTCTGACTCTTTCTAATGGTCTCTCTCACTAAACATTAACTTTTTATTTCTGAACCATGATGCTTTGCTATTATATAGCACTTGAAAATTAATAAAATACTATAATTTGTTCACAATGAGAATGTAAAATTTTGAAAGGTTGTAGAAAAAAGTATTGTCACTTTAAGGAAACATTATTCTAACAATATTACATATGAACCAAAATGAACTTCAACCCTTTGCCTATAGATCTTTACTAATGTGTTCTGGGTGCCCAGAAGGCTATATGTCTATGCATAAATGTACAATATAAACAATACAAAACTGGCTAAAAGTAAAACTGAGGATTACATTTTCCTGAATAGTCTTCCCAGAGGGATGATTCAGTGAAACTCAAGAAATAAAATTGTGTTCGTTGTCCCGTCTGTTTTATGAAATTCCCAGACCACATATTTTTTTATATGACAGCCAGACCATGAAATAGCTCAAAGCCATTTATATAGCTTCAGTACTCCAAGGGTAGAGGTAAGTGGGGATTATAGCCCTATAAGTCTGAATGGCCATGAGAGTGGGAAGTGACTGGAAGGCCTTTTTCAATAACAACTTAACACAAGAGGATTTTATTTTGTCCATCTGTCTGAACCAAATTCAGCTCATGGAGTACCCTTTGCTCTAACCCAGAGTAAATGACCATTCTATGGCTACAATAGAAAAAGACCAATTTAGTCATGCACAGAAGACTCTATTCCTTAGACTTGACTTTATTGGATCAGAAGAACTGGTAGTCAGATTGGCAGAGGTTGGGCAAAGAGGATCCTACCCATCCAGTACTTTACACGAAATTTATATATTTCAAGCTCAACTTACGGCTGTTCCCAGTTTAATGATAAATATATCCCAATTGGATGGGGTATGTTAACTAGCCTGTTATTTAGAAATCACCAATGTTCAATCTTTCATTAAAAATTTAGAGGCCCTGCTCTGTATCAGTCACAAGTCGTGTGCCCGAGGTTCTCTGCAGATTCACTGCCCTTTTGTCTTCCAATGTGTACTTGGGAAGAGTCGTAAAAGGAAAAACAAAATAGATAGCACTCACTTGGATGATGTGTTCTGTGGGAGTATGTAGCAAATTAGCGGAATGAGAGACAGGCTTAGAGCAATGAAGGAAGGGAGCAGCTGTAAGCAGCTGGAGAAGACCCTTCTGGACAGACCTCGCCAGAACTGAGCCTGATTAGTGAAAATATGGAGCTGTGGAAAGAACTATGGCAGAGATATAAGCAAGTGCTTCAAAGACATTGAAATAGGGCCAAGTAAATGCTGTGGTATTGATATATGGTATAGCACATATGGCGGGCTATTTTACCACCATATGTGCTACAAGTTAAAGCAGACAGAGTGCTCTGAAGAGCTGCTGTGCTTAGACTCTGAAGCAGATACCAGGCTCACGGGTTGAACCTCAGTCCTTACTTACCCTTTGGCACTGTTTTGAGGGCTGTGGACTGGAACATTTTTATCAGAAATACATGACTAGGTCTAAGCTTTTAAAGTCTATGCCTTGACCCTGACGCCAATCCAATTCTCTGCTTCTGGTATGCCACCATGTAAAGTCTCCACAGCATAATCCTCCCATCAGGAGCTGAATCATGATTTGTTTGTTGCATGGTGAACTGAAGTTTCCTTGAAAGCATGAGTCAAGGTGTAGATTTCCTTCATTTTATAGCCTTTGTTTGGTGTTTTGCCATTTCAATGCAAAAGTAACTAATATGACAATTATTCCTACTAAAATTCACAAAAGTCATAAAACATTTCTGTATCATAAGAGCACCAAATCTCTTCTCAGGACCTTTCTCTCTGATGTGCAGAAAATAATGAAAAAGAACATTGGTGAATGATTTCCTAGATACTTAAGCTCCAGGAAGACTCCTTATTCTTAGCTGCTGCTGCTGCTGGTTCCCTTTGAAGTACTATTCAGCCCTGGTATCCAGAATTCTTAAGGTTCTGTCATCTTCAAATGACTTATCCTGCTCAATCCTTTCTATGCTTGTAGACTTATCTTTCCTAGACTCCAGGAGTTACAAGCAAAATATTCTGCTTTCTTTTATTATTTGAAACTTATTGAAAAATTTAAAAAAATCATACAAAAATTTAAATTGAATCCAGGTTAAACTTTCAGAAACAGAATTCAATCAGAAAATTCTAAAATGTATTTTAGATTTCTCATTGTGGAAGATATCTGACAGTTCACTAGGCAATTTGGACATTCATGTCAAGCTAAGCATGAATGGCTGACCTATAAAGACATTAAAATCTAATGTAGCAATGTTTGAAAACATAAATCTGGAGATTGGTGAGATTGCTCAGTGGTTAAGAGCACTGACTGCTCTTCCAAAGGCCCTGAGTTCAAATCCCAGCAACCACATGGTGGCTCACAATCATCTGTAATGAGATCTGACTCCCTCTTCTAGTGTGTCTGAAGACAGCTACAGTGTACTTACATATAAGAGTAAATAAATCTTTAAAAAAAAGAAAACATAAAGCTGTGAATTATGCTGGATAAAATTATCTCTTCACTTATGTTTTGGTTGCATTTTGTGAGAATAGATTTTGAGACACATCACAGACTAAGCATGGAATAAAGAAAATATATATGACACAAAAAATTTCTAATGTAATTTATTATATACATCTATCTTCCCTTCTTCCTATACAGATACTCTTTATTCTTTGGCAAAACTCTGATGTCTCCAAATGTGGTCTACTGTGAACCATGTCATTGGTCTGCAAGGTAAGTAACACAAAGGACAACACCGGAAGCAGAGCACAGGTACAGTTCTCATTGGGAGAAAGCAATGCATATGCCAGAAAAGGGAATGAAAGATGACACAGAGACAAGTCTAGTACATGGACCAGATGACAGACATCCTTGGAGTATAGAAAACCATCCCTCATTATTTTTATTTATTTATGTTTTGTTGTTATGGGTGCTTTTTAAAAAAAATAAATGTTTTATTTCTATTTTTATTTCATATAAGTTTTCTTCTATAATCTTTTTTTTTCATTTCTTTCTTCTGTAAGTATGGATCTTTTATAAATTCTGTTTTAGGCAAACTGATCAAGTTACACAGAGCAGTTCAAACACTTAGATGTATAATTTATTTATTTTTTACTTCTGTTCTCTTCACTTTTTACTTTCCTTATTATTTAAGATCTAATTTTGTGAGGCAACTTTGTCCTGTTCTCTGTCCCTTTACTTCTCTCCTCTTCTTCTCCTCCCTCTCCTATTTAGTCCTCTGTCTTCTTCTGCTCTCATGAGAGGTCACAGGTTGACTTGGGGCTGGGAATTCTGGGCCTCAGATTTCATGTGGTGAGAATATTTCTGTTATGCTAAAGCAATTTCATATTTTCCCTTTCCTTCTTACGTTTAGCTGTGCTGTCTCATTTCTTCTTTTTATTTTTTATTTCCCCCTTTTCTATTTCTGTTGCTTTGTTACTGTGGTTATTTTCTCTCTTATCCTAAAAGATAAGATAATTTGTTGTACTAATAAGCAAAAATTTCCTTGTTCCCATATTCCCTAAAAGCTATTGGAGGTAACGAGGTTTAATCATCAACTTGAGAAGATCTGGAAGCCAATAACAGATGTGATTCTGGGTAGGTCTGTGAAGGTATTTCATACAAGGATATTGAAGAATATCCTTCTCTAGCATGGGCAGCATGTCCTGGTGGCAGCTGTGGTCCTGAACATATACATTGTCCTGAAAAGTATATTGCTTTTCATCTGACTGCCTTCATTCCTTGCTGACTTTGACATTTCTTCAACCTTTCAGTGTGTTCTGAAGATCAGTGGCTCTCCAGGTATCCTTGAAACCATCCACATCATATTGCAACTGCTGGGATACCCAGCATTACAGACTAAACATAAACTGGGTTCTTGGTCTCTCCTGCATGCATTCATTGTTGGACTACCCACACCATATTGTATAAAACAATCTAGTAAATCTTCCTGTAATATATATTCATTCTATTGATTCTGTTTCTCTAGAGAATCCTAATGAATACAGATTGTGGTACCAAAATTGATCCCTGAGAAACAGAATTGTAAGGAGGAGGAGTTGCTGCAGTGAGGCTGGCAGTTCCTAGATCTGGATCTGTCACTCACATTAGCCTGTAATCACAAAGCCTCTCTGGATAGTGTTGAGATTATTGAATGCGTCTTAACTATTCCAACTTTTTGCTAAATACATTTGACTTTATTGACTCACTGCTTGTGAGGAGGAAGGAATTTAAACATTTGTGTGGAAAGTAAGGAAAGTAATGTACCAGCTGGTTGCTTCTGGCATCTCTGGATAAAATACCAAAGGGGGAAAATGACCTGAGTTGAAACTTTCTAGTTCTAACTGTGTATGATCAATTTAAAAGTTCTTAAATGTCCTCTGGAAGAGTCATCTTTCCAACAGTCAGAAGTTTATAGTTGCTAAAACCAAACCCAAGTCCCCAACATCCAATTGACTCACTTAAGATGCAAATTTAGGTCCCAGATTCAGAAGGTATGAGCAATTAGCAGAAGGGTGCTAATTAAAAAAGAATATTATCCTGTAAATTGGGTTAGTGACAGGTGGGATGGAGATCATGAAGAATGGGGACAGGCATTGATTTTTTGGCTTCTGTTTGGTTAATCTTACCCAAAGAAAATTCTCAAAAAAAAGAAAGAAAGAAAGAAAGAAAGAAAGAAAGGAAGAAAGAAAGAAAGAAAATTCTCATCCTTAACAGCAAGTGCGTCCCTACCTCTACTCCCTGCAGCATTACTGTTGTATTTACCTTTCTATAAGAGAATTAATTCTCCATCATAGATAGAGCCATTAAAGGACCTTATTTGAAAATGTCTACTCATTGACCATAAATCTTTGCTTCTGGACCTGTAAGCAGAGTAAAGACTCAGAAGATCCCTAAAGATAAGGTGTAAAGTGTATCTCTCATAAAGAGGTTCACTACAACCCCACAAAACTTTATGAATTCCCTAATTCATTCAAGCAAAACTCTGAGGAATATGTGTGGGAATAGTTTTAAAGCTGAGGAGTAGTGGAGGAAGGATCCTAAACCTAGGTCCAACTTTTATCAATATGTGCAAAATGAGCAGAGATCCTAAGTTTAACAGTTTAATGCAGACCCATGCAGACCCATGCATGCATGCATATATATATATATATATATATATATATATATATATATACACACACACACACATACACACACACACACACATATATATGTATATACATATATATATATATATATATATATATATATATATATATATTCTGCCAAATGTTTAGATGTGGGTCTCTGCATTTGTTTCCATCTGTTGTTAGGATGATAAATGAGCTAAACACCAATCTGTGAGTATAGCAGTATATCATTAGTAATCATTTTATTGATTTTTTTTCCATTTGTGTTTGGTTCTGTCATGGGTTTCTTGGCTTTCCATTCTCTGGCACCTAGCCCTCCTAGCAATGTCTGGGGTGAGTTCCCTCTCATGGTATGGGTCTCAAGCTGGAACAGTCATTGGTTGGCCATTTCCACAATTTCTGTACCACCTTTACCCCTGCACATCTTGTAGGAAGCACAAATTGTAGCTTGAAAGTTTTGTGGCTGAGTTGGTGTCCTGGTCCCTCTATTGGAAGTCTTGTTTGGTTACAAGAACTGGCCTGTTCAGCCTTTATATCCCCCTCTTCCAGGAGTCTTAACTAGGGCTATTCTCATCAATCCTCAGTGTATCCAATGCACTAAGTTTCTAGCTTACCCCAGAGATTACCCCAGATTCCAGTTGTCTCTCCCAGTACTCTCTTCCTCCATCCTCCACATACCAATTGCTTCTGTTCTCATCCCCACTCCTCACCCCAGTCCAGTCCCCTCTTTCCATCCTCCCATGATATCTATTCTGTTTCCCTTTCTCAGTGTGATTCGTGTTCCCACTGGAGCCCTCCTTGTTATGTAGCTTCTTTGGGTCTGTGAATTATAGCATGGTTATTGTGTACTTTATGGCGAATACAAGCTTATAAGTGAGTACATACTATGTTTGTCTTTCTGGATCCACATTACCTGTAACTGGATTATCTTTTCTAGTTTCATCCATTGGCTGGAAAATTTCATGATGTCATTGGTTTTCAAAGCTGAGCTAAGTAATATTCCATTATGTAAATGTAACAAACTTTTTATCCATTTTCAGTTGATGGACATATACATTGTTTCCAGATTCTGGCTATTATGAATAAAACTGCTATGAATATAGTAGGAAAAGTGTCCTTGTAGTATGGTGGTAGATCTTTTGTGTATAATTTGTATAGCGGTATAACTGAGTTGTGAGGTAGATTGAATCCAAATTTTATTTGCAAAAATGGTTATTATACAAGTTTTCACTCCCACCATTAATGGACAAATTTTCACCTTGTTCTATATCCTTGCCAGCATGAGATGTGACTTGTGTCATTGATCTTAACCATTCTGATAGTGTAAGAGGGAATCTAAGAGCCATTTTGATTTTCATTGGCTAATGGCTTAGGATGTTAAATCCCATAATAGATAAAACAATCCTGTACAATAAAAAAAAAACTTCTAGAAGTATCACCATTCTTGATTTCAGTGTGTACTACAGAGCAATAATAATAAAAACCTTATGATATTGACATTAAAATAGACAAGTTAATCAACAGAATTGAATCAAAAACCCAGAAGTAAATCCACACACCTATGGATACCTGATTTGTTTTATAAAGAAGCCAGAAATGTAGATGGAAAAGATGTGTTTTCAACAAATGGTGATGGTCTAACTGGATGCCAGCATAGAGAAGAATGTAAATATATCCATATCTGCCGTCCTGCACAAAACTCAAGTCCAAATAGATCAAAAACCTTAACATAAAACTGGATACACTAAACCTGATAGAAGACAAAGTAGGAAATAGTCTTGGACAAATTGGTACAGGAGACAACTTCCTGAACAGAACACCAATAGTACAGGCACTAAGAAATGGGACCTCATGAAATGAAAAGCTTCTGTAAGACAAAGGACACTGTCAGTAGGACAAAATGGTAGCTCAAATAATGGAAAAATCTTCACCAACCTCAGACCTCACAGAGGATTGGTATCCAAAATATATGGAGACCTCAAGAAACTAGACATTATCAAAGCAAATACTCAAATTAGAGTAGACTTAAATGCAGAAGTCTCAACAAAGGAATCTTTAATGGCCAATAAACACTTAAAGGGATATTCAATAACTTTGCCCATGGTTTTTAGAAGGTGTCAGTTTTTTTATTGGTGGTATGAAGCATGGGAAAAAAAGATAGCTAACTGTGAATGAGCTATAGATGCTTAATATCGCTTAGTGTAATGTTGATAAAGAAAAGTACAGTCTCAGGGAAGATAGAATGCTAAGAGTGTATCAAACTGTAGAACTAAATCTTCATAAGAGGAAGGTCCAGAAGATATCCCCTTCATTAGTGTTATAAGAAATAAAAAAAGACTGATTAGCTATGTTTTTGCACTTTTTATTTGACAAGTATAACAGTGGAAGTCAGAGTTTCTCAAGATGATAGCTTTAGTGCTACCAAGTGAGTCCAGTTGGATCCTAAAGTAACAAAGTGCTTCTGGCAGAACTGAATAGCACAAAGTTAAGTGAGTACATATAACATGATGGAAATAAAAGGCAAAGTAGTGTTCATAATTTTTACTTTCATATAGGTGTTTCACATTGACTAGTAAGTCATGGTGTTCTCAAAAGTTGAATAGATAAGGAGATTAGGAAGTTCTTGCTCAGTCTCTGTGTGTGGAGAATTTATTATTCCAGAATAAATGAACAAAAGACTCCCATGAATTATAATGGCAGGAAATCATCTCACCTCATCCAATTTATTGACTTGAGACAATTTGTAGATACAGACCACTTGAATTAAGGAAAGGCCAGGCATCCTTGAGAATTAACCTGCTACAATATTGATATCAAAAACAAAACAAAACAAACAAAAAACAAAAACAATTAACTTTATTACTTAGCTTTTCTTACCTATCCCTAAAGGGACCCGTGACCTTTTACTAAGAGAACTATAAACTAGGGAAAAAGAAATAACCAGACACTTCAGGGCCTACTAGACCCTGTTTCTGAATTGGAAATGACTTTGGGATACCCCATACAATACTGTGAGCCTCCATTTAACGTAAAGGGTAATGAAAAGCAGGCTTTCAATATATATTTAGCTAAAATCTTAAATCATAGTGGGTCCTCAAACTCACTCTCTGTTTATTCCTCCAGTCTACAAATGGGTAACTTGAACTGATATATTTATTTAGACTTTTGTGGAATTACCATAATGGTTCTCTGACCTGTGTGAAAAGGCCAAATGGAAGATGTGATGAGCCTGACACATGAAACTTGAGAGCACAGGTAACCAGTCACATGGCAGAGGGTAGACTAGAATAAAGGGGATATTTTAAATTATATCTAGTCAGAGAAGAGCCAAGCTATGTGGCCAAAGTATTTGTAAATATATTTTGAATCTGACTCTTATTTCTAGGAGCATGGGGTTGGGAAGAATAACCAAGGCCTAACTTCAACAAACGTGAAAGATATAAGTTGTAATACTCAGCACATTTCTCTCTAACTTTCTTATTTGGCCTATGAGGAAAATATAAGTACTATAGAGCATTCTCCATAAGCAGTTGTAGTAAGCAGCTATCATAAAGTTAATCAAGTAGTGACTTAATTGCAACTACTATGCTAAGTGAAATTGTTAGATCAAAGAACTCCTAGCTCTCTCTTTCTTTCCAGAAGTCAGGCCACTCCTCCATGTAGTCTATCACTTAAAGAACTGAGAGGTCCATGCTGGGACTGGTCAGAATACACTGACCTCACCTGAATAAGCAAGTTCACTCCTTTTCCTTAACTGTATTGGATAAATTAATGGTTTCTGTTTCTTGACACATAATATATACCAGACTAAATTATGGAGAAACACTTACCACTCTATGAAACCTATAGAAATTGTGTATTTATTGTTATTTGAAGGCTGTTATGAAATGCCCAACCACCATTATACACTCACTGGTGGCAATCTTTCCTAATGTGCCTGGCTTTCCTTTTTCAGATAGAAAATCCTGCTCTCTCCCTTTAGGACCTGTCAAGCTCCTCTCGAGTTTTGCTGAAAAACCTCTCTCTCCCCACCTCTCTGCTATCTGTTTCTGATTAATCTCTTCATCATTTCTAAGTGTTCTTTTATATTGAAATGACTTTAAAGATGAATTCAGGAGTCTCTCTTAATAAAGCTCATTCTGAAGAGAATTTTCATGTGCACTCCTTTCTCAAATCTGCTGTTCCTACCTGCATTTGATACACAGTAATTTCCTTATTTGAGCATATTAACACATATCCTTGTGCCCTGTATGTAACTATTAATTTTGAAAATGATTTTTCCATGTCTCTTCAGATTATACAGGTACCACTAAGAATTGGACTGATGAAGCATTAGAACATCCTTTTGATCCAACTTTGAAGGACACTGGCAAAAAGAAATCTGACCATAGGCAAACTTAGGGTTGTGCACATGATATTTCACTTTGCTTGTTAGGGAAAAATGGGTAGTTGTGTACTTACATACTAATTTATGGGTGGTAACCAATAGTTTGGCTAGATAGTTGAAAAGTAAGAAGGAACATGATTAGATATTTGCTAGAAGGATCTGTAGAAAGGATATATCTATTAGTGGATAGATCTCTCTTCCACTGACCTAGAAACTAAGACTAACCATGGTCACTTCAGGCTTCTGATAACCTTGATGAACAAACAAAGACATGATTTAGTTTCAGAGGCTCTCAGAGGAAAACTAGACATTATCTAGAATGGAGTTAAGGAAAAAGGATGTCTGGAGTACAAGAAGTCCTGTCACGGATCTCTTGATGTTACCATGGCCTGAGATTAAAGTCAGTGGAAAACTACTGCCGTCCAATCCAAGCAAGTTAATAAATGGCCTAGAACCTTGCACAGTGAAAGTGTAGGTAACACCTCCAGATAAAATCCTGAGAACTGCTGAGATGTTATCTGAAGATAAGACAGATGAAATAGTAGAAGATAATAGTTAGAAATACAAGCTAAAGCAACATAGCCATTTACACAAACAAAAATTATGATTGCCCCAAGTGTTTCTGTTTTATTTTGTTAAGAGCATACACATACACACACACACACACACACACACACACACACACACACCAAATACTGTTGTTTCTTCCCTTTTGTCTTTAGCAAGCGATAATACATCAATTGAGCTAATATTACTAGTGAGGTTTTATAAGGACATAATGTCATATTTAAGCTATGGGATCCTAAAAGACTATGCATTCCTCAAAGGAGCTCACCATCTATTTGGATGGGAAAATACTGCATTTTCAGTTGTAAATGCAGTTGTTACAAGAAGTTATCCAGACATTGCTACTGTCTCCATTTGGAAATTAAACATGATAGAGTAAAATATGATTGGATATCAAATTGATAAGATGACTTGAGATGGTATCAACTAGTAAACATACTTTTGAGTGGTTCATGCATATATTTCCTGAAGAATTAACCAAGAGAGAAACCTTTCTCTATAGCAGTAGCTTAGTTACAAACTCGTCTGATGGCAGTCGTAGTGCTTTTGCATACTCACCTTCATACCTTGCCCCTGAATGCACCTAACTTATCCCGATCACTGCTCTTTTATCCTGAAGTTCCACAAAACCCCAGAAAACCCAGATCCTTTCGTAGCTGCTTGTATTCTCATGCTAATTATGTTCCCCCAAAACCTGTTTGCAGGGTCCAGCATGTATGATATTGAGGTACCCTGTTTACAGTTGGCTCTGGTTGGCAATGGCTGGGCAGGGCAGACAGAGGCGGGACTTTTAGGATTCCAGGGCTAGGAACAGAGAAAGAAAGGAAGAGAGCAACCCACTATGCCTGGAGAGGAGAGACACCACACCTGAGAAATGTAGAACAGAGAACAAAGCTGTCATGAAGGAGCAGAGAGATCATGGCCCAAGATCCAGGGCAGCAAAGATGGAATATACAGATTTTAGTAAGTAATAACCCAGGAATATTGGAGGGGCATGGATTAGCCACGTGGAGGTTAGGAAGTGGTACAACCATGGATCTGTTTTATATATATAAAAATGCAAAGACTGTGCTAATGTGTCTTTCATTTGGGAACCCAGAACATTAACAAGGAATGCAGCTGCCACTGGAATCATTTGAATAGCATTAATTGGGTACAGCTACATTGCTGTTACAGTGTGAACTTATGACCCATTGCTGTCTATGAATCCTCTATGTCATTTACCAGATGAGGCATCAGTTTCATTGATTAGGAAGCCACCATGTTCTGAACATCACTTGTTGGCAGACAGCCCTGTTGAATTACCTATCCTGTTCTGTGAAAGCCAATTCAGTACATGTCATTTGTACTGTGTATGTGTGTGTGTGTGTGTGTGTGTGTGTGTGTGTGTTCTATTGGTTCTGTTCCTCCAGAGAACTCTGACAGATGCAAGTGGTTAGTTTCAGTTGACTATTGCTATATTTTCTTAGTGACCTTTAGCATAAATTGTTGTTGTTTTTACAGTTACTCATCTTCTCTCAGAGAATAAACCACCTCATGACATGTTGTAGTTAAAACTACAAATATGCTGAACAAATAAAGACATATTAAGTCTGCAAGAGAAGAGAACTAGGAATCATATCTCTGCCTAACATCAGATTTTCAACAACCTTCAAAATCTAGGAGGGGACTGAATGATGTATTTTAAGCTATGAATGACAATTACTAAATGTCATCACAATGACAAAATCCAGATTATTTTATACAGCAAAGATACTCTCTACAATTGAAGAAGAAATCAAATCTTGTTTTTAACTCCAAACACTGCTATGAGCATTTGTTACCTAGCAATAGCAATGGAATCCTAACCATGAGGGGGGTGTGGGTGGTGGGAAGACCAATATCTCTACTAGGCTATAGAAAAGAATCAGCTCTGTCAAAATAGTAAAAAAGCAAATGCAAATTATAAATAAAGGAAATGGAATTATGAAGGGTTTACAACATATCTTACAGTTATATGGCTCATCTTCACCATACATAAGAACATTACTTTGAACATCTACAAGAATGTCTTTTCCAGCTTTTCTTCTAACGTTATGAATTCTTTCATATATTTGAACATAATTGTCTACTGATGTCTTTACCAAATAACTTTTATTCATAGACTTCTTGCCAAAGCTTTAGAAAACATCAGGGAAAAGGCAATTTTTTTTCATATCTCTTACATCCTCAGAGGTTTTGACATTAATGTGGTTTATGTCCATTCTCAAATATTTAAAAATCATTTAATATGGAAGATATCTTCACAAACTCACCTTTCACATGGCCTTGATCCACAAAGGCTTTTCTTGTCTCTACTAGGATATGGATAGAACCCAGCTGAATTTTTCTAATACGGTCTTAACTAAGTTCACATTATGTTCTACCACATGACATCAAAATTTTTCTTCTGAAATTTGGCAGTCACTTTCAGTATCCTTATCTTCTTGTACTGTATCTATATCGGCCAAATTCCTGAAGGTTTTCTGCATCGCATCTTTGCAGTAATTTAGAATGTTAATGATTGTAATTGCCCCCAGATCAAAAGCCAGACTAGCAAGTAGTATGAAAAACCAAGACCTATCTACTTTTGTTTTTTCAATAAAGTGCATGTCACTGGAAAAGCAAAATATAGACTTGGAGTAAACATGTAGAAAAATACATTCCAAGCTAAAAGAACTAGAATGAAATCAAGGATTGCAATCTAATATCTGACTAAATGCATGCCTGGCCAAAATTGGAAGACATAAAAAAGTTATAGTAGGGGAACAATCCATACAGGGCATGTCGTTCTAAATGTGCACATGCTGAACTCTAGCACACTCAGGCTCATTAAACAAATACTACTAGATATAAAGGTGAAGGCTGACTTAAACACAAGAATCTAGGCAGAAAAAATTAAAAAAAATGTCAGGATCAAATTACTTATAAAACCACTGGATTGCATATTACATATTATTAGATTCAACAGCCACAGAACACATATTCTCAATAATTTACAGAACTTTTTCCCAAAATATAGTATATTTTAGACCATAAACTCAGCCTTAATAAATATGAGAAAATTAAAATACTTTTCAGTATTCTATCTGGCTACAGTATAATAAAGCTAGAAATCATCAACAAGAAAAATTAGAGAAAATGTATTAAATGGAGACTTTGTGTTTTTGATTGGTACATCAGGGAAATCGGGACAGAAAATTTACAGTTCTACAACTGAACAAATATGAAAGCACAACATACAAGAATCTATAGATTGAGATAGAAGTAGTTCATAATAAGTACCAGATGGGTAAGCAAGATGAATAAGCAGATAATTTGGGGACATTTAAAAGGATAATGTAGAATCCTAGTGCAGTAGAATTTGTTACAATCTATGATGGTGAACACAATGAGAACTCTTATTAATGGGGGATACAGGGTTTCAATTGGACATTGCTTGTAGGCAGGCAAAGCTTCCAGTAGCAGACTGGAGTGTATTCAATTGACTTGTTGGCCAAAGGGGGTCCCATAATAAGTCTCAAACAAATGAGTTTGTTGCTAGGACAATGGTAGCATAGTACTTGTGGGAGTAGCCAAACAATGCCTGATTTGAGTCAAGGCCCACTCCAAGAGAGGGAGCCCATATTTGACACTGCTTGGCTAACCATGGACAAGAGATTGCATAGCCCAGAGACCTGTGGTAAAAGCAAATAGCACTGATCCAAAGAAACAAAAGCAAAAACAATAAAATGATTCCTAATGATATTCTGTTATACTCATATATTCAGACATCATCAGAGAAGCTTCCTCTAGCAGCAGAAGGTACAAGATTTAGAGCACCGCAGGCAGATGGTAGGTGGAGTGAAAGTATAAATTTGGGGTCTCTATCAAATCCCTCATCTCAGAGTTCAGGGAATCCTGAGCTAGAGGTCATGGAAAGAATGAAATATCCAGAGGGGATGGAGGGCACCAGAAGAATAACAAGACCCTAAGTTCATAAGACTAAGTCATAAGAATAAGGTCATATGAGTTCACAAAGACCAAAGCAGTAAGCAGAGGCCCTACATGGGTCTGTACCAGGTCTTCTGTGTATCTATTATAGCTAATAGCTTAGTAGTTTTATGGAAATCCTGACTATGAGAATAAGTGTGGCTCCAATTCTTGTGCCTGCTCTTGGGACTCTCTTATTGCAGTTGTGTTGTCATGCCCAACTTCAATATAACAGTTTTTGTGTCATCGTGTTATATTTTATTTTCTTATGTTTGGTTGTTATCTATGAAAAGCCTGCTCTTTTTCTAATGAGAGACAGACAGGAAATGGATTCAGATCAGGGAAGAAGTGAGGAGAAACTGGAGGAGAGGGGGAGGGAAAACTAATAATTGGTATACATTGTTGCAGCAAAGAATCTATTTTCAATAAAAGGAAAAATGAAACAATGAAGAAACAAACTAGATAATAATCAGACAATTATTAGAGAATACCTTAAAATGTACATCCAAATAATTTAGAAAATGCATAAGAAATAGATGTTTATTGCTGATGATTTTTAGTATGATATTATGTTGAAGTCAGAGTATATGAGGGAAGGAAGATGTATCGCAAGAAGGGGAATGGTAGAGAAAGGAGAAGATGTGAGGAATAAGTGGGGTCAAAGTGTATGATTTGCCTAGATCAAAATGTCTTTGTGAAATACATGACTATATATAATCAACATACACAAATCAGAAAAAGTAGCTGTTAATGAAAATTAATTAGATATGTATAAAATAAACAAAAAGCCTAAATGGCAACAAGTGTAACTGGAGTGGTGATTATACACTGAATCTAACAGAAGAGAAAGTGGGGAAGGGCCTCAAACATATTAGCATAGGGGAAATTTTCCTGAACAAAACACCAATGGCTCAGGCTCTAAGATCATGAATTGGCAAATGGGACCTCCCAAAATTGAAAAGCTTCTGTAAGGCAAAGGACACTGTCAATAGACCAAAACAGCAAACTACAGATTGGGAAAAGATCTATACCAACCCTACATCTGAGAGGGCTAATATCCAAAATACACAAAGAACATAAGAAGTTAGACTCTAAAGAACCAAATAACCAGATTAAAATATTAGGTACAGAAGTAAACAAAGAATTCTCAACTAAGGAATCTCAAATGCCTGAGAAGCACCTAAAGAAACGTGACCCTTACTCATCAGGGAAATGTGAAGCCATCAAATGGAATCCCTGAGATTCCACCTAACATCAGTCAGAATGGCTAAGATCAAAACCTGAGGCAACAGCAGATGCTGGAGAGGATGTGGAGAAAGAGGAACACCCCTCCCTTGCTGTTTGCACTGCTGAAACCACTTTGGAAAACAATCTAGTGGTTCCTCAATAAGTTGGAAATAGTTCTACCTGAAGACCAGCTATATCACTTCTGGGCATATACAGAAAAGATGTTCCAACCTATAACAAAGACTCAAGCTCCTTTATGTTCAAAGCAGCCTTATTTATAATAGCCAGAAACTGGAAACAACCTCAATGTCCATCAATGAAAAGAATGGATACAGAAAATGTGGTACATTTACACAGTGGAGTACTACTCAGCTATTCAAAACAATGACTTCATGAATTTCACAGGCAAATGGATGGAACTTGAAAATCCTGAGTGAGGAAATCCAAACACAAAAGGATACCCATGATATATACTCACTAATAAGTGTATATTAGCCAAAAGCTCAGAATACCTACAATACAACTAACAGACTATATGAAGCTTAACAAGCAGGAAGACCAAAAATGTGGATGCTTCAATCCTGCTTATAAGGGGGGAACAAAATTATCATGGGAGGCAGAGGGAGGAGGGACCTAGGATGAGAGAATAGGGTGAGGGTAAATCAAGACCAGGTAAAGTATTTGCACAGCCCTATAACCCTAAAGAAATTAAAGCAATCATTAAATGTCTCTCACCAAGAAAATGCCCAGGGCCAGATGGTTTTAGAGTAGAATTCTACCAGGCTTTCAAAGAAGAGCTAATACCAACACTCCTGAAACTATTTCACAAACTAGAAACAGAAGAAACACTGCCAAACTCATTCTATGAAGCCATAGTCACCCTTATTCCTAAACCACACAAAGACTCAACAAAGAAAGAGAACTCCAGACTGATTTCTCCTGTAAACATTGCCACAAAAATACATAAAAAAAAATACTCACAAACCAAGTCCAGGAACACATAAAAACATCATCCATCATGATCCAGTCAGCTTCATCCCACAAACACAGGGATGGTTCAAATATGAACATCCATCAATGTTATACTCCATAGAAACAAACTGAAAGAAGAAAATCACATCAGCATTTCATTAGATGCTAAAAAATCCTTTGACAAAATCCAACACACCTATCAGTGATTGCATTAACGAGCCCAGAAGCTCTGAATACTCAAGGCACAATTAGCAAGTCAAATGATTCCCAAGAAGAAGAAAGGAGAGGACCCTGGGCCTGAAAAGATTGGATCCAGTTTTGTAGGAGAGTACCAGAACAGAGAAATGGTTAAGGGGGTGTGATTGGGGAATAGGTAGGGAGGGTGAGGACTTATGGGACATATGATAAGGGGGAAACTGGGAAAGGGGAAAGCCTTTGGAATGTAAACAAAGAATATAGAATAAATAATAATAATAATAAAAATCCAACACACCTTCATGTTAAAAGTATTAAAGAGATCAGTGACAGAAGATGAAAGGCTCTCCTATGCTCATGAATCAGTAGAATTAACATGGTGAAAATGGCCATCTTACCAAAAGCAATCTACAGATTTAATGCAATCACCATCAAAATTCCTACATTTTTATAGACCATGAAAGAGCCATTCTCAACTTCACATTAAAAAACAAAACACTCACGATGGCCAAAACAATCCTGAACAATTAAAGTACTTTGGAGGAATCACCATACCTGTTCTCCAGCTGAACTACAGAATAATAGTGGTAAAACCTACATGGTATGGTACAGAAACAAACACATTGATTAATGCAGTCTAATCAAATACCCAAAAATAAACTCACACATGTATGGACACTTGATTTTGATAAAGAAGCCAAAACAATAAAATGGGGGGAAAAAAGAAAGAAAGCATCTTCAACAAATGGTTGTGGTCAAAAGGGATATCTACATGCAGAAGATAAAAATGGGAGAGAAAGTGGGTACTACCTTTGAACACAGTTGTATATGAGACGCGTTCCTGAACATAACACCAAGAGGTCAGGTTCTATGATCACCAATAGATAAATGGGACCTCATGAAATTGCAAGAGGAACCCTCCGCTATTGCTGGTGGGAGTGCAAACTTGTACAACCACTTTGGAAATCAACTTGGCATTTCCTCAGAAAACTGGAAATAGTTCTACCTCAAGACCCAGCTATACCACTCCTGGGAATATACCCAAAGGATGCTTCAACATCTCACAAAGACACTTGCCCAACTATGGTCATAGCAGCTTTATTCAAAGTAGCTAGAAACTTGAAACAACCAAGATGTCCCTCAACTGAAGAATGGATAAAGAAAATGTGGTGCATCTACACAATGGAACATTACTTAGCTATTAAAAACCAAGACAAGATGAACTTTTCAGGCAAATGGACGGAACTTCAGAATATCATCCTGTGTGAGGTAACCCAGTCCAAAGGGACATGCATGGTATATATTCACTTATAAGTAGATATTAGCCATAAAATACAGGGTGCCCATATTACACTCCACAGACCCAAGGATGCTGGACCAGAAGAAGGGCACAAACACGGATGCTTGAATCTCACTTGGAAAGGGGAATGAAATGGTCCTGGAAGGTAGATGGAGGAAGGGAACTGGGTGAGAGAGGGGATTAGGAAGAGAGTGGGGGATTCGGGGTTGATTGCAGAGAGGGGCAGTTTAGATGGCCAGATGACCATGAGAATGAATAGAAATCTGCAACTCTAATAAATTATATATAGCTATTACATATAAGTGGGGTAGGACTTTCCTTATTATTACTATTAATCAGGAAAGCACCCCTACAGACATGTCCCTAGGACAATCTGATGGAGGCAATTCCTCTCCTGAGATTTCCTCTTTCTCTTATGTTTGGGTTTGTGTCAAGTCATTAAAAGGCCAGTTGCTGTACTTTCCAAATGCTGTATGGGAGTTTGGCCTTTAGGACTTACACTGGAAATGCAATAAAGGTGCCACAAGTCTAGACAGAGTGGCTCTGCTCATTATGAAATTTATGGATTTGTGATTTCATAAATTGCACAAATTTAGTTAAAGGGTTTTCCTATCATAACTGTAACATTTCTGCAAATGCTGAATGTAAGTTAAACCATATAAAATTACATTGTGAATATTTTTATATTGGAATGCCTTAAGAAGTATGTATGAAGAATGTAACCAGTTGTTAGCAACCTTATTAAATTATGTAAATCATGTTGAAAGTAAAATAAACACCATAACAAATAGATAGCAATAGGTGTATGAATTTATATCTGTATCTTAATTCTATTCCATCAATTAATATTTGTGTTTTTTTATGACTGTACCATCTGTTTTTATGATGGTATCTCTGCTATAACTCAAAATTAGGGATCATAATATCTTCACCAATTCTTTTATTGTTTGTATTATTTTGGCTATCCTGTTGTGTGTGTGTGTGTGTGTGTGTGTGTGTGTGTGTGTGTCCAGCTAAATTTAAGATGTTATTTTTACTTTCTATGAAGACTCAATTTGGAATTTTGATGGAGGTTGTGTTGAATCTGTAAAATTATTATTTATTCATATGTGATACATTAGCATATATTTTACAGATTTACCGAATATAAAGGTACAATCCAGTGACACTGAGCACACTGACAGAACTGTGCAGATATTAACATTCCTAAAACCTCCACCATCCTAGGCATAAGCTTTGTGTTTACTCTCCTGTCCTCTCATTCCTCCAGTACTGGCAATCCACAATCTACTTTCTATCATATCTTTTTTTTGACTTTTCATGTAAATTAATTTTTTAAATTATTTGTCTTTCACTACTGTCCCTTTTCACTAAGCATAAGGAACTCGTAATGCTAACTTGGAAGGGCTCTATGTCACAGGGTCTTAAGCCTAGGCATAGAACTAGGGGAAACAAGAGAATGCTCAGCATGGGAGAAATGGTCTTCCCCATCAGAGAGTGCCTCAATCAGTTATCCAATACTTCCAATGTATTGGAATGTCACTTCCAATATATTATACTACAAATTACATGCAGATGGAGTAGATTGGATCTTCATTCAAATATTAAAAACACAATGCAATGAAGTTTAGAGAAATCAAGGGTTTGATGGAGGAAAGGTAAAGGAGGAAATAATATAATTATGGTTTCAAAAACATAAAAAATATTTCTACATCAATCTATGTTGTAGAATGTATTAGAAGCCTGTTCCTGCTTTTCAGGATTAACAATTCTCCATATCCTTGAGAACACATTTGATTTCTCACCTGGCACATTTTATACCTCTCTTTTAAATTAATGTTTTAACTGATGTTTAAGTTTTTTAAAAAGAACAGGTCATCTATAGAAGCAGTTTGGTATGAAGAAAGGATTGTCTATTGCATAAGAGGGATGGTAATAACAATTACAGAGGGTAAGAATAAAGCATGCCTTTGCATGTTGCTTGATTGTTTGGAATCATCATGTCTATTGCAAGTTTCAAAGTAAGAATGAGTGAATGTGAGAACTCAAACGTGAAGCATCTGGATTACCAACATAAGCTACACAGAGTTTACCATACATAGCTGCAGCCTCAAGATCATCATGAAGGGGAACCGGTAAGTGGGAGCAGACCCTGACTTGAGCGGCTTGGTTCTGCCTTTGATCTTCACTCATTTCTCCTGCTTGGCAATGAAATCCTGGAGAATTCATCACATTTCCCATTTTCTTTCTGAAGCTGGTGCCTTCATGAGTACAAGCCCACAGAAGCATTATGTTTCTCTAATATAAATTAAATGTATTTATGAGAAATGGAGATTAAGAGGAAGATTAAGAAAATGGAAATACATTAGGAAAATTATTTCAGGGAGACAAACATTGCTTTCTTGCCTACTGTTTTTGTGATTTTTGTTTGCCTGGGGCATTATACTTTGGAAAGGCACTTGAAAAGAGAAGTGCCTTTTCTCTTAGCTCTCTTAACTGTCAGTTAATGGGAATGGACAGGTTTCTCAGATAGAATTAGGAGATTAAAAAATGTATCATTGTCCAGCGAGGGTTGTTACCGCTATGATCAAACTTGGAGACACAAGGGTTTATTTGGCTTCCACATCCTGAATCACAGTCCACAGAGGGAAGCCAAGACAGAAACTCACCCTGGCCAGGAAGCCTAGGCAGGAGCTGCTGCAGAGTCCATGGCAGGTGCTGCTTACTGCTTTGCTCCCTGTGGATTGCTCAGTCAGCTTTCTTGTGGAACCAAGCACCAGCAGCCTAAGGACAGCCCTACTCACAATAGGATGCCCTCCCATTAGTCACTAATCTAAAAGGGACCTTCCTATCCAGTGGTTCTTATGTTTCCTAATGCTGTAACCCTGATCTTCTAATGCAGCTCCTCATGTGGTAGTGACTCCCAACCATAAAATTATTTTTGTTGCTACTTTGTAACTGTAATTTTGCTATTGTTATCCATTATAATGTAAATATCTGTGTTTTCTGATGGACTTTGGCAACCTTTATGAAAGGGTCCTTTGACACCCCCCTCAAAGGGGTTGTGACCCATAGCCCTATAGGCTTGCTAACGAGTATTATGCAGGCATTTTCTCAATTGAGGCTTTGTCCTCTCCAGGAATCCTAGCCAGCACAATCCTGAAGTGACAATGTTAACACTGGTGAGCCTGGGTTGTGTCTGAAATTAAAGTTTGCTGGTGAAACTTATCTCCCTGTAGCAATTTTTTAAAAATCAGTATGCACCTCCATTTCAACAGTAATGATGGTAATTGTTGAAGAAAAAGAAATGACTGTATCATATTGTCATTTGGATATTTTATATGCATTTATAATTTGTGCATTCAGTACACAAATCCTGTCCCCTTTAGTTTTCATGGTATACATAGAGGATGGTGAGTTATACAATAGCAACGGTCCTGCTGGCACTGGCTTTCATTGGCATGGGATTCCTTCTCTCTGCAGCAAGGTCTCCTAAACATCTCACTTTCCCTTGGTTGGAGCTAAGCTAAGGATTGCAGTAAGTTTTGTGCTTGGATTTATTTCCTGACTTACCGTGACAGTGACACATAACAGTTGGCATTACAAGTTGTTTGGTTTGGATACAGTTTGTGTCTAAGTGTCGCATACTGGACTGTGGTATTGGTTGAGGTTGGGGAATAAAAGCATAAGGTGGCACCTAGTAGAACTAGGTCATAGGTTACTTCCCTCAGCAAGAGCTGTGCTGATTTCTATATTGAGTTATGTGAAGAGGTCGGGTGGAGGGGCTGGCCTCTGGTTTTCTGTGTTTTCGTACCTTGCTGCATGTCCTCTTCTGTATATATTCTTATCACTGTGATGTCATTTGCCATGCAGTCTTAGCCAGAGTTGAAACATATGCGACCATGCAATCATGAAATTCAAATTGCCAAAGCTAATGAGCTCAATAAAGTTCTCCATGCATTACTTAAGCTCATATTTTTTCATTACTGCAACTTAAAATGAACTAATATATACCTTAACCCCATGCACCTCATACACTATCCAGAGTCTCTGTTGAGTTCTATTATGCTGCCTAGGTTCCTTCCTATCACTTCTTTAATATCAGTTTTAATATGTATGGAATAAGAATGAAAAATTGTAGCTAACAGGAGTAATGATACTCATTTTTTTAATTACCTTGTGTGCAATTGGAGACCAACCAATTGAAAAAGCAAAAGCTGTGTATTCTGAGTTTGCTGTAACAAGGGACTTAGCCACTTCCACTGGAGTTTAATGGGAACCTCACAAACTGGCAGAAAAGGAAAGCATCAGATTAAAGGAAAGGAACAAACCAAGTGTGCCTTGAGTGTAGGCTACTGTTCAGATAAGCTAGAGGTGATTAACTAGCAGAAGGGGCATTGGATAAGACTAATTAGGCTAAAGTTTGTTCCTTCTGGTCATTAAGTAACAGGAAGAAACAAGTAAAACATGGGTGGTGTGAGGAGTTTGTTTTCATTTCTGGGTATTTTCTTAAGGAATCAAATTCAGCATATGGGAGATACCATCTCAGGCATGTATGTTGTGGTAATATAATAGCCAAATTATGAAACCAACCTAGATGCCCATGGGTAGATGAATGGAATGGATAAAGAAAATGAAGTTTTAGGCATCAGTAAAGAGTGACAGGCTGGAGAGATGGCCCAGTATTTAAGAGAACCTGCTGCTCTTGCAGAAGACTAGAATGAATTTTAGCACCCAATTCAGGCTTCTCCCAAGCACGTGTGGCTTTAGCAACTGTTGCAAGGTATTTCCTATCCACTCACATTGAGGAAGTGAGAGGCCAGTGATTGGAGGGGAGAGGAGGAGGAGCTAAGAGAAGTGAGGGGAGGAGAGAGAGCGAGGCTTGGTGGACCACATGAGTGGAGGAATGAGAGAGATGCGGATATCCAGATGGCATCAGATGTATTTCTGGTGTTTTGGAGAGGTTAGACAATTGGGATAAAACTTTACCATTGTAACTTGGCATTATATAATTGGGAGTTTATATACATAAATATATTTGGTCAACTATTTAAGTTTAAGCATCATGCTTTATCGGGTATTTGTGTGCAGGGCAGGAATGCAGGATTCCTGCCATTTCCGGAGTCTATGGTGGAGAGGAAACATAGCTGGGATGCTGTGAGAGCTAGCTGAAAAAGATCAGTTCAGCAGCAACAGTGAGAGTTGCCCTGAACGGGACCCACTGGGACTTGGTGCAGAGGCCTGGCTGGGTGGTCTTCTTTTATAATATTATAAATATAATATAATGATAATCTGATACCTGCTTTTGGCCTCCATTGGCAACACACACACACACACACACACACACACACACATGCACACGCACAGGCACACGCACACACACACACACATACACAAATATAAATCTCTTCATAAGTTTTCATTTAACAAAAAAAAAAGTGTGTGATTAGAGACTACTCTATGTATGTTAGACTCAGAAAGACATGTATCACATGTGGTCTCCTGATCTGAATATGTGTTACACAAACAGAAGTGAGATATTTGTAGAGAGAAATGGGACCACTGATAGGAAGCATGGGTGAAGAGGAGAGGAAAATAGGGTAAATATGGGCAAAGTACATAATACATGTGTGTGAAGATATCACGATGAAACTCATCATCATGTGTGATAATAAAAAGCAAACAAAACAAAAATAGGAAAAGTAAAGGGGAACCATTAGTGAATAAGACAAGGATCAGTATGTGGGGTATGTGGGAAATAAATACAACCAAAGCGCTATATGCACACAGGGAACCACAATAGCACAACGGAACCTTCTTTGTATAATTAATGTACAGCAATATATGCAAAAGTTTGAAAATAGAAGAACTAGCCGTTATGAGTCCAGTACCTTCCTTCTGGGACCATTGCCACCCAGTCTGACTGGCTAGTTAGTCTTGGTGATGGAGAGATGACAGATAAGAATTCTGCTGTATGTGGTCCACCTGTTGGCTAGCTGCAGTCTCCCAACTTAATATCTGTTTTATTGGTATTTACAACAGATCCCTCTTGTTTTGTTTGTCTACACTGTTACTGTTTTTTATGATGCAAATGAAAAGAAATTTTAAGAAATGCAACTTTTGCAAACAAGAGTTTTAATTTCAAATCACATTTTTTGTTGTTTCAATGCATGAAGATTATCTTTTCTTTGCTCTTTCAGTTTCCAAATGCATATGATCAAGGCTGACACTCGAAAAGATTCTTCATTCTCTTTAGGATCATATTTTCTATTTCTAAATGCAAGTATGAAAATTCTCAATTAGGTTCTCTGAAATTCTGATCAAGATATTCTTTCCAAATGTGCAGTGCTTCAGACTGCTTAAATTAGAGACGCTGGACCCCACAGAAGGACTGGTACAGCCTCCTCCCTGGGCCTGGGCTCTGCAGTGGTTCCTTGTTGCCTGGCTGGCTTGTGTGGGTATATTCTGACTGAGCTTTTCAACTTCTGGTTAGGAACTTCACTGCCTCATGTTGTTGACTCCTACCCCATCACACCATTCACCACCTTTGTAGACATTCCGTTTAACAACATGTTTACTCTTACATTTGTGGCAATTGGGCAGATTGGAAATTCTCAGTGTTATAACTGTGATATATGGGTATGCTTCATACACATATTCATATTTCTCAGCAAAGAAATAAAACTAGTAAAAGGGACAGGTAAAGGCAAAGCGTGTGGGTCACAGAATGTTCCTCCTGAAATTACATACGTTGTCAAAGGTCCTGAGCCCAGACCAAGTGTCAAGAGTACAGCATCGCAATGTTAGGAAGTTCAAGAAAGAGCAGAGTCGTGGGGCACCTGAAAACAATGTTTACAACATCTCTAGTTCTAATTTAATGAGAGTATCCACGTTAACATTTTTAACCCCAGGGCTTGAAAATAGCTTTGCTCTGAATTCTTTTGAAGCCTAACAGTGCAAAGGTGGCTGAAAATTTCTAGTACTGTGTCAGACAATAATTTGCTAACTCCTGCCTGAGCTGCTCTTGCCTGAATGTAAATTAGAGTTCCTTTCAAGGAATCCCTGACAAGATTAACACAGTGGACAGGCAAAACCCTGTAGGACTTGCATTCTTGCCTCAGTGGAGAGCTGTGATTCCAGGGGAGTCTAGCCATGACTGCAGCTAAGTTTCCTGAGTGTTTCAAAGAATTTCTATAAACAAGAACATCATTACATGCATGTGGATGTGTACCAACTCCAACCCCCTGTGATCTCACAACCATGGCTCCAGGAAACTGTGGACCATCCACTAGATGTGATGATTACCTTTTGGAACCCTGAGACCTCAGAGATGATGGTCTCAGAATACATGCAAAAAAAGGCTAGGCAGTGTTGAACTGCTTCAAACTCAAACATCAAATTCAAGTTTTAATTCAAGAGGTATTGGTTCTACAGATGTTCTAGCTTCTTATATAAAGTCATCATAGTACTTATACAGTTTCTATGCATGCCTACCCTTATCGTTTATAGTACTTTAGATAAATCATATTATATAAAATTCTATTGCTGAAATATAGACATGTTTTCTGTTATACACACAGAATTATCACATGGAGGTAAAAATAGAAGTACAGAATTCATTATCAGACATTGAAAAAATATTATCTCATGTGTCGGACTTAGAATACCTAATATAATGTAAATACTACATAAATAGATATTACACTATTCTTTAGAGAGCAATGCCAATAATCACCTGGATTTATTCAGCAAAGAAACCATTTTTCTCCAAATGTTTTCATGAGTGATTTGCTATAGTCACATATGTATACAAACAGAGGCTAATGATTTATCTTACATACAATGAAATCTACAAAGAATATCCAGTAAACTTGTTCTCTGAGTATCTCTTATAACACAAGTAGCACACATATGATGCTTTCTTGGTGATCTTAGTATAGACCACACTCTAATGCACCTGAAAGTGTAAATCATATTTAGGATAGAAAGACACTTTTGAAAGGTTCTAAGGTTCTAAGATTCTGTATCCCAGTGTGAGCTATCATCCCAGACTCCAATATGTGTACTGTAAAAACCGCAGTATACTAATAGATTTAACAATGTAAAAATTGTTACATAGTTTTTATAAATTATAGCAGTCATGTATTGGCCTATCATATGGTTTGACCTACTGTAAAACTAAAGTATTGCATTGAACACATCAATGAGGAAACATAAGGTTAAGATGAGAGCACTGAGTCACAGGGGAAATATGTAGGGGTACTGCTACTTCTGCAGCTGGTCGCTGTAAACGAGGGATGCAGTATGGTTGCTCACTATACCCAACTCTATACATCGTCTCTCCATGCACACCAGAATGGTTAATGATACTGTGTTCAGGTAAATTTATAGTTTCCTCATCTCCATTTTCAGTGATCTCCATTATTCTGCATATTTTATCTGGCAGTCACAGTGAACTTTAAGCCTTGTTTGAATGCATTGACACCTATGTCCTTGAGGGTCCCTTCATTCTGCATGTGAAATTTCTGCTTCCCTATTTAATGTACATATTTTGAAATTACACCTCCTCTTAAACTCTGGTTTTCTTAGCACACCTAAGCAGGACTTTCACAGGCAGAGTGTAACTTTGGCATTTGTGAAGGATTAAGTCTGCTCTGCAAATCTTTGTTTCAGTCCTAATACATAAAAGAGGGTGATTGAAGATGTGGAGACATGTCTTCTAAATACTGATACTGAAAGGAAAGTTTTCAACCAATTGTATGAAAGGGCAATCTAAGGAGTTTCAACTTGTAAGCATCCCCAGATGTCATCTGTAGTTATGGTGTTAAATGTCCTCTTTTCAAGCAATGGTGACCGTGATTAGCAGTGTATTTTAGATAAATGTGATTGAAGATTTATTTACTTTCTAAAGTGTATAAAACACTCTCAATAAGTAAGTGCTTTGAAAAATCCGTATTTGCATACTGTTTGGAAAGTCTACTTTAAGGACATCCTACAATTTCAAATACTGGGAGAGGGCATCCTTCTCTTAGGGTTTTAAGATTCTTTATCACTGTAGTTTGATTTTACAATTGGAGTTGTCTCAATGTTTTATTTTTTCATTCAATATATTAATTTACATTTCATATGATTTCCCCCTTTCCAGGTTCCCCCCTCCCAGCAAGTCCCATAAGCCCTCTTCCCTCCCCCTGGGCCCCCATTCGTCTCTTCCCTCTTCCCTGCTCTGGTATTTCCCTACACTGCTGCATTAAGCCTTTCCAGAGTCAGTGGCCCTGCCTTCCTTCTTCTTGGACATCATTTGATATGTGGATTGTGTCTTAGGTATTCCAGTCTTCTAGGCTAATATCCACTTATCAGTGAGTGCATACCATGAGTGTTCTTTTGAGACTGGGTCACCTCACTTAGGATGATGTTCCCCAGCTCCATTCATTTGCCTAAGAAGTTCATGAATTCATTGTTTCTAATGGCTGAATAGTACTCCATTGTGAATATATACCATATTTTTTTATCCATTCCTCCATAAAGGGACATTTGGATTCTTTCCAGCTTCTAGCGATTATTAATAGGGCTTCTATAAACATAGTGGAACATGTATCGTTATTACATGCTGGGGAATCCTCTAGGTATATGCCCAGGAGTGGCAGGGTCCTCTGGAAGCGTTGTGCCCAGTTTTCTGAGGAAACGCCAAACTGATTTTCAGAGTGGTTGTACCAACTTGCAATCCCACCAGCAGTGGAGGAGTGTTCCTCTTTCTCCACATCCTCACCAACACCTGTTGTCTCCTGAGTTTTTAATCTTAGTCATTCTGACAGGTGTGAGGTGAAATCTCAGGGTTGTTTTGATTTGCATTTCCCTAATGACTAACGATGTTGAACATTTCTTAAGATGCTTCTCAGCCATCAGAATTTCTTCACATTAAAGTCTTTGTTTAGCTCTGCATCCCATTGTTTAATAGGGTTGTTTGGCTCTCTGGAGTCTAACATCTTGACTTCTTTGTATATATTGGATAATAGCCCTCTGTCGGATCTGGGGTTTGTGAAGATCTTTTCCCAATTTTTTGGTTGCCGATTTGTCCTTTTTTTAAATTTTATTTTCTATATTCTTTGTTTACATTCCAAAGGCTTTCTCCTTTCCCAGTTCCCCCCTCACCATGTGTCCCATAAGTCCTCCCTAAGTCCTCCCCCCACCCCCTGCACATTCCCCAATAACTCCCAACCCTTTCTCTGTTCTCATACTCTCCTGCAAAACTGGAACCAGTCTTTTCTGGACCAGTGTCCTCTCATTGCTTCTTCTTGGGAATCTTTTGATTTGCTAATTGTGCCTTGAGGATTCAGAGCTTCTGGGCTCATTAATATCCACTTATCAGTGATGGCATTTCATGTGTATTCTTTTGTAATTGGGTTAACTCACTTAGGATGATATTTTCCAGATCCAACCATTTGCCTACAAATTGCATGAATTCATTATTTTAATTGCTGAGTAATATTCAATTGTATAAATATACCACATTTTCTGTATCCATTCCTCCTTTGAGGGACATCTGGGCTCCTTCCAGCTTCTGGCTATTATAAATAAGGCTGCTATGAACATAGTGGAGCATGTGTCTTTATCGCATGCAGGGGAATCCTCTGGGTATATGGCCAGGAGTGGTATGACAGGGTCCTTTGGAAGCGTCATGCCCAATTTTATGAGGAACCGCCAAACTGATTTCCAGAGTGTTTGTACCATCTTGAAATCGCACCAACACTGGAGGATTGATCCTCACAAAAAAGCTGTTGCCTCTTGCGTTTTTAATCTTAACAATTCTGACTGGTGTGAGGTGGAATCTCAGGGTTGTTTTGATTTGCATTTCCCTGATGACTAATGATGTTGAACATCTCTTAAGGTGCTTCTCAGCCATCCGAATTTCTTCTGGTGAAAATTCCTTATTTAGCTCTGTACCCCAGTTTTTATAGGGTTATTTGGTTCTTTGGGGCCTAATTTCTTGAGTTCTTTGTATATATTGGATATTAACCCTCTGTCAGATGTGAGGTTGGTGAAGATCTTTTCCCAATTTGTTTGTTGTCGTTTTGTCCTTCTGACAGGGTCCTTTGCCTTACAGAAACTTTGTAATTTTATGAGGTCCCATTTGTCAATTCTTGATCTTAGAGCATAAGCTATTGGTGTCCTGTTCAGGAACTTTCCCACTGTGCCCATGTCCTCCAGGGTCTTCCCCAGTTTCTTTTCTATTAGTTTCAATGTGTCTGGCTTTATGTGAAGGTCCTTGATCCACTTGGAGTTGATCTTAGTGCAAGGTGATAAGAGTGGGTCAATTTGCATTCTTCTACATATTGACCTCCAGTGGAAACAACACCATTTGTTGAAAAGGCTATCTTTTTTCCACTGGATGGTTGTAGCTCCTTTATCAAAGATCAAGTGACCATAACTCCGTGGGTTCATTTCTGGACCTTCAATTCTATTCCATTGATCTACTTGCCTGTCATTGTACAAATACCATGCAGTTTTTAACACAGTTGCTCTGTAGTACTGCTTGATGTCCGGGATATTGATTCCCCCAGAAGTCCTTTTATTGATGAGAATAGTTTTAGCTATCCTGGGTTTTTTGTTACTCCAGATGAATTTAAAAATTGCTCATTCTAGATCTATGAAAAATTTATTTGGGATTTTGATGGGGATTGCATTGAATCTGTAGATTGCTTTTGGCAAGATGGCCATTTTTATTATATTGATTCTGCCAATCCAGGAGCAAGAAATATTTTTCCATCTTCTGAGGTCTTTTCGATTTCTTTCTTCAAGGACTTGCAGTTCTTGTCATACAGACCTTTTATTGTTTGGTAAGAGTCACGCCAAGATACATTATATTGTATGTGGCTATTGTGAAGGGTGTTATTTCCCTAACTTCTTTCTCAGCCTGCTTGTCCTTTGAGTATTAGAAGGCTACTGATTTGCTTGAGTTGATTTTATAACCAGACACTTTGTTGAAGTTGTTTATCAGCTTTAGGAGTTCTCTGGTGGAGTTTTTTGGGTTGCGTAAGTATACTATCATATCATCTGCAAATAATGATAGTTTGACTTGTTCCTTTCCAATTTGTATCCCTTTGACTCCCTTCTGTTGTCTAATTGCTCTCGCTAGAACTTCAAGTACTATATTGAAAAGATATGGAGAGAGAGGGCAGCCTTGTCTAGTCCCTGATTTTAGTGGGATTGCTTCAAGTTTCTCTCCATATAGTTTGATGTTGGCTACTGGTTTTCCGTATATTGCTTTTATTATGTTTAGGTATGGGCCTTGAATTCCTGTTCTTTCCAGGACTTTTAGCATGAAAGGATGCTGAATTTTGTCAAATGCTTTTTCTGCATCTAATGAGATGACCATGTGGTTTTTTTCTTTTAGTTTGTTTATGTAGTGGATTACCTTGATGGATTTCCATATATTGAACCATCCCTACATCCCTGGGATGGAGCCTACTTGATCATGGTGAATGATCATTTTGATGTGCTTTTGGATTCAGTTGGCAAGGATTTTATTTAGTATTTTTGCATCGATGTTCATAAGGGGAATTGGCCTTATAGTTCTCTTTCTTTGTTGGATCTTTGTGTGGTTTTGTTATCAGCATAATTGTGGCTTCATAGAACGAGTTGGGCAGTGTTCCTTCCATTTCTATCTTGTGGAATAGTTTGAAGAGTATTGGTATTAGGTCTTCTTTGAAAGTCTGATAAAATTCTGCACTAAAACCATCTGGTCCCATACTTTTTTTTTGGTTGGGAGACTTTCTATAACCCCTTCTATTTCTCTAGGGGTTATGGGACTATTTAGCTGATCTAATTGATTCTGATTTAATTTTGGTATTTGGTATCTGTCTAGGAAATCGTCCATTTCCTCCAGATTCTCCAGTTGTTTTGAGTAGGCTTTTGTAGTAGGATCTGATGATCTTTTGAATTTCCTCCGTTTCTGTTGTTATATCCCCTTTTTCATTTCTAATTTTGTTAATTTGGATACTATCTCTGTGCCCTTTGGTTAGTCTGGCTAAGAGTTTATCTATCTTGTTGATTTTCTCGAAGAACCAGCTCTTGGTTTTGTTGATTCTTTGTATGATTCGCTTTAATTCTACTTGATTGATTTCAGCCCTTAGTTTGATGATTTCCTGTCTTCTACTCCTCCTGGGTGAATTAGATTCTTTTTGTTCCAGGGCTTTCAGGTGTGCTGTTAAGCTGCTAGTGTATCCTGTCTCCAGTTTCTTTTTGGAGGTACTCAGGGCTATGAGTTTTCCTCTTAGCACTGCTTTCCTTGTGTCCTATAGATATGGTTACGTTGTATCTTCATTTTCTTTGAATTCTAAAAAGTCTTTGATTTCTTTCTTTATTTCTTCCTTGGCCAAGGTGTCATTGAGTAGAGTATTGTTCAGTTTCCATGTGTATGTGGGCTTTCTGTTGTTTTTCTTGCTATTGAAGACCACTTTTACTCCATAGTGATCTGATAGGAGGCATGGGATTCCTTCGATCTTCTTGTATTTGTTGACATCTGCCTTGTGACCAATTATATGATTGATTTTGGAGAAGGTACCATGTGGTACTAAGAAAAAGGTATATTCTTTTGCTTTGGGATGAAATGTTGTATCTGTTAGATCCAATTGGTCTAAAGCTTCAATTAGTTTCACTGTGTCCCTGCTTAGTTTCTGGTTTTCTGATCGGCCCCTTGAGGAGAGTGGAATGTTGAAGTCACCCACAAGTATTGTATTAGGTATAATGTGTTCTTTAAGCTCTAGTAGAGTTTCTTTTACGAATGAGGGTACTCTTGCATTTGGAGCATAGATGTTCAGTATTGAGAGTTCTACTTGGTGATTTTTTTCCTTTCACCAGCAAGAAGTGACCTTCTGTGTCTCTTTTGATGGCTTTAGGTTGGAAGTCTATTTTATCTGATATTAGAATGGCTATTCTGGCTTGTTTCCTGAGACCATTTGCTTGTAAAATTGTCTTCCAGCCTTTTACTCTAAGGTAGTGTTTGTCTTTTACACTGAGATGTGTTTCCTGTATGCAGCAAAATGTAGGGTCCTGTTTCCTTATCCAGTGTGTTAGTCTATGTCTTTTTATTGGGGGATTGAGTCCATTGATGTTAAGAGATATAAAGGAATAGTAATTATTACTTCCTGACATTTTTTATTTATTTATTTTTGTATATTAGCATGGTTATCTTCTTTTGTGTTTGATGAGAGGGGGTTTTATCTTGCTTCTTCTGGGGTGTGGTTTCTCTCCTTGTGTTGGTGTTTTTCCCTTATTTTCCTTTGTAGGGCTGGGTTTGTGGAAAGATAATGTGCAAATTTGGTTTTGTCATGGAATACATTGGTTTCTCCATCTATGAGGATTGAGAGTTTTGCTGGGTACAGTATTTTTGGTTGAAGTTTGTGTTCTCTTAGAGTCTGCATGATATCTACCCAGGATCTTCTAGCTTTCATGGTCTCAGGTGAGAAGTCTGGTGTAATCCTGAAAGGTCTTCCTTTATATGTTACTTGGCCCTTTTCTCTTACTGCCCTTAATATTCTTTCTTTGTTTAGTACATTTGGGGTTTTGATTATTATGTGATGGGAGGTATTTCTGTTCTGGTCCAGTCTGTTTTGAGTTCTGTAGGCTTCCCGTATATTCATGGGCATCTCTCTCTTTAGGTTGGGGAAGTTTTCTTCCATAATTTTGTAGAAGATATTTGCTGGCCCTTTAAATTGTATATCTTCCCTCTCATCTATGCCTATGATCCTTAGGTTTGGTCTTCTTATTGTGTCCTGGATTTCCTGGATGTTTTGGGTTACAAGCTTTTTGCATTTTGTATTTTCTTGGACTGTTGAATTCAATGGTTTCTATGGTATCTTCGACATCTGAGATTCTTTCTTTTATCTCTTGTATTCTATTGTTGATATTTGCATCTATGGCCCCTGATTTCTTCCCAAGGTTTTCTATCTCCAAAGTTGTCTCCGTTTGTGATTGCTTAGTTGTTTCTACTTCTCTTTTTAGATCCTGGATGGTTTTGCTCAGATCTTCCACTTTCTTGATTGTATTTTCATGTATTTCTTTAAGAGTTTTTTGTGTTTCCTGTTTCATGACTTCTACTTGTTGGCCCATGTTCTCCTTTATTTCTTTAAGTGATTTTTGTACTTCCTCCTCATTGGTTCCTAATTTTTGATCCATATTCTCCTGAATTTCTTTAAGTGATTTTTGTGTTTGCCTTGAAAGGGCTTCATATTTTTGATCCATTTTCTTCTCTATTTCTTTAAGAGATTTATCTATGTGTTCCGCTATCAGCATCCTGACTAGTGATTTTAGATCCATATCTTGTTTTTCTGGTGTGTTGGGGTATCCGGGACTTACTGCTGTCAGGGTACTGGGTTCGGATGCTGCCATATCGCCTTGATTTCTGTTAGTAACGTTCTTACATTTGCCTTTTGCCATCTGGTTATCTCTGGCCTTAGTTGGTCTTGTAGTCACTAGCTGGTGCTTGAACCTCCTGTGGGCTCCAAAGGCTATTTCCCCACCACTGGATGACTGAGTTTCCCCTGGCACAGATTGCTGATGTGTTGTTCTCCTCTTGGGTGCTGTTGAACCCCTGGTGTATCTTGCTCTAAGCAATGTTATATTCGGTTATCTCTGTGGACCTGATGCTGCTTGTCTTCTCTGGTTCTGTTTGCTTAGTTCAGTCAGCAGCAAAGATGCTGTCTGAGGCCTCGGGGAGTGTGGAGTGCAGAATGCAGGGATTCCTAGAGGGCCAGGAACCCATGCCCTGCTGGAACACAAGAACTGCTGCTCTGCCAAGCTCCCCTTCTTAGAGGACTGGCTGGTGACCCAGGTCCCCCGAGATCTTAAGCCTGGAATATCTTGGGTATCTGGTTCTGTCTGCTCAGTGTAAGCACCCACCCCAAGATGGCCGCAGTTGAGCAGACTGCAGGGTTCCTCTCAGAGTGCAGAGCCCACTCCTGGTTCAGGCCCAGGAACCCTGCTCTGCCCGGTTAGCTGCCAGGCAGTCTTGAGCCCCCAAAGATCCCAAGTTCTGGATATCACGGTTACCTGGCTCAGCTCTCCTTAGTCCGGACAGCTGCAAGGATGCCGGCAGTGGCTGCTGGATGTGAGGAGTACAGCTTGCCGAGTCTTCTGCAGGGCAGGGAGCCCACGCCCTGCTGGCACACAGAACTGTTTTTCTGCCAAGCTCCTGTACTTAGATGACTGGCTGGCGGCCTGGGTCCCCCTGAGATCTTAAGCTTGGGGTATCTCAGGTATCTGTTTCTGCCCGCTCAGTCTAAACACCTGCCACCAAGATGGCCGTGGTTGAGCAGAGTCCGATTTGTCCTTTTGACGGTGTGTTTTGCCTTACAGAAACTTTGTAATTTTATGAGGTCCCATTTGTCTATTCTTGATCTTAGAGCATAAGCTATTGGTGTTCTGTTCAGGAATTTTCCCCCTGAGCCAATGTCCTCAAGGGTCTTCCCCAGTTTCTTTTCTATTAGCTTCAGTGGGCTAGGCTCCTGTCTGCAAGCATGCTGAATATCATAAAGAGTGTTAGGGATTGGTGCTTGTCCATGAGATGGGTCCCAATTTTGTGCAGTTATTGGTTGGCCGTTGCTCAGTCTCTGCTACATTCCCCATGCCAGCATGACTTGTAGGCAGGATAAATTTTGGATTGAAAGTGTTGTAGGTGGCTTGTTGTCTCTATCTCTCCTCTCTGGCTATAGGATGTGGCCTTAGGTTTCATGTTCACAACGTAGTGAATCACAACTAAGAACACCCCCCATTGAATCTTGGGCACCTCCCTTATCCAAGGTCTCTGTCTCATCCTGGAGATAAACCCCCTCTCACCCTGTCAGTTGCAGATTTCCATTCATTTTCATGGCCATCTAGTCATCTCTCCTGACCTTCCCTACACCCGATTCTGAATCCTATATTCCCGTTCCCATTCCCCTCCCTCCCAGTTCTTTCCCTCTATCTGCCTCTTATGACTATTTTAGTCTCCTTTTAAAGTGAGATTCAAGATTCCTTGCTTAGACCTTCCTTCATGTTTACCTTCTTTGTGTTTGTAGAATATAACATGGTGTCTGTATTTTGTGGCTAATATCTACTTATAAGTGAGTACATATCATACATGACCTTTAGAGACTGGGTTACCTCACTCAGGAATATATTCTCAAGTTTCATCCATTTGCCTGCAAAATTTGTGATGTCTTGGTTTTTAATAGCTAAATAGTATTCCATTGTGTAGATGTACCACATTTTAACTATCCATTCATCAGTTGCGGAGTATCTAGGTTGTTTCTAGTTTCTAGCTATTTTGAATAAAACTGCTATGAACATAGTTGAGCAAGTGTCTTTGGAGCATCTTTTGGGTATATTCCCAGGAGTGCTATAGCTATGTCTTGAGTTAGAACTATTTCCAGTTGTCTGAGAAAATGCCTACTTGATTTCCAAAGTGGCTATACAAGTTTGCATTGCCACTAGCAATGGAAGAGTGTTCCATTTCAATATCATGAGGTCCCATTTATCAATTTTTGGTCTTGGAGCCTGAGCTATTGGTGCTCTGTTCAGGAAATAGTCTCCTATACCACTGTGTTCAAAAGTATTTCCAAATTTCTCTTCTATGAGATTTAGTATACCAGTTTTATGTTAAGGTCCTTCATCCTTTTGGACTTGAGTTTTGTGCAGTGGGATAAGTATGGTTCTATTTTTATTCTTCTCTATATAGACATCCAGTTAGTCCAACACCATTTGTTAAAGATGCTTTCATTTTCCCATTGTATGGTTTTGGCCTACAGCCAAATCTTAAGGCAGCATTTTCTCAATTGAGGCTCCTTCATTTCAGATCACTCTAACATTTGTCAAGTTGACATAAACCTAGCCAGGAGAGTTACAATTATCATTTCATCTTCTTACCATCTTATCAACACATATCATTTTCTTTTTTGTTTACCACATTCTGTAAATTCTTTCTGATATGTATATATTTGGTAAAAAAAAGTTTGCTTCTCAACTTACTTTAATTTGCTGATATACCCCAACAGAATCAGGCTTAAATTTTCAGTGTTGTGTTTTTAATTTCCAAAAGTCTTGTATGGTTGCTTTTTTCTTCAATCTACTAGATAAATTTTATAGCTTTCCATTCCAATTTATATTTTCTGTCCTCCAGCTTATTATTTGTACTATTTGGGTTCAAGTATAATTACTATTATTATTATTATTATTATTATTATTATTTATTAAAATCTGTATTACTTCTTTAATAATTTAATTCAATGTATCTTAATCATCCTCATCCCTTTTTCTGGACTTACCCAGTTTTGCATCATATTTTTGTAAACACCCATTGTATTCTATTTGTGATGCTTGTATGTGTTCTGTGATGTGTGGCAATTTGCTGGAACATTGCAGTTGTTTGAGTAGGAATGGCTTCCACAGATTCATGTGTTTGAATACTTGGCCCATAGAGTGTGAAGCTGTTAGGAGGTATGGTCTGGTTGAAGTAGTTGTAGCCTTGTTGGAGGAAGTATGTCACTGTAGGCACAGGCTTTGAAGTCTCAGATATTCAAGTTAGGCCTAGCATGGCAGTTTTCTTCTACTGCCTGTGTATCAAGATATAGAACTCTTAATTCTTCCAGTGCCATGTCTCCCTGCATAGTGCCATATTTCCAGCTAAGATGATACTGAACTAAACCTCTCAAATGGAAGCCAGCCCAATGTAATGTTTTCCTTTATAAGAGAGGCTGTGGTCATGGTGTCTCTTAACAGGAATAGAAACCCTAATTAACATAGACATGGTAAACACACTGGGCGCTACTCTCTTAAAGTGTTCACAGTTATCCCTGAGCCTTGGAGAGGAGGGTCAGATAGAGATGTCTCATTTAAGGCTAGGCATCGCACTATCTCTTATTATCTGTACTATGCTGAGTTGCAAATCTCTGTGTTAATAATCATGTCCTGCAAATAGAAGGTTCTCTGGTAAGAATTGGGATATGCATTGATCTATGGGTATAATGATGAGTCACTAGAAGTCCATTTAATACTATTTTCATCTAGAAGACTAATACTAATATGTTTTCCCCTAAGGCCTATGATCTGTCTAGACATGAGCTCTTGACCAAATAATAATGCCATGCATGTTTTGTTTTGTTTTTTTGTTTTTTGTTTTTTGTTTTTTTTTGTTTTTTTGTGGTGGCTTAAGTCCAATCTGAAAGTACTTGACTACTCCTCTGATGTCCAGACCACTATTGCACTAGTGGTTATGCCTTAACAAATCAGACATTCTTGTAGCTGAAAGGGTTCATAGCCTGCATAGATTGATGATTACTTATCTCCTATAATTAGTATGCATATTAACTTTCAGCATGATGAAAGCTAGCCAGTAGCGAGAAAGCTGCCAAGTCAATACCATCTTGATATCTCCATCTTCTATGACTCAAGTATGTGACTCAAGTATGTGAAGAAGGTCTTCAGTAATAAGATCTTACAGTCAACTTATGTGGGGTAATCAAGATCATTGGTTATAGCCTATAACACTTAGGGGTATATGAAACTTTACTGACCACATCTCTAAAAAGCAGTAATCCATTTCTGGTTAGGACTTCTTATTTATTAGCCTGTGGTGTCTAGAATGGGCATTCTCTCCCTTTTACAGGACATCTCCATTTTACAACTCTCTCTCTGTCTCTCTCTCTCTCTCTCTCTCTCTCTCTCCCCCCTCCCTCCCTCCCTCCCTCTCTTGTCTCCATGTTTCTCTCTCTCTCTGTACATATACACATATATATGTTTGTGTGTGTGTTTGTATATATATATGTATATATAAATATATATATAGAGAGAGTACATTTAGTGGTTTTTGTCCCTTACTATATTCTTTCCTCTGTCTTGTTCCTCCATTCTACACCCCAATTTAATCATTCGTGTTTCATTATTCCTCTCCAGCCTTTTATAATTATGTTACATATATTATATAATATATATTAAATGCAAAGATATTAAATATATATTTATAATCAATGCTAACATCTACAAACATTTGGCATCGGTCTTACTAAGTCTCAGTTACTTTACACTCAGAATGATTGCTTTCAGTTCCACCTACTTACCTAAGAATTTAATTGCTTAATTTTTCCTAGAGGTTGAACAACATTCCATTATGTTTATATACCTCCTTTTCTGTATCCATTCATTGAATAGTAGGCATCAAGGATGTTTCCATTTCTTGGCTATTGTGAGTAGAACTGCAATGCACATTTAAGCAGATATTTCTAGAGTTCCTTTGGGTATATTCCCAAGAGTGATATATCTGGATCATGTAGTAGATCTATTTATAGAATTTTAAGGAAACTCCACAATGATCTCCATACTTGCTGTACCAGTTTTACACTCCCACAAGCAGTGAATAAATGTTCCCCTTTCCTTGCATTCATTTCAGAATTTGTCACCATTTTTTAAAATCTTAGCCATGCTGACTGGAGTAAAAAAAAATCTCGAAGTAGTTTTAATTCATATTTTTTGATGGCTAAGAATGTTAAATATTTTTTAATGTGCTTAATCAATTGGGAAATATCTGTTTAATTCTTTGCCCCATTTTTTAAATTGGGCTGTTATTTTCTTGATGTTTAGTATTTTACTTCTTTTTTATGCTCTATGTACCAAACTTAATTTGACTTTTTCCCCACACTGTAAGATGCTTCTTCACTTGAACGATGCTGTTCTTTGGTGAAGAGATGCAATGCAATTTCACAATGTCCCATTTACTAATTGTTGGTCTTAATTCCTGTATATCAGGGTCCTATTTAGTATGTCCTTTCCTGTGACAATGAATTCAAATATATTCCTGATTTTTAATTTTGTCAGAATTAGGTTACATGATTTTCCTTGAGGTCTTTGATCTATTAAGTTTTGTGCAAAGTAAAAGATGAGAAAAAAGTTTCGTTCATTTATATGTAGCTCTGTTGTTTGACCAGCACCATTTGTTGAAGATGCTGTCTTGGATTTAGATAGTAAAGTAATGTACAGAACATTTTTAAGTACTATTATACTTGTCACACTTGAGTTTGTGACCTATAATAACAGCCACATGAAGATGACAGTTAAAGTAAGAGTGGGAAAAGAAGGTGACAAAGAAACACAGAGCAAGATTCACTTTACTTCTGGCTGGTGCTAAGAATTTGAAGTTTGATTCTAGTAAGTTTGCATTCAAGAAAGAATGGCCTAACCAAGCCAGTGTGGTTAAAGGACTCAAAGGTGGTGTGTTTTCAGTGTTTGAATCAATAGATATAGCTGTGTTTACAAATATTAAAATATTATCATTGCCACATTCTTAAATGCTCTAGAAACAGTGAAATCTGAGAGAATGGAACCAATAAATGGGCAGGCTAATGTCTAATGCAACTTTATTTAGAACATCAAACAATTTATACTCAGAGGAGTCATGTGAGTAAAGTGTACATCACAAGCATAAGCCGCATGTGGCAAAAATATGTTTTTCCATAGAGGCATGTAAACAAATAACAATATCCAGCTGCAATGATTAATCTAAAGTAAACTCATCCCCATCCACTATACCTAGAAGGGACACGAAATCATAATCCAAGAATACTTCTGTGGTTTTTAAGCAAGTAAGGTCACAAGACTCTCGTCTTGGTTTCTTGGAGTTTCCTCACAAGCACTCAAAAATCTCGCACAATTCCATTCTTGGACTGTGTGCTAACAATAAGCTTGTTAGTCACAATACAGACATTCAAAAGGAGGTTTAAGAAAGCTGACATTGCAGCCCCAGAACATGAAACTTACTACAGCAGAGAAATAAGATTAAATTCTTATCTTGCTCTATATAGGTTGTCCATTGAGTAGATAAAAATGAACCACCACTTAAAACCCTCAGTTTACTTGGCTGATGTCCAGTTTCTTTGCTTTTAAAACTAACTTAAATGACTATTCAAATGTATTATCAGCCCTTGATAATTAAACAGCAAACCTACCTTTGGAAAATTCTCTGACAGCCTCCCCTTATGTCAAAGGACAATTTGCATCACATTCCAAAAACTGTATGAATTAAAACCACAAAAGAACTGTGTCATTAGTACTGTAGTACCATTAGCACTACTGGCATCAGCTTCCAAGTTTTGTATGGACACACAATAGAACTATCATCTCAGGATCCCTCAGCCATTGATCCATCACTTTAAGCTGCTGACTGAGGTAGCATGTCCGTCCATCAGATGAAATCCATCTGAACTCCATCTTGTCTTGGACCCATTTATGAAACTGGTCTCTACATTGCCTCTCACTTTTCACTGTTGTCATGAGTGCAAGTGGCAGGTTTCTGAATAAGTGTCACATTATTTTTTTCCACATGCCGCCAGCAGGGGGAACCACATATAGACAGTCAACTGTTAAAATCTGTTTCTTGGGCAGATGGTGGTTATACACACTTTATAATCTCAGCAGAGGCAGAGGCAGGTGGATCTCTGAGTTCAAGGTCAGCCTGGTCTGTAGGTTGAATTCCAGGATGACTAGAGCTACCCAGAGAAACCCTGTCTCAAGACAAAACAAACACACGAAATCAGTTTCCTGCATTTGGGTTATATACTCTGAAAACTTAGAAATTCTTTGTCTTCCCAGCTTTCAAAGCACAGCTTCGAATGGGGAGATCAATACAGTTCCAGAATCTGGGTAATGCATAGAAAATTGCATTACAAAAATAAAATAAGCAATAGTCAACAAAATTGTTGCTTACAGCAATTTTTACAACAATCTTATTCACATCATCATTTATAACACCTCCCCCAAAGAGATAACGTATGAATATGATGCTAGATAAAGGTAAGAAAAATCAAATTCCAGAGTTTATGAGGGAATGGACAGAGTTATCCTCAGACTCATAATGTTATAGAAAAGCTTATTAGGGTAGAGGCAGTGAATGCAATTATTTATGAGAGTTTGAGTACTTATTCTACATAAACAGGAATTGCATCTGATACAGTGTGATATCCTGGCCACAAAAAGGTATATTGTAATGCAGAGATGATTCATGCATTTAATAGACACTGGGCATTTATGGTATAGGCAGTATGCCAAGAATTAGCTATTTGAACTGAAGCAGGAAGTGCTGGCTTCTTACTCTGTGTTGGAGCACACATCTTTCATCAATGTCTTCTGAACAGTGGTCCCTTTGAGGGCAACAAGATGCCACTTGCTAGTGTATGCCCAGAACAATTTCTCAGAAAAAAATACATTTGTTTAAACAGTATCCTCTTTGAACATCATGAGAAAAATGTCGTAAATATGGAAGTTTTTCTTCATGTTTGTCCACTGCTTGGATCCAAAAGCTATTTTTACTGTCATCAAGATCTATTCAAAAGTAGGATGTTCATTCACTTTCCATTAATATAACAACTGCTTAAGATGAACAATTTGGGACCATTGCTTTAGAGGCTTTAGTTTGTAGTTAGATGGCTTGGTGCCCTGTGCATTCTCAGCCCATCAAAGCAGGAGTGTGAGGCAGGAAACCGCCCATTTCATGGCTTAGAAGTAAAGGACACAGAAAGAGGAAAGATGAGCTCCTACAGTCCCTCACAAGGGCATACCCCAAAGTCCAAACTTCCTCCCAATCAGCCCTACCTCTAGTTGTCTAAGGTTTTAATAAGGGGACATTCCAAACTGTAGCAAACTCTTACCTGAAAATTACTGGATCTATAACCTCTTTGATTAGTTTTTAAATGAGCATATATAGCAATAGGCTTCATAGTGCTCTTTTAAAACCAACTTTGTTTATGCTTATATTCCTCCCCTTTGGTCTTCCTCACCCCTCACACACTATTGTACCTCCCCCAGCCTTCACTTCCCCCAGCCCTGACACACTATTTTAACCCCCCCCAATTTTTCCTTCCCCCAACCCCCCACACACTATTGTACATCCTCTTAGCATTCTGTCTAAGCCCTGGCCCCACAGTTACCTGGCAACAGCCAGGTATACCTGACTCACTATAAAAGGGGCTGCTTGCCCCCTCCTCTCTTACTCTCATACTCTGGCTCTGGCTTCCTCCTCCTCATGCTCTGTCCCCATTCCCTTCCCTTCTCTATGTGCTCAGCCTCTATTTCTCTCTCTCTCTCTCTCTCTCTCTCTCTCTCTCTCTCTCTCTCTCTCTCTCCCATTCTCTGCTTCTACTCCTCTCTTCACTTCCCTCCCCATGCCCTGAAAAACTTCTATTCTGTACTGTACCATCATGTGACTGGTCCCTCTAGGGAAAGGAATGCCTCAGCATGGGCCTGCTGAGGCACCCCCTTCCCCCACACCTCACCACACCTCCACAAAACATACCCCCCTATATCTTTTTATAAACACATCACACCCACTCTTCCCTTCCCCCATCCTGACACCCTATTGTGCCCTGCCAATCTTCCCTTCTCACCCCTGACACCCTATTGTACCCCCACTCTTCCATTTCTGATACCTGACACCCTATTCTACTCTCCCAGTCTTCCCTTTCCCTTCCCGCACCCCTGACACTCAGTTGTACCCTCTCACTCTTCCATGCACTGCTTTCTGCTTTCTTGTCACTTTTCTCTTTGTCTCCTCTTCCTGGCAACTCTTTTTCACTGACCTTTTCCTCCTTTCTCATTTCATGACCTGTACACACATACTGTCGTGATCATAAAAAGAGAAAGAAGTGACAGAATATGTTCTATAGTGGTGTGGGGGAAAAGGGGTGCCACAGCTGGCCCATGCCAAGGCATCACCTTCTCCTAAGGAACCACACATACAGTGGTATAGCATAGAATGGGGTTTATTCAGGGCATGGGATCAGAGTTAAGGGGGTAGTAAAGGCAGAGAAAGGCAGAGAGAGGGAGAGAGTAGAGAAACAGAGGCTGGCCCTGACCAAGTGGAGAGAGGGAGGAGGGGAGGAAAGCCCAAGAGGGGGCAAGAGAGAGGCTAAGAGTGTGAGAATAAGAGAGGCAAGAGAGGGAGGAGGGTCAAGAAGCCCCTTTTATAGTGGGCCAGACCTACTTGGCTGTTGTCAGGTAATGGTGGGGAGGGGCATACCTGGCTATTGCCAGGTAACTGTGGGGTGGAACTGTGGACAGAATCCTAACACATACAGCTGTTCATATTTAAACATCATGAGCTAGGTTTCTCATATAAGACACAATATGAGACTTTTTGAGTCTAAATTAGTTTGATTTAATACCTTCCAGGTCCATGTGTTCATTTGTAAATTCTATAGTTTCATTTTTCTTTGCAGGTATATCTGTGGCAAGATTTATAACCCCTTGAGCATATGCTCGGGATGTCATATGTTAGGTCTGTTTTGATTTTTTTAGGAAATTCCACACTGATTTTGAGAATTACTGTAATTGCTCTCCCACTAGGTATGTGTGTTTCTTTCCCTGCATTTCCTCTCGCATTTGTTGTCATGTCCTTGATGCTAGACTTTCTGACTAGAGGGAGAAAGCATCTCTCAGCAGTTTTCATTTTCATTTTCTGATAACAGGATGTTAAACCATCTAAAAATAATCATTGGCCATTCATGTTTCTGCTTTTGAGAATTGCTTGTTCTTTCTTTAGACCATTTCTGACTACAGACTTTTCTTTTTTTTCCTCTTAATTTTTGCAGTTCTTTATTTATTCAACTCTTGCATTTACCAGAATCAATATTGTGAAAATGAAAATACTACAAAAAGTCATCTGCAAATCTAATGTGATCACCATCACAATTCCACTGAGATTATTTTCATAACTTAAAAAACAGCAGCAACAACAAAAACTTTTTTAAAAAGTTAATTTAAAGCTCACAAGGAAACAACAAAATAGCAGAAACTGTTTTTAGTAGCAAGAATACCATGGGAGGTATGACAATACCTGACCTCAAGTTGCACTACAGATTAAAAAGTGACAGACACAGCATGATATTGACATAAAGATGGAAATGTAGACAAATGAACAAAATAGGGGGCACAGAAATAAACTCACACAGATAGAGCTACTTAATTTGTTCTAGAAAAGTATTAAAAATGTAGACATAGAAAGATAACCAATTCAAAAATGGGTGCTGTTAAAACTGGGATCAACCTGTAAAAACTGAAAACAAATCCATATTTCTCAGCCTACAAAAGAAATCATTTAAAGTAGAAGGACACAGCAATAAACTCACACAGCTATAGCTACTTGATTTGTTCTAGAAAAGTGTTAAAATGTGGACATAAAATAGATGACCAATTAAAAAATGGGTGCTGGTAAAACTGGGATTAACCAGTAAAGACTAAAAACAATTCCATATTTCTCAGCCTGCAAAAAAAAAAAAATCATTTAAAGTAGATCGAAGACCTTAACTGAACATTAGAAACCCTAAAACTAATAGAAAAAAATACAGAATACACACTTTACAACATAGGATAGACATGGAAAATAGCTCCAATTAACAAATTAACAAAGGTGTCTACATTTTTGAAAAGCTTCTCCACAGCAAAAGAAATGATCAGCACAATGAACAGAGTCCACAGAACTGGAGAAAACTCTTTTCTAGCTACATTTCAGGCACAGGTGAAACTCTACTCTTCACATGCTTTAATTCTCATTTATAAAATGGATCATCCGTGGGAAGAAAGCAGTCCTAGTGAATAGACTGAGTTCATTTTTATTCATAGTCTCAGTGATTTTCCAAATGATAAAATATGAATGACTAAATACACACACACACACACACACACACACACACACACACTTTAACGTTTAAGAAAACTTGCAATCATGTAATAATTTCTTAGATATTACCAATGTAGTTGCAGATGAGCTCTTCTCTGTGGCCTGTGTTAAACAGTATTTAATAAAGAAAAAATAATAAAGCTTACAGTATAAGGCATACCTGTGCATAATGGAATCCATGAGAGTTGTGGATGAGATTTGGCCCTCTGGACCCCCTTACATGTTATAGGATATTAAATTCACATGGTCTGCATAGTGGTGGGGGAGAAGTTTGAATGTGTTCATTCTGGGGTCAGACTGTGAGGTCTAGGCTGTGGCTCTCCTGCTTGATTTCATCTCCCTGGCTTACACAAATCACTTCATTCTAAGTCTGTTTTCTCAGTGGCAAAGTGCTAATTATGGTGCGCTCTGCCTGGTGGTGGTAGAACTGAGACAGATAAAGGTGTAATCAATGACAAAGTCACACCAAGACCTGTCCTGACCTTCAGACTGCTTTCACATAATGTGTCAAATTGAAGGATTAGAAACTGCCTGTTGCCTCACACTGATGGATAGTTGTGTCTTCATGGGAAAGGTGATTAACGGATTCCAGATGTATACCTCAGGCTGCATTCCCTGAGCAATGCTCTCTTCTGATTATTTATACCCATCATCTTCTCAAAGACTGTCTTATGGAGACAAGCATGAATGCAAGATAATCCAAACCATAGGTTTCTCTTTGTATTTTCTTTTATTCTGTTTCTAATTTTTTTATTATTATTAAATTATTTTATTTATTTACATTCTAAATGTTGTCCCGTTTCTGGTTCCCCCTCCAAGAGTTCTCCCCCTCACATTTTCTTCTGAGAAGGTGCTCCCCCATCCAGTCACTCACCCCCACTTCTACTCCCCCAGCATTCCCCTTCCCTGAGGTATCAAGTTTCTACAGGATTAAGCATATCCTCTTTCACTGAAGTCAGACAAGGAAATCCTGTACTATATACAAGCCGGAGGCCAAAGACCAGCCCATGTATGCTCTGCTCGTTGATTGGTCACTTGGTCCCTGGGAGCTCTGAAGGGTCCGCATTAGTTGATACTCTTGTTCTTCCTATGGGAATACAATCCCCTTCAGCTTCTTCAGTCCCACCCCTAACTCTTTCATAGCGGACCCATCGTCAGTCCAATAGTTGGCTGTAAGTATCTGTCTCAGTCAGCTATTCCTAGAGCCTCACAGAGGACAGCTATACTAAGCTCCTGTCTACAACCACAATATGGCATCAGTGATAGTGTCAGGGTTTGGTGCCTTTGCATGGGATGGGTTCCAAGTTGGGTCGGTCACTGGATGGCCTTTCCTTCAATCTCTGCTCCATTTTAGTCCCTGTGTTTCCTTTAGACACGAACTATTCTAGGCCCCAAATTTTCAAAACGAGTGGGTGGCCCTGTCCCTCCACTAGGGGCCCATATCTATTTACTGGGGGAGGTCTCTTCACAGTCTATCTCCCCATTGTTGGGCATTTTCACTGAGGAAATCCCCATTGAGTCCTGGGACATTCTCATATCCCAGGTCTCTTGGACTTCCCAGAGGTTACCTCTGCCCCATCCAACCCCCACACTGCTGTGTATTTTCATTCATTCTCCTGGCCCTCTGGGCTTCTCTCCTGCCTCTCTCCATACCTGATCCTGCTCACCTTGCCTTCTCCAGCATCTCCCCTTCCCCTCCCCCTTCTGACCCAGGTCCCTCTGCCTCCCATAATTATTTTGCTCCATTTTCTAAGTAGGATTAAAGTATCCACACTTGGGCCTTTCTTATTCTTGAGCTTCCTATGGTCTGTGAGTTGAATCATGGGTATTCTGAAGTTTTTTGGTAATATTCCCTTATGGGTGAGTATATGCCAAACATGTCCCTTGAGTCTGGGTTACCTTACACAGGATATTCTCTATTTCCATCCATTTTCCTGCACATTTCATGACATCCTTATTTTTAATAGCTGCATAGTTTGTCATTGTGTAAATGAACCACATTTTCTGTCTCCGTTCCTCAGTTGAGGGACATCTGGGTTGTTTCCAACTTCTGGCTATTACAAATAAGGCCGCTATGAACATAGTGGAGCATGAGTCCTTGTGGGATGGTGGAGCATCTTTTGAGTATATGCACATGAGTGATATATCTGGTTCTTCAGGTAGAACTATTTCCAATTTTCTGAGGAACTGCCAGATTGACTTCCAGAGTGACTGTACCAGTTTGTATTCCCACCTCTTCCATTTTCTCCACATTCTCTCTAGCATGTGTCATCACTTAAGTCTTGGATCTTAGCCATTCTGATTAGTGTATTTTCTTAGTGTGATTACCACCAGTATGAACATAAATCGTCACCTAAAACTATGATAAGCAATTGGAAATTAACAGGTGGCAACAAGGATATTACATTGATCAAACATTTATCTGGTACCTCTCCAATTACGTTCAAAGGATATAGCTATCTTGTCCTTCAAAAGATGAACAGTATTGTAAGCTCAGCCGTTGTTTCATTCTTTTGAAAGACAGAAGAGCAAGGAAGAGAGCACTGTCAACATGTGCACCACAGGCTGCTCTTGCCAGTTGTTAACTGAGATCCTGAAGCATTCTCTCAACTCCAGAGGATTCAAGAAACAGTGGCAGTATCTAGTCTGAATAGACTCTCCTAGGGCATCTGCTCCAGTTTGAGTAAAAAGAAAACACAGAATCACAGTCAGATAAACAGTGCTTGGAAGAAAGTCAATGGCCCAAATAATAAGCCCTTTAAGGAAATAGTGTGTTCTCTTCCTACCCAGGTATGATGACTACTTCCTGGGGAGAAGTTCTCGCTCAGTCTTGCCATCTTCTTGGTATTCATCTAGCCATCTGTAGATGAAAGAGAAGATAATAAAAGAGAATTCAGAAAGATGAAATGCTCATCAGAAAGGAAAATAAAATTAAATGAGACTTTGGGGAAAAGCTCAACATTTTAACAACCCCTGTAAGACTTTTAAGGTCACATTAAGTTATCTTTAGTTAACTTCATCATGTCTGTATCCTACATTCATCTTAAAATTAGTTTAGCTCCTGATAAATTCTGTTTTTGTAGAAATCCTCTGAATCTAATGCAAATATTCTGACACATACTAAAGCAAGTTAAGTATATTTCACTTGGAATTTTTTGTTTGTTTGTTTGTCTTTGTTTTGTTTTTGTTTTGGGGTTTTTTTGTGGTATGCTTTATTTTTCTCTTAGAATGTCATGTGACTGACTAGCCCTGTGACTAATGAAGAATGATAGTATTCTTCAAGGCAGCTATCATATGAGCCACAAAGGTTTTTTTTTTAACTTAAAAAGTGAAATTAATTTTACTACTTAAATTTCTATAAATTCAAAAGGTTGTTTCACAGTCCAATAAATATAAAGCTATACTAAATTCTTTTTTTATGCGACTTCACTGAAATGTGGTATTTACCCTATTCCTATAGCAACTTTCTCTTCCCATCAGTCCCATTTGAATTTTAGTAGATTCAGGTAGTCGTTCTTCTAGTGTGGAATGGCACTGTTCTGGAGGTGGACACTCTCGGACCTGCATGCTAACTTTAATAATACTTGAATAAGAAACACAGGTTTGTGTGTGCATATGTGTGTGTGTGTGTGTATGTGTGTGCTGCACCTTCCTTGACTATGCTGTTGAAGTCACACAAAGCATGAATTGGTCTGCCTAGAGGGTCAAGAAGTCAGCATCACAGAAACAAGATCCAGCTCTTAGCACTGCTACCAGCAGCCAACGGAGGCCACTAGAGACCTCACCCAGGTAAAGCTAGAGCCTTGACAGTGCAACAGACAAGAACTTCAGACTGAGGTGGAAAGAAGCAAGTTTGTGAGATCAAAAACCATTGAGACAGAGATGGAAGAAAGGCCAATAGAGAAGGCCTGTCATAGGTGCAACTTCTCAAGACACATACTTTGATGTCTTTACTATGGCTATATGTTTGATACTGTAGCTTCTAACTTGCATTGCTCAAAATGTAATTTACAACAAAATTTAAATATTAGGCAACATTTAAAACTTAAGATGTCAAATTAAGTAAAAATATATGAGCTTTTTATCTATTTCTCTTATCCTAAAAAATTTCCATTTATAAATTATAAGGTACTCATGTGTTACATTGTTTATATTTGGGATTAAGAAAGGATTACTGAACCATAGGTCATGACATGCTGGCCCTCAGGAAGCAGATTATGTTAATATCCTTATTTGAGATAATTATATCCCTGTACATATTATTTAAATTATGCTTTTATATTTTTAAGAAAATTTTAAAATTTGGATGCCAAGGAACTCCTTGTTGAGTGTCTATAGCATCCTACAACTAGGCATAGTTATAATGACTTCTCCCTTTCCTTTAATGTGATCAGTTTACTCAATCATGGACTGGTCTAGAAAGAAATCCAATATTGGAGACTCCAATGATGAAGATGGCTAATAATCTTTATCAGCCAGCTGCGTTAATTTAGAATATAGTCTCCATTCTTTCTGAGAAGTGACAGTCTCTGTTGATTGTCAAAGCCATTTTCCCCACACTGGGAAGCCAGGCTTTGTCTCTGAAAGTTGATAATTTGCAACTGAATTAGATACCTTTGGACACCTGCAGAGAAGTTAATCCTGTTTGGCTTCTAACTCTTGACCTTATATCTTAACCAGACTGGTTGCCTCCACCTAGGCTCACCTGGATTGAAAGCTGGCATGTCTGTTAAAGACACTTGCAGGGAATTTGGCAAAAAATCAACTCTCTGGCATCAAAACCTATGCAAGTGGAACTTCTTTCAAGAGCCACATAGAACTCAGATCTATGTGACTCTGCTTACGAGCCAACATATGCAGCAGTGAGAGGTACAAGGCAAAACACTGCAAGGGGAGGACCCTGTTTTCTGCCTCTGAGTCCCCTGAGAAGCAAACCTGGTTACATACAGGTTGGTGTTTAAAGGCAAACCTTAGAATAACAAAAAGGAAGCCTAGATCCTCTCCTCCATAAAAGGACACCATAAAGTATTTAGGAGGACCAGGTCAATACTTCCCCTCATGGTTAATGCCCACTGCCCTTTGATGAATGACTGTACACTTGGTTGTTACCTTCTCATCTTAAAACTAATAAAAAGGAAGGAGATGTAGAGAGCCATATTGGGGTGCCATACCACCTGGCAAGAACTTGACATTCACCAAGGTGAAGTTCCTCTTAGAGCCTTTGAACCAGAATTCCTGTGCAAGGCATTACTCCTCCACCTAGGGTGGATTGCTCAGAACAAGGGGAAGCCCATTGTTCTCCAAAGTCCTGCAGTTTCCTGATAGGCACTAGCCACCTGACACTAGCCAACTGAGGAGCAAGAGAACCGGTTCTGCGAGAGTTTCCAGCCTTTGGGGCAAGGGTTCACCCCCCACCCCCACTGATATATATTTGGAGACCCCCATTAAACTTTGAGCCTTGATCAGAAAACCTACTTGTCTTGTCTTAGATTTCCTCTTGCCAACTCTTTCTATCCCCAGCTTTCCTTCCAGGTAACCTGGTAACCTATTCCATGTAACTGCAGGCAGTTATATGAGTTGACCTTAGAAATCCTGTGTTATCTTACAAGGTAGTTTTGGTGCTATTAGTTGTATTGGCATTTCTTGACTCTAGTTTATATGTAAGGCCAACTAGATCCCAGGGTGAGGGACTCCTTTCCCTTCTCAGGTTTCCTTCTATCGTTCTTTCCCACTTCAAAATAAAATCATGTATAGCCTTCTGAACTCATGATAATGCCCACCCCTGAGTTAGGTATTTAGTATTAGTATCTGTATTCTAATTGTCCCCAAGCAGCACAAACAATAGATAGGAAGATCTCAGATGCTCTGAAGATAGAAGCAACTCTTTCCTTTTTTATCTATACTTTCAAAGTAAAATTATGAATAACTTCTTCCTCAGATAATTTCCTCATAATTACAAAGGAATTTGAATTTAAGTAGCTGATAAATTGTGGTGAAAAGACACTAAAATCCATGTCTTTCAAACTTCAATTACTAAGTAGAATTTGCAGACAAAACGACTTCAGAGCAAACAGCCTTGGGTGCAGGCATCCATTTCTAGAAAAGAAATTTTCAGTTATAATCATGGAAGTAGTAGACCAGTCGTTCTTAACCTTCCTAAGTCTGAGACTCTTTAATACCAGTTCTTCATGCTGATCCCAGCCATAAAATTATTTTTGTTGCTATTTCATAACTATAATTTGCTACTGTTTGGAGTCACATTGTAAATATCTGTGTTTTCTGTTGGTCTTAGGTGACCCCTGGGAAAGGGGTCATGAACCAGAAACTGAGAACCACTTCAATAGACCAAGGTAGTCAGTTAAGATTTCCCAGAATGCCCAGGAACCTAGTAACTCTATTCCACCATGGATTCACCTGTGCATTGTCCATGCCATTCATGTCTTTGAGCTCTACTTTCCTGTCAGTCAAGGTCAGAGACAAAAATCTAGCCTCTGATTTCTCTCACCTCTGTAGAAATAGCATAAACTTTTCATGTTAAGTCCTTAATTAAATCTGGAGCCTCAGAAAGAATAAGCAAGGAACATGTGAACACTTACATAGTTCAGTTGATGGGATTGTCCACAGCACTTAATAATGATGATGATAATGATAATAATGATGATGATGATGAGGAGGATGATGATAAACACCTTAAGTATTTTGTCTGCATTTCTGTGTACTTATGAGTCCAATTTTCAAAGTTTGCAGTTTTTGAGATAACAGTGGTAAGTCACCTCTGTCTCAAATATTTTGCCTTGACAGCATGATCAACTTTGTTTCTGAAAAGAATCAGATTCTCTAGATTTTGCTAGATGTGATAAATTTAGAGTATAATAGAGTATTGATCATCATTTATTTATTTTTTGCATTATTTAGTGGGCACCATCACATTAAAAGCAATGAAACTATACTGTATAATATTAAACATCACTTCCTATGATACCAAATACTTAGCTTGCAATACAACCAAATGTTGTGTGTGTGCTAGCCAATATATCAGTCACTAACCATCTGTGTCTAGTGAGCATTTTAAATGTAGCTAGTACAACCAACCAACTGACTTTCAAGTTTGATTTGATTTTAATTAACTTAAATTTAATGAGCCATATGTGGCTAATGGCTATCATATTGGATTGTTCAGAAACCAGATATTTTAAAAATAAAAGTCATTTATTTGCAGATTTCAAAATATTTGACAAGCATTCTAGAAATAAAAGTATGGTTTTCTTAGTTGATCATATGTATGGCTTTAGGTCAGAACTATTTAATTCAAATTGCCTCCATTACAATGTTATCTACTATCATAGAACCTAATGGTGTGACATTTTTGCAGGTATTTCAAATACATCATTTAAAATTATCTTTGGCATCTTTGACACAATTTTCCATAAGAATATACTGAGATTTTCAGAGCCAGCTAGTAGAAAGCAGTGATTCAGATATAGTTCAGAAAAAAATGTTGATCATTTCTTTTTATATCCCCTTTAATTAACAGAATGGTCTCTCTCTCTCTCTCTCTCTCTCTCTCTCTCTCTCTCTCTCACACACACACACACACACACACACACACATATACATACATACACACACTCACACACACGCACACACACAAAAAAGTAAGTTCTCTTTTTGGAGCTTGAATTTTCTAGATAGTGGTACTATGATAGATATGTATTTTAAATGCATGTATATTGAGAAAATACAGAGAGAGGAACAGAGGGATTACGAATGTTGATGGGAGAGAATGTAACTCATTATTAAGTCTCAAAAGAGTGGATATTACTTAGAATAAAAAAATAATAAAGTAAAATCCAGTCAGCCAATATGCTTTTCTGTATGTCTGAAAGAACATACACTACTTTAGGGACAGGGAAGCCAAGCCCCTGGCTAAGTTTTCAGCACACCTCACTCTCTAGCTTTGTCTAGAGGTAAGACCATCCTTTGTCTGTCAGGAAAGAGCTCACTAAAGATCGGGGATCTTTGTTTTTCATTTCTTTATATCTTGGTCTCAGTACTGTACTTGACATTTTCCAATGTTTTTACACGAACAATGTATTGCATATATTTACATTGTAAATATATGCAATACAAACATGAATGCTCCAGATCCAAGCAACACAAAGTTATATAGATATAACACCTAGATAGCTGGGTTCTTATCACATGTAAGACTCCATCACATTTGCATCATTATGGACACAGTACATTACTGTTAGCGTGGGTCCCTGCTGAGACAGACAGGTCTATCTTATTGATAAACCTCCATCATCTACTACATGTCTTGATATGTTAAGTGTTCAATTTCTATGGGCAAGGACTAAGTGAATAAATAAACATTTTCTTTTTAAAAAAACCCAATAATGCTTAAAATTAATTTCATAATTTTCATTTTCATATCATACATTTAAGGTACATTTGATCTTCAATTTATAGTGGCTCTATACAATATCTAAGAAATAGTAATTTTTATAAAATTTTGAATGATGAATGTCATAGGATTTCAGTGCTTCACCTGTGGCTGTTTGGCCAGGAAATCAGAGTGGTGCTTGAAGCTTGGTTCTGTTATAGTACCTGTACCACATCTGTAAAACATGCTAGAATTCAGGGTCCAAACACAAAATTTCATTTGAGCTTAAATAACTCAAATGTACTAGAATGAATATGTAGTACTTCCATATTATTCTTGAGGATGTGGATCCTTAGAGACATTGAGTGAGGTAAGCAAGACTGTCAAACCATCAGAAAGCTAAGTATGTATTTGTAAAGCAGAGACAAGCACTGGTCTCTAAGATCTAATCTGGTTTTTGTTCTAGTTCAGCATACTTACTCTAGATGAAATAAATGCTGAAGCCTACAAAGACAGAATTTCTATTGCTGCTGTGGAGAAATTTCCCAATGAGAGAAGGCCTTTTGGCTCTGATTTAAAGAGACAGAATTGTGTGGTCCAATAGCCAGGAAAGCCATGCTGGGTGACATGGCTGCAGTGAACTGGGAGAAGTCAAAGGTAACTTTGGAGTGAGGGCAGCACACCTGTGACATGGGAACAGCACCTCTTGACAGCTCCCTTCCTCTTCATACTTGACAATTATGTTCTCGAGAAACCATCCATTACCTGTGAAAACAGACAAAGCGGAACTTGATGTGTCAACAGCTAGTTTTGAGACTCTATTCTTGGACTTTTAGAAAGTATTCTTGTCAGGCAATTTGGGTACAGTAACTTGCACATCTAAATTGTTCCACTGAGAGGTGAAGGCATAAGGGACACATGGTATCAAAGACAGAGTAAGGTTGTTCTATTAGGTATGTAAATTCTCTACTAAATTCTTACAAATTATGTAAATACATAAACACAAAGAATAAAGACAAAGACAAACTCAAAAGTGTGCTTCAGCTATACACAGACACACACATGCACACACACACACAAATATAAACACATAAGTGTGTGTGTGTTTAAATAACATGACCTAAGAATTTATCATCATTCTGAATATAAAACTTCCAAACAATCACTGATTATTCTTGACAGTGCAACATCGCAATTTAAGGTGGGGAAAAATGCAACAGTGAAAGATCAAAGAAGAGAAGGAAGGAAAAAATAAAAAGATTAAGAAAAGAGGTGAGATGGAAGAAAGAAATAGATTCAGTGCTCACAGGTGGAACTCATCAAATTGAAAATTCCAGGAGTTACAGACAGAGGTAAGATTAGAAAGATGAGAGGCCTAGCTGACTATAAAGAAGAAAACAAATTAAATCTAGAACATTACCATTGACCACAAAGGTATAGTTAAAAAAAAATGATTCAATAAATGTTACCTAGTCCAATTACTGTAAAAATGAAAAATCTAGAAATGAATCTAATATTAGATAACATATAACTTACTAAGATACCATCTAAACTTAAGGAACAATAGCAAAGAATCTGAGAAAGATGGTAAAGAAATATTAGTTTCTTATGAACTAATCTTATGGACTGATTTTATAATGACCTTAATTTTCAAGGTCATTATAAAATCCATCATGATGTTTTCATAGAAAACTGACAACCATGTATCAGTGTTTACACGGATTAGAAAATGCCCAAAGAACTATCAGATCTGTTTGGAATTATAGTAAGTTAAGAACTCACCCCACAGAATACCACAATGAAATAAGTACATACCAATGAAATCAATGAAGAATTAATAGTGTGTCTGAGCTGACATTAACCTACCTGTCCCTAGAAACTTGATGCAGGGTGTCCCTTCTCTGCATAGCTCTATCCCACACAAAGACTTGTAGTGAGAACTGTGCGAAGCACTAGTCAAAATTGCTAGGCAAAGAGCTACTGTTAGATGACATTTCAACATTTTGGTCATCAAAAACTTCTCAATTTGAGATAAGGATATACATGGGAATTCAATAAATAGTAGAGATACTATTTAGTATATAATCATTTAAAATGGAAAATATTAAAAGTTAAAAGGACACACATGGTATGTGCTCACTGATAAGTGGGTATTAGCCCAAAAGCTACAAATACCCAAGATACAATTCACAGACCATATGAAGCTCAAGAACGAAAACCAAAATATGGATGCTTTAGTCCTTCTTAGAAAGGGGAACAAATACTCAAGGGAGCAAATATGGAGACAAAGTGCAGAGCAGAGATTGGAGAAAAGGCCATCCAGAGACTGTCCCACCTGGGGATTCATCCCAGATATAGTCACCAAACTCTGACACTATTGTGGATGCTAAGAAAGGCTTGCTGAAAGGAGCCTGATATAGCTAATCTCCTGAGAGGAACTTTACAAATACAGAGTTAGATGCTTGCAGCCAACCATTGCACTGAGTGCGGGTTCCCCAATGGAGGAGTTAGAGAAAGGACTGAAAAAGCTAAAGGGGTTTGCAACCCCATAGGAAGAACAACAATATCAACCAATCAGATGCCCCAGAGCTCTCAGTGAATAAGCCACCAACCAAGGAGTACACATGGCTCTGGGTGCATATGTAACAGAGTACAGCCCTGTCAGACATCATTAGGAGGAGAGGTCCTTCATCCTATGAAGTTTTGATAGATGCTCCAGTGTAGGGGAATCAAGGGTGGGGAGGTGGGAGTGGGTCGATGGGTGGGTGGAAGAACACTCTCATAGAAGCAGGGGGAGAGGAGATAGGAGACAGTTTTCCAGGAGAGGAACAAACTGGGTAAGGGGATAACACTTGAACTGTAAATAAATTAAAATAAAAAAATAATCTAAAAAAAAACTTAAAAGGATTTTTGTATATTTAAAAAAAAAAGAAAACCCTGAAGAGTAATTTGAGAAGCATTTGCCATCTTTTTCTTGCTATATATTGCAGAGTAACCTTTTTTGTGTGTCTTACCAGACCTCCAAATTCCTGTCTGAGTTAGCAACAAATCCTGATCCCTCATGTTTGGTGTTTTCAGTGTCATAAAATTTACAAGCATTCTTTGGTGACATTATATGTGGTGTCACTTGTATTCTGTTGTCAAAACAACTTTCCTCATTTATGGTGTCCATCTCCTTTACTGGATTCCTGTGGCTGCCTAGTTGGCAATATCAATGTTCCCAAGACCCATTTGAATTTCACTTGAACTGTACACCAACATTATCACTTCCCCCTTCTTTGAAGCATATTTATCTTCAAGTCTGTAATGTTGAGAGTAGCCGAAGGGTTCATCACTGATAAACAAAGAAGCAATCAAATTATATGCTTTGCTGTATTGGTTTGAACTTAAAAACAGATGCACATTGGCCCTTTATTACCAGAAAAGACTTCAAGAGAAGAGATGTGCTTGCTCACTGATCAGGGTGTGCACCTGTTATTCAAATAATAGTTTGTGAACCTAGAAATTGGCTACTGAGCTTGTGTGTCACACAGTTCCATTAGTGTATTTACAGGGAACAAAGAACACTGAAATTTGAACCACACAGTTGAGTGGCTGATCAGTTACGTAAAGCAACAAAACTATATAATTATATAACTAAAGCCTAGGCATGCAGAAATAACACAAAGCAAAGACTATTGGTTTGCAATAAAGGTGACTTTGAAGAACCCTTAGACAAAAATGTCATATTTATGGTGGTAGTAGTATCATTTGTTACCCCTCCTATGAAAAAAATAATAGTGGATTCTATTGTCATGTTCAGCAAAAAGGTCAACTGCAGATGAAGCAATATGCACAAGTACATATAAGCACACATGTGTGACTCTTCTCCCTCTTCCCTCCCTTTCCTTCTTACTCTTTTTTAATATTTTTTTAATTATTTTCTATATTCTATGTTTTCATTTCCCAATTACCCCCCACCATATGTCCCATAATTCTTCTCCCCCCTGCTATTTCCCACTCATCCCCCGCCCCAATTTCTCTGTTCTGGTTCTACAACCCGGGATCCAATCTTTACAGGCCCAGGGTCCTCTCCATTCTTCTTCTTGGTAGTCATTTGACTTGCTAATTTTGTCTTGAGTATTTAGGGCTTCTGGGCTCATTAATATCCACTTATCAATGATTGCATTTCATGTGTATTCTTTTGTGATAGGGTTAGCTCACTTAGGATGATATTTTCCAGATATAACCATTTACCTACAAAATGCATGAGTTCATTATTTTTACTTGCTGAGTAGTACTCCATTGTATAAATATACCACAATTTCTGTATCCATTCCTCCTTTGAGGGATATCTGGGCTCCTTCCAATTTCTGGCTATTATAAACAAGGCTGCTATAAACATAGTGGAGCATGTGTCTTTATTGTATGCAGAGGAATCCTCTGGGTATATGCCCAGGAGTGGTATGCCAGGGTCCTCTGGAAGTGACATGCCCAATTTTCTGAGGAACCGCCACACTGATCTCCAGAGCGGTTTTACCATTTTGCAATCCCACCAACAGTGGAGGAGTGTTCCTCTTTCTCCACATCCTCGCCAGCACCTGTTGTCTCCTGAGTTTTTAATCTTAGCCATTCTAACTGGTGTGAGGTGGAATCTCAGGGTTGTTTTGATTTGCATTTCCCTGATGACTAATGATGTTGAACATCTCTTAAGGTGTTTCTCGGCCATCCGAATTTCTTCTGGTGAAAATTCTTTGTTTAGCTCTGTACCCCATTTTTTGATAGGGTTATTTGGTTCTTTGGGGTCTAACTTCTTGAGTTCTTTGTATATATTGGATATTAGCCCTCTGTCGGATGTGGGGTTGGTGAAGATCATTTCCCACTTTGTTGGTTGCAGTTTTGTCCTTCTGAAAGTGTCCTTTGCCTTACAGAAACTTTGTAATTTTATGAGGTCCCATTTGTCAATTCTTGATCTTAGAGCATAAGCTGTTGGTGTTCTGTTCAGGAGCTTTCCCCCTGTGCCCATGTCCTCCAGGGTCTTCCCAAGTTTCTTTTCTAATAGTTTCAGTGTGTCTGGTTTTATGTGGAGGTCCTTGATCCACTTGGAGTTGATCTTAGTACAAGGAGATAAGAGTGGGTCAATTCGCATTCTTCTGCATGTTGATCTCCAGTTGAACCAGCACCATTTGTTCAAAAGGCTATCTTTTTTCCACTGGATGGTTGTGGCTTCTTTATCAAAGATCAAGTGACCATATGTCTGTGGGTTCATTTCTGGGTCTTCAATCCTATTCCATTGATCTACCTGCCTGTTGCTGTACCAATACCATGCAGTTTTTAACGCAATTGCTCTGTAGTACTGCTTGAAGTCAGGGATATTGATTCCCCCAGAAGTCCTTTTATTGTTGAGAGTAGTTTTAGCTATCCTGGGTTTTTTGTTGCTCCAGATTAATTTGAGAATTGCTCTTTCTAGATCTATGAAGAATTGAGTTGGGATTTTGATGGGGATTGCATTGAATCTGTATATTGCTTTTGGCAAGATGGCCATTTTTACTATATTGATCCTGCCAATCCAGGAGCAAGAAATATTTTTCCATCTTCTGAGGTCTTCTTTGATTTCTTTCTTCAAGGACTTGAAGTTCCTGTCATACAGATCTTTTGCTTGTTTGGTTAGAGTTACGCCAAGGTACTTCATGTTGTTTGTGGCTATTGTGAAGGGTGTTATTTCCCTAACTTCTTTCTCAGCCTGCTTGTCCTTTGAGTACAAGAAGGCTACTGATTTGCTTGAGTTAATTTTATAACCAGCCACTTTGCTGAAGTTGTTTATCAGCTGTAGAAGTTCTCTGGTGGAGTTTTTTGGATCACTTAAGTAGACTATCATATCGTCTGCAAATAGTGATAGTTTGACTTCTTCCTTTCCAATTTGTATCCCTTTGACTTCCTTATGTTGTCTAATTGCTCTCGCTAGAACTTCAAGTACTATATTGAAAAGATATGGAAAGAGAGGGCAGCCTTGTCTAGTCCCTGATTTTAGTGGGATTGCTTCAAGTTTCTCTCTGTTTACTTTGATGTTGGCTACTGGTTTGCTGTAGATTGCTTTTACTATGTTTAGGTATGGGCCTTAAATTCCTGCTCTTTCCAAGACTTTTAGCATGAAAGGATGCTGAATTTTGTCAAATGCTTTTTCAGCATCTAATGAGATGACCATGTGGTTTTTTTCTTTTAGTTTGTTTATGTAGTGGATTACATTGATGGATTTCCGTATATTGAACCATCCCTGCATCCCTGGAATGAAGCCTACTTGATCATGGTGAATGATCGTTTTGATATGCTCTTGGATTCGGTTGGCAAGAATTTTATTTAGTATTTTTGAGTCAATATTCATAAGGGAAATTGGCCTGTAGTTCTCTTTCTTTGTTGGATCTTTTTGTGGTTGAGGTATCAGCTTAATTGTGGATTCGAAGAACAAGTTGGGCAGTGTCCCTTCTGTCTCTATTTTGTGGAATAGTTTGAAGAGTATTGATGTTAAGTCTTCTTTGAAGGTCTGGTAGAATTCTGCACTAAAACCATCTGGTCCCGTACTTTTTTTGGTTGGGAGGCTTTCTATAACCCCTTCTATTTCTTTGGGGGTTATGGGACTGTTTAGCTGATCTACTTGATGCTGATTTAAGTTTGGTATTTGGTATCTGTCTAGGAAATTGTCCATTTCCTCCAGATTCTCCAGTTGTTTTGAGTATAGGCTTTTGTAGTAGGATCTGATGATCTTTTGAAGTTCCGCTGTTTCTGTTGTTATATCCCCCTTTTCATTTCTAATTTTGTTAAGTTGGATACTGTCTCTGTGCCCTTTGGTTAGTCTAGCTAAGGGTTTATCTATCTTGTTGATTTTCTCGAAGAACCAGCTCTTGGTTTTGTTGATTCTTTGTATGGTTCTCTTTGTTTCTACTTGATTGATTTCAGCCCTTAGTTTGATGATTTCCTCCCTCCTACTCCTCCTGGGTGAGTTAGCTTCTTTTTGTTCCAGGTCCTTCAGGTGTGCTGTTAAGTTGCTAGTGTATGCTCTCTCCATTTTCTTTTTGGAGGCACTCAGGGCTATGAGTTTTCCTCTTAGCACTGCTTTCATTGTGTCCCAAAGATTTGGGTAGGTCGTACCTTAATTTTCATTGAAGTCTAAAAAGTCTTTGATTTCTTTCTTTATTTCTTCCTTGACCAAGGTGTCATTGAGTAGAGTATTGTTCAGTTTCCATGTTAATGTGGGCTTTCTCTTGTTCTTCTTGCTATTGAAGACCACTTTTACTCCATAGTGATCTGATAGGAGACATGGGATTAGTTCGGTCTTCTTGTATTTGTTGAGGTCTGTCTTGTGACCAATTATATGATCAATTTTTGAGAAGGTACCGTTCGGTGCTGAGAAAAAGGTATATTCTTTTGCTTTAGGATGGAATGTTCTATATATATCTGTTAAATCCAATTGTTCCAAAGCTTCAATTAGTTTCACTGTGTCTCGGTTTAGTTTCTGCTTTCCTGATCGGTCAATTGAGGAGAGTGGAGTGTTGAAGTCACCTATAATTATTATGTTAGGTGCGATGTGTGCTTTAAGCTTTAGTAAGGTTTCTTTTACAAATGAGGGTGCCCTTACATTTGGTGCATAGATGTTCAGTATTGAGAATTCTTCTTGGTGGATTTTCCCTTTGACAAGCAGGAAGTGACCTTCTGTGTCTCTTTTGATGACTTTAGGTTGAAAGTCAATTTTATCTGATATTACAATGGCTACTCCAGCTTGTTTCCTGGGACCATTTGCTTGTAAAACTGTCTTCCAGCCTTTTACTCTAAGGTGGTGTTTGTCTTTGACACTGAGATGTGTTTCCTGTATGCAGCAAAATGTAGGGTCCTGTTTCCGTATCCAGTCTGTTAGTCTGTGTCTTTTTATTGGGGAATTGAGTCCATTGATATTAAGAGATATTAAGGAATAGTAATTATTACTTCCTGACATTTTGGGCGTTATTTTGTTTGTTTTTTTTAGTTTGTTTGTTTGTATTTGAGTGGTTCTCTTCTTTTGGGTTGGATGAGATGGCGTTTCTATCTTGTTTCTTCTGGGGTGTTGTCTCCCCCCTTGTGTTGGTATTTTTCCCCTATTATCCTTTGTAGGGCTGGGTTTGTAGATAAGTATCGTGCAAATTTGGTTTTGTCATGGAATACCTTGGTTTCCCCATCTATGGTGATTGAGAGTTTTGCTGGGTATAGTAGTTTTGGCTGAAGTTTGTGTTCTCTTAGGGTCTGCATGAGGTCTGCCCAGGTTCTTCTAGCTTTCATGGTCTCAGGTGAGAAGTCTGCTGTAATTCTGATAGGTCTTCCTTTATATGTTACTTGTCCTTTTTCTCTTACTGCCTTTAATATTCTTTCTTTGTTTAGTACATTTTGGGTTTTGATTATTATGTGACGGGAAGTATTTCTGTTCTGGTCCAGTCTATTTGGGGTTCTATAGGCTTCTTGTATATTCATGGGTATCTCTTTCTTTAGGTTGGGGAAGTTTTCTTCCATAATTTTGTAGAAGATATTTGCTGGCCCTTTAAGTTGTAGATCTTCATTCTCATCTATCCCTATAATCCTTAGGTTTGGTCTTCTCATTGTGTCCTGAATTTCCTGAATGTTTTGGGTTACCAGCTTTTTGCACTTTGCATTTTCTTTAATTGTTGAATCCATGGTTCCTATGGTATCTTCAGCATCTGAGATTCTGTCTTCTATCTCTTGCATTCTATTGTTGATATTTGCATCTATGACTCCTGGTTTCTTCCCCAGGTTTTCTATCTCCAACATTGTCTCCCTTTGCGATTTCTTAGTTGTTTCTACTTTTGCTTTTAGATTCTGTATGGTTTTGCTCAGATCTTTCAGTTGCTTGTTTGTGTTTTCCTGTAATTCTTTAAGGGATTTTTGTGTTTCCTCTTTTATGACTTCTACTTGTTGACCCATGTTCTCTTGTATTTCTTTAAGTGATTTTTGTTTCTCCCCCTTATTGGGATTCATTTTTTGCTCTATATTCTCCTGGATTTCTTTAAGTGATTTTTGTGTCTGCCTTGTATGGGCTTCTAGCTTTTGATCTATTTTCTCCTCTATTACTTTAAGAAATTTAAGTGATCCTCAATCTACATCTTTACCAGTGATTTTAGATCTGAGTCTTGTTTTTCTGGTGCGTTGAGATATCCGAGATTTAATTGTGTTTGCCTTGTAAGGGCTTCTAGCTTTTGATCTATTTTCTCATGTATTACTTTAAGAGATTCATCTAAGTGTTCCTCTATCAGCAACCTGACCAGTGATTTTAGATCTGCGTCTTGTTTTTCTGGTGTTTCGGGGTATCTAAGATTTATTGCTGTCGGGGAACTGGGTTCAGATGCCGCCATACTGCCTTGATTTCTGTTAGTAACGATCTTACGTTTGCCTTTTGCCATCTGGTTAACTCTGGTGTTTGTTGGTCCTGTAGTTACTAGCTGGTGCTTCACCCTCCTGTGGGCTCGAAAAGCTATTTTCCAGCGTCTGGGACACCTGAACCACTGCCCTGTAGGGCTCCTGCTCACAGATTGCTGACAGGTGGCCTGAGTCTCCCGAGGTCTTAAACTCAGAATATCCCAGGTACTTGGTTCTGCCTGTTGGGCAGCTGCTCTGCACTGCTCCTGCTCAGGGTTTGCTGTCTGGTATCCTGTTTCCCAGGGGTCTTAAAGTTTGATATCTCAGTTATCTGGTTCCGCCGGCTGGGTCTGAGCACCTGGCAAGCTGGTTGGGTCTGGCTTCCCCGCCACGGCTGGATGGGAAGCTGCAGGCAAGATGGCACTGCCTGCCGGGGGTTCGGGATCCGGCTTGCGAGCACAGAGCACAGGCTCGGCCACTGTGCCCCAAACCGCTACTCTGTGTGCAGCTCCCGCTCCAGAACTGAGTCCCCGAAGGTCTTAAACTCGGGCTGTCTCAGGTACCTGGTTCCGCTGGCTGGGTCTGAGCACCTGGCAAGCTGGCTGGGTCTGGCTTCCCCGCCACCGGCTGGATGGGAAGCTGCAGGCAAGATGGCTCTGCCTGCAGGGGCTTTGGGGTCTGGCCTGCAAGCACAGAGCGCAGGCACGGCCACTGTGCCCCAAACTGCTACTCTGTGCGCAGCTCCTGCTCCAGACCTGAGTCCCCGAAGATCTTAAACTCGGGCTGTCTCGGGTACCTGGTTCTGCCAGCTAGGTCTGAGCACCTGGCAAGCTGGCTGGGTCTGGCTTCTCCGCCACCGGCTGGATGGGAAGCTGCAGGCAAGATCCTCCTTCTTACTCTTTATCTCTCTTCTTTTCCATTTACTCTTTCTCTACATTTCACTCACCCACTCCACCTCTTTTCCCCATTTCTTTTTTTTTTCTCTCCTATCCTTTCTTCTACATCTCCCTGCTATTCTCTCCTCTCTCTCTCTCTCTCTCTCTCTCTCTCTCTCTCTCTCTCTCCTTCTCTTCTTCTCTCCATCTCCATCTCCCTCCCTCTCACTCACCTCCACTGCAATGCCCTAAGAATACAGATGACTTTCTTAAATAAGGCAGAATGAATGCTATTCAATTTTAAAATAGCATATTGTTAAATTCTACTGTATTAAAATATTAAAAGCAAGTATTTCCATCATGAAGATGACATAGCAGCTTTAAAGGCCCATTAAGGGAAAAACTTCTGGTCAAGAGAACACAATCTCTGACCTACCATTCAAGTTGAGCCACATTAACAGGCCAGTGGGGACTACTTATAGGAAAGTAGGTTCACCTTGAACCATGTCAAAGAAGTTTAGAGGAACAATTACCCCTTTAGTAAAATAATGTTCTCGTCCTTTCTAGAATTGCAACTTTTTAGGGCTACAAGCTTGCAGCTTTATAAGTCTGTCCAATTTTCTGAATTATTCAGATCATACCATTTCCTTTACTTCTTTCCTTCTTAGTTCCCAGCATGTTTACCCCAGAATTCTAGACTTCCCTAATACTTTGGGTTTTTTTTTCACCTTTTCTTTAAAGCTCCCCGCCCACAATGTGCTGCTGCCTATTTCCATGTGACTGATGCCCGTGCCATCTTAACTCAGTTTCTTCCTTTTCTTCTTCATTTCCTCCTCTTGCAAGTCCCCAGTACTTCCAACTTGAGTGTCTTGATGTTTGTTTGTTTGTTTGTTTTTAAACTCTAACATAATAGTTTTTGAACCTCCATTTAAGTCCATACTTAAATTCTTCCATTAATGATACTACAAACCCCAAAGGGAAACCCATATTCCTCAATTAATAACTAGTGATTCTGATAGGACCATCCCAAATTTTCTGAAAACAAAGATTCCATGCTGAAAAGGTCATGTGAATTACTATACTGCTGGGTTCTCTTTGCCCTTTAGTATTTTTTGGTGTCCTGACGTTGTGCATGATCCATGTAAATAAATTCTCAGTAATGGACTGTGACCAGAAGCCATGCATATACTACCCATCTCTTTTACTTAAAAGACACCATTTCTGCAGGTTTCTCTTTTTATCTGAGTGCTGCAACCAGCTCTGACCACACAGAAAAAAAAATGGTATTGGGGCAACATGACTTTAAGCACCAAGCCCCTAGCTGTAATTGAATAACCTTAACAATTTTATTTTATTTTTTTCTGGGTCATACTTTAATCAAAATGACAATAGAGCAGAACAAAGAAATTACCACAAGTCATGAAAGAAGGTTCAAGTTATTGGTCTTCATGTGTTGATTTCTTTAGGGAGTAAGGCAATTCAGGGAACCCGGTGTTCATACAAAGTTATTATAATGCTCAGTGCTAACTTTGGAAACAAACATATATTACATGTGAACATTTTCTAAATCTAAATCCTTATCAAACAATTCACAAATAAGAAGGGCTGTTTCCAAATATTAGGGTGTGTCTTTTGTTAACTTGACACAAACCTAGACATATCTGGGAAGTTGAACCTCAATTGCGAAGGTGCTTCTACCACACTGTCTTTTTTTATAATAAAGAATTACCAGGCACCAAATACTACCACCGTTGACGATACTTGCTTCAGTGGAAAATCAAATCAAAATAACACAATTATTTTTAACCTAGCTATATTTTCCATAGGCAACACTTCCCAGATGAGTAATTTAGTCTAGCAAAAATTCAGATTCATAGTATTCCTTTCATTTTCCTTGCTGCCATTTTATTTATTTTGCAGGAGCAACAGTCAGAAAAACTCAACAAAATTCCCAAGTATTCAGCCAAAGTCCAGCACTTATTCTGGCCTACCAACCACACACCATCTTTGCCTTTGGAGAGCTTTTGGTGCACTCAGAGGCTTCTAGTTACCATGCTACCATCCTACAGATTATATACAGAATATATATCACATGTTATTAATTTAATGAATATCTTCTTGTCACTAGATGCCCCTTCCCATGTTTGAGAACCAAGAATGTCTGTATCTTATCCACCTTTGCAAGCCCAGCCTCTGCCAAAGCACCGAGCCTACAGCAGCACTCAGTGAATAATTCTTGTATGTGAATCAGTTCATGTACATCAGACTCTCGATGTGCTGGGCTAAAGCCCATGAGCAGAAGAATCCATCCATCCCTGATTACTAAGAACTTGCTGGATTGGAATATCTGAGACTGGGCCCAGGTGTTTGTTTTATTCGGTCTTGCAGCTCCAAAAACTTCTTGATATTCTGAAATTTTATAACTTTTTGAAGTATGATGTTTCTTGCCATTCCTCTGAGGTTAGCTACCCACAAACAAACTGTGTTTACATCAGCACTGTTGGGCATCACTTCACTTTTTAACATAGAAATAAATGCAGGCATAGTGGCACCTGCTTCTAATTCCAGCTGCTCAAGAGGCCGAGGCTGAAGCATTGTAAATTCAAAGCCAGCCTTTGCTGCGTAAAGAAATTCCATTTCAAATATAAGTAAAAGGAAAGGAAAAAAGAAAGAAAGCCTTGAAACTCTTTCACTGTAACCTTCCTATATCTGCAAGAACTTTCTCTTACAAATCCTTCCTTGTAACACAATTATTTTTAACCTAGCTATATTTTCCATAGGCAACACTTCCTAGATGAGTAATTTAGTCTAGCAAAAATTCAGATTCATAGTATTCCTTTCATTTTCCTTGCTGCCATTTTATTTATTTTGCAGGAGCAACAGTGTTTAGAACATGTTCCCATATAGGTTCAAGGCCACTGAACGTCCCATCTGTGTTCATTTCCTCATAGTAGTTTCTGCCCAGATGCCCTTAGTAACTTTGTTGCAGCATTACAGGAGTGACCTAGGCTTTCTTTACCATGTTCTTTCTTTCATACGAAAGAAAAATCTGGGATCATTTTTAAAGTCCTTATACACCTTTCCATACTCAAGCAATTTGCACTTGAGACACAGGTCTGTGTGCCAAGACACAGAATCATTAAAAAAAGGAGAGGAATAAACTTGTTCTGGATTTTGAGCCTTTGAACAATGTGGTGCTTGCCTGGAAATTTCTTGTGAGAAAAAGAAAAATGATAAAAATAATACATGACTCTCTTGTGCTTTAAAAGAAGAGAGGCTGTCATCACACACAGGAATGAACACAGCATGGCAAGCAAGGAGAGGAATCTTTAAGACCCTATTGCTGAAGATACCACATACTTATCAAGTATCAAATGCACACTTACCTCGAGGCTTCATCTATCTACACAAGCAGCTAGCTCTCATAGTGACAGAAGGTCTTGCCACAGGAGAAAAGTGATCATCAGTTTTACCCAGCAATAACAATTGTCTTGACAAGGTATACCCAAAGATACAATAGTAGCATGATTGGCATTGGAGTAATCAAATGCTTTCTGATTGGATCTAAGGCAAGCTCCATGAGATGAAACCCAAACCTGGCATTGTCAATAAAGCCAAGAATTTGTGACTAGATACATCATAGGCACTAGAGGAGAACCTACTATTACTATTCTGCTTAGTGGACATAATATTAAAATGACTCCTAAAGACTTATGTCAATACCCATAGATTAGTGCATCTCTGAGCTCTTGCCTGAAAAGCTTCTTCTTGAAGTAGATGGTGGTGAGCATAGATAACCTTGATGACCAATGTGAAGTAAATAAGGACTGAAGAGTTATCAGTGCTAAATGAGACATATAATACCACACCATTCTCCATAAAACTCAGGAATCTTTTTCTGAAGTGTAGTAAAAAGATTGTAAAAACCAGAGATGATTGATGACATCAAGGTAACAATTTTTGCTGTAGACACAGGGTAGTTCACATATGAACTCAGTGATTGTGACAATATCCATCAGACCAGTACAAGGTCAACCAATACAAAATCCCAGCATGGAGTTGGGAAGGTAGGTTTGAAGTCTAGCCCTAACTGAGAAATCATCAGTATTTGATAGATACTAGGAGAGAATTAATTTTCTTTAATGGTGCATCTTTGGGTAAGTTGAGTACACTCTGTAGCAGGCTCCACATACAAGAATGATTGAAATCTGCAGACTGTACTCATTTTTTTTAAAGAAGCGAACTCAAAATTAGTTTGATATGAAACATCAGTGTATCTGGTAGATGGTAGTGGAAGGGGGCAAACATGACCAAAATAACTCTCTCTCTCTCTCTCTCTCTCTCTCTCTCTCTCTCTCCCTCCCTCCCTCCCTCCCTCCCTCCCTCCCTCCCTCCACCCCCCTCTCTTCGTTTTTCAAGCCAAGGTTTCTCAGTGTAGTCCTGGTTTTCCTGGAACTCATTCTCTAGATCAGGCTGGCCTCGAAACTCAGAAATCCACCTGCCTCTGTTTCCCAAGCGCTGAGATTAAAGGGGTGCACCACCACTGCCCAGCTTAAACTATCAAAAAATTGATTAAATATTATTTTAAAATGGGTACTGAAGGTATGGCTCAATGGCTAAAAGAACTTGTTTTTCTCGCAAAGGACTTAGGCCCAGTCCTCAACACCCACAAAATGACCCACAACTATTTATTTTTACTCAATTCTAAGAGATCCCAGGCACTTTTCTGCCTTAAATGGCATTAGGGACACATGTTGGTATACATATATACAAGTAAAATGCTCATTAACATAAGATACTTTTAATTAAAGGCAAAGAAAAGGCCTACAGTGCTGAAAATCTTGGATTTCTACCACCGACTTTGTTCTCATCTATGACCAGCCTTCAGAAAATATTAGAAGATACACTGGGGTTGTGCTGTGATACCTTCTGCAAGTACACCACCCTACAGTGACATTACTCTAATAAAGAATAAGACTGCAATAAGAATCTATAATAACATCATTCTATTTCAGTATCTTCGTACTGCGATGACTCTATAGTGGCATTCTTCCATATGGAAGTGAAGCGTAAAGTATCACATAAAGTGATACTATCTTATTGTAACACTCTCTGTGGTAACAAGACTTTATAGTGCTATTCTTCTATAATAATGCATCCTGTTGTAATAGTCCCTAGAGAAAAATGACTCTATAGTGTTGCCACCTGTAGCAATATTTCCATGAAGTGGCATATGCCAGCCTTGACAACCGATTCTAGTAGCATCTCCTATAGTGTCAGTTCTTCTAAAATGTTATCCCTCAATAGAGACAGCCTTTTATAGTTAAATCCTTTTACAGTGTTATTCACTTAGTGTGGCACCCCCTTAGTGATACCCACTATTGTTACACTTCTGAAACGTGACATTCCTCTTCTACAACATTCTATAAAGTTACACCTTTACTCAGTGATACCCCACTATACTAATGCCCATTCTATAGCAAAATACCTCCTCAGTGATATCCATAAATAGTGGCATCCCTCTACTGTGATGCCAAACTAGTGACAGCACTCCATAGTGACATTCTGTTATAGTGATAGAGACCTTCAGTTAACATCTATCTAAAGTGATACTGCTGTAATAAAATCCATACATAGTGACAACCATCTACATTGTCACCCCTATACAGAAACACCCCTCCATGGTGATATTCCTATACAGGATACATCTCTATGAGTCTCTTCTACAGTGTCAGTTCTTTGCAGTGACATTCCTTTGCAGTGGGACTGCTCCATAGTGAACTTCTGTACACTGATGCTGTTCTGCAGTAACATCCATCCCAAATAACAGTTCTCTATAGTGTTACCACTCCAAGTGACTCCTATCTATAGTGAGACCCTATGTGGTGACATCTAGCTACAGGAGCACTCAATAGTGGAACCAACTGTAGTGATGCCTCTCCTTAGTAACACACCACCAGCATCATCACTCTACAGTGACATCTCTCTATAGTTGCAATTCTGTTATTATACCATTTTTAGGCACATCTCTGTATACAGAGATACCTATGGTGACATTCCTCCATGGTGACACTAAGTGATGTTCCTTTACAGTGACATCCCTCTGTGCTGATACATATTTGTTGCCACATTCTCTGCAGCGCCCTGCTCTAAAGTGACATTTCTCCATAGTGACACTAATATATCGTGACTTTATATTATTCCTCTACATTGACACCTCTCTATACTGACACTTTCTACAGTGACATACCATGATATTGATCCTTCTATAGTGACAATTTTCTATAAGAAAATCCCTATATGATGACAACCCCTATACTAGAGTCTTTTGTAGTGACATCTTTGCATACTGCCATTCTTCAAAAATGACACCTCACTATATTAGCATCCTTCAAAAGTGATATCTCTCAATAGTTAAATCCTCTATGGTGACACCTACATATAGTAATATCATATGTAAAGACATCCATTTTCAGTAGTACAACAGGATAGTGACATCTCTGTATATTGGCATCTCTCTTTAATACTATTATTTAATTTGCTATTATGACACTCTGCTAAAGTTATACTCCCCAACAATGAATATTCCTTATCTTCAAATGCTTCTAGAGTGACAACCTTTTTTAGGACACCAATCTTTATTGTCATTCTTCTTTAGTGATTTCCCCATGTAGTGACACCAGTCTCTAGCTACATCTTCTGCATAGATATCTCCATACAGTGATACAAGTATATAACAATATTCTACTATGATGACATCTCTAATCACTGATAATCACTATGACAATCTCTATAGGTACACCTTTATAGTGCCACTATTCTATAGTGACTTCTCTCTGTAATATATCACTCCCAGGTGAGTTTTTTTGCACATTGCGAGTGAAATCCACTCATAATGACATTTCTCTACAATGGTTGTCTTTAGTGACACCCACTAGAGTGATATTCTTCTACATATACATCCTTCTATAGTGATATCCCTCCATAGATACATCTTTTTCTTTAGTATTATTTCACAACAGGTACAACTTTCTATGGTGACACTCCTCTTTAGTGATATTATTCTATAGTAACATCACTTTCCAGTGACATATCTATGCAGTTACATGTCTCTACAGTGACTTTTTTCCAACTATACTGATTTTATTCATCAGTGGCTTCACTCCATAATGACATCCATGTCTACTTACACCACAATAAAACATCTCTTTGCAGTGATATGCTCATTAGTGACAGCCCTCTCTATAACACCATTGTACAATGGCATCAAAAATTAAATACAACATATTATACATCCTTCCTTAATGACATTTCTTACTTCTACTTTACTGTAATAATTTTATCTACATGATCCTGAACTTGTGTGTCAGTTTCTTTCCACTAACTCTGCACCCACCATCCTCTATCTGTTCTCCTTTATATTTGTCAAAAACATATATGTGTCTTTCTTGAAATAATATTTTACTATATGCTAACTCCTTTTAAAATCATAATCAAATTGATTTTGTTTAAAATCTGTTTATTCAATAAATGGTCATTAAATTATTGAAACCACCAAGCTACATAAAAGACTAGGAAGGAGTCCTGTTTATGTCTGTACCTGAGCTGATCCTGTGCCACAGCACCCTGAAGTGATCCCTTCCCACAGCTCTCCTTACACAAGTGCCACCAGGACAAAGCTGGTCTCCCAGGAGTGCTGACACACCTGTGAGCACAGGTAATACCCACTTCCTTTCATATTCCTGGCCAAAGAAGGATCTGTCCAGACCCATCAGGACACAGGAACCAAGGAACAGGCAGGTACAGGATCCTTACTGTTTCCCTCTGCATCCCAGAGCTGATCCTGTGACACAGCTCGCCATACCCAAATTCTTCCTTGAGAAACCTGGCCTTGCACAAGTACTGACACACAGGCTTCAGGAGAAACAAGACACAGTAAGAGACAGAAAGACCAGTTATGACCAGAGATAACCAGATAGCAAGAGGCAAGCGCAAGAACATAAGAAACAGAAGCCAAGGCTACTTGGCATCATCAGAACCCAGTTCGTCCATCAGAACAAGCCCTGGATACCTCAATACACCAGAAAAGCAAGACTCTGATTTAAAATCACATCTCATCATGATGATAGAAGACTTTAAGAAGCACATAAATAACTCGCTTAAAAAATTACAAAAGAACACAGGTAAACAGGTAGAAGAAATACAAAAATCCCTTAAAAAATTAAAGGAAGACACAATCAAACAGGTAAAGGAAATAAACAAAACCATCCAAGATCTAAAAATGAAAATATAAACAATAAAGAAATCATAAAATAAGACAGCTGTGGAAATAGAAAACCTAGGAAAAATATTAGGATTCATAGATGCAAGCATCACCAACAAAATACAAGAGATAGAAGAGAGAATCTCAGGTGCAGAAGATAATATAGAAAACATTAACACAATAGTCAAAGAAAATACAAAATGCAAAAAGCTCCTAACCCCAAATTTCCATGAAATCCAGGACACAATGAAAAAAATAACAAACCTAAGGATAATAGGTATAGAAGAGGGTGAAGATTCCCAACTTAAAAGGCCAGTAATTATCTTCAACAAAATTATAGAAAAAAACTTCCCTAACATAAAGAAAGAGATGCACATTAACATACAAGAAGAATACAGAACTCCAAATAGATTGTACCAGAAAAGAAATCCTCCTGTCACATAATAATCAAAACACCAAATGCACAAAACAAAGAAAGAATATTAAAAGCAGTAAGGGAAAAAGGTCAAGTAACATAAAAAAGGCAGACCTATAGGAATTATACCAGGCTTCTAACCAGAGACCATGAAAGCCAGAAGATCTCAGGACGATTTCATACAGACCCTAAGAGAACACCAATGCCAACCCAGAGCTACTATACTCAGCAAAATTCTCAAGTATCATAGATGGAGAAACCAAGAAATTCCATAACAAAACCAAATTTACACAATATTTCTCTATAAATCCAACCCTATAAAGGATAATAGATGGAAATCTCCAAAACAAGGAGGGAAATTACACCTAGAAAAGGCAAGGGAGTAATCTTCTTTCAACAAACCCCAAAAAATATAGCCACACAAACATAAAAGTAACATCAAAAATAACAGGAAGCAACAATCACTATTCCTTAATATCTCTTAAAATCAATGGACTCAATTCTCCAATAAAAAGACATAGACTAACAGACTGGATATGTAAACAGGACCCAGCATTTTGTGGCAAACAGGAAATGCACCTCAGTGAAATAAACAGACACTACCTCAGTGTAAAGGAATGGAAAACATTTTCCCAAGCAAATGATCACAAGAAAAGAGCTGCAGTAGCCATTCAAATATGAATAAAATCAACGTTCAACCAAAAGTTATCAAAAAGAATAAGGAATGACACTTCATACTCATCAAAGGAAAAACTCTACCAAGAAGAACACTCAATTCTGAATACCTATGCTCCAAATACAAGGGCACCCAAATTCATAAAAGAAACTTTATTAAAGCTCAAAGCAAACATTGTACCTCACACAATAATAATGGGAGACTTCAAAACACTACTCTCAGCAATGGACAGATCATGGAAATACAAACTAAACATTGACACAGTAAAACTAACAGAAGTTATGGACCAAATGGATTTAACAGACATATATATATATATATATATATATATATATATATATATATGTGTGTGTGTGTGTGTGTGTGTGTGTGTGTGTGTGTGTGTGTGTGTTAGTTATATGTATATAGAACATTTCATCCTAAAACAAAAGCATATACCTTTTTCTCAGCACCTCATGGTACCTCCTCCAAAATTGACCATGTAATCAGTCACAAAACAGGCCTCAACAGATACAAGATGATTGAAATATTCCCAAGCATCAGCTATTACAAACAATGTCTTCCTGAAATTCTTAGGCAAATGGGTGGAACTGGAAAATATCATTCCTAAGTGAGGTAACCCAATAACAAAAGAATACACATGAAATGCAATCACTGATAAGTAGATATTAATTAGCCCAGAAGCTCTGAATACTCAAGTCACAATTAGCAAATCATATGATTCCCAAGAAAAAGGAAGGAGAGGGCCCTGGTCCTGAAAAGTTTTTATCCAGTATGGCAGGGGTGTACTAGAACAAAGAAATAGGGGGGGGTGATTGGGGATTGGGCAGAGGGACGAGGACTTATGGGACATATGGTGAGGGGGGAGTGGGAAAGGGGAAAGCATTTGTAATGTAAACAAAGAATATAGAAAATAAAAAAGAAGAAGAAAAGATATAAAAAAAGAAAAGAAAATATCATCATAAGTGAGGTAACTCAGAAAAGATTGCACATAGTATATACACTAACTGGTAAGTGGATATTAGCACAAATGTTCTGCATATGCAATATTAAATTCATAGACCATATGAAACCCAAGAAGAAGGAAGACCAAACTGTGGATACTTCAGTGCTTCTTAGAAGGAGGTACAAAATACTCATAGAAGGAAATATGGAGCAGAGACTGAAGGAAAGGCCATCCAGAGACTGCCCCACCTGGGGATTCATCCAATATACTGTCACCAAACCTAGATGCTATCATGGATGCTGGGAAGTGCTTGCTGATGGGTATTGTTTTCTCCTGAGAGGCTCTGCTAGAGCCTAACAAATACAGAGGCAGATGCTTGCAGCCAGCCATTGTACTGAGCACATGGTCCCCAGTGGAGGAGTTGGAGAAGGGACTGAAGGAACTGAGGAAGTATGTAGCCCCATCGAGAGAACAAGAGTTTCAACAGGCCGGATGCCCCCTGAGCTCCCAGGTCCTGGACCACCAACTAAAGAGTACATGTGGAAGGACCCATGGCTCCGGCCGCATATGTGGCAGAGGATGGCGTTGTTGGACTTCAGTGGGAGGAGAGGCCCTTGGGCCTTAGGGTGTTTAATGCCCTAGTGTGGGGAGATGTCAAGGTGGGAAGATGAAAGTGGGTAGGTAGGTGGAAGAGCACCCTCATAGAGGCAGGGGGAGGAGGGATGGGATAGGGGGTTTCTGAATGGGAGACCTAAAAACGGGGAAAACATTTGAAATATAAATAAAAAAAATCCATTTTTAAAAAGGAAAAAATAAAGACTAGAAAGATAAAGTTAAATGGCTTCTAATTCCAAATTTTGAAAATAAAAACCTAGCCTAAAGAGAGAGTAAAAAATACGGGCATAATAAATGATTCCTCCTGTGTTGTGTGTTAAAGTATGCAATTGTGCCATATCTGTAAAGAGTACAGTTTTGGATTGGGATTGAATAGCTTGAGTTTTATAACTCTAAGGAGATGATAAATAGTGTCAAGACTTGCAGCTGTTCTGCGCAAGGGGAGGCGGGAGTGTAAAGAGAAGGAAGGAAGCTCCACAGCCATCCAAAGGGCTCAGGTGGCCTGAAAGCCACAGGAGAGAGGTGACTGCGAACAGCACTGTGGGTCAACAGAACAGACACACGTGGACATAGGCATGTGCATGTTTGCGTGTCTGGAGAAATCCCCATCTTTATGACATGCTGACTGGCTTTGTTAGTTATATTGGAAAGCTTCACCTAGAAAAGCTAATAACGATTGCACTGAGTGGTAAGTTTTGCTGACAATACTGCAGCAGGATTGGCTCATTAGCTGTGATAAATATTGTCAGGAGGTGTGTGTGGGATGTCTACCTGCATGGCATCTGCGCAAGCTGAAAAGTGCAAAAATGAAAGCTTATTTAGAGAAACACATTCACTGAGATACGCTTTCTCAGCTTTTCTATGACTTATGCATATATCTTACTTCAACCTGCCTTTTATGGTGCCTTTAAAAAAATTGGAATGCAAACTTTTAACCAAAAACCCAAATCTTACCTGGACCTGTTCCATCATGACTGATCAGAATTTTCTTCAATTTGCCAAGAGATACAGCCTTAATGGAAAAAATGTCCACCTGTAAGAGAAATACACTCAGAGACATCTAAGGCAGTTCCTTTCTCTAAAAAAAGGGGCGGGGGGAGGAACAGTATTTTTACAAATGTGTATGCTCCATTACTACTACATGGATGCATATTAATCTCAAGTACACATGACTATATCACAACTTAACATTTTATGTGCAGAATTCGACTGTAGGTTTGGAAAGAGACAAACATAAAGAATATAATTCTTGCTTTATCATAAAATCTCTAAAGGATTTTAGGGATTTAATCAGGGTATTTATTTGAATTCTGTGAATGCAGGCTCTTTCACCTTTCTTGTTGTTATTGCTGCTGTTGTTGTTATTGTGGTGGTGGTGGTGGTGGTGGTGGTGGTGGTGGTTAAATAACTGTGTGTTAAAAAATGCATATATATACACATGAAGTCCTGAACTATGGAGAAGATATGATTGATATGTAGTGTACACTCAATAGGCATATCCCACCAATGTACCTGAGGCTCAGAACACAGCACCAAATGTCTGGCATGTCAGCATGCTAAATACTAATCAAAGAAATAAATATTGGTGACCCCCAGAAGCATCAGAGTTCTCTACAACCTCTTATCGTTCTGGGCTTTATTGTCCAATCCATCTCCCTCAAAGGAGTCAGACACCAGCATTCATTTGCCATAAGATAAGGCACAAAACTTGGTCTCCTCTCCACCCAAAACAAAGTGGAAAACAAAAGCATTTCATGCTCCGTCCCTCATCTCTTGCTTTCTGTGTATCAGTTGCTCATAGGACTTTCTGTGTCCTGGTTTGATGAGACAGGCTCAAGACTCTCACTGCAGCAGAGTCCTATCTCAGAGACAGAGGCTGAGGAGAGCCCAAGCAAGCACTGCTGTTTCCCCTTCATCTTTCATCCTTGGATTACACCCTTTTGCTCAGCTGTAGTTGGCCATTGTGTTTATTCTTAACTGAATCTAAGAATACAGACAGTTTCCCCAGGTCTTTAGGTCCTCCTTTCCAAAGGTTCTCATTTCACATAAAAGGATTGAACAAGTGTATTGTTTTCCTTTGTGAGCTATATGTCCTTTGTGACTCTTATGTCAATGTCAACATTGACCTTATGATATGTGAGGGAAAGGAATACATCGCCTCCCCCCCCCCCACAATCCCTCCCCTTAGCTTTTACACCCGGTCTTCCAAAATGGAGTCTCTATTCTTCCTTCTACTTTTTTTGTTCATTTCTTCTGGCCTGGAATCCCTTGTAAACAGGGTGATTAGGTGAATTGTCTTGGTAACTGTTTGTTTTACTCAGAGTGTATAAAGTTTATGCACAATGTCTTATTTAGTATCATTCTACACACTTTCAGGGTTCTACAAAATATCTTAAATTATCTATGCATTCTAGTGTCTGGGGGTAATACTGTCCCTCTCAGATTGATTTTGGGTGCCTTTGCATAAAAACAGCATTCACTTCTGTTGGGGGAGAGCTGGGTTGCAGGACATTTACACACTCCCGGGTCATGGACCATCTGTTCTGAAAATCCTGATACCAATGCAGCTTCTGAATGTACCACACGTGAGAGGTTAAGGAGCTGCACCAGATAACCAATACCTTGTAGTGTTTTCATTTTAGGCTTAGACTTCTGTAAGCAGACATCGTGGTGGGCACATTCTTTGATGATTAGCATTGTTGGTGTTTGTGTTGCTAGGTGTCCTCTTTCGTGAAGTTCATAGTCAGTTGTCATTCCTAAAGTTTAATTCAGGTTACCTCTCTTTTTCTTTTTGATTTTTGTGTATTCTGCACACATATACCTTATAGTTAAGCCCTTTATTCATGCATGCTATATCTCCATACAATGGGCATATCCCTTTTATTCTCTTAACTGAGTCTTAAAAAAAAATCAATGTCTGTAACATCAAAATTGGGTGATCTTATCTTTGTTTTCCTTCTTATGTAGTACGATCTTTCCTTTTGGTTGTTATGTGGTTTTTAAAATCTTAGTAACAGTTCACCTATGCATATAGCATCATCAGCAATGTCATGTCAAAAAAAGAATAAAACGTTAGGACATGCTTGTGAACAAATGAATAAAAAGAATAGGTTCATGAAACAGAATACTGAAATCCTTCCCCATGCTACAGATGCACAGAATTTAGGGCCACTATGCCAAGTGAAACTACTAAGATGATCAACGGAGATGCATAGACCTTAAGACTAGTTTGAAAGTTGCTATAGAAAATGGTCCTAGTCTTTCTGGATGGATGATGGTGTTACTACTACTCAGCTTTATCTGGGTAATCTTTCTAGTCTTGCTTTGTAAAGGAAATGACAACAATGCCAAGACTCATCTATTGTTACGTGGCCTCTGGTGAATCACTTGTCTTTTCAATTCTTGAACAATCTTCAGGGAAAATCACTAAGCACCTTCATAGTTTTGGGCAGCTATCAAATGCACTTCTCAGGAATTTTCTGTTTGTGTGTCATCTGTGAAGAAGATTAAAGGAATGATGTGTTAGTGAGATCTTTCTTTACCTGTCCACGCTGAAACCTGGCTTTCCTGCTCCCTGATTGACGAAGCCTCCGTGTTCCAGAATCTCCATTGGTGCCAATGAGGTTGATGAATACATTAGACTCTGTTTCTGCCCCTGGCTTTGTGCCAGTGTGTATGTGAATTTTGTACGTTACCACTGAAATGTCAGAAATCACATATCAGCCTTCTTATTTGTATTTATAGAGTTATTTACACTTTAAAGCAACAAAAGGTTCTTTAATATAGTTAATTAAGTTTCTCCATGGCTTGTCCCCAGCTCCTAAGTATTAACCTTCAGACATTTTCCTGGTTACACTTGTTTATGTCCTTCATATAAAAAAGATATTCCCCAAACTATTGTTTCAAGCAACTACTGTTAGCAGTTATATACTTCCACTAACCATTATTCTTTCTATAGGTATTATGAAAGCTGAAATTAAAACACACATGTCCTCAATTTTAATTAGATGTTCACAGGTTTTCTCTCAGTAATATGACTGGTCTAATCACAGCTGACCACTTCTGCTACTGTGTAGAGATTACTATTCCAATAAAAGATATGTTAAATTGCCTCTGAAAAAGAAAAAAATCAAAGCTCTGAGAAGTAGAGATAGAAAAAGAGACAGAGAGCAAGTCCAGTGCCAGTGAAGTTTTGGGCAATTAGACCACTGTACTTGACCTTAGAGTTAAGGTTATTCTGAGACACTGGTAGAAGTCACTCATTAGAAAAGATATTATTTGTTGACAGTGGTGGTATAAGCCATATCCTGGATACAATAAGCACTTCGTAGTACTCCAAGGTGCTAGAACTCCTTATAAATCACACCCTGCAATTGAGCAGCCACATTTATAAAAGTTAACATTAACATTTGCCAACTTAGAAACCCAACGAATAAGAAAAGCAGGTAGGTGAGGACTGGTATCTGTGTCTCTCATGCCTGACCTTTACAAAGACAAATGCAGTATGTTAGGAAATAGTATGAGCAGAGAAGATAAATCCGTTTCTTTGTGCAGTCTGATGTATTCTAAAATACCCCAGAGTAAAAGCCTGCAGAGTTAAACAGAAAATTAGAACATTCTCATGAATTCTGAACAACCGGAGGCATCTTTTAGTGTGCACAGAGCAGAGCTGGTCTGACGAGCTACCCAAGCAGAAGTCTGAACGGCTGCTTGATTCTGCAGAGCAAGTGCAAAGACAGGCATGCCGTGAGGCCTTCACAGGGAAAGCTGGCTTCCATCTTTGGAGAATTATTTTTTCCATTTCTTGGTGAAGAGTGACTGAGTTAAATGCACTTAAAGGGTAATATTAAAACACACAACAATAATTATGTGAAATCTTACAGGTCAGGTTTACGAAGTACATATCAAAAATCATTGAGGACATAATCACACATGTGCAGCAGAGACAGTGTTTAAATGTTGCCCAGTCATTGTATGGAAACCCTAATAAAACCCTGCCACAGCTATCTTAACAGAGGGATAGTGTAGGTAGATACATTGATTAGTCTAAATATATGTGACCACCAATAGAAGAAAGACAAACCAAGCTTATTTGCCATTGAAAACTCAGGGGAGAAACAAATGCATCCAAACTGACAAAAAGGCAACAGTTGGAACTAAGCAATAAATACATACATACACATCAAAATAGACAGACAAATATCTTTATTGATAGATTTATAATAATAAATTCTGGTCAGACTTTTGATGATTCTTATAAAATTATTCCTTATCTCACTTATCCAAAATGGAGAATTTAAAGAATATTTAGCATCCCACCTCAACAAATCCTGAAATATTATATATTTTAAATGTGATCGACCTAGAAAAGGAAACTAACAGCAAATCCTTTCTTTAGTTCTTCTCCTTGGCTAGGAAATATCAGGGTTTGAGTGATTGATTTAAGGCAGATCCATATGTCCTAACTAACATATGTTAGATATCTGAATCTGTTGCAAGAATGGATGAGTCTAACAAATTGTCCTTAGCCCAAGAGAGAACCAGCTTCCATGAGCAGAGATTAGTTCAATGTTAAGTCCAAAACAAGAAGAGAACTTTAACTTGAGGGTACTACATTAAAAATGCAGAGAAGGGGTTTGAGATGGAGATACCTGTCATAAGAAAAAGATGGTTTTACCTGTTGCTCATTCATAGCGAGACAAATAATTATAGTTAAAGAATCTGTTTCAAGAAGTAGCTCTTAATGTAAATCATTAACTTAATGTAATTATCGGCATCATTAACATAGTGTAAATACAAGCATCCTCAATTAAAAGTAGCATTGCAAGTTGTATGTAGTTTACCTATGTATGTTAGACACTTAAACCAAGATTTCACACATGCTCTATGTTCTTTGTGGTGATATTTCCAGCTGCTTATGAATACTCCCTTCCCCTTGACATTCTACAGAAACAAAATGCCACTTGTTTTCCTCTTTGTCACACTGTCAGACAGCTTCACTGGTGGCTGCACTAAATTCTAACCACTAAAAGAAAATTTATGCGAACATGTTCAACACTCTCATCCTTACTTTTGCTGTGCTGTTCCAGTAGTGTCCTCACCTCTCTGGTAAGGCTACCATGTCAACGTTTAGCAGCTTTTTGATGTCTTCATTCTTTAAATTATTCTTTGGGCTGATGAGTGTGAGTCTGGGGTAATGAGATTTAACAGCATCTCATTAGAAACCTGGAACTCTTCCAAGGCCTTTACTGGCAGGTTTACTTTCAAACAGCAGCGCAGCTCTAGGCTAAAACCTTTGTCAAGTGTTTGTTAACGGTGATTTATCAGCAGCAACTGGAATCATTAAGATCACCTAAAAATAATACCCTTCATTCTTGAATTCTTCGATCTTCGAATTGCAAATGCAGAGTGTAAAAATATTGTACACTTATGCTTTACAGAGACATATAATAACTAATGCCACATGAAAGTCAGCGAGTGGACAGAGATTATGTTCCCTGGTGTGAAATTTCACTAGAAGTTTTCAGGAGACGGCTAGGTAAAACATGTGGCCAGGACGATGTAACATTTTCCTCCAAACCCAGTTTAATTTAAGTTAAGGAATAAAGCTATAGGCATGCTGTTGGTTGTTGAGCCAGTAAGGGGGAAATGGCACATGTGTGTGTTCTCATGTTTACCTAACTATGCACAGCTGAACAAATCCAACCTGTAGTCTTCCATTTGTTGGCATTCCCTCACTTATTTTGCCACAGCTTTGCCACACCCAAAATGTGATTGATTGATATTTGTCGACTGCCAGTCCTCTTATTAGTCATGAAATGCCTCTAGAAACACAACACTTCAATTTACATTAAATGTTCTTCGTTGCTGCTGTGGGCGATTACCCTCTGACCCAAGCAATCACCTCCTTGGGGATTAGGTTTGCAAGAAATCATCCCAGGTAGGCTTGTTGAATTTTAAGGCACCCCATGAAAAATGGAGATGGTCACAAGACCCTCAGTTGAGTTTCTACCTGATCCCTACCACATACTCTGTATAATGGTGCCTTAATTTCATATGATTTTCTGTAGAGGATAGACTACACAAGAAGACTAGGAGAAGGGGCTCAAGCTCTGTGACAACAGGAAACCTTTCATCTTTGCTAAGTAAGGCTTTTCAGGTGTGGGCTGTTTGGGGAGGTATATCTACATCCCTATAAGAAATCCCTCACCTATGCTCTGTAAGGACACCCTTAGAGTGAAACTTGGTGGAATCCTTGGGAACTTAGGAAAAGGAACAGACATTCCTTATTCAGAAGAAATTTTAGCAACAGTGACAATTGTCTCTTTTTATGCTTTTTGAAATATTTCTATGACAAATCTTTAAATTTTCAGGGAGGTTGTTAGTGTCACTATAATCATGATATAATTTCCTGGAAATAAAGTCTAGGAGGGAGGGGCGGTAGAGATCAACTGTGTTACAGAGGTTATATGATTTCAGGTTAGCTTCCTTGTGATAAAATCCTATGTGGTGTAGCATTCTCTCCCTAGTGCTCTGAAAAAGGGAGGGGTTCTCCACCAGATACCACTGTGTATCTTCTACATGTGTGTCTTTGAATCATCCTGTGCTAGTTAGTTTTTGACAAACTGATATAAACTAGAGCAACCATAGAAGAAGAAGAAAAACTCAGATGAGGAATTGGCTCCACCAGATTTGTCTGAGGCATGTCTGTGAGGCATTCTGTGGATTGCTAACTTAAGAAGGAGGGCCCAACACCAGTGTGCTTTGTGCCACTCCTGGGCAGGTGGGTCTAGGCTGTCTAAGAATGATAGCTGAATGGGAGGCCGGAGTTAAATCAGTAAGTGGCATTGCTCTGTGGTCTTTGTTGCAGTTCCTGCTTTCATATTGTTGCCTTGGCTTTCCTAGATAATGGACTATAAAACAAATGAACACTTAACTTCTCTGTCTTGATTTCATTCAGTGTTTTATTACAACAGCAAAGAAGTAACTAGCACAGGCCCCATTGATGTTAAATAAGAGCAGAGAATGTACTTAGGCAGGACATTCCACAAAACAGCAAACCATAACTTGTTCCTGACCCTGAAAACATGCCATGAGCACTTTCTTAGGACTGGAAGAGGAAAATTAGGTAGAAAACTGAAAATCCAAGGAGTCGACTAGTGTCAAGGCACACAGAGAAGAAAAACAAAAACCAGGTGGCATCCACCAGAGACTCAGCTCTACCTAGCTTCCTAGCTACCCACACAGGAAAGTGTTTGTACTGCCTGGACTTCAGTGCTAATGAAACATATCACATACCTCATTGAGCCTTTGCCTGTGTAGGTTAGTAGAAAATACAGGCAAAACTGAAATAGAAATGTACATGGAAGGAGACATTAAGCAGAACAAACACTGTTACCTTCAAGTTGTAGAAATTTCTTAAAATCAAAAGCAATTCAAACAAAAAGAAAGGTGTGTGTAGTCATTATTGATGTCTAAGAACTAGACACAAAAGTAGATCATCACGTAAGAAGAACATCATGGTCGAGTCTGATCACCAAGAGCCAAGCAAAATACCAGGGTCTCCTCATGCCAGAGAAGTCACTGATGTGGGTACTTGCCATATTGACCTACTTAATTCAGGTTACTGGGAAACATGAGCTGTTGTGTCTAGAAGTATATGGGAACCATGAGAAATCAAGCAAGAGATGAGAGGGTTTCTGAGAGACTGGAAGAACCCACACTCATGAAACAGATACCTTTGTGCCTGTCACCTAAAGGCCATGATGGCCTCCAACACAGTAAAAGAAGGCAGATAGAGAAAAGCCTTCCTTTCTGTGTACTCAGAAGTAGGATGGTTGAGTTTGTTAGATCATTATCCATCATAATTTTAGAAGCAAGTCAATATACTACATTGTAAGTGATATCTCCTTACATTTGTGTTTGAGTGTTTGTAACAAGGGAATTGGGACCGTCACTGAATGACACCTTTTTTTCTTGAAGGAAGGCTGTCATAAATAATATAAAGTGATTTATGAAATGCATTGAATAATTTTAGAGCAGACATATCTTGTGGAAAATAGGATTTTCAATATAAAAAAATCTTCCATTTCCTTTCATTTTTCCTCTCTCTTTCAGTTTCCTCTCTATATCTTAAACCAGAGTGATAGAGTAACTAGTGTCTAAAGTAACAAGGAGCGCCTGACTCAGGGAGGGTGAGACACTCTGCCCTCTACTTTGCCACAGAGCCTTGCAGAAAAAAACAATTGGTAAAATGGACCAGAAAAGACCTTCAGGGACATATTCTTGCTCTGATGAGCATAGAGTTTGTACATCTGAAAAGCAAAAATATAGTGGAACATCTTAGGAGATAGTTCAGTGGAAGACATGGTACTCTATAAACTACACAACATCTCAGAGAAGCTGAAAGCAAATTGGATGTTTTTTTTCTTCTAGGTCCAGTATCCAATCCATATAGAAAGAAGATGCTTGTAACTGGAATTTTCACAAGCATCTGGACAGAGCACAGGAGAACCCACACTGACCACATTTAGATCAAAAGAAAGGCAGCTTCATAAAGGAAGTTGTAGAGTTCACTTGAGTTTAAATTATTAAGATATCTAACATGAGAAAAAATAGGGGTTTATTCTGTTTTAAAGTCAAGTTGATGGAATACAATTGAATGCAGTAAAATTTCCTCTTCAAAATTATAATTAGATAAGTTTGAGTCAATATTTACAGTTGTGAAAATCTTAGGGGATACCGAGGAGAACCAAGCTCAGAAGTATCTGGAGTGACATGTATTTTACAAATGTAGACATCACAAGTTTGTTTGTAGAACTGAATGGAGTCTCACCAGACAGCTATATATCATTAGGGACATGGATTTCTAAGAATCAGTGTACTTCTCTGAAGAGGATTACCACTACTAAGCCAATATGAAATATCATTTTGAACACTATCAAAGAGGTACTGAGGGAAAAATTATCTCATTTCAAGAAGAATAACACATCTCAAGAAGAGGACACAGATTGATGTGTGATACAGACACTTGTCTCTATCAAAACTCTATCATGAAATAAAGAAGACAGGCAGCTTTCCTCATGGATACAGAAAACTTTTGCCACAGAAATCCTAGGAAGCAATTTTCCTAATTTAAGGTGATTTTGAATAGGCATGAAAAGAACACTTGCCATAGTGTCTTTTAAGGTTACCTGAAATTGCTAGTAGTCTGTTAAGCAATGACAGTCTATGTTCAACAGACTTTCTGTAACCCAGCTGCTAACATAATCAGAGTGAGCAGAGAGTATACTTCTGGTCTGTGCTCATCTGTGAATAGGGCATCTCTGCCTCCTTCCCCCAAACTCCTTATTTTATAAGTGCAGAGCTCCTATCTATTTCAGAACTCTTAGTTCCGGGCACATGTAAATATTTATGCAATAAACAAAGGCTGTTTATCTGCCTGAAACTTTTGGATACTCCCCAATGCTCATTGCCCCAAACTGACTCAAGTATGAATTATCTAGTGTGTCCTAGAAGCTCTGCTCCCAGTATCTTTATGTGTGGCTCTAACCATACCAGTATTCTTGGATATGGAAAACCCCAATTCCCAAACTGGTGCTACCATCAGGATAAAGAGAAGTTGGTTTTCATCCCAGCATTTCCCTTGCTTCCTAGTACACATCGGACCCCAATTAACCTTGGGCTTGTCTTAGGTTCTCAAGGGTTGATATAATGGATCATAACTTGGCTTCCCATATTCTAACCCTCTAAGACCTATCATTAATTACCTTCTGGTATTATTGAAGAAATATGTTGGGCATGGAATTATAGCTAGTATTCCTCAACCTTTCTGCCAGACAATGATGTAGAAAATTGTCCTAATATGGCTCATTTAAAATACTTCCTCATTTACATCTTTAGCATATGATCTAGGGGGATAATTCACCACCCCCTTTCTACAATACTATCCAACTTGTCTCTACAAAAATGATGATTGGATTCATATAGACATATCCTTCTAGGGATGGTAACATGGCTCAGAATTAAAGTTGGTAGAGCTAGAACCTGAAATATTTACCTACAGGTATACAAACACATCACAAGAAAGAATAAGAAAGGTGAAGGAAGAGAAGAAGAAAAGTCCTCCAACTATCTAATAGTACAGATTTCCATTCTCCTGAAGCAATACATAGCTCAAATTTCCTTGGCAAATGTTTCATGAATATATATCATCGTGCAAATGCAAGACATTCAGGGACTACATGCTGTAAGGCAGAGTTTCTCAACCTTCCTAACATTGTAACCCTTTAATACAGTTTCTAATGTTGTGGTAACCCCCAAACATAAAGTTATTTTCATTGCTACTATGTATCAATTTTATTACTACTAAAATTACTACTGTAATTTTTCAACTGTTGTGAATCATAATGTAAATAGCTGTGTTTTTTGGTGGTCAACCACTATGAAAGGTTTTATGCTAGGAACAACCACCATTACTGATCAGTAGAACTTATAGAATCCCAGAACTTCAACAGCTTCTTAGGTGGGAAATTATCGACTCAGACTACTTAGAATATTTTGCTGCCTAATTTATAGATAGTGCTCTTGAACATTTTCTGGGCCAGAAAGCCTCTGTATTTCAAACCATGCTACACCATGGCATCTCAGCACCTTAACATCCTCCTGAGAAACAAGCTCTGGTTATGTTTCAGGTCCTGCCACACTTGGGTGACTTGACCTATAACTAGAAAACTACAAATAGAAAGCCAGAAAGCCAAAAACTATCATTTATGTCCTCATCCTTGTCTCAGCAAATACAGTATTTTAGTGAGGGCAAGGTTTTTATTTTTATACTGTCCAGATAAGAAAGGAACAAAAAAAAATCTCCATAATTGTCTTTAGAGAACTCCCCTCATTTGTAGTGATGATGTCCAAATATATCTATGTGATACTGAATGAATTTGACTTGCAGGCTATTGAGATATATCTTCTTCCTGCAGGGAACCAGTCCTCTCTGCATATAAGCATCTGCATTGTGCCACTGCCTGCAGGCTGCAAGAACAGCAGAGAGCACAGGAGCAGGATCCTCGGTGGGTCCAGTACCTGTGTGACTCCACAGGCCATCAATAGCACTGCACTTTCTGAAGACAAACTCTGGGTCATGAACCTGTGGGCCAGATATTTATTTTCATTTTACTAATGGACTGTTTGTGAGCTATCTCTCCTGTCTCCAAGAATTAAGCTTTCTTTGTACTTAATTTTGTAGTGATCTTGTTGACACACACAGTGTAAAGAAATCAGAACTCAGAACAGATCGTGAATTTGAGTCAGAGTGCTAAAACCCGTACAGGTAGTTCACTTACAGTCTTTCCTAAAATGTTGTGTGCACAAAGGAATTCAGGGATCTAGTAGTTCTGCATGTATTATTGGTTGATTATTTCTCTTGTTGATGAAAAGAAAATGACAGCTGTAGAGAAAAATGAAGATCTGATGGGAAGGTGGAATTCCTCACTGTTATGTAGAGCCTTGTCAGGAAGGAAAAAAGTCACTGAAAAGCTCCTTTGGATTTGGATTCTAGGCTTTCCCTGAGGCAGGACATCAGGTGAACAAACTGGGCAGAGGCTGTGGTGTTCTAGCATAGTAAGCAGGAACTACTAGGGAGGATTAAGGATTGACTCACCAATAGATAGAAACACAAATAGGACCTTGGCCAACATCATGAGGACTACCACTTATAGGCCCAGTCAACTAGGAAAATTATGGAGGGCTATAAGAAGAGAAATGTTATTTGATTGTTTTTCATGGATTTTAAACAGGCCATACTAAGGGCAAAGCATTCTTTATAATTCTTTATAATTCTTTATAATTCTTTATAACTCACTAGAGCAGTTAAATATTCTCAAGGAAGAGGGCAGGAAATCGAGTAGAGGGAATAGGCCAGGGGAATGAGTTAAACACCTACCACATGCACAACATATGCATTGCTCTCATATTCCTTCAGAATCTTCAAGGCGGCCACAACCTACATTTCCCTAGAATGGATCCGAAGCCACATGTCCTGTCAGTCATTCATGGAACCAGTTTTCCCCTCAAGAGAAATCCTGCATTGAATGGTGAATTGTGTGGTAATAACTCTAGTACTAACATTCTGGATACCTCATTTCTTAAATAACGTCTTTGAGAATTCTGAAAATCTGTCTAGGTTTCCCCAATCACAAAGGTGAGGACAGAAACAAGGGAATGAAACTAGATTGCTTGCCAGAACCTCCAAGGTCTCATGGATTTTTTAAAAAAAAGTCTGTCTTGGAGCCTGGTATAGCTGTCTCCTGAGAAGCTCTGCCAGCACCTGACCAACACAGATGCAGATACTCACAGACAACCATTGCACTGACCATGGGGACCCTGATTGCAGAGTTAGGGGAAGGACTGAAGGAGCTGAATGGGTCTGCAAGCCCATAGGAAGAAAAACAATATCAACCAACCAGACCTGCCCAAAACTCCCAGTGACTACACTGATGCCTTAGTTAGGGTTTCTATTCAAGCACAAACAACATGACCAAGAACCAAGTTGGGGAGGAAAGAGTTTATTGAGCTTACACTTCCACACAGCTGTTCATTACCAAAGGAAGTCAGAACTGGAACTCAAGCAGGCCAGGATGCAGGAACTGATGTAGAGGCCATGGAGGGATGTTCCTTACTGGCTTGCTTTCCCTGGCTTGCTCAGTGTGCTCTCTTATAGAACCCAAGAATACCAACCCAGAGATGGTACCACCCACAAGGGGCCCTTCCCCACTTGATCACTAATTGAGAAAATGCCCCACAGCTGGATCTCATGGAGGCACTTCCCCAACTGAAGCTCCTTTTCCTATGATAACTCCAGCCTGTGTCAAGTTGACACACAAAACCAGGCAGTACAACCGACAACCCAACAGTACATATGAATGGACCCATAGCTTCAGCTGCATGTGCAGCAGAGGATTGCCTTATCTGGCATCAATGGGAAGAGAGGCCCTTGATCCTGTGGAAGCTTGATACCCCAGCATAAGGGGATTGCTAGAGCAGTGATATGAGAATATGTGTGTGGGTGGGGGTTCACCCTTATAGAGGCAAAGGGAAGGGAATGGAATGGGGGTGTTGTGGAGGGAAAAGTGGGAAGGGGGAGAACATTTGAAATGTAAATAAATAAAATAATCAATAAAAATATTATATTAAATAGAAAAAATATCTGTCTTACTGAGAAGCCCCTATTTACCCTAGGACATAAGTAGGTGTTAAAACAAGAAAGAGAAGAGAAAGGAAGGGAAGGGAAGGGAAGAGAAGGGAAGGGAAGGGAAGGGAAGGGAAGGGAAGGGAAGGGAAGGGAAGGGAAGGGAAGGGAAGGGAAGGGAAGGGAAAGACTTAACAATAACAACAAATTTAGCCCAGCCATCACCTATGCCTTGCTGGCTGTCTCAGATTTTTCTTCACATTTTAAAGTCTTATAAGTGGGATATGTTTTGCTTGCTTAATTTATTATTAAGTCTGTTTTAATTAAAATAGAATTATATCACTTTTTCATCTCCTCCCTCTATCTCCTTCTATATGGTTGCCCATGTACCTCCCACTCTCATGTCGATAGTATTCTTTGCTTTATTATTGTTTCATATGTATAAATATTTATGTATGTATTCACAAGGAAATCTAAATGCATCATGATGAGTCTTTTCTTAATATTTGTGTGCTCTAAGGGTAGTTTTGATGCTCTGGTCCTGTTCCCAGTTGGCTCTTGATCTGTCAGTAAAGAAAGCCATGGGCTAATTTCTGGCCAGAAGGTACAGGTAGAACTTTCACTCCCAGGAGGAAAAAGGAAACTCAAAGAAGAATGCTTTAGAGAGAGAAGTACCAGGCAACCATGTGAGGTCCTTCAGATGGTGAGGCTGCCTGGGTGGTCATTGATGTCTAACAGGGACTAGATTCAACTGGCTGACTGAAGTAAGGGCAGGTGGGAGGCGCAGAGCTAAGAGCTAAGAATAGTTGGTAAGGGCATGCTTTTCCAAGTGGGAGAGAGTAACTCTCAGCAATTGTTCCAAGAATGAAGGACTGTGTGTGTGTGTGTGTGTGTGTGTGTGTGTGTGTGTTTGTGTGTGTGTGTGTGTGTGTGTGTGTGTGTGTGTGTTTTATTCATGGATTCAAGGGAAGCTGGGAGGAAGCTAGTACTGTAGCCACTTCCTGGAGCAAAGGCAGGTACCAGAAACTACACACAACTGTGTACATATGCTTTCAGGGCTGAGCAATTTGCATTGGACAACCAATAAAGAGGTTCATCCCTGACAAAAGCTAATTCTAATCTTCACAGCAGTCTCTGTTGCCCACAGTTCTTTATCTGGAGGCAGAACCTAGCAAAAGTTCCCTACTTCCAATGGAAATATTCTGAAGAAGACACTGTTTAACCGTAGCAGTATTTTCATATGGCCTCTGGGAGTTACTATTTGTGTTGAGCTCTCCACCTTCCCTCATGCCCAAGTCCACCATCAAACATTCCTTCATCCAAGGACGTGACCTAAAGCATCACCTCCCTTTATCATCCATCTGTTCTGAAGATAGCCTGGAGCTGGAGCTTGCATAGTAGCCACAGTGAGCCGAGTTTGTGTTTTTAATCAGCCTTGGGCACCCCTGCCAGGTCATTAACTAAAGATTTTTAAGGTCAATAAACCAAGGGCAGTCAGCTAGTCCTTGGCACTGCTCTTTGCCAGCATGCCAGACTGTGAATAAATCAGAGGAAGGCATGTAACCAGCTGAACTTGGCAGTGCTCACCCTGGGAATTAAAGGCTCTGGTCTCACCAGCAATCTAGGTCCAGCCTCCAAAGAGAAGTGATTTATGGACTACTGGTACCAAGCATCATGACTTTTGAAAGCTTTCCAGTAATCTTCTGAAAAGGAGAGGCAAAGTTGCAGAATTAATGTGCTCAGAGCATAAGTACAAACTGCATGGAAACCACTCATCATATGCCTCTAAATTAAAAAGAAAAAAATAATTTTGTAGCAGGTCCTGAGGACATGATATAGACTAGAAACTCTAAGCTAAATATTAATCACTTACTTTGCAAAGTTTCTCACCAACTTTTCTTGAGTTCTTTCTTGAGCTAACTGTGGAATGCTTTGACAGACAAGAAGAAGACAGTTCTAAAAGTATTAAAGTTCAGTGTTGCTTCCTTCTCCTCTTGAGCCCAGGACAGAGAAGCCTCATCTCAAGTAGTCCATAGCTGCTGAGGGTTTATTTGATGTCACCAGAACCCAGGGCATGCACATGAGCAATGTTCCAAACAGGCAACACTCAATGCCAGAATTCTGCTTGCTCACGGGTACCAGTTTCTACTTAATTCCCAAATATAGAGATGGCATTATTCTTTCATCTTAATTTTTTAAAATATTCCCCTCTAGATGAGCAGATTTTTCTTCCAACCTGGAAAAGGAGATGCTGGCTTGACTTACCAGAAACTGAGAAAAATGAGAATTTGTGTCTTCTTAGATATAAGTTCCCATTAATACCTAATTTTGACGGAAAAGGAGCCTTAAGAACAGGTTAGTTTGCTTCCAATAAGAAACAAGGCCTTGAAGTAGGAAGTAATGGATGAGGCTTTATTAGCTCGTTTGAGGAAGGTGCATGGAGACCTACTGAGCCTTACTGATGCCCATGTTAACTTAGTCCCAAAACAATATTCCACTTAAAGTACAATGCAGTTTCACTCTTACATTGTTTCTTTTTAACACAGAAAAAGGTTTCACACAATTTTTCCAGGTAGCAAATTATGAAATATGCCAACTAGTGACTATTGGGAAAAAAACACAAAATAATCTAATAGAATTTACATAACGAAGTTCATTGGAAAATAGTGCTGCCTTTAAAATATTTGTGTGGAAATAAAACAATAGAGATGCCAATTTTCAACAGAAATGTAGGTCTCAAATTCTTCTAAGCTCTCTTTTCTTTTTTAAAATCAAAGTCAATTTTGGACAGGTGTTATCATTTGGATAATACAATATTTTGGCTTGTCATGTACAGAGAACAAACAGGTTTCTACATTTTGACATCTTCTAAGGTCAACACATTAACATACTGGGATGCTACTATGATCCTCATGTAATACCCATAGGGCAACATGAACCAGTCGAATCTGAAGATGAGTGATTAAATTAGATATTGGAAGATTAAGAAGATATTTTGACAATTATCAAATGAATGCAGATATAAAAAAATTAAGAGGTTTCTTTTCTCATTCTTGCTATTTCTAGATTAACTAGCACATATATTTCTGGTATCCAAGCACGTGTTCCTGCTATGGTCAGTGTAATGGGGACTGAGACTATGTGTGTAACCCATATTAGTTAGTGAACAGAAAAGTGATGGAGAGGAAAATGGACTTTCTTCATAAATTTAAAGGATTAAAAGTTGAGGAGTACTGGCAGGAAGATGATTTTTTGGCTTGGGAGGGCTGGACCTAAAGTGTCAATGAACCACATTGCAAAGACTTCAGGGAAAATGGGAGAGTGTTCGTTAAGCTGAGGACCACTGGTAAGAGAGCAGAGCAAGTTCCTAAGAGCAGAGATCTTATCTGAATCGTCAATACCTCCACACGTTCTTCATTCCTAATCACAGGAGGTACTTGTCCCTTGTGAACCTGCATGCTCTTACCTCCAGGAGGACTAGATGAAGGAATGAACATTAAAAGTTGTGCACTTGTAAGTTGTCTCATGGAGTAATGGGCTTCAGGCAAGAAGATCAACTGCTAAATAGAGAAGCTTTTCTACTGTGTAGACCTAACAGTAGAAGACAAGAAGAGGCTCAAATTCTAGGAGGAATAAAGCATTTCAGGATGTTTAAGGAAGGAAAATCAAGGAAATGTAAATACAAGCGCAGAAACGGGAGTGAGGAAACAAAGAACTAGGTCCAAATCTTATAACAAAAGTCACAGTTGAAGAAATATTCAGTAACAACAATGATGGCATTGGTTAATTCTTTTGTGGCTACTAAATGCTAGGAATATTGTTAAGTATATTATCTTATATACTATAAATGACTTTTCTCATGATCTGAAAGTCAATGCGTGACATAAACACTGTTCTTATACCTATTTTATACATGAGAATGTTTTTGTCAATAGCAGGTTAACTTATCCAGGCCAACACAGATAAACATGCTACCATACCAAGGCAAAAATCCAGTCAGTATGGTTCCAGAAACTCTAGAAACTTCTTTTTTTTTCAAGAATTAATTTTTTTTATTTTCTATATTCTATGTTTACATTCCAAAGGCTTTCCCCTTTCCCAGTTCCCCCCCTCCCTATGTCCCATAGTTCCTCTCCCCCCCAACTATTCCCCAATCATTCCCCCTCCCCCCACAGTTTCTCTACAAAACTGGATCCAATCTTTCCAGGCCCAGGGTCCTCTCCTTTCTTCTTGGGAATCATTTGACTTGCTAATTTAATTGTGCCTTGAGTATTTAGGGCTTCTGGGCTCATTAATATCCATTTATCAGTGATTGCATTTCATGTGTATTCTTTTGTGATTGGGTTAGCTCACTCAGGATGATATTTTCCAGGTCTAACCATTTACCTACAAATTGCATGAATTCATTATTTTTAATTGCTGAGTAGTATTCCATTGTATAAATATACCACATTTTCTGTATCCATTCCTCCTTTGAGGGATATTTGGGCTCTTTAGAATCAATAGTCAAGTATAAAAAAAGAGGTCTGTTACACTAAACATACACACAGAGACATACACACAGACATCCATATTCACATGTTCTAATTTTTCCACACAATCACATAAACACATAATGCAAATGTGCATAAATGTACATAATGTACATGCATACATGTACATAAAGCCATATGCACACAAATGTAATGAAGATGCACATGTACATATACATGTATTCTCTCTTATCTCTATAGCCACTTAATAATTGCCATGAAGAGAAACATTTTAATACATTATTGAACACAAAATCAAGATGAGTATCAGAAACACAGGTAACAGAGAAGAAAAATTAAGGGCATGCTATGAGTTCATTTTTAGGCAGTGGGGTTGTTTCAATGAAAATGGCCCCCATAGGTTTATAGGGGATGGAAGGAATGTCACTATTAGGATGTGTGGGCCTTGTTGGAGTAGATATACTTTTCTTGTTGGAGGAAGTGTGTCACTGGGGGTAGGCTTTTAAGTTTCAGATTCTCAAGCCAGGACCAGTATTATTCTCTCTTCCTGCTGCCTGTTGATCCAGATATAGAACTCTCAGCTCTTGCTCCAGTCTCATGTATGTCCGCATGCCACCATGATCTCTGCTATGATAATAGACTAAACCTTTAAACCTGTAAGCCAGCCCCGATTAAATGTTTTCCTTTATAAGAGTTATCATAGTCACGGTATCTCTTCACAGCAATGGAAACGCAAACTAAGACAGGCAGCAATAACAAATTATTTAGTATCAGAATTCAGGTTCTCCTGAGTTCATGATTGCTGATGTTTATTTGCATAGTATATTTGAATAGTAGCAAAGGCCCTTTCAAAATGAGTTGGTCTTATGTTCAACCCTGTATCTAGTCTATGTCTGTGTGTGTCTGTGTCTGTCTGTGAATGTATCTATCTAACCTATATCTGTATTAACTTGAGTAAGCATAAAAACAGTGTTTCCAGGCAGGGCAGAAAGACCTCACAACACCCGTGTGCTACAACTACATGCTGCCTGGCTTTGTACAACCCAGATAATAAAGAAGGCTTTCTATTTTTGCTCGTAGTTTTAAGAAAATTTAAACAGAATAGGATATGTTGACAAATAAAGATTACAGGAAACTCCGATTTCAGTGTTCATTAAATAATTTTTTCCTGGCCTCTTCCCTGCTCTAGATTGTGTATTATCTACAGTACAGTATCCACTGTGCCTCACTGTGCCAGAAGAGCCGAACAGTTCTGTCAGATACTTTCATGGCTCATAAAGTATAAGATGTGTAGTGTCTGCTCTTTTATAGACAAAAGGGCCAACCCTATTCTAAATAATCTCAATTACATTTGTTTTGAAAATAAACTCTCAAGAAAATGCTGTTACCTACCCGGAAGTGGCCCTCTGTGGGCCCTTATGACGGGCACCTCCTTCCACGTGTCACCATCATCGTCACTGTCAGATATCCAGGACTCAACAGCTATAAAAAGTAGTTCACATGTGGCCATATTCTCAAGTATAACTTCCTCCACATACCACCTGGGATCCTCCCCACTGTTGTCATGACCAATGCGTATTTTGTAGATTTCACCAATATCTTTAAGATGAATCTGTAACACAAGGGGAAAGGGGAAATAAAAATCATTGCCTTTAAAATTTGACTTTTTTGAATGGCAAATTTATATTCAGTTTGAACTCGATATTTTCTTAAAAATTAAAACACAGAAGTACTAGTTACCAGTCTCCCTTCTAACTAGCTATAGGTAATAGATGAAATGATGTTCTAGACTCAAGTGAGGTACATATCTACTGAGCATGCAGAAACCTATGTTTAATTCCTTCTTCTTTTAAGCAACTCTCCCATTTACTGTTTTGCAAAATGAACGCTTTTCAGAAATTACTGATACTGCTACTTATTTGTTACTGATACCTGAAGGAATACTGTAATTGAATTATTTCATGTAATTGGTTGAATTTTGCTGTTAAAGTCAGAGCTTGAAGAATAGAAAGGTATTTTGATTATGCAGCATTGAAAGAGAAACAGAAACAGGATTTCCAACAGAGGTGGCAATATAGCTAAATTCTCTTGCACATCTTGTCCAAGCACCCAATAAATTGATACAACAAATAATTACACCTATTATACACTACCCAGAAAAAAAGCAATATCTTTCTTTTGAAAATCACTCTAAGGCCTATATTTAAATTTTGATCACTTATATTCTTCACTGGTTTTTTGTATCTGCCATAACAAATGACCCCAGTGTTAAAAACTTGAAACCAGAAACATTTTTGTTGTTGTTGTTGCTCTGTGAAGCTGAATTCTGTACACAGTAGCTTAGCTAATTCTTCCCTTTAAGGCCTCAAGCTATAGTCAGAGTGCTGACTATGCTAGCCTATCCTCAAAAGGTTCTGGAAGCTCCCAAACCTTTCTGGTTATTGCCAGAATCAGTGGCTAATGTTATAGTGACCTGACACATAAAATCATAATTGTTGCTGCTTCATTAATGTAGTTTTGGAACTGCTCAGAATTTTGTACTAATAACAAAGAAAAAAAAATGTCCCAATCCAATTTAATCTAATGACAACAGAAATGTGATAAGTTATTTCCCCACCACCACCAATGAGCCAATTCAAACCAGATTAGATTAGATTAGATTAAAGGCAACTTTATTGGCTCGCAGGTGGACCAGTTCCCTGACTCCAAGGACCAAGGCCAAAGAATTGGCTATGGAAAAGTGAAGGGAAGAAGGGAGAGAGGAGAAGAAAGAGAGGGTGTGCACTCAGAGAATCGATAAAGAAGAAAATAAGAGAAGGGAAGGAGGAAGAAGGAGAGAGAGAAAGAGTAAAATGAATTATAGAGGGAGAGAGAATTATAGAGAGAAGGGGGTATACACTCAGAGAAGAGTAAAAGAGAAGAAAAGGGAAGGAGAGAGAGAGGAAGAGAGAGAGAGAGAGAGAGAGAGAGAGAGAGAGAGAGAGAGAGAGAGAGAAATGACTGAATTATAGAGGGAGGAGTGTCTTGGGAAGAGGCCACCCAGACCCTGGACTGGAAAGTTCAGGTTCCAGACAGGATATGCCTGGTAGGGAATGAGGAATGCTGGGAGTACTTGGAGGCCAGGTCTACTTTGGTATGTAAAATATACACCTCAGTCTCTTGTCCCAGTCTGAAACTAAACAAAAAGATCAAACGAGAACTCACAGAAGAAATATGAAAACCTTGATAATATTGCTGGTAAAAATAGATGTTTGTAAATGATTGAGGAAGAAAGCTGTATCATGAACACTAAATTATTGTCAAGAGAGAATGACCCCTAAGCTATCTTGTGGATTCAGGTATGCCCCCTGACAAAAGATCTTTCCTGCTGGTTTTGTTGACTGCTTAAATCCCACATTTGATCCAGGCTAAAGAAGGCTAAAATGGGGACTTCATTGCTATATGAAAGTCTTAGGCCCTACTTAGTTAAGTTTTCCCAGGTATAGCCTGCTGGGAGAGAAGAAGCACACACACCTTGTAAGGAACTCTGCCAAGGACCAGCCTCAGCTTAGAAAAGGGTTCTGAGAGCAGCGGTATCTGGGAGCAGTAAAAACAACCTGTAGTCAAATGGTGAGTCCAATCTGGTGGCCTATGTTCTGCTGAAGACAGCTTTCCAAGCGGCTCTCTCTCTGTTCTGCTTTCTTTCTCTCGGATCTGCTTTCTCTCTATTCTCTGCTCGATATAGTTCTCTAAGCAGTTGTGCCTTGCTATTCTAAAAAAATGTTCTGAATTGCTCATCTCTTGCAGATCATAAACCCAGTCTTTTATTTTATATATCAATCCAGTCATTTACTCCAGGTTTCTTTTGATTATCCTATGAATCAGCATCCTGTGATGCCAGGCCTTTAATTCTTAGGAGACAGTAAGCATTCTTTTAACATTGCAAAAGAAATCAGAGATCTATCTGCCTCTGATAAACTCAGATGATAAACTAGCTGGGTAGGACCCAGTCCTAAAGTCCTGAAATTACCATTCTGCCACACCTAGGACTAACTATGCTCTGTCCCAGATGGACCCTAAATTTAGGAATCTGTCTACCATTGTAAGTATAAACCAAAAACATAGCTGGGTGAAATCTTCTGTAAATACTACTCCTTATATCTCTTTATCTCCTTTCTTAGTATCTTTCTGACAAGTTGGCTCACAGCACAGCTGCTTTTGTTCCTTTAAATTTGTAAAGCCCCTCATAATTCATGTTGCATCTTTAATTTTTGAGAAATTATATGAATATGTTTTGTTCTGTCTTTTTAATTTTTTTAGTTATTTTACTTACTTACATTTCAAATTTTATCACCCTTCCCAGTTTCCCCTCAACAAATCCTCTATCCCATACCCTGCCCACTGCTTCTATGTGGGTACTCTGCCACCCACCCACCCACTCCTACCTTATCTCCCTAGCATTCACCTATGGTGGGGCATCAAGCCTTCACAGGACCAGGGCCTCCCCTCTCACTGATGCCAGATAAGGCCATTCTCTGCTACATATGCAGCTGGAGCCACGGGTATCTCCATGTGTATTCTTTGGTGGGTAGTTTAGTCCCTGGGAGCTCTAGGGGTTCTGGTTGGTTGATATTGTTGTACATATTTTGAACCCATTCTTTTCCACAGCCTTAAGGGCTGTCCTGAAGGTCTCTGTATTTACTGTTTTGCTGAGATTAGCCACACCTCTGCTTCCCAGGCTCCTGCTGTCTCTGATTATTATAGACATTAATGTTAACAGGGAGGACACAGAGGAATGTAAAATATGTACATCATTATACAAACAAACCTTACACCCATAGCAGCTATAGAGTCTCATGGAAGCCCATGCCTGTTGGTCCTGTCCCAGTGGAATCATGTCATGGTGTTCCTACCAAGGCCTTGTGGGACATGGCATAATGCCAACTAGTCACTGCTAGGAAGCTGTATAAACTCGTTGATTCCTCAATGTTAACATTGGAGTTGTGCCTCATTTTGTTGTTGGGCCTTAGGAAGTGGAGTAGCTGTTGTTTATGTCTCTACCTGGGAAGAAATTTTAGCAATAATTACTCCCATGCCACTCATACCTGAGTAAATTAATTCCAAGCATAGCCACAGTGACATCACAAGCTAATGGGATAGACTGCCCTCAAACTTCTTCTAGCATATTATTCACCTGGGTCACCTCAACTTAACTCAAAACTATAACCTGTCAAGAAATTATTCTTGTACACGACTGCTTTTAGTTTCTGTATATAGCTCTCAACATTTGAAAATAAAACAGACATTGATTTTAAAATGTAGGATAACTTTCCTCACAGAGATGCACCAAGCCATGACTCATGTGCTCAAAGGAGGCCATCGAGACAGGTTAAAATAAAACTGTTTCTAACTCATGGACTAAAGAGACATATGGATTGGAAGATACATGGCTAGACAGAGAGAGACAGAGAAATCTGGAAAAATATTCTGTTCCTGATGTTTTCATGGCACATTTTGAAAATCGAAATGATGCTAGCAAGGCCTCTTCTATGGAACTGAAGTGTACAAAAAATGATTGCTGTTGAACAATTCCTAATTTTTGTAGTTGACTGTTTTCAAAATTTAAAACTTCATTTATTATGCATGTGTGCAACTGAAGTGTGTATGTCTGCGTGTGTGTGTGTGTGTGTGTGTGTGTGTGTGTGTGTGTGCAGGCATGGGTGTGTACAGGAAGCAGGGCATGGATCCACTTGTACTGTCTGTTGGCAGGGGTTCTATGTGGTCTCTATGTGGTCAGGGCTTGCTTGGAACTGGGAAATGGGAACAGCAAGAAGCTTGGCACTGAAAACGCTGCATGGAGGTCTGTGGACAAATGTCGCACCACACCTGCCTTCGTTGTTTTTGTTATCTGTGTATCTTCATTGTGTGAAATGAAGGGTTTCATTATGTCACCCACATGGATCTTCCATTCTGCTTACATTCCACTGCAATAAACTCTGTCTCTCCTCTCCCCTCTGTTTGTCCTCTGCCTAATTCCTTCCTGCAAATAGTTCTCCTTCTACTTTCAGCTAGGATGCTCACATATGTTCTACACTCCACCTATGCAATCGAAATTGTGATATTTGTCTTTCCAAGACTGGCTTACTTTGCCTAACATCGTGACAACCAATTCAATTCTTTATATTACAAATGACATCAAAGAATTTTCACCTGAGCAACATTGGATGGCTGAGAAGCACCTTAAGAAATGTTCAGCATCATTAGTCATTAGGGAAATGCAAACCAAAACAACCCTGAGATTCCACCTCACACCAGTCAGAATAACTAAGATTAAAAACTCAGGAGACAGCAGGTGTTAGCAAGGATGTGGAGAAAGAAGAACACTCCTCCACTGCTGGTGGGATTGCAAACTGGTACAACCACTCTGGAAATCAGTCTGGCGGCTCCTCAGAAAACTGGGCATGACACTTCTGGAGGACCCTGCTATACCACTCCTGGGCATATACCCAGAGAATTACCCAGCATGTAATAAGGATACATGTTCCACTAAGTTAATTGCAACCCTATTTATAATAGCCAGAAGCTGGAAAGAACCCAGATGTCCCTCAACAGAGGAATGGATACAAAAAAATATATAGTATATATACACAATGGAGTACTATTCAGCCATTAGAAACAATGAATTCATGAACCTTTTAGACAGATGGATGGAGCTGGAGAACATCATCCTAAGTGAGGTGACCCAATCTCAAAAGAACACTCATGTATCAAGAACACTGATAAGCAGATATTAGCCTAGAATCTTGGAATACCCAAGACACAATTCACATATCAAATGATGTCCGACAAGAATGAAGGAGAAGCCCCTGGTTCAGGAAAGACTCAAAGCATCAGTGTAGAGGAATACCAGAACAGGGAAGAGGGAAGGGGTGGATGGGGGAACAGGGGAAGGGAAGAGGGCTTATGGGACTTTTGGAGAGGGGGAGCTAGGAAGGGGGAAACCATATGAAATGTAAATAAAGAATATATCAAATTAAAAAAAACAAATGACATAATTTCCTTCTTTTTTTGTGGATGAGAAAAATGCCACCATCTTGCAAATGTAACAACTTTTCTTTATCCATTCATCTGTTGACACTATACTCCTATCATTTCCTTTTCCTGAGCCTCAAGGCCCTGTTTTCAAATAAAAAGTTCTATAAAGATCAAATTAGGTAACCTTTAAGAAACCACCAACCAAAGAGTACACATGGAGGGATTCATGACTCCAGCCACTTATGTAGCAGAGGATTGCCTGTTAACTGGCCTTCAATAAAACTACTGTTATCTCTTAAAAAAAAAAGACAGGTTGTAGCCCATATATGGATCATCTTCTACACATCTGAGAATAGAGGAAGTAGCAGGCAGATGGAGGGGCTTCACAGTGAAACAAGAAAATTCATTTTGGTGACTTGGGCTCAGACCACCACAGTCCTCCCCCCCCACACACCCCACACAACCCACATTCATTTGATTGACATGGTCAGGATAAAAACAGAGTAATTAAAAGGCTACTCAATAGATAATGTGAAGATTATTGCAGAGAGAGACTTTTTCATTTGTTAATAGAAACAGGAATACTAGTGAAAAATAGAAAAATAATAAGACTCTCACAGTTGAAAATTGAACCTTGATAACTACATTCTGTCAAATTCCACAGTACAAAGTACATTTTATATTTTCAAGCTTGGGGACTTATCCTGGTTAAAGTTACAATTGCTCTGATGAAACACTGTGACCAAAGATCAAGTTAAGGAGGAAGGGTTTATTTGGCTAGTATTGCACATCATAGTCCATCACAGAAGGAAGTCTGGGAAGGAACTCAGACAGGGCAGGAACCAGGAGGCAGGAGTTGACACACAGGCCATGAGGAACACTGCTCACTAGCATGACTGGAACCAGGATCACCAGCCCAAGGTTGGCTCCACCCACAATGAATTGGGCTTGCCTAAAGGGGATCTTAAGATGGTGTTTTCTCAATTGAGATTCCTTTCTCTCTGATGACGCTAGCTTGTGTCAAAGTTGGCATAAAATTATCCAGTAAACTATCCACAGTAAGAGTTTATGTAACAGAACAGTCTCTGCTAGGTGCTGGCCTTAGATGTAACTCTTAGACTTTGTTTATGTAATGACTGTCCAGGGTTTTTTTCTAATGTAGATACTCTGAATCTTTTTGTGAGAAATTTCCGGGTTTTGTTTTTTGTTTGTGTTGTTTGTTTATATCAGTACATATTACCTATATTGTTTTTTAATTCAAGATGGTAATCATCTGTTGTTCACAGTCTGTATTATCTTTTAGGAACGAACTCCTTTGTACCTTGAGTAAAGACAGTTTTGTGATTACTGAAATATATTCACTGTAGAAGTTGAGATTTAACTGACTATATCTTTATCAGATATCAACACTCATTTTATGTTTTTTGTCATCAGTAAATACTGTTATCCGCTGTTGGGACAAGAAGGAGAGTGTGCTGACTGAATGCTTGAATTTTAATAATTTAGAAAAACTGGAATCCTTAAGTTTTCTTTACAAGAAAACATGTGAATCCAAAAAAAAAAAAAAAAAAGACACAAAACAGCAAACAGTGAAACTCAGGCACAATTTGTTACAGTACACAGCATAAAACAGAACAGGTTTAGTTTTTTTCTTTCCCTACATCTTCTCCAATATAGAAAATCTTGTCATAGTCCTTCACAGAGAGATGGGAAGCACGGTCTCCTCTTCCCCTGGGGCTTTGCTCTAGACCCCTTCTAGTGACTTTCTTTTGAGAAAACTGGAAAAGGAAACTTCTGTCTTAGTAAGCCCATGGCACTTCATATGGATTATTATTATTATTATTATTATTATTATTATTATTACTATTATTATATATATATTATATATCTAGTGCTCAGAAATACTGAGATAACTCACAGATAACTGGGTTTCTGTCTGAAGCTAAACGGGAGTTCTGTTCCCCTTATAAAAAGGTGTTCTTGGTTGTCACGCTGTCCTCTAATAACATGATGTGAAACCAAGGTGGGGCACTGGGCGAAAGCTATGTGGGACCATCTGTGCTATTCTTATGACTGTAAATATATCATTTTAAAAAGAAGATTGAACTCGAGATCATTATGCTAAGTGAAGTAAAGCAGTCGGAGGAAGCAATGTCACATCATTTCACTCGCATGGATCTGAAAAGGCCAAGCTTAAGGAAACGAGACTAGGAGGTGACTGCCAGAGGGGGGCTGCAGGGTGGATCCATGATCCATGGAGACCAGTTCCAGTGAGACAATGAGAAGCAAGCAACTCCAGCGTGCTGTGGACCAAGGCTAGACTATCTGCAACAATGAAGTGTGTGTTTCAGAAAGCTAGATGACGGATTTTGGAAGCTTTTGTCATAAATATTGAATGTTTGAGGAGACATAGATTTTTGATATTATACAGCATATCAAATATTAAATGATACTGTATTGGGTTTTATAATATGTATATGGGTTTTATTTGTATATATATATCAGTAAAAAAATCAGTTTACATTAAAAAGCTACTGAATTTTTTTTAAAAAAAATTTATTTGACCTAGCAAAGTAGCTCTGTAGACAAGAACACTGGCCACAAAACTCTGAAAACCTGACATAAGCTTGGGACACACAGCAGAAGACAGAAGGGGCTCCAGAAAGATGTCCTCTTACATGCAATGGCACTTACATGCTTATGTTAGTATGTGCATGCATGCAAGGGCTCACAGACACACACAGAGACATACACACAGAGAGACACACACAAATAAGAATTAATAAATCATTTAGATTTTTGAAATATGTTTATTAGCATTTTATTGTAATTGGGAGATTTGTCTAGATGTCTCACCCAGCAGATGAGAACTGGTCTGAAGCGAACCCTTCTCTACCCATTTGGATGACACACCATTTGGAGCTCTCAGTAAACCATTGTGAACAGCCGTGGAACTGAGGCAGTAACACCCTTCACAATTTGCTGTAATTTTCTTTCTCGGACCCACAATTTAATGTTTTTTTTCCCTCCATTCCCACACAGATGAAAACCTGTACATTTTGGGACTTATGAACAGATACTTAAAGAAAATGAGAAGCAAAAGACTGATATATTCAAGATATTCATAGAATGTAGAGTTTGAATTTTAATACATTTGCCTCTACAGAGAATATGAACAATTTTCTATGCATTGAAGAGATGAAATGCACTCATTATTTAAATGGAACTGTTAATGATTTGTCTTTTTTAAATGTCTTTTATGCACCAGGTATGAAATATTAGTATACTATGCTTAATGACTTTCGTATCATTATCCAAAACCATGATGGACAGATAAGAGTAAAACATCTGCAGTGACTCATGCTGCTTTTTGAGTAAATTTTCTCAGTAATATTTTGCAGATTATTTTCATCTTTTATAGAAAAGAATTTATTAAAATTTCACATGGCACAGGGCCTTACAGGAATCCCATTTATAAATGCTCCTTTATTTATTAAAATCAATAAATAATTAAACATATACCATCGTATACATCCTTCTTTACATGTGTTTTGTACATTTTACATTCACTTATCTTCTTGAATATGATTACTAATTCATGGCCTTTCACAGTCTCCACTTTTCAATTAACAACTGTGATTATGATCACCATTAATGATGGTCCTCACTGCTTACCAATGGAAGCCTCCTTACATTTGTATTTCTGTCCTAGAACAGTGTCCTTCACTGTAATCTTGGTTTCATTTTCTGTTGCTGTTGTAAAATACAGTGTCAAGGGAGAAAGTTATTTGAGCTCGTAGTTCAGAGTTTACAGTCTGCAAAAGAGGGACTTCACAGCAGCAAGTGCTTGAGAGAACTAGGCACTTCACACCCACAGCCAGAGCAGAAAGCAATCCATTCATTCATTCAGCCTCCCTCACTGGGCACCCTCTCTGCACTCATATAATCCAGCCTAGGGAGTGGGGCTGCCCTTAGTGGGGGTGGGAGTGAAGGTGTCTTCCCACCTCAATCAAGAGACTCCTCCATAGACATGCCCATAGACCGAAATGCACAACCCCTCATTAAGACCTCCGCCCAGATAATACTACTTTGTGTCAAGTTAATAATTAAAACCAGCCTGTACAATTAGTTTGGTTTGGTTTGGTTTGGCTTGGCTTTTTATTCTATTTTGTTTGTAGTACTAGAAATTGAACTCAGGGACCTGCACACAATAGACAAGCTATGTACATCTCTGGGTTCTTTGTATGTTTTAAGTCATGTTTTTCTCCAGGCAACAAAATTATATTCTATTCCAGTTCCATTTGTTTGTTTGTTTGTTTGTTCGATTTCTCTCTTCTTGAAGATTGGAGGCAGCTTTCCTTCCACATCCTGGTTCTTTGAAGGAAATCCAATTTTAAAGATACAATATGGGTACTTCAGAAGAAAAGCCACCATTCAGACAAAGGTGACAGAATACAAAATGTGTTTTATTGTTGTTGCCATTGTTGGGTTTTTTTTCTAAGAAAGTGGTTTTTAGTGGTGGTGGTGGTGGTGGTGTCTTCTCTCTCTCTCTCTCTCTCTCTGTGTGTGTGTGTGTGTGTGTGTGTGTGTGTGTGTGTGTGTGTGTGTATTTGTGTGTGTGTCTATCCCTGGCTGTCTGGGAACTGACTTTGTAGACCAGGCTGGCCTTGAACTCACTAAGATCTGCCTATTTTTGCCCTTTGAGTGCCAGGATTAAAAGCATGTGCCACCATTACCCAGAAAAACTATGTACCTTTTTTAATTAGGTATAATCTTTATTTACACTTCAAATATTGTCCCCTTCCTGGTTGCACCCTCCCCTGAAAATCCCATAAGCCATCTCTTCTTCATTATTGAAGTCGGGAATGTGCCTACACTGCTAGTTTCATTTTCCTGACCATCGTATGAGTTAAGTGATTTTTTTCTTTTTTGATTGTGTAATTTTTTTATTTTCTATATTCTTTGTTTCCATTCCAAATGATTGAGTTTCCCCCTCACCATATGTCCCATAAGTCCTCTTCCTCCCCCACCTATTCCCCAATCACCCCACCACTACAACCATTTCTCTGTTCTGGTACTCTCCTACAAAATTGGATCCAGTCTTTTCAGGACCAGGGTCCTCTCCTTCCTTCTTCTTGGGAATCTTTTCACTTGCTAATTATGCCTTGAGTATTCAGAGCTTCTGGGCTCATTAATATCCACTTATCAGTGATGGCATTTCATGTGTATTCTTTTGTGATTGAGTTAACTCACTTAGGATGATATTTTCCAGATCCAACCATTTGCCTACAAATTGCATGAATTCATTATTTTTAATTGCTAAGTAGTATTCCATTGTATAAATATGCCACATTCTCTGTATCCATTCCTCCTTTGAGGGACATCTGGGCTCCTTCCAACTTCTGGCTATTATAAATAAGGCTGCTATGAACATAGTGGAGCATGTGTCTTTATTGCATGCAGGGGAATCCTCTGGGTGTATATCCAGGAGTGGTATGACAGGGTCCTCTGGAAGTGTCATGCCCAATTTTCTGAGGAACCGCCAGACTGATTTGCAGAGCGGTTGTACCATCTTGCAATCCTACCAACAGTGGAGGAGTGTTCCTCTTTCTCCACATCTTCTCCAGCACCTGTTGTCTCCTGAGTTTTTAATCTTAGCCATTCTGACTGGTGTGAGGTGGAATCTCAGGGTTGTTTTGATTTGCATTCCCTGATGACTAATGATGTTGAACATCTCTTAAGGTACTTCTCAGCCATTCAAATTTCTTCTGGTGAAAATTCCTTGTTTAGCTTTGTACCCCATTTTAATGGGGTTATTTGGTTCTTTGGGGTCTAACTTCTTGAGTTCTTTGTATATATTGGATATTAGCCCTCTGTCAGATGTGGGGTTGGTGAAGATCTTTTCCCAATTTGTTGGTTGCCGATTTGTCCTTCTGACAGTGTCCTTTGCCTTACAGAAACTTTGTAATTTTATGAGGTCCCATTTGTCAATTCTTGATCTTAGAGCATAAGCTATTGGTGTTCTGTTCAGGAACTTTCCTCCTGTGCCCATGTCCTCCAGGGTCTTCCCCAGTTTCTTTTCTAATAGTTTCAGTGTGTCTGGTTTTATGTGGAGGTCCTTGATCCACTTGGAGTTGATCTTAGTACAAGGAGATAAGAGTGGGTCAATTCTTCTGCATGTTGACCTCCAGTTCTGGCCCTCTTGCAGAGGTCGGAATGCCTGTGGAGGTATAAAGAATGCTGTGCTGGCCTCTGTTACTCAGCATAGCATCTCATGGAGCTAAGACCCCATTTGCCAGAGATGCTTTCCATAATGAAAGCTTATTGAAACTGAGATGGATTGTGCTTGGAAATTATTTGTATGTTTTAACAGATCTGTCTTTCAGGATGAACTAGTGAAATTATCCTAAATACACAGGTGTATCTGAAAGTAGGCCTCTTGCCCATGGTTAGTGTCAAACCCAATAAGTGCTTCCATGTCAGGTGTCTGTAGCTACAGAAAGTCAGTTTCACTTCATTTTGACCCCTCCCCAATTGCCACTCCCTGCTCTTAGTCCAAAACATCTTCCTTCACATTTCATTGTTAATCCAGTACCCTTTTTTTTCTTTCCTTTTTTATATGGGAGACCATTTCTGATTAAGTCCTCAGCAGTGGTCCCCAAACCCCACCTTTGTAAATGTAGCTTTGTAATTCAAGGTGCTTCTTCATTGCAATGTAACTTTCCCTTACATACCAGCCTGTGAAGTCCTAGAGATCAGGTCTTTTATACTTCTGAGGACACCAGTGAGCTTTCTCTTGAGTATGTTCTCTGCTTGTTAGTCACCCCCTCCTCTCCTCTGCTCCCCATTGCCCAGCCATTTCCTGCTGGGCCCAGTACAGCACTGACTGTGTTCTCACTTCTGATCTGCCTAGCTTCTGTGCTTCACCCTGGAATGCCCTATCTCATAGAGTGCCTCCCACCACAGCTAATTTCTTCTTATTTATTGCTCTGTGCTTGCTGTTCTGTGATCCCTGGCTTGAAAAAGACAAAACAAATACTAAATTGTGTCACAAAGAGGTTTCATGCAGGCAGCAATGGTAAGGTTCCCTTTTCCTGCAGGCACAGATCTTGGCACTCAGTTTCTAGAACCTACCACAAGGGTTGTCCACCATCTCTTCTCCCTGTCTTTCCTTCCTGCCACCTCACAAGTATCTGTGTGTGTGTGTGTGTGTGTGTGTGTGTGTGTGTGTGTGCTGAGCCAGCACCCTAACAACTCCTTAAGGAATCTCTCACTAAAGGAACTGCTGTAGAGTTTCTATGTTTGGAGTTGTGCACTGATTCTGAATTTTTATGTTTTATCTGAGATTAGGGGCCATTTTGGACCAAAAGTTTCAATTTAATCAAATCTGAAGGATTTTACAAAATAGCATCTTCCAGAAATGAAAAGATAGGAAATGTCCTGGATATGTCTTATAAGGATAAGCTGTCGATAACTTCAGGCTTATTTGAGCTACAGTTTGCATTTTTTCAAGGGAGCTATTTATTGAATCCATGTCACAGTTGAAGAAATCGAGCTAAAGGAGGCAGTTCCATGTTTCACAGGAAGCATGCACAATGAAGAGTGCTAGCTTCCAGAGAGCATTTACTTCACAACTGCCAGTCAAATTCACTCCTAATCAAAGCAAGGCAAGATGACCTTGGCATAAAAAAATATACTAAGCAGTTACTCCATGTCATCTCCAATGTGAAAACTTTTGGAAGATTCTGTATGTCTTGTGGTTTCTTGTTTTGTTTTGTTGATATTGTTTATCTGTTTATTTTTCTTATTATTTTATAGAAATCTCTGTGGATATTATTATGGGTCAAACTTCACAGAGAAAATAACTACTATTTATTTAAGGGACTGTCATGTTTACCAAATGCATTTGTGAAAATAATACCAAGCAGAGTGAAGACTAAGATTTTTTTTTAATTAGCAATGGAAGTTTGCGATATTTCAGCCTGAATATGATCCATTCAAATAAAAATGTATTACTTTTAGAGGAAAATTATCTTGTATACATCATAACACTTGAATACCAGGAGATTTAATCAATGAAATAAAGATATATCATAGCATAATTTACAATAAAGCCATTTCTACATTAAATTGAACTTCCTTTAGAATATAGTTATGTTGTAATTGTAACATAATTCCTTCTATATTAATCATAACTTTAGTTTATCCATAAACACACAGAAATGTATACTACATTTTATATTGGAGCCTTAAACTTCCTATGTAGTTTGCAAATACTCTTCATTCTTTACATGTTTCTATACTGTTTGTCTCAATCTTCAGTAATCTTCACTGTCTGGATGGGTTCATTTAGCAATAGCTGCAAAGCTGTGGGCTTTCCTGGGCATCATCTTCTATCCTACTGTGCCCCTGGACTATGGTTAATACACCATGTATATCTACCCCTCAAGCCACGAGCAATCCCTACCCAAAGTTTCAGTTTAAATACACCACTCCCTAATCTCCAGGACATAAACTCTAACCGTAAACTCTAATGAATCTCCTGGATCTTAGAACTGCCAGATTATTCTGCTGGTTCTCACCCAGTTTGAAGTAAGGGGTCGTGTGCTGGGAGTCAATGCCGGAGCATCACCCACAGCAAGCACATGGTCTGTCACTGGCCATGTATGCAGCTCATATATGTGCCCGGTTGTCAACTACTCAGTCAGTCAGTAATCCAAATTTGTGTAGGTATAAGTCAGGCATTGTTCTAGGCATGGGAAAAAATAGCAAGAAATAAAGCAAGAAGGTTATCTGCCCTTGTAGTACATAGCTCCTAGCAGGGTATGAGACACAATAAACACAGATAATAAGACAAGCAATGATGTGCTTAGTCCTAGGCAGAAATGGATGGATGGCCATTTAAATCAGCGGTTCTCAACCTATGAGTAGTCATCTCTTTGGAGGTGAAGCAACCCTCCCAAAGGGTTTGCATATCAGATATTTTGTATATCAGTTAGGATTATGGTTCATAACCACAGCAAAATTACAGTTATGAAGTAGCCATGAAGATAATTTTGTGGTTGGGCGTTACCACAACATGAGGTATTGTATTAAAGGCTCACAGCATTAGGAAGGTAGAAAAACACCACTCTAGATAGACAGTCTGGATTGCCTCTCTGAGAAGGCAATGTTCAGGCTATAAGTAACTTCGGTAACAAGAAGTCTTGCTTCTAGTCAATACTGGAGTATAAAGAACCTGCAAACAGAGAGAAGCCTTATAAGAGCTTAAGCCAGGGAGAGTTGGGACCCCTCAGGTTTAGAGCAAACTGAAGTTCTCTGGGTTTTCCAGATCCCAGAGAAGCATGGGCTGGGGGGAAGGTCAAAAATCATGTCAAATGGGAAAAGGCTACTCAGGGGTTTAAGTATGAGAAAACATGATCTGGTTTGTGTTTGTGTTGAAGGCTCTGCAAAGGAAGAAGAGTGAGCCAGGGATTATTAAGAGAATTCAATGTTAGCATGAGTTAGTAAGAGTAGGATTGAAAACGCAACTAGAGAAGTGGGCAGGTCCTGAACATACATGGGACAAATAAATTGCTTTAAGTGTGCATCTTGCCTTCGTTTTTGACTGTACACCACATTTGTACAATGTCTGCAGAAGTTGGAAGGTAGTCTTTGATCCCCTAAAAGTGGAGTTAAAAACGACTATGGCTCATTCTGTCTGCTCTGGGAACTGTACTTTAGTCCTCTGGAGAGGCAGCCGTTCGTCTCTACTGCTGAGTATCTCTCTCTCTCCAGCAACCAGGACCACTATCTATCTACTCACCTTCTGCTTCTTGGACTGAAATATACTTATTTGATTTTTTTATTTTCCATGTTAGAGATTATCCAGTTAAGGCTAAGTTGGGTTCAGTAGCTCATTAATTACTTTTGTGTTGCTAAGCCCAAAATAGTCAAAATAAAATCTTCCAGTACAAATTTTTCATACTGGCTGGTGAGGGTTTCAGTCCTTTATGCTGTGTAGGCATGGTAGCAAGAGGGTGTAGAGAGGCTGAAATCAAGGTCTGGACTCACTCTAAGCTTCAAAAGTCCACCCCTGTGACTTTCTCTGTCAGCCAGGTGTCATCTCACACAGGCACCTCAGCCCACCTAACACTCTGAGCCAAGGGGGAAAGTGAAACAAAAGAAAACACCGAAAATCAGTCAGGGGGGAACATTCTAGATTTGGACGAGAACAAATAAGGCTACCCTTCTCTGTCCTGAACGTACATCACCCATTTGACTCCAGGTTAGCACTCTCTTCATGCTACCCTTCATGCTTTCAGTGGCTAGTAATATTCCCGTGGTGCCTCTATGTATGGCTTTTGCCTTATGGAGAGCTCTCCTGAAAGTTGCCATTATTCATTTTCACGGAGGTTTTTAAAAATCTTTTTTTCTGTTCTTTTCTTTTACTGAAAAATTGATTTTTTTCATACAATGTATTCTGATGATGGATTCTACCACCCTAACTTCTTCAAGATCTTCCTCCCTTGTCCTCCCCTCCCCTCCCATTCAAATGCATACCCTTTCTGTCTCAGAAAGCAAGCAGCAATCTATACAATAATGATAAAATAAAATAAGACAAAATAAAAGCAATTAGACTGAAATAGGAGAAATCAAGGATCCCAAGGAAAGCAATTCAGAGAAAATGCACAAGAAACAAGAAATGCAACACATATATTTGCAGAGACATACATGTTTGCCCACACAGGAGTCTCATACAAACACAAAACCAGAAGCCATAATGTATACACACAAGACCTGTAAGGTTAAATAAAAGTAAGCAAACAAACAAACAAATTAAAATAAAAGTCCTGACAAAACATTATAAAACAAGATTCTGCAAAGATGCCACTGAGTTCAACTTGTGTTTGTCATTTCTATGAATTTTAATTTTACCTCTTTATTTCTTTTAGACCAGAGCTTTCAAAGAACACAGCTCACAGAAATCAAATGCCATCATAATAACTTAGTTAAATCCTCCCTCCTTTCCATCCTTGGGTTGTTATAAGTGGAGGGTCAGAATTATTTTTAATAATTAGCCTTCTGTGTAAGCTAGGTCCTGAAGATATCATGGTTATACCTGTAAAGAGCAGAGCTAGGTGACTCAGCAGCTCTCAGGAACCTAACAGATGACAGATCTCAAACACTCAGGCAGTGTAATAGTCAAATTGGATTCAATCAATATGCTACAGGTTCACATCCATGTCTTATTAAAATTGCTCAATACTAAAGCCCCAAGAAGGAAAGTAACTTGTGCATGTTAATCCCATTGTAATAATTAACTGTAATCTGGCCTGATAATGAGTTGTTTCTGAGAATATTAGCATTAACAAAGAGAACAGAGCAAAACTTCACAACTCTCAGGTAGGAAGCAAAATCAGAGAAGAAGTAGGGGTCAGGATACCAAAATTTCCCTCTTGGATGTCCCCAATGACCATGGCATACCTCCTAAAGGTTCTACTATGCCTCAACAGTAACACTCTAGAGATCAACCCTTTAACATGTGACCCTTAGGGTAGTGTCCAGTGCCCATACTATGATAATATTAAAGTCTTCAGCACTGCCAAAGAACACCACAGTCCCTTTGGAATGTTTTTGAAACTTGATTTTACTAAATGATGTGCATTCATTCCTTGCTGAATTTATTCTACAGCTCGCTCAGCACTGCATGACTAGCCTGGACTCATCTGAGAACATTCAGTTGTACACCAAGAAAACTTCTTACATGAACGCCTGTTACCACTTAAAATTAACCCAGTCTTACAGCAGAAACCAGTCCAAGAATCAAACTTTTTATATAAAACTCTCTGACTATCTAGTAGATAAGTCCCAGGTTCTTCCAAGACTTTGATCTCCACTGATACCAGCAATAAGGCCAGGTGCATCATAGGTGATTTACACAGTAGGGGCTCTCTGGAAAGCTCTGACATAGGCCATCATGAATACCAGAAGAAACTCTTTGAGATATACATAATTCTTGTCAAGGAACATTGAAAATTTAAAAAATAAAATAAAATGGGGCTTCGGGTCATGTCATCGTCTCTCAATCTAAAGTTTAAGAGCATTTTGGGGGTGGAACCCACTAGCACTTGCATAGTAAGTGAGCACTTTAACCTTCCTCAGAGCAAGGACTTGAACTCTCAACAAAATTCTATAGTACATTCCCTTTCCACAAAAAAAATGTAGAAAATTCTGTCCTAATACCAGAACTTGGTCTATCTAGAAAAACAGATGAAATGAAAACAGAAACCTTCAATGGTGTGTTCTATGTATGCCTCAGGAGTCCAGCCCCACACCTCCTGATGGTCACCCACTGTGGGGACATAGTTTGTGCTTCTGAAGACACAAACGTGGGGATGAATGTATCACTCTACCTGTAAGGCCGAGCTTGCAAATATTCTAGTGTTTTCCATAGACTTAGGTCATATTTTGTTCTTGAAATACATTAAATTTACATGAGTTTTATAGTCAAAGAATGGGAGGGTATGCTTGGGATTCTTCTCTGAACAAAATGATAATATATATGCAGCAGATCTCTGTTTTCTAGTCGAAGCCTAGCTGTGCCATAGGAATCTATTTCTGTTTACACTGAGGGCTAAGGTACCTGCTCACAAGTACGGTGCCTTACTGTTGCACAACCTCAATGTTGCAGAAGTTGCCATGATGTGAAACATAAATGGTGTAAATAAAAAAGAGACAACCCAGAGGGAGATCAACATCTTGATAAGAGGATGAGGCATAGAAGTCTATAGAGCAGAGGGTAGGACAAGCACTGTCCTGAGAGATTGCTGGTTTTCTCATCCTGAGCAGACTCCTCTTGGCATACTGACCCCTCCCCACCATTTATTTTAAGGAATGCCAAGCCAAGGAGAGTCCTTTCTTGTGCTGTTGCTATGGATTAACACAGTTTCTGGATCAAGCTAAAGGCAAAAGGAAAGTATACCACAGGACCCCTGTTGATATCAATTTGATTACATCCTGTTACTAAATTTAGGAAACTGCTCAAAACATAATTAGAGTTCAAAGCCCTCAAAGCCCGAGGTTTCATTTTTGTGCTTGAACTGTGACTCATCGGCTTGGCCTGCAAGCCACAGAACCAAAAAGGGTTTCCCCTGAACACACTTATCCACACTAAGATTCTCACAGAAAATCACAGCACCAGCTAAATTTTGACTTGTGGCACAGAATGCTCCTACCAATAAAAATCTGTTGGCCAGATGGATTCGTGAGAATGGGTTCCGACAGGCATTTAAGAAGTTAGAATAACAAACAAGAGGCTGTAGGAGGCTGTGTAGGGTGATTTGGAACAGTATCCCCACTTCCTTGATACATAATTCCATAGAAGATAGATAGATTATAGTAATCATTTGAGTTTATATGCTAGTAGAATTTTAGAAAGGTAAAATCAGCATATTCTTGATAATACAAAGGAATTGGGAGCAAACATTTAAAGTGTACAGTCTTTTAGACCATCCTAAGACTGATTCTGAGACGCTATGCATGGAGCTGAGATATCTGAACAGGCCTCTGTGTATTGTCACAATTGGAACAAATGCAGCTGACAGGATGTATGGATTCAGCAAGCAAAACTTGGGTAAAAGTGCCCATTTCCTGTTGTGCTGATGACATCTGTCAGCTTTACTCAGTGCTGACATGGCATGATGCTAGTACTCTCTTGACTGTCTTTAGAGAAGAGGCTACAGAGTATTCTTGAAAATGAATGCAACCATCTTGTCCATTCATAAAACATCTGTATTTCATCATAATCCAGAAACACCAAAAGACTCCAGGTCAGACCTTTGGTGAGGAACATTAAGAAACTGAGCTTTGCAGAATAGACAGACTGACATGGGGGCAGATGGGTTTTCTATTTGAATTTATATATAACCCCAAATTGCACACAAAGTCAAAATATCAAGACCAGCTATAAACTTGAATGGAATAAAACCCTGAAAACTTTAGCAAGTGTTTCTCATAGTCTTTCAACTATCTAGAGTCTATATAGAATCACTGCAATAGGAGCTTAGGAAACACTTAAATAAAGTAGTTCCAGTGAAAGCATCAGAAATTATCACAAATGCTAGTAGGCACTGTGACTTGTATCTCCAAGCCACACATTGGTCAGCCAGAGATCCCTATAGCACACTCAGGCCACACATTCTAGTAAATCAGTGAGTTCAGGGAAGAGACAGACCTGTTCTCATAAAAATTAGAGAGTGATACAGGGAAACATACAATTTAGGTCTTTAGTCTCCACACCCATACCATGCCAACACATGTACACGTACATACAAACATGCACTTATATGTAGAATACACATACACATGTCTACAAACACACAGTCATCATCATCATCATCATCATCATCATCATCATCATCATCATCATTATCATCATTATCATAACTTTGAAACCAGTAATCAGAAGTTCCTGCTGTCTCCCTAAAGTTTACTTCTTTTACAGATAGGGAGGAGTGTATCTGGTGCTGAGTACTGAAGAAGGACTCAGAGAATGTTACATGTTATTAAAATTACCAGTGGTGCTGGTGACAACATATTGAAGGTAAGTTTTGACAAAAAAGCCTGGTTTTGGAGTCTAGAAGTCTGAGCTGAAGAACAGACTAGAGACAATAGGACTAGCTTGAGCTGGTGATCTTCACATTTACCAGGGTGGTTATGCTGCTCATAACAATTGAATCAAATGAAAAGAACCCTCTGTGTGTTTGGTTGGTGTCAGTACTCACCTCCTTTCTGTACTAGGCTTTATTTTGATTCCTTAAAAATAAACATTGAAGTCCTGACTCTAACCAAACAAGTAAAAGATATGTATGACAAGAACGTAAAGTCTCTGAAGATAGAAATCAAAGAAGACCTCAGAAGATGGAAATTCTCCCATGCTCATGTATTAGCAGAATTAATGCAGTAAAAATGGCCACCATGCCAAAAGCAATCTACATATTCAATGCAATCCCCATCAAAATTCCAACTCAATTTTTCCATAGAGTTGAAATTTACACAATATCTTTCCACTAACCCAGTCCTACAAAAGATAATAAGAGGAAAACTCCAATACAAGGAAGGAAACTACACCCTGGAAAAAGCAAGATAGGTTACTATCTTCCATCAAACTCAAAAGAAGATAACCACTCAAAAACAAAAATAACATCAAAAAATGACAGGAAGAAATAATCACTATTCCTTAATATCTCTTAACATCAATGGACTCATTTCCCAGTAAAAAGACAAAGACTAACAGACTGGATACAGAAACAGGACCCTATATTTTGCAGCATACAGGAAACATGCCTCAGGATCAAAGACAAACACTACCTTAGAGTAAAAGGCTGGAAGACAATTTTACAAGCAAATGGTCTCAGGAAGCGAGCTGGAATAGACATTCTAATATCAGATAAAATTGACGTTCAATCTAAAGTCATCAAAAGAGACACAGATGGTCACTTCTTGCTGGTCAAAGGAAAAATCCACCAAGAAGAACTCACAATTTTGAACATCTATGCTCCAAATGCAAGGGCACCCTCATTCGTAAAAGAAACTTTACTAAAGCTCAAAGCACACATTGCACCTAACACAATAATTGTGGAGGACCTCAACACTCCACTATCCTCAATGGACCCATCAGGAAAACAGAAACTAAACAGGGACACAGGGAAACTTACTGAAGCTTTGGACCAATTGGATTTAACAGATATATAAAGAACATTTCATCCTAAAGCAAAAGACTATACCTTTTTCTCAGCACCTCATGGTACCTTCTCCAAAATCGACCATATAGTTGGTCACAAGACAGACCTCAACAAATATAAGAAGATGGAACTAATCCCATGCCTCCTATCAGATCACCATGGTCTTCAATAGCAACAGAAACAACAGAAAGTCCACATATACATGGAGGGTGAACAATATTCTACTCAATGATACCTTAGTCGAGCAATTCTCAAATTCATTTGGAATAACAACAACAACAACAAAAAAAAAACAGGATAGGGGAGACTATTCTCAAAATAGTGATAAAAACTGCTTGGTACTGGAACAGAGATATACAGGTAGATCAATGGTATTGAATTGAAGACCAAGAAATGTACCCATACATATGGTCACTTGATATTTGACAAAGATAATGCTTTCAGCAATTGGGCCTGACATAATTGGAGACTGGTTCTGCCAACAGGTTCTCCCTGAAGCCAGAGGTTGGAAGGTGCTTCCTTCCTTCCACACTTCCCCTAAGACCAGCCACTGCCCAAATCTTATGTGATGGCAGGTCCCTCCAGCAGCTCAAGAGCTGCCCATCAGCAATAGGACACAGCGCTGGAGCAGGCCTTTCTGCAGCAGGATGGAAGCACTGTGTTTCCTCTTTCTGGGAAAGGAAATCACGGATGTCAGTGGAAATTACTTGACCCAGTAGTTTGCTGGTGAATTATCAAATTCCCAACAGAAGGGAAAAAAGCAAGCTTTAGGAGACTACCTGCCAAGGAGCTGCATTGAGTGTGAATGGTCTTGGGGCATAGCACACTCACAATCAATTTCAATAATTAATGATAGCAGGGGCAAGAAGCAAACCGTGGAATGGTGAGCATTTGACCCTCTATTTAAACAAGGTTTGCTTTCCACATGTAACACAACAATTTTCCCCAGAAAAGAACTAGTATTAGGAATGGTTACAGATTGATTTTTAGACTCCATGTGGGAACAACATATTTACCTGAGTCTTCCATAAGAAGCAGGCCTATCTCAGCATACAGAAGACTTTAACATACTGTTTAGTAGCATTCTTCCTCAAAATAATGACAAGTCCAAACTGGCACCAGATGTAAACTATGCATTCTTTCTGAAATCTGACGCAGTGTTTTAAATGGCATTCACTAGAACATATGGTCAGTTGTGCAATTATGAAAGGTCAATCACATGTATGTTCCAGTCATGTGTGCACTCAGTTTAATGACAGTCACTGTTCAAGCTTGCTTCGATTTATTTTCCAGATGATCTGTTACACTGACTCTCAGCAGTATCGACTGATTAAAATGTTGCCACTTGCCAACTGGAATGCTGTCAAAAGCTTTCTGCCTTCTTTATTGCACTCCCAATTCAGAACAAAAGGCTTTCTACCACACTGCATCACAAATGATAGTCAAATTCCCACCACAGGAGAAAGAGCTGAAGTTGCCATTTAATTGTCAGCATTGACCTAGCCATTGTCAGTGGTGAATCTGTAGCCCTTGGTGTCAAAGTAACATATCTGCCCACATTGCCATTCAAGAGCTACTATTTTGTTCTTGCAAAAGAACGCCAAGCAAAGTGTGCCTCTGTTTCTTTTATGGTACAATGATTCTAAAAGATATAGTCATTTGTATTTACAGCATGTCATTTTGGCATAAGGCCAAAATAAATGAAGAGAAGATGTTTTGAACCTGTTGTCTGTGAACAACAGTATCATTACTTACAAAGAGTATGAGTCTGACTGTTCCATCGTTCAGACACCAATAGCAGACTCCTTTCCTGTGGAATCTCCCTTGCTGCTAATGTATCTTCAGGCTACATTTTTTTCTTGTGAGAATTGCCCCTCCCCAGGAAGCATGGATGTAACTCACAGTGACTCGGATCAAAGTTGTGCATTGTCTCATGAAGAAAGGGAATACACACACACAAGAATGTATTGTATCTATTGGTGAACAGTTAAGATGCACATAAATTTAATAAAAGCCAAATCAACCTGATGGTGATACTTATTATTTATATAAAAACAATGAAGTTAAGTAATGTTCTCCAGAATTTAAAAAAAAAAGACTAGAGAACACAGACAAATGCTTTATATCTAATGAAGATGAGCTAGCTACCCATGAAGTTTGAAAGCTTAAGTTCTTACAAAAAGAAACTTTATAATTTATGAAAATGAATTCACTCAGTATTAAATCATAACCACTCAAAGCTCAGCTAATGGTCTGCCTGTACAGGATGTGAGGTTGGCAAAGATGGCTTTCTTCATCCTCACATAGAAAGATGCTGCACAACAAGCAAGTGGTTCACATTATCTTCAATTCACCTCAGGCATCCTGGGAGACCCTTCAGGCTAGTTGAGTTGGTAAAGGCAAATACCCATGCAGTTAACCCCAATCTGATGAGAAAAAAGACCTCTAGTTGGTGGCAGTTACCTTGTCCTGATAAATTCTAGGGAAAGAGAAATTTTCTGTACCTTTATGAATCCCACATCTTGTGAACCATTGCTCATTTGCTTGATATGAAAAATATTTCAGGAACATGAGTATTAATTTTATGTGACAATTTAGCTAACCCATGGAGCTTAGATGCATAGTCAGACAGTATTTTGAATGTCTATGGAGGTTATTTTGTGGTCAGATAGTGAATATGGCTTCATGAAATCAGTTGAAGATTTTACTAAAATAAAGACAGGTCTCCTTTAAGCAAGAAGGAATTCTACCAAGAGATGGCCTTTGGATCTCAAACACTATGTTGCAAATTTTGGACTTAGATGTCCATAATCATTGCAAAAGTATTATGAACCAATTTCTTAAAATAAAACACCCCACATACCATATATATACATATATGTGTGTGTGTGTGCATAAATGTATATATACACACATACACCATTTTATATATATATATATATCCATACCATGCTGTATATGTATATAAACACATACGCACATACCATATTATACACATATATAGACACATACTGTATACTATATGTATATTTATTTTGATATGCATATTATATTTTGCATATACAGACACACACACAAATATATATATATATTCCATCTATTCTATTATAAATACACCCTATAACTTGTGTTCTCAGGAGAACCACGATCAATGCATGATCTTCCATTTGTATTAGTTAAGAGTAGATCCTAAAAGCAGAGCAGTTGACCTGACAAAATATACCCAACACTTCACACCCACCCTCCATTACTCACGTAGTCAATATGGTTTCTGCATAGTAGATTGTTACCTATGCCACAGCAGAGTTTAGCAAAGCAAGACTCTAAACATTTAGTGCCATGACCTTTACTGATTTTAAAAGAGTCAAACAGCCCTTGACATTTGATGCTTTCCTGCCCCAGTCCCTATCCAAGTGGGAAACATGACGTCATAGACATCCATCCACAGACCTGAATGCATTAACTATGTGTCATTGCTCTTAGTAAGTTCTCTTACACTGTGTTGAGTGGGTCAAGAAAATAGGAGGCACATGTAATTTGAACAGACCTGGCCCTATGAAGGGGTTTAGAAAATATTACTTTTCAAACTGTCATACAAACAAAACTGAAGTATCACTATACCCAAGATCATGCCTGTTTTATTCAGTTCTCTTCAGATATAATTTTGTATAGCTAACTAGACTTCAATGACAAGTACAAATTAAACTGATATGTCTTTCTCAGCTAATTTTGAGCACAAAATGATCATGTGGTAACCTTAGGGCTGTATTATTTCAGAAGGATAAAAATTACTCATCTCCTCCTAAAGTATAAACACTTATTCCTTATCGTGAGCAACAACACTTTCTTAAGACTATTTTTCACAAAATTATAAGGAAGAAAATAGAAGAGAGTATGCTTATAGGATAGACACTAGGCAACCTTTGAAACTGTCACCAGTGTCTTCTCCTGGGTCAAAGGCTTAGTCCACAACTTGGGAGGTGATAGAAACCTCTCAGGAAAGGAACTAGTTGGAAGTGTTTAAGTTTCTGGAAGGACACCCTCTAAAGAAATTGTCGAAATTGACCCCTTCCAGTTGCTTCCTGTTTTGGTCTGCAACATGTTCCTGCTATGATGGACTGTCTCACCACAGGCCAAAAGCAATGCTGCCAATACATCGTGAACTAGAGTATTTAAGACTGTGAGTGAACCAGAGTCTTTTTGGCCAGAGTGAACCTTTTATTTTTATAAGTTGATTGTCATAGGAATTTTGTAATGGTGATGCAAGCCCAACTGACATTATATGTTGACATATTATAACAAGACATATAATATCTGGAATCATGTTCATAAAATATATGTGGAGATGAAGAAATGACAGCTTTGAGAAATTTCAGAGTTGGAACCAGAACTATATTGATTTCCAGATGGCAATTGTGCTTCTTTGCTATGATGTAGCCAAGGAAACCTTGTAGAGATGCCTTTTGAGTTGCTGGTATTAAAATTAACTCTACCTAAGATAAATATCTGTGATGGTATACAGAAAGCACATCTGCCTTTAAACTCTCCAACTGATTCTGTATTCAGGTTGAACCCCAAACAGATGGGACATTTATCATATTCTTGGCTTTCTGTATGTGACATAAGCATTCTGCAATATGTAAAGGGTGTCCCTGCATAAAACAAGTGCTTGCCTCAGCATCCAGCAAGGATCCTGGATGCTGATGGGGAACACACACTTGATGAGCTATCATTCTGAAACTTCTAGGTGCTTCGTGCACTGTCTGGAATTTCTAGCAGCTATGATATCACCAATAACATCAATTTTCCTTCAATGACATCTGCATTTCTAGAGAAATGAAAAGCATTTCCACTTTGTGAGCAAACACCTGGCATTGCCATGGTGTTGTAAGCTGTGCACAGACAGAGCAGTCAGAGGTCAGCCAGGTTCTGTGTACTGCCCACTAGCATCACCTCAGACATTTGTTTGAGTAGTACCACCTAGTGCAGTCTCACAGTGTATAACATCATAGGTAAAGCCATTAAGAAAAAATGGTATCGGTGTTATAGGTGTGAAGGGTATTTTTTATTACTTTGTTTTCTTTTTGTATCTCTACTCCTATGGAAAAGTACAAAGCACAAATTCCATCTGTTATTCTAGAGCCCAGTATTTAAACCTTGCAATGAATCTCAATAGTGCCACCACAGAAATGGATATTTCTCAGGAAGATAACTTTAAGTTACGATGATAACCATCCAGGAACACTAATGTATAAATAACTAATGAATATATGGACACATTTGAAACAAAACAAAATTGGGGGGAAAGACTTTATTTCATTTACAGATTACAGTCCATCATCAAGAGAACTCAAGGAAGGAACTCACAGAGGGAGCCTGGGGGCAGGAACTAGAGCAGAAGCCACAAAAGAATGCTGCCTAGTCAGCATGATTTTTATCACATCCTAGACCTACCTACACAAGGGTGGCATCGAAAACAGTGATCTGCCCCTTTCCCACATTAATCGTGAATCAAGAAAATATCTCAACAGACTTGCCTGCAGGTCAATATGATATGATGCATTTTCTCCACTGAGATTCCATTTTTCCAACTGACTCTATCTTATGTCAAGTTGGCAAATAAAAACCAAAACCAAAACCAAACAAACAAAACCTTAGAGAATTGATAGCCTATGCTTTTTTAGCCCAAATAGTATAGTTTCTTGGATTAATTATTAGGTATGGAATTAAGCTGGGCTTGATAATAGTTCTTGAATGAGTAGGACTTCAGCTAAGCTCTCTGATAAGGCAATGCTATTGGCCAAAATCCACATTCAGGTAGAATAACAGGCAGGGTTCTGCAGGCTATGGGCTTGGTTCTCTAATTAAACAGAGCTGCAGGTCATGCTGTGTAGTGAGAACCACTGAATATATTCTCTTCCTGTGCTGAATTTCTGTCTGTATTCCACAACCAGTAAGAGTCAGTATTAGGCTTCTGAACTGAAAGTATCTGCAGACTGTTATGCTATAGTCAGGCAGGACTGCAAGGCTGTGGTATGGTATTGACTAGACTCTAGCCTACTGGGGCTGTGAATTATTCAAAATTATCTGGCATGGGGTGAGTTGGAGTTTATGGGCAACATGGACAAGCAGAATTGCTGGCCTCTCTCCCTGGTCAAGGAACCCAGAATTGGAAAAGCTTACCTGTTTGTGAGGAACGTCACTTGCTTGGTCACATATTTAGGTAGAGCCTTAGGTTGAGCACTATGGACAGTCTGCTCCAATTTCTGGGCACTCAAGAAAGCAAAACTATGAATAATATTCCCTGGCCAGTCTGTTCAGCTTCATAATGAAGTAGTACCACTGACTGAACTCACTGACTGGGGACAATAATACCATCAGGGGTGCAATTCTCTCAAGATCTGTGCACTAGTCACTCAAAACCTAACCACATTTCTGTGTTCATAGTTGGTGCCAAATGGTATAGCCCTGCACATTTCCCTGTCGTTCCATGTCAATACATAACTGGGCCTCCTATGTCAAAATGAAGAATGGAAGGCCTTCCTCAGATTCTTGTTTACCTGTATGATTCTAGAGATCATATAGGTTCAAGGAGCCTTTTTTGTGAAGAGTTGTGCAAAGCAGTCTGAGGGCAGGATGACACAGGCACAACTGTGCTAACTTTTTTTTTCTTTTTTTTTATTTTCTATATTCTATGTTTACATTCCAAAGGCTTTCCCCTTTCCCAGTTCCCACCCACCATAGTTCCCATAGTTCCTCTCCCCCCAACTGTTCCCCAATCATTCCCCCAACTTTTTAAATGCTACTCTTCAAGGTGGTTCAAGGAGTGTTTCAGCTTTACACTCAGGTTCTGTGGTTTTTCAAAGATATTTTAATACATTGATACCTGGGAACTGGCTATTCTTTCAATTAAGATACTAAGGCTTTGAACCAGGTTCTGGTATCTGTGGTGGTTAGTTTTATTACCTTGCAACAATCTAGAATCACCTTAGAAGCACGTTAATGGAGGATTGTCTAGATGGGCATTGTGGTTACATAATTGAGGTAGGAAGACCCAAGCATTGTGGGTGGTACCACTCATGAGGCAAAGGAACCTGAATTATAGAAGAATGGAGAAAGCAAAGACTCACAGTGAATTAGCTGCTTGTTCTCTACTCTTGGCTATGGATATAGTTGCTTCAAGTTCCTATCACCTTGACTTCCCTACAGTGATTGAATAGAACTTGGCTCAGTGAGTCAATCTAAACCTGTCCTCTATTCATTGCTGTTAACAGGGTATTTTATTACAGCAACAGAAAAGAAACTAAGCCAGTATCCATTATGAGGCTCATTCTATATTAGAGGGAGAAAGCACCATTTATATGTGAACATGAAAATTTGGTGGTTCAAACTTAGAAGTCATTGTAACTCTTTTAGCTTCTGTGACTGAGAGGCAAACTCAAGGTAAATTGTCTCTATAACCAACTTCATACAGCCCCAAGCTTCAATTCTATCAGAGTGTGGAAACAAACTTAAAAGAAAACTTAAGAGCTTAAAGGGAGACAAGAAAAGACATATAATGAAGAAAGACACAATGCCAAAATCAAGATGGCATGCTGATATCTATCTAGCTAATGGGCAGTAATGTGGGTTCCCATGAGTATCTAACCTTTAACACTGAAACGGCCCAGAATAAATGTTCCTGCTAATAATTGTGCACTCAGTGACTTGATCTAGGTTAGCCAACTAACTCTTGGCTCTCTCAATTTCTTCCTCCTACTCCAGCCTCCAGACTCTTCTATACAGACCCCCATGCCAGCAATAGCCACCTACTAACCATCTGCCAAAGCTGCCTTCCTGCCTTCATTCATGTGAAAAACTGTCTAAAAATCCCACTCTATCAGCATCCTCTCCCAACTTGTGGGTGGGATCAAAAGAGTCAGTCTCAACAGAGTAATAATCTTTTATACTTTATATCCAGTGTTTTAATATTAACTCTTTTAGTCTGTACTAGAATAATAGAAGAAGTTATTGTAGCATTTTTACATGGCTACTGAAATGGCCAATTAAGACCACACTATAAAACCACATTTCCACAAAGGAATAACAAATTTGGCTTGAAAACTTATCAAAGGCCATCTGAAGAACAGTTTTTCAATGAAAATTACAAGCTGGTAAAAAACAGAGTCTGTGCATTGTAGCTTGATTGACTCTCTCGCCTGTCCCTGGGTCTTCAGTATCATTAAAAGAGACAATAACCCTGTAAGCATAGAAGCTGGAGAAAACAACAGTAAGGAGATCCACATCTCAGTATAACATGATCATAGTACTGAAAGGTGCTTGTGTGTGTGTGTGTGTGTGTGTGTGTGTGCGACACACGCGCGCGCGCGCGCGCGCACACACACACACACGCACACACACACACACACACACACACGCGCGCGCGCACGCACACACACACACACACACACACACACACACAATCTTGTAAATAGCACAAAGAAGCAACTTGTCACATACATAGGATCCTCGGTGAGATCATGGATGATTTCCTGGCGTAAGCCATGAGGTCCACAGAGAGCAAAGACTGAGACATTCTCAAATGAAGTCAGTCTTTAATTCACTAACAAATAAACCTACCAGATATACTAACAAGAAGCCTCAGGATGACTTGACAAGGCCCTAGGGGCCAACAAGAATGTGTACCAAGATGGCGCAAAAATAAAAGGGGGAAGTATTTGTGAATAAAATATGAAATCAGAAACTCATACTCAGAGTATATGATCACTCATTAATTTAAAAAAATACAGTTAAAAGTGAGCAAAGGGCATGGACATGCAGATTATTGGCAAACACATGAAAAGATACTCAGCATTGTTAATTACCAAGGAAATGTATCAAAAACACATTGAAATAGGACTTATGCCCACTAGGATGTGTTTTTAAATAAAGGAAAGACAATTAAAAATTTTGATGAGAATGTAGGAAAAGAAGAATCCTGTACACCCTTGGCAAGAATGTAACAAATGATGCAGCCAGTTCTTAGGACAGTCAACAGTTTCTTAAAATGTTACATATGCTGCTGCCATGTGAATCAATAACTATATTCCTAGTGAAATGATTACACAACAACAACAACAACAACAATAACAACTATACAGGGAAATCCATAGTAGTTCAGAGTGAGATTAACTCAAATGTCTATCAATTAATAAATGGATAAAGTACAGTTTATCGATAGAGGGAAATATAATTTATCCATAAATGAATGAAGTTTTGAAAGATGCTCCAGCATAGACCAACCTTGAAAGCATTATGGAAAGTAAAGGGCACAGACTCAAAAGTTCGAAGTTACCACTATATCACTTGGTTTATTTACCAAGACCAGGCAAAATTTATAGATATAAAAAGCAGAATAATGGTAATGGGTTTTTAGTGAGGAGATAAGGAGTTAGAAGAGAAACTTCTTTTGATTATTACTTTTCTATGAAAAGACAGTCTAAAATAATAGTGTACTGATTAGTGTATGAATACATTAAACAGCATGAAGTAGAGTGTAAATGTATAAACGTTATAATGCACAAACTGCATCTTAATAAAGCTCTTTAAACAAGAAGATAAAGAATTATCTTTCTGGGTGTCACAGCCTCTGGCTGGAAAAGGACCTCAGAAAATTAAATTAGAAGGTATTAAGTAGCGCATATAGTGAAAGCAGAGTGCAATGTGCTGTGTAGCAGTGATTGATAACAAGTGAAGTTTATCACTTCTTGGCTGTGTCCCACTAGGCACTATGCTGTATTAAACAGTATTTTTGAGAATGAAGTTTTTTCAAAAAGATTAAAAATACCATTTCTCATGTCTCCGAATTTGTTAAAAATAAAATAAAATACTTTGGTTAACGAAGGGAAAAGGGTAAGGTTAAAGCCATGCTTACTGAGGCATTATATATAATAGTAAAAACCTAGAAGCCATTAAAATGTTCAATTATACTAAACTATTTCATTTATTGTGCCATAATCCTCATAATCAATGAGCTACACGTAATTAACAAAACTATATAGTTCCTTGCATGAGTTGTAAAATTGGTACAAAAAGCTGCTACAAAATTGCATGTGAATAATAATCTTTGTCACAAATATTTGAGCAATCTAAGCAGTCTGATAGGGCTCATTTTGCTGTCTCCTGGTAGAGTCAAACTAAAGAAGAGTTTGTGGAGAAAAGTAGGCATATAGGGTGTCATGTAAAGGCTGCCATGTTTGTCGTCAAAGGCGGCCTTCAAACTCAGGTCACTTGCCTACTTAGATCAGCCCAATGCCATATGGCCCTTCCAACAAAGCATGCCCACGACTTAGGGAAGGTGATGCTGTAACACAGGCCTGGGCTTCAGCAAGGGCTGAAAGGATCTTCAGAAACAAAAGCATTCACATCTCTGGGAGCATTAGTAGTAAACTGCCCTGATTTGTTTTTAAAACTTCTATAGTCATGTGTTTGTACCTTTATTTGTACAAATGAAAAATGGGGAAAAAACACAATATCTTATATTCACATTATCTGTGATGTTTCTAAAATGCCTTAACATAAAAGTTAATGAATGTAAAGAAAACTGAATGCAAATACTTCACGAAAACAACAAAAAGTCTTTCTCAACTCCATTTTAGGGAAGGGATTCCATAATATATCATAGTAAGCAAGTCGTGGGCAAGTGGATTTTACCTTAAATATATCTGCAGTGTTGGGGTTAAAGAGCTGATGCTTTCCAGACCCCAAAATAATAGGTCCTGAACATCTTGCTTCGCCATAGACACAAAGGGATACTGTTGCCGTGGTACCCGCATTCTCAAGATCTCCAGTGACGACGGTCACCTTCCAGTCCCCATCTGCAAAGGAAAAGAAAAGTCATGGAGCAAAACATGTTAATATTAGGAAGACAGGAAATTCTGCTTAATCGGCTTAGTTGGGCAAGAAAGTTTGCGAACTAGCGGTAGTAAAATAACTGCTTCTTGTGTGCCTACTCTTTGGAGGCTAGCATAGGAAACAGGTTTAGAGCTAAACAAAGAATTTTCACCAGAAGAAATTCGGATGGCCGAGAAACACCTTAAGAGATGTTCAACATCATTAGTCATCAGGGAAATGCAAATCAAAACAACCCTGAGATTCCACCTCACTCCAGTCAGAATGGCTAAGATTAAAAACTCGAGAGACAACAAGTGCTGGCGAGGATGTGGAGAAAGAGGAACACTCCTCCACTGTTGGTGGGATTGCAAAATGGTAAAACCACTCTGGAAATCAGTGTGGCGGTTCCTCAGAAAATTGAGCATGCCACTCCCAGAGGACCCTGGCATACCACTCCTGGGCATACACCCAGAGGATTCCCCTGCATACAATAAAGACACATGCTCCACTATGTTTATAGCAGCCTTGTTTATAATAGCCAGAAATTGGAAGGAGCCCAGATATCCCTCAAAAGAGGAATGGATACAGAAAATGTGGTATATTTATACAATGGAGTACTACTCAGCAATTAAAAATAATGAATTCATGCAATTTGTAGGTAAATGGTTAGATCTGGAAACTATCATCCTAAGTGAGCTAACCCAATCACAAAAGAATACACACGAAATGCAATCACTGATAAGTGGATATTAATGAGCCCAGAAGCCCTAAATACTCAAGGCACAATTAGCAAGTCAAATGACTCTCAAGAAGAAAAAAAGGAGAGGACCCTGGGCCTGTAAAGATTGGATCCAGTATTGTAGACCCAGAACAGAGAAATTGTGGGGGGGGGTGGGGGAAAGAGTAGGGAATAGCATGGGGGGGAGAGGAATTATGGGACATATGGTGGGGGGTAACTGGGAAAGGGGAAAGCCTTTGGAATGTAAACAAAGAATATAGAAAATAAAAAAAATAAAAAAAACTATGAATGACAAAAAAAAGAAATGTTATGTTATTTTAATTATAGAACAAACTACAGCAGTCTTTTGAGAACAATAGATGTTCCTCTTGGGAACAAAGCAGCTCAGGTGGGGACATTTAGAACTCCGCATTAGGCTGAAACATGTAGAAGTGGGTTTCAGGGCCACTGTCAAATCTTTGACTGGTGGTGAATGACAGACATATATACTGATAGGGTGACATGAAGGCATTGTGTGTTCAGGAAATCTGTTGTAAAGCTGGCATTAATGGCAGTACAATGAGCATAAGATAAGAGCGTTAAAGATAGAGAAGACTTAAAGAGAAACAAAGACAAACTTGCTTTGTATTTCCATGAAAAAATCCCAAAGACATCTTCGAATTAAAACAAACCAATTAATAAAGTGAAAGGTATTTCTGGATAAATAGAACCTTCCTAGCAGGAGTTGAGCTGGGGGAGGATGCATGAAGAAAACACAAGCTGAAAACAGAGAAATACATTGCATTCTGTAAGCAGAATGGATAATTGATCTCCTGCTGTGGTAAGCCTGGGCACAGAAAGGTTGACCCAAGCAGTACATGACAGGAAATGTCTTTTCAAAAGATCCGTGTATTGTTCTATTGCTTTTGTTGGGAAGACAAATTGATAATATTCATTTTTGCATGTTGCTTCTTTGGGAAATTGCACCATCAAACCCAGAGCTGGAAGCTGCTCCTGACCTTACAGCAGGTGCTGGGTGCACATAGCTGCACACCAACACTGTGAGAAGACTGTGTGGCCTGCCTATGCTGTGTAATGAATGTATCTCTCCTCATCACAGACATATACACTGGGGATAGGAGCAACTTAAAGACCCTTTATTGCCATTCTCAGATGTTCTGCAAACACATAGTCTTGTGCATAATTTTTACAATTCCAAGTAAGACCCTCCACCTTTGCAGAGATTTTTCCACTAAGAACTCGTCTTGCTTTGTAATGTTACTTCAAGTCATTTCCACAAACAGATAGCCACAAAGTCCATTGAAAGCTTTCTAGCCATTGTAGTAAAACTCATATCATGTAAAATGTGCAGTATCATATCTGATAATAAAGATGGAATTGAAGTCTTAGCTCTGAGTCCCCAAAGCTTACCAGAGCCCAGCTGGGTAAACTAGAGGGCATCTACCTGGTAGCATGTCTGCTCTGACTTGGAGATATGTGAGAAAATGAACCAGGGACTTTTCAAGATGCAATCCCTGTATGAAACCTGTGGTTGTACGACTTCTTGCAAAAAAACCTTAAACCTGCACTTTGATGCATAATCCAAGAAGTTAAAAGAGTATGCTGTCTTTTGGGTCTTCTTTTGTCCCGCATGCTGCATCCTTATCTCCTTCCCAGCATCTGCAACAGCCCTGGGATTTTCAACTTTCACTGTTATGAGGAGAGGGGCACGCAGGAGTTTACATAGAAGATTGGATTTTTCTTCATTAAGATTGAGATGACTAGCAAGGAGCTGCTGATTTACACAAAACTGTGTCCTTCCCTTTCACAATCAGCATGCCAGTGTTAACGAAGAAATACTGACCAAGTATTTTCCGCAGTCACTTCTGCTGTCCCTCAAAATTTCCTAAGCATTATTTTATTTTCTAAAAGTAGAAAGTGTTTTTCATCGTTCCTATAATATACTTTTAAAATTTGATCACTTCACCTTTTTAAGGATATCTCATTATCTAAATTACATGATAGGTAAGGACGATTGTAGATGGGTGTGATGGCACAGAGCTAAAGGCCAGGCACTCTGGAGGCTGACACAACAGATCCTGAGTTCACGGCAAGCCTAGACCACATAATGATATCCTGCCACAGACATTAAAGGAACATTTGCAGAAGAGAACACAACAAAACATTGAGTTGATATCTAAATTCAACTGCCCTGTGAAATACTTTATTTATAACTGTGCTAAAATATATTTACAGTTTTTGGATTGCTTATTGATGTGTCAAAAATTGCAAGTAGGTTTAAGAAATAACTTTCTAATCTAAAATTTCAACCAAAAAGAAAATTTTTCATGACCTGTTTTATCTGTTTGCTTTGTGTTTGTTTATTTGTTTGGTGTGTGTGTGTGTATACGCATGCATGTGTGAATTCAAGTTTCTCATTCTTTCAATTTTTACACAGATGTCTCTACTCAATTTCTAGATCTCACAAACATATTGTCTTCTGTTAATATCTTTTTGAAAAGATATCTTTTTTTACAGATATCTATAGAATATTTTGTCCTAAAACAAAAGAACATACTTTCTTCTCAGTACCTCACAGCACTTTCTCCAAAACGGGCCATATAATTGATCACAAAACAGGCCTCAACAGATATAAGAAGATTGATATAATCCCATGCATCCTATCAGATTACCACGGACTAAGGATGCTCTTCAAAAACAACAAAAATAATAGAAAGCCCACAAACATGTGGAAACTGAACACACTCTACTCAATGATAACTTGGTCAAGGAAGAAATAAAGAATGAAATTAAAGACTTTTTAGAATGTAATTAAAACGAAGGGAAACATACACAAACTTATAGGACAAAATGAAAGCAGTGCTAAAAGGAAAACACATAGCCCCGAGTGCCTCCAAAAAGAAACTGGAAAGAGCAAACACTAGCAACTTGACAGCAAATCTGAAGGATTTTAATACTGTCTCTGTGCCCTCTGGTTAGTTTGGCTAAGTGTTTATCTATGTTGTTTGTTATGCCAAAGAACCAGCACCTAGTTTTAGAGATTTTTATCAAAGTCAGAAATGAAAAAGGAGACATAACAACAGATACTGAGGAAATCCAAAAAAAAATCATCAGATCCTACTGCAAAAGGCTATACTCAACAAAACTGGAAAACCTCCATAAAACAGTCTCATAACCCCTAAAGAAGACAAGAACTTCAAGTCTGAAGAAAGAAATTCAAGAAGACCTCAGAAGATGGAAAGATCTCCCATGCTTTTGGATTGGCAGGATTAGTATTGTAAAATGGCCATCTTGTTAAAAGCAATCTACAGATTCAATGCAATCCCCATGAAAATCCCAATTCAATTCTTCATAGAGTTTGAAAGAGGAATTCTCAAATTCATCTGAAATAACAAAAGCTCAGGATAGCTAAAACTATTCTCAACAGTTAAAGAATTTTGGGGGGAATCAGTATCCCCAACCTCAAGCAGTACTACAGAGCAATAGTGTTAAAAAACAGCATGGTATTGGTACAGTGACAGACAGGTAGATAAATGGAATAGAATTAAAGACCCAGAAATGAACCCACACACCTATGGTCATTTGATCTTTAACAAAGGAGCTAAAACCATCCTGTGGGGAAAAGAGAGCCTTTTCAACAAATGGTGCTGGTTCAACTGAAGGTCAGCATGCAGAAGAATGCAAATCGATCCATTCTTACCTCTTTGTACTAAGCTCAAGTCCAAGTGGATCCAGGACCTCCACACAGAACCAGACACACTGAAACAAATAGAAAAGAAACTGGGGAAAAGCCTTGAGGAGATGGGCAAGGGGAAAATTTCCTGAAGAGAACACTAATAGCTTATGCTCTAAGTTCAAGAATTGACAAATGAGACCTCATAAAATTACAAAGTTTTTGTAAGGCAAAGGACACTGTCAAAAAAGGACAAAAGGGCAACCAACAAATTTTGAAAAGATATTTACCAACCCTATACCAGACAGAGGGCTAATATCCAATATATACAAAGAACTCAAGAAGTTAGACTCCATAGAACCAAATAATGCTATTAAAAATGGGGTACAGAGCTAAACAAAGAATTTTTACCTGACAAATATCATATGGCTGAGAAGCACCTAAAGAAATGTTCAACATTCTTAGTCATCAGGGAAATACAAATCAAAATAACTCTGAGATTTCACCTTATACCAGCCAGAATAATTAAGATAAAAAACTGTGGAGACAGCAGGTGATTTAGAGGATGTGTAGAAAGAGGAACACTCCTCCACTGCTGGTAGGATTGCAAACTAGTACAACCACTCTGAAAATCAGGTTGGCAGTTCCTCGGAAAACTGGGCATAATATTACCAGACCTGTTATACCATTCCTGGGCGTGTACCCAGAGGATTCTCTAGCATGTAATAAGGACACATGCTCTACTCTGTTCATAGCACCCTTATTTATAATAGCCAGAACCTGGAAAGAACCCAGATGTCCCTCAATGGAGGAATGGATACAGAAAATGTGGTATATTTATACAATGGAATACTACTCAGCAATTAAAAATAATGAAGTCATGCAATTTGTAGGCAAATGGTTGGATCTTCAATTTGCTATGGAGACTTAGAGAAGGAAGCTGTGAGTTTTTTCACTTGGCAAAACTCACAATTATACACGGTAAGAGCTCTAGCTCCTAGAGAACTTTAATTATAAAGTACCAGTGTATTCACCTTAGGGTTTATGGCCCATACCGTCTTTGTTATAATTCTGCTGTTTCAGTGTAGGAAGACCCATGGACAGCACAGTAAATGAACCTTGGATCACAAACAGACATATAGCAAGACAGATGTGACCCAAGGGCTACTACTCGCTTACCTGCTTTGTAATCTCTCTCTCCCAAGGAAGAACATGTGGTGTCTTGCTACTGAGCCATTAATAAACTTGGTTATGAGGTAAGATCTATCAGTTGTATTAGGTCTTATTTGATCTTGTGACACACATGGTCATGTACAGTCTCCTTTTTATTTAACAGAAATATGGACATCTAAGTTCAGTAAGTCAGCTGACTGACAATTACTGAACTCCACTTGTTATCAAAGTAGTATAAGCTGGCATTTGGGGTTTTCTAGTTCAGGTGCACCTGTATTGCTGCATGACAACAGAATAAAAAAGGTGTGGCTTCCTGGTAAACATTGCTGAGAAATAGAGTAGATTATCGAATTTAGTCTAGACTGCCTTTAAAGTATCTTTAAAACAAAAGAAAATAAGTTTCATAGATGTTGTGTCCAAAAGGAAAAGATAAATCTTTTTCCTAAAGTAGGATGTCTCTAAAAGGAAGAATCTCCAAGACCGCCTGCTTTGATTCACCTGAACAACAGGCTACAACAGTGGGACCTGTATGCAGTGAACACGAGGAAACCCAGTGGGCCTCTGTAGACTGCAGTCTCCTGATTATAGTGGGGCTGGACTGAGACAGACTGAGAACTCCCCTGTCATTGTTCAGGGATGGCTTGCTTGGGCTTGGTTGATGGTGTGGGTGTGGGTGAATATTATAATAGGGAAAGATGCAAAATTGCAGGGAACTTGGGGGGGGGGACCACTGACTACTATAGTGTTACGGGATGGCAATGACAGAGAGCTGGGGCCGTTTAAAGCTAATGAACAGTCACAGTCCATCACACAACCAACAAACTTTAGAAATCTGCCAGAAAACAAGCAAATGTAACTTAAATATTTAGACTTTGATTACAAGGTATCTTTCTTTCCTTCTTTCCTTCCTTCCTTCCTTCCTTCCTTCCTTCCTTCCTTCCCTCTTTCCTTCTTTCCTTTTTTTCTTTTTAAAATCTGCAATAGAAACAATTTTCATATGAATTTCAAAACTCTTTCTAACTATATGAATAATTGAATTGGAATTTTGATGGGGATTGCATTGAATCTTTAGATTACTTTAGGCAAGATGGCCATTTTTACTGCATTGACCCTGCCAATCCATGAGCATGGGAAATCCTTCCATCTTCTGAGATCTTCGATTTCTTCCTTCAGAGACTTGAAGTTCTTGTCATACAGATCTTTCACTTGCTTGGTTAGAGTCACAATAAGGTGTTTTATATCGTTTGTGACTATTGTGAAGGGCGTCGTTTCCCTAATTTCTCTCTCTCTCTCTTTTTTTAAATTTTCTATATTATTTGTTTACATTCCAAATGATTTCCCCTTTCCCAGTTCCCCCCTCCACATAAGTCCCAGAAGCCCTCTTCCCTCTGCCTGTTCCCCCATCAACCCTCTCCCACTTCTCTGTCCTGGTAATCCCCTGCATTGCTGCATCAAGCATTTCCAGGACCAGAGCCCTCTCCTTCCTTCTTCTTGGTAATCATTTGATATGTGAATTGTGTCTTGGGTATTCAGAGCTTCTGGTCTAATATCCACTTATCAGTGACTGCATTCCATCTGTGTTCTTTTGTGAATGGGTTACCTCACTTAGGATGATATTTTCCTTTTAGTAGAGTAAGGCTACTGATATGTTTGAGTTAACTTTATATCCAGCCACTTTGATGAAGTTGTTTATCAGCTTTAGGAGTTCTCTAGTAAAATTTTTTATTAGATATATTATTTACATTTCAAATGTCCCCTTTCCTGCCCCCCCAATCCCATAAGCCATCTCCCCTCCCCCTGTTCTCCAATCAACCTTCTCCCACTTCTCTGTCCTTGAGCCTTTCCAGGACCAAGGACCTCCCCTCCCTTTGATGTCTAACAAGGTCATCCTGTGATGCCTATCATTCTGGAGACATGGGTAACTCCAGGTGTACTTTTTGGTTCATAGTTTTGTCCCTGGGAGCTATGGGAGTACTGAGTGGCTTATATTGTTGTTCCTCCTATGGTGCTGCAAGTCCTAAAGTCAACCAGATTCACCTTCATAGAAGCTCTCTGTGGGTCTTCCACATAGTTTCTCTGATCCTTGAGAAAGGACAGCATAAATGAAACTTCCCTGTTCGTTACTCCCAAGAGGTATATTTATTATTGTTGTTACTTATAAATTACCATGCTTGTTCATTGAAGCTTTTTTCTTATGTCTTTCTTTAATTTCTGCTTTGTGCTTTATTTCTGTTTGAAGCAACTGTACTCTGTCAAGGCTGATACTGAGCTAATCTTTGTCCAGAGTCTCCTGAGTGATGGGTACCATCATGCCTGGCTTCCAATTCCTTTTGTGTTCATGATGTCCACCTTTCAAATATCCATAATGTAGCATTTCAGGCCCTTCTGCAGGCTCCTCTAAGGCAGGGACCAGCCTTGATAAGATGCTTGGGCCATAATTCTTGAGAATCAGAGGTGGGATCCCAGGACTCAAGTCAGAACATGGTCAAAAGATTGACCCATGGTGAATAATACCCTAGATAACAGTGAGAGAGGATCCAGGCAGAGCCTGGAGAGAAAAGGCAGAAGCCATTTAATCTCAGGTTCATTTTGTTCCCTGGATTGTTCTTGAATGTGATTTCATGACTCCTGTGACAAACACATTCAATTTATAAGATATGTTTATTCTTGTCAGATGCCAGAACATAGCTGTAAACTTAATCTGGCCAGTGTACCCTGAATCTGCATTTGGTCCTCTGTCTTGCTTTCATATTTTCCCAGATATGATACATAATATGTGCCAGGCAATTGTGTTAAAACTGATCTATCCTGAGAATGTCCTGGGAAACAGTTGCTCTGCTAATATTTATTATGTCTTACTGGTGTTTATTCTTGTTTGTCTGCTCATGTTTTTCTGAACTGGAACAACCTCTCTTGGAACATTGCTTTTTTGTTACATATGTGTATAAAAGTACACTAAAACTGAAGTAGGTTGTCTACAATCTCAGACCAGAGTCTGTCCCATTCCTTCAGGTCCTCAGATCCCAGATAAGATCTGCCCAGGTTGGTTTAAAATCAATACTCAGGTAACAAGCTAGGTGTCCAACAAAGGTGTACAAATTTAGATCTGAGGAATCTGGTACCCGCTTCTGGCTTCTGTGTAATCATGAGCTTTGACATGTATGCATACCTTTATATGTACTCACAGGGTGTGTTCCTACATACATACAGAGATACATAAATAAATGCAATAAGTCTTTTTTTAAATGTTCACTGGTTCCTCCTCTGGGTACCACTGTACTTTAAAAATAACCTTTTAGGCTAGGTTACGACATGTGCTTGTTCATATTAAATATTCAGGATTTATCACTGGAAGAAGAGGTAATAAATGCTATTGGTTATCATGCTTACTTACAGTCTTAACTCCTGCCATATCAATCCATAAATACCAGGTTTACTTACAATAGGGAACTTAAACAGATCACAGACATTCTGCACTGGCATCTTACACTGTTTCTAAATGTTCTCACTGGTGTCTGCAGGCACTGACAAGCCACTTACTTGCAAGATGGCAATTTAAAGTTGGTGTGTTAAGACATGAATATTTCCAGCTTCTGGCCATTATAAAGAAGGCTGCTATGAACATAGTGGAACATGTGTCCTTATTACATGCTGGAGAATCCTCTGGGTATATGCCCAGATGTCCCTCAATGGAGGAATGGATACAGAAAATGTGGTATACATACACAATGGAGTACTATTCAGTCATTAAAAACAATGAATTCATGAAATTCTTAGACAAATGGATGGAACTGGAAAATATCATCCTGAATGAGGTAACCCAATCACAAAAGAACACTCATGGTATGCACTCACTGATAAGTGGATATTAGCCTAGAAGCTTGGAATACCCAAGACAAAATGCACAGATCAAATGATGCCCAAGAAATAGGAAGAACAAAGTATAGATCCTTGGGTCCTTTGTAGAAAGGGGGAAAATGCCCACAGAAGGAGATACAAAGACAAAAGATTGAGCAGAGTCTGAGGGAAAGACCATCCAAGACTACCCCACCCAGGGATGCATCCTATATACAGTTACAAAGCCCAGACACTATTGTGGATGCCCACAAGTGCTGGCTGACTGGAGCTGGATATAGCTATCACCTGGGAAGCTCTCGTAGTGCATGACAAATACAGAGGGGAACACTCTCAGCCAGTCATTGAACTGAGCACAAGGTCCACAATGGGGGAGCTAGAGAAAGGACCCAAGGAGCTGAAGTGGTTTGCAGTGCCACAGGAGGAACAACAGTATGAATCACCCAGTACTCCCAGAGCTCCCAGGGACAAAACCATCAACCAAAGAGTACACATGGAGTTACCCATGGCTCCAGACACATCAGCAGCAGAGGATGGTCTTGTTAGACACCAAAGGAAGGAGAGGCCCTTGGTCCTGGAAAGACATGATGCTGTAGCGTAGAGGAATACCAGGACAGGAAAGCAGGGGAGGGTTGATTGGGGAAGGGGAGATAGCTTATGGGATTTTCAGGAGAGGGGGGAACCAGGAAAGGGGACAACATTTGAAATGTAAATAAAAATATACCTAATTTTTAAAAAAATGTGAATATTTCCTTTTTTGTGAGTAAGAGGCCTTCGGTCAGTAAAATGCTACAGACTGAGAGTCTGGGAGGCTAGCATTGCCTGGGTCTGTGAGGAGTTTTACTCTGGCATTCTCTGTTAGAACCCAACAGCTAAGCTGTGAAAACTGAACAGGAGAATGGGGCTCTGAGTTTGCGACCTCTGTGGAGCTCCAGCCTCAGCTGCAGGCAGCATGTGCAGGGCCTTGGAAAGCCCCAGGTAATCTCTGCTGTGTGTAGCTGTGCATTATCCAACTGGCCACTGAGGTGGTCCCACAAGACCTGCCCAGCTGAGCTACAGCACCCTACTGAGTAATGACAGAGAGTTTAAGCTATGAAGTTTGGGGTAGATGACTGGAATAAAAGCATTTCTCAAGGAAAAGTTCTCTGTTGTCTTTTTTTTTAAATTTTTATTTTCTATATTCTATGTTTACATTCCAAAGGCTTTCCCCTTTCCCAGTTCCCCCCTCCCTATGTCCCATAATTCCTCTCCCCCCCCAACTATTCCCCAATCATTCCCCCTCCCCCCACGGTTTCTCTACAAAACTGGATCCAATTTTTACAGGCCCAGCGTCCTCTCCTTTCTTCTTGGGAATCATTTGAGTTGCTAATTGTCTTTTTATTTATATCTCCAGACCTTTTTTTTTTTTCAACCTAGAATTTTGAGACATCTCACTGAGTTGCAGTCTGAACTTCAAATCACTGAAGTCTAGATGAGTCTTTATCTTATGGTTCTAGTGCCTCAGTTACCAATAGCTCAAATGATAGACCTGAACCACCTTTCTGAGTTCTATTATCTTTTTCTTTATAAATTGTATGGTTTGCCTATTAGGAGGCATGCAAAAGAATTTAATTAGAGTGAGTCTTTCAGGTATCCCAAGTAAAGAAAAACTTGACACTAGCCATTTCCTTCACAACATTATCTTATCAACTGAAGGTTAATTTTCAGTATGGGGTTACTTTGGTGCACCAAGTTCCTACAGCCAGTGACATTCCACAATTCTTCCTGAGATCATCTCATTTTGTCTTCGGCTAGTCTGTGCACACTGTCACAGAGGTTATATGCACTTGACTTTGCAGCCCACAAAATCAAACTCTCCATTGAATATAGAAACATCTGCATCTAGACACATTTTCACTGACTTGGCAATTTCCCCCTAAATGCTTAAAGACAGAAAGAATGCATGGAAATTAAGCTCTTACCATGTATAATTGTGAGTTTCACCAAGTGAAAAAACTCTACAGCTGTCTTTTCTAAGTCTCCATAGCACATTGAAGAATCTCCAAGACCGCCTGCTTTGATTCACCTGAACAACAGGCTGCAACAGTGGGACCTGTATGCAGTGAACATGAGGAAACCCAGTGGGCCTCTGAAGACTGCAGTCTTCTTCTGATTATAGTGGGGCTGGACTGAGACAGACTGAGAACTCCCCTGTCATTGTTCAGGGATGGCTTGCTTGGGCTTGGTTGATGGTGTGGGTGAATATCATAATAGGAAAAGATGCAAAACTGCAGGGAACTCGGGGAGAAAGTCCTAAAGTCAACCAGATATACCTTCATGGAAGCTCTCTGTGGGCCTTCCAGATGCTGGAATGACTATCCATAGTTTCTCTGATCCTTGAGAAAGAACAGCATAAATGAAACTTCCCTGTTCGTTACTCCCAAGAGGTATATTTATTATTATTGTTACTTACAAATTATCATGCTTGTTCATTGAAGTTTTTTTCTTATGACTTTCTTTAATTTCTGCTTTGTGCTTTATTTCTGTTTGAAGCAATCGTACTCTCTCAAGGCTGATACTGAGCTAGTCTTTGTTCAGAGTCTCCTGAGTGATGGGGGTCATCATGCCTGGTCCAATTCCTTTTGTGTTAATGATGTCCACCTCTCAAATATCCAAAATGTAGCATGTCAGGTCCTTCTGCAGTCTCCTCTAAGGCAGGGACCAGCCTTGAGATATGCTTTCATCATTCTGAAAGACACCAGGGTGCCTGTCTACATTAGGATTTGGTCAAATGCCTTTCTCAGATTGCTGCACTTCCTGGAATGCCTCTGTTGCAGCTTTCCACAGTCCACCTTTGCCCACACCAATAAATCAACCCCTACCTACACTGACTGTGAGTCCCTTGAAGGCCACATTTGCTCTATTTCTACATATCCAGTGTCTAGTACAGTATGTACATTGCAGCCTCTCATAAAAAGAATGAGTCATTGGTGTCTAAAATGACTGTGGGATACCTTAAGTAGTGTTCTGGAAAGCAAAGGTTACATGTATGGGAAAAGATGTTAAAGAGAATATTATACAAAAATACAAGGGTATTGTCATGACTTTATAGTTGGTCTTATTAATAGCACAAAGATAACACAAACACAAATGTCCTTGTATCACATTTTGAAAGACATATAAATAAATGTCAGTGAGATCTAATACAAAGATCCTATAAACATAGGTTATTTATTAATTATATTTTTATTATGCTACCACCAACAAATTCTACGTTCACATCTTTTAAAGCAATGGCCTTATAAGAGGATCATATTATATTTTTAATGTTTAAGTACTTTAAGAACATTTTTCTTCTTTCAGTAGACAATTATCATTAATCCTGTAACTCACATAAAACAATGTGTCAAGTATGTTCTGATTTCCACAGTAGTTTAGATAAATATGACATAGCATTAGAAATGGTTGTTTCCTAATCTAGAATAATTTCAAACAATGTTCAGTTTTCTTCATCAAGTCCAGAAAACAACCATATGCCATTGCATGTTTTATATTGATAATGTATTGGAATGAGCCACATCTCATTCCTGTGTTTTGATTTATTGCTGTTATTGTATGATGAGGAAGTGACACCCTGCATTATAGGACTACAGAGACAGCAAAAGTGCTAGGGGCAGATCAGGGGGAGGTACCCACTGCAGCATGTGGGCATGCTCAGTGGGACCGCCCAGGGCCATTCTGACTATGGAGAGATCATCTTAGACATCAACATATTTTGGTCATCTCAGTTGTCCTAGACTCTGTTCAATGCCTTATAATTTCATCAAATTCTACCCACAGACCTAAGAGGATTTTTAATGAGGCTTTCATTTCATAGGAAGAAACTTGAGGCACCCAAAGAAAGCAGGATTTTCCCAAGTAAAGAATTTTGCAAATAAATGATGATTGGGGTTTCAGAATCCATCCTGCTTACGGTACAGATGCTTGGAAGCTGAGGACATCTAGCAGTATTGATTTAGGATGGCTAAATTTCCTACCCGCCCCTCTTCAGAGGCTTCAATTCTACAGCAAACATGACCACCGCCAGGGAGAAGAGTGTGGTCGAGAATACTAAATTCTTACTGGTGCCTCCAGCATCCACTGGCCGTCTGCCAGCCTGAAGTTTCAAAACTAGTGATTCCAATTTGTCCTTATCCTAAGACCCTACATCCTGCATCACTGCCATCTAAGCTCTCCTGTGACATCCTCTCTGATCAACACTTGTCCTTGGCTACATGGCCACTTTGTCTTGCCTCTTTGTAATTTTGTTTTGTTTTTATTTTACTTGTTGTTTGCCTCCTCCCTCCATGAATTGGTTCATTGGGTCCTGAAAAACACAATTTTAGGATTACTTTATTATATGTTTTCCAAGAAGATAACATGCTTAAGTACCAACTCATGATTATATACTTGGGACTACATGAACAGCCCAGTTCTGATTTTATTTTCTTTATTTATATTTCAAATGTTATCCCCTTTCCTGTTTCCCCTTTGCAAATACCCTATCTGACCTCCCAACCCTGATACTAGGGGGTGCTCCCCCACCCACCTCCACACTCCCACCTCACCTCCCTAGCATTCCTCTACACTGGCATCAAACCTTCACAGGACCAAGGGCCTCCCCTCACCTTGATGCCAGACAAGGTGCCCTCAGCTCCTTCATTCCTTTCCCTAACTCCTCCATTATGGTCCCTGTACTCAGTCTGATGGTTGGCTGCAATCATGTGCACCTATATTAGTCAGGATCTCACAGAGACTGTCAGGAGACAGTTATATCAGGCTCCTGTCAGCAAGCACTTCTTGGCATCCGCAATAGTGTCTGGGTTTGGTGTCTACATGTGGGATGGATCTCCAAGTGGGCCAGTCCCTGGATGGCCTTTTCTTCAGTCTCTGCTCCACTTTTTGTCACTGTATTTCCTTTAGACAAGAGCAATTCTAGTTTAAATTTTGAAGATGGGTGGCTGGTTCCATCCCTCAACTGGAGGCCATGCCTAACCCCTGCATATGGTCTCGACAGGTTCTCCCTGCCCACTTTTTTCTTTTTCTTTTAATTAAACCAATAAAATTTATTTTAAAACATACAACTCAGTATTTGACATTTTTAAGTCATCAAAATAATTTATAACAGTTAAATGTACGTAATACACATAATATTTTTCAAAGCTAAAAGCAATATATATTCAACCAGATTTGAAAATCTATTTGGAACATTAAACATGATAGAAGTGGAAAAAAATCTGTTTTTCTTTTTCTTTTCTTTTTTTATTGGATATGTTCTTTATTTACATTTCAAATGCTATCCCATTTTTCAGTTTTTCCCCTGCCTGGTAACCCTATCCCATCCTCCCTCTCCCTACTTCTATGAGGATATTCCTCCACTCACCCCCTCCCACCTCCCTGCCCTCGATTTACATACAATGGGGCATCTATTGAGCCTGCATAGGACCAAGAACCTCTCCTCCCATTGATGCCTGACAAGGCAATCCTCTACTATCTACTACCTATGCAGCTAGGGCTATGTGTACCCCTTGGTTGATGGCTTAGTCCCTGAGAGCCCCTGAGAGATGTTCTGGTTGGTTAATATTGTCTTCTTATTCAGTTGCAAACCCCTTCAGCTTCTTTAGTCCTTTCTCTAACTCCTCCCTTGGGCACCCCACACTCAGTCTAATGGTTGGTTCTACATTTGTAAGGCTCTGCAGAGCCTCTCAGGAGAAAGCCATATCAGGCCCCTTTCAGCAGGCATTTCTTGGAATCCACAATAGTTTCAGGGTTTGGTGACTGTAGATGGGATGAATCCCCAGGTGGTAGAGTCTCTGGACTGCCTTTCCTTCAGCCTTTTCTCTACATTTTATCTCCATATTTGCTCCTGGGAGTATTTTGTTTCCCTTCTCAGAAGAAATGAATCACTCATACTTTGGTCTTCTTTCACGAGCTTCATGTGGTCTGCGAATTGTATCTTGGGTATTCAGAGCTTTTGGTCTAATATACACTTATCAGTGAGTGCATACCATGTGTGTTCTTTTGTGATGGGTTACCTCACTCAAGATGATATTTTCTAGTTTCATCCATTTGCCTACGAATTTCATGAATCCGTTGTTTTAAATAGCTGAGTAGTACTCCGTTATATAAATATACCACATTTTCTGTATCCATTCTTCTGTTGAGGGACATCTGGGTTCTTTCCAGCTTCTGGCTATCACTAATAAGACTGCCATAAACATCGTGGAGCATGTGTCCTTATTACATGCTGGAGAATCCTCTGGGTATATGCCCAGGAGTGGTATGGCTGTATGGTAGTACTATGTCCAATTTTCTGTGGAATCGCCAAACTGATTTCTAGAGTGGTTGTCCCAGCTTGTAATCCCACCAGCAATGGAGGAGTGTTCCTCTTTCTCCACATCCTGACCAGCATCTGCTGTCACTTGAGTTTTTGCTTCTAGCCATGCAGACTGGTCTGAGGTGGAATCTCAGGGTTGTTTTGATTTGCATCTCACTAATAATTAAGGATGTTGAACATTTCTTTAGGTGGTTCTTGGTCATTCCCTATTCCTCAGTTGAAAATTCTTTGTTTAGTTCTGTAGCACATTTTAACAGGGTTATTTGATTCTCTGGAGTCCAATTTCTTGAGTTCTTTGTATATATTGGCTATTACCCCTCTATGGGATGTAGGATTAGTAAAGATCTTTTCCAATCCATTGGTTGTGATTTTGTCCTATTGAGAGTGTCCTTTGGCTTATAAAAGATTTGCAAATTTATGAGATCCCATTTGTTGATTCTTGATCTTAGAGCATGATATATTGGTGTTCTGTTCAGGAAACTTTCCCCTGTACCCATATGTTCAAGGCTCCTCCCCACTTTCTCCTCTATAAGCTTCAGTGTATCTGGTTTTATGTGGAGGTCCTTGATCCACTTGGACTTGAGCTTTCTTCAAGGAGATAAGAATGGATCAATTTGCATTTTTCTACATGCTGACCTCCAGTTGATTTAAGCATCATTTGTTAAAAATGCTCTCTCTTTTCAGTGAAGGCTTTTAGCTCCTTTGTCAAATATCGAGTGTGTGAATTCATTTCTGGGTCTTCAATTCTATTCCATTGATCTTACTGCCTGTCTCTGTATCAACCATACAGGATTGTTGTTGTTGTTTTTGTTGTTGTTGCTTGATTTTTTTGTTTGTGTTTTTTTAATCACATTTGCTTGAGGTTAGGTATGGTGATTCCCTCCAAAGTTCTTTTATTGTTGAGAATAGTTTTTGCTATCCTGGCCTTTTTGTTATTCCAAATGAATTTGCAGATTTCTCTTTCTAACACCATGAAGAATTGAGTTGGAATTTTGATGGGGATTGCATTGAATCTGTAGATTGCTTTTGGCAAGTTGGCCATTTTTACTATAATAATCCTGCTAATACATGAGCATGGAAGATTTTTCCATCTTCTGCGATCTTCTATTTCTTTCTTCAGAGACTTGAAATTCTTGTCATACAGATTTTTTACTTGCTTGGTTAGAGTCACACCAAGGTATGTAATATTATTTGTGACTATTGTAAAGGGTGTTGTTTTCCTAATTTCTTTCTCAGCCTGTTTATTCTTTGAGTAGAGGAGGGCTACTTATTTGTTTGAGTTAATTTTATATCCAACCACTTTGCTGAAATTGTTTATCAGCTTTTGGAATTCTCTGGTGGAATTTTGGCGTCATTCAAGTATATGATCATATCGCCTGCAAATAGTGATATTTTGACTTATTCCTTTGCAATTTGTATCCCTTTTACGTCCATTTATTGTCTAATTGCTCTAGCTATAACTTCAATTACTATATTGAATAGATAGGGAGAGAGTGGACAGCCTTGTCTAGTCCGATTTTAGTGGGATTCCTGCAAGTTTCTCTCCCTTTAGTTTGAATTTGGTTACTGGTTTGTTGTATATTGCTTTTACTGTGTTTAGGTATGGGCCTTGAATTCCTGATCTTTCAAAGACTTTTAACATGAAGTGGTGCCAAATACTATCAAATTCTTTTTCTGTATCTAATGAGATGATCACGCGGTTTTTTTTTTTTATTTGAGTATTTTATGTAGTGGGTTACATTGATAGATTTCCATATATGGAAACTTTGCTTCATCCCTAGGATGAAGCCTACTTAATCATAACGGATGATCATTTTGATGTGTTCTTGAATTCACTTGTCAAGAATTTTATTGAGTATTTTTGCATCTGTGTTCATAAGGGAAATTGGTCTGAAGTTCTCTTTCTTTCTTTGGTCTTTGTTAGGTTTAGGTACAAATGTAATTGTGACTTCATACAACAGATTGGGTAGATTCCTTCTGTTTCTATTTTGTGGCATAGTTTGAAGAGTATTGGTATTAGGTCTTCTTTGAAGGTCTGATAGAATTCTCCACTGAACCCATCTGGTTCTGGGCTTTCTTTGGTTGGGAGACTATTAATGACTGCTTCTATTCCTTCAGGAGTTATGGGACTGTTCAGATGGTTTATCTGATCCTGTTTTAACATTGGCACCTGATATTTGTCTAGAAAATTATCCATTGCATCCAGATTTTCTAATTTTGTTAAGTATAAGCTTTTGTAGTAGGATCTGAAGATTTTTTGAATTTCCAGTTTCTGTTGTTATGTCTTCCTTTCATTTCTGATTTTATTAATTTGGGTACTGTCTCTGCCATCTGGCTATGGTTTATCTATCTTGTTGCTTTTCTCAAACAAAAACAAAAACAAAAACAAAAACAAAAACAAAAAAAAACAGCTCCTGGCTTTGTTGATTCTTTGTATGATTCTTTTTGTTTGATTATTTCCTTCAGTCTACTCTACTTGGGTGTATTTGCTTTTTTGTTGTTCTAGAGCTTTCAGGTATGCTGTCAAGCTGCTAGTGTAAGCTCTCTCCAATTTCATTTTGGAGGCACTTAGAGCTATGCGTTTTCCTCTTAGCACTGTTTTCATTTTGTCTCATAAGTTCTGGTATGATATTTCTTCATTTTCACTGCAATCTAAAAAGTCTTCAATTTCTTTATTTCTCCCTCGACCAAGTTATCATTGAGTAACGCGCTGTTCAGCTTCCATGTGTATGTGTTTTCCATTGTTTTTGTTGGTGTTTAAGACTGGCCTTAGACTGTGGTGATCTGATAGTGCACATGGGATTATTTCTGTCTTCTTGTATTTGTTGAGACCTGTTTTGTGACTAATTATATGGTCAATTTTGGAGAAGGTACCATGGGGTGCTGAGAAGAATGTATATTCTTTTGCTTTAGGATGAAGTGTTCTATAATTATCTGTTAGAGTCATTTGGTCCATAACTTCTGTTAGTTTCACTCTGTTTCTGTTTAGTTTCTGTTTCCATGATCTGTCCACTGCTCAGATTGGGGTGTTGAAGTCTCCCACTATTACTGTGTCGGGTGCTTTGAGCTTTGGCAAAGTTTCTTTTATGAATGTGGGTGCATAGATATTTAGAAATGAGAGATAATCTTGATAGTTTTTTCCTTTGATTAGTATGAAGTGTCTTTCCTTGCCTTTTTTGATGACTTTTGGTTGAAAGCCGATTTTATTCGATATTAGAATTGCTACTCCCACTTCTTTCTTGGGATGATTTGCTTGGAAAACTATTTTCCAGACTTTTACACTGAGGTAGTATCTGTCTTTGTCACTGAGGTTCATTTCCTGTAAGCAGCAAAATGTTTGGTCCTGTTTATGTATCCAGTCTGTTAGTCTATGTCTTTTTATTGGGGGAATTGAGTCCATTATTGTTAAGAGATATTAAAGAAAAGTGATTCTTACTTCCTGTTATTTTTGTTGTTAGAAATGAAATTATGTTTATGTGGCTATCTTCTTTTGGGTTTGTTGAAAGATTAGCTTCTTGCTTTTTCTAGGATATAGTTTCACACCTTGTGTTGGTATTTTCCATCTATTATCCTTTGTAGGGCTGGGTTTGTGGAAACATATTGTGTAAATTTGGTTTTATCATAGAATATCTTGGTTTCTCCATCTATGGTGATTGAGAGCTTTGCTGGTTTTGGTAGCCTGGACTGGCATATGTGTTCTCTTAGGGTCTGTATGACATCTGCCTAGGATCTTCTAGCTTTTGTAGTTTCTGGTGAGAAGTCTGGTGTAATTCTAATAGGTCTGCCTCTATATGCTATTTGACCTTTTCCCCTTACTGCTTTTAATATTCTTTCTTTGTTTAGTGCATTTGGTGTTTTGATTATTATGTGACAGGAGGAATTTCTGCATTTTGCTTTTTTGCATTTTGCATTTTCTTTGACCATTGTGTCAATTTTTTCTGTGGTATTTTCAGTACCTGAGATTCTTTCCTCTATCTCATGTATTCTGTTGGTGATGCTTGCATCTATGGCTCCTGATTTTTCCCCCAAGGTTTTCTATCTCCAGAATTGTCTCCCTTTGTGATTTCTTTATTGTTTCTACTTCCATTTTTAGATCTTGGGGTTTTATTCATTTCATTTGCCTGTTTTATTATGTTTTCCTGTAATTCTTTATGGGATTTTTGTGTTTTCTCTGTAAGTGCTTCTGCCTATTTACCTGTGTTTTTCTGTATTTCTTTAAGGGAGTTATTTATGTGCTTCTTAAAATCCTCTATCATCATCATCATCATCATCATCATGAGAAGTGATTTTAGGGCTGACTTTCTTTTCTGGTATGATGGTATATCCAGGTCTTTCTATGGTGGAAAAATTGGGTTCTGATGATGCCATGATCCCTTGGTTTCTGCTGCTTATGTTCTTATGCTTGCCTCCTTCCATCTGGTTATCTCTAATGCTACCAGCCCTTGACTTATGTGAATGTAGCCTGTCCTTCCTGTGATCCTGGTTTTGTCAGAACTCCTCAGAGTCCAGCTGTCTCTGTGATCCTATAATTCCATGTTCCTGTAATCCTGAGATCCTGTGTATATCAGAGTTTCTGGAAGTCAAGCTGCCTGTGGGAGCCTGGGATATTGGGATCCTGTGATCCTGTGATCCTGTGATCCTGTGATCCTGTGATCCCATGATCCTGTGAGCAGAGGTTCCTCTGGGTATTGCAGGGATGGCTGGGGAGTTTGCTCCCAAGGTAAAACAACCCAGACTAGAAGGCTATTTATGTCCTTCTTAAAGTCTTCTATTATCATCATGAGATGTGATTTTAAATCAGAATATTGCATTTCCTATGTGTTGGTGTATCTAGGGTTGGCTGTGTTGGGACAACTGGGTTCTCATGATGTCAAGTAGCCTTGTTTTCTGTTGCTTATGCTTATGTGCTTGACTTTTGCCATCTGGTTATCTCTGGTGTCTCATGGTCTTGCTGTCTCTGACTGTGGCTTGTCCCTCCTGCAAGTCTGTGGTCAGCACTCCTGGGAGATCAGTAGCTACAGAAGGAATTTGGGTATGGACAGCTGTGGCACAGGATCAGCTCTGGAGCGCAGCCAGATACTGGAAGGGTCCTGTCCCAGGCTGTTTCTTAGTTCCTATGTCCTGATGGCTCTGGGTGGGTTCCTCTTAAGCAAGAAATTTGAGCAGAAGTGGTGGTCTCACCTGTGCTCCCAGGTTTGTCAGCACCCTTGGGAGACCAGCTCTTTCCTGAGGAGACCTGGGTATGGAGAGCTGTGCTCTCAGTTATGTCAGCAATCCTGAAAGACCTTAACTCTCCCAGGAGGATCTGGGTACAGAGAGCTGTGGTACAGGGTCCCTCTCCAGAAAGATCCTCCAGTTCTGATTTTATATTGTCACTCAATAAACTTTTTAGAAACTCATAACTAAGGACAATTTATTTTGCTATTGACTCTTCTTTTCATTCAGGGTTTGTTTCACAATGTCAACTAGAGACATTCAAGTATGGACAGGAGGTCCATACTTCTATATACAGCTGGTTACTGCTAGCTAATAGCTATGCCAGGACTCTAACAAATGACCTTCACACCTCTCCTTATAGTCTGAGACTCCTCAGAATGTGGGGCTGGGTTCCCAGAACTCATATCTGAAGAGAGCCAACCAGGAAAAGTTAGCAACACCTTTCAACAGATAATAGTTCATTATTTCTGCTTTATACTAATAGTCAGCAAACTTAAAACCCTGCCATAGTTAATTTCTTCTTTTCAAAGTACAGTGGCAGAGTTCCTGAAAGGCACATGGGAGAAGAAGAGTTACTATAATTACAGACATTTGTAATTACATCTGCCATTTTTAGACTTAACTATCTCAATGTTGCTCAGCATCCTGTTCAAGCAGAACCCTCAGACTCTAAGCCAATATTTATTATTTCAGAGAGAGCTGCTTAGGTACATTCAGTGATGGTAAAGACATTTTTGCAGTCACAACTGTATGCATGTGTATTGGGGGAGCATCAAGTATGTATAAGCAGCTATTCTGGTTAACGTTCTGTTTTTGAAGTTTCAACAGTACATCACAGTAGAATTTGTCATACTAAAATGTTAATAGTACCAAGGCTAAGACTACTAAGGCTACTGATACACTCTGAATCCTGTAGTGTTTCAAATCATACTGTGGTCTCTGTGTAAAAAAAACATATCTAAATGCAGTTAATTTAGAAGTTGGCTTTTCTGCAGATTGTTTCTGCAGAAGAGTGTTTTTGCAGATACTGATAGCTTATTGTCATGTTACCATATCACTGTCAAATGCATTCCATGACTGTGTTCAATTATAGGTATTGTCTGAAATATGGAAAGATTCCAAAAATAAAAATAAAACAAACCAGTGTAGCATACATGAACATCCAAATCATAACTATTGAATATCAAAAGAGATAAAACTTATACCAAGTGGCCACATTAGGGTAGTGGTATGTTTGTCCTGACATTTCACTTAACTCTTCTTGGCTATAGTAAAATATCTAGGAACCAAACTCTAAGACAAAACAAATGCTAATATTTGCTAATGAGATCTATCAAGAGTTAGCATCTCTCATTTTTATTCCAAATGTGTTCAGACAATGGCACTTTTTCCCTTTTATCTCCACTGAAATTTGGTGGCATAGTTTCATGCTATTTGTATTAGGAATAATGAAGCAATCTTGGCTCTTCTGAAGTCTTAGTTTCTTACCATTTGATACTGATCTAAGATATAAATCTCTGGAGTACCCACCTGGGCAAGAGACAAGAATGACCCAGGAGGCAGAATTCTCTCACATGGAGATCTGTGTATCACTTCACTATTACCCACTTCATTACAAAATGTATACCCAGAATGATTCAGAGCAAAGTATAACTGAAAAGTATCAGAATGTGTGGTGATAGCTTAGGATATTTCACATCCAAGTTATGCTTAACTGAAACTAATTGTACATTTAATTTTCCTCAAGTAGACACTACTTGACTATTAAGGCTAACAAAGCATGGATGGGCAAATAGACTTGAGATGACAGGGAAAATATTTTAAAAGTCATTATAGATAATCCACTGCAAGGAGCCATTTAGGAGAAGCTAAAAAACTAGTATTTGATTTTCTTGAGATGTATCTCCCATGGTATGTTAAAGTTATTGACAGATTTGTTTCTCTAGGCAAGGCCAAGAAGGTTACATTTTAGGGAAAAGTCCTGATATTAATATGCTTTTCCTGTTATTATTACATACATTTACCAACCACTAAATATTATCCCACCATTTTGAGCAGATCTCTGCAGAACAACAAAGATGTACTGCTTTATAGTGATGCTATGCAGATGAAGAAATGATTTCTTAGTTGTTCATGATGATTGTTCAAGAATTCCTAAAATTATATTAGTAAGTATTAAGCTCGTTTATAATAGGACTACTATTAAGGCCTCTATGATACTCAGAACTGCAGTCTTCAAGTATCATAAGTTAATTGCTTTTGAGGTAGCAAGCAGCCATCTACAACTTAGAACACATTCGAAGTTGAAAAGCAATTAACCAAATATCATAAAAAGGGAACTAAGTGTTTACTATAGGTGCACAAACAGAAGAAAAAATATTGATTTGGTTTATCTATACAAAACTTCACTAAAACCTTAGTCACAAAAATTATGTATTTTTAACTCTCCATGAACCTGTAGAGCTAGTGTTAGATAATGAATGTTTAGCTAGATAATTACTCTTAATATACACGTATGTGAACATTCTCTCTTGGTATACTCTCTTCTTATTCAATTTACAATTTGAATTTATGTTTGAACTTCTAGTGAACTTTTGTAGAAAGGGATGTTTGGAAAAACCATATGATCTATTCTCCTAGAACAGGTACAAAAGACTAAGAAAGATTACATTGGCAGGCATAGCATTGTGAACATAGCATTGGGAGTAAAGGCATTGGGAGCAAGGACATTGTTACATCACAGCAGGAGGAGATAGCAAGAATACAAGGAAAATGCAGAGTGGAATAACATAGAAATTATAAGGCAACTTAATCATTTAAAGAAGAAACGTGCAAAACGCAGAGGAAAAGAGAAAAAAAGAAAAATTGCAGAAAGACCAGAAGGCACAGACAGGCTGCTCCTTACCATGGAACAGAACAGGACTTTTTTTTTTCTTTTTTTTTTTTGTCAGACCTGACAGTCTTCATCAACAGCTTTATTATTCTGTCTTTTTTTCAATTCGATATATTCTTTATTTACATTTCAAATGATTTCCCTTTTCCTGGTTCCCTGTTCCCCAAAAGCCCCATATGCCATTTTCCCTCCCTCTGTTCCTGCATCCACCCTTTCCCACTTCCCTGTTCTAGTATTCCCCTACACTGATGCATTGAGGCTTTCCAGAACCAAGGGACACTCCTTCCTTCTTCTTGGACATCATTTGGTATGTGGATTGTGTCTTGGGCATTCCAAGATTCTAGGCTAATATCCACTTATCAGTGAATGCATACCATGGGTATTCTTTTGAAACTGGGTTACCTCACTTAGTATCATGTTCTCCAACTCCACCCATTTGTCTAAGAATTTCATGAAATCATTGTTTCTAATGGCTGAATAGTACTCCATTGTGTATATATACCACATTTTTTGTATCCATTCCTCCATTGAGGGACATCTGGGTTCTTTCCAGCTTCTGGCTATTGTAAATTGGACTGCTATGAACATAGTGGAGCATGTATCCTTATTACATGTTGTGGAATCCTCTGGGTATATACCCAGGAATGATATAGCAGGGTCCTCCGGAAGTGTCATGTTCAGTTTTCTGAGGAACTGCCAGACTGATTTCCAAAGTGGTTGTACCAGCTTGCAATCCCACCAGCAGTAGAGTAGTGTTCCTCTTTCTCCACATCCTCGCCAACACCTGCTGTCTCCTGAGTTTTTAATCTTAGCCATTCTGCTGGTATGAGATGAAATCTCAGGGTTGTTTTGATTTTCTTTTTTTTTTTTTTGATTTTTTTTATTGTATATATTCTATATTTACAATTCATTTCCCTTTTTATGGTTCCCCACCCCCAAAGGTCCCACATGTCCTTTTCCCTCCCCCTGCTCCCGCATCCACCCCCTCCCACTTTATTGTTCTTGTACTCTCCCACAATGATGTTTTGGTCCATTCTAGCACCAGTGTCCACTCCTTTCTTCTTGTGAGACATCACTTGATATGTGATTTGTGTCTTTGGTGTTCTAAGCTTCTAGGCTAATATCCACTTATCAGTGACTGTATACCATGGGTATTCTTTTGAGACTGGGTCACCTCACTTAGTATGACATTCTCCAGCTCCATCCATTTCTCTAAGAATTTCATGAATTCATTGTTTCTAATGGCTGTATAGTACTCCATTGTGTATATATACCACATTTTTTGTATCCATTCTTCTGTTGAGGGACATCTGGGTTCTTTCCAGCTTCTGGCTATTATATATAAAGCTGCTATGAACATAGTGGAGCATGTATCCTTATTGCATGCTGGTGAATCTTCTGGGTATATTCCCAGGAGTGGTATGGCTGGGTCCTCCGGAAGTATCACACCCAGTTTTCTGAGGAACCGCCATACTGATTTCCAGAGTGGTTGTACCAGCTTGCATTCCCACCAGCAGTGGAGGAGTGTTCCTCTTTCTCCACATCCTCGCCAACACCTGATGTCTTCTGAGTTTTTAATCTTAGCCATTCTGACTGGTGTGAGGTGAAATCTCAGGGTTGTTTTAATTTGCATTTCCCTAATGACGAGTGATGTTGAACATTTTTTAAGGTGTTTCTCAGCCATCCGAATTTCTTCAGGTGAAAAGACTCTGTTTAGCTCTGTACCCCATTTTTGGATAGGGTTATTTGGTTTTCTGGGGTCTAACCTCTTGAGTTCTTTGTATACATTGGAGATTAGCCCTCTGTCGGATGTGGGGTTGGTGAAGATTTTTTCCCAATTTGTTGGTTGCCGATTTATCCTTTTGACAGTGTCTTTTGCCTTACAGAAACTTTGTAGTTTTATGAGGTCCCATTTGTCTATTCTTGCTCTTAGAGCATAAGCAATTGGTGTTCTGTTCAGGAATTTTTCCCCTGAGCCGATGTCTTCAAGGGTCTTCCCCAGTTTCTTTTCTATTAGTTTTAGTGTGTCTGGTTTTATGTGGAGGTCTTTGATCCACTTGGAGTTGAGCTTAGTGCAAGGAGATAAGAGTGGATCAATTCTCATTCTTCTGCATGTTGACCTCCAGTTGAGCCAGCACCATCTGTTGAAAAGGCTATCTTTTTTCCACTGGATGTTTTCAGCTCCTTTGTCGAAGATCAATTGGCCATAGATGTGTGGGTTCAATTCTGGGTCTTCGATCCTATTCCATTGATCCGCTTCCCTGTCACTGAACCAATACCATGCAGTTTTTAATACCACTGCTCTGTAATATTGCTTGAGGTCCGGGATATTGATTCCCCCAGAAGTTCTTTTGCTGTTGATGATAGTTTTAGCTATTCTGGGTTTTTTGTTATTCCAGATGAATTTGAGAATTGCTCTTTCTAGCTCTATGAAGAACTGAGTTGGGATTTTGATGGGAATTGCATTGAATCTGTATATTGCTTTGGGCAAGATTGCCATTTTGACTATATTAGTCCTGCCAACCCACGAGCATGGAAGATTTTCCCTTTTTCTGATGTCTTCTTCAATTTCCCTCTTCAGAGACCTGAAGTTTTTGTCGTATAAATCTTTCACATGTTTGGTTAGCGTCACTCCAAGATACTTTATATCATTTGTGGCTATTGTGAAGGGTGTCATTTCCCTAATTTCTTTCTCGGCCTGCTTATCCTTCGCGTATAGGAAGGCTACTGATTTACTTGAGTTGATTTTATAGCCAGCCACTTTGCTGAAGTTGTTTATCAGTTGCAGGAGTTCTCTGGTGGAGGTTTTTGGGTCACTTAAGTAAACTATCATATCATCTGCAAATAGTGATAGTTTGACTTCTTCCTTTCCGATTTGTATCCCTTTGACTTCCCTCTGTTGTCGAATTGCTCTAGCTAGTACCTCAAGTACTATATTGAAGAGATATGGCGAGAGGGGACAGCCTTGTCTAGTCCCTGATTTTAGAGGGATTCTTCAAGTTTTTCTCCGTTTACCTTAATGTTGGCTACTGGTCTGCTGTATATTGCTTTTACTATGTTTAGATATGGGCCTTGAATTCCTGTTCTTTCTAGGACCTTTAGCATGAAAGGATGCTGAATTTTGTCAAATGCTTTTTCAGCATCTAATGAGATGACCATGTGGTTTTTTTCTTTGAGTTTGTTTATGTAGTGGATTACGTTGATGGATTTCCGTATATTGAACCATCCCTGCATCCCTGGGATGAAGCCAACTTGATCATGGTGAATGATCGTTTTGATGTGTTCTTGGATGCGGTTGGCAAGTATTTTGTTTAGTATTTTTGCATCGATATTCATAAGAGAAATTGGCCTGTAGTTCTCTTTCTTAGTTGGATCTTTGTGAGGTTTTGGTATCAGCGTAATTGTGGCTTCATAGAATGAGTTGGGTAGTGTTCCTTCAGTTTCTATTTTGTGGAATAATTTGAAGAGTATCGGTATCAGGACTTCTTTGAAGGTCTGATAGAATTCTGCACTAAAACCGTCTGGTCCTGTGCTCTTTTTGGTTGGAAGACTGTCTATGACCCCTTCTATTTCTTTGGGGGTTATGGGTCTGTTTAGACGATCTATTTGATCCTGGTTTAATTTTGGTATTTGGTAGCTGTCGAGGAAATTGTCCATTTCCTCCAGATTCTCCAGTTGTGTTGAGTATAGGTTTTTGTAGTAGGATCTGATGATTTTTTGAATTTCCTCAGTTTCTGTTGTTATATCTCCCTTTTCATTTCTAATTTTGTTAATTTGAATACTGTCTCTGTGCCCTTTAGTAAGTCTGGCTAGGGGTTTATCTATCTTGTTGATCTTCTCAAAGAACCAGCTCCTGGTTTTGTTGATTCTTTGTATGGTTCTTTTTGTTTCAACTTGATTGATTTCAGCCCTGAGTTTGATGATTTCCTGTCTTCTACTCCTCCTGGGTGAAATTGCTTCTTTTTGTTCCAGAGCTTTCAAGTGCGCCATTAAGTTGCTGGTATATGCTCTCTCCTGTTTCTTTTTGGAGACACTCAGGGCTATGAGTTTTCCTCTAAGCACTGCTTTCATTGTGTCCCATAGATTTGGGTATGTTGTGCCTTCATTTTCATTAAGTTCTAAGAATTCTTTGATTTCTTTCTTTATTTCTTCCTGGACTAAGGTATCATTGAGTAGAATATTGTTCAGCCTCCAAGCGTATGGGGATTTTCTGTTGTTTTTGTTGCTATTGAAGAACACTCTTACTCCATGGTGATCTGATAAGAGGCATGGGATTAGTTCGATCTTTTTATATTTGTTGAGATCTGTCTTGTGTCCAATTATATGGTCGATTTTGGAGAAGGTACCATGAGGGGCTGAGAAAAAGGTATAGTCTTTTGCTTTAGGGTGAAATGTTCTATATATATCTGTTAAATCCAATTGCTCCAAAGTTTCGATGAGTTTCTCCGTGTCTCTGTTTAGTTTCTGTTTTCCTGGTCGGTCCACTGTAGATAGTGGAGTATTGAGGTCCCCCACAATCATTGTGTTAGGTGCAATGTGTGCTTTGAGCTTTAGTAAGGTTTCTTTTACAAATGAGGGTGCCCTTACATTTGGAGCGTAGATGTTTAGAATTGTGAGTTCCTCTTGGTGGATTCTTCCTTTGACTAGCAGGAAGTGACCTTCTGTGTCTCTTTTGATGACTTTGGGTTGAAAGTCAATTTTATCTGATATTAAAATGGCTATTCCAGCTTGCTTCCTGTGACCATTTGCTTGCAAAATTGTCTTCCATCCTTTTACTCTAAGGTAGTGTTTGTCTTTGACTCTGAGGTGTGTTTCCTGTAAGCAGCAAAATGTAGGGTCCTGTTTCCGTATCCAGTCTGTTAGTCTATGTCTTTTTATTGGGGAGTTGAGTCCATTGATGTTAAGAGATATTAAGGAATAGAGATTATTACTTCCTGACATTTTTGATGTTATTTTTGTTTTTGAGTAGTTATCTTCCTTTGAGTTTGATGGAAGAAGTTTACTGTCTTGCTTTTTCTTGGGTGCCATTTCCTTCCTTGTGTTGGAGTTTTCCTCCTATTATCCTTTGTAGAGCTGGGTTAGTGGAAAGATATTGTGTAAATTTGGTCCTGTCATGGAATATTTTGATTTCTCCATCTATGTTGATTGAGAGTTTTGCTGGGTATAGTAGTCTTGGCTGACATTTGTTTTCTCTTAGGGTCTGCATGAGGTCTGCCCAGGATCTTCTAGCTTTCATGGTTTCTGGAGAGAAGTCTGGTGTGATTCTGATAGGTCTTCCTTTATATGTTACTTGGCCCTTTTCTCTTACTGCCTTTAATATTCTTTCTTTGTTTAGTACATTTGGGGTTTTGATTATTATGTGACGGGAGGTGTTTCTGTTCTGGTCCAGTCTGTTTGGAGTTCTGTAGGCTTCTTGTACATTCATGGGCATCTCTCTCTTTAAGTTAGGAACGTTTTCTTCCATAATTTTGTTAAAGATATTTGCTGGCCCTTTAAGTTGTAGATCTTCACTCTCATCTATCCCTATAATCCTTAGGTTTGGTCTTCTCATTGTGTCCTGGATTTCCTGGATGTTTTGGGTTACAAGCCTTTTGGATTTTGCATTTTCTTTGACTGTGGAGTCAATGGTTACTATGTTATCTTCAGCATCGGAGATTCTTATTTCTATCTCTTGTATTCTGTTGTTTATGTTTGCATCTACGACCCCTGTTTCTTCCTAAGGTTTTCTATCTCCAAGGTTGCCTCCTTTTGTGATTTCTTAGTTGTTTCTACCTCTGTGTTCAGATCTTGGATGGTTTTGCTCAGTTCCATCATTTGTTTGTTTGTGTTTTCATGTAATTCTTTAATATATTTTTGTGCTCCCTCTTTCATGACTTGTGCCTGTTGTTTCAAGTTCTCCTGCATTTCTTTAACTGATTTTCTCACTTCCTCTTTATTGGTTTCTGTCTGATGGCCCATATTCTCCTGGAGTTCTTTAAGTGTTTTTTGTGTTTGGATTGTAAGAGCTTCTACTCTATTGATGTTCCCCTGCATTTCTTTAAGAGATTTGTTTATGTCTTTTTTGTGTTCCTCTAGGAGCATCATGACCTGTGCTTTTATATCTAACTCTTGTTTTTCTGGTGTGCTGGGGTATCCTGGACTTGCTGTGGTTGGCGAATTGGGTTCAGATGGTGCCATATTGCCTTGATTTCTGTTAATAATGTTCCTACGTTTGCCTTTTGCCATCTCTTTATCTCTGGCGCTAGTTGGTCTTATTGTAGATGGCGCCCTGCTGAAAGCACAGCACGCCTGTCCCCAGGAGACAGATCCCTTCTGGCAGCTTGTCTGTGCTGGACTATGCTCGCTCTGAGTCCAGGTCCCTGACTCCAGCTGCTAGAGTGCCGAGCTGTGCCCCGAGGCGGCCCGGTGGCCCCTCGCTGCTAGTCCGCTCAGAGAGCTGGTCCCGGCCGGTAGTCTGCACCCGTAGCTGAGCTTTCTGTGCCCGGATCTGCTGCAGAGCTAAGCTAAGCTATAACTCTGGCCACGCACCTGATTCCAGCCGCTCACTGCGTCCAGTGTGCCCGCTGTTTGAGCGCGGGGGTCTGGGGCAAGATGGCTGCCCCTGCTGAAAGCACCGCGTGTCCTTGGCTGAGCTGTTCGTGCCCGGGTCTGCTGCTCCCTTCTGGCTGCGTTGACTGTGCTGGACTATGCTCGCTCTGAGTCCAGGCCCCTGACTCCAGCTGCTAGAGGGCCGAGCTGTGCCCCGAGGCGGCCCAGTGGCCCCTCGCTGCTAGTCTGCTCGGAGAGCTGGTCCCGGCCGGTAGTCTGCACCCGCAGCTGATCTTTCTGTGCCCGGATCTGCTGCAGAGCTAAGCTAAGCTATAACTCTGGCCACGCACCTGATTCCAGCCGCTCACTGAGTCCAGTGTGCCCACTGTTTGCGCGTGGGGGTCTGGGGCAAGATGGCTGCCCCTGCTGAAAGCACCGCATGTCCTTGGCTGAGCTGTTTTGATTTTCATTTCCCTAATGACTAAGGATGTTGAACATTTCTTAAGGTGCTTCTCAGCCATCTGAGGTTCTTCAGGTGGAAAGTCTTTGTTTAGCTCTATACCCCATTTTTGGTAGGCTTATTTGGTTTTCTGAAGTCTACCTTCTTGAGTTCTTTGTTATCTGTCAGATGTAGGGTTGGTGAAGATCTTTTCCCAATTTGTTGGTTGCCGATTTGTCCTTTTGACCATGTCTTTTGCCTTAGAGAAACTTTGTAATTTTATGAGGTCCCATTTGTCTATTCTTGCTCTCAGAGCATAAGCAATTGGTGTTCTGTTCAGGAATTTTCCCCCTGAACCAATGTCCTCATGGGTCTTCCCCAGTTTCTTTTCTATTAGTTTTAGTGTGTCTGGTTTTATATGGAGGTCTTTGATCCACTTGAGAGAGATGCCCATGAATATACAAGAAGCCTACAGAACTCCAAAGAGACTGAACCAGAACAGAAATACATCCCATCATATAATAATCAAAACCCCAAATGTACTAAACAAAGAAAGAATGTTAAAGGCAGTAGGAGAAAAAGGTCAAGTAACATATAAAGAAAGACCTATCAGAATTACACCAGACTTCTCACCAGAGACCATGAAAGTTAGAAGATCCTGGGTGGACCTCATGCAGACCCTAAGAAAACACAAATGTCAGCCAAAACTACTATACCCACCAAAACTCTCAATCACCATAGATGGGGAAACCAAAATATTCCATGACAAAACCAAATTTACACATTATCTTTCCACAAACCCAGCCCTACCAAGGATAATAGGAGGAAAACTCCAATACAAGGAGGAAAACTACACCCTGGAAAAAGCAAGATAGTAACTTTCTTTCATCAATCCCAAAAGAAGATAACCACTCAAATATAAAAAATAACATCAAAAATAACAGGAAGTAATAATCACTATTCCTTAATATCTCTTAACATCAATAGACTCAATTCCCCAATAAAAAGACATAGACTAACAGACTGGATACAGGAACAGGTCTTTTCTTAATAGCAAGGTAGGCTTAGTCTTACTAAAGAGAACAAAGCTTTCTTCTTATAGACGAGTTTAATTCATTTAGCAATAAAAGGGTAGAAATGTTTTCTTACTCTATGCAATAAATATTGGAGCTCATTTTTCATGAGTGAATGAGTTCTTTCTGAACTCGAACTTGGTCCTTTACTCCATATACATATGTAATTATGAATGTGTGTATGTAAATATGTAATTATGAGATAAGTATATAGTTGGACACAACTGGTTTGAATGTAGATGTATGAATATGTATGCATGAATTTGTATATGAATTTATGTGAGTTTATTCATATTTGCTTGTGTAAAAGGTTTTCCTACCATCAGTATAACTTTCTTTCCTTGGTTCAATAGAAGATTGTTGCTCCAAATGTACCCCAAGCATGACAAGAAAGAGGTATCTGGACAAGATGGAGTCAGTTATTTAATCCACTACTGTTTTACAATGAGTTGCTAAACACCAGAGATTGCAGCTTCTGGTCTCAGAGGAACTCAGACAAGCAGGTCAGCAACCTCAGCAAAGTGATGTATACTTAAGATAGGTAAATGTTTTATTATTAAACAGTAACCCTAAATATTTCTTAAGAGCAAGTCTTGTCCCCAATGATGCTCTTACCCTCCATTACATCAGAGCAACCAAGAAAGAAGTGCCAGGGCTGGCCCATGGCAATCCACCAAAACACTAATATTTATACTGTAAAGAGTTATGGATGACTACTAGTAACAGATAAGTGCTCTGAGAATTTGAAATCCCCCAAATTAAAATTTTTGTTAGCATGTAAAAAAACTGAGTCATAAAGTGATTATATATAATGCTTGAAAATTAAGACTGGTATTATCACTCAAGCCTATAATTAGTGCTCCAGAGGCTGGAGAATTGGCACAAGTTTGACATCAGCCCAGGCTATACAGTGAATGTGGGAAAACCTTTGCTACATAATGAAGATTGTATCTCAAAGGTAATAGTTAAAAACAAATTCTAATACTAGTTCATCCTCTTAAAAATGCTTAATATTTGAAGAATGGTCTTATATTTCTGAGCCATGATTTTTTTCTGAAATGGTATTTTAAATTTTTCTCACTATTACACAACTGGATTCTACATAAAGTAAAAAAAGAATCCCAAATTTCCATCTCCAGAAAAAAAAACAAAAAAACAAGCAAATAGAAATCATAAATAACAATAGTAACAGTCATGGTCCATTAGCAGAAAGTGGATAATGAGAATCTCATAAACAAGTAAGTTGGAGTTACATCTATCACAAATGCCAAAGCTCTGCATGAGGAAAACTGGAGGCCATAGTCTACACAAGCATGAGAATTGCAACTGAGATGGTGAAGTAAGCCAAAGGCTGGACTCTAGACTAGTGGTAACAAAGCAAACCTAGCCAAACCCCAACCTAGATTCTCAATTCTAAATTTTTAAGGAAATACTATATGAATGGCTGGGAAAAGATGGCTCCATAGGTAGGAGGAGCTAATGTGAAAGCATGAGCATCTGAGTTCAGTCCCAAGGACCACGTTGAAAAAGCTTAGCACTGTGGGGAGCAGAGACAAGGAATCAGGACTGCTGGGATCCAATATGCATGAATACTAGTAAAAACATTCTTTTGCTTGGGCCAGGCACAAAGCAAAAAGCCAAGACCTAAAGACCTGGCAAAAGGAGATATAAAAACAATGCAACAAAATAAATCAGAACACATGGAAGGTGTACACCTGCACACATACTCCATTAATTTCCAAGATCAGTTAGCTTCAGTTCCTTTAAGCAACAGCAGCATTGCCTCTTAAGATAAACCACCTTCATTCAAATTCTAAATCTACACTGGACATCTGTGTTACAGTAGCTAGCTGGAAAGAGACCCATGCACTTTAGCTTGCTTACCTATGACATAGAGTATAGAATACCAACTTCCTTATGGAGTTATTACAAAAATCACATAAAGCGATTACAATTTAGCAAAAAATACTTCATTATAAAGCATACTAAAAATCATGCTTCCTTCTCATGTTACTGCAGTATACTGAAGTCTTCATAGCATATTAGAATAACAAATATACCATTATTAAAACATGAGATCACTGCCATCACAGATTGTCCAAGAAAGATTTTGAAAAATAATTATTTCAACTAGCATTTTATTTATTCATTGTGTGTTGTAAATATGCTAAAATTAATGAATGTTTTCATCATAGTGATGAAAAATAAAACAAATGCTAACCAAAATTACTAATAGAAAATCCAGTTCTATATGTGTTGATGATGTACATTAAAAACATATCCTCTCAACTAAGTGCTGTCTACTGCAAAACTGTAGTAAGCTATATTTTTTTAATTTTGTTTTAAATATAGAATTATACATGTTTAGGATTCTAAGGTGTCAAGGCTAAGGAAATATGTCTTATAAAGTTATAGGAAATAGAGAAACATGGATAGATGTTTGTAATGAAATAAATTGTATTTAGTATTAATCATAGCAACATGGAATTATAATGAGCACATTGATTCATGCTTTCTCCCTTCCATTTTTAGTCTGAAATAGAAGTTCAATTTTCTTTAACAAAAATGAAATTTTACTGAAAGGTGTGCATTACATGAATACATTTCAGAATCTTCTGTTCATTTTGTTCTCATCTTAACAACTGTGATAATTTATATGTGCTTGGCCCAGGAAGTGCCACTATTAGAAGGTGTGGCCTTGTTGGAGTAGGTGTGTCACTGTGGGTGTGGACTTTAAGACTCTCATCTTAAATGTCTAGAAACTAGTATTCTGCTAGCAGCCTTTAGATGAAGATATAGAACTCTCATCTCTTACTGCACCATGCATACCTGCATGCTGTCATGCTCCTGCCTTGATAATAATGAACTGAACCTCTGAACCTGTAAGCCAGCCCCACTTAAATGTTGTCCTTTATTAGACTTGCTTTAGTCATGGTATCTGTTCACAGCGGTAAAACACTAGGACAACAACACTCGATCATTCCTCCAGCAACACAGTACTTATTCCCCTGCTGCTTCCCTCCTCGGTGTTTGAGCTGGGTTTTTGAACCTCAGCACTAATCACTAGTTCTCAGCCTTTGAAGTTCCTGTCCAATTGTTCTCCTTAGAAAAACACAGCCTCCTGTTTATTTTACCTGTGACCTGAGCTAGCCCAGGGCAGAGCATTGAAGTCCTTTTGATTTGCCAGACCTACTGTTTCCTGAATTAAGCAGGTGACCCGCCCAGCTGCCAACACCTGGGTGGAGCCAACACCCAAGGAACAGCCAGACCACTTCCCCAAACTCACCCCAGAGTCTGGGGGGAGGGGCTCTCCCAAACTCTTAAATTGTCAGACCTCCATTAAACTTGGACCTTGATCAGCAATTGGATTGTCCTGGCCTCCATTCTTTCTGACACCCCCATCTATTCCCAGCTTCTCTTCCAGGGACCCAGTTCACAGTAGCTGCTGGCAGCTACACCCTGCCATGTGATTTTTATACAACAAATTGATACCTTTGCATAAATATAGAACTACTCTTTTTCTAGAATCTAACAGTGGACTTGGGCTGATTGGTAGAGTGATGTCAGCAGAGACAGTCTCACATGCTAAGGGAAGACAAATGTGGGTAAGCAAGACCTATGGAGGACACATGACATTGGGAGGGTGCTGGGGACAGCAGACAATGACAGGGACTGCCTGCAGTAGGCCAGGATGGAGACATCTCAGAAGCTCGCAGCAGCTCCTTGTAGAAAAGGATGGTGTTTGGGACCCTGAGAAGCAGGACATACATCCCTCCAGGGGACCCGCCATCTGAAATAAGGGACTGCCTGCAGTAGGCCTGGGTGGAGACATCTTCAGTAGTCCGCAGCAGCTCTTTGTAACAACAGTTGTTCCCATTTCTCCTAACCTTAGCCCTCAACAACGGCTGTATAGATTTCATTTGTGCGTGACTGTTTTTCAGTTGGCCTTGGTGTGCATAATTATTCTATTATATCTGACTTTCTTACTTCTTTCTCCTTCTGCTCTGGCGAGTTCTGTGAAACTAGATGTTCCCTGATGTAATGATTCTTAAACAATTAAAAGTTGAGGTATAGGCTATAGCACAGTACAGCACAGTCCTAATGGTCCAGGTGCATGCTGTGTGTTCTCATCTTAGAAACAATGCAATAACTGTACAATGGTAGTTCCAGATTAATGCTTGACTTGCAAAGAAAGTTTGATGAAATTATTAGAAAATGAATTAGAGCCAACATTGGGACCCCAAAGAAAGAAAAAACTATCAAAGTTATGAAATAAGTTCTGCACAGCATTTGAGAGTGGTTCCTGGATAAGCAAGTATAGAATATGTAAAATCTTACAGTAGTAAAACTAAGTCAAAACACTGGGACTCTTAGGAGAGTCATTGTGTGCAATGTATAGAAGCAGAAAGCTAGGGGAATTATGGAGTTAAGGGTTAACTTGATTCTGGCAGCTTTGCCCATGTCATTTATCAATAGAGCTTTACAAGGAAATGCAAGTAGCTGGCCTCAGAGCTCTGAGCTCTGAAGTATAATAGTTAAAGTTTAAATATTGATAAGTTTGCAATTATTATTTTGGCTATAGGCCTGGGAATAGGTAAGCTTGAAACTTTGGGGAACAATTGTAATTCTTGACTTTTTGTGGGACTTGGTTATTCTTTTGAATTTGATTTGGCAATGATTATACTATGTCTTTTTTATCTGCTTTTGGAGTATCAATAAAAGACTGGGGCAAGAAGAAGGCAAGAGGGAATGCAGAGAGAGAGAATGCAGAGTGAATGAGAACAGGCTGTAGAGGGAATGCAGAGTGAGAGAATGCAGAATGAATGAGAAGAGACTATAGAAAGAATGCAGAGTAAATGTAGTGAGACTGTAGAGAGCATGCAGAGAGAATGTAGAGATTGAGTAGCAAGCATGTGAAGAGCAAGGAAAGAGTGAATGCAGTGAGCATGAGAAGAGCTTGTGAAGAGTGGGTGAAGAGAGAATGTGAGGTATGTGTGAAGAGTAGGTGTGTGAGCGAAAGAAGAGTACATGTGGTGTGTGTGAGATATGTGTGAGGAGTGGATGTGTGAGCGAAAGAAGAGTGCATGTGGTGTGTGTGTATGAGATGTGTGTGAAGAATGTGCATGTGAGTGAAAGGGGAACACCCAGAGGTGTGAATGAGCGAGAGAGTGCAAGAAAAGAAAAGCACACAGGAGAAAAGCAGAGTGTGTAGGAGAATGCAGAGTGTGTGCTGCCTCAAGCTGTGAGTGAATGAGCAAGAAAGAAAGAGAGCAGAGAATGAGAGAAAAAAGAAACTTTAAGCCTTGAAAAATTGCCTGTCAGCTTGTACCCAAAAAGTAGTCTATGTATGTATGTATATATATATATATATATATATATATATATATATATATATTGTTCTCATCTCTTGGCTTTTAATTTATTTCATATCTTTTGTTGTTGTTGTTGTTGTTGTCATTGTTTTGTTTATTTTCTTTTTTTTCTATATTCTTTGTTTACATTCCAAAGGCTTTCCCCTTTCCAAGTTACCCCCCACCATATGTCCCATAATTCCTCTCCCCCCCATGCTATTCCCCACTCTTCCCCCCCCACACACGATTTCTGTGTTCTGGGTCTACAATACTGGATCCAATCTTTACAGGCCCAGGGTCCTCTCCTTTTTTTCTTCTTGAGAGTCATTTGACTTGCTAATTGTGCCTTGAGTATTTAGGGCTTCTGGGCTCATTAATATCCACTTATCAGTGATTGCATTTCATGTGCATTCTTTTGTGATTGGGTTAATTCACTCAGGATGATATTTTCCAGGTATAACCATTTACCTACAAATTGCATGAATTCATTATTTTTAATTGCTGAGTAGTACTCCATTGTATAAATATACCACATTTTCTGTATCCATTCCTCTTTTGAGGGATATCTGGGCTCCTTCCAATTTCTGGCTATTATAAACAAGGCTGCTATAAACATAGTGGAGCATGTGTCTTTGTTGTATGCAGAGGAATCCTCTGGGTATATGCTCAGGAGTGGTATGCCAGGGTCCTCTGGAAGTGGCATGCCCAATTTTCTGAGGAACCGCCACACTGATTTCCAGAGTGGTTTTACCATTTTGCAATCCCACCAACAGTGGAGGAGTGTTCCACTTTCTCCACATCCTCGCCAGCACTTGTTGTCTCTCGAGTTTTTAATCTTAGCCATTCTGACTGGAGTGAGTTGGAATCTCAGGGTTGTTTTGATTTGCATTTCCCTGATGATTAATGATGTTGAACATCTCTTAAGGTGTTTCTCCGCCATCCGAATTTCTTCTGGTGAAAATTCTTTGTTTAGCTCTGTGCCCCATTTTTTGATAGGGTTATTTGTTTCTTTGTGGTCTAACTTCTTGAGTTCTTTGTATATATTGGATATTAGCCCTCTGTCGGATGTGGGGTTGGTGAAGATCATTTCCCACGTTGTTGGTTGCCGTTTTGTCCTTCTGACAGTGTCCTTTGCCTTACAGAAACTTTGTAATTTTATGAGGTCCCATTTGTCAATTCTTGATCTTAGAGCATAAGCTATTGGTGTTCTGTTTAGGAACTTTACCCCTGTGCCCATGTCCTCAAGGGTCTTCCCAAGTTTCTTTTCTAATAGTTTCAGTGTGTCTGGTATTATGTGGAGGTCCTGGATCCACTTGGAGTTGATTTTAGTACAAGGAGATAAGAGGGGGTCAATTCGCATTCTTCTGCATGTTGACCTCCAGTTGAACCAGCACCATTTGTTGAAAAGGCTATCTTTTTTCCACCGGATGGTTGTGGCTCCTTTATTAAAGATCAAGTGACCATAAGTCTGTGGGTTAATTTCTGGGTCTTCAATCCTATTCCATTGATCTACCTGCCTGTTGCTGTACCAATACCATGCAGTTTTTAACACAATTGCTCTGTAGTACTGCTTGAGGTCAGGGATATTGATTCCCCCAGAAGTCCTTTTATTGTTGAGAATGGTTTTAGCTATCCTGGGTTTTTTGTTGCTCCAGATGAATTTGAGAATTGCTCTTTCTAGTTCTATGAAGAATTGATTTGGGATTTTGATGGGAATCACATTGAATCTGTACATTGCTTTTGGCAAGATGGCCATTTTTACTATATTGATCCTGCCAATCCAGGAGCAAGAAATATTTTTCCATCTTCTGACGTCTTCTTCGATTTCTTTCTTCAGGGACTTGAAGTTCCTGTCATACAGATCTTTCACTTGTTTGGTTAGAGTCACGCCAAGATACTTTATATTGTTTGTGGCTATTGTGAAGGGTGTTATTTCCCTAACTTCTTTCTCAGCCTGCTTGTCCTTTGAGTACAAGAAGGCTACTGATTTGCTTGAGTTAATTTTATAACCAGCCACTTTGCTGAAGTTGTTTATCAGCTGTAGAAGTTCTCTGGTGGAGATTTTTGGATCGCTTAAGTAGACTATCATATCATCTGCAAATAATGATACTTTGACTTCTTCCTTTCCAATTTGTATCCCTTTGACTTCCTTATGTTGTCTAATTGCTCTCGCTAGAACTTCAAGTACTATATTGAAAAGATATGGAGAGAGAGGACAGCCTTGTCTAGTCCCTGATTTTAGTGGGATTGCTTCAAGTTTCTCTCCATTTATTTTGATGTTGGCTACTGGTTTGCTGTAGATTGCTTTTACTATGTTTAGGTATGGGCCTTGAATTCCTGCTCTTTCCAAGACTTTTAGCATGAAAGGATGCTGAATTTTGTCAAATGCTTTTTCAGCATCTAATGAGATGACCATGTGGTTTTTTTCTTTTAGTTTGTTTATGTAGTGGATTACATTGATGGATTTCCGTATATTGAACCATCCCTGCATTCCTGGAATGAAGCCTACTTGATCATGGTGAATGATCGTTTTGATATGCTCTTGGATTCGGTTGGCAAGAAAGCCCACATACACATGGAAACTGAACAATACTCTACTCAATGACACCCTGGTCAAGGAAGAAATAAAGAAAGAAATCAAAGACTTTTTAGACTTCAATGAAAATGAAGGTACGACCTACCCAAATCTCTGGGATACAATGAAAGCAGTGCTAAGAGGAAAACTCATAGCCCTGAGTGCCTCCAAAAAGAAACTGGAGAGAGCATACACTAGCAACTTAACAGCACACCTGAAGGCCCTGGAACAAAAAGAAGCTAACTCACCCAGGAGGAGTAGAAGAGAGGAAATCATCAAACTAAGGGCTGAAATCAATCAAGCAGAAACAAAGAGAACCATACAAAGAATCAACAAAACCAAGAGCTGGTTCTTCGAGAAAATCAACAAGATAGATAAACCCTTAGCTAGACTAACCAAAGGGCACAGAGATAGTATCCAAATTAACAAAATTAAAAATGAAAAGGGGGATATAACAACAGAAACAGAGGAAATTCAAAAGATCATCAGATCCTACTACAAAGGCCTATACTCAAAACAACTGGAGAATCTGGAGGAAATGGACAATTTCCTAGACAGATACCAAATACCAAAATTAAATCAGCATCAAGTAGACCAGCTAAACAGTCCCATAACCCTTAAAGAAATAGAAGGGGTTATAGAAAGCCTCCCAACCAAAAAAAGTACGGGACCAGATGGTTTTAGTGCAGAATTCTACCAGACCTTCAAAGAAGACTTAACACCAATACTCTTCAAACTATTCCACAAAATAGAGACAGAAGGGACACTGCCCAACTCGTTCTTCGAAACCACAATTATGCTGATACCTAAACCACAAAAAGATCCAACAAAGAAAGAGAACTACAGGCCAATTTCTCTTATGAATATTGATGCAAAAATACTGTGTATATTTTTTAAGTGCCTTCCAGATATCCCTGCTTCCAGTTGCGAACTCAGATCCTGTGTCGAGGCTGGACCCCGGCAGTAAAGAGTATAAATAGGACTCAACAGACTGTGAGAGGGATTTTCTTATAGAGCAAGCTATGCAATGCTTCTTGGACTCACATCTTTGCTGATCTTCACTTCGCTTACAGAGGCACACCAAAGAACTCCCGTGTCCGTGCTGGCCCTGCTCTCTCCTCCTGGTTCATACTGATTCAGCTGAGGCCTGTCTGTCTCTGCTAGGTTGTGCCACCACTGCTGATTCATGTTTGCTATCCCAACTCTACCACACTGGGCTGCTGGTATATTTGTGAAGTGTTTGTGAACGGATCAAGCTGCTGCTGCTGACCTGTGAACTGCACTGTTGATTTCTTGACAAAGTAGATGGGATCTGCTCCAAAGAATTTCTAAGCAGGTCCATTTCCCCTGTATCCTTCCTTTTCAACTAGATGTGGTGAGTGGTGGGCTAGAAGGGGGATTAAAATGTTGAAGAACCATCATAAAAGTGGACTTTGAAAAAATTAAAGCAACATCTCCCATCTCTGTGAGACAGGAAGCAGAAAGCTGGGGCCAATAGACACAACATTCAAGGCTCACCCTGTGGGTCTGTTCTGCCCAGTTGCAAATGTGGGAGTACTTGACTGCATCCCTGTACTGCAGCCATGAGGTGTTGGACTTGAGGGAAGCATCAAAACATTGCTTAGAGGCAGAGAAGATGTTCTCTAAGATAGGGGAGGCCAAAGTTGGGATTCGCTTACTCCTGAACATCTATTTGCTGCTAGAGTGCCACACAGAGGAGTCAGGAACAGAGGATAGGGACTGGGGGGCAAGGACAGACTGTTGGGGGCCCACAGGCTGAGAACAGTGACTAGTCCAGTGCTAGGGGAAATGGGGAACTCCAGCTTATCTCATTGGTGATTGTCCTGGCTTCCCTCATCAGTGAAGGCAGTGGTTGTCTGGAAGCACAGAGAGGCCTTCTACTGAGAGATTGAGGCTGCAGCTCTGAAGGCAAAGGCCTCTTCTGTACTCCCCATCATGGTTTTTGATGAAAGAGATGGTCCGTGTTTATCCATACCATTTGTTCAATGTTCATCATGGAAAATGGATGCAGGCCAACTTATCAGGTTAGACCAAAGATTAGAACCAAAAAAAGGACCTCCCTTTTGCAGGGAGGAATATCTGGGAAGGGAAGGTTTTTGGCTAAACCCTCAAGTTCTCTATGTACCAATAGCATAGAAAACTCTGTCCTGGGCCTACATGACCACCGGTTATATTTCCTTATCTGGGAAGTGTAGCATGTGTTTCAGCACAGGAATCTCGTAGGGAGCAAGGAGGAGTCTACCATCTCAGATAGGTGGGTACCTGGGTCCCAGAGTCTCAGACCTGCTGTACTTTACTGTTTCTGGCATGGCCCATTGTCCCACCCCACCTCGCCAGTGACCTATTTCCTCTAAGTATACTTCCACATCCTAGATGTTCCATAACCTCCTAAAATAACACCAATAGATTGTACAAAGTGTTTTAACATGGGAGACTGCAGGAAACATTTCATATCTACAGTATCACAACCCTACCCTGGTCACCTCAATGTATTTAATGCAACTTCAGATGTTTCCATAACTTTAGAAGCGCTAACTTTGTTCAGAAATCCCAAGTTTCTTCTGAGACTCAAGGAACTGACTTAATTGTTATCCTCTAAAACGTATGTAAAATTCAAAAATCAAAACAAATTATATGTTTTCAGTATACAATGTTACTGACTAAACGAAGAGGACAGAGACTTGAGAAAGTACTGGAGCAAAACAAGATGTAAATCCAGCAAAGGCAAACAATAAGCCTGTCTCTTAAGCCACCATCCAGAGTTCATGGCAGCATTTTCAGAGTTTGCATTCATTTGGGGAGCCCCAACCTTACAACCTTGTTAAGCAGAACATGTGAACTCTCTGTGTCATCTCCACTCAATGCCTTGCTTGGCACTTGGCACTTGGTAGTTAGTCCATGTTTCCAGGATCTCCAATGTCCTAAGTCTGCCAGTGAAATGTGGGCATCAAATTCATAGCTTCATGCACAACCTACATAGAAGCTTCCTGCAGAAAATTCAATTTTGCAATTCAAAATGCAATAGCCTGCATCTTCATTAGCTTTTGCTAGAACAAAAGCTCCATGACCTTAAAATATTAAATTCTTCATATCTACATAACTGGGCCTTCATAGATGATACCAAGCCTTCTACTGTTTTGGAACATACAAGAACTCCTTGGAACATAGCAGTAATGGCTTCTCAATGTCATCAGAAGTGAGGAGAATATTTTCTTTGATGGCTGTCTAGTCAGGGTTCTATTGCTGTGTAGAGACACCATGACCAAGGCAATTCTTATAAAAGAAAGCATTTGCCTGGGGGCTTGCTTGCAGTTTCACAGGCTTAGTGCATTATCATCATGCCAGGGAGCATGGGAACACACAGGCAGTTACTGGAGCAATTGCTGAATGCTTTACTTCTTGATCCACAGACAAGCAGGCAGAGAAAGAGATACCCGGCCTGGTGTGGGCTTTTAAAACTCCAAAGCTTAACCCTAGTCACATGCCTCCTCCAACAAGGCCACACTTTCTACTCTTTCACAAACAGTTCTCCAACTAAGAACCAAGCATACAGATACATGTGCCTATGGGGCCGTTCTCACTCAACCACCATAGTTGTCTTATTCTACATGAATGCAGAGGTTTTGATTGCCAGTGTATCATCTTCCCAGGGAATCTACTTTATAAAGAAATTCACATTTTTTTATACTTTGGAGAAAACAAAGGGTAAAGCACAGGTATAAAGTCACTTTTTCTGTTTCCTAGTACAAAGTTCCCTATTTCTCTATTACAACTACTTTCAATTTCTCTTTACCTAACTTGTCCAAGCCTGTCTTGCATGTAACTTTAAAAGTCAATAGCATCTTTCCTTACCAAAATTGTACATTTTACAATGTTTTGCTCCACATTTTGGTATATTTTTCATTATAAACTTGGATAAACGGAGTAAACAAAAACCATGCCAAGTTCTGAGTTTTTGGCTATCTTGAAATATCCTAAACAAAAAAATTGCTCCATGAATTCATCCTAGTTGATCAGGATATGGACAGAATGTAGCCAGACTATTTGCCATAATGTCCTATGAATAGCGAGAATCTCTGTTCGCTACCTTGAAACTTCATGAGGCTGGCCTTCCATTCTGACCTTTTGTACTGCCCCCAGAATGGTCTATTAACCTCTGCTTACAGTATTATATGGCTCCTTTACTCTACAGCTAAAAATGTTCACTATAGTCTTCCCTCAAACCAGTTCTAAAGTCTTATGAACAAAATGGTCAGGCTTATCGCTCTGATGACCTTGCTCCTTGGTATCAATTTTTGTATTAGCTACTGTCCTAGTTTGCTTTTCTATTTCTGTCATAAACACCATGGGCATATGAAACTTGGGGAAGAAAGGGATTATTTCAGTTTATAACTGAAGGAAGAGAATGCAGGAACTCAAGAGAGGGGTGTGCAGCAGACATTGTGGAAGAACATTGCTTTCTGGCTTGTTATCAGGCTCTAGTTTATCTCTCTTCCTGATACAGCCTACGTTCAGTCTCCTGTGGTTTGTACTGTGGTAGGCTGGACACTTCTACATCAATTAGTAATCAAGAAAATGCCCCCACAGACACATCCTCAGTCCAGTCTGATTGAGGCAGTTCTTTTATTAAATTTCCCTCTTCCCAGGTATGCTTCTGCTTGTGTTAAGTCGACAAGCTAAAGCTAACTATGACAATTATTTTCTCTCTAACAAAATTATCTGACAAAGTAACTTAAAAGAAGAAGGATTTATTTTGTCTCAGAACTTGAGACAGTGCAATTCGCCACAGTGAAGAAGGCTTGGGAGACTTCACAGCAGCAGGAGGATATAGTTGAGATTTCTTGTAAATCAGTGGACCAGGAAGTAGTGAGTGTAAACCAGAGACAGGGTTGGGCTTTAACACTCAGTGCCTGCCTCCTAGTGAGCTACTTCCTTCAGCTGGGATCATGTCACCTATAGGTTCCACAACTCTAAAATGCACTTTAAGCTAGAGGCCAAGTCTTCAAACAAATGAGCCTGCAAGAAATGTTTCACATTAAAATCATAATAATCATTGACAAAATGCTTTCAACATTATAGCCATAATTATGGTCTCTTGTTTAGGACTATTACACCTTATTAATCATATGTGCTCTCTAATTTTTAGAATACACACATTTTCTGTTTAGAAAGCCAGTTCAAACCTTATTATTTAATGATTTGTAATTTGTCACAGACATATTAAATCCCCTCCCAAGCTTACAAAAAGTTCCCAGAGGATTGGTGAAATTTAGCCCAAAGTATATACATGCAAAATATTTTCTCATAAAATCATGAAAAATAAAATATAACATGAAGTACAATTTCTAATATCAGTAAATTCAAATGTTAGACTTAATTACAAGCTTGTCTTTTGGTAGAAAGTTCAATGAATATAATCCTAAGGAATTTATTAATATCAGCATTAACCTTGCCTAATTGCAAATTATTAAGGAACATAGTCATAAGTCTTTAAGATATAGAGATTTATTAACCTGTTATGCATACTGATAATTGTAATTTAACTATTTTATCAAGATGCACACTAAAATATAAGTATATTATTAATATGATTTTAGGTTGATCTGAAGAGGACCTGATAGAAAAAGCTAATCAAAAAGGACTTAGAAAATTTTAAGACAATATAAAAGCACAATTAATAATAATAATTTCTTCAGAGTGGGTAAGATGACAGAGTAGAAGCTTCTTATGAATATTCTGTAAATGAGACCAGTCAGGGTAAAGAAAATCAGGCATTTATAAAGTGATAAAGGGACAGAAAGCATAGAAAAACATGAAAGAGGTGACAAGATAGTTAATTAGGACAAAGAAATAAGAAGTTAATGCAAAGAAGTAGCAAATAGTCTCCAGGTCTACCTTAAAGTCCTCATGGGACTTTCAGGGAATGAAGTAAGACAGAATCCCTGACACCAAACTGGCACTACTGACAACAGGATAACCCCACAAGTATCACACGAGTATCACAAACCTTATTGAGTAGGGGAATTTGGCATAATATCCCTCTACATGGCATCAGGATTTGAAATCAACTACATCAATACTGATACATGAGAGTGCTGTATCTAAGTGCCATCTTAGGGAAGTGGTTATTGCTTGATATTGAATTACTATGGAGACCTGAGAAAAAGGGACACTTGCAAGGGAGCAAGCTCAGGACACCTTGCCACAATACCAACATGTTGATGGTTAGGGTCAGAATTAGAAATTTTTAGAACTCTTCAGTGTTGATGATCCCCAGTAAAGGACACAGTATTGATGGTTTTATTCTCTTTTGTAAGTAGTAAACTCCATCTCCTTTCCATTACAATGAAGGTTAATACCTCTAATCCCACTGACAGAAATTCCACAGCTTCCAGAACAGTGTCCCTGCCAGAAATTGTCTATTGTTGGGTGAGAAGGGGAGACTTGAGCCTCATGTCCCATGTACCATTCAATGTTTCCTTTTCCTACTTATAAAAACTGTGGACTGTGGCTGTGGAAGAAATGGGTCAAGAAATGGGTACCAATATGCAAAAGAAGAGAAGTCTCTTCCTATAGCTAATACAATCTAAAACTAGCATATATATGTATATACATATGTATACTAAATATTGATACTGGCGATGGATACGGAGAGTTGAGCACAGAAGAAAAAGTTTCTAAGAAGGATGTCAAATACAGGCAAAAAAAGATTCCCATCCTAGCAGATACACAGACAACTGAGTTAAAAAGATGAACAAGAGATATAAACAAACAGGGCAACATAAGTTTGCCAAAAATGCACAGTTCATCAGTAACCAAATCCAGGGATACTGAAATGACTGAAATGTCAGACAGTAAAATTTCTGGTTTAAAAATTATCCCTAACCTCAAAGAGAATAATAAACAAATAAACAAATGCCAAATCAAAATAAACAGAAAATGTGTAGTCTCTTCAATAAAAAGATGTGGATAAATTAATATCCACATTTCGAAGGATTAGCTTATATACCTATCTCTCACCCTGTAAATAATCAATTCAAATTGAAATAAAGTCATTAATGCAAGACAAAAAATTGGAGCTACTTAGAAAACTGTTTATGTTAGAAGCCTAAGAAAAGACTTCATGAAAATCAAAACTCCAGGTCCTAGAAAATAATATCAGGAATTGCCAAATGAAATTACATAAAATTAAAAAGCTTTGTACAGCAAAGGAAGAATTAGTACATTGAAACTTAGATAGTGTGAAAAAATTATTGCAGTCATCATGTGACAAGGCATTAATATCCAGAGTACATATAAAACTCTAAAAGTAAGTGCTAATAGAACAATTAGCTCCCTCAGTAGGTGAGCAAATGAATTCAACAGGAAGTTTACAAATTATGGCATACAACTAACTAATTAGTATATGGAAAAAAAAGATTCAACATACTTGGCCATAAAAGTCAAAGAAAATCAAACTCTACCATCATCATATCTCAAGCCAGTCAGAATGGTTATCAGCAACAACAAACAAAGCAATACAACAAAACAAAACAATTTGAGATGAATGTGTGAAAAGCAACTGTTACTATGAATATGAACTAGCTAATACTTATGGAGAATCCTCAGAAAAAAATAGAAGCCAAATAGAATTTTACTATCCCACCCATAGTTATATAGCCAGATGAGACAATGTCTACAAAATAAATCAAGATATGTGAAAATCCTATTGCCATATACCACTACTTACAGCAACTGAGTCATAAAATTAGCCTAGAAGAAAGAAAATGTAGTGCATACAGTCAAAGGAGTTTTTCTTAAGCTGTAAGGAAGAATGAAATTATGTCATTTACAGGAAAGTTCTTAGACTAAGGGACCATAGTTTCATTCTATATCCTGGAGCTGACCCTGTGCCACAGCTCTCCATGCCCAAATACCAAGAGGAAAGAGGTGGTCTCTCAAGGTGCTGACACACCTGAGAGCACACCTCTGATCAAATTCCTGGCCGAAGAGGGATCCAGCCAGAGTCATCAGGAAACAGGAAACAGGGAACAGCCAAGGACAGGATACTTCTAGTTTCCATCTGAACCCCAGAGCTGACCTATGCTACTGCTCTCCATAGCTGAATTCTACCATTAGAGAGCTGGTCTCCCATAAGTACTGACAGACAGGCTTACAGGAGGGACAAGCCACAGTCAGAGATAGCAAAACAAGCTAATAACACAGATAACCAGACGGTGAGAGGCAAGCACAAGAACAAAAGCAACAGAAATCAAGGCTACTAGGCATCAACAGAACCCAGCTCTGCCACCACAACAAGCCCTGAATACCCCAAGATTCCAGGCAAGCAAGACTCTGGTTTAAAAACACATCTCATGATGATGATAGAGGACTTTAAGAAGGAATAAATTACTCCTTTAAAGAAATACAGAAGAACACAGGTAAAGAGGTAGAAGCTCTTAAAGAGGAAACACAAAAATCCCTTAAAGAATTATAGAAAAACACAACCAAATAGGTAAAGAAAATCAACAAAACCATCCAGGATCTAATAATGGAAATAGAAACAAAGAAATCATAAAGGAAGACAACCCTGGAGATAGAAAACCTAGGAAAGGGATCAGGAGTCATAAACACAAACATCACCAACAGAATATAAGAAATAGAAGAAAGACTATCAGGTGCAGAAGATAAAATAGAAAACATTGACACAACAGTCAAAAATGCAAAAGCCAAAGAGTCCCTAACCCCCAAAATCAAGGAAATACAGGAAACAATGAGAAGACCAAACCTAGGGATAATAGATATAGAAGAGAGTGAAGATTCACAACTTAAAGGGCCAGTAAATATCTTCAACAAAATTGTAGAAGAAAACTTTCCTAAATTAAAGAAAAAGATGCCCATAAACATAAAAGAACCCTACAGAACTCAAAATAAATTGGACTAGAAAAGAAATTCCTCCTGTCATAGAATAGTTAAAACACCAAACACACAAAGCAAAGAAAGAATATTCAAACCAGTAAGAGAAAAGGTCAAGTAATATATAAAGGCAGACTTATCAGAATTACACCATACTTCTCAACAGACTATGGCAGATGTCATATAACCCCTAAGAGACCACAAATGCCTGCCCAGGCTACTATACCCTGCAAAACTCTCAATTACTGTACAGAGAGAAACCAAGACATTCTATGACAAAACCAAACTTACATAATATCTCTCCACAAATCCAGCCCTACAACGGATAATAGATGAAAAAACTCCAATACAAGGAGGGAAACTACACCCTAGAAAAAGCCAGAAAGTAATCTTTCAACAAACCCAAAAGAAGATAGCCACACAAACATAATTCTACCTCTAACACCAAGGAAGAACAGGAAGCAACAATCACTATTTCTTAATATCTCAACATCAATTGATTCAATTCCCCAATTAAAAGACATAGACTAATAAACTAGAGTCTCCAGAGAACCAAATAACCCTATCAAAAATGCAGAACATGGGTTAAACAGAGAATTCTCAACTGAGGAAACTTGAATGACCAAGAAGCACCTAAAGAATTGTTGAACATCCTTAGTCATCAGGAAAATGTAAATCAAAATGAAACTGAGATTGCACCTTACACCAATCAAAATGGTTAACATAAAAAACACAGGTGACAGCAGATGCTGTTAAGGATGTGGAGAAAGAGGAACACTTCTCCATTTTTGGTGAGATTGCAAGCTGGTACAACCACTCTGGAAATCAGTCTGGTGGTTCCTCAGAAAATTGGACATTGTACTACCAGAGGACCCAGCTAAATCAATCCTGGTCATTTACCCAGAAGATGCTCCAACATATAATAAAAATACATGCTCCACTACACTCATAGAAGCCATATTTATAATAGGCAGAAGCTGGAAAGAACCCAGATGTCCCTCAACAGAGGAATGAATGAAGAAAATGTAATTCATATACACAATAGAGTACTACTCAGCTATTAAAAGCAATGACTTTATCAAATTCACAGACAAATGGATGGATCTAGAAAATATCATCTAGAGTACACACACATGGTATAAACACACTGATAAGTGGATATTAAGAAAAGAGTGTGGAATACCCATGATACAACTCACATACCACATGAAGTTCAAGAGGAAAGAAGACCAAAGTGTGGATGCTTCAGTCCTACTTAGAAGGGGGAACAATATAATCAAAGGAATTAGAGGGTGTGAGGGACTTGAGAGGAAATGAGGAGGGGGGAAAGAGGGGCAGAATTGGTTAAGGAAGGAGATGAAGGAGATGTACAGAGGGTCAAGAAATTGCAGAGGTGTAGCAGTGGGGATGCGGAACTGGGGCTAACAACCAGAAAGTCCTAGATGCCAGGAAAGCAAGAGTCTCCCAGGACCTCACAGGGATGACATTAGCTGAAATACCCCACAAAGGGGAGGGAAAAACCTGTTGAGAACATATCCAAAGGTTAGGCATGCCTCCCCCGCCCCAGTTGAGGGATGGGGCTACCTACCCACCACCTAAATTGTAACCCAGAATTTCTCCTGTCTAAAAAAACACAGGGTCAAAGAGTGTAACAGAGACTGAAGGAAAGTCTATTCAGAGATTGCCCTACCTGGGGATCCATCCCACATGCAGACACCAAACCCAGTCACAATTGTGGATGCCAAGAAGTACTTGCTGGCAAGAGCCTGATACAGCTGTCTCCTGAGAGGTTCTACTAGATCCTGACTAATACAGATGTAGATGCTTGCAGCCAACCATCAGACTGATCACAGGGACCCCAGTGGAGTAGTTAGAGGAAGGACTGAAGGAGCTGATAGAGCCTTATCTGTCATTAATGGGAGAGGAGGCCTTTGGTCCTGTGAAGGCTTGATGACCCAGTATGCTAGGGTGGTGAGGTAGGAGTGGATAGTCAGTTGGGGGAGCACCCTTATAGAAGCAGGGTAGGGGGGATGGGATAGGGGATTTGCCAAGGGGTAACAGGAAGGAGATAACATTTGAAATGTAAACAAATAAAATATCCAATTAAACAAAAAAGAATATGAGACCATCACATTAAATGAAAGGGCCAGATTCAGAAAGACAATTTCTCCTTCTTTTCTCTCATATACAGAATCTTCATTTAAAACAAGCAGACATAAATACAGGAATGTAGAAAAGGGGTGACTTGGAGAAGATAAGCCAGAAAATAACAAAATTGAGACAAAACAAGGTAAGGGATGAATATAAAGAAGAATGTCATGATGAAACCGACTATCTTTTATAAATAACACATATTAATAATATTTAGAATATAGAAAACATAAAAAGCCATTTGGAAGTAATTGCTTCTCACATATATTTGTTAATGATAAGAGGAACAGAAGTTGTTCTTGTCAGCTTCTCAGAAGTATTTAAAATGTCATGGTTTTTTTCCTTGAACTCACTTAAAATACTTGTAATCAATTGTTTAAACTTAATAGTAATGTGCCACATAAAATGTGCAAACAGGGAATATGGAAATACTAAGAAATTATTCTAGAGGATTAGAAGATGAAAAGTGCATTTACCATTTGCTTCCTCTTGTATTTTAGATGGATGATTTATTTGCATTTCTGCAAAAGTAAAAGTGAAGTGACTATTAGCTCTGTTTGATGCATAAGGGAGAAAAAAACAAGGAGTGTGAATTTAATTCCTTAACAGTGATCAATCCATCAGCTGATTCCTTATGCTGAGTAAGGTATACAACATCACCAAGACACACTTCCAAATATTTTTATATCCTCTGTAAAGGATAGCTGTCCATACTAGCATACTAGCAATGGGAACATTCTGGGACATCACGGGAGGTCATCTTCCATGATGTTCAGTTGTAACAAAATCATCTTGCACCTTCTTCCAATGAGTGTTGCCTTAATCCTCACCTTGACAGTAAAGTTCAATTTCTGAATGCATTAAGCCTTGGGACATGAAGGGAATCCACCTGAAGAAAACAAAAAAAAAACATAAGAAGAAAATAAGAAAATGCACTTCCTTTTTTTTTCTTACATTGCCCACCTCCCATTCTCCCCTCCCAGTGTTCTTCATTCCAGTCCTTCTCTCTCTGGCCTCCGAGGGCATAGGCCCCCACAACAGGCCTTTCCCCTTCCCTGGGGCCTAAAGTCTCTCTAAGGTTATGTGCATCTTCTCCTACTGAGGCCAGACTAAGAAGACCTCTGCTATATATGTGCAGGTGGGGGAAGTGGGGTTTCAGACCAGCCTGTATATGCTGCCTTGTCAGTGACTCAGTCTCTGGGAACTCCGCGGGTTCCAAGTTAGTTGAGACTGATGGTCTTCCTATGGGGTCGCCCTCCTCCTCAGCTTCTTCAAACCTTCCCCTAATTCCACCATAGATGTCCCTGACTTCAATCCAATATCTGCATACATCTCAGTCAGCTGCTGGTAAAGCCTCTCAGAGGACAGTCATTATAGACTCCTGTCTTCAGTCTCTTCTCCATTCTTGTCTCTGTAGTTCTTTTAGACAAGAACAGTCCAGCTAATGTATCCTGCCTGTTTGGTGGCTCAGTCTCTGAGAGATCTCAGGGTCCAGGTTAGTTGAGACTGCTGGTCCTTCTTGGTTTTTATAATCAGTTTAATTTGCTTCTTTTCTGTACGCTATACATATACATATACATATACATATACATATACATATACATATACATATACATATACATGTGTATATATATATATATATATATATATATATATATATATATATATATAATTAAAATTGCCAAGAATAATCCAACATATTATATCCTCATTTTTAGTTCTCTATCAGGGGCAAATGATTGAGATGTTCATTAGCATATCAAAGAAGACCCTGGCCATCATGTTCTCCCAGCATCCCTCAGTCCCTACCTGTTATAGGGCTCTCCTGGTTGTCATACCCCTCCTTCTCCCCTAAACAGTCTAGCCGAAATATGAGGTTTGGATTCCCTCCCCACAGCTCTTCTGGCTCCTATATAACAGCTATTTTGGCAATATCAGTCTCGGCCAATTTCTTGCCCCCAGCCACCCCTCTTGGTTGGTAAATCCTCTTCCCTCTTCCCTTCCTCCTCTCTTCACATGGCCTGACTCAAGGTCATCCTCACTCTAGACTCTCTCGCATGTCTGTCTGTCTTTGTCTGTGCTTTCTTTTTTATCTACAATACATCTTTCCTTCACCATTCCTAGGAGTGGCCATGTTTTTTCTTTTTTGTTTCATCTTATCTTTCACTCTTCGTTGTTTACGTTGTAGCTGTAGCACATAGAATAAAGCACCCCTGAACTGGGCTTCTCAGCTTCAATCCCTAGCTCCCACTGAGCCACACAGGAGCTGCAGCAAGCTGCACTGGGCCAAACTAGAACCCTAAGATGTGTCACCCACTCATTGACTGAGGAAACTTTTCACAGAAAAATGAAACGTCACCATTTTAATCTTTCCTCTGTGGAAATCTGTCTTGTCACATGCCTTGATGTAAAACCTTTCCCTTGATGATCAAATTATATTGCCTTAAAACACATTGAAACTATAACCATTTTGGAGAATGTATATAACGTAATGGTGTATGCTAGCAGCTCCCACAGATTAACCAGACTTCTGTGTCACAAGCGTTCTGCTGCAGAAAAATGTCAAAACCAGTCTGACCTGAACCAGCATGTCATTCTTCAGTGTTAGCATTAATGGGGAGAACTATGATATCAGAAAAAAGGAATGTAGGACTCAGGAAGTCTTTCATAAGCTCTGTCTTATGCCAAACTAATTTATTAAGAGTAACAGAATCTGCCGTAGAGATGGCTCAACAGTTAAGAGCACTGGCTGCTCTTCTGTAGGTCCCCACAACCACATGGTGGCTCACAACCATCTGTAATGGGATCTGATGCCCTCTTATAGCACTCAGGTGTACATGCAGATAGAGCACTCATATACATAAAACAAATAAATCTTAAAATATGTCACAGAATCTGATATAAACTTTTGCAGAGGGGAAATTGAACAGAAAAGAAAACTATCATTCAATGACTTTAGGACCAAGTCAGTCAAAGCTAATCAAACAATGTTACACAAAGAGAATGTAGGATACTTCATATGACACAGACAGAATACAATAATCACAACCCTTTAGGGAGAAAAAGTTGATTTCTCAGTATCTAAAGCTGCAGCTCCCAGCCCCAAGGTCCTACCCCTGGCCATTACTGGCTCAGCCAAACATTCTTTTTTTTATTGTATATATTCTATATTTACAATTCATTTCCCTTTTTCTGGTTCCCCACCCCCAAAGGTCCCACATGTCCTTTTCCCTCCCCATGCTCCCGCATTCACACCCTCCCACCTTACTGTTCTTGTACTCTCCCACAATGATGTTTTGGTCCATTCTAGCACCAGTGTGACTCCTTTCTTCTTGTGAGACATCACTTGATATGTGATTTGTGTCTTTGGTGTTCCAAGCTTCTAGGCTAATAACCACTTATCAGTGACTGTATACCATGGGTATTCTTTTGAGACTGGGTCACCTCACTTAGTATGACATTCTCCAGCTCCATCCATTTCTCTAAGAATTTCATGAATTCATTGTTTCTAATGGCTGAATAGTACTCCATTGTGTATATATACCACATTTTTTGTATCCATTCCTCTGTTGAGGGACATCTGGGTTCTTTCCAGCTTCTGGCTATTATATATAAGGCTGCTATGAACATAGTGGAGCATGTATCCTTATTGCATGCTGGTGAATCTTCTGGGTATATTCCCAGGAGTGGTAAGGCTGGGTCCTCTGGAAGTATCATGCCCAGTTTTCTGAGGAACCGCCATACTGATTTCCAGAGTGGTTGTACCAGCTTGCATTCCCACCAGCAGTGGAGGAGTGTTCCTCTTTCTCCACATCCTCGCCAACACCTGATGTCTTCTGAGTTTTTAATCTTAGCTATTCTGACTGGTGTGAGGTGAATTCTCAGGGTTGTTTTAATTTGCATTTCCCTAATGACTAGTGATGTTGAACATTTTTTAAGGTGTTTCTCAGCCATCCAAATTTCTTCAGCTGAAAAGTCTCTGTTTAGCTCTGTACCCCATTTTTGGATAGGATTATTTGGTTTTCTGGGGTCTAACCTCTTGAGTTCTTTGTATACATTGGAGATTAGCCCTCTGTCGGATATGGGGTTGGTGAAGATTTTTTCCCAATTTGTTGGTTGCCAATTTATCCTTTTGACAGTGTTTTTGCCTTACAGAAACTTTGTAGTTTTATGAGATCCCATTTGTCTATTCTTATTCTTAGACTATAAACAATTGGTGTTCTGTTCAGGAATTTTTCCCCTGAGCCGATGTCTTCAAGGGTCTTCCCCAGTTTCTTTTCTATTAGTTTTAGTGTGTCTGGTTTTATGTGGAGGTCCTTGATCCACTTGGAGTTGAGTTTAGTGCAAGGAGATAAGAGTGGATCAATTCTCATTCTTCTGCATGTTGACCTCCAGTTGAGCCAGCACCATCTGTTGAAAAGGCTATCTTTTTTCCACTGGATGTTTTCAGCTCCTTTGTCGAAGATCAAATAATTGGCCATAGATGTGTGGGTTCAATTCTGGGTCTTCGATCCTATTCCATTGATCTGCTTCCCTGTCACTGAACCAATACCATGCAGTTTTTAATACCACTGCTCTGTAATATTGCTTGAGGTCCGGGATATTGATTCCCCCAGAAGTTCTTTTGCTGTTGATGATAGTTTTAGCTATCCTGGGTTTTGTGTTATTCCAGATGAATTTGAGAATTGCTCTTTCTAGCTCTATGAAGAACTGAGTTGGGAATTTGATGGGGATTGCATTGAATTTGTATATTGCTTTGGGCAAGATTGCCATTTTGACTATATTAGTCCTGCCAACCCACGAGCATGGAAGATTTTCCCATTTTCTGATGTCTTCTTCAATTTCCCTCTTCAGAGACCTGAAGTTTATGTCGAGTTGGCTTCATCCCAGGGATGCAGGGATGGTTCAATATATGGAAATCCATCAACGTAATCCACTACATAAACAAACTCAAAGAAAAAAACCACATGGTCATCTCATTGGATGCTGAAAAAGCATTTGACAAAATTCAGCATCCTTTCATGCTAAAGGTCCTAGAAAAAACAGGAATTCAAGGCCCATATCTAAACATAGTAAAAGCAATATACAGCAGACCAGTAGCCAACATCAAGGTAAATGGAGAAAAACTTGAAGCAATCCCTCTAAAATCAGGGACTAGACAAGGCTGTCCCCTCTCGCCATATCTCTTCAATATAGTACTTGAGGTACTAGCTAGAGCAATTCGACAACAGAGGGAAGTCAAAGGGATACAAATCGGAAAGGAAGAAGTCAAACTATCACTATTTGCAGATGATATGATAGTTTACTTAAGTGACCCAAAAACCTCCACCAGAGAACTCCTGCAACTGATAAACAACTTCAGCAAAGTGGCTGGCTATAAAATCAACTCAACTAAATCAGTAGCCTTCCTATACGCGAAGGATAAGCAGGCCGAGAAAGAAATTAGGGAAATGACACCCTTCACAATAGCCACAAATGATATAAAGTATCTCGGAGTGACGCTAACCAAATATGTGAGATTTATACGACAAAAACTTCAGCCAAACATTCTTGATTTTAGCAAGGAACTGGATTTCTCTAAATGCTAGGACCTCAGAAAAGCCTTGCATCAGCTTGGATCCGAACACCACACTCAGAAAATCAACTTTTCTTTACTGATTTTTGCATTTTGGGGGCTTAGCTTTGCTCACTAAATGATGTGCCTCATTCCTAGAACTTTTGTCAACCTGAAATGAAAAAGCCATTGGGAGGATTCCATGTGCTATTAAGAAGAAACGTCACGATCGTATGTCCCCCACCAAACTACAGTTACTGCTACTCTATTTTCAAATGAACATCCATTTTCCCCATCTATCTATCTGTCAACTCAGTAAAGACCTAGAAAGTTTGATAAATACTGGGGCTATAAGAGCAGCCAAATATGGACTCTGACCTGGAGCTCCCATGATCAGAGAAATATAAAAATAACATGCATGACAAAATATGGTAAATGTGACAGGAAATACATCAGCAATATCTAGTTTCCTACTCTCCTTACAGTAAAGACTGTGACCAATCCTGTATTACAGAGACAAAAGGTACGCAAAAATGAGCCAAAATATTTCAACAAAGAATCAACACTGAACTGAGGGGTGAATGATAAGCAGTTCCCTCACAGGCACTGGAGAGGGCAGGAATGGCCACAGAGTGCGACACCAACAGTGGTGAAAAGCTTGTGATGGGCTGGCTTCCTGTGTTAGGGCTTAGGAGTGAGACTGGTACCCAGGGTAGTGGAGCCGCAGGGTACTTGTGTGGCGATCTGAGACTGTCAAGAGCTACAGGGACAGTTCACCACACTAGCCTTGAAATTGCAGGGTGATGGCCAGACATGTGCTGTAAGGTGAATCGTGAGCATGCACAGTCCTAGTCATCTGTCAGGATCACTTACCTCTCCATGTGATAAAGCTAAAAGAGATTTCATCTCCTGATTGCTTCAACTCACATTGTGAGTAGTCTTTTTCTGCTGTAATCTAACAATACGTATGATATGTTATATTTTTGTTTTCCTGCAATTATGCAATCTTGATTAATTAAATGGGCTATAATTAGTGTACCCCCTTCTTTCCAGAAAGAGCGTCTCCATAATAAATTTGAACTCTCAGGTGTAGTAAGCCCACTACCACTCCAGCATTCAGGAGACAGAGATAGGAGAATTCTGAGTTTGAAGACTGAGCTTCATAATGAGATCCTGCTCCAAACAAAACAAAACAAAAATAAACAAACAAACAAAAAACATTCATACATAAATTAGGGCTAGGGAAGAGACCCATTTTACAGACTATTCAAACACACTCAAAAACTGGACATATCTATCTTGTTGATTTTCTCAAAGAACCAGCTCCTGGTCTTGTTGATTCTTTGTATGGTTCTCTTTGTTTCTATTTGATTGATTTCAGCCCTGAGTTTGATGATTTCTTGTCTTCTACTCCTCCTGGGTGAATTAACTTGTTTTTCTTCCAGGGCTTTAAGGTGTGCCATTAAGCTGCTAGCATATGCTCTCTCCAGTTTCTTTTTGGATGCACTTAGAGCTATGAGTTTTTCTCTTAGCAGTGCTTTCATTGTGTCCCATAGATTTGGGTAGGTTGTACCTTCTTTTTCATTGAATTCTAAAAAGTCTTTGATTTCTTTTTTTATTTCTTCCTTGACCAAGGTGTCATTGAGTAGAGTATTGTTCAGTTTCCATGTGTATGTGGGCTTTCTGTTGTTTTTGTTGTTATTGAAGACCACTCTTACTCCATGGTGATCTGATAGGAGGCATGGGATTAGCTCGATCTTCTTGTATTTGTTGACATCTGTCTTGTGACCAATTATATGGTCTATTTTGGAGAAGGTCCCATGTGGAGCTGAGAAAAAGGTATATTCTTTAGCTTTAGGATGAAATGTCCTATATATATCTGTTAAATCCAATTGGTCCAGAGTTTCAATTAGTTTCACTGTGTCCCTGTTTAGTTTCTGCTTTCCTGATCGGTCCATTGAGGAGAGTGGAGTGTTGAAGTCACCCACAATTATTGTGTTAGGTGTAATGTGTGCTTTAAGCTTTAGTAAGGTTTCTTTTACGAATGAGGCTGCCCTTGCATTTGGAGCATAGATGTTCAGTATTGAGAGCTCTTCTTGGTGGATTTTTCCTTTGGCCAGCAAGAAGACTTTCTGAGTCTCTTTTGATGATTTTAGGTTGGAAGTCAATTTTATCTGATATTAGAATGGCTACTCCAGCTTGACTTCTGGGGGAATCAATATCCCTGACCTCAAGCAGTACTACAGAGCAATTGTGTTAAAAACTGCATGGTATTGGTATAGCAACAGGCAAGCAGATCAATGGAACAGGATTGAAGACCCAGAGGTTAACCCACAGACTTATGGTCACTTGATCTTTGATAAAGGAGCCACAACCATCCGGTGGAATAAAGATAGCCTTTTTAACAAATGGTGCTGGTTCAACTGGAAGTCAACATGCAGAAGAATGCGAATTGATCCAATCTTATCTCTTTGCACTAAGATCAACTCCAAGTGGATCAAGGACCTCCACATAAAACCAGACACACTGAAACTATTAGAAAAGAAACTTGGGAAGACCCTGGAGGACTTGGGCACAGGGGAAAAGTTCCTGAACAGAACACCAATAGCTTATGCTCTAAGATCAAGAATCGACAAATGGGACCTCATAAAATTACAAAGTTTCTGCAAAGCAAAGGACACTGTCAGAAGGACAAAACGGCAACCAACAAAGTGGGAAAAGATCTTCACCAACTCCACATCCGACAGAGGGCTAATATCCAATATATACAAAGAACTCAAGAAGTTAGACCGCAAAGAAACAAATAACCCTATCAAAAAATGGAGCACAGAGCTAAACAAAGAATTTTCACCAGAAGAAATTCGGATGGCCGAGAAACACCTTAAAAGATGTTCAACATCATTAGTCATCAGGGAAATGCAAATCAAAACAACCCTGAGATTCCACCTCACACCAGTCAGAATGGCTAAGATTAAAAACTCAAGAGACAACAAGTGCTGGCGAGGATGTGGAGAAAGAGGAACACTCCTCCACTGTTGGTGGGATTGCAAAATGGTAAAACCGCTCTGGAAATCAGTTTGGCGGTTCCTCAGAAAATTGGGCATGTTACTTCCAGAGGACCCTGGCATACCACTCCTGGGCATATACCCAGAAGATTCCCCTGCATGCAATAAGGACACATGCTCCACTATGTTTATAGCAGCCTTGTTTATAATAGCCAGAAATTGGAAGAAGCCCAAATATCCCTCAAAGGAGGAATGGATACAGAAAATGTGGTATATTTATACAATGGAATACTACTCAGCAATTAAAAATAATGAATTCATGCAATTTGTAGGTAAATGGTTAGACCTGGAAAATATCATCCTGAGTGAGCTAACCCAATCACAAAAGAATGCACATGAAATGCAATCACTGATAAGTGGATATTAATGACCCCAGAAGCCCTAAATACTCAAGACACAAATAGCAAGTCAAATGATTCCCAAGGAGAAGAAAGGAGAGGACCCTGGACCTGTAAAGATTGCATCCAGTTTAGTAAAGAAACCGAGGGGGGAGGGGGAATGATTGGGGAACAGATGGGGGGGAGAGGAACTATGGGAACTATGGTGGGTGGGAACTGGGAAAGGGGAAAGCCTTTGGAATGTAAACATAGAATATAGAAAATAAAATAAAAAAAAACTGGACATATATTGAAAGCTTTAATCCCAGCATTCAATTCAGCAAGTGAAGGCAAATCTTCAGATACACAGTACATACAAGGCAAGGACCATATGAAACCTTCTTTCTTAACACACACACACACACACACACACACACACACACACACTCAGAGAGAGAGAGAGAGAGACAGAGACAGAGAGAGACAGAGAGACAAAGAGAGACAGAGAGAGAGAGAGACATACATACATGCACGCGCGCGCACACACACACACAGGGAAAGGGGAAATACGATAGGACTTGGATCTCTCTAAACCTCAGTTTCCTCATCAGTAATGAAAATAATATACCCATAAAATGGTAAAAGGGAATTAAACACGTATTAATTAATCATGATCACAGAAAGCAATACATGAGTAAGAAATGTTAGTTATTGCTCTTGAATCTCATTGCCAAGCACAGTGCTTCATCCTTAGTTGACATTATAGCAAATAATGATTAGCTATAATCAAAGGGTGATTGTTAGTAAACTAAAAGAAACACATCCTTTCTCAAGACAAGCAATGAAGAGGTAGACTTTGTGTTTTGATGTTGGCAGCACAATAAGACTTCTGGCTTACTCAATCAAATAGTCTTTATTAAGATCTTAGTCTATCCAGAAAGCCAGGAGACTCCACAGCCTTCTGTGCACAGCTCTCCAGGAGAGACTGATCTCCCAGGAACATTTTCACTGCTGAGTGCAGAAGTGAGATCTCCACCTTCTCTCTGGAGGGGAACAGCTAGGAGCACACAGGGCATAAGATCAGTGGAGCAGCTGGGACAGAAGTCTTCCCACTGCCATTTGCACCAAGGAGCCAGGAAACTCCACAGCCTTCTGTGCATAGCCCACCAGGAGAGAGTGATCTCCCAGCAGTGCTTTCACTTCTGAGCTCAGAGCAGTAAGGACACAGGCTTACAGGCCCACAAGAGGAACAAACTCCAGCCAGAGACAACAATACCAACTAGCACCAGAGATAACCAGATGGCAAAAAGCAAGCACAAGAACCCTTCCAACAGAAACCAAGGCCACATGGCAACATCAGAATCCAGTTCTCCCAACACAGCAAGTCCCGGATACCCCAACACACCAGAAAAGCAAAAGTTGGATTTAAACTTGTATTTCATGATGCTGATAGAGTGCTTCAAGAAAGATTTAAATAAATCCCTTAAAGAAATACAGAACATCTGTCAACAGGTAAAAGCCCTTAAAGAGGAAACACAAAAATCCCTTAAAGAATTACAGGAAAAAACAATCAAGTGAAGGAATTGAACAAAACCATACAGGATCTAAAAGTGGAAGTAGAAACAATAAAGAAATCACAAAGTGAGACATCTCTCAAAATAGAAAACCTTGGAAAGAATTCAAGAGTCATAGATGCAAGCATCAACAACAGAATATGAGAGATAGAAGAAAGAATCTCAGGTACTGAAGATACCATAGAAAACATTGACTCAACAGTCAAAGAAAATGCACAATGCATAAAGCTTGTAACCAAGAACCAAAATATCCAAGAACTCCAGGACACAATGAGAAAACTAAACCTAAGGATTATAGGTATAGATGAGAGCGAAGATTTCCAACTTAAAGGGCCAGTTTCAACAAAATTATAGAAGAAAACTTCCCTAACCTAGAGAAAGAGATGCCCATGAACATACAAGAAGCCTTCAGAACTCCAAACAGACTGGACCAGAACAGAAACTACTCCTGGCACATAATAAGCAAAATACCAAATTCACTAAACAAAGGAAGAACATTAAAAGCAGTAAGGGAAAGGGGGCAAGTAACTTATAAAGGCAGATCTATCAGAAGTATACCAGACTTCTCACCAGAGATGATGAAAGCTACAAGATCCTGGGCAGACCTTATACAGACCCTAAGAGAACACAAATGCCAGCCCAAGGTACTATACCCAGAAAAACTCTCAATCACCTTAGATGGAGAAACCAAGATATTCCATGATAAAACCAACTTTATACAATATCTGTCCACAATTCCAGCCCTACAAAGGATAGTAGATAGAAAATGCCAACATAAGCAGGGAAACTACACCCTAGAAAAAGCAAGAAAGTAATCTTCCAACAAACCCAAAAGAAGATACCCAAACATAAAAATAACATCAAAAAATAACAGGAAGCAACAATCACTATTCATTAATACCTCTTAACAAAAATGAACTCAACTCCCCAATTAAAAGAAATAGACTAACAGAAATATTTCTCATGTAATTTCATTTTTATCAGAAAATGTTTATAATTCCACTTTCAACCAACTTGGGAATACTTTTATGCCTACCATTATTATATCTATATAAAATTTTTCATGATAATCTTTAATTCTAACATGTTTTTCTACATTTTTCTACAATTTTATCAGAAATATTTTCCACGTAAATCTTCAATTCTATCATAAAATGTTTCTATTTCATATTTCAAGTAATTTAGCAATGTTTTACATGCCTACCAATTTACTCTTTAATTTTCCATGAAAATTGTGAACTTTAAAGTGTTTTTCTATATATGTCTTCTATTTTATCTGAAATATTTTCCATGTAAATCTTTAATTTTATCATTGAGTGTTTTTACTACCCTTTTCAATAAAAAGAATAAAAGATCTTATTCTAATAGACCCAGAACGGTGATCATATTTACCTCACAGAGAGGTTCCACAGTACTGCTGAGGCTGGTGGAAAATGTGAGACCAATATGCAGCTGTGACTCAACAGTATGGAAAGACCCCTTCCAATAGAAGAAGGCTGAAAGAAGGGGACTCCGTGGATTCTGTGGTCGGTCTTCTCTGTCAGTCCCTCTCAGTTTTACCTTACCACCCATCCTTCCCTCCAGAGTCTGCTCATGAAGACAGTTGAGTAGATTGTAGTGCCCTAAATGACCTGTCTGCAGTACACACCTCTCTTTTTCACATGTGTGTGTCTGCAAGCAGCTAAAGCCCTCTGTTCTTTCATATGTGTGCTTTTGCAGGCCCTGTTTCGGCATGCAGCTAAGTCTAAATTTAATCGATAAAAGAATTAAAAGCACAAAGATAACTAGTTAGGGCTTGGAGGTAAAGATTATGACACAGATTTCTGTATTAGGTCAAGAAGGTTCCCCAAAGCCTCAAACAGGAGTGCCTGAGAACTGGGTTTTGTGGAAAGGATGGCAAGAGCATAGAATACAAGCTGATCTGCCCAAGTTTGCTTATCCAGGTTACTGCACACAGCATCTGCACACTAGCAAGTGCATATATATTACCCTCCACCAATTATTAGTGAGCACCTTTACACTGGTATCAGCAAAAAAATCCAAACTAAAGATTCTCTATCTTCATGATGAAATTAGAAAGCATTTGAGTGGGACTATCCTAAAAACACCTGAGCTTTTATTGCTGGACTCTTCAACTACTTCTTCGCTCCATCACTTTAACTGTCCTCCTCTCCTTGCATACTCAGTAATTGCCTCTCTGGCTCCTGGAGCCTGCAAAGCCTCCAAGGTGCCAATCACCTGGGCCTCTCTATAGCTTCTGAACCTTGCTATACCCTCTGGAGTGCCTACTACATAGACATCTGCCTACTATGTCCACCAAGGCCCCACTGCACAGGCAACTCTCTACTTATTAAGCCTATAACTTCTTTGTGCCTTCCTGGCCTCTATCATAAAGGATTTCTCCCTTGGGTGGGGTTCCTGCCTGTTTCTCCTTGTCCCTCATGGCTATGCTGTTCTGTGTCCCTCAGCCCCCTCCTGGAGCCTATTGGCACCCTCCCTATAGTGGGATTTTGCAACCCTTCCTTCTCTTCCTCAGACTCAATTCCTACCTCCAACTCAGAGATTATATTAAAGCCTCATTGTCTTACTGTAAACAGATTGGCCCCAGTACGGCTCAGTGGCCAAAGATGGTGCACTAAATTCTTGTTCTAAATTCTTACAGATTGTAACAACTTCCCCCACTGCATAAGCAAATGATCCCAAAGTCTCTTATCACTAAGATTTTAAAATTTTCCATTCTTAAATCTTTTATCTCTATAATTTCTCTGTGCTCTGTTCTCAATATGTTTTTAATACTATTATGTAAACACTCTTTACCTCAGTATTTGTAAGTTCATTGAGTATGGTTAAAAACTCTGTAAACTCTACAACAAAAAGCTTAAAACTTGTAACAAAAAGTTGAATCTGAACTTGTCATATGTGACTCACCACTTCTTTATAAAAATAGATTTACTCATGGTATATGTAACTTGGATTTGACTCTCGTTAAAAATAGATCCACTAGGAAAATAGATATTTTAAATTGCAACCATATGACTTACCTCCATTTTGGTTGCTAACCTCATCAAGATGGAAGCAACCATTTGACTGGTAGCCATTTTTTCTAATGTTAAGGGGTACATGCCGTAAGACTTTACCACCATCTTGGTTAGAATAACAGTGTGACTTAAAGCAACTAAAGCACCAATTATAAAACATCTTAGTCCTACTGAGACCTCTGCTTATGATCATATCCCCTTTAATTTAAGGAGATAATAACAAGTCTCCAAAATTAGGATTGATTTTTATGATTAAATATAATCAAGATTTATAAATTCCTAAGGTTATAAAGGCCTACTCAATTTAACAGAAATTGACTTTGAGATTTATCAACAATGTTCAATGTCACATTAATTTTTTGTTTTGTTTTTTGAGACAGGGTTTCTCTGTGTAGCCCTGGCTGTCCTTCAACTCACTGTAGACCAGGCTGACCTCAAACTCAGAAATTCACCTGCCTCTGCCTCCCAAGTGCTGGGATTAAAGACATGAGCCAAAACGCCTGGCCAGAATACATTTCTATGACTTATTCAGATTACCAAAAACTGTCTTAAAGATATATGTCTAATGTTTTAGTTTTGATGCTAAAAGATCTTCAACTCAAAAATTGTAAGGCCCAAACTTAATAGGGATAAAACTGTAAAGTCTTAATCTTACAAAAGATTACTTACTTACTTATAAACTGTTAAAGATCATTAAAACATGCAATTTAATGCTCAGTCACCTTATAAATTGTCAATTAATGGTCTCAAAGCTATGCTCATAGCCATACTAAGTATAGCTATAATTTATTGAGTAACAAGCTTTATTTAGCCTCCTATATGTGTTGTCAAGGTTAAGCCTAACTCAAGTAACAAAAAAGGTACAATATATTTAAAATCGTGTATACTCAACAGATAATAGTCTTTAAACTCTTCAGAGATTTGTTAAATATGGCATTTAAAACATTTAACAAAAAATTCCCCATGCTAGACAGAAATGTCAGCTCCTAGGGTTGACCCTAAAGTGTCCAAAGAAGATGTCACCTGGATTGTGGTAATACTATCCACTGGGAAAAGAATTATCCCATGCCTTGCCTGCTCCCAGGGTCTTACCCAAACTGAGGACACTTTTGGGTTGGTTGCCTTACTCTGTTGGCCAAGGTAGGTTCATTTTCACAAGTTCCTTCTTGATGGAAAATCTCTGAGATCTGGGTCTGTCTGCTGAAAGCCAGTTCTGCTCTGTGTGACAGCCAATGGTTAAATGGTTAAATGGTTAAATGGTTAAATGTTAAATGATTATATGAAGACCTGTGAGCTAACTCTGCCTCCAACTAAGTCATGGAAACCTTGGGAGCCTAGGGTAACCAACAAGGTAAAGGTCTCTTATCATTTTAATTGATACATAGAACGTTTGGATTATACTTCCTGCTGTAATTTATCCTGCTCAGATCCCTGAAAGAGTGGAGAGAGCTAAGTTAACCAGCTTTGTTGGGAGGCATACCAGCTATAGCTGCATTTTCTTCACGTGCAAAAAAAAAACAGGACTCAGGCCTCAGGCCTCACTTTCCTAGGTCTTCAGCTGAGAAAGACAGTTTACTTTCCTACCAGACGCTGAAAAGTGATAAACTCACAGATTCCTTTAACCCCTCCAAGGTTTTTTTGTTTTTTGGTTTTTGGTTTTTTTTTTTTTAATATCTTTTGGTAAACTTAAAAAAAAATATGTAAGCTTGAAGGAATTGACATGGATCCACCTCTTACAGAACAGTTGAATCCAGAGAAATATGCCTGTCAACCAATAGCCTTGGCTACCATGCCTGTTGCCTATTCCTGAGGATAAAATCTCTCTCCCCTGGTTTTGGGACTCCCCTCTCCCAACTACCAGGACTATGGTCTGGAACTTTGAATCATACATCCAAGATAAAAATTTTCCCTAAGCTCTTTAAATTTACCTTTTGTCACCAGGCTGTTTCTGTTTCAATCTCTTTCCAGTCAACTGAAAACTATAAACTGTACTTCCCTAGGCCCAGATGGTTCCAGCGAACCTGAGCAGCAAGTGAAACAGGCATCACCCCAGCCTGTCCCTTGACTAGCATCACAACCTTCCTGCCCCACCTCCAGACAGCAACACCCCAATTTAGGTAGGAGATAACCATGAATAAAAGTAGCTGCCCCTTCATTATCCATCAAAGTCTGGAATGCTAAATTTCAAACCCAGGGCATGTCAGTACCTGTGGCTCCACCCAGCACTTCTCACCCTGCCCCTACCCTAAACCTTTCCCTCCCAGGGACTGGGTGTCTGATTTCCTTCCCTCAGCCTGATCCCAGTATAACTCAACCATTTTAGCTACACCAATCTCTTGGTCCTCTAACCAGGCCACCTCAATTGCTAGGTGACTCCTCTCTTGCTCTCCCTGCCCCCAGACCCCCACTGTCACCTTTGTTTGATCCTGGACTCTTTCTTCTGACTGCTTTTCCTATTGTATCTATAATAAAATATCTACTTTTCCATGCTTCAGTGGTATCTTCCTCCTTTGATCTTATTTTTTCATTCAATATGTTTTCAATGGGCAGCTGATTATTGATACTGAAATGGTAGAAGAAATCCTTGAGTCTCTGCTCCCAGCCCCACCCGCAAATAAGCAAGATTCATCACTGCACCTCATTCTGTCAGTTTCCCACCATCACTTCTTGTCACCTTCTCACCAAGGAATGGCTTAAAGTGACAAAGAGCACAGAAATGTGTGGCAGCCAAATACATGCTCAGAATAGCAAGGGATGATTAATACTGGCTTCTTTCAGAAAAAAAGTCAGTGTAATTAAATGATTGCTCACTATCTTCTGATAATTTCTATTGTTCTTTTCTCCCAATAAAAAGGGTGTTTTACATTTCTTTATCAAAATGTCTACATCTTTTCTAAGTGTATATTGCTCATCATTTCCTTTTATTTCCAGAAAGAAAAAAGAAGATGATTTGTCCATGAGTTAATTATTTTGAAAATAGGTGGATGCATAAATTACTTTTATTGGGACACCTGAAGCTGTTCCTAAGATAGAAAACTAACATAAATATTATGTGAGCTCTAAGGTTCCCCACTTAGAATTCTGTGGTGCTTACCTCTTCTCTCTGTCTTCTCTTATTTTTTTTTCTTTCCAGAAATATTGACTAAATCCCCACTTGGTACAAGAAACCATGCTGAGAATTGAAATGAAAGGCTTAAGGCCCTGGCCTTAAGAAGCTTATCATCTAGTACCCAAGGCAAACTCTTCCCCAATGACAGTGATGCTGGGTGCTACATTCTGAATGGAGTGCCGAGTGAAACATTTGAGGATTTTTTGCTTGTTGTTATTGATTTTGTTTATTTGTCTTTTAACATTTGAGGGTTTCAAAAAAAATAAACATGAGTTCACTCCTGGTGAGAAGCCAGGGAAAAGCTTCATGGGATAGAGATCTGCTTGTCTGGAACATAACAGGATGAAGATTTATGTAAATAAGAGAGAATAAAGTAAGCTACTACAGATGAAGTCTTGAGAAATGACCAGTGTAACCTGGAGAAAGCTTAAGGAAGGGTGCAAATTGTACTTTCCTCATAAGAAGTTAAGACTAAGAAGTCAGTGGCCCAGGAGGTTGGCCAGTTCATTAGAAACTCATCACCACAGCCCTGCACACAGAGGCAGTCTGGGAAGTGAGGTCCTCGAATCAATGGGCTTATACAAACGAACTCTGCACCAACAAAGAGATGCTCCAGAGTCCTTTCCTGTCCTCCTCAGCACAGGACTGAGCCTATGACTTATTTGTAAGTTGACTAATTTAGAAAACACTTCCTGAGAATCCATGATGACTTTTGTCCGGTGGAAAGAAGCCAGCATTATTTACAATTTCCTGCAGGCACTCGCATTTCCTGTGATCTTCTTGAAATGACCTCCAGAACTTGCAGAGTCAGCAAGCAAGGGAAATGCTTTGTAAATCACTACAGTAGGGATGGGTGGGGATGTGTAGGGGTGTGTGAATATGGCTGGGGGGGGTGATTATCAGGCTTGCAGAGATTCAAGAATTTCTTGCTCTAAGATGCAGTTCTACCTGTCCCCAGAGACCCTCCAAGCGTAGCATAGCAGTGGAGAAGTAGTCATGGCGGAATGTCTTACCATAATAGGTCAACTGATAATTTTCTGTTTTCAAGATGAAACTATCCTGAGACAAATAATTGTACTTTGTGTAAAACTCTAGTTGAGTAAAAAACATCCATCCCTTTTTTATGTCCCTGTATTAATTCTACTAATTATTCTTGGACTTTGTTACTACCACTTGAAAATGAGAATGAAATGATCATTTCATTTATGAGTCAGGGTAATATTGAGACATAGGTCTGCAGCTGTCGCTGACCACTGGGGACCGGCTCACCGGGCTTGCAGCGAGGCCACCATCTGGCCTCAGGCCACTGCGGATGGTTGGCTGCTGGGGTCAGGTGATTGGACAGAGACCTAACCTAGTATCGACTACCCTGTCAGGCTCTTGCCTGCACACAGAGCCAGAGGAGCTCTGCGGGAGGTCTGGGCACCTACAGCTCGGCTGTGGCCGACCACTTGGGACTGGCTAGCTCAGCTTGCAGCGAGGTGGCCATCTTGCCTCAGGTCACTGCAGACTGCTGGCTGCTGGGGTCAGGTGCGTGGACAGAGACCTAGCCTAGCATCGACTACCCTGTCAGACTCTTGTCTTCGCCCAGAGCAAGAGCACCTCAGCAGGAGGTCAGTGCACCAACAGCTCGGCAGAGCACCCAGAGCCAGATCAGCTTGGCGGGCACTCTGCACCAACCAACGTGAGCACCAACCTGCTCGTGGGTCTGTGCCTGGAGTACAGCTAGAGGCCAACATCTTGCCTCAGGACATCACAGATAGCTAACCAGACAGAGCCCAGTGGACTGAGAGTGCCACCATCTAGGTTCCAGCGGTCCAACCAGGGAACCTCTGGTCCTGCAGGGAATCCCGTGGTTAGACAGAGCCCTGAGACCCGCCACCATCTTGTAGCTGGTGGCCTGAACAGGACACCATAGAGAACCAACAGAAAAGCACAGGTCACCATAAATATCTAACAGAGGAGCCCAGATCGGTGGAAAAAAAAAAAGATCTGATTCTTAAAAGCTGGCAACTAGTCAGGCCAGAAGGAGACCATGGGAGGCCAATTGCAGGTCCAGCAGCAAGCCTGGGGAAGACTTGGGCCGGGCCGAGCAGAGCTGAGGAGGTAATTCGAAGCCCAGTAGCAGAAACATTCCGGGCCTCCACCTCGGGAGCATGGACACCCTCTATGACAGCAGCGCCAAAGGCCAGGCTCACAGGAGCTTCCAAACTCCAATTAGTAACAATAAGACCAACTAACTCCAGAGATAAACAGATGGCAAAAGGAAAACATAGGAACATTACAACTAACAGAAATCAAGGCAATATGGCAGCATCTGAACCCAATCCGCCAACCACAGCAAGTCCTGGATACCCCAACACACCAGAAAAACAAGAGTTGGATTTAAAAGCACTGGTCATGATGCTGCTAGAGGAACACAAAAAAGACATAAACAAATCTCTTAAAGAAATGCAAGGGAACATAAATAGGGTAGAAGCCCTTACAATGCAAACACAAAAAACACTTAAATAATTCCAGGAGAATATGGATCAACAGACACAAGCCAATAAAGAGAAAATGAGAAAATCACTTAAAGATTTGCATGAGAAATTGACTCAACAGGCAGAAGTCATGAAAGAAGAAACACAAAAATCTCTTAAAGAATTGCAAGAAAACACAAACAAGTGAAGGAACTGAGCAAAACCATCCAAGATCTGAACATAGAGGTAGAAACAACAAAGAAATTACAAAGGGAGACAACTTTGGAGATAGAAAAGCATGGGAAGAAATCAGGGGACTTAGATGCAAATATCAACAACAGAATACAAGAGATAGAGGTACGAATCTCAGATGCTGACAATACCATAGTAACCATTGACTCCACAGTCAAAGAAAATGCAAAATGCAAAAGGCTTGTAACCCAAAACATCCAGGAAATCCAGGACACAATGAGAAGACCAAACCTAAGGATTATAGGGATAGATGACAGTGAAGACCTACAATTTAAAAGGCCAGCAAACATCTTCAACAAAATTATGGAAGAAAACTTCCCTAACCTAAAGAGAGAGATGCCCATGAATATGCAAGAAGCTTACAGAACTACAAACAGACTGGACCAGAACAGAAATAACTTCTGTCACATAATAATCAAAACCCCAAATGTACTAAACAAAGAAAGAATATTAAAGGCAGTAAGAGAAAAAGGCCAAGTAACATATAAAGGAAGACCTATCAGAATCACATCAGACTTCTCTCCAGAGACCATGAAAGCTAGAAGATCCTGGGCAGATCTCATGCAGACTCTAAGAGAACACAATGGTCAGCGAAGACTATTACACCCAGCAAAACTTTCAATCAATGTAGATGGAGAAATCAAAATATTCCATGAAAAGACCAAATTTATACAATATCTTTCCAATAATCCAGCTCTACAAAGGATAATAGGAGGAAAACTCCAATACAAGGAGGGAAACTGCACCCTAGAAAAAGCAAGGTAGTAACCTTCTTCCATCAAACTCAAAAGAAGATAACCACTTAAAAACAAAAATAACATCAAAACTGACAGGAGGAAATAATCACTATCCATAATATCTAACATCAATGGACTCAATTCCCTAATAAAAAGACATAAACTAACAGACTGGATACAGAAACAGGACCCTACATTTTGCTGCATACAGGAAACACACCTCAGGGTCAAAGACAAGCACTACCTTAGAGTAAAAGTGTGGAAGACAATTTTGCAAGCAAATGGTCACAGGAAGCAAGCTGGAATAGCCTTTCTAATATCAGATAAAATTGACTTTCAACCTAAAGTCATCAAAAGAGATACAGAAGGTCACTTCTTGCTGGTCAAAGGGAAAATCCACCAAGAAGAACTCACAACTCTAAACATCTATGCTCCAAATTCAAGGGTACCATCATTCATAAAAGAAACTTTACTAAAGCTCAAAGCACACATTGCACCTAACACAATAATTGTGGGGGACCTCAACACTCCACTATCCTCAACGGACCAATCAGGAAAACAGAAACTAAACAGGGACACAGGGAAACTCATTGAAACTTTGGACCAATTGGATTTAACAGATATATATAGAACATTTCATCCTAAAACAAAAGACTATACCTTTTTCTCAGCACCTCATGGTACCTTCTCCAAAATCGACCATATAATTGGTCACAAGACAGACCTCAACAAATATAAAAAGATCAAACTAATCCCATGCCTCCAATCAGATCACCATGGAGTAAGAGAGTTCTTCAATAGCAACAAAAACAACAGAAAATCCTCATATACATGGAGACTGAACAATATTCTTCTCAATAATACCTTAGTCAAGGAAGAAATAAAGAAAGAAATCAAAGGCTTTTTAGAATTTAATGAAAATGAAGGCACAACATACCCAAATCTATGGGACATAATGAAAGCAGTGCTAAGAGGAAAACTCATAGCCCTGAGTGCCTCCAAAAAGAAACTGGAGAGAGCATATACTAGCAACTTAACAGCACACCTGAAAGCTCTGGAACAAAAAGAAGCTATTTCACCCAGGAGGAGTAGAAGACAGGAAATCATCAAACTCAGGGCTGAAATCAATCAAGTAGAAACAAAGAGAACCATACATAGAATCAACAAAACCAGGAGCTGGTTCTTTGAGAAAATTAACAAGATAGATAAACCCCTAGCCAGACTTAGCAAAGAGACAGTATTCAAATCAAAAAACTTAGAAATGAAAAGGGAGATATAACAACAGAAACTGAGGAAATTCAAAAAATCATCAGATCCTACTACAAAAGCCTATACTCAACACAACTGGAGAATCTGGATGAAATAGACAATTTCCTAGACAGTTACCAAATAACAAAATTAAATCAGGATCAAATAGATCATCTAAACAGTCCCATAACCCACAAAGAAATAGAAGTTGTCATAGAAAGTCTTCCAACCAAAAAAAGCACAGGACCAGATAGTTTTAGTGTAGAATTCTATCAGACCTTCAAAGAAGACCTAATACCAATACTCTTCAAACTATTCCACAAAAGAGAAACAGAAGGAACACCATCCAACTCATTTTACAAAGCCACAATTACCCTGATACCAAAACCACACAAAGATCCAACTAAGAAAGAGAACTTCAGACCAATTTCCCTTATGAACATTGATGCAAAAATACTCAATAAAATTCTTGCCAACTGAATCCAAGAACACATCAAAATGATCATTCACCATGATCAAGTTGGCTTTATCCCAGGGATGCAGGAATGGTTCAATATATGGAAATCCATCAATGTAATCCACTACATAAACAAACTCAAAGAAAAAAACCACATGGTCATCTCATTGGATGCTGAAAAAGCATTTGACAAAATTCAGCATCCTTTCATGCTTAAAGTCTTGGAAAGAACAGGAATTCAAGGCCCATACCTAAACATAGTAAAAGCAATTTACAGCAGACTGGTAGCCAACATCAAACAGAGAGAAACTTGAAGCAATCCCACTAAAATCAGGCTGCCCCCTCTCACCATATCTTTTCAATATAGTACTTGAGGTACTAGCTAGAGCAATTCAACAACATAAGGAAGTCAAAAGGATACAAATTGGAAAGGAAGAAGTCAAACTATCACTATTCACAGATGATATGATAGTATACTTCAGTGACCCAAGAAACTCCACCAGAGAACTCCTACAACTGATGAACAACTTCAGCAAAGTGGCTGGTTATAAAATCAACTCAAGAAAATCAGTAGCCTTCCTGTACTAAAAGGACAAGCAGGCTGAGAAAGAAATTAGGGAAATGACACCCTTCACAATAGCCACAAACAATATAAAGTATCTTGGTGTGACTCTAACTAAACAAGTGAAATATTTGTATGACAAAAACTTCAGGTCTCTGAAGAAGGAAATTGAAGAAGACCTCAGAAAATGGAGAAATCTTCCATCCTCGTGGGTTGGTAGGATTAATATAGTTAAAGTGGCAATCTTGCCAAAAGCAATATACAGATTTAACGCAATCCCCATCAAAATTCCAACTCAGTTCTTCATAGAGTTAGAAAGAGCAATTCTCAAATTCATCTGGAATAACAAAAAAAAAAACAGTATAGCTAAAACTATGATCAACATTAAAAGAACTTCTGGGGGAATCAATATCCCGGACCTCAAGCAATACTACAGAGCAGTGGTGTTAAAAACTGCATGGTATTGGTACAGTGATAGGGAGGTAGAAAAGATCTTCACCAACCCTACATCTAACAGAGAGTTAATATCCAATGTATACAAAGAACTTAAGAATTTTTGACCCCAGAAAACTAAATAACCCCATCCAAAAATGGGGTACAGATCTAAACAAAGACTTTTCACCTGAGGAAATTCAGATGGCTGAGAAACACCTTAAAAAATGTTCAACATCATTAGTCATTAGAGAAATGCAAATCAAAACAACCATGAGGTTTCACCTCACACCAGTCAGAATGGCTGATTAAAAACTCAGGAGACATTAGGTGTTGGCAAGGATGTGGAGAAAGAGGAACACTCCTCCACTGCTAGTGGGACTGTAAGCTGGTACAACCACTCTGGAAATCAGTCTGGTGGTTCCTCAGAAAACTGGACGTGATACTTCGGAAGGACCCAGCCATACCTCTCCTGGGCATATACCCAGAAGATTCCCCAGAATGCAATAAGGATACATGCTCCACTATGTTCATAGCAGCCTTAGTTATAATAGCCAGAAGCTGGAAAGAACCCAGATGTCCCTCAACAGAGGAATGGATACAAAAATTGTGGTATATATACACAATGGAGTACTATTCAGCCTTTAGAAACAATGAATTCGGCACCAAGGCTGCGCGTTCTGCAACCAGCTCGCCGGCCCCTGGAACAGCAGTAGCGGCGGGCCTCCATATTGCAACCAGGACACAGCTGGAAAAGCCCAGGCTCTGTGGGACATCCCCGCCCTCTGGTGAGCACCTAGGCTGCGTTCTGCAACCAGCTCGCCAGCCCCTAGACCAGCGGTGTAGCGTTGGGCCTCCATATCGCAACCAGGACACAGCTGGAAAGGCCCAGGTAAACACCCCTTCCAGGGCTACACTCACGGGGGTATCTGCTAGGGTCTCGGAGCCAAGCAGGCGGAGTCCCGCCTAGGCTCTGTGGGGACATCCCCGAGCCCTCTGGTGAGCACCTAGGCTGCATTCTGCAACAAGCTCGCCGGCCCCTAGACCAGAGGTAGTGGCGGGCCTCCATATTGCAACCAGGACACAGCTGGAAAGGCCCAGGCTCTGTGGGACATCCCCGCCCTCTGGTGAGCACCTAGGCTGCGCTCTGCAACCAGCTCGCCGGCCCCTAGACCAGCGGTGTAGCAGCGGGCCTCCATATTGCAACCAGGACACAGCTGGAAAGGCCCAGGCTCTGTGGGACATTCCCGTGCCCTCTGGCGAGCACCTAGGCTGCATTCTGCAACCAGCTCGCCGGCCCCTGGACCAGCAGTAGCAACGGGCCTCCATATTGCAACCAGGACATAGCTGGAAAGGCCCAGGTAAACACCCCCTCCAGGGCTACCCTCACGGGGGATCTGCTAGGCTCTCGGAGTTCCTTGCAACCAGGACACAGCTGGAGAAGCCCAGGTAGACAGACTCCAACAGGGGCTACAATCACATGGGTGGCAGCCAGCGTATGATCCCTTAAAGCAGCAGTCACACATATTCACCAGTAGAGAAACAACAGGTGAGCCCAGCCTCACAGGAGATTCAAAAACCAGCCACTGACAACAAGGCCAACTAAAACCAGAAATAATCAGATGGCAAAAGGAAAACGAAGGAACGTTACTAACAAAAATCAAGGCAACATGACAGCATCTGAACCCAGTTCTCCAACAACAGGAATCCCTGGATACCCTAAAACACCAGAAAAACAAGACTTGGATATAAAATCACTGGTCAGGATGCTGGTAGCTGAACACATAGAAAAATCTCATAAAGAAATAGAGGAGAAAATGGATCAAAAGTTAGAAGCCTTTACGAGGCAAATACAAAAATCACTTCAAGAAATGCAGGAGAAGATGGATCAAAGAGAAGAAGACAATAAGGAAGAAAGACAAAAGTCACTTAAAGAACTACAGAAGAATGTGGGCCAACAAGTAGAAGCTATGAAAGAGGAAGCACAAAAATCTATTAAAGAAATACATGAAAACACAATCAAGCAAGCGAAAGATCTGAGCACATCCATCCAGATACTAAAAACAGAAGTAGAAACAACTAAGAAATCACAGAGGGAGACAACATTGGAGATAGAAAACCTGGGGAAGAAATCAGGGGCCATAGACGCAAGTATCAACAATAGAATACAAGAGATAGAAGACAGAATCTCAGAAGCCGAAGATACCATAGGAACCATTGATTCAACAGTCAAAGAAAATACTAAATGCAAAAAGGTGGTAACCCAAAACATCCAGGAAATCCAAGACACTATGAGAAGACCAAACCTAAGGATTATAGGTATAGACGAGAGTGAAGATTTACAAGTTAAAGGGCCAGCTAATATCTTCTATAAAATTATGGAAGAAAACTTCCCCAACCTAAAGAGAGAGATGCCCATGAATATACAATTAGCCTATAGAACCCCAAACAGACTGGACCAGAACAAAAATACATCCCGTCACATAATAATCAAAACTCCAAATGTAATAAACAAAGAAAGAATATTAAAGGCAGCAAGAGAAAAAGGCCAAGTAACATATAAAGGAAAACCTATCAGAATAACACCAGACTTCTCACCTGAGACCATGAAAGCTAGAAGATCCTGGGCAGATATCATGCAAACTCTAAGAGAACACAAACTTCAGCCAAAACTACTTTACCCAGCAAAACTCTCAATTGCCATTGATGGAGACATCAAGGTATTCCATGACAAAACCAAATTTGCAAGATATCTCTCCACAAATCCAGCCCTACAAAGGATAATAGGGGGAAAACACCAAGACAAGGACGGAAACTACACCCGGGAAGAAGCAAGATAGAAACCTCCTCTCATCAAACCCAAAAGAGGATAACTTCTCGAATATAAAAAATAAATAAGATAAATAAATATAATTTCAAAAATGTCTGGAGGTAATAATTACTATTCCTTAATATCTCTTAACGTCAATGGACTCAATTCCCCAATAAAAAGACATAGATTAACAGACTGGATACGGAAACAGGACCCTACATTTTGCTGCATATAGGAAACACATCTCAGTGTTAAAGACAAACACTGCCTTAGAGTAAAAGGCTGGAGGACAATTTTACAAGCAAATGGTCTCAGGAAACAATCTGGAGTAGCCATTCTAATATCAGATAAAATTGACTTTCAACCTAAAACCATCCAAAGAGACTCAGAAGGTCACTTCTTGCTGGCCAAAGGGAAAATCCACCAGGAAGAGCTCTCAATACTGAACATCTATGCTCCAAATGCAAGGGCACCCTCCTTTGTAAAAGAAACCTTACTAAAGCTTAAAGCACACATTACACCTAACACAATAATTGTGGGTGACTTCAACACCCCACTCTCCTCAATGGACCGATCAGGAAAGCAGAAACTAAACAGGGACACAGTGAAACTAATTGAAACTCTGGACCAATTGGATTTAACAGATATATATAGAACATTTCATCCTAAAGCTAAAGAATATACCTTTTTCTCAGCACCACATGGTACCTTCTCCAAAATAGACCATATAATCGGTCACAAGACAGATGTCAACAAATACAAGAAGATCGAGCTAATCCCATGCCTCCTATCAGATCACCATGGAGTAAGAGTGGTCTTCAATAGCAACAAAAACAACAGAAAGCCCACATACACATGGAAACTGAACAATACTCAACTCAATGACACCTTGGTCAAGGAAGAAATAAAAAAAGAAATCAAAGACTTTTTAGAATTCAATGAAAATGAAGGTACAACCTACCCAAATCTATGCGACACAATGAAAGCAGTGCTAAGAGGAAAACTCATAGCTCTAAGGGCATCCAAAAAGAAACTGGAGAGAGCATACACTAGCAGCTTAACGGCACACCTTAAAGCCCTGGAAGAAAAACAAGTTAATTCACCCAGGAGGAGTAGAAGACAAGAAATCATCAAACTCAGGGCTGAAATCAATCAAATAGAAACAAAGAGAACCATACAAAGAATCAACAAGACCAGGAGTTGGTTCTTTGAGAAAATCAACAAGATAGATAAACCCTTAGCCAGACTAACCAAAGGACACAGAGACAGTATACAAATTAACAAAATTAGAAATGAAAAGGGAGACATAACAACAGAAACTGAGGAAATTCAAAAGATCATCAGATCCTACTACAAAGGTCTATACTCAAAACAACTGGAGAATCTGGAGGAAATGGACAATTTCCTAGACAGATATCAAATACCAAAATTAAATCAGCATCAAGTAGACCAGCTAAATAGTCCCATAACCCCTAAAGAAATAGAAGGGGTTATAGAAAGCCTCCCAACCAAAAAAAGTACGGGACCAGATGGCTTTAGTGCAGAATTCTACCAGACCTTCAAAGAAGACTTAACACCAATACTCTTCAAACTATTCCACAAAATAGAGACAGAAGGGACACTGCCCAACTCATTCTTCGAAGCCACAATTACGCTAATACCTAAACCACAAAAAGATCCAACAAAGAAAGAGAACTTCAGGCCAATTTCCCTGATGAATATAGATGCAAAAATACTAAATAAAATTCTTGCTAACCGAATCCAAGAGCACATCAAAACGATCATCCACCATGATCAAGTAGGCTTCATCCCAGGGATGCAGGGATGGTTCAATATACGGAAATCCATCAATGTAATCCACTACATAAACAAACTCAAAGAAAAAAACCACATGGTCATCTCATTAGATGCTGAAAAAGCATTCGACAAAATTCAGCATCCTTTCATGCTAAAAGTCTTGGAAAGAGCAGGAATTCAAGGCCCATACCTAAACATAGTAAAAGCAATCTACAGCAAACCAGTAGCCAACATCAAAATAAATGGAGAGAAACTTGAAGCATTGCCACTAAAATCAGGGACTAGACAAGGCTGCCCTCTCTCTCCATATCTTTTCAATATAGTACTTGAAGTTCTAGCAAGAGCAATTAGACAACATAAGGAAGTCAAAGGGATACAAATTGGAAAGGAAGAAGTGAAACTATCATTATTTGCAGACGATATGATAGTTTACCTAAGCGACCCAAAAAACTCTACCAGAGAACTTCTACAGCTGATAAACAACTTCAGCAAAGTGGCAGGTTATAAAATTAACTCAAGCAAGTCAGTGGCCTTCTTGTACTCAAAGGACAAGCAGGCTGAGAAAGAAATTAGGGAAATAACACCCTTCACAATAGCCACAAACAACATAAAGTATCTTGGCGTAACTCTAACCAAACAAGCGAAAGATCTGTACAACAGGAACTTCAAGTCCTTGAAGAAAGAAATCGAAGAAGACCTCAGAAGATGGAAAAATATTTCTTGCTCCTGGATTGGCAGGATCAATATAGTAAAAATGGCCATCTTGCCAAAAGCAATATACAGATTCAATGCAATCCCCATCAAAATCCCAACTCAATTCTTCATAGATCTAGAAAGAGCAATTCTCAAATTCATCTGGAGCAACAAAAAACCCAGGATAGCTAAAACTATTCTCAACAATAAAAGGACTTCTGGGGGAATCAATATCCCTGACCTCAAGGAGTACTACAGAGCAATTGTGTTAAAAACTACATGGTATTGGTATAGCAACAGGCAAACAGATCAATGGAACAGGATTGAAGACCCAGAAATTAACCCACAGACTTATGGTCACTTGATCTTTGATAAAGGAGCCACAACCATCCGGTGGAATAAAGATAGCCTTTTCAACAAATGGTGCTGGTTCAACTGGAGGTCAACATGCAGAAGAATGCGAATTGACCCACTCTTATCTCTTTGCTCTAAGATCAACTCCAAGTGGATCAAGGACCTCCACATAAAACCAGACACACTGAAACTATTAGAAAAGAAACTTGGGAAGACCCTGGAGGACTTGGGCACAGGGGAAAAGTTCCTAACAGAACACCAATAGAGTACGCACTAAGATCAAGAATTGACAAATGGGACCTCATAAAATTACAAAGTTTCTGCAAAGCAAAGGACACTGTCCGAAGGACAAAACGGCAACCAACAAAGTGGGAAAAGATCTTCACCAACCCCACATCTGACAGAGGGCTAATATCCAATATATACAAAGAACTCAAGAAGTTAGACCCCAAAGAACCAAATAACCCTATCAAAAAATGGGGCACAGAGCTAAACAAAGAATTTTCACCAGAAGAAATTCAGATGGCCGAGAAACACCTTAAGAGATGTTCAACATCATTAGTCATCAGTGAAATGCAAATCAAAACAACCCTGAGATTCTACCTCACACCAGTCAGAATGGCTAAGATTAAAAACTCAAGAGACAACAAGTGCTGGCGAGGATGTGGAGAAAGAGGAACACTCCTCCACTGTTGGTGGGATTGCAAAATGGTAAAACCACTCTGGAAATCAGTGTGGCGGTTCCTCAGAAAATTGGGCATGGCACTCCCAGAGGACCCTGGCATACCACTCCTGGGCATATACCCAGAGGATTCCCCTGCATGCAATAAAGACACATGCTCCACTATGTTTATAGCAGCCTTGTTTATAATAGCCAGAAATTGGAAGAAGCCCAAATATCCCTCAAAGGAGGAATGGATACAGAAAATGTGGTATATTTATACAATGGAATACTACTCAGCAATTAAAAATAATGAATTCATGCAATTTGTAGGTAAATGGTTAGACCTGGAAAATATCATCCTGAGTGAGCTAACCCAATCACAAAAGAATGCACATGAAATGCAATCACTCATAAGTGGATATTAATGAGCCCAGAAGCACTAAATACTCAAGACACAAATAGCAAGTCAAATGATTCCCAAGAAGAAGAAAGGAGAGGACCCTGGGCATGTAAAGACTGCATCCAGTTTAGTAAAGAAACCGAGGGGGAGGGGGAATGATTGGGGAATAGTTGGGGGGAGAAGAACTATGGGAACTATGGTGGGTGGGAACTGGGAAAGGGGAAAGCCTTTGAAATGTAAACATAGAATATAGAAAATAAAAATAACTAAAAAAAAAACTCACAGCAACAAAAAGGAAAAAAAAAGAAACAATGAATTCATGAAATTCTTAGAGAAATGGATGGAGCTGGAGAGCATCATACTAAGTGAGGTAACACAGTCTCAAAAGAATACCCATGGTATGCATTCACTGATAAGTGAATATTAGCCTAGAATCTTGGGACACCAAAGACACAATCCACAAACCAAATGATGTCTGACAAGAAGAAAGGAGTGGACACTGGTGCTGGAAAGGATCAAAGCATCAGAGCAGGGGAATACCAGAACAGGGAAGTGGGAAGGGGTGGATGGGGGAACAGGGGGAGGGAAAAGGGCATGTGGGAACTTTGGGGGTGGGGAAACAGAAAAAGGGAAATGACATGTAAATATAGAATATATCTATTTTAAAATTTAAAAAAATATTGAGACATAGTTAAATCCTGAAGATTTATATTCTAAGTTCAAATATTCCCTTAAAGATGATGGTGCCTTGAGTAACCAGTTATATTCTAGAAAACATTGTAGAGACTAAAAGCAAAAAATAATTTATATTCTAACTTCAAATATTCACCATGATTTTACTTAAAGATAATCATGTCTTGTGTACACTAGTGTATTCAAGCAAACATGATGGGAGTAAAAGTCAAAGATATCTTCCAATCTTGATGTAGTCTATAGTGAGGTAAAATAAGGTAGGTGGATAAACACCCCTGGTTAAACACATCATTAGATGCTACATCAACAGTTTGTGTCCTCTAAAAGGTGATAATAGAAGAAAACATCCCTGGATAAGACTATACAGCTTCTGAGAATGCTAAGTAGACTTTAGTCACCAGTGCCAAGAGTTAGGTAAATACAGAAAGGCAGCACCAACTGAGAAAAACTGGAGGCCAGGGAGAGCAGAGTACTGCCTGCAGGGGTCTGGTCCTGTGTGGTAGGGGGAAACTTCAACATCAATGAATCCCACAGAAAACAAGAAAGTCCACATTACCCTCCCTGCACAGACTGGCCTCACTTGCCCTTAGGGCCTGCAGTTATTTCAGTGAGAACTCTGACTCTCTAAAGCAGTTGATAAGAAGGTACCAAGGAATTCATGTTCAGACTTTGGGTCTCATTCATGTCAGCATGGGATATTGTTTAGTTCCAAGGTATGAACTATGCACTAAACCTGAGGGGCACCCTGCTTCCTCAGTTAGTATGCCTGCGTCTCTCTGCCTCTCTGACCACAGTGTTGTTTTGAGGAGAAAAGGCAGGCACTACTGTACCATCTTGAAAAATCTATTTAGTTCTTAAAAGAAGAATCAATTGTTTACATTTAACTTTGAATTCTCCCATGGGTAGGGTTTTTTATTTTCACTAACTTCATGTCAAGTCATCTTAGAAATAGGTAAGAGACATCACATCTGATGGTGGTGACCCTGGCTCAAAGTCTTGGCAATGCTGGCTTTCAAGTTTATTAGGTTACTACAATCGTATCATGAATCACCATGTTTCTATTAAATATAGATAATGACTCACTTTTAATTATTTTACCATTATAAACAGGATCAATCACTCATAATACTGCATGAAATTAGGGAGTGTAGAAAGCTTGGAGCTTGCAATGCACAATGTGTTACAATATTCATTCCAGCAGCATCCTGGAGGATTCAAGAATCTTCCCAAACACCATCTGCACCGAGAACCTCCCAATATTCAAAGCAGGTCCCTGCAGATGTAATCATTAAGTTCTCATTGGAGTAGGGTGGGCTTAGTTCAATGACTAGCATGCTATCAGAAAGATGCAAACACTCCAAGTGGCAAAATTCATTTGACAATGGCAATAAGTTCCTGAGTAATGCTGCTGAGATCTGAGGATCATCAGCAAAGACTTTTAGCCAGGAGAGGACAGCTGGCATAAAATCCCACAGGCTTCAGAGGGTACCATGGCTCAGCCAACTCTGAAATGCCTAAATCCCTGTTGTATTAAAAGAACCGGGTTTTGTGGGCATTTGTTACATCACCTGAAGGATTAATATAAATAATAATTAAGAACATATGAGTCTATTCAAAAAGCAGTCAAATTTTTTCATTATTTAAATATGACTTTGTTGTTGTTGTTCCAAACCTTATGTGACCAAAGCTGAATAGATGGCAAACATTCTATGGTATGTATTTTTGTCTTTATTATATATAGAAAGAGCAGAAAATAGTATTTTTCATCATAGAAATAAAGCAAAACAGTCTATGGGTGTTGAAGAGAAGTAAGAGTGATGAGAAGTCCATAGCAAGCATCTATGGTGTAGTCACCATGATCTCTGGTCTATGTCTCGCATAGGAATCTCCACAAAGCTCTCAGAAGGTGCGAGCAGGTGGCAGTCCTTCACCCACATGCAGTTGTGCTCCAAATATTTGCTCTCTGAGAAGCTCTACAGAGCATGACTGAGATAATCTTGCCTTTTCCTTTTGTGATGTGTCTACTGAAAATTTCTGCTGCACATGCCAGGGAAAACAATGCTTCAAGGTGCACCCTACTCAGCTACTAATGCTGGGAGCGTGAGGACCCCAGGCAGGCCAGTTCTTGTGCAGCTGCTGGACAATTCCACCCTTAGTGAAGCCTTCCAGCCTTCTTCTGGCCAAGCTGGCACTACGGAAAAGCTATTTATTGTTGATGGCTTCTGGATGACCTTTCTGCTGTGCATTGTTCCATTTTTAGAGGAATACTCTACTTCTTTCAGGCTCCTGATTCTTTCAGAACTAAGAAAGCAGGCTCTTCCCCACCTCTTTATGTCTGGAGACTGGGAAGGCATGAGTGCTTGGTAGTGTTTTCCTCACCAGATTACTGGAAGGATGAGCAATGGCCATCATTTCTTTAGGACCCTCTCTGATTTCTGCATCAAATATTAGCATTTAACAGGCAGGGCATCAAACACTGGCATTTGATATGCCTGGATGGTCCATATCTTTTAGCTGACTTTTGGTAGCTTTATATATAAGGTCAGTGAACTTATGTTAGCTCTAATTCAGTTAAAACTAATTATCTGTTCCTTTCAGATAATGGTATTTTAGTAATCGAAAACAACAAAAAGTAAGGAGATTTCACATTTGAAAGGAATCACAAGGATTGATATGACAGAGTGTAAGAAGAATAAAACTTGAGGGCCAGGTGAAATGCTCACTAGCCCTGAGATGTGGGGTCATAAGATAGGGTTGCCTATGGTTTCTGGAAACTGTGGGTTGGCCAGGCAGTCTTACTATGTGTCCTTGTCACATGGAGAGGCCCATGGCTGCTAGTTGACCATGTTATGCTAGAGGTCAAGTCTGAACAAGACTTTGAAGGCTGAGTTCCTTGTGAGAGGGAAAGGAGAATGAGGAAAGGCATCCCCCTGGTAAAAAGGTCCCACTCCATGGAGCATATGCAAGGTGCGGCAGAATCTTTTCAGGGGATAAAAGGTGATCTTAGTTCACAGAGTCTTTCAAAAGGAGAGCTGTAAGAGCAAACTGGTAATGCGTGGTGGTGAAGTTGGAGGGTGAAACTGCTAAGAAACACAAAGGCTTGGTTTTTGTTTGTTTGTTGTCTGTTGTTTCTGGTTTTTTTATCCTCATTTTGTTTTTTCTTGCTTAGCTTTGCTTTTTTGTTAGGCAATTAAAATTGCTGAAAATTTACAAATGTAGAGAGATATAATTAAAATAAAGCTTTCAGAATATCCTTTTTCTTCTCAAGGTTTAAGAGGAAAAACCACCTTACAAAATATTAAAGGTCAAGACTAAAATGTCAACAAAGATAAATATGAAAAGAAGAGTCCAGGTGAATCAAAGTGATGCTGGTAACTTTGGTGGTTGATGTTGCGGTTTCTACTGCTGAATAAAACATTGACCAAAAGCAACTTGGGTAAGAAGAGGCTACTTGTCATGCAGCTTACAGACCATTAATTAATTAGGCCAGAGGAACAAACTGAAGCAGAGGCTATGGAGGAATGCTGCTTACTGGCTTGCACAGCATGCTTTCTTGTACATCCCAGAATCACCCATGCAGAGGGGACACTGCCCACAGTGGGTTGGGCACTCTCTGTCAATCTCTAAGCAAGAAAATGGCCAATAGAATAGAGGCAAATCCTCTATGGAGATTCGGTCTTCCTAATGATGTCCCAGGTTAATGAACACTACCCAGATTAGTGGTATGATTGTTTCAAAGCGGTGGGCCTGCAGTGCTCCCTGCTGCTGCCTTTGTGTGCCCTTCTGTGCGGCCCTGTCCTCACATCTCCACTGCCTTCACTGTTGCATCACCTCCCTACCTCCACTTCTCCTTTGTGCTGGTATTCAAAGTTGAAATTGTCTGAAAATTGACTTTGTCACCAAACTGATCCCCTTGGGTTTCATTTTCTGGTCTTAGCCACATCCCTGCTGATTATCTGTTATGGAGAGGACATTGAATATTCAGATGTCCTCCCTGTGGGAAAGCTCAGGACATTGAATATTCAAAATTTCAAGATGGGGCTGTGAATGTAGCCCAGCACTAGAGTGCTTGTCTCAGCAAGAGTAGTGCTAAATTCAATGCTTAGAATCAGGAAAAGAAGACATTTCAAATCACACACACTGGGTCTACAATACTTTGAGGCTCAATATAGAAGCTCTATCCTCTTCTTCAAGCTGGGGCCTGGCCCTTGCTTGCGACTGATACACTATACAATAACTAACATAATGTCATTTTTAAGGCTGGGAGTTCTGGTGTGGAAAGTCCATTCAAACATCTGAAGACCAAGACTGCCTCCTTCATAAACAATCGCCCCTTAAACCACAAGGTGGTATGGCTTTGTTCGGAAGCCCTAGACTTAAATCAGTGCTACACAAAAAATAGGGGAAGCTGCCTTCACCCCTAGGAAAGAACACTTGTTATCTGGGTGTGAATCTTCATCTATGACATATTCTGCTCTGAAAGTGCCCTTTAGACTCCATTCTTCACCGCCTTATAGAATTGCTTTAACTCGCAACTTTAGCAAAGACACTAATATTTCAACAAACATTCTCACTATTCACATAATCCTTTCTAGGGTTAAATATTGGACCCTTTTGTTACAAACCAAGCAGACAATAGGGCATAAAATTGATAGTAAAAGATTTACTGAGCCATCAATGAGTAACTCACGATATGCAGCCCCAGGAAAGGACAGTACCCATGACCTGACAGGGACACACAGGCTCAGCGTCAGCGCTCACTCCTAAAGAACATTAGGACCAGGTTACCTTTCACAGGTGAAGATGGATTCTGAGGCGCTGCCTGGCTCTTTGACGATGACCTTCTCACAGTACCAGTACTGGGATTTGTCACTGGCCTCGCAGTGCAACAGCACCTTCTGCAGGTTTCCGAGAGACACTGCTTTGATCTGAAATGCATCAACCTGGTGGAGAAAAGCCCCATGGAAATAACTGCAACAAATGATAAATGCTAGCAATAAGAGTAGCCCAAGGCTTCCAGGAGCAGCACAGCCCTTGAAAAGAGAAGATGTTACCACAGTTAACAGCACAGTGGTCAATAAGGGAAGGAAGCATAAGCAAAATACTTTCCATCTATTAAAAATGTATTTCTAGATGTCTTCTCTTTCCAATGTTTACTTTCTTCATTGTCCTTTCAGATGTGAAAGAAAAACATAACTCATGAGGTACTTCCAGCCGCAGACCCTGAGAAGCAGCTGCTAAGGACGCACTGACAGAGGCCCTCCCCATGTATGCTGATACCTGCAAAGGCATGGAAGACGAACTCGCCTTTCTCCCTTCCCTTCCCTTCTCTCTTCAGTTATACCTCTCATGTGCCTTCCTCTGTAAATAGACTATGTTCTGGAGTTTGTTGTGAGAGTACCCAGCAGTCTTCATTCCTAAATAGAATCAGTTTCTCATATCAAAACTTTCCTGACTTTTTTTTTAGAGATGCAGGACCTGGATGGAATGTGCTGCTGGTTAGAATAAAGAAGGCTCCTCTCACAGCCCTTCCTCAAGACTGTGCTTCATCTGAGGAAAGTGACATGAATTTAACTAAACTGGACAAGTGTCAGCAAATGATAGCTGCCTGTTAGTTACTATTACTTTATTTCCTAGTTTAAAAAAAAAAAACAAACGAAAACAGTGAACTCAGAATTGGTGCATTGCTTTCAAGGGCTACGCAGTATCAGCTGTGGTCCACAGTATCACCAAGTTAAAAGGTCAGTGTAGTCACTGCAAATATCTTGAGTTTAAACTTTTGGTTGGTGTTACTAAAAACCTTCTCCTGCTTCAGCTAGACCAAAGCTGCAGCTAGTGTAGTGAAGATCTGTCTGCGAATCCTCTTGAATATGCTCTGACAACCTCCTGCACTGACCGGAACACCTTTCAAGGGGATATTTCATGACAAGTGTCACCTGTTACAACAGAGCCAGCTGACTTCTTAACCCTGGCTTGTAAGACCTTGATACGCCATGCACTAAAGAATTGATATTTTAAAAGGGTAAACTCTGCAATGAACCAGGGAAGAAAACATTTATTTGCCTCTGATTCTAGACTTTAAAATGATGCCATTAAAATTACACTTTGACCCCTCTTTGCTTAGAGTGGAACTGTGCCTCCAATTCAAGCTCAGTTTCAGTCCAGAGTGCCCTGGGCCCATTCTGTAGGACAGGTAGTACATTAAGGTGAACTGAAGAAGACCAACAATAAAGATGACTTGGAAATTCTTAGCCTGACACATTGACTACTTCCCCTGATGCTGTGCTGCCTCAGAATACCGCATTCCAGCTGGGTGCAGTGGTGCCCTAATAATTTATCAGAAAGTGAGATAATGACAGAGGCTGGACCTTATGCAAAGCCAGCTAATCAATACAGAGGATATTGTCACCAAACTGGTTAAAATTAATACATAATATTTAAGTTTTTGTTTCTGCTATGAATTAGTTCACATGTGAATTTGAAGAAAAAAATGAGTATAACATTCTCATCCAATCAGAACTCATCTTCCTACTTCCAAGAGAAGTGTTTCTATAATATTCACAAAGAAAAGGCATGGATAAAGTTTACTTTCTCTGATGTTTTATAATTCACAAGCCAAATAATCAAGTCTGAGAATAGTATCAAACTGGTTCAAGGTGCCTTTTTCTTAGGAATGCATCTTTGGGTGTCTCCTCACGTTAATACCACAAGCCCAAACAATGTCTCCTTCCCAAATACAGCCAGGTTCTCAGGCACCCATAGAGAAGTCCGAAATGTTCAAATGCACTCTTTCATATAGGAAAACAGGAGCCTAACAGGGGGCTTGATTTCATTCTAGTTGTCTTAAGAGGAGGGCACTGTGGTAATACATGAAATAAGCTGCAAACCCTTCCTAACTGTTCATCCTGTGGGTCATGATCCCTTTGGGAGTCACAGATCAGATATCTTGCATATCAGATATCTACATTTTGATTTAAAACAGAGGCAAAGTTACAGTTATAAAGTAGCAATAAAATAATTTTGTGGTTGAGGGTACCACAACATGATGAACTGTATTAAAGGGTCACAGCATCAGGAAGGTTGAGAACCGCTAGTCTAGAACAATGCTATTAGTTCGTTAGGAACATGCCCATGTATATTCTCCTTTAAATCTTTTCAACTGTTTGGGTTTTTTCACAGTACTAATTTAATGTATTTTCTTTGTTCTATTGTTCACTATAGATCTAGCACATCCCGTTTGTCTTTCAAGAACAAACTCAAAGAAACGCTTTGAAAATGGGCAAAAACAAGACCCTACAGATACCAAATACCAAAATTAAATCAGCATCAAGTAGACCAGCTAAACAGTCCCATAACCCTTAAAGAAATAGAAGGGGTTATAGAAAGCCTCCCAACCAAAAAAAGTACGGGACCAGATGGTTTTAGTGCAGAATTCTACCAGACCTTCAAAGAAGACTTAACACCAATACTCTTCAAACTATTCCACAAAATAGAGACAGAAGGGACACTGCCCAACTCGTTCTTCGAAACCACAATTACGCTGATACCTAAACCACAAAAAGATCCAACAAAGAAAGAGAACTACAGGCCAATTTCTCTTATGAATATAGATGCAAAAATACTAAATAAAATTCTTGCCAACCGAATCCAAGAGTATATCAAAACGATCATTCACCATGATCAAGTAGGCTTCATTCCAGGAATGCAGGGATGGTTCAATATACGGAAATCCATCAATGTAATCCACTACATAAACAAACTAAAAGAAAAAAACCACATGGTCATCTCATTAGATGCTGAAAAAGCATTTGACAAAATTCAGCATCCTTTCATGCTAAAAGTCTTGGAAAGAGCAGGAATTCAAGGCCCATATCTAAACATAGTAAAAGCAATCTACAGCAAACCAGTAGCCAACATCAAAATAAATGGAGAGAAACTTGAAGCAATTCCACTAAAATCAGGGACTAGACAAGGCTGTCCTCTCTCTCCATATCTTTTCAATATAGTACTTGAAGTTCTAGCGAGAGCAATCAGACAACATAAGGAAGTCAAAGGGATACAAATTGGAAAGGAAGAAGTCAAAGTATCATTATTTGCAGATGATATGATAGTCTACTTAAGCAATCCAAAAAACTCCACCAGAGAACTTCTACAGCTGATAAACAACTTCAGCAACGTGGCTGGTTATAAAATTAACTCAAGCAAATCAGTAGCCTTCTTGTACTCAAAGGACAAGCAGGCTGAGAAAGAAGTTAGGGAAATAACACCCTTCACAATAGCCACAAACAACATAAAGTACCTTGGCGTAACTCTAACCAAACAAGTGAAAGATCTGTATGACAGGAACTTCAAGTCCCTGAAGAAAGAAATCGAAGAAGACCTCAGGAGATGGAAAAATATTTCTTGCTCCTGGATTGGCAGGATCAATATAGTAAAAATGGCCATCTTGCCAAAAGCAATATACAGATTCAATGCAATCCCCATCAAAATCCCAACTCAATTCTTCATAGATCTAGAAAGAGCAATTCTCAAATTCATCTGGAGCAACAAAAAACCCAGGATAGCTAAAACTATTCTCAACAATAAAAGGACTTCTGGGGGAATCAATATCCCTGACCTCAAGCAGTACTACAGAGCAATTGTGTTAAAAACTGCATGGTATTGGTACAGCAACAGGCAGGTAGATCAATGGAATAGGATTGAAGACCCAGAAATGAACCCACAGACTTATGGTCACTTGATCTTTGATAAAGGAGCCACAACCATCCAGTGGAAAAAAGATAGCCTTTTCAACAAATGGTGCTGGTTCAACTGGAGGTCAACATGCAGAAGAATGCGAATTGACCCACTCTTATCTCCTTGTACTAAGATCAACTCCAAGTGGATCAAGGACCTCCACATAAAACCAGACACACTGAAACTATTAGAAAAGAAACTTGGGAAGACCCTGGAGGACATGGGCACAGGGGTAAAGTTCCTGAACAGAACACCAATAGCTTATGCTCTAAGATCAAGAATTGACAAATGGGACCTCATAAAATTACAAAGTTTCTGTAAGGCAAAGGACACTGTCAGAAGGACAAAACGGCAACCTACAACGTGGGAAATGATCTTTACCAACCCCACATCCGACAGAGGGCTAATATCCAATATATACAAAGAACTCAAGAAGTTAGACCCCAAAGAACCAAATAACCCTATCAAAAAATGGGGTACAGAGCTAAACAAAGAATTTTCACCAGAAGAAATTCGGATGGCCGAGAAACACCTTAAGAGATGTTCAACATCATTAGTCATCAGGGAAATGCAAATAAAAACAACCCTGAGATTCCACCTCACTCCAGTCAGAATGGCTAAGATTAAAAACTCGAGAGACAACAAGTGCTGGCGAGGATGTGGAGAAAGAGGAACACTCCTCCACTGTTGGTGGGATTGCAAAATGGTAAAACCGCTCTGGAAATCAGTGTGGCAGTTCCTCAGAAAATTGGGCATGCCACTCCCAGAGGACCCTGGCATACCACTCCTGGGCATATACCCAGAGGATTCCCCTGCATACAACAAAGACACATGCTCCACTATGTTTATAGCAGCCTTGTTTATAATAGCCAGAAATTGGAAGGAGCCCAGATATCCCTCAAAGGAGGAATGGATACAGAAAATGTGGTATATTTATACAATGGAGTACTACTCAGCAATTAAAAATAATGAATTCATGCAATTTGTAGGTAAATGGTTAGATCTGGAAACTATCATCCTAAGTGAGCTAACCCAATCACAAAAGAATACACACGAAATGCAATCACTGATAAGTGGATATTAATGAGCCCAGAAGCCCTAAATACTCAAGGCACAATTAGCAAGTCAAATGACTCTCAAGAAGAAAAAAAGGAGAGGACCCTGGGCCTGTAAAGATTGGATCCAGTATTGTAGACCCAGAACAGAGAAATCGTGGGGGGGGGGGAAGAGTGGGGAATAGCATGGGGAGAGGAATTATGGGACATATGGTGGGGGGTAACTGGGAAAGGGGAAAGCCTTTGGAATGTAAACAAGAATATAGAAAATAAAAAATAATTTAAAAAAAAAGAAGTAGTCAGGAAACTTTAATTAAAGATGCACTAGAGCTCAGCTAAAGGCTGACAAGCACCTTTACCTTTTAAAAGTTCGCATGGCCACATCAAAGGGATCTTTATGGAAACTCACCTGTCCTCTTTGAAACCGTACAGGCATGTTGGATCTATGCAATAGTCGAAGGCCAGAGTCTCCTCTTTCCCCATAAAGACACAGGGAGACTTCAGACTCGGTTTTGGCTTGTTTCAACTGCCCAGTATACACATCAACATGGTATCTCACTACTGACAAAGCAATGGGGAGAGAAATCAAAAGGAAATCAATACCTCAGAATTCAAGAGAACAGAGTCTAAATCAACATGTTTTCCAGCATTAGCCAAAAACCTTGCCTGTCAGGTTCACTGTCTATATTTAGACCTATTGAAACAACTTTGCCCCTTGCATTTTAATTTTATTTCAAAATAGACATTTTTCAGATGGAGAAATAAAATATTACTTAAAAGGCTAGTATACAAATGACATAGAAAGGTATTTTATCCTTAGCAGGGAGAATGACCTGCTTTTATATGGGATGTCTAAAGTTTAAATGATGCCAACAGTTCTGAGGAAATAAGTCAAGATCGCAGTGATGAGTGAGAAGCCAGGCGACTCTAGAAAAGCCAGACAAGGCACGAGGATGACATTTCTTATCTTCACAGCCTTAGCTTTTGTGTCTCTCACTGGATCATAAGAACTATTTTAAGATATGATTAATCCTGTATCCTCCAGTGACCAAGACTGTGACACTGAATAAGTCACTTCTTAATGAGTAAAACAAGAATCTAAGAAGCAGAAAAAATAGTTTCCAAATGCATAGTTCAGAAGTAAATTCAAGCATCTACCAAATAGAGCACATATGCAACAGAGGCTACCAAAGACTAATAACACACATGGAAAAAGAGGTTCTCCTTCCTTCATTACAGGAAGCTCACAGACAAGGTCCCCATCAGCCTGGTTCCGAGAGAGACACACATTGGCAACAAAATTTAGGGTCGTCTTGCTCTTCACATTTTCCATTGTCACCTGGGATTGAAAGGAACAAGGGTCAAATAGAATGATTTATATTTTTTCATCTATCTCTACATACAAAAACACCACAAGGATTGCTCAAAGTAGTCACTGTGGTGGCAGGGACAGTTTGCTAGCTGTGGTTAGCTAGGAGCATTGATCCGATCTTTTTATTTTATTTTATTTTATTTTATTTTATTTTATTTTATTTTATTTTATTTTATTTTATTTTATTATTTCATTTTATTTTATGAAATATTTAACAAATATTTTTCTAAACGACTTAGTTTTTAAAATAAAAATAATCTTCTAACCATTACCAAGCAGTTTGGTAGAATTCTTACAATTTTATCCATACTAAAATGTGAACTTGGGCATTTGAAATGAACTCTGTCCAAGTAAAAGTCTCAATTTCACCTGTAGCAAGTACTAAAAAATAAACTATTGGAGAAACTCGAAAGGAGAATGTGTTTTCATGTTAGTTTCCAGTCCAAGCTACACGGAGGAATATATTCTGACTCGTGCAGGCTATAGAGAAGCCCCAAATGACTGCTCATCCTAGCATGGCCACAGACCCCTTGCCTCCCCACTAGCAGATAATCGCAGACGCCTTGCTCCTTTGGGCTGTTTTCCCATGCCATGGTCTTCATATCCCAGTAGAGCACCACAGAAGGAACTTCATAAGTGTTTGGATGAAATGCCCATCTTTTGATAAGATCCCAGTTAATGGTCTCACCTCCCTCATCTCATCTTGTCCTCATCTCCCTCTTGTCCCTACCAGACTCTGCAAGAACAACTGAGGCCACTGTCCAGGGCTCTTTCTCAGACTCCTCTGCTAGACCCACCATCTGTTTTAGTCCAAAGGTCCTCCTACATTATATAGTTCTACTCACCTATCTCCCTTATGGGGCTCCTCCAAGTGGCCACTTCCTAAATCCCTGCCTTCTACAGGTATTTCAAGTTGAACACACAAAATTAGAGATATGAAGTGAGGACTAACACATAAGTGAAAACATGTGACACACTTCCCTCTTCTTGGATTTAATACACTTGTTTTCCCTTCTATTTACCTGAAAACTGAGCAAGTGCTGAAAATTTTTCATTGTAGGAATGAACCACATCATCATTACTCAGTAATCAGCTAATGATGCCCATACTGTTTACATTTCCCAGCTATTTAAAATCAGTATCTTTTAAAACCCAAAGTCTCCCTCACCCAATACACTAGGTGGGTAAAAGGTCCAGATAGGCTCAAGCTAACTTCTCCATGTTCAGTGAGTTGTTTGGGTGTGTCCTCGGCAATGCCCCCACCCCTGCAATCAGTTTTCAGAGAACAGCCCATTGTCTTAGAAACAGCCTTGGTTGTTTGGGGACTTCCAGGGACCCCCTTTACAAAATTGAATGCATCCCAGTCCCGATACTAGAAAATTCATTTGGTGAAAAGTGGGGGATCTGTCAGCCCCATTTTTCAGGGACCTCATTACAGTCACCTTCATATATTTGGAGAGTTCCCACAGCAATAAGTTTCCATATTGTCCCTCAAATACTTTTTAGTTCTAGCTGTCTCTCCTCACATTCCCTTCCTTAATCCTATGTCCCTTTCCCTCCCCACCAGATCCTACAATTCACATCGTACCCTGTCCCCAGTCCACCTATAAAATCCATTCTATTTACCTCTCCAAGGGAGATCTATATGTCCTCCTAATCCCTTCCTGTATACTTAACCACTCTGGGTCTGTGGATTGTTGGTTTGTTACCATTTATTTAATGGCTAAAATCCACATATAAGTGAACATATACTGTATTTATTTTTCTGGATCTAGGTTACCTCACTCAGGATGATTTATTCTAGATCCTGCAGACTAGAAACATAAACACCAACCCAACCACAAAACCTATGACCTGCAATATGTCCTGCCTAAAAGATATGCTAGGGCAATCATGGCACACAACTTGTGGGAATAAGCAACCAATATCTGATTTGGCTTCATTCCCACTCCATAATATGGAACCTCTACTCCACACCACTTGGGTAGTCAAGAACCAGAAAGTAGATAGCCCAGACACCTAAGGTAAAGCCAAATACTACTGGTCTAAATAAAACAAAACCAAAAAGTAACAGTAAAATGACTCCTAATGATATGATGTCTGGTGTCAATGGCTGATATCTTATTCAGCCATTATCAGAGGAGTAGCAGATAGGAACAAATACAAAAGCATATAGTCAGACATTATACACACAGAGAGAACTTTGGAACACACAGGTTTAAATGGAATGGCTTCATCAAATTCTTCCACTCAGAAATCAGGGAACCCCACTGAAGAGAAGGCAGAAAGAGGCAGAGGGACGGAGGACAGTAAGAGAGCAAGGCCCTTTGAATCAACTGAGCAATGTGCGTATGTACTCACAAAGATGGAAGCAGCGAGAAGAGAGCAGTCACGGGTCTGCATGAGGTCCTCTGTATAAATTACAGTGTTTAGCTTTGTATTCTTATGGAATTCCTGAGTGTATGAACAAGTGAGCCTCTGATTCTTGTGCCAACACTGGGGGCTCTTTTTCTTCTCTTGAGCTGCCTTGTCCAGCCTCGATATGATGGTTTTAGTTGTATTTATTATATCTCATTTTGTTGTGTTTGGTTGTTATCTCCTAGAAGCCTGTTTTTTTCCTAATGATTGATAGAAAGGGAGTGGATCTGGATGGGAGGGGAGATAGGGAAGGACTGTGAGAAATAAAGAAAGGGGGAACTATAATCAAGATATATTTTATAAGAAAGAATCTATTTTCAATAAACTGAAAATCAAAGATAAATCAAACAAAATGGTGTTTCATTGCAAAAAGTCCAAAGTCTTTTAAAATTCAAAATGAGATTGGAATGGTTAACTATGTTTTGGGATGTTTTGGGCTCATCTCTAATGTCTTCCTGGTACTGTGCATTGGAAATTTTAATATAAAGCCTCATGAACAAATTTGATGAACATTTGAAGTGTAGGAAATATGCTGCAAGATTTGGATCTAGATGGGGAGAGTCAGTGCCAAGTGTCAGCGATTAACGTTTTCTTTCCGGTGTCAGAATGTGAAAAGGTTGTAAGACTCTAACTGTTCTTGAAGTCATTTTAAGTGTCCTTGAAAATCAGAGGCAGTGTCGACCCTGAATTCTGAAGCCTTACATTTGCTCCTGCATCTCTGCTACCCCATTAGTTATACACACTGGACAAGGAATCAGGGATGTATGGTGACTCTGATACATGCACCAATTTATCATTGCTTCAAATAAGCTAGTATAACTTTGAGAGTGTGTCTATAAATTGCTGGAGTTCTCTGAGATTAAACACTTGACTACAGAGTTTCTGAAAAGAAGCTGGTCTTCCTGCTGCTCACTGAGCCCGGAACTATTTTTCTTACTATAGTTTATCCCTTGATCTTTCCTTTCAGTGGTGCTTTCTAGAATGCTGAAGTGGAGGAAATAACCAAAACTGCAAAGAAATGAAAATATTTATGAGATAATTCAGCTAAATCTAAAGATTTCCTGGGGTTCATACCAATTATGCCATTATTTCATGTAGTGAAAGTGCTAACAGATTCTCCAAATCTATGACACAGTTCAAATGTTCAAAAGAATTGAGAAGTTTCCAGAGAGTTTTATTCTATTTGAATTGCTTTATATAAGCACACTGCAGCAGAGGCAACCAGCAGATGCTAAAGGGGCCCCAGGCCACTGTGGCTCATATACAGGCATAGCTCAGCCATAAAATTCCAAGCAATACTGTATGACTTCCCTTTAATTAACAAGAACTTACAAAGAATTTCACATACTTTATAAATATTTAAGTGAACAATATATGTTTTGTCAATTTATTAATGCCAAAACTATTTGCCCAACATCTGATAAGCACTCTTCTAGGTTTTGAATCTATGGTATAGTTCCTATTCTGTTGCTCACTTTTCAGTGAGGTTCATCATTAAAGAAACATACCAGATAAGAACAGTATTACATAGGAAAGGGGGAGGGTTATCGGAAGCCCCTGGGAGCTCACTTTCAGTTCTGAGTCAAAGGACAGTCAAACGGTATGAGACCAATGAGGCTTCAGTGCGATGACCAAGGGCAGAGAGGTCACAGGAATGAACAGGATCAGCTAGAGATGGACATTTTGTGTGTGTGTGTGTGTGTGTGTGTGTGTGTGTGTGTGTGTTTTAATTCATTCCTGCTCATTGAAACCTGCATACTAATGCTCAGGGATAGAAGTTGAAGAGATATTATAGGGGACTTTCAGCAGAAAGAAAACAAACAAAAAATGTAACAGACTAAAATTATGATAATATGATGGAAAAATAGATAAACTAGAGATAAGTTTTAGCAGTGATATCACTGGGAGTCCCAGGGTCTAGCAAGTGTGTGTAGTACACTCAGGAGAACATGTAGGGTTCTAAATTGGACAGCTAGGTGTGCAGTGATACCATCTACTCTTATAAGTGAGCCTGAGAAGTCAGCCATGGGTGGGTGACAAAGACTTTTGATAGAATTCATTTAATCCTTTCACTTGGTATGTAGAACGTGAAGGCATAAGTCTAGTTGTGCCCTACTTAAAATTAGACAAGCCTTAGAAAGTGACAAGTTGTGAGAAATTAAACATGTTTTATGCTTATAGCTTTAATTTCAAAGTTTATGAACAGATCTGAAACAAGTAAGTTCCCATGAAAGAAATATAAAAGTGCAAAGATTAAAAGCAATCATAAATTTTATTGACAACATTTGCTAAAATGCATTCTAATCTCAATAGTGAGAGTTAATTTTTGTCTGACTATGCTCAGTTCTTGTCTTCTTTTAGATACTCAAAAGCTAAATTAGAATCAATTCAATCATTTAGATTAACATTCTATTATAATGGCACCGGCACTGACTGGGACAATTGGTCAACATGTATTAATATGGCTGACAAAGAAACTTAGAGCTCTAAAATACCCTGATATTTGTTGTCAAAGAGAAATAAAAGAGTGATAGGATATGTCACAGAGCTCCCAGTACACAGATAGCGTTCAGCTGTCAGAATACCAGTAAATAGGTGGCTGGTCCTTAAAATGTGTTTGATGTTTTACCTCTTTTTAACTTGAAACTCAAAGAAGTTCAGCAAACCCTTGCTAGACTCCGTGGCTTGCCCTGGATGATAACACGTTCTAAGAGAGTTCATTGGTAATCACAGGATGTTATTGACTGTAAGCAGTGCATTGTTACCAGCTGGGGAAGGACCTCAGGGGACACAGCCTAATGATGGCAGATGTTCAGATTTCCTCAGTCTGTCAAAAGCTGCCATGGCTCATTCCAGAAACAAAACTCCTCTTTTAATTTATAAATTAATTCATATATTTAATTCATAAATTTAATTTATAAATGTCTCCTGGTTTTCATACTGAAGCTTGACCTCATATTATTCCATGTAAATTAAAAGATCTAAGGCTTTGGCTTTTAATCTAGCTCTACTATAGAGCCACTGAGTGGGAACACTAATCTGCAGTCAACAGTGCTGAGGAAACGGAGACTGATGCTAAGCTTCAGTGCCAAATGAGGGAAAGGAAAACGGTGAATTTCCAGAAGTAGTTCTTGATTGTAGTATGAACTATTCATTTTCCTTTTAAAACAACAATGCAGAAAATTAGCATTGTCATTACATTAAAATACCCAGCACTCACTCTAGTTTCTTAAATGGAAGGTCTAGGAACTACTACCTCAACAGAAACTGCAGCCTGTCTACAGAGCTCTCCCTAATGAATCAAACCCCCGAATGTGAAAGATTTCACAAGATGACATTGCCATTACTTTGCTTCTTAGAAACTTTAAAATCTTGGATTGTTTTAAGAAATTACATCCAACATACAAACATCTAAAGCCTAAAAATATCTGAGAGACACAGTAACATCTCCAGTGACTGAATTAACAGTAGAACTGAACACCTAGGTTGTAATGCCTCCACCAGTCAATGTTTCTACTCAGAAACACAGAGGAGAAGAATTAATTCAGTTCCTCCAAAAATCCTTCTGGAGGAAGGAAATTACATTGACTTATGAAAATTGTCATTGCATCTACAAGAAATGCCTAAGCATATAGTCACATGCTTGATGCAATGATCTCTTGAAGACAATAACTATGCCTGTGATATCTTGGAAAGTTCAAACATCAAGCAGAAATATTTCTTTTTATAATGGGTACATTAGCAGTATTTGAAACATTTTGCATATGAGTGCAATTTGTGCATCTGTGCTATTATTTATTTTAGCATTGATTCTTAGGAGAAAGCTATTGTTCTTTTCCGCAAATTGTGGCATGTTAAAGGATGAAAGAAGTCCCATGACTTATTTGTGCTAAAATATAAAGTTAGTACAAAGAGTCCATGCTATATAAGAAAAAATATTAATAGGACTGTGATGGTTTGTATATGCTTGGCCCAGGGAATGGCACTATTAGAAGGTGTGGCCCTTTTGGGATAGGTTTGGCCTTGTTGGAGTAGGTGTGTCACTCTGGGTATGGGCTTGAAGACCCTTAGCTTCCTGGAAGCCAGTATTCTGATAGCAGCCTTTGGATGAAGATGTAGAACTCTCAGTTCCTCCTGGACCATACCTGCCTGGATGCTGCCATGTTCTTGCCTTGGTGATAATGGACTGAACCTCTGAACCTGCAAGCCAGCCCCAATTAAATGTTGTTGTTATATGAGTTATCTTGGTCAAGTGAATTCTTTGTACATATATTTTTAGAAAGAGAATAAAGATACAAGCATACATGGAAGAGATTTAAAAAAAAACATTGTAAAGACCATGGACTAGTACAGTGGTCATAGATATCAAAGAATAAAGATGCCCTTTGATTCTTACATTTTGCATTATTCTTCAGGCTTTGGCCCATGAATAAGTTACCTTTAAAAATATTACTGTAAAATACTATTACTAAAATGTAATTCACCATAGAGAAACAATAAGGGTGTTTTGGTTTGCATTGCTTAGGACAATTTGAACAGTATTTTCAATGCCCACTCTATGTGACCTGCTTGCTCTTTTATCAGCATTAAGTATGAAGCACAAAGGAAAGCCATTACCCTCTGTAAGCTCCACTCTGGTTGCCCACCAGTTCCATCATGTCCTATTCTGATCTTGTATATCTCTCCAATGCCTCTTAGTACAACCTGGATGAAATGAAAAGTCAGAAAATTAATAAGACATTTTAAATCAGGCACATCACAATATTCTTGTTCTTTTTCAGACTGAATGCACTTTTTGATGGTTGTGATACTTTTAGAAGGCCTTGTAGAAGAAACTCCTCTCAGATGCTTGTCCATGAAACTTACAGAAACAAAATGAGAAAGAAATATCTTCTAACTTGACTAGAAAATGAAGTCAGAGGAACGAATGGGATACAGAGCCTGCTATGTATACTCTCCGAACACCACACATTTCTCACTGGAACCAACACTTCTGTACTCCAGTGACAAAAAGAAGGTCTTTAATTTTAAAAAGAAAAAAGGAATTTTCACCAAATAAAATCAAACTTGTGAGTCTATAACTTCCTTCTACTTCGAAAATCCTCTTTGACTCCTCCACTAAAATGTGGATGTCATAGTTCAAGGAAGAGAAACAGTCCTCCACATAAACATATGCATTTCGTTAATTTTAATTTTGGAGACCTGGCTTTGGAATTCCTATGAGCTCAGTGGAAATGCTTGTGGTTATTTTAATTGAGCGAATTGCAGCATGCATCTCTGGCCCATATATATATGGAGGACTGTTTCTCTTCCTTGAACTATGTTTGTGTGGAGGACTGTTTCTCTTCCTTGAACTATGACATCCACATTTTAGTGGAGGAGTCAAAGAGGATTTTCGAAGTAGAAGGAAGTTATAGACTCACAAGTTTGATTTTATTTGGTGAAAATTCCTTTTTTCTTTTTAAAATTAAAGACCTTCTTTTTGTCACTGGAGTACAGAAGTGTTGGTTCCAGTGAGAAATGTGTGGTGTTCGGAGAGTATACATAGCAGGCTCTTTATATATATGGGCCAGAGATGTGTGTGTGTGTGTGTATATATATATACACACACACATCTATATATATAATATATATTGAATATATATTATTATATATATTATTATATATTTATATATTTTATACATATATATATATATATATATATATATATATATAATGGACATTTTCTTAGGGATTCCATTGCATTGAAGAGACACCAAAGTCAAGGAAAATCTTATAAGCGCAAACATTTAATTGGGGCTGGCTTACAGCATCAGAGGTTTAGTAGATCATCATCATGGTGGCAAGCCTAGCAGGCATGGCACTGGAGAAGTTACTGAGAGTTCTACATCTGGATCAGAAGGCAGCCAGGAGGAGACTACAATTCCACGATGGGCAAAACTTGAGCATAGGAGACCTCAAAGCCCATTCCACAGTGACATATTTCCTTCAACAAAGCCACACCAACTCCAACAAGGTCACAAATCCTAATATTGCCACTCCCTACAGGTCAAACACTCAAACAAACAAGCCTATAGGGGCCAAACATATTCAAACCAACACATTCCACTCCTTGGCCTACATAGGCTTATAACCATATTATAATGTAAAATGCATTTAGTTTAACTTAAAAGACCCCACAGTCTATCACAGTCTCAACAATATTTAAAAGTCTATAGTTTAAAATCTCTTCTGAGATTCATGCAATCTCTCAACATAATCCTCTATAAAATCAAAATCAAAAAGTAGATCCCATACTTCCAACATATCATTGCACAGGATATACATTACCCTTCCAAAAAGTTAAGAAGGGAGCATAGTGGGGAGATACTGGAAAAAAAACAAAAAACAAAACAAACAAACAAAAAAAACCCACAAAGCTAGGGAAAGTCCAAACTCTGCATCTCCATGTCTGCTTTCATAATACTCTTCAAATCTTAAATTCATTTCAGTTTTGTTGATTGCAACATACATCTTTCTCTTGGCCTTTTCCCACTCCCTGTTAGCAGCTTTCCATTGCAGGTATCCCATGGCTCTGGCACCTCCAACATCTTTGGGGTCTTCAAAGCAATCCAGGCTTCATTTCACAGCTTCACATAATGGCCTCTCTGGGCCTCCATGTAGGAACACTCCTGGTATATTTCTAGCCTCCAAAGCTTTCCTTAGTCTCAGAGAAAAATTCTTTCCTTGATTCTAAAGCCAGAAGCACTTGGCAAAAGCTGCCAAGTTCTGATCCTTGGTGAGACTAGAACATGGCCCCCTTGATCAATTATGTCTTCTCCAGTTGTCTGGTTTCAATGGTTTCATTCACTACCTAAGCTTGGCTATTCTGGAATTTACTCTTTAGACTAACCTTGAACTCAGAGATCTGCATGTTCCTGTCTCCTGAGTACTGGGATTAAAGTCCCATACCACCATGCCAGGACCTCCTTTTCATTTTAGATCTTCCTAATCATGGCCACTATACTTCAGGAAAATTTCAGACAAAGGCAGAAAGCAACCACATTCTTCACCAAATATAACAAGAATGATCCCTAGACTGAAAGTCTGTTTCTCTGAAACCTCTTGAACTAGATCCTCAAGCTCAAATCAACCTTCGCACCACTGTCTTCCATATTTCTAATAGTATGGTTCAATAAGCATTATACACTTGAAGCATTCCACTGTCTTTCTAATCCACAATCCCAAAATCCACATTCCTCTAAACAAGAGCATAATCAGGTCTATCACAGCAATACCCCACTCCTGGTACCAATTTCTGTCTCTTAGAGTTTCCATTGCTGTAAAGAGACACCATAACCAAGGCAACACATATTTAATTGGAGCTATATTGCAGTTTCAGAGGTTTAATCTATTATCATCAAGGCAGTAAGCATGGCAATGTGCAGGCAGACATGGTGCAAGAAAAGGAGCTGAGAGTTCTACATCTTAATGCAAAGGAAGTCAGAAGAATCCTGCAATTCCATGCTGGGCAGAGCTTGGGCATAGATAGGATACATAGAAGTATGTCCCCACAATGGCATACTTCCTCCAACAAGTCCACACCTACTCCAACAATACTTTCTAATACTGCCACTTCCTATACATCAAGAATTTAAGTACATGAGTCTATGGGGACCAAACCACCACAGACATAATACTTTTAATACAAAAATCTAGATGTTGTGCAACATCACAGATATGAAAAACAAAAACAATTTTGTTTTCCCAGATGGGACAGTCTCCATCTGGGAAAAATGTATAACACAGAAGAATCTCTTGAAGGCAGATGTTTATAGTGTAATAAAGTAGGGTCATCCTCCTGAGCCTCACATAGGAAGAAAGCTTTGCCAACTTCCACACATGCCAACTTCCACACATCTGTGGCTTTGATCCTTGACCCAGTTGGCTCGTGTCGGTACCCACTCAGGATGTGACACAGTCATAACTTCCTCAGCTCCCCACAATGCATGATTTTTCCCATAGCCCAGCAGTCTACAGAAAGGAAGGTTCTTGAAGGAGTCTACTTTATAGGATGAACACGCTCCAATGAATAATTTCCTTAAGCATACACACTGTATACACACCAGGCTCTAGGAGTATAAAATGTTAACTGAGGTCTATTTGATCAGATATAGCACACTGTCCTTGAAGACAGCTATATATATACTTGGAGGCTGAAAGTGGGAAAAATTAAAGATGAATTCAGAAGTGACAAATTATGCAATGCAAAGAAGTACAGGACATTGCTCTCTTCTCTCTTGCCCTCTAGTTCTCTTGGGCTCTTCCCTTTCCCCCTTCCTGTTCCAGGCCCTTCCTCCTCTCTCCATGTGCTCATGGCCAGCCTCTTCTCTCTTCTCTCTTCTCTCTTCTCTCTTCTCTCTTCTCTCTTCTCTCTTCTCTCTCTCTCTCTCTCTCTCTCTCTCTCTCTCTCTCTCTCTCTCTCTCCATTTCTCTACCTCTACTACCCTCTTGACTCCCCTCCCCAAATCCTAAATAAACTCTATTCTATACTGTAAAAAAGGAATACAGGATATATTCCCATAGATTAAAGAGTGGAGATGAACTAAATAATCCTAATTTAGGATTGTCAATTACCAAGAGGCACTGTAACCAATTCCTCATTATCCTCAGCCTAGGCCTTCTTAAACTTTAGTACACAGACAACATTATCTGAGATTCTTACTAAAACTTAGATTCTGAGCCATTGGGTATGGAAAGGTACCTGATATTTTGCAGGCCTCATTGGCTCCTGGTGTTAGCTATGCTAATATGTTAGAGTCCACACTTCTGCAGAGCCCAAGAGGCTTTGTAGACCCAGCCTCCATCACTAAAAAATGAATAAGCAACTCACCCAAAGTAAAGGAACTAATAGTATGTTCATTTAATCTTAATTTCATGTTCATGACACCAGGGCCTCTGTTCTTTCAGTTTAGTTAGGTTGTTACAAAAGGAATTATGCTTGCACATTGTGAACTTTTGGTTATTATAACCAAACCAACATACATCTTAATTAATCAAACTAGGAATTATTATACACTGTTAATGATAATGAATAATTTTGTTTATTCCTGTATCATAAAATGTGTGCTTTGTGGGAGGTTTTCTCTGCAAAAAGCCATGGATAGGTTTGAAGAGGTTTTAATTTATTGGCAGAAATCAGGGCAATACAGTGGATGAGGCAGAACTTTCTAGCCCAATATCTTCATCCTCTGAAGAAAGTGATTGTGCCAGATGCAGTGAGGGATTGTGGGACATCATGGGGAAGAACTGAGCCCATTCCATTGGAACAACACTACTGTAGCTGCTGCAGTCATGGTCCATCTCATATATTTTCTCAGCATATTTCTCAGACATGGTTTTACTAGGATTGAGGAAACTGTAATACCTCAGTTCTGCTGTAGATGACCCAACTGACCATGACTGTTTTTATGCAAATCTGGCATGAAAAAAAAAAGCTTGGGAACTTCTTGTTGTATGCAATCTACTTTTTGTCACATGTGACAGTCTCGTCAGGAAATCATTCATCAGTGAATAGAATTAAGAGAGAATAACAGTTCAAAACTGACAATATTTTTTCAGTCAGCTCCTGGGCACCCATTGAGTCTTTTTAACCTTTTCGGTTTGTTTCATGTGGTCACCTCTGAGTTCTTTGGCTACATCTCCAATAGTTGTAAGAGTATCCGGTTTGAAAAGTGCTCTCCCTGGGTCATTGTGAATGCCTGCTGATGGGACACTGGTTCCTGGTAATGAAGTTTCTCATCCACTCTTTAAAGCTACTTGAATGCCGCCCTGTTGCACTCCACATTCACCAGCAGCTCCTGAGTCAAATATGTTGTGATGTAGCAAGTTCCTCTGTTGCTTTATGACCCATTTTAAACTCAAATAAGAACAGAGCTTTAATTTGCTCTTCCGGTAACATCATTTCCATAGTATAAAATAAATGTAAAACAAACAGGAAGCCATTAGCCAAAATCATAAAGGGTAGAAAACATATTAAAATGATATATGACTTAACTGTATTTATTTAAGAAGGTATCCTAGTAACACAGCAAATTTCAACACTGCAAAACTGCTACAATTACTTTTTCACTGACCTATACATTTACTGTGTAGTAAATGGGATTTTCTTAACACATTCTTTCTATCATACATCATCCCAGAATTTATAAAGAATGGAAGTCATTGACTCCTTTCTACACCTAAAAAGAATACTGGTATGGAGAAATTAAATGACATATTCAAGGTCACACAGTTGTCATACAGGAATCAATTGAGTTCACCTGGCTTATATTCTGATGTTGGAACCAGGGCTAGTAACAGTGACTGTGCTTTAGAAGCATGTAGAGAGCCTTTAAAATCTGTTTTCAGGCTGCACCCAAACAAAACTGATGGGCTCTCTGAAAGTGCAGGCAGTTGTCATTAGTTTTTAAAGCTCTCTATGTATTCCAATGTACAATCCTGAGCCTCAAAGATTCAATGCCAGAGAAATTTTTCCTGAAAACATTGAATTTAATCAACACATCAATACATATGGCATGTGAAATATTATCAGGAACATCATGCTTCTGTGGATGACTTGGGGTTGTAATTCTAACATGCATTGGGAATTATGAACTATCATTTTTAACAAACCATTCAAAACGCGTGTTAGAGGGAGTTACCACCATGTTCCATATCAAAGTGCCCTTCCATCACTGTGGACAACTATATTTCATCAGTAAAACTCCATTAAGAAGCATAACATTAGATCTATAAATTGAGAACTAAAGATGTGAAACTAACTGGATATTAGTGAGGCCAAGTGCTAAACCCCCAAGCAGCCTTTCAGACTGGTGACTAAGGTTGGCCTCCATAATTCTCTATTCCCTAGTGCACAAAAAGACACTCTCAAGGATAAGCAGCTGCTGTTCAGTTAATGCACTGAAGAACCATACAGCTTTTGTCTTGCAGGGAGTGAGAATTAGTAAAGTACAAGGTAACTGTCCTGGTTGAATTTTGGCCAGTGTTCCTATAAACTACACAAGCAGCAGACTGTGTGCAAACCATAGCAGCTCAGAGCTCTCACAGTAAGACATAAGTGTAAGAGCCATTTAAATAAATGATCATGGGAAGACCATTTAACATTTATTTCAACTGAGCAAAGTCTGAAAGTATATCAAGTGCAGAAAGAGGGGCTTCCATTACTCTGAGAGTCTCCCATATGTTGTAATCAGGGCACAATTTTAACGGGATTAATGATTTCTTTAGGACAATGGCCTTAAAGAAAAAAAATTTTTATATAATCTTCCTCACTTTTAGGAATAAGAGAGATTAGTAAATGTGTTTATTTTGACTATTATAGTAGGAAATAAATTGATGAACTTATGGTATTTATGACAGACCAGGTTTATTTTATACAGTCTCTGTCTCTTTCCCTTTCTCTGTCTTTATCTTTCTCCATCTCTCCATTTCACTGATTCAGTCTCTCTATCTCTGTCCCCCTGTCTTTCTCTGTCTCTGTCTCTGTCTCTCTGTCTTTCTGTCTCTGTCTCTCTCTCTCTCTCTCTCTCTCTCTCTCTCTCTCTCTCTCTCACACACACACACACACACACACACACACACACACATCTATATTACATAGCTTTGAAATATTCAAACAGTGACATGACTTCTGATTTTCCTTACCTGAAACTCATCATTCTGTCCTGGAAGGAAGAGCTGTTCTTGACTGTCTTTGGTAAGGCTGATTGGTCCAGTGACTCCTTCATCTCCATATACCCACAATGTGACATTGGCCTGAGTACCTGTATCTCCAGTCAGCACTAAGACCTTCCATTTCTCTTCTGATAGAAATGTCTCAGTGCTGCACAGATGCTTGCTTTCTTCTGTACAGAGTAAGAGAAGAACATAAGGGGCAGATCAGGTACATTAGGCTAACAGAGTCCTCTGTTATACTGAAGTCCAAGAATATCAAAGAACATCAAAGACTAACATGGGTGATGTGGGGTGAGAGGCACTGAAGTGTGAGGGCTCCAGGAAGCTGACTTGTGCTCTGCCGGGAGCCAGCCTCAGCAGGCTTGTTTCCTCTTGGTCCTTCTTGAGGCAGCAGAAGGGGAAAAGCGTCGGCGGGGGTAAAACTCTGTCTTACGAAAAGTTTAGGGTTTCTATATAATAAAAAGATCACCTATCAAGTCTAGATTACTATGCTAATGTAGTCGACTTGTCTCCTGTAATCCTCCAGGGCCAGCAATTGGAGCTACTGGCATTTAGCACCTCTTCCTCAAACTGCTAGAGATTAAGTGAACTGCCTTTGTACTATCTCCACAGGAAACTGCAGGGCTCTAACTTTTAGCCTACTAGTCAGGAGTCGCAGGGGGAAAGATGGGACACTTAAAGAAGTGTTTAAGAAGTTTATTGCCAAGTCCTAGAGAGTTTCCTATGAAAACTATTTTAAAGGGAATAGCAGAAAGATCTCTAAGTGGAGAAAAGGAAACATTCTTCTAAGTGGGAAAAGTGAGAGAGATAGAGAGAGAGGATCAAGAGAAAGAAACAAAAAAGTGCCCCTCTCCCTTGTCCTCAATACTTATACATCTTTTAGGATACATGATCACATGTTACAAAGTTCATCACAAGTTCACACAAAATACCAAATCGTAAATTGAAATAGAAGTTTACAACAGAGAATGTTTACATGTGTATCCATTAGGAGTAATTATCTAGATAGTAACATCTATCATTTGTCTTCTCTACAGGTTCAGAGAAAGTTTAAAACCATAACTAAGTTATAGGTGAAGTTTTGTATAGATAAACCCGATCAGTATTTTATCTTCTGTCCTAGCACCTATAATAAATCACTAGTTCCCTTTTAATGACCTTTGGTTAATTGTTTTACAACCTCTTGGAATGTGCTCTGAGTAGGAGAAAGTCTGGTTGTCATCTAAGAGCAATTAATTTGTGACACTTGGGAGACTGGCAGAGTTCTCATTGCAGTTTGGATATAGAAGGGATCTAGTAGCAGTCCCATTAAAAAATTAGTAATCACAGATATAATTTTAGGAATTCTTATAGGATCATCATTAAAACTTAAGTCATCTATTTGTCTACATAGCATCACTATAAGACAGTACATCTTTGTGGATCTGCAAGGATCTGCTGCAAAGGAATGTGCTATTACTATTGATTATTATAAATGTATAAAAATAACAGGAGAAGCATATAAATAGCAGGACTCTTTCCTGAAATTAGTCCCCCACAGCCTTGCTGAATGGGGGCTCACCTGTCGCAGACTATATTATAATCCAAGGCAGGCATTTCAGGATGATCATCTGCTAGTATATTAGCTTGTCCCATTATGGCTCCTGACAGTGCTCTTCTCATCACAGTAAGGTTCTGGACAATTGATACTCAACTATAGAAGAAAATTACATCAAAACCATAATTGTCAGCCATGCTCAGGGAACTTTTCCTTGTACTCTATCCTACAACGCAGGAGGACACACTAGAGCTAACAGTGTCAGCCTATAGATTTTTCAAAAAGGTGCTTGTCAGCTTTGTGGGGTTAATATATAATCAGTAACTATGATAGAAAGTAACAAAGTGAATTAAAACGTTTTCAAATCTCATAAAAATCAACATGGCAAAAGCAGAGACATTTTTCCTGAAATGTAGTTAAAATGTAAAATTTTAAAACTAATGTGTATTTTCTGAAAGTTGCTTTCTCTTGGACTGGATGATCCCTGTCAACACAATAGCAGGCATTTTTCCCTCAGCTACATAATATTTTCTCTCTCTCTCTCTCTCTCTCTCTCTCTCTCTCTCTCTCTCTCTCTCTGTGTGTGTGTGTGTGTGTGTGTGTGTGTGTGTGCGTGTGTGTATGTGTATCTGTGTTTAGACTAAAGGTTGGTACTGATTATCTTCCCTTGATTGTACCCCATCTTATTGGTTAAGACAAATTTTCTCAACATACATAAAGTCCATGGATTTGGCTAAGTTAGCTACACAATGAACTACCTGTCACAGAACACCCCCCCTTCCCAAGACTGAGATGTTAGGCCCCATTCCATACTTTCAAGTCAGTTCTGTAAAATTCAGCTCCTCCTGCTTACATGGCAGTAACTTTATTTACTAACCCATCTCCTACGCTCAATAATTATCATTTATCAAGACTCTACTTTTTCTGGGCTTCATGTCAAGTGTGTCATATACAATCTTCATTCAGTCACCACTACTAAGTTTTAAGGTGAGTCAGATACTGAGGTCTGTTTTAAAATGGAGAAAAGAAAGAAGCTAAATAGTACGTGGGTGACATGAGTAAGCCTCAAGGGTTTAACCCCAAAGCCTCTGAATTCAAACAAGCTTGAGTGGCTGCTGTGTTCTTCAAGCATAGTTTACCAGGTCAAAGCAGTGTGGCATGGCTAGTATTTAACACATTGTTTGGTGCTAAGTGTTACTCACAATACCAACTCATGATAACATCGGGCCCATTCTGGCAACACATTAGGCCTACCAGATCTTTTCCCCATTAAGCAGATGGAAAAAACAGGCCTCACAGGGTAGCAACTTGTCAAAGTCAGGCACGCTGGGCTTCAGCCCAGGCAGAGGAAGTTTGGATCTTGAGACCCTTGCTCAACTACAAAGAATTATTACAGAAATTGGTCCAGCAAAACCTCATGACCCTACCTAATTTTCAAAACTTAAATAGTACCTACTAGCTGTTCTTTCTCTCTCTCTCTTTCTTTCTTTCTTTCCTTCCTTCCTTCTTTCTTTCTTTCTTACTTCCTTCCTTCCTTTCTTTTTTTCACTTTTATCATTTCTTCTCAAGAACACTGAGGACTTCATGATCAACAGTGTAACCAAATATATACAAATTCTACTGGTACATCATGTATCAACAAAGAAATTAGAGATCCTGGATCAGCAATTAACTCTTGGGATATTGATAATCTATTTTTCTGGGTAGTTTAGTATTTGAAAGAATTGCTTTTATTTAAGAAAACTTTCATCCATATTATTTGCTGAACACTAGACAAGAACGTTGCTCTTTTTTATTAATGGCAGTAATTGAAAATCAAAAAAATAACAAATGAGCATCTTGCACTAGAGATATATGATATCTAGTAGAGAGGAAAAGCAAACTATTATTTTATTTGAACCATGCAAAGGCACTCATGGGAAATGAGTAGTGCAATATCTAAATGTAGCTGCAATTAGGAAGTGATAGAGAGAGAGGGGGGAATTAGAAGGAAAAGATTCCTGGGACATCTCACTGTCAGATATATAAAGAGGAATCTCTATTTTGCAAATAGATTAGACACTCTATACAGTGGTAACAATATGCTTAGCATGACCATAAAAGAAGATTTTGCAAGTGAGGAAGAGAGAAATAAGGAAAAAAGTTAATACAGGAATGCTTGAGTAATAAGGAGTGGCTTTTTAAGTCCAGAGGTGTTTCTATGAAGAATAAGCTCTCTCTCTCTCTCTCTCTCTCTCTCTCTCTCTCTCTCTCTCTCTCTCTCTCTCGTGTGTGTGTGTGTGTGTGTGTGTGTGTGTGTGTGTGTGTGTGTGTAGCTTAGCTATTTGATATAATGTGCAAAGAAGTTGATGACTGCCAAGGAGCCCTCTACACTAAGCATGTTCTTCCATCATTTACACAAACATGCCATAGACTGAGGATGTACTCATAAAAATTGATAATTTAATCTGTAATACAGAATGATGTAGTAAAGTCTACACTGTCATCAATTAAATATGAATGCCATCTAATGCCATGATCTTTTGGAAATGAACCAAAGTCCATTTGTCTCAGACTATAAATTTCTCTATCTGAGAAGCATAAAAGATGTTACTTTCTTGACCACAGGTTTAAAAATACTTAGAGTTGGGAGGATATTTGAAGAGATAGCTGCTAGATAAAGCACCAATCTTTAGTGCTTAATAAAAATCTAACCCTGAATGTAATCTAAAAGAGATTTGCATGATTCAAACCTGTTCTCTCTAAGCATTACAGAGCACTTTAATTATGCTACAATCAGGTTTACTTAAATAAAACAGAATAAAAATTCTTGGCTATATGATCTCCTGAAAGTCAGGAGGAAAAACAATTGATGACATTGATAACAAACAAGCTGGTTTTAATAGTTCACAAGTAGATGAATAAAAAGACAGCTGAAGGCATGTCACTAACAGAATGTGACAACATCGCGAGGGTGTTCAACCTTTGTGTCGCATTTAAAGACAGTATTTGAGAAAGGTGCTTTATAATAAAATGTAAAGTAGATAATGAAAATGAATGTCAATTCACAAACATGATCATATTGTAAGCATAACTTCAATAAAAGCTGAAAAATATTCAATATTATCTGAAAAATATAATGGGCTAAAGAATGTTCTCTATCCTTACCTTAAAATGAAAATGAAATTTATTAAATTGACATTAAAGTTTTGAATAATCACCAAGTTACCAGTTTTCAATTTAAGATAGAGCAGTTACTTACACAAAAGCACAAGAAACAAAATCTTTATAAACACAGTTAACAAATATGTCAGAACACCAAGGGTCTTCCAAAATACCAGAAAGCTGTATTGAAACACAGAAATAACAAAAAACAAACAAAAAATCAACAACAATAACAACAACAAAAACTAGCCAGGAAAATGTCTTCATCCATTACACATCACTTGAGAATTGGTATTTAGAATATTTAAGGAATTCGGAAAATGGACATCAAGAAAATAAATAATCCAATTTACAAATGGGGTATACAGTCCCAAACAAGACCCACTCCATATCCTTGTCCACAACTCCAACAGAAGACTATCTCTCTTCCTGAGGCTACACTGGTACTAAGAACTTCAAGTAAGGCACTGCCCACTGCTTGCAAATACCCTTTAAACTACATCCTGCAGTCCCAACAGCACTCCCTCCCACAGGCTTCATATCCCAGCCCATAACTCTCAAGGAAAACTCTTAATTTACTGGAGGCCAAGCCAATACTGGGAACCCCAGTACATGGAACCCCAGAGACCACACCACTATCCAGAACCCTAGAAACCACACCAGTTTTAAGGACTGCAGAACCTCAGAGGCAATGCAGGCACTCAAAGACACATTTGTGTGCAGAGACGCACTACTGGATCTGAAGACTCACTGGCTTCCAGAATCACAAGCCAGATTAGAGGAGAAGCAGGAAGCAAGAGAAGAGGGTCAAGAAAAGAAAAGAAAAGAAAAGAAAAGGAAAGGAAAGGAAAGGAAAGGAAAGGAAAGGAAAGGAAAGGAAAGGAAAGGAAAGGAAAGGAGAAAAGAAAAGAAAAGAAAAGAAAAGAAAAGAAAAGAAAAGAAAAGAAAAGAAAAGAAAAGAAAAGAAAAGAAAAGAAAAGAAAAGATGAAAGGAAAGGAAAGGAAAGGAAAGGAAAGGAAAGGAAAGGAAAGGAAAGGAAAGGAAAGGAAAGGAAAGGAAAGGAAAGGAAAGGAAAGATCAATCTAACCCAACAAAGATAAAACCAGAAAGTGGTACCTAAACATAATAATCCCAAAACTAGATGACTAGAGGCCAGGATAAGAACACAATCAGTAGTATCCAGGGCAATATGGCAACATCAGAACCCCAGATATCCTACTACAGAAAGTTCTGGATATTCCAACACAGCTGAAGCATGAGAAAATGACCTTAAATCCAACCTTATGAAGATGATAGAGGCCCTTAAGGATAAGATGAGTAAATCCCTTAAAGAAATCCAGGAAAACACAAACTAACAGGTAAAGAAAATGAATAAGACTTTTCAAGACCTGAAAGAAAAAAACAAAAGCAATAAAGAAAATACAAACTGACAGAATACTGGAAATATAAAACCTAGGTAAGCAAACAGGAAACATAGATGAAAAAAAATATAAGAGATGAAAGAAGGAATCTCAGGCATAGAAGATACTATAGACAAAGTATATACATCAGTTAAATAAAATGTTAAATCTAAAATGATTGTGATACAAAACAGAAATCTGGGACACTATGAAAAGAACAAACCTCAGAATAATAGAAATAGAAGGAGACAATTCTCAGATTGAAGGCCCAGGAAATATTTTGAACAAAATTAAAGAAGAAAAAATTATAACCTAAAAAAATATATGCCTACAAAGGTACAAGAAGTTGACAGAACACTAAATAGATTAGACCAGAAAAGAAAATCCCCCTGCCACATAATATTCAAAACATTAAAGATATAGAACAACAACATTAAAAGCTTCAAGGAAAAAAGACCAAGTAATATATAAAGGCAGACCTATTAGAATTACACCCAACTTCTCAACCAAGACCCTAAAGACCAAAAGGGATTGTACAGATGTCCTGTAGACTCCAAGAGACCACATAGACTAATATACCTAGCAAAACTTTTGATCATCCTATATAGAAAAAACAAAACATTACATGACAAACTCACAAAAGCCATCCAAAAATCCAGCCCTTCTAAAAGTACTAGAATGAAAACTTTTACCCATGGAGATTAACTGAAGGCATGAAAACACATGCAATAAATAATCTCACATCAGCAAATCCAAAAGAAGAGAAATATGCACCCACCCCCACCCACCCAATCTCATATGCTCATTCAGACAACCAGCACTACCAACAACAAAAAATAACAGAAATTAACAATCATTACCTAGTAGGTCTGCTATGTGCTATCTATTGGGTAGATAGCTTCTGGAATCAAGTTGTTTGATAAAATAATATACTTAATAGTATTGAAATGCTTAAAATATTGCTACTTTCTATTAATTTGAAAGCAGATTATAAAACTCTGAACTCAGCATAACCTCTGTAGATGCTGTTAATATTTTGCTTTCAGCTCTAGGTATTCTACTTTTTTCGAGAATAAATTTAATTATGGACTAATGATTTGAGAGAAAGCTCCAGTTTGCAAATGGAAAATTGGATCTGTTTTGACCAAATTTCTGTCTGCGTTTTAACATGTTGGCACTGGCATCTGCCTACACTTGAAATGAGAAGATGCAATGCCAAACGCTCAGCCCTGAAAAAGACGAGCAACTAGATTTGTATGGACGGAACAAGCCTGTTCAGTTCATACTTAGGTTGTATATATTTTAATCATATATATGTGTGTGCGTGTGTCTGTGTGTGTGTGTGTATACATACATATACACTTAATCTCAAAAAATTATAAAAAACATTTAAAAATGATTCATTGACTGTGGTTTACCAGATACCCACAGCACCTCCAAGCACGCCCTGCAGACAGGACACTGGCAGCATGGCTGTCCCTCTGCCCTGGTTAGAATCCAGGTGCTGACATCATGACTGCAGGTGAGACCTCTAACGTACTCACCACTCTGCGACTCATGTCCCTCATTTTTAAGGACCTAGGAAGGTTTCATTCAGAGAGCACATTGTGTCTTCCCTGTCTCTACCTGGCCTGAATGTGGTTAGATGCAGTGTTTCCAAACTGTAGGCAGAAAGAGTATATATACCCTGTCACATATACTTTTTAAAAACATGAGTTTCCAAAGTATTTAGAAATATAATGATTTGGTGCCTTAGATTTCCTTAACATAACCCATTTGGGATAAAATTAGATACTGTGAAGGGCCATCAAGAAAGTCTGGGTTTACCAACCAAAGAGTACACATGGAATGGCCCATGGCTCCAGCCACATATGTAGCAGAGGATGGCCTTGTTGGATATCAATGAGAGGAGAGGACCTTGGTCCTGTGAAGGCTCGATGCCCCAGTGTAGGGGAATGTGAGGACTGGAAAGCAGAAGTGGGAGGGTTGGTGGGCAGGGGAAGGGGGAATGGTATAGGGGGTTTTCGGAGGGGAAATGAGGAAAAGGGATAACATTTGAAATGTAAATAAAGAAAATATCTAATAAAAAAAGAATGGTTTATTTAAATTCAATCTGTTTGTTTGTTTGTTTGTTTGTTTGTTTGTTTTCGAGACAGGGTTTCTCTGTGTAGCCCTGGCTGTCCTGGAACTCACTCTGTAGACCAGGCTGGCCTCGAACTCAGAAATCCACCTGCCTCTGCCTCCACCACCCGGCTTAGAATGGTTTATTTAAACAAACAAACAAAAAAAAACAGAATGGGTTTAGGATAGAAATTTAAACTAGATAATGGGTACATAGGGAGTGGATTATACTGTCTCTAATTTTTAATAAGTTGGAAGGTTTTTGTAATAAAATATATAGACAACAAAAATAAGGTTTCTGGCTCACATTCTCTATTATAAGAATGCTGGTTATAATTTATTTCAATATAAAGTAAATTTCTGCTACAGTAATGGTAGAGACCCTGCTGCTACTACAGTGCATTATGTATTACAACCATGCTATTGACAACTTCTAATTCTCATGATGTGAGAAAGTTTTATCCTTCTTGATAATTGATAATTAAGCATTTTGAACAAAGACACGTTTATTTTGTCTATAATTCTTGAAAACGGAATTAATAAACATAATCTTCAGTAACTCACATTTGCCTTTAAATGTCTTCGAACTCAAGAAAGGGTTTTCCGGCCCCAGACCCCCGCGCGCAAACAGCGGGCACACTGGACGCAGTGAGCGGCTGGAATCAGGTGCGTGGCCAGAGTTGTAGCTTAGCTTCGCTCTGCAGCAGATCCGGGCACAGAAAGATCAGCTGCGGGTGCAGACTACCGGCCGGGACCAGCTCTCTGAGCGGACTAGCAGCAAGGGGCCACCGGGCCGCCTCGGGGCACAGCTCGGCACTCTAGCAGCTGGAGTCAGGGACCTGGACTCAGAGCGAGCATAGTCCAGCACAGACAAGCTGCCAGAAGGGATCTGTCTCCTGGGGACAGGCGTGCTGTGCTTTCAGCAGGGCGCCATCTACAATAAGACCAACTAGCGCCAGAGATAAAGAGATGGCAAAAGGCAAATGTAGGAACGTTATTAACAGAAATCAAGGCAATATGGCACCATCTGAACCCAATTCGCCAACCACAGCAAGTCCAGGATACCCCAGCACACCAGAAAAACAAGAGTTAGATATAAAAGCACAGGTCATGATGCTCCTAGAGGAACACAAAAAAGACATAAACAAATCTCTTAAAGAAATGCAGGGGAACATCAATAGAGTAGAAGCTCTTACAATCCAAACACAAAAAAACACTTAAAGAACTCCAGGAGAATATGGGCCATCAGACAGAAACCAATAAAGAGGAAGTGAGAAAATCAGTTAAAGAAATGCAGGAGAACTTGAAACAACAGGCAGAAGTCATGAAAGAGGGAGCACAAAAATATATTAAAGAATTACATGAAAACACAAACAAACAAATGATGGAACTGAGCAAAACCATCCAAGATCTGAACACAGAGGTAGAAACAACTAAGAAATCACAAAAGGAGGCAACCTTGGAGATAGAAAACCTTGGGAAGAAAACAGGGGTCGTAGATGCAAACATAAACAACAGAATACAAGAGATAGAAATAAGAATCTTCGATGCTGAAGATAACATAGTAACCATTGACTCCACAGTCAAAGAAAATGCAAAATCCAAAAGGCTTGTAACCCAAAACATCCAGGAAATCCAGGACACAATGAGAAGACCAAACCTAAGGATTATAGGGATAGATGAGAGTGAAGATCTACAACTTAAAGGGCCAGCAAATATCTTTAACAAAATTATGGAAGAAAACGTTCCTAACTTAAAGAGAGAGATGCCCATGAATGTACAAGAAGCCTACAGAACTCCAAACAGACTGGACCAGAACAGAAACACCTCCCGTCACATAATAATCAAAACCCCAAATGTACTAAACAAAGAAAGAATATTAAAGGCAGTAAGAGAAAAGGGCCAAGTAACATATAAAGGAAGACCTATCAGAATCACACCAGACTTCTCTCCAGAAACCATGAAAGCTAGAAGATCCTGGGCAGACCTCATGCAGACCCTAAGAGAAAACAAATGTCAGCCAAGACTACTATACCCAGCAAAACTCTCAATCAACATAGATGGAGAAATCAAAATATTCCATGACAGGACCAAATTTACACAATATCTTTCCACTAACCCAGCTCTACAAAGGATAATAGGAGGAAAACTCCAACACAAGGAAGGAAATGGCACCCAAGAAAAAGCAAGACAGTAAACTTCTTCCATCAAACTCAAAGGAAGATAACTACTCAAAAACAAAAATAACATCAAAAATGTCAGGAAGTAATAATCTCTATTCCTTAATATCTCTTAACATCAATGGACTCAACTCCCCAATAAAAAGACATAGACTAACAGACTGGATACGGAAACAGGACCCTACATTTTGCTGCTTACAGGAAACACACCTCAGAGTCAAAGACAAACACTACCTTAGAGTAAAAGGATGGAAGACAATTTTGCAAGCAAATGGTCACAGGAAGCAAGCTGGAATAGCCATTTTAATATCAGATAAAATTGACTTTCAACCCAAAGTCATCAAAAGAGACACAGAAGGTCACTTCCTCCTAGTCAAAGGAAAAATCCACCAAGAGGAACTCACAATTCTAAACATCTACGCTCCAAATGTAAGGGCACCCTCATTTGTAAAAGAAACCTTACTAAAGCTCAAAGCACACATTGCACCTAACACAATGATTGTGGGGGACCTCAATACTCCTCTATCTACAGTGGACCGACCAGGAAAACAGAAACTAAACAGAGACACAGAGAAACTCATCGAAACTTTGGAGCAATTGGATTTAACAGATATATATATAGAACATTTCACCCTAAAGCAAAAGACTATACCTTTTTCTCAGCCCCTCATGGTACCTTCTCCAAAATCGACCATATAATTGGACACAAGACAGATCTCAACAAATATAAAAAGATCGAACTAATCCCATGCCTCTTATCAGATCACCATGGAGTAAGAGTGTTCTTCAATAGCAACAAAAACAACAGAAAATCCCCATACACTTGGAGGCTGAACAATATTCTACTCAATGATACCTTAGTCCAGGAAGAAATAGAGAAAGAAATCAAAGAATTCTTAGAACTTAATGAAAATGAAGGCACAACATACCCAAATCTATGGGACACAATGAAGGCAGTGCTTAGAGGAAAACTCATAGCCCTGAGTGTCTCCAAAAAGAAACAGGAGAGAGGATATTGCCTGCAGCTTCCCGCCCAGCTGGTGGTGGGGAAGCCGGAGGGTCACCCAGCATGCCAGGTGCTCAGAACCATCCGGCGGCAGCGGCAGAACCAGGTACCCGAGACAGCCCAAGCTGAAGACCTTCGGGGACTCAGGCCTGGAGTGGGAGTTGGGCACAGAATAGCGGGTGCACTCTGCACTCGCGGGGCGGACCCCGAGCTCCCTGCAGGCAGCTGCCATATTGCCTGCAGCTTCCCGCCCAGCTGGTGGTGGGGAAGCCGGAGGGTCACCCAGCGTGCCAGGTGCTCAGAACCTTCCGGCGGCGGCGGCAGAACCAGGTACCCGAGACAGCCCAAGCTGAAGACCTTCGGGGACTCAGGCCTGGAGTGGGAGTTGGGCACAGAATAGCGGGTGCACTCTGCACTCGCGGGGCGGACCCCGAGCTCCCTGCAGGCAGCTGCCATATTGCCTGCAGCTTCCCGCCCAGCTGGTGGTGGGGAAGCCAGAGTCAGCCAGTGTGCCAGGTGCCCAGACCCAGCCAGAGGCCGAACCAGCCTCCCATCCAGCCAGTGGCAGGGAAGCTGGAAACCGGACCCAGCCAGCTTCCCAGCAGCTTGGGACCAGCAGGCAGAACCAGATAACTGAGATATCCCAACTTTAAGACCCCTGGGGAAACAGGATATCAGACAGCGAACCCTGAGCAGGAGCAGTGCAGAGCAGCCGCCCAACAGGCGGAACCAAATACCTGGGATATCCTGAGGTTAAGACCTCGGGGGACTCAGGCCACCTGTCAGCAATCTGTGAGCAAGACCCCCGCAGGACAGTGATTCAGATATCCCAGTCGCTGGGAAATAGCCTTACAACCCCACAGGAGGGTCAAGCACCAGCTAGTATCTACAGGACCAACTAACACCAGAGTTAACCAGATGGCAAAAGGCAAACGTAAGATCGCTACTACCAAAAATCAAGGCAATATGGCGGCATCCGAACCCAGTTCCCCAACAGCAATAAATATTGGATACCCCGAAACACCAGAAAAACAAGACTCAGATCTAAAATCACTGGTCAGGATGCTGATAGAGGAACACTTAGATAAATCTCTTAAAGTAATACATGAGAAAATAGATCAAAAGCTAGAAGCCATTGCAAGACAAACACAATTAAATCCCAGATATCTCAACACACCAGAAAAACAAGACTCAGATCTAAAATCACTGGTAAAGATGCAGATTGAGGATCACTTAGATAAATTTCTTAAAGTAATAGAGGAGAAAATAGATCAAAAACTAGAAGCCCATACAAGGCAGACACAAAAATCACTTAAAGAAATCCAGGAGAATATAGAGCAAAAAATGAATCCCAATAAGGGGGAGAAACAAAAATCACCCAAAGAAATACAAGAGAACATGGGTCAACGAGTAGAAGTCATAAAGGAGGAAACACAAAAATCCCTTAAAGAATTACAGGAAAACACAAACAAGCAACTGAAAGATCTGAGCAAAACCATACAAAACCTAAAAACAGAAGTAGAAACAACTAAGCAATCGCAAAGGGAGACAATGTTGGAGATAGAAAACCTTGGGAAGAAATCAGGAGTCATAGATGCAAATATCAACAATAGAATACAAGAGATAGAAGACAGAATCTCAGATGCTGAAGATACCATAGGAACCATGGATTCAACAATTAAAGAAAATGCAAAATGCAAAAAGCTGGTAACCCAAAACATTCAGGAAATCCAGGACACAATGAGAAGACCAAACCTAAGGATTATAGGGATAGATGAGAATGAAGATCTACAACTTAAAGGGCCAGCAAATATCTTCTACAAAATTATGGAAGAAAATTTCCCCAACCTAAAGAGAGAGATGCCCATGTATATACAAGAAGCCTATAGAACCCCAAATAGACTGGACCAGAACAGAAATACTTCCCGTCACATAATAATCAAAACCCCAAATGTACTAAACAAAGAAAGAATATTAAAGGCAGTAAGAGAAAAAGGACAAGTAACATATAAAGGAAGACCTATCAGAATTACACCAGACTTCTCACCTGAGACCATGAAAGCTAGAAGATCCTGGGCAGACCTCATGCAGACCCTAAGAGAACACAAACTTCAGCCAAGACTACTATACCCAGCAAAACTCTCAATTGCCATAGATGGGGAAACCAAGATATTCCACGACAAAAACAAATTTGCAAGATACTTATCTACAAACCCAGCCCTACAAAGGATAATAGGGGAAAAATACCAACACAAGGGGGGAAACAACACCCCAGAAGAAACAAGATAGAAACCCCATCTCATCCAACCCAAAAGAAGAGAACCACTCAAATACAAATAATAATAACAATTCCCAAAATGTCAGGAAGTAATAATTACTATTTCTTAATATCTCTTAATATCAATGGACTCAACTCCCCAATCAAAAGACACAGACTAACAGACTGGATACGGAAACAGGACCCTACATTTTGCTGCATACAGGAAACACATCTCAGTGTCAAAGACAAACACCACCTTAGAGTAAAAGGCTGGAAGACAGTTCTACAAGCAAATGGTCCCAGGAAACAAGCTGGAGTAGCCATTCTAATATCAGATAAAATCGACTTTCAACCTAAAGTCATCAAAAGAGACACAGAAGGTCACTTCCTGCTTGTCAAAGGGAAAATCCACCAAGAAGAATTCTCAATACTGAACATCTATGCACCAAATGCAAGGGCACCCTCATTCGTAAAAGAAACTTTACTAAAGCTTAAAGCACACATCGCACGTAACACAATGATTGTAGGTGACTTCAACACTCCACTCTCCTCAATGGACCGATCAGGAAAGCAGAAACTAAACAGGGACACAGTGAAACTAATTGAAGCTTTGGACCAATTGAATTTAACAGATATATATAGAACATTCCATCCTAAAACAAAAGAGTATACCTTTTTCTCAGCACCGCATGGTACCTTCTCAAAAATTGATCATATAATTGGTCACAAGACAGACCTCAACAAATACAAGAAGACCGAACTAATCCCACGTCTCCTATCGGATCACTATGGAGTAAAAGTGGTCTTCAATAGCAAGAAGAACAACAGAAAGCCCACATACACATGGAAACTGAACAATACTCTACTCAATGACACCCTGGTCAAGGAAGAAATAAAGAAAGAAATCAAAGACTTTTTAGACTTCAATGAAAATGAAGGTACGACCTACCCAAATCTCTGGGATACAATGAAAGCAGTGCTAAGAGGAAAACTCATAGCCCTGAGTGCCTCCAAAAAGAAACTGGAAAGAGCATACACTAGCAACTTAACAGCACACCTGAAGGCGCTGGAACAAAAAGAAGCTAACTCACCCAGGAGGAGTAGAAGAGAGGAAATCATCAAACTAAGGGCTGAAATCAATCAAGCAGAAACAAAGAGAACCATACAAAGAATCAACCAAACCAAGAGCTGGTTCTTCGAGAAAATCAACAAGATAGATAAACCCTTAGCTAGACTAACCAAAGGGCACAGAGATAGTATCCAAATTAACAAAATTAAAAATGAAAAGGGGGATATAACAACAGAAACAGAGGAAATTCAAAAGATCATCAGATCCTACTACAAAGGCCTATACTCAAAACAACTGGAGAATCTGGAGGAAATGGACAATTTCCTAGACAGATACCAAATACCAAAATTAAATCAGCATCAAGTAGACCAGCTAAACAGTCCCATAACCCTTAAAGAAATAGAAGGGGTTATAGAAAGCCTCCCAACCAAAAAAAGTACGGGACCAGATGGTTTTAGTGCAGAATTCTACCAGACCTTCAAAGAAGACTTAACACCAATACTCTTCAAACTATTCCACAAAATAGAGACAGAAGGGACACTGCCCAACTCGTTCTTCGAAACCACAATTACACTGATACCTAAACCACAAAAAGATCCAACAAAGAAAGAGAACTACAGGCCAATTTCTCTTATGAATATAGATGCAAAAATACTAAATAAAATTCTTGCCAACCGAATCCAAGAGCATATCAAAACGATCATTCACCATGATCAAGTAGGCTTCATTCCAGGAATGCAGGGATGGTTCAATATACGGAAATCCATCAATGTAATCCACTACATAAACAAACTAATAGAAAAAAACCACATGGTCATCTCATTAGATGCTGAAAAAGCATTTGACAAAATTCAGCATCCTTTCATGCTAAAAGTCTTGGAAAGAGCAGGAATTCAAGGCCCATACCTAAACATAGTAAAAGCAATCTACAGCAAACCAGTAGCCAACATCAAAATAAATGGAGAGAAACTTGAAGCAATCCCACTAAAATCAGGGACTAGACAAGGCTGTCCTCTCTCTCCATATCTTTTCAATATAGTACTTGAAGTTCTAGCGAGAGCAATCAGACAACATAAGGAAGTCAAAGGGATACAAATTGGAAAGGAAGAAGTCAAAGTATCATTATTTGCAGATGATATGATAGTCTACTTAAGCTATCCAAAAGACTCCACCAGAGAACTACAGCTGATAAACAACTTCAGCAACGTGGCTGGTTATAAAATTAACTCAAGCAAATCAGTAGCCTTCTTGTACTCAAAGGACAAGCAGGCTGAGAAAGAAGTTAGGGAAATAACACCCTTCACAATAGCCACAAACAACATAAAGTACCTTGGCGTAACTCTAACCAAACAAGTGAAAGATCTGTATGACAGGAACTTCAAGTCCTTGAAGAAAGAAATCGAAGAAGACCTCAGAAGATGGAAAAATATTTCTTGCTCCTGGATTGGCAGGATCAATATAGTAAAAATGGCCATCTTGCCAAAAGCAATCTACAGATTCAATGCAATCCCCATCAAAATCCCAAATCAATTCTTCATAGATCTAGAAAGAGCAATTCTCAAATTCATCTGGAGCAACAAAAAACCCAGGATAGCTAAAACTATTCTCAACAATAAAAGGACTTCTGGGGGAATCAATATCCCTGACCTCAAGCAGTACTACAGAGCAATTGTGTTAAAAACTGCATGGTATTGGTACAGCAACAGGCAGGTAGATCAATGGAATAGGATTGAAGACCCAGAAATTAACCCACAGACTTATGGTCACTTGATCTTTGATAAAGGAGCCACAACCATCCAGTGGAAAAAAGATAGCCTTTTCAACAAATGGTGCTGGTTCAACTGGAGGTCAACATGCAGAAGAATGCGAATTGACCCACTCTTATCTCCTTGTACTAAGATCAACTCCAAGTGGATCAAGGACCTCCACATAAAACCAGACACACTGAAACTATTAGAAAAGAAACTTGGGAAGACCCTGGAGGACATGGGCACAGGGGGAAAGTTCCTGAACAGAACACCAATAGCTTATGCTCTAAGATCAAGAATTGACAAATGGGACCTCATAAAATTACAAAGTTTCTGTAAGGCAAAGGACACTGTCAGAAAGACAAAACGGCAACCAACAACGTGGGAAATGATCTTCACCAACCCCACATCCGACAGAGGGCTAATATCCAATATATACAAAGAACTCAAGAAGTTAGACCCCAAAGAACCAAATAACCCTATCAAAAAATGGGGTACAGAGCTAAACAAAGAATTTTCACCAGAAGAAATTAGGATGGCCGAGAAACACCTTAAGAGATGTTCAACATCATTAGTCATCAGGGAAATGCAAATCAAAACAACCCTGAGATTCCACCTCACTCCAGTCAGAATGGCTAAGATTAAAAACTCGAGAGACAACAAGTGCTGGCGAGGATGTGGAGAAAGAGGAACATTCCTCCACTGTTGGTGGGATTGCAAAATGGTAAAACCACTCTGGAAATCAGTGTGGCGGTTCCTCAGAAAATTGGGCATGCCACTCCCAGAGGACCCTGGCATACCACTCCTGGGCATATACCCAGAGGATTCCCCTGCATACAACAAAGACACATGCTCCACTATGTTTATAGCAGCCTTGTTTATAATAGCCAGAAATTGGAAGGAGCCCAGATATCCCTCAAAGGAGGAATGGATACAGAAAATGTGGTATATTTATACAATGGAGTACTACTCAGCAATTAAAAATAATGAATTCATGCAATTTGTAGGTAAATGGTTAGATCTGGAAACTATCATCCTAAGTGAGCTAACCCAATCACAAAAGAATACACACGAAATGCAATCACTGATAAGTGGATATTAATGAGCCCAGAAGCCCTAAATACTCAAGGCACAATTAGCAAGTCAAATGACTCTCAAGAAGAAAAAAAGGAGAGGACCCTGGGCCTGTAAAGATTGGATCCAGTATTGTAGACCCAGAACAGAGAAATCGTGGGGGGGGGGGAAAGAGTGGGGAATAGCATGGGGGGGGAGAGGAATTATGGGACATATGGTGGGGGGTACCTGGGAAAGGGGAAAGCCTTTGGAATGTAAACAAAGAATATAGAAAATAAAAAAAAAGTAAATAAAAAAAAAAAGAAACAGGAGAGAGCATATACCAGCAACTTAATGGCGCACTTGAAAGCTCTGGAACAAAAAGAAGCAATTTCACCCAGGAGGAGTAGAAGACAGGAAATCATCAAACTCAGGGCTGAAATCAATCAAGTTGAAACAAAAAGAACCATACAAAGAATCAACAAAACCAGGAGCTGGTTCTTTGAGAAGATCAACAAGATAGATAAACCCCTAGCCAGACTTACTAAAGGGCACAGAGACAGTATTCAAATTAACAAAATTAGAAATGAAAAGGGAGATATAACAACAGAAACTGAGGAAATTCAAAAAATCATCAGATCCTACTACAAAAACCTATACTCAACACAACTGGAGAATCTGGAGGAAATGGACAATTTCCTCGACAGCTACCAAATACCAAAATTAAACCAGGATCAAATAGATCGTCTAAACAGACCCATAACCCCCAAAGAAATAGAAGGGGTCATAGACAGTCTTCCAACCAAAAAGAGCACAGGACCAGAAGGTTTTAGTGCAGAATTCTATCAGACCTTCAAAGAAGTCCTGATACCGATACTCTTCAAATTATTCCACAAAATAGAAACTGAAGGAACACTACCCAACTCATTCTATGAAGCCACAATTACCCTGATACCAAAACCTCACAAAGATCCAACTAAGAAAGAGAACTACAGGCCAATTTCTCTTATGAATATCGATGCAAAAATACTAAACAAAATACTTGCCAACCGCATCCAAGAACACATCAAAACGATCATTCACCATGATCAAGTTGGCTTCATCCCAGGGATGCAGGGATGGTTCAATATACGGAAATCCATCAACGTAATCCACTACATAAACAAACTCAAAGAAAAAAACCACATGGTCATCTCATTAGATGCTGAAAAAGCATTTGACAAAATTCAGCATCCTTTCATGCTAAAGGTCCTAGAAAGAACAGGAATTCAAGGCCCATATCTAAACATAGTAAAAGCAATATACAGCAGACCAGTAGCCAACATTAAGGTAAACGGAGAAAAACTCGAAGCAATCCCTCTAAAATCAGGGACTAGACAAGGCTGTCCCCTCTCGCCATATCTCTTCATTATAGTACTTGAGGTACTAGCTAGAGCAATTCGACAACAGAGGGAAGTCAAAGGGATACAAATCGGAAAGGAAGAAGTCAAACTATCACTATTTGCAGATGATATGATAGTTTACTTAAGTGACCCAAAAACCTCCACCAGAGAACTCCTGCAACTGATAAACAACTTCAGCAAAGTGGCTGGCTATAAAATCAACTCAAGTAAATCAGTAGCCTTCCTATACGCGAAGGATAAGCAGGCCGAGAAAGAAATTAGGGAAATGACACCCTTCACAATAGCCACAAATGATATAAAGTATCTTGGAGTGACGCTAACCAAACATGTGAAAGATTTATACAACAAAAACTTCAGGTCTCTGAAGAGGGAAATTGAAGAAGACATCAGAAAATGGGAAAATCTTCCATGCTCGTGGGTTGGCAGGACTAATATAGTCAAAATGGCAATCTTGCCCAAAGCAATATACAGATTCAATGCAATTCCCATCAAAATCCCAACTCAGTTCTTCATAGAGCTAGAAAGAGCAATTCTCAAATTCATCTGGAATAACAAAAAACCCAGAATAGCTAAAACTATCATCAACAGCAAAAGAACTTCTGGGGGAATCAATATCCCGGACCTCAAGCAATATTACAGAGCAGTGGTATTAAAAACTGCATGGTATTGGTTCAGTGACAGGGAAGCGGATCAATGGAATAGGATCGAAGACCCAGAATTGAACCCACACATCTATGGCCAATTGATCTTCGACAAAGGAGCTGAAAACATCCAGTGGAAAAAAGATAGCCTTTTCAACAGATGGTGCTGGCTCAACTGGAGGTCAGCATGCAGAAGAATGAGAATTGATCCACTCTTATCTCCTTGCACTAAGCTCAACTCCAAGTGGATCAAAGACCTCCACATAAAACCAGACACACTAAAACTAATAGAAAAGAAACTGGGGAAGACCCTTGAGGACATTGGCTCAGGGGAAAAAATTCCTGAACAGAACACCAATTGCTTATGCTCTAAGAGCAAGAATAGACAAATGGGACCTCATAAAACTACAAAGTTTCTGTAAGGCAAAAGACACTGTCAAAAGGATAAATCAGCAACCAACAAATTGGGAAAAAATCTTCACCAACCCCACATCCGACAGAGGGCTAATCTCCAATGTATACAAAGAACTCAAGAGGTTAGACCCCAGAAAACCAAATAACCCTATCCAAAAATGGGGTACAGAGCTAAACAGAGTCTTTTCACCTGAAGAAATTCGGATGGCTGAGAAACACCTTAAAAAATGTTCAACATCACTAGTCATTAGGGAAATGCAAATTAAAACAACCCTGAGATTTCACCTCACACCAGTCAGAATGGCTAAGATTAAAAACTCAGAAGACATCAGGTGTTGGCGAGGATGTGGAGAAAGAGGAACACTCCTCCACTGCTGGTGGGAATGCAAGCTGGTACAACCACTCTGGAAATCAGTATGGCGGTTCCTCAGAAAACTGGGCGTGATACTTCCGGAGGACCCAGCCATACCACTCCTGGGAATATACCCAGAAGATTCACCAGCATGCAATAAGGATACATGCTCCACTATGTTCATAGCAGCTTTATATATAATAGCCAGAAGCTGGAAAGAACCCAGATGTCCCTCAACAGAAGAATGGATACAAAAAATGTGGTATATATACACAATGGAGTACTATACAGCCATTAGAAACAATGAATTCATGAAATTCTTAGAGAAATGGATGGAGCTGGAGAATGTCATACTAAGTGAGGTGACCCAGTCTCAAAAGAATACCCATGGTATACAGTCACTGATAAGTGGATATTAGCCTAGAAGCTTAGAACACCAAAGACACAAATCACATATCAAGTGATGTCTCACAAGAAGAAAGGAGTGGACACTGGTGCTAGAATGGACCAAAACATCATTGTGGGAGAGTACAAGAACAGTAAAGTGGGAGGGGGTGGATGCGGGAGCAGGGGGAGGGAAAAGGACATGTGGGACCTTTGGGGGTGGGGAACCAGAAAAAGGGAAATGAATTGTAAATATAGAATATATACAATTAAAAAAAAAAGAAAAAAAAAAGATTCCCAAGAAGATGGAAGGAAAGAACCCTGGTCCTGAAAAGACTGTATCCAGTTTTGTAGTAGAGTATCAGAACAGAGAAATGGTGGGGGGGGGGCGATCGGGGAATGGGCGGGGGGGGGGAAGAGGACGTATGGTGAGGGGGGAACTGGGAAAGGGGAAAGCCTTTAGAATGTGAACAAAGAATATAGAAAATAAAAAAAAAAGAATCAAAAAAAAAAAAAGAAAGGGTTTTCCAAAAATATTTTAACATATGTTTTAATGTGAATGTAACCAATTTTTTATGCTTTCATGTGACTTCAATCAAAACATATGCAGTGTGACTTCCAAACTGTCAAACCAAAGAGAAGCAGTGTACATGTATTTGCAACTGTCTTAGGGGCCAGGAAGAGGCACCTAAAGGGGGGTGTGGTAAAGCCTTATAGGAAGAATCAAGGCATTACTCTGCCAGAAATTGAACATTCTCTTACTTACATACATTCTCACTACAGCCTAAGAAGGCCAAGTTTAAGCAGACCATGCATGCGGGCCTTGCAGCAGCAGCAGTTCAGGAGATGTCTTTGTGCTGCAGTCTGTGGCATATCTGCAGTTTCCGCAGCCTATGAATCATTTGAGCTCAGACTCCTCCCTCTGTCTGTAGCCACTCATCAACCCCACATTGTCATTAATCACTAACAAAGAACCTACAGGACTACACTGCATTTGGGAGTTAATTTTTATCTTGTACCTAGGAAGTCCATTATCAGTCCGATCAGTCTGTAGCGTGCAGTCATATGTGATCCAGTCCACTTACTCATTATTACATTTCAAGAGAGCCAAAGCCAAGTTTGTTTTTCTCCCCATTCTACTCCCCTACGCACTGGCTCGTCTCATGCCAACTTGACACAAGCTAGAGTCATCAGAGAGGAGGTTTACTCAATAGAGAAAATGCCTCTAGACTGTAGGGCATTTCAGAATTAGCAATTGATGCTGGAGGGCCCAGGCCATTGTGGGAGGTTCCATCCCTGGGCTGGTGGTTCTGTGTTCTGTAAGAAAGCAGCATGGGCAAGCCATGGGAGCAAGGTAGTGTGCAGCACCCTTCCATGGCCCCTGCATCAACTCCTGTCTCCATGTTCCTTCCCTGCTTCAGTTCCCACCCTCACTGATTTTGATGATGAAATGCTATATAGAACTGTGAGTGAAATGAATCCTTACTTCCCCAAGTTGCTTTGGTAATAGTGTTTCAATACAGCGTTAGTAACCTTATAACTTACATTTGTCGATCAGTTAGACACAAGGTGTGTGTATATTTGTGGGGGAGGGCTGACTGAGCAAACAAATCATGTGAAGCATCTGTGATCATCATGAGGAATAGTTCGTTCATTTTGATCAACTCCACATATTGACCTTGATCACCAGGGCAGTGCTGTTGCTAGGTGATGGACCTTTGGGGGTAGGTCTTATGGAAGGTCTTATTTTTATAGGACATATCCTTAAAGGGGATTCTGGAATAGCTCTTTCTTTCTCCATTCTGTCTCCCTCTCCCTCTCCCTCTCCCTCTCCCTCTCCCTCTCCCTCTCCCTCTCCCTCTCCCTCTCCCTCTCCCTCTCCCTCTCCCTCTCACTCTCACTCTCCCTCTCACTCTCACTCTCACTCTCCCTCTCCCTCTCCTTCTCCCTCTCTCTGTTCACTCTATTTCAATTTGAAATATGACCACTTGCTTGCTTCCAAAATTCATTCCCAACTTTGTCCTATGAGGTTATTCTGTAAAGAACATCCTGGTTTATACTACTATATGGACTTTGTACTTCCAAAATGTTGAGCTAAATATAACTTTTTTGTTTATAAGATAATTGCCTGTAATATACTTATAGCAATGTAACAATAGCTAACTAGTACATTTCATTTGATTCATAACAAAATTCCAGGGTTCCTACCACTCAAAATTTTAACAATGGCAGCATTTAAAAATATTTTACAAGAACAATTTTTATAGGAAATATGACAGTTTTCTCTGAGCTTTTTTTTTCATTCATAAAAAGTGTCTAATTCTGAAGATGTCAGCTAGCATACTATTTTGATCCATCACATTTTGCTTGAGGTAGCCAGCTCTAATTTAAAAGCCTTTGCTTCTTGACACAATTGAATTCTTCTGTGAGAAATTTTAACTAAGCCCACGTTTCTCATAAGAATAATTCTTCACACTGCTCCATGAATTTATGCTATATGGAGTATATGCATGCAGTCCAGAACTAGTCCACTACAGCAAAAAGTCACAGTACTGATTTCCTATGGCTGGCACGTCAGTAATACTTTTCAGTCATTCTTTGACAATTTCAAGATCTACCTGTTGAGTTTGAGTTGTGTTCATCTGCCATTATGTTCTCTTACTCCTCTTCCTCTGAAAATCCTTCCAAAAAGCCTATACTTTCTCTGATGTCCTTTTCTTTCCTTCTTCTTTTCTTCCTTTGCTTATTTCTTTTTTTAATTTTTTTTATTTTCTATATTCTTTGTTTACATCCCAAGTGCTTTCCCCTTTCCCAGTTCCCCCCTCACCATATGTCTCATAAGTCCTCTTCCCTCTGCCCATTCCCAAATCACCCCCTCCCATTTCTCTGTCCTGGTAATCCTCTACAATACTGGATCAAGTCTTTTCAGGATCAGGGCCCTCTCCTTCCTTCTTCTTGGGAATCATTTGATATTCTAATTGTGTCTTGAGTATTCAGAACTTCTGGGCTAATCAATATCCACTTATCAGCTATTGCATTTCATGTGTATTCATTTGTGATTGGGTTACCTCACTTAGGATGATATTTTCCAGTTCCAACCATTTGCCTAAAAAATTTAATGAATTCATTGTTTTAAATTGCTGGGTAGTATTCCACTGTATAAATATACCACATTTTCTGTATCCATTCCTCCACTGAGAGACATCTGGGTTTTTTCCAGGTTCTGGTTATTATAAATAAGGCTGCTATGAACCTAGTGGAGCATGTGTCTTTATTGTATGCAGGGGATTCCGCTGGGTACATTCCCAGGAGTGGTATAACCGGGTCCTCTGGAACTATCATATCTTTCTTTATTTCATTCTTTCTTTTTTTCTCTTCCTTCCTTCCCATCTTTTTTCTTTCTTTCCACCTTTCTTTCTTTCCCACTGAGTTTACTTGAGGTTACCTACCTGTGTATAGTGGGTGCAGGGTATGGGTGTGGGTTACTTACTGGAACATGGACAACATATAAGTGGCTACATTGTAGAAGAAAGTTTTCCCCCCAGAGTCCACTCCATGCCTAAAATCCCACAGTGGGTGGTGGGATCTGAAGGGCCCATCTTCCATGTATCACAAAATAGTTACAAGTCTGATCATCTGCAGATCTTGGGCAGATCACCATAACTTCAGTGAGTTTACATATGCGATGAGCTTGTCATGTCCAGAAGACATTTGTGGCACTCTTTCCCAACCTCTAGTTCTTAAAGTTTCTCCATCCCATATTCACAATGTCCCTGAGCCTTGGTAGGGATGATATACCTGTCTCAAGCTGAAGACTCTATACTCACTCATTCTCCACAACTGATTAGCTGTGGTCTCTAAATTAACTGGCACCAACTGTAGAAACAAGCTTCTCTGATGATATTTTAGAGACACTAAATTGATGTGTGCATTTAGCAAAAGGACTGTAGTGGGTTCTCTCTGGGGGCCTATGGTCTTCCCAGCTACAGGCTCCTGATCACACTGACAGTACAAGGCATCAAGTTTCTCTTGAAGAATGGGCATCAAACCCAATTAGAAAGGGTTTAGCTACCCTTACAATGTCATACCACTATTGCATCAATGGGCCTATCTTGTCAAATAGGTCCTTTTTTATCAATTACTGTTTAAAAGAAATAATGTCTTAGCCAATAAATAATTCTCAAAAACCATTTTGTTAAAAGTAAAAATTCTAGTTATATACAAAAATGTGTTTATTGGGAAAATAGAAAAAGTCAAAGTCTGGTATGGTGGCATACCACTTTACTTTCATGATTCTGGCTGAGGATTATGAATCCTGAGCCAGACTGAGAAAGTACTACATTGTTTCCTTCTATTGGTTACATCACAAAGCACAGTCTGATGGATGTTGTACATTATCCTTGCCAGTAAGAATATATTTGAGAAAAAGAAAATGATCAAACAAATATAGAAACTAGGATTTGGAGTACCTTGTTCACGATCCATCCCCTTTTGCATCTTGGAAATTAGAGATGTTTTGAGTGTGTTAAATAATATACTGTGCTTCCTAAATCAATTGCAACGAAAAAGCAAGGAGAAACAAACCAAAAGAGAAGGGCAAGGCTACTGCTTACTTTCCGATGACGATGGTGAGGAACATCTGGCCTTGGATTCTGGTGGTATGGTCTTGTCTTCCCCTTGGCTGGGTGTGGCAGACATTCCCATTGGGTTTTCTCTGCCAACTAAAATTAAGATAAAAATAAAAACCTGAAAGGCACTCTTCTCTCAAAAACCCCTGCCTCTTCTCAGAATTTCACCATATGCTCAGTACCAAGTTTCAGTTTTCCCATTGTTTGCATTTCAATGCCTGCTCAGTTCATTTCACTCTTATTACACAGTTACCAGAAAATGTCTTGTTCATTCTTACCAGCAGGCTGCGCATAAATGGAATTCCTATAAAGCCTACTCACTGCTCTGTATTCCAAGCAATAGCTCAACATCACAATATGAATCAATGACTTATTCAAGATGTGTTCCTTACCAATTCTAAACAAGAGTTACTTGAGTAATCTGCTGCTTTGCCTTTCTCAAAAGAAGAAACAGCCTAAAGCATCATTCAGAGAGAACTTCATGACATCTTACTAGAATATGAAAACTAATGATATATATATATGTATATATATATACATATATATGTATATATATATATATATATATATATATAGTTTTCTGTTATTCATTTATAAAATGCAAGCAGTTTGGGATGCTGATTCAAAAAGTAGGTACCTCCAACTTTATTGAAGAATGACTTTGATTTAAGCTGCTTAATCAATAGTGTTATTTTTACTTAGACTGTCAAAGCTATGTTGTGTTTGTTCTTTAAGATCAAGCATAGGATGGGTGCTATCTCTTAGATGACAGTCATTTAGACTATGAATGTCAAGTTTTAGAGAGTTCATTCACAACATTTATAAAGATGTCTGACTATGTAAGATTATAAGCAGTCAGAAACATGGCGGCTTCTCTCAAAACCTTGGATGACTCATAAAATTAGAAAACATGAAAACCTCCTAGGTGTGAAGTGACACTTAATGACAGGAATGGTGCACTGACAGCAGGACACTGGGATCTGAAGAACTCCTGAGACATCGTACCTTATTTATGTCCTGCACAGGTTATAAAGTATAAATTCACAATAATGAGCTTTTCAAAACCAAGTCCTATGAACCATTGGTTTTACCATTTAATTTATTTATAGCATAATTTTTAAGCACTTGGGATGGATAACAACAATAAAAGAATTCAGAATATTAAAAAGGAAAGTTGACTAGGCTTCTATATGTTCCCTGGGACAAAATAAGAAACTGAAGGAAAAAGGTTCCTAAATACAACTTGGAGTCCATTCGCCTATGTAAATAATAAATATCTGGAATTATGAAGGAATATGAACCAATCTACCAGTTATTGTCATGATATTAGAAAAAAGAAATGCATATAACATAAGTTTGGTGTTTATGGGGTTACAGTCCCAAGGGTCCCACCTAGATGATGACCTCTTATACACATGGGGAGTGCTTCACAATAGCTATGCAAAAAGTAGACAGCAAATATAATGAAGAAAGTAATATCCTTATCCTGAAACTGAAAACAAGCACAAAGGGTCTGCACATAGGATTAGCACTTACATGGCTGTAAAATGAGAAATAACCATGCCAGTCTCTCTACCTTCCCTGCACTAACATCTAAATGTTCCATCTGGGACTCTTCAAAGTGTTGATGGCGTCTATTTCTACAACAGTAGGAGGAGGAGATTTGGAAATAGAACATATGTTCTGCAAATGCAAGATCAAGGACTCTCCTGTCTCTCTATGTAGAAGAAGCAGGTGAGTCACAGAAGGTGGTTCAAGCAACTCATACCAAGAAATCCCTCCAATAGCACTCTAGATTGGAGCCTATACTACCAGCATGCTCTTCTATCTAATTTTCACAATTGTAAAAGGAGTATAAGGGGCTGTGGATATAACTCAAGAGGTGGGGTGCTTGCCCGTTATACATAAAGCCCTAGGTTTGATCCATAGTACCCCATAAAACTGGGCTTCATGGCACATGTCTATAAGCCTAGCACCCAAGGAAAGGAGACAGGAAGAGCAGTAGTTTAGATGCCATCCTTGGCTATTCGTGTACATAGTGAGTCTGAGACCAGCCTGGCTTACATCAAATACTATCTCCAAATTAATTAATTAAAATTTAAATTTAAAAAGGAAAAAAAATTAAAATTTAAATGTGAAAATTTACTAGCCACCATGTAAAATGATAGCTGTAACAAAGGTAAAAGAACTGGAATTTTCTATGCAGACAATTAAGTATTTACATCTGATGGTATCCAATTGTAAACTCAATGTCAGTTTTGTTTTTTGGGGTTTTTTGTTTTTTGTTTTTTGTTTTTTTTCGAGACAGGGTTTCTTTGTATAGTCCTGGCTGTCTTGGAACTCACTCTGTAGACCAGGCTGGCCTCGAATTCAGAAATCCTCCTGCCTCTGCCTCCCAAGTGCTGGGATTAAAGGCATGCACCACCACCGCCTGGCTACTCAATGTCAGTTTTAAGAGTCTACAAAATTAATTAGTAAAAATTATTTTGTTTTAATTTTTTATAAATAACAAAATATAAATAATTGCAATATTGAATTTCTCACACATTTTAATAAGTGAGATTATTATACACATAATTAGAATGTGATTAACTGCCTATTATTGCAGTTAGATTTTATATACAAATAATTTTGTTTTCAGATTTTTCTAAGATCAAGCAAATATCAATGTTTTAAAGACAAATATCTGTAAGACTTCATAGGGGCATGGAGGCCTTTGTACTCACAGACATGCACTAGAGGACCCTGGAACACAAAGTACACAAGGTTGATCCTTTAAGAAGATTCTAAAACCTGTTCTCCCCAAATCTGGAGCAAGCATGCTTTCTAGCCCGGTGACCTTTGTGCTATGTGTGTGGCTGGAGATTTTCGGGTACTGCATCCTCCCCAGACTCTTATCCTAGACCTGTGTTTCTCAGTCCACCTATAGAACCTATCTTTCGGACCTTGCAAAGAGTTTTGATGCAGTCACATCTGATGTTTCTGGTTTACTTTCTTCCTTGAAGACATTTATGTGTGCTTTGTTGGGCATGCAGGACTGAGTTAACCATCACCAAAAAGGTTTTCAAAATTTTGTGCTGAACTTAAACATACATAAAATAAACCACTTGGGGGCAGACTACTGACGCTCGAACAAACCCTGGCTACTGAATCATGTTAAGCTGAACTGCCTTTCTGCCTCCTGTGGCTCATTATTTTGTGGGCTGTCAAATTAGAAACCCCTCCCATAAGATGCAAACCTGGAATTGCTTTTGGATTATTTACTATTATTATGATGATGATGATCATTATTGTTATTGTTATTTATTATTGCTGTATATGTTGTTTGCATGATATGTATGCATCTATATCTACTTCTATGTCTACATACCTATCTATATCTATAGATAGATGATAAATAGACAGACAGATAGAGATATATGAACACATTCATGTCATGAAACAAAAGTCCAGTTAATGACATTGTCCATTGTTCTTTTGCTTTTTTTTACATGGGTCCCAGGAATTGAACTCAATTTATAAAACTTGTATGGGAAGCTCCTCTATACCATGAATGATCTCAAAGGACCCAAGAAGTCCTCATTGTAACAACAATGTAGTATTTAACCCATGTCTTTAGTTCTACATTTTTTTCAGGTTGTTGAGCTAGTGTCTATTGATTTTTTTTTTTATAAAAAGGATTGCTTATACCACAATACCTGGCCAGAAATCCAAAAAGAAAAGACAAAATTGTGTGTATGAATTAAACTAGTGCCCTAAGGCCTTGAATCTGTTCACTCTGGCCTTAGTATTATATGTGAGAAGGACACTGAAACTGATGGAACATTCACATTTCATCCATTTCAAAGCGTTAGTTTAGATTCATTTTTTTTTTCTGTTTCTTCCTGGAGAAGATTCAATCTGTCAACCATATTTATATAGTGCCAATTCTGTAAGGTTCAAATTATTCTAAAATTATAAAAATTACTGGGATAGCTACTGAAAAGTTTTAATAAACAGTCTATCAAACTCAGAAAGACTCCTAAGGGCTTTCTGAGAGGGAATTGTTTGTATTTGTTGTCACTGAAAAAAACCCTAAGACTTTCCCATTAAAGGAACACTGCCAGTGCGTGATCTCCCAGCCCATGCTAGCAAAGTTTTTTAAGTATTTTCTGCACCACTGATCATTTTGAAGGACCTAAGGAATATCACCATCTTTTTATCTCAAATAAACATCTCTGCATATCTTCATAGGATCTATTTACTAAAAATATACACACTTGCAATTTCAAATGCTCACAGACTCAAGCAAAAAAAAAAATCTTACCACAGTACGATGTTGCTATTCTTATTTGCATATAACAAAGCAGAACATGAGATGTTTCTTTAGGGACCTGCTGCTAGCACATCAAAATAAAACCCAGGCATGACATACTTCTGCGTGAATGTTACATTTGCTTATTCGACACATACCGCCAATTTGCCTGCCTTGAACCTAGAGCTATCCTGCGTTTACAGATGGCATGGGATGGGATCACGTGGTGTGCTCTCGTGTACTGAGTGTTCAGAGAAGCCAGCTAACAACAAAGCAGGAAAACAAAGTAGTTACAGGATAAGTTGCAGACGAACACCCACTCCCACACTTTTCTGGGCTGCTAGGTCACTCAGCAATCCTGAGAAAACTGCATTGGGTTGGGGATAAATATCTGTCTATACATGGTGGCTCCTGCACAGCAAAGGTCACCCTGCACATAAGAACCAAGCTTGATGCTTTCCTTCTGTGGAGTGTTCAGTGTCTGTTAAGAGTCAAAAATAAATCTCTGAGAACAGTCGCAGCTGCTTACTCTGCTGTTATACTCTTCATTATCCCAGATGGGAAATGCACAGCTTGGTCAGAGAAGCCAAGGGGCTGGCCTGCTGAGTGTGAACATACAACGCCCTAGCACTGGGATTTTCCCCAGCACTAGAAAGCAAGAACAGGAACTGCATGTAAGGAAGAACTGATGAAAATACAAGCTGTACATACTCTCTAACAGAACTGAATTGTGGAGTTTGTGACTTCTGCCTGTGTGTTGGCAAGTACAGTCTCTTAGGACCCTTCATCATCCCTTGTATCAATCATCTCTTCCATTTATTTTTATAAATTTACTTATAATTATCACTATTCACCCTTTCTTATTTTTCTTGTTCCCTTAGTATTTTCCCTTTCATTCTTTTTTCCCAGACATTTGCTCCCTCCTGCTAGCTCTTCCCCACTCTTCTGCTACACCCTGAAAACTTCTGTGTGCTCTCATGTCATCTGCTGCCCTGCAGAGTTCCAATGGGCAATGGAACTGAACAGGAGTGGCATTCTGTGACAGCCTGTGGGGAACAGAGGGTGGAGCACCTGATAGTGTTTCAAGCCCAACAATTTGTAAGGTCTTACCCACAGACACTGAAAGTTTAAATGAAGTTGATGAAGATAAATATAAATAACTGTGTCAGGGATATGTATATACTGTCCTGAACTCAAACTGCATATTTGCTTTAAACAATCTTCTGTAAGATATCACACATGTGTGGGCACACAAAGAGAAATGCATGTACATATATGTGTCCCTACAGATTCTGACAAGAAAACAAGTGAAAAGTAATAGTGACTGAGAAAAGTTATATTTGGTTAAGCAAAAAAAAAAATCATAAAACAGCACCATGCAAGATTTAGAAAGTAAAAGAAATACTGTTGAGACAGTTTTAAAGTGTAATATTGCTACTGTTTTGGTCTCTTTCTTCAAGTCAGGATATGCCCACCTTAAATTCTTTACATAAATCCTTCATTTCCTAAAGAATCTGAACTTACATATATGAGAAACCATTTCAGAATAGTCCCACTTTTTCTTATCATTTGACTTTTTCTTACCTGCATTTTGTTTTTAAAACAAAGTCCACTTATTTTTATCTTAATACTAACCTGCATCGCCTATTGTGTCTTTAAAACTTGAAGTATTAAAAATTGTTAGATATAAAGCTGGGAGTTCCAAGAGCTTTGCCCTCTGTTAACATACATAGAAATATTCATTAAGACAAAGTATTCAGTGTGCATTGTATTGACTAGTTATATGTCAACTTGACACAAGGCAGAGTCTTCTGAGAGTGGGGAACACCAACCGAGGAGAAAAGGCCTCTACAAGATGCATATGCAGGCAAGGCTGTAGAGTATGTTAATAATTAGTGATTGGTGTGGGAAGCTCAAATCTATTGTGAGTGGCACCACTCTGGCCTGGTGGTCCTGGATCCTATAAAAACAACCCTGAGATTTCACCTCACACCAGTCAGAATGGCTAAGATTAAAAACTCAGAAGACATCAGGTGTTGGCGAGGATGTGGAGAAAGAGGAACACTCCTCCACTGCTGGTGGGAATGCAAGCTGGTACAACCACTCTGGAAATCAGTATGGCGGTTCCTCAGAAAACTGGGCGTGATACTTCCGGAGGACCCAGCCATACCACTCCTGGGAATATACCCAGAAGATTCACCAGCATGCAATAAGGATACATGCTCCACTATGTTCATAGCAGCTTTATATATAATAGCCAGAAGCTGGAAAGAACCCAGATGTCCCTCAACAGAGGAATGGATACAAAAAATGTGGTATATATACACAATGGAGTACTATACAGCCATTAGAAACAATGAATTCATGAAATTCTTAGAGAAATGGATGGAGCTGGAGAATGTCATACTAAGTGAGGTGACCCAGTCTCAAAAGAATACCCATGGTATACAGTCACTGATAAGTGGATATTAGCCTAGAAGCTTGGAACACCAAAGACACAAATCATATATCAAGTGATGTCTCACAAGAAGAAAGGAGTGGACACTGGTGCTAGAATGGACCAAAACATCATTGGGGAAGAGTACAAGAACAGTAAAGTGGGAGGGGGTAGATGCGGGAGCAGGGGGAGGGAAAAGGACATGTGGGACCTTTGGGGGTGGGGAACCAGAAAAAGGGAAATGAATTGTAAATATAGAATATATACAATAAAAACAAAAGAAAAAAAAAAGAAAGCAGGCCGAAGAAGCCAGTGAGCAGCACTCCTTCTTGGCCTTTGTGTCAGCTCCTGCCTCCAGGTTCCTGCCCTTTTTGAGTTCCTGTTCTAACTGCTATTGTTGATGAACTGACGTGTGTGTGTGTGTGTGTGTGTGTGTGTGTGTGTGTGTGTAAATTGTGAGTGAAATAAACCTTTCCCTCCCCCAAATTGCTTTTGGTCATGCTGTTTCACCACAGCAACAATAATCCTAACTAAGACAATAATTGGTTAACAGGATCATTGGACATTATATGGCAGACCTGACTACATTGCTTTGGCAAGGATTGTGGAAAAGGGAGGATTATGAACAGATTTTGAAATGTCAGGCTAGAACAACCATTGAGTGTTCAAAATTTGGTGAGCTGTTCTGTGGAGTTTTGGAAGATAAGAGTATTAAGAACACCAAACCCTGACACTATTGCTGATGCCAAGAAGTGATTGCAAACAGGAGCCTGGTACAGCTGTCCTTGGAGAAGCTTTGCCAGCACCTAAGACAGATACAGATCCTTATGGCCAGTCATTGGACTTAGGTCAGGGACCCCCATGAAAGAGTTAGGGGAAAGACTGAAGGGGCTGAAGGGGATTTTAACCCCATAGAATGAGCAACAATATCAACTAACCAGACTCCTCAGAGCTCCCAGAGACTAACTAAACCACCAACCAAAGAGTATACATGAGTAGGTCCATGACTTCCACTACATTCATAGCAAAGGGCTGCCTTATCTGGCATCAGTGGAAGGGGAAGGTACTTGGTCCTGTGGAAGTTTGCTGCCCCAGTGAAGGGAGATAATAGAGGGATGAGGCAGGAGTGAGTGGGGGAGTGGGGAGCACCCGCTTAAAGGCATAGACAAGGGAGATGGGGTGGGAGGTTTGCAAATTGGAGACTGGAAAGAGAGACAGCATTTGAAATGTAAACAAATAAAATAATTTTTAAAAAGATTATCAAGAAAAATGAAGATGATAGATGCCTGATCTGTGAACTTCTGTGGGAACTTTGAGAGCCCCTTGAAGACTCTTTGTGGTTTCTTGTGTATTTTGAATGAAGAATCTGTGGTTCTGGTCAGCTGGGGCTAAAGAATTGGCTGTAATTAACAATATACCAGAACCACTAAAGAAAACCTTTGCTTTACTAGGATAATTGATGCTGGTTAACGGGATCTGAGAAATTAGCAATGATTAAGAAGAGACCAGCATCACTGAGGTGAAATCTTCTGGAAAGTGTTTACTCAGTGTGTACACACAGAAAGTTGTGCTACAGAGCCAGACAATGTTGTACTTTATGGTGGCAGCTTAATGTGGTAGTGTAAGAGTCAATTGGGGGTACTGACTTTGAAGACTCAACAGGGTCAAGGAGAGCGACTGGTGTGTGACAGGGCTGGAGTTCTTGAACAGAGCCTGGGAGAAGCTGTTGGAAAAATGCAGTCCAGTTGCAGCATTTTGAATATAACATTACCATGTTGTAACTGCCAAAAATGGTCACAGTCATGGATCAGAGCCCTGTTGAGTCTAGAAGATAAGCTGTGTGTATTGCAGACAGCAGAGCAAAAGAAGTGATCTAATCTCTTTGCAGGAACCCAGGAGGTCCTGCATAAATCCCAGACATTTGACAATGAGTTATTTGCACTGGTGGGAGTTTGATTTTTCTTGGATCTAATTGTGATTGTGCCCTGCTGTTTCCCTCTTGGAATTACAAAATATTTAACCTTTTTTTTAACTGATCGACAATGTTATCTTTTATTTTATTACATTCTTTATTTACATTTCAAATGACTTGCCCTTTCCTGCCCCCCCAAGTCTCATAAGCCATCTCCTCTCCCCCTGTTCCCCAATCAACCCCTTCCTGCTTCCCTGTCCTAGTATTCCCCTACACTGCTGCATCAAGCCTTTCCAGGACCTCTCCTCCCTTTGATGTCCAACAAGGCCATCCTCTGCTGCCTATGTGTCTGGAGCCATGGGTAACACCATGTGTACTATCTGGTTGATGTTTTTGTCCCTGGGAGCTCTGGGAATACTGGGTGGCTCATATTGTTGTTCCTCCTATGGCACTGAACACCTCTTCAGCTCCTTGGGTCCTTTCTCTAGCTCCCCCATTAGGGATCCTTAAAGACTTCATAATAGTCCACAGTTGAGAGATGTGGACTGTTAAATAAATTTTCAAATTTTATAAAAACTGAATTTTAAAAGAAACTTTGTATTTTTTAAAGAGATTGAACTATTTAGTGTTTGAGTGTTTAAAGACTGTGAGACTTTTAAACTTGGGACACTTATATTGTGATGTTGATATTAATGTGTGATCTTGGAGATGATAAAGAAAGAAAAGATAGCTTAACAGTGATGTGCTTAATTGTCAAGTTGACAAATGATCAATTGTGCAAGCTAGTTCTGTCCATTTGACAGAAGCTATTCTTTTTTTTATTTTTATTCGATATATTCTTTATTTATATTTCTAATGATTTCCCCTTTCCTGGATCCCCCCCCCTGAAAGTCCCATAAGCCCTCTTCCCTGCCCCTGTTCCCCAATCAACCCCTTCCCGTTTCCCTGACCTGGTATTCCCCTACACTGCTGCACTGAGTCTTCCCAGGACCATGGGCCTCTCTCTCCTTCCTTCTTCTTGGGCATCATTTAACATGTTTCTTGGGTATTCCGAGCTGACAGAAGCTATACTTCTGTATATACAATTTAATGTTATAGAGTACCTCAAAGTAGTCAAAACTCTGCATTTTATGTTAATTACTTGAAAACTTGAGGGAAGCAGTCTTCATTGTTCATTTTCTCATGCCATTTTTAAGTATTATATAAGAAAAAAAGTCCAATAGCTGATATTTTCTTATTAAACCACAGTGAAACTTTCACACATTCTACATGGCCCATCCTAAAGTCAACCAACTTTAAATATTTGAAATAAACATACATTGGATGACACGTGGATAGAAGCAAACACTTTCATCTTTAGTGTAAATTACAGGTTTTGCCAGTCCGTCTGCTTGAAGTCCAACAAACAGCCCTGGGCTCGTCAGAGATTCCAGACTTATAGATGCATTTTCCAGATTCTTCTTGATTTTAAAATGACAATCAGTATCTCCAGTGCCCTACAAGTAATATAACATGATTTCACAAATGTGAGAAAACACTGGGCAGAACTAAAAGTTATTCATTCCCAAGAATATAATTTTCTTCCTTTTCAAGCCATCTGCACAAATCTAAAATCTTTTAAACTTTTTCCATAAGGACTAGAAACAGAGACTGTATGATGGGCAAAGGAGAGTCTCAGAGCTAGGAGCAAGGGGCTCTGCGGGGCAGAGGAGCTCCACCTAAGGAAGGGCACTGTGAGGTGTTCATTTCAGAGGAGCTCACCTCCAAAGATGAACACAGAATGTTAAAACATGAAATTATCTTTTTAAAAATAAAGTCACACATTGCTTAATAACAAGGATTAATTTTTTTTTTTTTGTTTTTTGAGACAGGGTTTCTCTGTGTAGTTCCAGCTGTCCTGGAACTCACTCTGTAGATCAGTCTGGCCTCGAACTCAGAAATCCGCCTGCCTCTGCCTCCCAAGTGCTGGGATTAAAGGCGTGTGCCACCATCACCCGGCTACAAGGATTCATTTTAATAAATTCATCATTAGTCCATTTATCATTGTAAGAACATCACAGAATGCCTTTATACAAATGTATGTGAGAGAGAGAGACAGTCACAAAGAGAGGTATGTGTTTTTGCAATCCATTATTTCTATGGCTATACGATCAAAAAACATGAGGGCCAATAAAGATGAAAGAATATACTACAATAAATTGTAAATATAATGACATCAAAACACATTATAATGTATTTATAGTAAACTTTTTAAATTCAAGAAGAAATACGATATAATGTAGTTGCAAATGGTAAGTAAATACACACCAGCACAATACTTCATCGTCATGTACTGTAAACCATCTATAATTGTATCCACCATAATTTCATACAAGTGACAACACATGTTTGTTTATCCTAATATCATCACAGAAATGAACAGTCATATTATAATAACATTATAGCTGTATCACCAGGTAAGAGGCATGTTTTAGATCCATTATTTTATGATACAGCTACGAAAATTATCAAATATGTGATATGAAAAGTCTCTAAAGCATAGAAAAAGGACAGCTTTGATCACATTGTCATTCACAGTGAAAATCATGTGATAATTTCACATATGATTGTGTACTTTTGAGACTGAATTTCAAGTAGGCACAAGGCATTTAAAGATTACCAATAAAACACTCAAGACGGGCAATGGTGGCACATTCCTCTACTCCTAGCACTCAGAAGGCAGAAGTAGGTCATGAGTTTGATGGCAGCATGGTCTATAAAGTGAATTCCAGAACAGCCAAAGCTGTACAGAAAAACCTTGTCTCCAGAACAAATGAGCAAAGAAAGAAAACCATACAAAATTAGAAATCTAATAGTCACCATTAATGTTGCATCTCCCTTTTTAAGGTATTCATAATATTAGAATATATTTAACTATTCAGTGCTTTGAAATTTTCATTGTAAGATTTAAGTTGTAAAAAATGAGTTTTATGAGAATGAATTAAAGTTTCTAGTAGCAATTACTATTTTATTTAAAATAGAAGATTATATTCTCTTCTTAGGTTGCTGTCAATAAGAACCAAATGTCTGTTCATGTCTCTCTTGTTTTATAAATGCAAATTAATCAATGTCTAGCTGCTTCTGCCTTTGTTACTGATAAAATAACATAAATGGCTAGTAAGTGTTCGGTTTGTTCTGGTGTGTGTGTGTGTGTGTGTGTGTGTGTGTGTGTGTGTTTATGTGTTTATTTTTGAGATTTCCATACTATATATTTTGGTCATATTCTTTCCCCTCCACCAAGTCCGCTCAGATTATTCCCATCCCCTTTAGTGACCCAAATTTGTATTATTTTTCTATCTTTGAAAAAATAAGAACATGAAATACTTTTTGTGTTGTCAAACTCTTCTTGAACTTGAGAAATGCCCTAGAGTGTGGTTGGTATACCTATTGTCACTTCACTAAAGAAACTAAGTTTCTTCCCTCTCTCAGAGGCTAACAATTGCAAACATCCTTTTAGTTAAGGGTGAGACTGTGTGCCACTTTCTCCTTCTCTGTGTTGGAACCTTGCATAGCTTGGAGCTCTGTAGGTGTTGTGTATGCTATTACAGTCTCTGTGAGTTCATATGTTCATCAGCCCTACTGTGGTTGTAAAATGCTGTTTTCTTACACACCACCTCTGTCTCTTACAATCTTTGCACCTCATCTTTCACTTGGATTCCTTATCCTTGAAGGGAGGGATTTGGTAAAGACACCCCATTTATAATTGAGTGCTCTGAAGTCTCTCGTTCACCAAACATTGACCTGCTGTGGGTCTCCATGTCATCTCTTCAAAAAGAAGCTCTCTTATAAGAGTTGAGGGATAGACTGACCAATGGGCTTATGAGTGTACCATTAAGAGTCATTTTGTTGCTGTGTTCATTTATAAGAATGATAATAGATTTTCCCCCAAAGACTCCTGACCTTTCGCGTCCCAGGTTCTGGCTCTCATTAACAGTGAAAGGAATGGATTCCATTTTATGAAGTAGGCCATAAGTACAATTTTTTTAAAAAGTAGTTAGATACTCTCATACCATCAGTGCCACTGTTGGACTAGTGAGCATATTTTATGGGCATGCTGCTATTGTAGTTCACAGGGTTTATAGCTGGGTAAGATTGATGAGTAAGTTTTTCTTCTGGTAGCATGCAAAGTTACTTCCATCACCATGAACACTGGTTAGTAGGGATGAAACTTCTAATTCAGCACCATATCAATTTTTTCATCTTTGATGCTCTAAGTATGTGGTATCTTTAACAATAAAGTCTTACCTTTACATTGTAGAGGGTAACCAATAGCATTGACAATAGGATATAATGTCTGGCTGGCCTATAAGGACCTCTTTGTCTAATATGTATAAAAAATGTAACCTGTTCCTGGCAATGTGATTTTTTTATTTTGGTATTTCATCTTGCTACACTGATGCATTGAGCCTTTCCAGAACCAGGGTCCACTCCTTCCTTCTTGTCGGACATCATTTGGTATGTGGATTGTGTCTTGCATATTCCAAGCTTCTAGGCTAATATCCGCTTATCAGTGAGTACATACCATGAGTGTTCTTTTGAGACTGGGTTACCTCACTTAGTATGATGTTCTCTAGCTCCATCCATTTCTCTAAGAATTTCATGGATTCATTGTTTCTAATGCCTGAACAGTACTCCATTGTGTATATATACCACATTTTTTGTATCCATTCCTCCGTTGAGGGACATCTGGGTTCTTTCCAGCTTCTGGCTATTATAAATAAGGCTGCTATGAACATAGTGGAGCATGTATCCTTATTGCATGCTGGGGAATCTTCTGGGTATATGCCCAGGAAGGGTCTGGCTGGGTACTCTGGAAGTATCGTGTCCAGTTTTCTGAGGAACCGCCAGACTGATTTCCAGAGTGGTTATTACCAGCTTGCAACCCCACCAGCAGTGAAGGAGTGTTCCTCTTTCTCCACATCCTCGCCAACACCTGCTGTTTCCTGAGTTTTTAATCTTAGCCATTCTAACTGGTGTGAGGTGAAATCTCAGGGTTGTTTTGATTTGCATTTCCCTGATGACTAATGATGTTGAACATTTCTTAAGGTGCTTCTCAGCCATCCAAATTTCTTCAGGTGAAAAGTTTAGCTCTGTACACCATCTTGCCTTGGGGCACTATAGACAGCTAGCAGCTGGGGCCATTGAACATTTTAATGAATGATTTTTTTTTTTTACAAAAGTGAGCCTGGCCCCTGAATACCTCTAATTTCCTCTTTCAGGATGTCATTTTCTCTCAACATGTTCTCTCTCTATTTACCATGGGATCTTGCTCTGGTAAGAGGTCTGATTTTTGGACTTCTAGCCTCCAAACTGTGGGCAAAAGAACTCATTTTCTTCATGATGTTGTTTCCTTCCTGTATTTAATTACAGTAATGAGTAATGTGTTTACTACTGGTCTGTCCAGAGACAAAACAAATAATTGATACACAAACTAGTCTGAATCTACAGAACAGAATCTTGTGGCAATAGTCTTTGACTTTATGAACATTTATGCTTTCAATTTTTGCATCTAGATAAAACCAAAGGAAGAAAGGGTTGAAACAAACAGATAAATTAATAAGATAAGAATGTATATGGGTAAACTTAAATTTTATTATTGACCTATAATGGATTAAGCTTTGAACTGAACAGAAAACCAAGATGTACATATTTTAGAGGAGAAAAAAAAAAAATCAAGAGCCTCCAACACATCGACCCAGGGGAAATTTGCCTGAACAGAATAGCAATTACTCAGACTCTAGGATCAACTCTAGACAAATGAGATTTCATAAAATTGAAGAGCTTCTGTAAGGCAAAGGACACTGTCAACAAGACAAAACAGCAACCTACCAACTGGGAAAAGATCTTTACCAACCCTACATCCAATAGAAGGCTAATATCCAATATATACAAAGAACTCAAGAAATTAGACTCCAGAGAACCAGATAGCCCTATTTAAAATTGGGGTACAGAGCAAAACAAAGAATTCTCAACTGAGGAATATCAAATGACTGAGGGGCACCTAAAGAAATGGTCAACATCCTTACTCATCAAGGAAATGCAAATCAAAATGACTCGGACGTTGCACTTCACACCAGTCAGAACGGTTAAGATCAAACAAGAAGGTTACACCAGATGTTGGCAAAGATGTGGAGAAAATGTAACACTCCTCCATTGCTGGTGGGATTGCAAGCTGGTACAAACACTCTGGAAATCAGTCTGGTGGTTCCTCAGAAAATTGGACATTGTACTACCTGAGGACCCAGCTATACTACTCCTGAACATATACCCAAAAGTTGCTCCAACATATAACAAGGACACATGTTCCACTATGTTCATAGCAGCATTATTTATAATAGCAAGAAGCTGGAAAGAACCCAGATGATGTCTCTCAACAGAGGAATGGATACAGAAAAGGTGGTACATTTACACAATGGAATACTACTCCACTATTTAAAAACAATGAATTCATGAAATTCTTAGGCAAATGGATGGAACTAGAAAATGGTAACCCAGTCACACACACACACAAAAATCATATATGGTATGTACTCACTGACAAGTGGATATAGAATACCCATACCCACAAAACAACTCACAGACCACATGCAGCTCAAGAACAAAGACCAAAATGTGTACCCTTCCATGCTATTTAGAAGAGGGAACAAAATAATCATGAGAGGTAGAGGGAAGACGGGACCTGGGAGGGAGAGCAGAGAGGGAATGAAAAGGGGAGGCAGGATCAGGTTTGGAAGAGGGGGTAGAAGTACAGAGGGTCAAGAAATTAAACTGAGGTGGGTAGCAGAGGGGGGTAGGGAACTGGGAGGGTAGTGATTAGAAAGTCCCAGATTCCAGAAAAGCAAGAGATTCCCAGAAGCCAACTGGGATGACAATAGCTGAAATACCCAACAAGGAGGGAGAGAGAAGCTATAGAGCCCATATCCAGTGAACAGGCATGGCCCCCAGTTGAGGGATGGGGCCACCCACCAATCTCAAAAATATTTACACAGAATTGTTTCTGTCTAAAGGAAATGCAGGGACAAAGAGTGGAGCAGAGACTGAAGGAAAGGCCATCCAGTAACTGCCCCATCTAGGGATCCATCCCATATGCAGACACCAAACCCAGACACTATTGATGCCAAGAAGCCCTTGTTGATAGGAGCCTGGTATGGCTGTCCCCTGAGAGGCTCTGCCAAAGCCAACCATTGGACTGAGCACAGGGACCCCAATGGAGGAGTTAGGGGAAGACCTGAATGAGCTGAAGGGATTTGCAATTCCATAGGAATAACAATATCTACCATCCAGACCACCCCATTCCCCGCAGAGATCCCAGGTACTAAATCACCAACCAAAGAGTACACCTGGAGGAACGCATAGCTCCAGCTGCATATGTAGCAGAGGATTGCCTTATCTGGCATCAATGGGAGCAGAGTCCCTTGGTCCTGTGGAGGCTCAATGCTCAGCATATGTGAATGGCAAGGCAATGAGGTGGGAGTGGGTAGGAAGAGAGGGAAAGCATCCTCATAGAAGCAGGGCAAGGGTGAGAGCATAGGGAGTTTGGGGAGGGAAAACCTGGAAGGGAAATAACATTTGAAATGTAAATAAATAGAATAACCAATAAAACTTAAGAAAAAAATTTTAAAAATTCAGTTTAACTGTACATGCCAGCATATACTAGAACTAGGCTTGTACTTTTGTATATTACAGACTTTAGTCAAACTATGTTTTATTTTTATAATCATATATATATATATATATATACATATACATATACAGGTTTATGAACTTCAGTTTTATTCTCAAATTTAACACAGCTATCCTATTGAATACTGGTGACATTTTACTAAAGGGCTCAAAAATTGCCTTTGATTCACAATTTACAGAACCTTTTCTGGAGATATATCTTCCTAAACCAACACTAAAGCACACCCCTACTTGTAATGTTACTTGTTTCATACTGGGGAATTACACTCTTTTTAATTAAGTTAAACAAGGAGAGAAGGAAAGCACTAACTACTTTTTCCACAGTTCCACCAACAGGCAAGCCTTTCCACAAAGCTCGTCTTTGTTAGCACTATTAAAAGTCTCTGTTTTGCTGATGCAATTGGTTTCTCTCTCTCCTGTGATAATAAAAAGCAAGATTCTTCTTTTTAAAATTTACCATTCCAGGAAACTTCTCCTGACTACTTTTCAAATCAGTCCCCTCTCTAAGCCTTCAGATATATAGATGAAGTACAACTCAAATGGGATTTCTCATGTTTTATATTTTGTAGATTATGACCGTTTATATTTTTAGTAGCACCTCAAGGAATGTTATTTATATCCTTCAAGTAAAAAACTGAAAATTAAATTTAATATAACTCAATTTTATGAGATTAGTTTCCCCTATTACATTTTCCTATAAGCAAACAAACAATTCTGTTTCATTCCTAGCACTGTATCAACTTCTTAAAAGAATTCAGATGTAAAGTAAAGTATGTACATTCTATATAGAAAAGGACCCTGTGTGTCTTCTTAATATTAGAAAAAATAACAATGTATGTGAAGTCACTGTAGGGTATCAAGTCCATGTTCTCATTATGCATCCCATGATCATGTCACTGTGGCTTGTTAGAGAAAGAAATCCTAGTGACTTCATCCAAACTGACTCTTTTTTTTCATTTTTATTTTCTATATTCTATGTTTACATTCCAAAGGCTTTCCCCTTTCCCAGTTCCCCCCCACACCATACGTCCCATAATTCCTCTCCCCCCAACTATTTCCCAATCATTCCCCCCCCCCACAATTTCTCTGTTCTGGGTCTACAAAACTGGATCTAATCTTTACAGGCCCAGGGTCCTCTCCTTTCTTCTTCTTGGGAATCATTTGACTTGCTAATTGTGCCTTGAGTATTTAGGGCTTTGGGGCTTATTAATATCCACTTATCAGTGATTGCATTTCATGTGTATTCTTTTGTGATTGGGTTAACTCACTTAGGATGATATTTTCCAGATCTAACCATTTACCTACAAATTGCATGAATTCATTATTTTTAATTGCTTAGTATTATTCCATTGTATAAATATACCACATTTTCTGTATCCATTCCTCCTTTGAGGGATATTTGGGCTCCTTCCAATTTCTGGCTATTATAAACAAGGCTGCTATAAACGTAGTGGAGCATGTGTCTTTACTGTATGCAGGGGAATCCTCTGGGTATATGCCCAAGAGTGGTATGCCAGAGTCCTCTGGAAGTGACATGCCCAATTTTCTGGGGAACCACCAAACTGATTTCCAGAGCAGTTTTACCATTTTGCAATCCCACCAACAGTAGAGGAGTGTTCCTCTTTCTCCACATCCTTGCCAGCACTTGTTGTCTCTTGAGTTTTTAATCTTAGCCATTCTGACTGGTGTGAGGTGGAATCTCAGGGTTGTTTTGATTTGCATTTCCCTGATGACTAATGATGTTGAACATCTCTTAAGGTGTTTCTCAGCCATCCGAATTTCTTCTGGTGAAAATTCTTTGTTTAGCTCTGTACCCCATTTTTTGAAAGTGTTATTTGGTTCTTTGGAGTCTAACTTCTTGAGTTCTTTGTATATATTGGATATTAGCCCTCTGTTGGATGTGGGGTGGGTGAAGATCTTTTCCCACTTTGTTGGTTGCCATTTTGTCCTTCTGACAGTGTCTTTTGCCTTACAGAAACTTTGTAATTTTATGCGGTCCCATTTGTCAAATCTTGATCTTAGAGCATAAAGTATTGGTGTTCTGTTCAGGAAATTTCCCCTGTGCCCATGTCCTCCAGGGTGTTCCCAAGTTTCTTTTCTAATAGTTTCAGTGTGTCTGGTTTTATGTAGAGGTCCTTGATCCACTGGGAGCTGATCTTAGTACAAGGAGATAAGAGTGGGTCGATTCACATTCTTCTGCATGTTGACCTCCAGCTGAACCAGCACCATTTGTTGAAAAGGCTCTTTTTCCACTGGATGGTTGTGGCTCCTTTATCAAAGATCAAGTGACCATAAGTCTGTGGGTTCATTTCTGGGTCTTCAATCCTATTCCATTGATCTACTTGCCTGTTGCTGTACCAATACCATGCAGTTTTTAACACAATTGCTCTGTAGTACTGCTTGAGATCAGGGATATTGATTCCCCCAGAAGTCCTTTTATTGTTGAGAATAGTTTTAGCTATCCTGGGTTTTTTGTTGCTCCAGATGAATTTGAAAATTGCTCTTTCTTGATCTATGAAGAATTGAGTTGGGATTTTAATGGGGATCGCACTGAATCTATAGATTGCTTTTGGCAAGATGGCCAATTTTACTATATTGATCCTGCCAATCCAGGAGCAAGAAATATTTTTCCATCTTCTGAGGTCTTCTTCGATTTCTTTCTTCAATGACTTGAAGTTCCTGTCATATAAATCTTTCCCTTGTTTGGTTAGAGTTACACCAAGGTACTTTATGTTGTTTGTGGCTATTGTGAAGGGTGTTATTTCCCTCACTTCTTTCTCAGCCTGCTTGTCCTTTGAGTACAAGAAGGCTACTGATTTGCTTGAGTTAGTCTTATAACCAGCCACTTTGCTGAAGTTGTTTATCAGCTGTAGAAGTTCTCTGGTGGAGTTTTTTGGGTCGCTTAAGTATACTATCATATCGTCTACAAATAATGATAGTTTGACTTCTTCCTTTCCAATTTGTATCCCTTTGACTTCCTTATGTTGTCTAATTGCTCTTGCTAGAACTTCCAGTACTATATTGAAAAGATATGGAGAGAGAGGGCAGCCTTGTCTAGTCCCTGATTTTAGTGGGTTAGAGTTACACCAAGGTACTTTATGTTGTTTGTGGCTATTGTGAAGGGTGTTATTTCCCTCACTTCTTTATCAGCCTGCTTGTCCTTTGAGTACAAGAAGGCTACTGATTTGCTTGAGTTAGTCTTATAACCAGCCACTTTGCTGAAGTGTTTCTCTCCATTTATTTTGATGTTGGCTACTGGTTTGCTGTAGATTGCTTTTACTATGTTTAGGTATGGGCCTTGAATTCCTGCTCTTTCCAAGACTTTTAGCATGAAATGATGCTGAATTTTGTCGAATGCTTTTTCAGCATCTAATGAGATGACCATGTGTTTTTTATCTTGTAGTTTGTTTATGTAGTAGATTACATTGATGGATTTCCGTATATTGAACCATCCCTGCATCCCTGGGATGAAGCCTACTTGATCATGGTGAATGATTGTTTTGATATGCTCTTGGATTCCGTTGGCAAGAATTTTATTTAGTATTTTTGCATTGATATTCATGAGAGAAATTGGCCTGTAGTTCTCTTTGTTTGATTTTTTTGTGGTTTAGGTATCAGTATAATTGTGGCTTTGAAGAATGAGTTGGGCAGTGTCCCTTCTGTCTCTATTTTGTGGAATAGTTTGAAGAGTATTGGTGTTAAGTCTTCTTTGAAGGTCTGGTAGAATTCTGCACTAAAACCATCTGGTCCCATACTTTTTTTGGTTGGGAAGCTTTCTATAACCCCTTCTATTTCTTTAGGGGTTATGGGACTATTTAGCTGATCTACTTGATACTGATTTAATTTTGGTATTTGGTATCTGTCTAGGAAATTGTCTATTTCCTCCAGATTCTCCAGTTGTGTTGAGTATAGACCTTTCTAGTAGGATCTGATGATCTTTTGAATTTCCTCAGTTTCTGTTGTTATTTCCCCCTTTTCATTTCTAATTTTGTTAATGTGGATACTGTCTCTGTGTCCTTTGGTTAGTCTGGCTAAGGGTTTATCTATCTTGTTGATTTTCTCAAAGAACCAGCTCCTGGTTTTTTTGATTCTTTATATGGTTTTCTTTGTTTCTACTTGATTGATTTCAGCCCTGAGTTTGATGATTTCCTGACTTCTATTCCTCCTGGGTGAATTAACTTCTTTTTTTCCAGGGCTTTAAGGTGTGCCGTTAAGTTGGTAGTGTATGCTCTCTCCAGTTTCTTTTTGGATGCACATATAGCTATGAGTTTTCCTCTTAGCACTGCTTTCATTGTGTCCCATAGATTTGGGTAGGTTGTACCTTCATTTTCACTGAATTCTAAAAAGTCTTTGATTTCTTTTTTTATTTCTTCCTTGACCAAGGTGTCATTGAGTAGAGTATTGTATTGTTCAGTTTCCATGTGTATGTGGGCTTTCTGTTTTTTTTTTTTTTTTTTTTTTTTTTTTGCTATTGACGACCACTCTTACTCGATGGTGATCTGATAGGAGGCATGGGATTAGCTCGATCTTCTTGTATTTGTTGACATCTGTCTTGTGACCATCAATTTTGGAGAAGGTACCATGCAGTGCTGAGAAAAAGGTATATTCTTTAGCTTTAGGATGAAATGTTCTTATATATATATATATATCTGTTAAATCCAATTGGTCCAAAGTTTCAATTAGTTTCACTGTGTCCCTGTTTCGTTTCTACTTTCCTGATTGGTCCATTGAGGAGAGTGGAGTGTTGAAGTCACCCACAATTATTGTGTTAGGTGTAATGTGTGCTTTAAGCTTTAGTAAGGTTTCTTTTACGAATGAGGGTGCCCTTGCATTTGGAGCATAGATGTTCAGTATTGAGAGCTCTTCTTGGTGGATTTTCCCTTTGACCAGCAAGAAGTGAACTTCTGAGTCTCTTTTGATGACTTTAGGTTGGAAGTCAATTTTATCTGATATTAGAATGGCTACTCTGGCTTGTTTCCTGAGACCATTTGCTTGTATAATTGTCTTCCAGCCTTTTACTCTAAGGCAGTGTTTGTCTTGAACACTGAGATGTGTTTCCTGTATGCAGCAAAATGTAGGGTCCTGTTTCCATATCCAGTCTGTTAATCTATGTCTTTTTATTGGGGAATTGAGTCCATTGATGTTAAGAGATATTAAGGAATAGTAATTATTACCTCCTGACATTTTTGAAATTAATTTTTTTTTTTATATTTGAGAGGTTATCTTCTTTTGGGTTTGATGAGAGGAGGTTTCTATCTTGCTTCTTCCCGGGTGTAGTTTCTGTCCTTGTCTTGGTGTTTTCCCCCTATTATCCTTTGTAGGGCTGGATTTGTGGAAAGATATCATGCAAATTTGGTTTTGTCATGGAATACCTTGGTGTCTCCATCTATGGCGAATGAGAGTTTTGCTGGGTAAAGTAGTTTTGGCTGAAATTTGTGTTCTCTTAGAGTTTGCATGATATCTGCCCAGAATTTCTAGCTTTCATGGTCTCAGGTGAGAAGTCTGGTGTTATTCTGATAGGTCTTCCTTTATATGTTACTTGGCCTTTTTCTCTTGCTGCCTTTAATATTCTTTCTTTCTTTAGTACATTTTGGAGTTTTGATTATTATGTAACGGGATGTATTTCTGTTCTGGTCCAGTCTGTTTGGGTTCTATAGGCTTCTTGTATATTTATGGGCATCTCTCTCTTTAGGTTGGGGAAGTTTTCTTCCATAATTTTGTAGAAGATATTTGCTGGCCCTTTAACTTGTAGATCTTCACTCTCATCTATACCTATAATCCTTAGGTTTGGTCTTCTCATTTTGTCCTGGATTTCCTGGATGTTTTGGGTTACAACCTTTTTACATTTAGTATTTTCTTTGACTGTTGAATCAATGGTTCCTATGGTATCTTCGACTTCTGAGATTCTGTCTTCTATCTCTTGTATTCTATTGTTGATATTTGCATCTATGGCCCCTGATTTCTTCCCAAGGTTTTCTATCTCCAATATTGTCTCCCTCTGCGATTTCTTAGTAGTTTCTACTTCTGTTTTTAGAACCTGGATGGATATGCTCAGATCTTTCACTTGCTTGATTGTGTTTTCATGTATTTCTTTAAGAGATTTTTGTGTTTCCTCTTTCATAGCTTCTACTTGTTGACCCACATTCTTCTGTATTTCTTTAAGTGATTTTTGTCTTTCCTCCTTATTGTCTTCTTCTTTTTGATCCATCTTCTCCTGCATTTCTTTAAGTGATTTTTGTGTTTGCCTTGTAAAGGCTTCTAACTTTTGATCCATTTTCTCCTCTATTTCTTTAAGAGATTTATCTATGTATTCTGCTACCAGCATCCTGACCAGTGATTTTAGATCCAAGTCTTATTTTTCTGGTGTGTTGGGGTATCCGGGGCTTCCTGTTGTCTGCAAACTGAGTTCAGATACTGTCATGCTGCCTTGATTTCTGTTAGTAACGTTCCTTCATTTTCCTTTTGTCATCAGGTTATTTCTGATGTTAGCTGGCCTTGTTGTCACTGGCTGGTGTTTGAATCTCCAGCGAGGCTGGGCTCACCTGTTGTTTCTCTACTGGTGACTATGCTGCTAGATAGAGACTGCCTCTGAGAGTGCTGAAGGGACCTCAGGGAGGGCAGTTCCCAACCGAGTTGGTGCAAGGCCGGAGGGCGTGGAGATGTCTCTCCAGCTGCCGCCCTGCCCTGGTTAGTGGGGTGAGCTTGGAGGATCCTCCCCAAGTGATGGTAGCCCCTGATTGAATCTGTCTACCTGTGCCTCTCCAGCCGTGTCCTGGTAGCAATATGGAGGCCTACCCAGGGGCCGCTGGCAGGCTGCTCCCAGCTGCCTTGGTGCAAGGTCGGAGAGCGTGGAGAAGTCCCGCAGAGCCTCGGCGCTGGGCCTGCCTGGTAGTGAGAGCCTGGTAGATCCACCCGCTCGATGGTAGCCCCAGCTGGAATCTGTCTACCTGGGCCTCTCTAGCTGTGTCCTGGTAGCAATATCCCAAAGTGGCATTTTAAACTTCCCTTTCATTCAGTATTTATTGACCACATGTCAAATGGAAGGACTTCAGAATTTGGGATATTTTAATAAAAAAGCAAATATGACATTTTATTCTGTTAATATGGAGTCTATACATTCCATATTACTAATGTTCCAATCATCTTTCTCTTCCAAAATGAATCAGTTAATGTTCTATTTCTTTAACAAATCTGATTGATCTTGATCAGAAAGTCATTGTTGCTATCTTTGAGGCTTTCTCTATATCCTCAAAAACTAATATGTAGACCATGGTCTAAATAGTAATATACCTTTTTAATTACATTTAATTACAATTAATGGACATATTTAATTACATTCAAAGTTAGACCATTTGCTAGAAAACTAAGCTGAAATATTTTTTCTTGCATGAGGCTGAATTCATATATGACTTTATTAAACTATTTCTTCAAAAATGTTTGATTAGATAAAGCATGATCTATAATTATTTGCCTAAAATCAAGTAAAACTTGATAAGGTTTCACACTTCGTGGCCTACTGGTCTAACATCGTGTATACTTCACCATAACTCAAATAAAACATGTATGTGTGCAACTTGAGAATGCTTGTTTAATATTTCAACTTCTTACAAACATGAGCTGCCCTTAATTTTTTATCTCAGGTATCTTTTTAGTGAACAGAAAAAAATGAATAAATCTCCAATGAGAGAATAGTCTTAGTTTCTTCAAACTCAACAACTGCCCTTCATGAGCATCCTACTGGTATAACATGTGCCTGCCTCTCAGTCTCTTTGGTATACCTAACACATCATCAGTACATTAATAGTTTCTTTTAACTCCTACAGTTTTCTTTTATTTGCACTCATTCTTAGGGAGCCAGTGAACCCACTCATGTTGTCCTGAGGATGCTGCTTCTTGGAAGTAACTCTGTCCCTAGTGAATCACATGTTGGTTGTTAGGAGCCTAAATTCCTACTAAAACAAAAACTACTAAAGTGATTTTACTCCTACAAAATAAACATTTTTCTGGTGACAGAAATACAGAAATAGAACCGTTTGTTACAGAATCAACATCAACATCACTTGTTTTAAAGGTCTGTTTACCTATTAAAAAAATGTTCTCAAATGTATGCTGGAAAACACATTGAAAACAGGCATGCTTTTATCCAATGCAATTTGTTATAGTATTTGTGGAGTAGCAGTCTTCACCAAGGCACTCTTGGGCTGCTAAAGCATAGTAAAATGAACATGTATTACCATTTACCTCAGAGCATGTTTTACATCCCCTTGAAGGCAGTGTGTACACTTCAGCTTCAAAATATATACAAACTACATTAATTAGAGTAATGTTCTCATTTGATTTCCAAAAGAAGTGTCATTGCAGAAAGAGTCTAGTGACTCATGTCAGATACAAGAAGAAAAATGATGCTCTTCACTGTTACACATTAATGGGGACAAGAGGGGAGGAACACAGGCATCTCGGCTAAAGAGACTCACTTCCAAAATCTTACACAAAAAAATTCAAGTCACAAAACCAAACTTAGTTATTAAACACATTATAACATGCACAACATGCTCAAGAAAAGTACATGAACATTTCTTAACAATAAAAGATGGGGCCTGTTGTTCTCCTTGGTTGTTCCCAGAAGTTAAAGGTAAGACTTTATTGTTCCATTTTCTGAGGTCATCTCCAATTTCCTTCTTCAGAAACCTGAAGTTCTTGTCATACAGATCTTTCACTTGTTTGGTTAGAGTCACACCAAGATACTTTATATTGTTTGTGGCTATTTTGAAAGATGTCATTTCCCTAATTTCTTTCTCAGCCTGCATATCCTTTGAGTATAGGAAGGCTACTGGTTTGCTTGAGTTGATTTTATAACCAGCCACTTTGCTGAAGTTGTGTATCAGCTGTAGAAGTTTTCTATTGGAGTTTTTTGGGTCACTTAATTATACTATCATATTATCTGGAAATAGTGATAGTTTGACTTCTTCCATTCCAATTTGTATCCTTTTGACCTCATTATGTTGTCTAATTGCTCTAGATAGAACCTCAAATGCTAGATTAAAGATATGGAGAGAGGGGGCAGTCTTGTCTAGTCCCCAACTTTAGTGGGATTGCTTCAAGTTTCTCTCCATTTAATGTGATGTTGGCTACCAGTGTGCTGTATATTGCTTTTACTATGTTTAGGTATGGGCCTTGAATTCCTATTCTTTCCAAGACTTTTATCATGAAAGATTGCTGAATTTTGTCAAATGCTCTTTCAGCATCTAATGAAATGACCATGTGTTTTTTTTTTCTTTGAGTTCGTTTATGTAGTAGATTGCATTGATAGATTTTCATATGTTGAACCATCCCTGCATCCCTGGGATGAAGCCTGTCCCTCAATAGAGGAATGGATACAGAAAATGTGGTCTATTTACACAATGGAATACTACTCAGCAATTAAAAACAATGAATTCATGAAATTCTTAGGCAAGTAGTTGGAACTGGAAAATATCATCCTAAGTGAGGTAACTCATTCACAACAGAATACACATGGAATGCAATCACTGATAAGTGCATATTAGCCCAGAAGCTCTGAAAACCCAAAACACAACTCACATTATCAAAGCATTCCCAAGAAGAAGGAAGGAGAGGGCCCTGGTCCTGGAAAGGTTTGATGCAGCATTGTAGGGGAATACCAGGACAGAGAAGTGGGAGAGGGTTGATTAGGGAACAGGCAGAGGGACTTATGGGGGAGGGGGGAACTGGGAATGGGAAATTCATTTAGAATATAAACAAAGAATATAGAAAAAAAAACTTTATTGTTGATGGTACCATGTACATTGCACGTAGAGCTTGAAGAGTTTGAGCTGAATCTGACTGAATCTGAAGATAAACATTCTTCTAAGGACTACCATTCATAGTACCAAAAGGTGCTGTGTAAGCTGACAAAGGAAGAAAGAAATCAATAGTACAATGTAGCTGTGACTCCTCTAAACCCAACTATGTGGCTAGTGAGATCATGGATTATAGAAAACATACTACTGGAACTTTTCTGAACAAGCATAATAACAAACTGCACTCTAAAATTTATCCTTGTACACACGGGTATGTATAGCTCTCATCCCTCATCAAAAAGCTTCTGTTTGCTACAGATGGAGACCATTACAGAAAGCCACAACTGGTCAAAATGCAGATGAAGAGCTAGAGGCAATTAATGACTGCTGAGAGAAATTAATCCTCTCCATGGATAGTCCCCTAATTGGTTACCCAATTAGGTAACAAGTAGTCAGGACTAAAACAATATACATTCAAACAACACTACATGACTCATAGGGCTGCATTTGCATATTCAGTTACATATATATATGTGTATATATATATATATATATATATATAACAATAAAATTATTAAAGACAAAGAGGCCATGAATTTAAGAGAAAGGGGAGGTGTGGCAGAACCTGGAAGGAAGCAGGGAAATGGTGTAATTATATTTTAATTAAATTTTGGAAAACAAAATAAAATGTTACCCTTAAGTAATCAGCAAAACTATTAAATTCTTCTTTTTACATGATAAACGTTTTTATGGTCCACAATATCATGCCCTAGCCAAGGCTGCTTAACTCTTCATAGCTCTAGATCTCCCCTCTGAACACAAACCTCATGTTAGTGTCCTGAAGACAGGCTTGAGGAATACTGAACTGCTTATCTTTTTTGTCATGTTGTCACAGGATGCCCCAGTATAGGGAAATTCAGGGGCCAGGAGGCAGAAGTGGATGGGTGGGTAGAGGAAGACCCTCATAGAAGCAGAGGGAGTGGGATGGGATAGAGGGTTTGGGGGGTTGGGAAAGGGGATAACATTTGAAATGTAAATAAATAAAGTATCCAATAAAAAAATTATCCTAGTCTATAGAAACAAACCATCAAAAGGAGAAACTGCCTACCATTCTGACACAAGCCTGCATTAAGATCTAGAAAGGCCCCTCTGGCAGTTTCCTTCCTTTTCTAAAGCTCCTCCATGACAAATAATCTTCTCTATAATCAACATGAAGAAATATCTCCCAGAGACTCCTAGAAGAATTTGAACAACTGGATTTATCAATTCCCTGCCACTCACCAGCTTGCCCCATTGGATAACTGGCTCTACTAAGTCCTGACTACTCACCAGCTTGCCCCACTGGATAACTGGCCCTACTAAGTGCTGACCAGGCAGCAGCTGGCCTTACTAAGTGTCCACTACTCATCACTAAACAAGAGGCTTTACTATGTCTCCACTGCCCACCATTGCACCACAGAGCTTTGCCCTTTGCTCATACCTTTGAATACTGCTCCAAAATTTACCTGGGTCTTTGGTCTTCATATCTATGGGAACCTTGATATTTCTATTGACTTTTCTGCCACATAAACTAAACTGGTATGTTTTTCTCTTATTAATCTACTGTTCTTGAAGATATCAGCTATGACATTTCAATAGGTGATAAAAGAGATTATAAGCAAAATTATTGTGATGGTTTGACTATGCTCATCCCAGGGAGTGACACTATTAGAAGGTATGGCCTTGTTGAAGGTAGTGTGTCATTGTTGGGTTGGGCTTGGAGAACTTCCTCCTAGTTGCCTGAGGATGCCCAGTCTGCTCCTGTTTCTTTCGATAAAGATGCAGATCCCTCAGCCCCTTCTGCACCTTGCCTGCCTAGATGCTGCCATGCTTCTGCCTTGATGACAATGCACTGAACCTCTGAAACTGTAAGCCAGTTAAATACCCAATTTAATGTTGTCATTTATAAAACTTGTCTGTTCACAGCAGTAAAACCCTAACTAAGACAATCATTAAATTTATGATAGAAATTTCCCTGTGGCCAATTATAACTACATTTCAAAAAACCATGTTGATCATTAACATGTTAGTTTGGGGTGCAAAACTGGGGTTGTAATTGTTGCCACTAATAATAGTGATGATAATGACAATGGTGGTAATGAGTACTTGATGGGTAGATTATAATGTGAGTGTGAGGTGATGGGTGCAGATAAGGAATCTTACTGTGTGCAGACCAGGTATACACTGCAATCCTCCTTTTGCTTTGCTCATAAATCTGGTGACAGTATCACAGAACTCACCACTGGCTAGAAGTTATGGGACTTTCCTGTTTATAGAACACCAGCTTCTAGGACAGGTACTTTAAATTTTCAAATTTTTTAGTAACAATGATCCAATACAATAATTTTTTCCTAGAATGTTTAAAAGTCTTAAGAAAAATAATCAGAAACCAGAGATGTTTGATCCCTGAGTTTTAGGTGTAGGTGGGCAAAGGAAATTGAGCTGTGATTCATAGGCTGTAAAGACCTCTAAAACTCATCTTAAGCCAAAAATATTCACATGTTTATAAAATACACATAGGAGCAAGACTTCCTCTCCAATACACAAGGATCAACTTAGATGACTTGGGGCCATGTTGAACTGGTACGCACTGGTGAGCCATAGCCCTGTTTTCAACAGTGAATACATCTATGATGGATGATGAGCAACTATGAAGTAGATATATTATCTTATGTTGCCCAGATGCTCTGCTGCTATGGCCTGGATGTCACAGCCTATGGCGCAGGCAAGGGGACAAGAGCTGAATTCCAGCAGCAAAAACATTAAAATGGTCACTCACAGTCAGCTAATGCCGTGTCTTCACCTTACCCCAACATGCCTCAGTCCTGTTTCCACAAGCTGCATTCTAGAAACTTTAGCACACTCAAATACAGCATTGGAATAACACCTGGATGTCTGTAGACCTGTTATTTCTGGTTTGCCCTTTTACACAGTTCCCCTTACCAGCCTCTTTTCTGTTCAGCCTCTGATTCTCAAACCTGTTACCATGGCAGTTTTCAAGGTAATGACCTAATCTATAAGATGCAACACTTGGAATCAATATTTGGCATGCCAGTTTTCAAAAGGCTTGGCAAATCTCTGCCTCATAGTCTGTATTCATCTTTTTTCAATTGTCTACATATCAAGTTCTGAGTAGCCACTTCAAATGTGTGCCTTTACCTTTATTACTATAGATTTCGCTGAGATTCTCACTTGAATTCTTTGTCAAACTACAGATGCCCCTGCTGCTTTTAAATTGTGAAATAAGTTTATAAAAGAATATTTGGGTTGAAATTCTGTTGTATGTATGTATGTATTATGTATCTCTCCTGCTGGAGTCTAGTTTGAGATGATTATGAATGCTGAGATTACAATATGCACTACCTACCGCTGGAGACAGGCTCGCTGGGCTTGCAGTGAGGCCATCATCATCTTGCCTCGGGTCACTGAGGACTGCTGGCTGCTGGGGTCAGGTGCGTGGACTGAGACCTAGCCTAGCATAGACTACCCCATCAAGCTCATGCCTGCGCACAGAGCCAGAGGAGCTCGGCGGGAAGTCTGTGCACCTACAGCTTGGCAGCTATTGCCGACCACTGGGGACCGGCTCACTGGGCTTGCAGCGAGGCCACCATCTTGCCTCGGGTCACTGCCGATGCTGGCTGCTGGGATCAGGTGCGTGGACAGAGACCTAGCCTAGCATCGACTACCCTGTCAGGTTCTTGCCTGCACCCAGAGCCAGATCAGTTTGGTGGGCGGTCTCTGCACTGACCAGCATGGGCAACAACCAGCTTGTGCGACTGTGCCTGGAGTACAGCCAGAGGCCCGACATCTTGCCTCAGGACACCAGAGACAGTGAACCAAACAGAGCCCTGTGGACTGAGAGCACCACTGTCTAGGTTCCAGCAGTCCAAACAGGGAACCTCCAGTCCTGCAGAGAATCCCGTGGTTAGACAGAGCCCTGAGACCTGCCACCATCTTGGAGCTGGTAGCCTGAACAGGTCACCATAGAGAACCAACAGAGGAGCCCAGGTCACCATAAAGATCTAACAGACAAGCCCAGATCGGTGGGGAAAAAAAGATCTGATTCTTAAGAGCTGGCAACTAGACAGGCCAGGAGGAGATGGCGGGAGGCCAATTGCAGGTCCAGCAGCAAGTGTGGGGAAGACTTGGGTCCATCCCAGCAGAGCTGGGGAGGTAATTCGAGCCCAGTAGCAGAAACCTCCCAGTCTCTACCTCTGGAGCATGGATGCCCTCTATGACAGCAGCGCCAAAGGCCAGGCTCACAGGAGCTTCAAACTCCAACCAGTAACAACAAGACAAACTAACTCCAGAGATAAACAGATGGCAAAAGGCAAACATAGGAACGTTACTAACAGAAATCAAGGCAATATGGCAGCATCTGAACCCAATTCGCCAACCACAGCAAGTCCTGGATACCCCAACACACCAGAAAAACAAGAGTTGGATTTAAAAGCACTGGTCATGATGCTGTTAGAGGAACACAAAAAAAGACATAAACAAATCTCTTAAAGAAGTTCAGGGAAACATCAATAGGGTAAAAGCCCTTACAATGCAAACACAAAAATCACTTAAAGAATTCTAGGAGAAAATGGATCAACAGACACAAGCCAATAAGGAGGAAATGAGAAAATCACTAAAGAAATGCAGGAGAAATTGAGTCAAGAGGCAAAAGTCATGAAAAGAGGAAACACAAAAATCTCTTAAAGAATTGCAAGAAAACACAAACAAACAAGTGAAGAAACTGAGCAAAACCATCCAAGATCTGAACACAGAGGTAGAAACAACTAAGAAATCACAAAGGGAGACAACTTTGGAGATAGAAAACCTTGGGAAGAAATCAGGGGTCATAGATGCAAATATCAACAACAGAATACAAGAGGTAGAGGTAAGAATCTCAGATGCTGAAGATACCATAGTAACCATTGACTCCACAGTCAAAGAAAACACAAAATGCAAAAGACTTGTAACCCAAAACATCCAGAAAATCCAGGACAAAATGAGAAGACCAAACCTAAGGATTATAGGGATAGATGAGAGTGAAGATCTACAATTTAAAGGGCCAGCAAATAACAAAATTATGGAAGAAAACTTCCCTAACTTAAAGAGAGATGCCCATGAATATACAAGAAGCTTACAGAACTACAAACAGACTGGACCAGACCAGAAATGCCTCCCGTCACATAATAATCAAAACCCCAAATGTATTAAATAAAGAAAGAATATTAAAGGCAGTAAGAGAAAAAGGTCAAGTAACATATAAAGGAAGACCTATCAGAATCACACCAGACTTCTCTCCAGAGACCATGAGAGCTAAAAGATCCTGGGCAGATCTCATGCAGACTCTAAGAGAACAAAATTGTCAGCCAAGACTACTATACCCAGCAAAACTCTCAATCAACATAGATGGAGAAATCAAAATATTCCACGCCAAGACCAAATTTACACAATATCTTTCCACTAACCCAGCTCTACAAAGGATAATAGGAGGAAAACTCCAATACAAGGAGGGAAACTGCACCCTAGTAAAAGCAAGATAGTAATCGATCAAACTCAAAAGAAGATAACCACTCAAAAACAAAAATAACATCAAAATTGACAGGAAAAATAATCACTATTCCTTAATATCTCTTAACATCAATGAACTCAACTCCCCAATAAAAAGGCATAGACTAACAGACTGGATATGGAAACAGGACCCTACATTTTGCTGCATACAGGAAACACACCTCAGGGTCAAAGACAAACACTACCTTAGAGTAAAAGGGTGGAAGACAATTTTGCAAGCAAATGGTCACAGGAAGCAAGCTGGAATAGCCATTCAAATGTAAGATAAAATTGACTTTCAACCTAAAGTCATCAAAAGAGATACAGAAGATCACTTCTTGCTGGTCAAAGGAAAAATCCACCAAGAAGAACTCACAATTCTAAACATCTATGATCGAAATGCAAGGGTACCCTCATTCGTAAAAGAAACTTCACTAAAGTTCAAAGCACACATTGCACCTAACACAATAATTGTTGGGGACCTCAACACTCCACTATCCTCAGTGGACCAATCAGGAAAACAGAAACTAAACAGGGACACATGGAACCTCATTGAAACTTTGGACCAATTGGATCTAACAGATATATCTAGAACCTTTCATCCTAAAGCAAAAGACTATACCTTTTTCTCAGCACCTCATAAGATAGCCCTCAACAAATATAAAAAAAAAAAATCGAACTAATCCCATGCCTCCTAAAAGATCACCATGGAGTAAGAGTGTTCTTCAATAGCAACAAAAACAACAGAAAATCCTCATATACATGGAGACTGAACAATATTCTACTCAATGATACCTTAGTCAAGGAAGAAATAAAGAAAGAAATCAAAGACTTTCTAGAATTTAATGAAAATGAAGGCACAACATACCCAAATCTATGGGACTCAATGAAAGCAGTGCTAAGAAGAAAACTCATAGCCCTGAATGCCTCCAAAAAGAACCAGGAGAGAGCATATACTAGCAAGTTAACAGCACACCTTAAAGCTCTGGAACAAAAAGAAGCTATTTCACCCAGGAGGAGTAGAAGACAGGAAATTATCAAACTCAGGGCTGAAATCAATCAAGTTGAAACAAAGAGAACCAAACAAAGAATCAACAAAACCAGGAGCTGGTTCTTTGAGAAAATCAACAAGATAGATAAACCCCTAGCCAGACTTACCAAAGGGAACAGAGACAGTATTCAAATCAACAGAATTAGAAATGAAAAGGGAGTTATAACAACAGAAACTGAGGAAATTCAAAAAATCATCAGATCCTACTACAAAAGTCTATACTCAACACAACTGGAGAATCTGGAGGAAATGAACAATTTCCTAGACAGATACCAAATACCAAAATTAAATCAGGATCAAATAGATCGCCTAAACAGTCCCATAACCCCCAAAGAAATACAAGAGGTCATAGAAAGTCTTCCAACCACAAAAGGCACAGAACCAGATGGTTTTAGTGCAGAATTCTATCAGACCTTCAAAGAAGACCTAATACCAATACTCTTCAAACTATTCCACAAAATAGAAACAGAAGGAACACTACCCAACTCATTCTATGAAGCCACAATTACCCTGATACCAAAACCACACAAAGGCCCAACTAAGAAAGAGAACTTCAGACCAATCTCCCTTATGAACATCAATGCAAAAATAATCAATAAAATTCTTGCCAACCGAATCCAAGAACACATCAAAACGATCATTCACCATGATCAAGTTGGCTTTATCCGAGGGATGCAGGGATGGTTCAATATACAGAAATCCATCAATGTATGCCACTACATAAACAAACTCAAAGAAAAATACCACATGGTCATCTCATTGTATGCTGAAAAAGCATTTGACAAAATTCAACATCCTTTCATGCTAAAAGCCTTGGAAAAACAGGAATTCAAGGCCCATACCTAAACATAGTAAAAGCAATTTACAGCAAACTGATAGCCAACATCAAAATAAATGGAGAGAAACTTGAAGCAATCCCACTAAAATCAGGGACTAGACAAGGCTTCCCCCTCTCACCATATCTCTTCAATATAGTACTTGAGGTACTAGCTATAGCAATTCGACAGCATAAGGAAGTCAAAGGGATACAAATTGGAAAGGAAGAAGTCAAACTATCACTATTTGCAGATGATATGATAGTATACTTAAGTGACCCAAAAATCTCCACCAGAGAACTCCTACAACTGATAAACAACTTCAGCAAAGTGGCTGGTTATAAAATCAACTCAAGCAAATCAGTAGCCTTCCTATATGGAAAGGATAAGCAGGCCGAGAATGAAATTTGGGAAATGATACCCTTCACAATAGCCACAAACAATATAAAGTATCTTGGTGTGACTCTAACCAAACAAGTGAAAGATTTATATGACAAAAACTTCAGGTCTCTGAAGAAGGAAATTGAAGAAGAGCTCAGAAAATGGAAAAATCTTCCATGCTCGTGGGTTGGCAGGATTAATATAGTTAAAATGGCAATCTTGCCAAAAGCAATATACAGATTCAACACAATCCCCATCAAAATCCCAACTCAGTTCTTCATAGAGTTAGAAAGAGCAATTCTCAATTTCATCTGAAATAACAAAAAACCCAGGATAGCTAAAACTATCATCAACAATAAAAGAACTTCTGGCGGAATCAATATCCTAGACCTCAAGTAATACTACAGAGCAGTAGTGTTAAAAACTACTTGGTATTATTGGTCCAGTGACAGAGAGGTGGAACAATGGAATAGGATTGAAGACCCAGAATTGAACCCACACATCTATGGCCAATTGATCTTCAACAAAGGAGCTTAAAGTATCCAGTGGGAAAAAGATAGCATTTTCAACAAATGGTGCTGGCTCAACTGGAGGTCAACATGCAGAAGAATGAGAATTGATCCACTCTTATCTACTTGCACTAAGTTCAACTCCAAGTGGATCAAGGACCTTCACATAAAACCAGACACACTGAAACTAATAGAAAAGGACATGAGGAACACCCTTGAGGACATTGGCTCAGGGGGGAAATTCCTGAACAGAACACCAATTGCTTATGCTCTAAGAGCAAGAATAGACAAATGGGACCTCATAAAATTACAAAGTTTCTGTAAGGCAAAAGACACTGTCAAAAGGACAAATCGGCAACCAACAAATTGGGAAAAGATCTTCACCAACCCCACATCAGACAGAGGGCTAATATCCAATGTATACAAAGAACTCAGGAAGTTAGACCACAGAAAGCCAAATAACCCTATCAAAAAATGGGGTACAGAGCTAAACAAAGACTTTTCACCTGAAGAAATTCGGATGGCTGAGAAACACCTTAAAAAATGTTCAACATCATTAGTCATTAGAGAAATGCAAATCAAAACAACCCTGAGATTTCACCTCACACCAGTCAGAATGGCTAAGATTAAAAACTCGGGAGACATCAGGTGTTGGCAAGGATGTGGAGAAAGAGGAACACTCCTCCACTGCTGGTGGGACTGCAAACTGGTACAACCACTGTGAAAATCAGTCTGGCGTTTCCTCAGAAAACTGGACATTATACTTCCAGAGGACCCAGCCATACCACTCCTGGGCATATACCCAGAAGATTCCCCAGCATGCAATAAGGACACATGTTCCACTGTGTTCATAGCAGCCTTAGTTATAATAACCAGAAGCTGGAAAGAACCCAGATGTCCCTCAATGGAGGAATAGATACAAAAAATGTGGTATATATACACAATGGAGTACTATTCAGCCATTAGAAACAATGAATTCATGAAATTCTTAGAGAAATGGATGGAGCTGGAGAACATCATACTAAGTGAGGTAACCCAGTCTCAAAAGAATACCCATGGTATGCACTCACTGATAAGTGGATATTAGCCTAGACTCTTGGGACACCAAAGACACAATCCACATATCAAATCATACCTGATAAGAAGAAAGGAGTGGACAAATCAGTGTAGGGGAATATCAGAACAGGGAAGTGGGAAGGGCTGCATGGGGAACAAGGGGAGGGAAAAGGGCATGTGGGACCTATGGGGGATGGGGAACCAGAGAAAGGGAAATGAAATGTAAATATAGAATATATCCAATAAAAAATTAAAAAAAAAACAATATGCACTACCTCACAAGGATCCAATCATTTTTTCATTGTATTATCCTAGTGAAATAAGCTGATATGGCTACTATACAAAATTAGTAAGCAAAAGAAGGAAGATAAGCAGAAAAATATGACATTCGGGAGTGTTTACTGTAAGAGAGAAAGATTATACTGTGAATTTGTAGGGAACATATATTCAGATAGAGACAAGATCATCAGCCCATTAAAATATCACATAGTAAATACAGAGAAGGAGTGCTCAGACCTAAGGGGGTAGAAATCAAAACCATATAAAGAACACCATATGTAACAAGTGGCTGGATTGAGCAACACTTATGAGTGTGGCAGAGAGTTTCCAGAGAAGGCTGATGTATAAAGTGGGAAAAAAAATCTTCCTAAACATGGACAGTACCATCCAGCGCTCAGGGCCCAGATAGACGTACAATGATGGATAAAGAGAGCTATCCCTCACTCAGTGTGCATTTTTGTGCTCCTGATACACACGACCCCTTCTGCTCTCTCCTTTCCCTCCCTCCACAAGACCCATTACAGTGGGACTAAGTCCACTTTCCTCTCAGCTGAGAAATCACATTATACCAGGGTATCCTGGGACTCCAGAGAACTTGCTGTCCCCTTAAGGTCAGTCTAGATAATTTTGTGCTCCTGATACCAATGAATTTCAAACACCAGTTTCCACAGCCTTTCATATTGACTGATACAACCAGTTTCTCCAGAAAATCAGTCATTGAACTGAAACTGGGCCTGCATCATGGGCTTCTCATTTTGAGGCTTCTTTTTTTTTTTTTTTGCCTGTACAGCTACCAATTCCCCTGGCTCTCCATCTTGCATACAGTGTTGAGGAGTTATTCAATCTAATACAATGAGCTCCCCTCACAACTATGTATTCTTCAGTTGCTGGAAAATCTAGTATAGAATCTAAGATGAGAATGAGGCAGTAATTAGAAAATCATCATTGATCACTATCCATGTCCTTATGTTTGCCATCCAGAGTAGATGCAAATTGCCAATGTTGACCAATCCCTACGTTGGAGCCATACTTTTTTGTATCCCAGTAACTCTGCCTGGTAATTTCCAACATTCACACCACAGTACACATTACTTCAAGGTTGGCACAGCCTGTGCAAATTAACAAGGTGAAGAGAAACCAATTCTCAGATACTCCTCCTATAGAAAGAATGAGCATTTGATATTGTACATAATCCATGCCTTCATTGTATTATTACATATTTTATTCCAATTAGCCTATCTATCTTTTGAAATATCATGAACAAGATACTTCCCCTCTTTAACTTAGCACTGTCTGTGAAATGATAGTATAAGTAATTTTATTATGATCGGGAATGTCAACTAAATGCAAATGTGTGCACAAACTTTTTGAATTACTAGTATTAGATATATACACTCCTGTGTGTAGCTAAGACAGGAACCTGGAGGATCGGGGAAGTTCTCAGTCTTTCCTCTCACTATCTGCATAAACTCAGGTGTAATCCCCCATTTAGCCACGTGTCAGACTTGGAAGAAGGAAGAACAACTTCTCAGTTGATGGCTCTTTCTGGTTGTTAACTCAATGATAGTTGAAATCAATTAAATCCCCCAAATGCAGGGCACCCCTATGAGGGATTTTTGCTTCATTTGAAGTGGGAATATCTACATCTAATCTTTGAGGTAGGAAGATACACTATTAATCCTAATCTTTTGAGCTGAGAAAACCCACCTCTAATCTGGGCCATGCCTTCTTCTGGAAGCCTATATAAGGACATGGAAGACGGGAAATTTTTGCTCTTTGCCTGCTTGCTCTCACCTTGCTAGCAAGTCCATTCCTTCACTGGCATTAGAGCCTACTTCTTGAGGATTCTAGTATATACTGAAGACTGGGTAAACATCCAGCCTTAAGCACTGAAGAATTACTATTTTCTTGGACTTTCCATTTATAACCAGCAATCATTGGATTAGCTGGACTACAGCCTGTAAGCCATTCTAATAAATTATATATGCGTATAGGGGAGAGAGAGAGATTCATTCTGTAAGTTATGTTATTTGTTTCAACTAAATGGTTTCAAATAAAAGTAGATAGGGGGAGCATTAATATGCAAATTAAATTTTTTGAAAGGAACAGTGCATATACCATTAATTCCAGCACTTTAGAAGCAAAAACATCTAGATTTTCTTACATTTGAGACCAGCTTGGTGTGTGTAGCAAGTTCCAGGCTAGCCAGGGCTACATAATGAGACTCAATCTCAATTTTAAAAAGAAGAATCACCTATGCCCCTCACCCAAGGAAAATTATTCATTTATATTCATTCCAGTAGTTTTACTAAAGCTCAAGATTGCTAAAGCCTGGCATCACTTAGAATTTAAACTTATTTGCTGACAACGTGTGGGTTTTCCAGGGGTGTGGATCCAGGCACTAAGAAGAGTAAGGAAACAATGAGCTGAGACCTTTGAAAGGCTGGGCGTGTGGAGCTGGTTTGCAGTTCGGCAGCAGCAGCAAGATCAGAGAGCTCGTTAGAAAGGTGGGCGTTCATCCAGGTGTGGTGACTAAAAGCCTGTCACTCAGGAAACTGAGGCAAGAGAACGAACAGGGCCATGAGTTCAAGTTTAGCTGGAATGGGAAGGATGAGAAAGTGGAGGAGAGGGAAGATACAGGTAAGGTGAGAAGAAATGAAGATCCTTCTTCCAACCAGCCTTTGGCTTCACAGTCTCCTTGAACACAAACGTAATTCTCAGTACTTTGTATGTACACAATATTTCAAAGTCACTGTGAACTGAGTCTCTAAGCACACCAGGCTCACAGCTACCCTCTCCCTTTACTGAAACACCAGACAAAGGGAACATGTCACATATCATATCCAATTTCCAAAGTATTTGTAGGTAAAATTTAAAATCAATACACTCAGAAAGATCTGTCCTCTGGCTATGACAGAGAAACATCATGAGCATTTCCTAGGAGGAATAGAGAGATGCTTACCGTTCCGTTACAGTCCCCATCCTTAATCCTCAGATACATTCGTGCAGTTTTCACACTTTCAAACATGCAAATCCCGGAACTGATTCTGTGTACTCTCCAGTGGGATGGTTCTGACTGGTTCCCTGCTCCCGTGCAGGTCCCATTGGACTGTAGACACAGGGCCTGGCACAAGCTCGTTGTGAGCATAACCACAGCACTGCTGAGGAAGACACCCTTCGGAGAAATGAACAGAAAAGCAGTAAATGCAAGGCTTCGTCCTGCTAGGAGGAGATGGCTCTGGGTGTGGCGGGGGAGTGGGGAGAAGAGGGAGGAGTGGGTGTGGGCAGTGACCAGACCAGGATCTTACCAGCATCTGGAAACTGAAAGTGAACAAAAGAAAGAACTTATCTGCAGTAATAGTGAAACAGAACTTGTAGGTGGATTTATATCTATGATTAGTTATTCACAGGGTAATATCCAGATGCCATGGACACTTTGAAAAGTAAGGTACAAAAAACAAACAAGTCTCTTTTAAAAATTTAATACTATAAGCAAATAATGTTCATTTTCATATAAAGCAAAATTTTAAAAATCCTTAGTGGGTTCATCAATTATAGGAAGCATTGTATGGATATTAGTTAAATGAATGGGTATAGGAAAGAGTGAAAAAAGAGCAAATACAACTAAAATATATTTAAATGATTCTACATAATCTTATCTTCAGAAGGAATAAAAAGATATTGAAACAATCAGGAATATACTAACACTACAAAGAATTGGCTAAGATCAGCCACGTGGGTTTTCCAAAGTGTGAAATCTCAAGATCACAATGTGGAGAACAAAACAAGGTATGTTTATTCCTCTAGAAAACTATCAAGTAAATTACTATTTCGGGAACACACATACGACTGAAGTTAATGCCAAAAGGAGCAGGATAGTAAAGAATTTAGCATTGTCCAAAAAAGCCTTTGCCTCAGTTTCAGAGCTGTGATCACTAAGCCCTTGGAGCACAGTGCCTGCTAGGAGTGTGTGGCTTTGTGTGGAGGCCTTGTGCCAGCCGCAAAGTGGCAGTGTGAGTTGGGGATTTTGTGTCCTACCTGCCAGTTAACCTTCTGAGAGCCTGGAGACTAAGAGCCGTCACGCGAACACCATCATCAGTTGTGGAATCTGACACAAATGTTCCTGTGTGAAGGTTCCTGGTCCACAAAGCCATTTATGTATCTTCTATACCTCTTGCTAGCCAGCCCTGAGGAATCACCTCTTCCTAACTCCACAGGGCAAGTTCTGCATTTCCTGCTTTTCTGAGGCTCTGCTCTGTATTTCTCCCACCTCTCAGGTTTGATCCGTATCTTTTCTCAGTGTTGTACTGAAGCTGTGAGCATGATTGCTTCCGTGAGTATGGAGTCCTTCTAGTGAATTACGAAGCCTGGACAGTGAGTCCGGGGGCACCCGAACTGCGTAGATGGTAGAACTGAACAGGTGGTGTATACTTAGCTTTCATGGGAGCAAAAACTGATACATTTACAGAAGGCAAACAAAAACAAAAACAAGGTATCATTGCTGCTGAAATGTGGTCCCAGTTCGTTTTAAAGTCATTGAACAAAACAGTAATGCCATCAATGCTCCCTAGTGGAAAGAGATTTGATTACTGTGGTATAAGTCAACTCTTAAAACTTTCAGTAAGTCAGAGGCTGGAACTTGATCTAAAAACCCTGATGATGTTCATCGAATTTACCTTAACAGAAACCAAGAATTCTTTTGAAAGCTCTGCGTAGCCTGCAGAGGACGCGTCAGCTACTTTGCCGTGACGATCAACAGTCAAGGTGTGACCAGGAAGCAGCGCAGACTCTAGAAGGGCACAACGGTTGGGCTGATATAGCACCCGCAGCTCAGCGCTGGCTCCTCCGCCAGCCTAAAAGAAAATGAGAGAAACCAACCCTGAATTAGCAGAAAAAAAAATGAGTTTAAAATCTCTTGGTATACATGTACATGCTGTATAACCGTTGAACTATGCAAATTGTTCACGCCATTGTCACTGTGACTTTTATTACCCAGCATTATTTGCAGTGACTTGATCCAAGGACATTCTTGGAAGCAAGGACCCATGAAAGACTATTACATACAAATCACCCTGGTGTCGGGATGAATTCATAAGATAAAATGAATCCAGTTCATCCTTACTTATTCTTTATTTAGTGATTTAAGGCGGACTATCTGAGGACTGCTTGGATCTGAGCAGTGACATTGACAATGATTTTTGTTTCATTCCTATCTTTTGCTTTTAGGCTATGAAACAACTTCAGGAGACATTCCTGTTCCTAGGCATGTTTGAGAACCTATTCTACACTTACTATGCACCCCAGTGGGGAAGCAAGAATCACTAATAACTCCTGCAGGTTTGAGCCTGGCTCTAGGGCTACCAACCTTGAGAAATGTCATCTAGTTAAGTTTGACAGATTCTCAGAGCTATGACCTTTCAGAAACAATTCAAAGCCTGACAGTGGTGGCACATGCCTTTAATCCAGGAACCAGGAGACAGAGACAGGAGGATCTCTGAGTTCAAGGCTAGCCTGGAATATAAAGCAATCTGCAGAACTACACATTTCTTAGAAACCTTGTCTTAGGAAGAAAAACAAAACATTCAAAATTCCTTGAGAACACTACAGTGAGCAGAATGGCTCAAACTATAAAATCGGAGGCTCCATGTCAGATAAGACCTGGCAAAAGAGATAAACTCTGACTGTAAGTGACAGAATTCCTGACAAGTCAACTCTCTACTGCTGAATAAGAATTTACAATTTAAAAAAAAAAAACAATGTAATGGAATTATCTTGTCACCTTTTTAGAGAAAAATATAACAGGGTTATTTATTTTTAAGTCTTTTTTTCTTTTTTCTTTTGTTCCGTGTGTGTGTGTGTGTGTGTGTGTGTGTGTGTGTGTATTCATGTTCTGGAATGAGGCATAGGGCTTTATAGACACTACCCACTGAAGAACATACCCTGCCCAATGCATCTCTCTATTTAACTGAGTCCATATCTACTGAATTCATATTTACTAAGCATTCACTGTGGCATTTTTCAGGTGCTATGAAACACAAAGTCCAAAACAGAAGAGAAATTACTTTATGAAGACTGTTAGATTAATTAATCATTCAGCCTGAATCTAGGCCTAAAATAGCATTGGAAGATGATTTAATGTAATGGTATTTTCCTTAAGCCAAATGTAGGTTCAAGTTAATAACTCTATGTATCGTTATGTGAGACAAAAGTAATATAAGGCAGATTACCTGCTTATATTTACCACATTGGAACCCTTGGACCCTCAACCCTCTATTTCATGTCAAATAGTACAGCATGAATTCTCTCGGCAGGTAGACTAACATATTAAACACCATAATGCACATTAGGACTTAAGACACTGTTTATCAGTTGTCCTATGTGATTTCATTTTAAAAGAAATGTGATGCTTGCTTTTAAAGATAGAACATACATTTAAACATTTTTTTCATACCTGGAATAAACAACACGAAACAGAATTGAGTAAAGTTGATTTTCCCCCCTAAACGTATAATCCCCAAACCATTAAAAAAGTCAGTAAATCTCCTGAAAGCTCCCTGAATTTTTTTTTATTGTCACTTATTTATTTATTTATTTATATATTTATTCATTTTTTTATCATTTTTTTTATTTTCTATATTTTTTGTTTACATTCCAAAGGCTTTCCCCTTTCCCAGGTACCCCCCACCATATGTCCCATAATTCCTCTCCCCCCCCATGCTATTCCCCACTCTTTCCCCCCCCACACGATTTCTCTGTTCTGGGTCTACAATACTGGATCCAATCTTTACAGGCCCAGGGTCCTCTCCTTTTTTTCTTCTTGAGAGTCATTTGACTTGCTAATTGTGCCTTGAGTATTTAGGGCTTCTGGGCTCATTAATATCCACTTATCAGTGATTGCATTTCGTGTGTATTCTTTTGTGATTGGGTTAGCTCACTTAGGATGATAGTTTCCAGATCTAACCATTTACCTACAAATTGCATGAATTCATTATTTTTAATTGCTGAGTAGTACTCCATTGTATAAATATACCACATTTTCTGTATCCATTCCTCCTTTGAGGGATATCTGGGCTCCTTCCAATTTCTGGCTATTATAAACAAGGCTGCTATAAACATAGTGGAGCATGTGTCTTTGTTGTATGCAGGGGAATCCTCTGGGTATATGCCCAGAAGTGGTATGCCAGGGTCCTCTGGGAGTGGCATGCCCAATTTTCTGAGGAACCGCCACACTGATTTCCAGAGTGGTTTTACCATTTTGCAATCCCACCAACAGTGGAGGAGTGTTCCTCTTTCTCCACATCCTCGCCAACACTTGTTGTCTCTCGAGTTTTTAATCTTAGCCATTCTGACTGGAGTGAGGTGGAATCTCAGGGTTGTTTTGATTTGCATTTCCCTGATGACTAATGATGTTGAACATCTCTTAAGGTGTTTCTCGGCCATCCGAATTTCTTCTGGTGAAAATTCTTTGTTTAGCTCTGTACCCCATTTTTTGATAGGGTTATTTGGTTCTTTGGGGTCTAACTTCTTGAGTTCTTTGTATATATTGGATATTAGCCCTCTGTCGGATGTGGGGTTGGTGAAGATCATTTCCCACGTTGTTGGTTGCCGTTTTGTCTTTCTGACAGTGTCCTTTGCCTTACAGAAACTTTGTAATTTTATGAGGTCCCATTTGTCAATTCTTGATCTTAGAGCATAAGCTATTGGTGTTCTGTTCAGGAACTTTCCCCCTGTGCCCATGTCCTCCAGGGTCTTCCCAAGTTTCTTTTCTAATAGTTTCAGTGTGTCTGGTTTTATGTGGAGGTCCTTGATCCACTTGGAGTTGATCTTAGTACAAGGAGATAAGAGTGGGTCAATTCGCATTCTTCTGCATGTTGACCTCCAGTTGAACCAGCACCATTTGTTGAAAAGGCTATCTTTTTTCCACCGGATGGTTGTGGCTCCTTTATCAAAGATCAAGTGACCATAAGTCTGTGGGTTAATTTCTGGGTCTTCAATCCTATTCCATTGATCTACCTGCCTGTTGCTGTACCAATACCATGCAGTTTTTAACACAATTGCTCTGTAGTACTGCTTGAGGTCAGGGATATTGATTCCCCCAGAAGTCCTTTTATTGTTGAGAATAGTTTTAGCTATCCTGGGTTTTTTGTTGCTCCAGATGAATTTGAGAATTGCTCTTTCTAGATCTATGAAGAATTGATTTGGGATTTTGATGGGGATTGCATTGAATCTGTAGATTGCTTTTGGCAAGATGGCCATTTTTACTATATTGATCCTGCCAATCCAGGAGCAAGAAATATTTTTCCATCTCCTGAGGTCTTCTTCGATTTCTTTCTTCAGGGACTTGAAGTTCCTGTCATACAGATCTTTCACTTGTTTGGTTAGAGTTACGCCAAGGTACTTTATGTTGTTTGTGGCTATTGTGAAGGGTGTTATTTCCCTAACTTCTTTCTCAGCCTGCTTGTCCTTTGAGTACAAGAAGGCTACTGATTTGCTTGAGTTAATTTTATAACCAGCCACGTTGCTGAAGTTGTTTATCAGCTGTAGAAGTTCTCTGGTGGAGTCTTTTGGATCGCTTAAGTAGACTATCATATCATCTGCAAATAATGATACTTTGACTTCTTCCTTTCCAATTTGTATCCCTTTGACTTCCTTATGTTGTCTGATTGCTCTCGCTAGAACTTCAAGTACTATATTGAAAAGATATGGAGAGAGAGGACAGCCTTGTCTAGTCCCTGATTTTAGTGGAATTGCTTCAAGTTTCTCTCCATTTATTTTGATGTTGGCTACTGGTTTGCTGTAGATTGCTTTTACTATGTTTAGGTATGGGCCTTGAATTCCTGCTCTTTCCAAGACTTTTAGCATGAAAGCATGCTGAATTTTGTCAAATGCTTTTTCAGCATCTAATGAGATGACCATGTGGTTTTTTTCTTTTAGTTTGTTTATGTAGTGGATTACATTGATGGATTTCCGTATATTGAACCATCCCTGCATTCCTGGAATGAAGCCTACTTGATCATGGTGAATGATCGTTTTGATATGCTCTTGGATTCGGTTGGCAAGAATTTTATTTAGTATTTTTGCATCTATATTCATAAGAGAAATTGGCCTGTAGTTCTCTTTCTTTGTTGGATCTTTTTGTGGTTTAGGTATCAGCGTAATTGTGGTTTCGAAGAACGAGTTGGGCAGTGTCCCTTCTGTCTCTATTTTGTGGAATAGTTTGAAGAGTATTGGTGTTAAGTCTTCTTTGAAGGTCTGGTAGAATTCTGCACTAAAACCATCTGGTCCCGTACTTTTTTTGGTTGGGAGGCTTTCTATAACCCCTTCTATTTCTTTAAGGGTTATGGGACTGTTTAGCTGGTCTACTTGATGCTGATTTAATTTTGGTATTTGGTATCTGTCTAGGAAATTGTCCATTTCCTCCAGATTCTCCAGTTGTTTTGAGTATAGGCCTTTGTAGTAGGATCTGATGATCTTTTGAATTTCCTCTGTTTCTGTTGTTATATCCCCCTTTTCATTTTTAATTTTGTTAATTTGGATACTATCTCTGTGCCCTTTGGTTAGTCTAGCTAAGGGTTTATCTATCTTGTTGATTTTCTCAAAGAACCAGCTCTTGGTTTTGTTGATTCTTTGTATGGTTCTCTTTGTTTCTGCTTGATTGATTTCAGCCCTTAGTTTGATGATTTCCTCTCTTCTACTCCTCCTGGGTGAGTTAGCTTCTTTTTGTTCCAGCGCCTTCAGGTGTGCTGTTAAGTTGCTAGTGTATGCTCTTTCCAGTTTCTTTTTGGAGGCACTCAGGGCTATGAGTTTTCCTCTTAGCACTGCTTTCATTGTATCCCAGAGATTTGGGTAGGTCGTACCTTCATTTTCATTGAAGTCTAAAAAGTCTTTGATTTCTTTCTTTATTTCTTCCTTGACCAGGGTGTCATTGAGTAGAGTATTGTTCAGTTTCCATGTGTATGTGGGCTTTCTGTAGTTCTTCTTGCTATTGAAGACCACTTTTACTCCATAGTGATCCGATAGGAGACATGGGATTAGTTCGGTCTTCTTGTATTTGTTGAGGTCTGTCTTGTGACCAATTATATGATCAATTTTTGAGAAGGTACAGTGCGGTGCTGAGAAAAAGGTATACTCTTTTGTTTTAGGATGGAATGTTCTATATATATCTGTTAAATCCAATTGGTCCAAAGCTTCAATTAGTTTCACTGTGTCCCTGTTTAGTTTCTGCTTTCCTGATCGGTCCATTGAGGAGAGTGGAGTGTTGAAGTCACCTACAATCATTGTGTTAGGTGCGATGTGTGCTTTAAGCTTTAGTAAAGTTTCTTTTACGAATGAGGGTGCCCTTGCATTTGGTGCATAGATGTTCAGTATTGAGAATTCTTCTTGGTGGATTTTCCCTTTGACAAACAGGAAGTGACCTTCTGTGTCTCTTTTGATGACTTTAGGTTGAAAGTCGATTTTATCTTATATTAGAATGGCTACTCCAGCTTGTTTCCTGGGACCATTTGCTTGTAGAACTGTCTTCCAGCCTTTTACTCTAAGGTGGTGTTTGTCTTTGACACTGAGATGTGTTTCCTGTATGCAGCAAAATGTAGGGTCCTGTTTCTGTATCCAGTCTGTTAGTCTGTGTCTTTTGATTGGGGAATTGAGTCCATTGATATTAAGAGATATTAAGGAATAGTAATTATTACTTCCTGACATTTTGGGAATTGTTATTATTATTTGTATTTGAGTGGTTCTCTTCTTTTGGGTTGGATGAGATGGGGTTTCTATCTTGTTTCTTCTGGGGTGTTGTTTCCCCCCTTGTGTTGGTATTTTTCCCCTATTATCCTTTGTAGGGCTGGGTTTGTAGATAAGTATCTTGCAAATTTGTTTTTGTCGTGGAATATCTTGGTTTCCCCATCTATGGCAATTGAGAGTTTTGCTGGGTATAGTAGTCTTGGCTGAAGTTTGTGTTCTCTTAGGGTCTGCATGAGGTCTGCCCAGGATCTTCTAGCTTTCATGGTCTCAGGTGAGAAGTCTGGTGTAATTCTGATAGGTCTTCCTTTATATGTTACTTGTCCTTTTTCTCTTACTGCCTTTAATATTCTTTCTTTGTTTAGTACATTTGGGGTTTTGATTATTATGTGACGGGAAGTATTTCTGTTCTGGTCCAGTCTATTTGGGGTTCTATAGGCTTCTTGTATATTCATGGGCATCTCTCTCTTTAGGTTGGGGAAATTTTCTTCCATAATTTTGTAGAAGATATTTGCTGGCCCTTTAAGTTGTAGATCTTCATTCTCATCTATCCCTATAATCCTTAGGTTTGGTCTTCTCATTGTGTCCTGGATTTCCTGAATGTTTTGGGTTACCAGCTTTTTGCATTTTGCATTTTCTTTAATTGTTGAATCCATGGTTCCTATGGTATCTTCAGCATCTGAGATTCTGTCTTCTATCTCTTGTATTCTATTGTTGATATTTGCATCTATGACTCCTGATTTCTTCCCAAGGTTTTCTATCTCCAACATTGTCTCCCTTTGCGATTGCTTAGTTGTTTCTACTTCTGTTTTTAGATTTTGTATGGTTTTGCTCAGATCTTTCAGTTGCTTGTTTGTGTTTTCCTGTAATTCTTTAAGGGATTTTTGTGTTTCCTCCTTTATGACTTCTACTCGTTGACCCATGTTCTCTTGTATTTCTTTGGGTGATTTTTGTTTCTCCCCCTTATTGGGATTCACTTTTTGCTCTATATTCTCCTGTATTTATTTAAGTGATTTTTGTGTCTGCCTTGTATGGGCTTCTAGTTTTTGATCTATTTTCTCCTCTATTACTTTAAGAAATGTATCTAAGTGATCCTCAATCTGCATCTTTACCAGTGATTTTAGATCTGAGTCTTGTTTTTCTGGTGTGTTGAGATATCTGGGATTTAATTGTGTTTGTCTTGCAATGGCTTCTAGCTTTTGATCTATTTTCTCATGTATTACTTTAAGAGATTTATCTAAGTGTTCCTCTATCAGCATCCTGACCAGTGATTTTAGATCTGAGTCTTGTTTTTCTGGTGTTTCGGGGTATCCAATATTTATTGCTGTTGGGGAACTGGGTTCGGATGCCGCCATATTGCCTTGATTTTTGTTAGTAGCGATCTTACGTTTGCCTTTTGCCATCTGGTTAACTCTGGTGTTAGTTGGTCCTGTAGATACTAGCTGGTGCTTGACCCTCCTGTGGGGTTGTAAGGCTATTTCCCAGTGACTGGGATACCTGAATCACTGTCCTGCGGGGGTCTTGCTCACAGATTGCTGACAGGTGGCCTGAGTCCCCCGAGGTCTTAACCTCAGGATATCCCAGGTATTTGGTTCCGCCTGTTGGGCGGCTGCTCTGCACTGCTCCTGCTCAGGGTTCGCTGTCTGATATCCTGTTTCCCCAGGGGTCTTAAAGTTGGGATATCTCAGTTATCTGGTTCCGCCTGCTGGTCCCAAGCTGCTGGGAAGCTGGCTGGGTCCGGTTTCCAGCTTCCCTGCCACTGGCTGGATGGGAGGCTGGTTCGGCCTCCGGCTGGGTCTGGGCACCTGGCACACTGGCTGACTCTGGCTTCCTCACCACCAGCTGGACGGGAAGCTGCAGGCAATATGGCAGCTGCCTGCAGGGAGCTCGGGGTCCGCCCCGCGAGTGCAGAGTGCACCCGCTATTCTGTGCCCAACTCCCACTCCAGGCCTGAGTCCCCGAAGGTCTTAAGCTTGGGCTGTCTCGGGTACCTGGTTCTGCCGCCGCCGCCGGATGGTTCTGAGCACCTGGCACGCTGGGTGACCCTCCGGCTTCCCCACCACCAGCTGGGCAGGAAGCTGCAGGCAATATGGCAGCTGCCTGCAGGGAGCTCGGGGTCCGCCCCGCGCGCGAGTGCAGAGTGCACCCGCTATTCTGTGCCCAACTCCCACTCCAGGCCTGAGTCCCCGAAGGTCTTAAGCTCGGGCTGTCTCGGGTACCTGGTTCTGCCGCCGCCACCGGATGGTTCTGAGCACCTGGCACGCTGGGTGACCCTCCGGCTTCCCCACCACCAGCTGGGCAGGAAGCTGCAGGCAATATCCTCCCTGAAGTTTTTAATGTTATCAGTCTAATTCAATTGCTGAAGCTTAAGGCCATTTATGCCTCAAATTTTCAAAAGTTCATGAAACATAATAGTAATTTCAGTTCCCTGAACCCAATACAGAAATAAAAAAACAAGTCAAGTGTACTGGCTAGTTTGGTGTGTCAACTTGACACAGGCTGGAGTTATCACAGGAAAAGGAGCTTCACTTGGGGAAGTGCCTCTATGAGATCCACCTGTGGGGCATTTTCTCAATTAGTGGTCAAGTGAAGGAGGGCCCCTTGTGGGTGGTACCATCTCTGGGCTGGTATTCTTGGGTTCTATAAGAGAGCAGGCTGAGCAAGCCAGGGGAAGCAAGCCAGTAAGTAACATCCCTCCATGGCCTCTGCATCAGCTCCTGCTTCCTGACCTGCTTGAGTTCCAGTCCTGACTTCCTTTGGTAATGAACAGCTGTGTGGAAGTGTAAGCTCAATAAACCCTTTCCTCCCCAACTTGCTTCTTGGTCATGATGTTTGTGCAGGAATAGAAACCCTGACTAAGACACAAGGGAAATATGTAATTTGTGATCTTATAAAATTAACTTATTTAAGATATGTCATATACAATACATAATAAAGAGAAAATGTACTACAGACAGACATAGTAGAATATACCTCTAATCCCCACAAGAGGGCAAGGCTGAAAAGCCGAATATTGAAGGCCAGCCTAGGTTACACAACTGTGATCTATATTTCAAAATGTGCCTGCTACTCACCATTCCAGTGGCAAAGCCGTTGTCAAGGGTAAGAGAGAGATGCCTCACCTCATGGCTTTGAAAAACACATATATTCCCTTTGTTGAAAATCACATCAAAGAGACCTAAAACAATATTCTTAATTATTTCATAAGTAGTACATTTTTTAAAAGTTCTTTTTCCTTCAATATACTGATCACATTCATAAAAGAAACTTTACTAAAGCTCAAAGCACACATTGCATCTCACATAATAATTGTGGGGGACTAAACCACCCTGCTCTCATCAATGGACAGAACAGTGAAACACAAACAAAACAGAGACACAGTGAAACTAACAGAAGTTATGGACCAAATTGATTTAACTTATACCTATAGGACATTTCATCCAAAAACAAAAGGATATACCTTCTTCTCAGCACCTCATGGTACCTTCTCCAAAAATGACAAAACAGGCCTCAACAGATACAAGAAGATTGAAATAATCCCATGCATCCTTTCACATCTCCATGGACTAAGGCTGGTCTTCAATAGCAACAACAACAGAAAGCCCACATACACTAAGAAGCTGAACAATGCTTCACTCAATGATAACTTGGTCAAGGAAGAAACAAAGAAATTAAAGACTTTTTAGAATTTAATGAAAATGAAGATACAACATACCCAAAGTTATGTGACACAAAGACAGTGCTAAGAGGAAAACTCATAGCTCTGAGTGCCTCTGAAAAGAAACTGGAGAGAACATACACTAGCAGCTTAATAGCACACCTGAAAGCTCTAGAACAAAAAGAAGTGAATGTACCAAAGAGGGATAGATGTCAGGAAATAATCAAACTCAGGGCTGAAATTAACCAAATAGAAACAAAAAGAACTATAGAATCAACAAAACCAAGAGCTGGTTTTTTTGAGAAAATTAACAAGAAAAAAAAACCCCTTAGCCACACTAAATAAAGTGTACAAAGACAGTATCTAAATTAACAAAATCAGAAATGAAAAGAGAGATATAACAACAGAAACTGAGGAAATTCAAAAGAAATCAAGACAAGGCTGCCCACTCTCTTCTTATCTATTCAACATAGTAATTGGAGTCATTGCAAGAGTAATTAGACAACAAAGGGGGGTCAAAAGGATACAAATTGGAAAGGAAGAAGTCAAAATATCACTATTTGCAGATGATAGGATAGTATACTTAAGTGACCCCAAAAATTACACCAAAGAACTCCTACAGCTGACAAACAGCTTCAGCAAAGTGGCCAGATATAAAATTGACTCAAGCGAATCAGTAGCCTTCCTATACTCAAAGAATAAACAGGCTGGGAAAGAAATTAGGGAAACACCCTTCACAATAGTCACAAAGAATATAAGATATCTTGGTGTGACTCTAACTGAACAAGTAAAGATCTGTATGACAAGAACTTCAAGTCTATGAAGAAAGAAATCGATATGTGGATATTAGGCAAAGAACGTGGAATGTTCACTATACAACTCACAAACCCCATGAAACTCACGAGAAAGGAAAACCAAAGAGTCCTACTTAGAAAAGGGAACAATATAATGAAGGGAAGTAGAGGGTGGGAGAGACTTGGGATGAAGAGAAGGGGAAGGGGGAAAATCAAGTATGGGAGGAGATTGTATAGAGAGAGTCAGAAAATTGAACAGAGGTGTGTAGCAATGGGGAAATGGGGAACTAGGGGTAGCAATCAGCAAATCCCAGGTGCCAGTAAAGCAAGAGTCTCCCAGGACCCTTACAGGGATGACATTAGCTGAAATACCCAATAAAGTGGAGGGAGAACCTGTTGAGACCATATCCAGAGGTTAGGCATACCCCCTCAACCCCCCTGTTGAAGGATGGGGCCATCCACCCATCTCCAAAATTTTAACCCAGAATTGTTCCTGTCTAAAGGAAATACAGGGAGAAAGAGTGGAGCAAAGACGGAAGGAAAGGCCATCTAGAGACTCCCCCACATGGGGATCCATCCCACATGCAGACACCAAACCCAGACACTATTGATGATGCTAAGATGTGCTTGCTGACAGGAACCTGATACAGCTATCTCCTGAGCAGATCTGCAGATCCTGACCAATACAGATGGAGATGCTCCCAGCCAACCATAAGACTGAGCACAGGAACATCAATGGAGGCGTTATGGCAAGGACTGAAGATGCTGAAAGGGCCTTATCTGGCATCAATGGGAGGGGAAGCCCTTGGTTCTATGAAGGCTAGATGCCCCAGTGTAGAGAAATGTTAGGGCAGAGAGGTGGAAGTACGTAGGTGATGGGGGAGAACCCTCATAGAAGCAGGTAAGGATGGGATGGGGAGTTGCAGAGGGGAAACTTGGAAAGGGGATAACATTTGAAATGTAAACAAATAAATTATCCAATTACAAAACAATGTTCTCTTCATATTTCATTTACGTGCCCTGACCTACTCTCCCAGCATATCCAACCCTCTGTCCACCCACTCTTCTGGGTTTGTCCTATGGGATCAGCATTTTGGGATTCTGCAGAAATCTGCTCCAAGATGACTTCAAGTACTATTAGGCAGTTTCTACTTTTCATATTTGCAGGCCCACTCTACCTCTTCCCACATGGCTGTCCTAACATTCCCATCAACAGGGTTTCCGTCTCTCCACATCTTCACCAACATGCTTATCTGTTTTTTTTTTCAATGCCAACCAGCATGAGCTGACATCTCACTGTGACTTTGATTGGCACGTCTCTGATGATGAATGACTCTGAGCATTGACTTGCTGACCATTTGCACATCTTCTTTTTAAAAAAATGTCTAGTCTAACCTTCCTGTAGCATGTAGATGGAAGGTTATTTTCTCATTATTTAGTTGCCAGTCCAAGCTCCTTGTTTGTTCTGGATACTAACTCTTTACTAGATACATTAGTTTTCTGTTTGTTTCGGTTTTTTGTTTTGTTGTTTTGTTTTTTCAAGACAGGGTTTCTCTGTATAGTCCTGGCTGTCTTGGAACTCCCTCAGTAGACCAGGTTGCCCTTGAACTCAGAAATCCACCTGCCTCTGCCTCCCAAGCGCTGGGATTAAAAGCGTGTGCCACCACCGCCTGGCTACATTACTTTTCAAATGTTTGTTTGTTTGTTTGTTTGTTTGTTTTTCCCTCTGATTAGGAAGCCTCCATGAGGGGAACACTCCCACGCAGGACTGAGGGTTTCTTCAGTCATTTCTTCTACATGTTGTGAGCACCTGATTTGATGATGTTTATCTGCCACTTGCTATTTGGTCCTTTGCTGACTTTCTTGACCAAGCTACTCCTCTCATTCTACTAGATATTGTAATTGCCTCATTTTGTGATTGTTTCTTATCTACGTGCCCCTTGCTATTTGTTCTTTAATTTTACTTACTATGTGTTTAACAGACTTCCTCGTTCCAAAGCAAGATCCTATTATACTTCATTCTCAAAAATCTGTGAACAGCAAATATTTTCTGGATGCAAAATAATGAAATACTTCAATTTTAAAAAAGCAAATAAATAATGAATCAGAAGTATTTCTGGCAGTGTTCACCCTTGTTGATTTACTTCACTGCAGTCACAGGTTTGAACAAACAACATGCTCCTTTTCATATGGACAAACGACTTTACCATATCTGTCTGTCTGCTCTCCGGCAGCATCCACCTTGCCATCTGGATGAAGACGGACAAACCCTCCACTGAGCTTGTTGTAAAACTGAAGAGTATTTCCTTTCATAAACTTCCAGCTCTCAGCAGCCCACTAAAGTTTAAACAAAGCAGAGACCATCTGAGAAGACAGGAAGAGAAAACAACTAAATCATAGTCCTTACTAAAAATGGCGAGCTGGTGTTGTTTAATGCGTCAAGCAGCTATCTGAAATCATTTGGAGTAAATCATTTAAAACAAAATCTTACTGTTTCCTTTCTCTTAAGTTCCAGCTTCTTCCCTGGAAATATAAAGGGGAAGTTCATTAATTTCAAGTGGATTGTGCTTGCTTTGTTCATTATAAAACACGATTTCTCAAGAAACATGCGTTTGTGACACTCACTCACAGAGAAGATAGTTTTTTCCTTGGCATACATTTCTCTGACAATTTTACCATCATCTTCTCCTTCATCCAGCCATCTGTGGAAAGAACATTGTGTCAGTTACTTTTGAGGTTTTTTGTTTACCCAGTCCATGGCACTTCTCTTCCAAACACATAAATAATGAACAGCAAGAATAGGGGGGAAGTCCAGGGGAACTAAGTTAATGAAGAGAGAGTAGTGCCGGTGGAGAAGAAAATCCATAAATGACAGCAAGGGTAAAAGAGCAAAGAGTGAGTGTTTACTTCAATCCACAGCCGAGTCTATCAGTTCTACTGCTAACTGCCAATGCAGTTAGCATTTCATATCCATTGAACTAAGAGCTTTGTCCTGTTCTTTGTCTAGTGGCTACAGTTCAAGCTCCAGTAAGTTATTTTGAAAATGGCCACTATTGGTTCCATCAAGAAGGGTGGAGAAACTTCTTCTTCCAAACAAGAAGTTTATTAACTGTAAATCTATGAATGCTGCTAGAGAAATGAGTCAGTAGTCAAGGCCAATGAACAATGGGTCAGTGGTTAAAAGTAAAATTCAGGGTTCTACCTCACACCAGTCAGAATGGCTAAGATCAAAAACTTAGGTGATAGCAGATACTGGCAAGGATGTGGAAAAAGAGGAACACTCCTCCATTGCTGGCAGGATTGCAAGCTGGTACAACCACTCTGGAAATCAGTCTGGCAGTTCCTCAGAAAATTGGACATAGTACTACCTGAGGACCCAGCTATACTACTCCTGGGCATATACCCAGACGATGCTCCAACATGTAAGAAAGACATATGCTCCACTATGTTCAGAGCAGCCATAGGGTTAGGGTTAGGGTTAGGGTTAGGGTTAAGGTTAGGGTTAGGGTTAGAGTTAGGGTTAGGGTTAGGGTTAGGGTTAGGGTTAGGGTTAGGGTTAGGGTTAGGGTCAGAAGCTGGAAAGAACCCAGATGTCCCTCAACAGAGGAATGGATACAGAAAAATGTGGTATATTTACACAATGGAATACTACTCAGCTATTAAAAACAATGAATTAATAAAATTCTTAGGCAAATGGATGGAACTAGAAAATCTCATCTTGAGTGAGGTAAGCCAATTACAAAAAAAAACACACGTTATGCACTCACTGATAAGTGGATATTAGCCCAGAAGCTCCGACTACCCAAGATATAACTTACAGACCACATGAAGCTCAAGAAGAAAGACAAAAGTATGGATACTTTGGTCCTTCTTAGAAAGAGGAACAAAATACCCATGGGAGGAGATACAGAGACAAAGTGTGGAGAAGAGACTAAGGAAAGACCAGAGACGGTCTCACCTGGGAATCCATCCCATCTACAGTCACCAAACCCAGACACTATTGTGGATGCCAAGAAGTGCTTGCTGACAGGAGCCTGATATAGCTGTCTCCTGAGAGGCTCTGGCTGTGTCTGACAAATACAGAAGTTGATGGTCACAGTCAACCAATGGACTGAGCCCAGGGTCTCCAATGGAGGAGTTAGAGGAAGGACCCAAGGAGCTGAAGGAATTTGCAGTCACACAGGAGGCCAGTATCCCCAGAGCTCCCAGAAACTAAACAACCAACCAGAGTACACATGGAGGGACCCCTGGCTCCAGCTGCATATGTACCATAGGATGGCCTTGTCCTGTAAAACCTCCATGCCCCAGTGGAGGAGAATGCCAGGGATAGGGACGAGGGAGTGGGTAGGTTGGTGAGCAGGGGAGGGAGGATGGGATAGGAGGTTTTCAGAAAGGAAATGAGGAAAAAGAATAACATTTGAAATGTAAATAAAGAAAATGTCTAATAAAAAAGAAAAGAAAAACTAAAATTCATTATGCAAATTGATTGTTTTTGATAATCAGTTGGAACCTCATCAAAGAGGCCACATTTTCACATCTTCAACTCTTACTTTCCTTCAAAATACATGGGAAAATCATGCTTTAAGCTCTATTAAACTTTTCCAAAGTATTCAATTTCAGTCATGAGGAATGATCGCACATTCATTTGATACTATTTGTCCAAAGAAGAAGTGTCCCTGAAGATTAATGTCTTCAGACTTGATCAAAGGAGTTTCACTTTGGAGTTAATGCAGAGACTTATCGATGGTCAAGGTACTAAAAGCAAGTAACTTTTGAGTGCTCAGCCCTAATCACAAAACCCATATTACCTCCTCCAAGGCTCAAGGAGCATCATGGGACAGTGGATAGAAATAACATAAGAGCTGGAAGACAGTGAAGGCCATGAAGTACTTGAAATAGACATGACATGGCCATGACACTCATGAACTTACAACTGCTATAGTTGCCTGCACAAGACCAACTCTGTGAAAATGCATATGTTATAGATGGGATTCATGTGGCCACACTCAGAGGAAGCTAATGACAATTGATGTCTGCTGGGAAAAAGTCATTGTCAATAGCTCCACACACTCGTGCACATGTGCCTGGTTAAATCTAGTGGGACACAGAACAAATACAAAACTAACAACAACAAAAACAAATGGGATTGCAATGTGTGGGAGGATAGCAGAGGCTGGTGGGATGAAGGAAAGGTAATAGAAAAGTGGTGAGATCAGTGGGACAATATATTATGTATTCACCTAAAACTGTCAAAGAATAAATTAATAAAAAGATCAATGTTTGCAAACATTATATAGCAAAACTTTAGTGACAAGGAATAATTAGCAAGCTATCTAGTTCTCCTCAATATATGGTCTTAGAACTGTCTCATATGAGCTGACTTGCCAATATAAACACACCTGTGACAGAAGAAGGCATACTCATGGTTGGTCGTGGGATCCCTGACCACAACATCCTCAAGAAACCAGCCATTTCCTAAACAGATTTAAGAAGATAAAATATATTAATAGATACATATAGTATGTGAATTATTGAATGCTTTGAGAAACAAGTCTCAACTCTAAATAAATTTTGTGCAACATAAAACTCAAAAAATCTATTTGTAACACAAGATAATGATAAACCTTTAACATAGTTCTCATAGAACAAAAGTACAATGTTGTTCTAAGGATTTTTTTTATTTTATGGCATAATTCAATACGATTTTACAAATAAATATAGTATAATTATACCCTTGATTTCAGAAATTGTATTCACAATTCTAGACCTATCATCTTCAAGAACATATATTTCATGAGTTAGTAATACTTTTTATTTCCATAAAATTACCAAGATTCCTCATATGCTATAAAATGAATTACCCAAATATTGCATCTAAGCACTAAGGCAAGTAAGGATTGGTACATATAAAGGTTCTCTTCTTAAGTGTTTAAATTCATATTAACTAGCAAACTAAGACTAGCTAAAATACAATTTTATTTATTGGAAACAATAGAATTTTTTAACTACTACTAGTTGTTTTTTCTGCACAAAATATACCTTCTCTGAACTAAAGCTCCTTAAGTTGATGAGCTGAGACTGAACAGTTTTAGAAGAAAGCTTAACAAAGTCAGCATCGGCTCTCTCTGCTTCTCGGCTGCTCACACTTCACAGCTGAGCAACATTTGAGTCTCCATGGCTGATACTGAGAACCAATGCTATAGCACCATACTCTGTTTCAGAGTCAGGAGGGTGGAGAGGCAACAATCCACCAGGATCAAATGTCCAGGCTGAACAAGGAGGAGTTGTTTCCCGGGGTGTGATGGTTTGTATATGCTCAGTCCAGGGAGTGGCACTATTAGAAGGTGTTGTCCTGTCAGAGTAGGTGTAGCCTTGTTGGAGTAGGTGTGTCACTGTGGGTGTGGGCTTTAAGACCCTCATCCTACCAGCCTTCAGATGAAGGTGTAGAACTCTCAGGTCCTCCTCCACCATGCCTGTCTGGATGCTGCCATGTTCCTGCCTTGATGATACTGGACTGAACCTCTGAACCTATAAGCCAGCCCCAATTAAATGTTGTCCTTTATAAGACTTGCCTTGGTCATGGTGTCTCCTCACAGCAGTAAAACCCTAACTAAGACATAGGGCATGGGATTTTTCTGTTCCAACACCATAACAAATCCACACAAACTAGCATAGTTACCTATCCCACATAAAGATGCTAAGAATTGAATTTTCAGCAAGTTCCCAGGTCACCTTAAAAGACTCTGTCACATGACATGCCTTACAATCCGTGGGCCATTCCCTCTACCTGACTATCACTCTTCAATAATGTCATTTTAATTTTATTCTGAAATGCTGCATAAAATATACTCTTTTCCTTTAAGGAAATCAGAAGGTTTCTAGGATAATGGAGCAGGTTTAAGGAGCAACTTACAAGTAGTAACTTCTTTTAGAGGTAAACTTTAAATTTTGTTTTGTTCAGATGTTTTAAAATTATCTTTATTAAAATTTTTACATACAATACATTTTGATCATGTTTACTTTCCCCAACTCCTTCAGATCCTTCCCACCCAACTTAATGTTCTATCTCCTAAAATAAAACAGAACAGAACAGAACAAAACAAAACAAAAGCAAAACAATAAAAAGACACAATAAGGCAAAAATGCCAAAACAAAACAAAAGACCCACAAAAATATAACAAGGAGCTTTATGCTGGCCAACCCCTCTTGGGCCTGGGGCTTGCGGAGGAGGAGTGTGGTTGATATACAGACTGACACTCCATTGGGTAAAACTCATTTTCCATTTCCTGAAGGTATCAATTCAAAGATCTTCTTGGTTAGGGTTAGGACTTTGCGACCACTTCTCCCTTTCAGTGCTGGGGTTTCATCTGACTGAAACCTGTGCCGGTCTTGTGCATGATGTCAGGATCTCTTTGAGTTCATATGTACATCAGTACTGTTGTGTCTGAAAGACACTGCATCCCTGGAATGATGATAAGCCACTTCTGGCTCCTCTGCCTCTTCCACACAGATCCCTGAGCTTTGAGAGGAAGAGTTTGATGAAGACATCCCACTTAGGACCCAAGTGCTCTGAAGTGTCTCACTCTGCACATTCTCTAAATATGTCTCTGTTCTAAAACTTATTTCATGCCAGAAGTTTCTCTGATGGAGGATGAAAAATGCCTAAGTGGTAATTCTTTTTTTTTTTTTTTTTTTTTTTTTTTTTTTTTTTGGTTTTTTGAGACAGGGTTTCTCTGTGTAGCCCTGGATGTCCTGGAACTCACTCTGTAGACCAGGCTGGCCTCGAACTCAGAAATCCGCCTGCCTCTGCCTCCCAAGTGCTGGGATTAAAGGTGTGCGCCACCACCGCCCGGCCTAAGTGGTAATTCTTAAAGGTAACGATGAATTAGTCTTACCATAACAACTTTATAAATTAACAAATTAGCACAAAGCTATTCATGTAAAAATATATTGCCTTTATTTACTCTCTTTTGAGAAAACTCAGCACTAGAGTTAGAACTGGGCAGACTAATGACAGTAAAAGAAGGAGATTTTAGGGAGCATCAATGTCATAGGGGATCTGCACTCAGGACTGTGGTATCTCACAAAAGTCTCAATAGGACATATTGGCACTTTGTGCTTTTCCATCCTTCGGGACTAAAAGAGACTTTCAGATGCAGAAGTGTGTGTGTGTGTGTGTGTGTGTGTGTGTGTGTGTGTATTTCCTTAGTGCTAACAATTGGACCTAGCATTTTCCAAGTGCTAGAACACTCTGAATTTTGATGTTGAACTTCCAAACTACTACAATAGTAAGAAGTAAATCTGTGATCTTTATAAAATAGCAAGCTCGAATATTTTGAAACAGACTGTAACAGATGTTGAGAATCTGCTTCCTATTATTTTGGGGGCCTTTGCCTGAAAACAGACAATAAAAATACCACTGTAACACTGTGTTAGATTATAGTAAGGATTTATATTTTGCTTCAAATTTATAGAAAAAACTGAAAGTATACACTGTATTAAAATTTTAAAGCTCTTATAATTTTAATTAATTTTTTAGATTTTATTAAATTGTAATTGGAGAAATGTGGCATTTGAGGGGAATTTACTGAATCTTTAATTTTATAAAGAAAAGAAGGGCATTTGGTTTATAGCTTTGAAAAACAATATTTCAACAAAAGGGTCTTGATCTCATATCACCCACAGCTATTTCCTTTGGAACCTGATAAACTATAAAATGGTTCATGTAGCTTTAATGTGGCTGCTGTTCTGTTGGCACAGCTCACACACTTGAGAGTGTAATTAACTACCTGGCTAACCTTGCAAAATTTAAAACACGATAGAATTCTAGTGAGTGAGTGTGTGTGTGTGTGTGTGTGTGTGTGTGTGCTTATGATTATGTGTGTGTTTGTATGTGTGTGTTTAAAATTCATTCTTGACTGTTCATGTATTGTTTAAATGCTGTTCATCAAATCCTCATTGAGAATAATGAGTGTTAACAGAAAATGATTTTCTTTCTTGTGCCTTTTAGTGGTTGTCACCTTGAATTTACACTATTGTAAAATACTATGAATAAGCTCACTTAACTTTTTAAACATATTCATATTATAATTGGGATTGCCATTTTCAATGCTTAATGTTTTCTGAATATAACATATAAGCTCAGGGTGAGAATTTCTACTCTTTTTCTTTTTTTTAGAAAAGTTACCTTCTAAATAGACTACATTACACTTCAAGTATTATATTAGGGCATCATCTTTCTTGCTTCTGTTTTAAAAATATTACATGATTTATTTTCCCATCCCCAGAGAGTGCTTTATCCAGAAACCAAAAAAAGTAAAAATCAGTCAGATTAAACTCAAGGGGGCAGGTGGAGAGAAACCCATTAGCTACCAGGCAGGCCCGCAGCCCACCTCCACCTCAGGAGGTCCCCAGAAACCCCTGCCCATGGCCATAGGGGGGAATTCAGGAGACAGCTCTCAGAAGGGCACTGAATCAGCTGTATTCAGTATGAGAGTGGGAGAGATATGCAGCTAGATGGATATATATTTATATAATAAATCCGTAAGTTAATAAAGTAAATAGTAATTCTCTGGAAGGTTTTTTTTTCTTTTATAGTTTTTGTTCTGTTTTGTTTTGTTTTGTTTTTTATGATTTTGGGTTGTTTGTTTCTTTGTTCCTGTCCCATTCTTTGTGTGTTGTTGGTTTTGGTCCTTAGAAAACCTGAGACTCAGAGCCCAGATGAACGGAGGCCAGGTGGGCTGGGTCGACTGCCCCAGCAGCCACTCCTGGGGCAGAGAAGAGTTATGGCAGGTCCACTGCTCCTCCTGATCACACTGGGTCAGGGAGGGGGAGGAGCCACTAGAACCTGGTCCAGGGGAGGACAAGGCACATGGGGCTTTGGCCTGGATGTGAGAGGCTTTGAAGAAACCTCAGGGGCAGAGGGAACTTGGGTTTAGGAAGGTATCTCTGGGGCACAGGGGTCCATTGTCCCCTCCATATCAGCTAAGAATCCCCAACACAGCATATATACTTAGCAGACCAGGCATGCTGATTGCCAAGCCTCCCTCCCCCACAAGACTGAGAAAGAGAGGCCTGTTTAGCCCCTCCCTGCCTGAGCCCCTAGAAGGACCACAAAGAGCTCTTTACATAGATACAGAGTCAGGGTCGGGGCAGGGCTCCTCAGCCCCTCTAGGGGGCCAAGGGAGTCTCTGCTTAGGGTGGCTGAGGGTCTCACCGGTCACTCTCCCAATAGAGAGCTGTGGAGAAGGATTTGTAGTCAAGGACACCAGGAGTGGCATCAGACCCGCGGAAGGGTGCCATACAAGATGCTCACTCAGCCTGGTTGGGGGTGGGGGGGCAGCTTTCTTCGCAGTTTCCCACCAGTGATGAAGTTCTTGACCCCTGCCAGCACCTTGAAGGAGGTGATGACCTGATCACTGTGTCAGTGTCTGTGGTCTCCCTCGACAGGAAGTCAATGAAGGCTTGGAAGGTCACAAGGCCACTATGGTTGGGGTCGACCACGCTCATGATCTGGTTGAATTCAGCATCGTCCTGCTGGTCATTCTCCACATTGTAACCCAGGCTGATGAGGCAGGCTTTGAATTCCTCAGGCCCCAGTCCCTCGCCATGATCCTTGTCCAAGTGGTTGAAGGATCCCCGGAACTCCTACATCTGCTGTTGGCTAATACCCTTGGCATCTCAGGTGAGGATCTGGTTTTCCACCTCGTTGATAGTGCAGGCAATGGCGGTGAGCAGCTGCTCCTACTGTGAAATCGGTGTACTTGTCGAAGATGAGGGCCTCCTGGATGAACCGGTGGTGCTGCTCCGGAAGGTCCAGGTTGGGTTTGTAGTCCACAATGTTGCTCTCATACTGCTTCCAGTGACTCACCTGATCTTCCAGAGTTCCGTTCAGCTCGATGGAGATGCACCCAATTTCCTCCATCTTGGTCTGGATCCAGGGTCCCACCATATTGGTTTGGTTGGCAAACTGTCAGCGAAGTTGCTCATGGGATTCCTGCTTGCTCTGTTTCTTCAGGAGTGCATGGTCCCGCTTTGGAAACAGCTGCTACACCTTCTCCCACTTGGAGTTGATGATCTCAGGGGTAAAGGTAGTGTACGGGTTGCTGCCCAACAGCTTGATGTGACTGCTCTCGGCGATCCTTTGGGACTTCTTGTGGATGGCCAAGATGGCCACACACTCCCTGTCTGCATCTGGCAGGGTGGACTTGAACTGGTCATGGGCTGAGATCAGGCTCTCCATCTCCTCAATGGTATGGAAGATGAACGTGTCCTACAGGTCCTCCGTGGCGTTCTCCATCCAGTTGTTGAAGGGTGCAGTCCGCAAGGCTTTCCTGTGACTGTGGGTCAGAGAGCCCAGGTTATCCCACTGGTCACAGATCTTCTGGCACCGTGGGTTGACACTGTGGGAGTCATCCAGCTCTTTGAGCTCTTCGGCAATTGCAGCAATCTGCTCTACGTGGCCCTGGTGTGCAGCCAGGTCACTCTCAAAGGCCTCGAGTTTTCGGATCAGAGTTTTGATGTGTGACAGGGTGGCTGTCTCATAGTCCCGGTGCTTCAGCGTGGCCTCCTTCCCATCAGTCCAGGCCTCGTGGATGGAAGCCTTCTGCCAGAACGTCCTTGCCAGGTGTTCAAGTTGTTCCAGCCCACAGATTTCATTTAACAGCCATTTTTCATAGCCCTTCTCAGCCTACTCCAGGTGCTGCCACCCATTGTTGATGTTGGAGACCATCCTGCTCTCAGAGGGCATGAAGATAGGCCTGTTGCTGAGGCAGCTTGGACTGCAGTGTGTTGAAGTTGATCTCAGCGGATACTTCTCCTGCACCTTGGGGGGCTTGTGCACATGCGTATAGTCTCAGAAGTCCTCCAGTTTCAGCTGACTCTCCTGGATGGTCTTCTGAAGCACGCGGTCCTCCAGCCAGGGGATGGTGCGCCAGATCCACTCTAGAAGAACACTGGCCAGGAGTTCATAACCTTCCATCAGACGCTCATTTTCTTGGTTCACAACCAGCATCTTGCAGATTCCCTTGGCGGCCGTTGGTGGCAGTCTCAGCCTTCTGCCAGGGCATCATGTTAAAAGCTACTTGAAAGTCCTCTGGCTCCTAGACGACCGAATTATCACATGATGGTTAAACTAGCTGGGAACTAACAAAAATGACAGTATGCAAATGATTGACAGCTGATCAAACTATAAATAATTTCTCTCCAAAAGCCTATTACTTCCAAGGACTATTTTTTACAGTCTGTAAAAAACTGATCCTATTTTGTTCACTTTATTGATCTCACTCATTGTTCTTTGTAGTCTCGCTAATGATGTGTTTACATTTTGGGAGCTTTTGTAGCCACTTTAAACCAGTTTTGTAAACACATTTAACTTGTGTAACACCTCTTGTTCATTTTTGAAACATATTCTCTACACATTTGTGAGAGACTTTTGTTCCCAATGTGGAAATTATATTTGACTCATTTTAGTAAATTCCTGTTTCTACCCTTTATATTTTTGTTTATCAATATGTGTCTTTCAGTCAAATGACATTTGTTTACCATGGTTATAAGGAAATAAGTTGTTTAGAAGGGTCTGAACAGACCCTTATCTCACAGAGTTAATGGGAAAACTGAGAAGAAGCATGAACATAACAGAAGCAAGAAACACAGCCAAGCCCTTGCTGCCAAGACAGATATCTCAACCCATTACTTCTGGACAATGAGTACCCTTTCAAGAAACATCATTGCTGGGAGACTCTATGGTTGCCTCCATCACTAGATGATCCATAACATTCACACCCCAAATATCTCTTTCTAAATGATTCTTTCTGGCATCCCAGCCCAATCACATGGCACTCACTCAGTCAGTTTACATCATTTTGCAGAAAAATATATCACTTTAAAAAGAGATCTGGAGAAAATACTGTTATTTCACTAATATGTAATAGGATCCTCCTTCTTTCCTTTCTTAGCTCTTCTTCAAAGAGGAGTTTACTGGATTCACCAAGAGTTTCATGTAAATGGAGAAGACATCTATTGAAGCTCTGGAAATGAGCCTTACCTTGCCCAAGTCCATCATGGCCTATCACGATCTTGCATAAATCTCCAAGGTTTACAGCTTCTAGAAAGAAGGTATCAATCTGCAACCAATTTTTTAAAAACCTCTAGTTAGATGTAGATTATAATTTTGACTTTACCACCAATATACATTAAGATGTGGGTTAATTACCAAATACACAAAGCTGTCCACAGTATGAAAATGAAGTGAGAGTGATCTGGCTGTCGGTCTGTCACCTGATTAATAACCAGGATTAATTCAGTTGATCTGGCTGTTGATTATAAAAACCAGATGAATTGACAATTAAGATTAACAAATCATATCCCTGAAAAAGGATTTGATCATACACTCCAGCCATTGTCCACAGGTGAAGCATTTTATGCTCTGTATAAGAGCTGACAGCACAAGCAATCAGGGATAATATGTCACTACATCATACAGCTCTCCCCTGTGACTTGTTCCATCTTGGGACCAGGCCTCCATCTAACCCTTCTGTCTTTAGAGCTGATAGGATCTGAAGGTCCCTGATTGCAATAAGGAACATAGCAAATGAGTTGAAATTGTGCTTTCTGGACAGAACAAACATTGGCCATAGACTCCCTCCTGGGCTTTAGGAAGACAATGAGAGAGAACCTATGGCACCCGGGTTCTCCGAGGAGAAAAGGAACTAGAGTGTTTGCATCACATCTGGCTATGTCTCTCAGACTGGACTTCATCCTGACTAGTTTAGGGTGATGACAAACTTAGTGATATTTAATGTCCTTGAGAAGATAAAACAGACAACAGTAGAATATAAACAAAAATTTTAAACTCTTTTTGGAGGTACAGGCTGAAACTTCCCTACCAGATGAGTTAAAACAAGAGGATCTCAAATTTAAGGCCACCTCCTTAGGTACAGAGTTATAGCTTTCCTAGAAAAAGTAATTGAGACCCATCCTCAATTTATTTTTGTTTAGGTAAAAAGAGAGCAGATGTTTTATCTAAGCGAGATAGCACTTGCCTCTCAAGCATAAAGCCATAGTTCAAAATTAAATACTAAAAAACCTAAGTAATAATAAATAAACAAGAGTTTAGTCTAACACTAAGTCTAGGACTGGCAGCTTACTTCCTGTATTAAACCAGGCTAACAACATGATACACGCAGTTCTTATGTAGTGTTTGAATCAACTCATAAAATCCAGAGAAATAAAGAAGCAAGGTGATGTGTTCTAAACAAGTGAGAAAATAAGCAGTAAGTTGGCACTAATGAAATGGAGATGGGTACGTTTGGTCAAGAGAAAATTAAAAGTAAGAATAATAAAGATTTTAGGCCAAGAGGAGCCATGAATAAACAAAGGGAGACTTTCAACAACATGAAGGTACAAAGATTAGATCCATAGGCACAAATTAGTTCCCCTTTTTGCAATTGCAGGGATTCTTTTTTTTCTTTATGAGATTATAATACATTTACAACATGACTTCCTTACCTTTCCTCCTTTCTAACCCTCTTATATACCCTTCCCAACTCTGCTTTAAATTTGTGGCCTCTTTTAGTCAATAATTACTATTGTATGTATATGCTCCTATGCATTTGTCACTGGACAAGGTCTTCTCTGGAGAAGACCACCTTTCCAACGCTAAGCTTTACTTTGGTTGTCTAAAGGTCTTTGTGAGGGAAATCAAGCTTTATGGACTTTAAACAGTCCACTTTGGCATGCCAATTAGTGTCATCTTTATGCAGCTCTGTCATCATGGGCAGTTATGTCAGTGAGACATTAAAGGTGTAGCTTCTGATATTGCTAGGAGACACAATCTAACGGCAAACACCCTGAATGAACCTCTCGCTCTCACAACCTTTCTGCCTGAGCCTTATGCACTTCTATCATTCAATAATGAAAAGCAACAGTAACCCACTTCAAAACTTTTAATAATTCTCTCTATGTAAATAGGCAACAAGCATATGAGAGATGCTGAATATCGATAACTTTTAGAGAAATGCAAGTTAAAAATAAGGTGAACTATAACCTATGCTGACAATAATGATTGTTGCTTGAGAAAGAAAATAACCAGAAACCCCCAGCATTGTCTGTTATGTAGAAAATGATAAAATATTATAACCACTATTAGAAACAAGATATCAGTACTTTCAAGGTTAAAAACAAACTACCATATATCCCAGTAATTCACTATTCAAAGTAACTGAAGAAATTATCTCAAGAACATTTGTAACTCTATGTATTATCCACAATGCTCACATAGTGGAGGTAAGCCATATATCTATCAGTGAACTAATAGAGTATTGTTTTATATACAAGCAATTTAATATTAATCAGTGTTTAAAAGAAGAAAATACTGCTTCCAGTCTGAGCCTGTGTCTTGAGCAGACCTTAGGCGCTGGCTCCACACCCAGTCCCACAACACCCAGAAGAAGCTTGAATCCCAGGTGCTCTAACACACCCAGGATCACAGAGGAACCCCCACTCTTAGGACTCCTAGGTGTTCTGAAATGCACAGAATCACAGGATCACAGAATGACAGAGGAAGCTCAACTCCCAGGAGATCAGACACACCCAGGAGGACTGGAGCTCTGACACACTGAAGATCACTAATGAGGCCAAAACACCTTTCCCAACACCCAGCATACCTGGGACCTCCACAGGAACCAGGGAAACACAAATGCCCACCCATCCACAGCCATGGATTCCTTCCAGCTTGCACCGATGCTTGGAGCAAACCCAGGGCTCTGGTTCCCCAACCACCCAGGCAACACACAGAGAAAGCTTGACTCCCAGGAGCTCTGACACAACAGGATCTCAGGAGCTTGGTCACACCGGGATTTCAGGATCCCAGAGGCAGCTTGACTCCAAGGACCTCTGACACACCCAGCATCTCATGATAACAGGATACCAGTATCACAGGACCACAGAGATAGCTGGACTCTGAGGAGTTTTGACACAACCACGATCACAGGAGGGACAGGCTTCAGTCAGAGACAGGAAGAGCAGATAGCACGAGAGAGAACCAGATGGAAAAAGGCAAGCAAAAGAACATAAGCAACAGAAACCAATGCTACATGACATCATCAGGACCCAGTTGCCCACTATAGCAAGTCCTGGATAACCCCATCACACCAGAAAAGCAACATTCTGATTTAAAAATCACTTCTCATGATGGTGATAGAGAACCTTAAGAAGACCATAAATAACTCTCTTAAAGAAGTACAGGAGAAAACAGGTAAGCAGGAAGGAACCCTTAAAGAGGAAACACAAAAATCTCTTTAAAATTACAGGAAAACACAAATAAACAGGAGAAGGAAATGAACAAAACCATCCAGGAAATAGAAATGTAAGTAGAAACAACAAAGAAATCACAAAAGGAGAAAACATTGGAGATAGAAAAATCTAGGAAAAAGATCAGGAGTCATAGATGCAAGGATCACCAACAAAATACAAGAGATAGAAGAGAGAATCTCAGGTGCAGAAGATACCATAGAAAACACTGACACATCAGTCAAAGAAAATGCAAAATGCAAAAAGCTCCTAAACAAAAATATCGAGGAAATCTAAGACACAATGAGAAGCCAAACCTAAGGATAATAGGCATAGAGGACAGCAATTATTCCCAGCTTAAAGGGCCAGTAAATATCTTCAACAAAATTATAGAAGAAAACTTCCATGACCTAAAAGAAAGAGATACGCATAAACATAGAAGAAACCTGCAGAACTCCAAATAGATTGGACCAGAAAAGAAATTTCTACCATCAATAATAATCAAAATACCAAATGCACAAAACAGAGAATATTAAAAGCAGTAAGGGGAATAGTTCAAGTAATATATACAGTCACACCTATCAGAATTACACTAGGCTTCTCACCAAAGACTATGAAAGCTAGAAGATCCTGGGCAGACGTCATAAAGACCCTTAGAGAACACAAATGCCAGCCCTGGCTACTACATCCAACAAAACTCTCAATTAACATAGATGGGCAAACCAAGATATTCCATGACAAAAAACAAATTTACACAATATCTCTCCAAAACTCAAGCCCTACAAAGGATAATAGATGGAAAACTCCAACACAAGGAGGGAAAATACACCCTAGAAAAAGAAAAAAAAAAAAAAGTAATCTTCTTTTAACAAGCCCAAGAGAAGACAACCACACAAACACAATTCAACCTCTAACAACAAAAATAATGGGAAGCAACTACCACTTTTCCTTAATATCTCTTAACATCAATGACCTCAACTCCCCCAATAAAAAGACATAGACTAACAGACTGGATATGTAAACAGGATCCAACATTTTGCTGCATACAGAAAATGCACACCAGTGAAAAAGGCAGGCAATACCTCTGAGTAAAAGGCAAGAAAACAATTTTCCAAGCAAATGGTCCCCAAAACAAGCTGAAGTAACCATTCTAATATTGAATAAAACTGACTTTCATCCAAAAGTTATCAAAAATATAAGGAAGGACAGTTCATACTCATTGAAGGAAAAATCTACCAAGATGAACTCACACTTCTGAACACCTATGCTCCAAATGCAAGATCACCCACATTTATTAAAAAAAAAAAAAAAAAAAAAAAAAAACTTTACTAAAGCTGAAAGCACACTTTGCACCTCACACAATAATAATGGGAGACTTCAACACCCCACTCTTAGCACTCTTAGCAATGGACAGATCATGGATACAGAAACTAAGCAAAGACAAAGTGAAACTAACAAAAATAAAAAAAAATAAAGAACCAAATGGATTTAAGAGATATCTCTAGGACATTTCATTCTAAAACAAAAGAATATACCTTCTTCTCAGGACCTCATGGTACCTTCTCCAATATTGACCATATAATTTGTCACATAACAGGCCTCAACACATATAATAAGACTGAAATAATCCCATGCATCTTATCAAATCATCATGGATCAAGGCTGATCTTCAATAACAAAAAAAACAATAGAAAGCCAACATTCGCATGGAAGCTGAACATTTCTCTACTCATGACAACTTGGCTGAGAAAAAAATAAAGAAATTAAAGACTTTTCATAAATTAATGAGAATGAAGGCAAAGCATACCAAAACTTATGGGACAAAAGGAAAGCAGTACTAAGAGGGAAACTCATAGCTCTGAGTGTCTCCAAAAAGAAAATGGAAAGAGCGTACACTAGTAGTTTTATAACACACCTGAAAGCTCTAGAAAAACAAGAAGCAAATCTACCCAAGAGGAGTAGGCAGCAGGAAATAATCAAATTCAAGGGTGAAATAAACCAAATATACACAAAGAGAACTATACAAAGAATAAACAAAACCAGGAACTGGTTCTTTGAGAAAAATCAACAGGATAGATAAACACTTAGCCAGTCTAACCAGAGAGCACAGAGACAGTATCCAAATTAGTAAAATCAGAAATGGAAAAGGAGACATAAAAACAAAAATTTAGGAAATCCAAAAAAATCATCATATCCTACTACAAAAGCCTATACTCAACAAAACTGGAAAATCTGAATAAAATGAACAATTTTCTAGACATATACCAGGTACCAAAGTTAAATCAGGATCAGATAAACAATCTAAACAGTCCTACAACCCCTAAAGAAATAGAAGCACTCACTAAAACCCTTCAAAAAAAGCCCATGACCAGATGGGTTCAGTATAGAATTCTATCAGACCTTCAAAGAAGACCTAATACCAATACTCTTCAACTTATTCTACAAAATAGAAACAGAAAGAAGACTACCCAATTCATTCTATGAAGCCACAGTTACACTGATACCAAAACCACACAAAGACCCAATAAAGAGAACTTCAGGCCAATTTCCCTTATGAATATTGATGCAAAAATACTCAATGAAATTCTCAGTAAGCCAAATTCAAGAACACATCATAATGATCATTTGCAGGGATGGTTCAAAATACAGAAATCAATCAATGTAATTTTCTATATAAACAAACTCAAATATAAAAAACACATGGTCATATTAAGAGATACTGAGAAAGCATATGACAAAATCCAACATTTCTTCATGATAAAAGTCTTGGAAAGATCAGGAATTTAAGGCCCATACCTAAACATAGTAAAAGCAACTGAGTAGCCAACATCAAACTAAATAGAGAGAAACTTGAAGCAATCCCACTGAAATCAGGGATTAAACAAGGCTGCCCCCTCTCTCTCTCCCTATCTATTCAATATAGTACTCAAATTTTTAGCTAGAGCAATTAGACAACAAAAGAAAGTCAAAGTGATACAAATTGTAAAGGAAAAAGTCAAAATATCAATATTTGTGGAGGATCGGATAGTATACATAAATGACCCCAAAAATTCCACCAGAGAACTCCTACATCTGATAAATGACTTCAGCAAAGTGTCTGAATATAGAATTAACTCAAACAAATCAGTAGCCTTCCTCTACTCAAAGGATAAACAGGTGTGAAAAAAATTCGGGAAAATAAAACCCTTCACAATAGTCACAAATAAGATAAAATGCCTTGGAGTGACTTAACCAAGCAAATGGAAGATCTGTATGACAAGAACTTCAAGTCTCTGCAGAAAGAAATCGATGAAGATCTCAGAAGATGGAAAAATCTCACTTGGTCATGGATTGGCAGCATGAATATAGTAAAAGTGGCCATCTGGCTAAAAGCAATCTACAGATTCAATGCAACCCCCATCAACATTTCAACTCAATTCTTCATCAAGTTAGAAAGTGAAATTTGTAAATTCATTTGGAATAACCAAAAACCCAGGATAGCTAAAACTAATCTCAACATTAAAAGAACTTCTGGGGGAATCAGTTTCCTAGACCTAAAGATGTATCACAGAGCAATTGTGATTAAAAACCTGTGTGGTATTGGTACAGAGACAGGCAGGTAGATTAATGGAATAGAATTGAAGACCCAAAAATGAACCCACACACCTAGGGTTTGATCTTGGACAAAAAAGCTAAAACCATCCAGTGGAAAAAAGACAACATTTTCAAATGATGATGGCTCAACTGGCAGGAAACATGTAGAAAAATCAATCCATTCTTATCTCCTTATACAAAGCTCACATCCAAGTGGATCAAGGACATCCACATAAAACCAGATGAACAGAAGACCAATGGCTTATGCTATAAGATCAAGAATCAACAAATGGAACCTCATAAAATTTCAGAGCTTCTGTAAGGTAAAGGACACTGTCAATAGGACAAAAAGATAACAAACAGATTGGAAAATATCTTAAGCAAACCTACGTTCAATAGAGGACAAATATCTGAGATATACAAAGAACTCAAGAAGTTAGACTGCAATGAACCAAATAACCCTATTAAAAATGAGCTATAGAGCTAAACAAAGAATTTTCAACTGAGGAGTATAGAATAGATGAGAAGCACCTAAAGAAATGTACAACATCCTTAGTCACCAGGGAACTGAAAATCAAACTAACCCTGAGATTCCACCTCATATCACAGCAGATGCTAGGAAAGATGTGGAGAAAAAGGAACACTCCTCCATTGTTGGTTGGATTGCAAGCTGGTACAAGCACTGTGGAAATCCAGTTTGGCGATTCCTCAAAATATTGGACATAATACTACCTGAGGACCCAGATATGCCACTTACAGTGGACTTCAGCCCTCAGATCAATCATCAATCAAGAAAATGCTCCACGTATATGAACACAGTACAATCTATTACTGGCATTTCTTCAGTTGAGTGTTCCACTTGCATGATATTCTTAATTTGGATCGTGTTAACAAAAACTAACCAACATATAGGAAACTATGTTTTCCAAATGCATAGAATGGCCAGTTTGGGAAATTCCATGTGCTTTTACCACAATATTTTTAAAAGCAGGAAAAATAAGTTTTGTTTACTTACTTGTCCTCTTAAAAACTTTAAAGAGTTCTTTGATCTGAAGAGTTTCCTGGATCCTGTATCTCCTTTTTCCCCATAGATACAAAGGTAGACATTGGCTACTGTTCCAGCATTCCAGAGCTCGCCTGTTGTAATAGACACCTCATATGCTGTCACTAACAATGAAAGAAAACACATTTAAGTTTTAAGTGCCAATAACTACTGACATAATTGAAAATTAAGGTCCTACATATCACTCAGAATCCAAACCTTAGAGAAGATATAATAATATACACCACCTAGGCACTGCCATGCAATACAGCCAAGAAAGCTCAACAAAATAAATGAGCATTGTGCAGTGAGTAGCTGCAGAGCCCTTAGGAGGAAGATCAAATGTTAAAGTAACACCAAGCATCAGTGTACCATTGTTCTTCACAATTCCCAAACCTGGACTCAATGAACAAGAAGCCTGCAGGTAGGAACTAGAGGTCAGACTTCAAGTGCTCAGAAGTCTCTGGTTTTTTTTCTCAGAAACCAAGAGTTATAACTATCAATATAGAGACAAAGTAAAGACATTCTACTCTCTTCCCACTTGTCCAGCCTGTGCAAAACCAGTGCCTGGGCCCAGAGTCAAGTGACTGTGTTTTGAAAGAGAAGAATCTTCCCATCGGTCCAGTGGTGCTAGACTGCAATAGATTGAGCCAATGACTTCCAATGGCTATTTCACTTTGTCTTCCCTATACATAGGAAGACTGGAAGTAAATAGGACATACGATTAAAGCAAGCTTTTCAGTCACAAGAACAAAAATATCAGAGAGCTATAAAGAAGTTAAGATGTGAGCAGATATTTGAACCATTGACCACAAAAGACAGATTGTGATTTGTAACCTGGAACTGACCAGTATAGTCAACTATATTCTTAAGCAAAATTATTAACATTCTTTATAAAATTTATTGCATAGAAACTCATATCCCCAGTCTCCAAAATACAGTCATAAAATGATGATTAGCAGTTATAAAAAATAGCAACTCACATGTGCAAAGAGTATAGAGACATGACCACAAAGACAGCAGCACCACTGGCTCACAGATGATGGCATCCAATGATACTGGTGTTATACAGCAAAGACTTTAGAGAACCTGTGATGCAAATGTTACTACCAAACTGTGAAGCTTCTTAAAACTAAAACCCAGAAAGTCCCAGCAGCAGAGGTATGCAATTTTAAAGAAGTTCCAAGTAAAATTTTCAGAACTATCAAAACCTGTCTCCAAAGTGAAGTTTTCCATTCAATAAATAGTCTTGTAAGCAGACTAGAAAGGAAGCGGAAGAACATCAGGGGACTCCTGGAGCTTTGGGAGATCAGAAGAACTAATGTTCATGGTGTGATGCTCCAGAGAGAAAGAAGAATTTAATGCCTGAATTTTGTGTCATCTTCAACACTATTTTCCCACATGAGTTTCATTCTTGGTATTTTAACATCAATGACCTGTTCACGTGTGCCTGTTCACGTGAATATGGAAGTTATAAGAGGGAACTTCTAAAAGTTATTATTTTGGAAGACAGCTATTTTTTCAATCATCCTCTAAAGATTAATAACATTTCTCCTTTAAAGTAATATCTTATAATTATGAGCAGTTTGGCTCTAGTTCACTACATTGAGAACATGCAATTTTTTTTTATTTTTCTAAAACATGTAAAAGTTAAATTCACAGTGACCAGGACCAATGCAACAAACCTATAATTCCAGATAATCAGGAGGAAGAGCCAAGAGTTCAATTAATTTCTAATGTTCAAAGCCAGCATGAACAACATAACACATTTTTAGACTGAATTCCATTTTAAATTGCTATTTTTGTACTATAAAGAATTCTATTAAGTGTTTAATGGAATTTAGTCAAAAATGTATGTATCTTATTTCAAAATACATTACTGTGGAAAATAAAAAGCTTAAAAATCATCAGAATCATCTCAAAATAATTATATGTTTTGCTAGTGCAGACTTGCTTCATGTTAATGGTGACCATCTGGTCATGGCAGAGCAGCTGTGACAATTTCTTAAAATAAGATGACAGACAGAGAAGGTTTTATCACACAGAATGATTCTCCTTCTGATGAAGACTTTGCAGCACACAATACCATCTGAAAGAATTTCCGCACACTAGACTATCTTTCAAAAATACAGTCAATTCTCTCAAAACATGATGTTGTACATCATATCAAATATATTAATGTACTATTATTAATCCATCGGTGTTATTTCAACAAATTCAAAAGTTCTTCACCAAGAATACTAGCTCTCAGGAAAGCATTCTTTTTGTTGACCCTTAAAGGGTAATTTTTCATTCTTTAAGGATTTGTCCTGAGATTTCAGCAAGTAATCCAGCCATATTCAGTATCTTAGTGTTATGGTTTGTATATGCTTTTCCCAGGGAGTGGCACTATTAGGAGGTGTGGCCTTGTTGGAGTAGGTGTGTCACTGTGGGTGTGGGCTTAAGACCTTCACCCTAGTTGCCTGGAAGTCAGTCTTCCACTAGCAGCCTTCAGATGAAGATGTAGAACTCTCAGCTCCTCCTGCACCATATCTGCCTTGATGCTGCCATGCTTCTGCCTTGATGACAATGGACTGAACCCCTGAGCCTGTAAGCCAACCCCAATTAAATGTCTTTTATAAAACTTGCATTGGTCATGGTGTCTGTTCACAGCAGTAAAACCCTAACTAAGACACTTAGTTAGGGTTTCTACCAAAAAACCAAGTTGTGCAGTAAAGGATTTGTTTAAACTTCCACATTGCTGTTTGTCACCAAAAGAATACAGTACAGGAACTTGAGTGGGGAAGGATCCTGGAGGCCAGAGATAATACACGAAGGAGTGCTGCTTACCTGCTTGCTTCTCCAAGCTTGCTCAGCCTGCTGTACTATAAAACCTAGAACTACAGGCCCAGGAATGGCAACACTCACAGTGTGTTGGCCCTCTCCCATTGATCACTAATTAAGAAAACACCCTACAGCCAAATATTATGGAAGCATTTTCTGACTTGAAGTTTCCTCCTTTTAGATAACTCTATCTTGTGGCATAAAAGTAGCCAGCGTTTCTTCTTTGAATTATGTAGCTAGTCCCACCATATCTGCTTTGAAGACTCAAACTTCTGAAAGTTATCCTTGAGGGTTAGAGTCAACCTCTACAAAATACAGTTAATGTCAGCCTTTTAATCTTTTCCCATAAGTAATGAATATTTATATTGTCACTTAACTTTACCAAGATCCACCAGAAGAATCAATATCTGTGGTGATCACATTAAATGTATTTCTTAAACATTAAGACTCAAAGTAGAAACAACTTTTGGGGGTTTTAGGCTACAGAAAGGATGTAGAGATAATGGCATTAAAATATTGGTTTTATTGTACATCTCTATTTAAATCCCCTGTGTATATGTATATTTAAATAGCTTAGGAAGCTTATAGAGAAGCAGGCTTTCATATGGCACAGTTTAAGGTCTTGAGTGATAGTCATCCTTCCCCATACTTCCTTTCTAACCTGCCCTCTCATCTGCCACCCCATTTATCCTTTTTCCCATCATTCCTTCCTCCCCCTATTACCTCTTGCATTCTATCAATTTTCCTTGAAATCCCACACCCCATGGTCTCTTCCTCGTTTCCTGATTTCTACAGATATGCCCGTTTAACCACACATGCATCTAAATATTCCAAGCTGAAATCACTGTATTTATAAAAGGCCTCGAAGAGAACGAAATACTTAAATCAACCAAGGTAATTGTCACTGGAAACTAGAAACCATTCCTGAAATAAACTAAGCAATAAAAACAAACAAAAGGATAGTTCATGATTATGGATGGAAGAATTAATATTGTTTAAATGCCTGTATTACCCAGAGAAATCTAAAGACTGTATGATCGGTATAAAAAAGTCATCATGAACTTTTACTGAAATAAAAAGCATCATAAAATACATATTTAATGTATAGGCATTCTTTAGATAGTTAAACTATCTTGAAGAAGAAAAATGCTTTCACTGCATTCTTCTTGATTTTAAAACATAAAATCAATTTCAACGAGTATGACAAGATTACACAATATGAGATGACAACCTCTTAGAAATAGGTATTAGTAAGCTAGGTATCTATTTGACAAATAATGATCTAGTCCTTTATACTATACACAGAGAATAACTCCAAAAGCACTGAAGACCTACACAAAAGAAATCTAAGATAATAAAACTGCAATAAAATATAGAGAAAGGGTTGGTATATAAAATTTACTGATTTCTCAAGCAAGAGAGCAAAATCATATGCAGGAAAAGCAAAAGAAGAGACATGCATACTATATCAAATTTAAAATGTTCCACACTTTAGAATAAACTATCCACAACATAATGAATAAAGCCATAAAATAGTGGAAATCAATCACAAATTATATATTAACTAAGGAGTTAATATCCAGTAAATAGAAGGAATAGTGTAACTCAATAAAAATAACAAGACAAATAAATTCATAATTTGAAAGAACAAGTTCAGACAATTCCCCAAATAAAATATATAAAAGACCATCAAGCATATAAAAATGCAGCATGACTGTAGAAACAATTCAAATAAAAACCACAGCATAGAACAATAGGCAACCATTAGAATCACTGGTAGAACAGAACAGAAACAAGTTTAAAGAAAACAAGAGAAAAAATAGAAACAGTAGTTTCAGTGCACTTTTGTTAACATGTGTTATTCTGAGAATGCAATGTAAAACACCATAGAAGTTCTTCCAAAGGTATCAAATACTATTATCACACAATCCTGCAGTCATACAAAGAATACAGGTGTTCACCAAATAAATATAGCAGTGTTGGCTTCTCTTTTGGTATTTCATACTTTTATTTTAGGTGTATACCAAAATTCTGTTCATCTTCCAATGTATATTCTGAATGACATAGCTACTGTCCACAAGGTGGCAATGAAAATGTTTATTTAGGTTAAAATATCTCCTTTAGATTTTGCTGTATAATCACTTCTCGGCCTTTTGGCTAAGATCAAGTGAAGATTTTGCTTTATTTGTGGGACTGTGAAATCTTGTGGAAATGCTATTTTATTTTATGACTTTGGGTTGTGTTTTCTACACATTAAAAAAAATAATTCTATCATGGAATGATAAATACTATAGTGAGGCATCTAACATAATGAAAAGTATAGAAATGGACAGAAGTTCCAAGAATTCTGGAAAAGGGGAAGAATTTCTCTCAAATAGGCACAGAGATTCACTTTCAGAGAACTGACGCACAACAGCATGTGCAGAATTAATAATATCAAACTATATGCTTAAGAATAGTTTTGGTAGTAAAGGTAATGTCCATGTCTTGCCACAAAAAACTAAACATTTTAAATGTATTTCACATAACCTAGGAGAGTACATTGTTCTTGGCTTCCTTCAGAACACCTAACCACTAAAAGAATATAATGCCATAATAAAACATTTTTCATATATATATATATATATATATATATATATATATATATATATATCAAGCTTCTCATAATATAATTAATTTTGACATACTCTATATTGTAACTCAAAAAGGCTGGAGAAAACCCAGCTGAATTCATTGGCTGACTAATCAAAGCCCTAACTCAGTACACTCATCTAGACTCCAACTCTCAGGAGGGCATCTTGGTCCTCAATACTCATTTTCTCTTCCAGACCACCCCTGACATCTTTAAAAATGTTTAAAATGTTAGAAAATGGCCCTCAAACCCCTCAGGGGATCATATTAAAATGCCATTCAACATCTTTAATAGCCAAAGAGGAACAGGAACCACCAAAAAAGATGGCCTGAGATAAACATCAACGCCAGTTCCTGGCAGCAGCCCTGCAGGTACTTTCTAAGAGGATGGGGTCACAACATGTGCCACCAGCTTTTGATAAGAAACACAAAACACTATAGCAAAGAAAGCCCTTGCTCACCACCATGTCCACAATGCAGATGTTAGGAACACTGGAAGGTTGGCTGTCCATTCCTGCCAATAGAAGGTAAGCTAGCCCTTCCCCAAAGCCCTCACAGGCTACTTTGAGTAATTTTCCAGTATTGTCAACTGAATATTGATGGTGCCCTGGGATCTCCAGCTCTCAACCACATACTGCCTATCACAATGGAGGAGCACAAGGTCATAGTCTGAATGACAAGTACACTGCTATCCTTTGTCTCAAGTATAAGGGCCACATAGTCCTACCTTCCTACACTAGGAAGACTTAGCCTTCATAGGCCTTTGTAGTGGGGATTGGTGGTTGATCCCTGAGACAGGAGTTCCCCTGCCAGACATAAGCAAAAACAATCACTTCTTCGATTCCTTCTTTGGTGAAATATACCTGTCCTACCCCTTTCTTAGGATAAAACCTAATGCAAAAACATTCTCTGTCTCTGTCTCTGTCTCTGTATGTCTCTCTCTCTGTGTCTCTCTGTGTCTCTGTCTCTCTCTTTCTCTCTTTGTGTGTGTATGTTTCTCTCTCTCTTCCTCTCCCTCTCCCTCTCTTTTCTCGTAGCTTTATACCCTTTTTGTCTTCCCCACAATCCTCTCAGAACCAAAGCCCACACCTTCTTCCCTCCTCTACTAGCTGTGTGGTGTGGGACAGGTCTACCCTCACTTCCCATCACCCACTCATTTGCATATGCCTCAGTCTTTCCTTGCTGTTCTTGATACCCCATTGCTCTTAAATATCATCTTGAACTAAAATCCATCCTCACCTCACCCAGACTCCTCATCCCAACTCACTCAACCTATGATACCCCTATCCTTCTGTACTTGGACTAGACGACTCCCACCACCTGGTCCAGGGCCTCTGCTTCATATTATTAACTGCAGTTCTCCGTATTTGTCCTGTCACTTCCATACCAACCTGTACACGATTCTATTTCATATCCTGTCATTTACCACACATTTCTGTCCTAGATTTAAAGGATATTTTCTTTTCTATGCTGATCTACTCTGACCCTTACAGCTTCTTCACCTTTAATGACCCAAATCTTCCAGAAATGTGGAATGATCTAATGCCATCATTAAAAACTACCTCTATAAACTAACAGAAGAGTAACATTTGCCCTGAATCCATCTCCTTCCTCTGTATGTAACCAAGACAAGATACACATAAACATACACACACACACACACACACACACACACACACACACACACCTGTGCTTCTTCTTTTCCCCTTTTCAGTCTGTTTGAGAATAAGTGTGCTCACCACTTCCTGCTGGGTTACATTCTTACCTTGAGTCTACACCGTTACATGACTACTTGCCTACATTTACCCTGTTCAAACACCTTCTCTCCCAGCCTCTCCAACTAATCTACCAGTCCTGGATAACAGGTATACCTCAAACAAAAACTTCTCATTTCCAGAACCTCCTGCCATACTATGACTTGGACCAGTCCCTGTCTATCAGGAAGTGAATAGGGAAGACCAACATTAACCATGTAATCAATAAAAGTCCGGGGGGATAGGCTGGACCAATTCCCTAGCAAGCAGAGTATTAGACTCTTTGTATAAATGAAATCTGTACATTTCTGCATGTCTCAGAATATGTCACAGTATGCTTGTGCCTACAGAGTCTGACCCAAGACAACAGCATCCTGCCATCTTAACTCCCACATCATCCTGTTATCTTAACTCCTACAGCATCCTGTTATCTTAATCCCCACAACATCCTGTTATGACCAGACATCCCCTCATAAAATTTTATGTTTACAACAGTTTCTTTGTTCGCAGCACTTGCCTTCCCCCTTAGTGTTCTCTCACCAAACTTAAATCATCGTATAAAAGCCCAAGTTCTATTTTGGTAGAACTGTTCTTTCTTTGCTCAGAGACAGCCCAGCAGTTTGTGCCTCAACAAAGTTTCATCCTTTGATCTCAGTATAGGCCTCCTGAAAACCTTAATTAGAGAAAACTAGAGACAAAGAGTGACTTCTAGACATGAAGTGTGCTAAACACATGAACACATAGTATATGTTTGTGCCTACACAAGGTCTACTCAAGAACAATACTATAGCACAGAAGGTATCAAGAGATCTTAAGACCATACTCCTAGCAGAAGAGTTATTTGTAGTTGATGGCTTCTGAGGAAGGGAGAGTCAGTTATCTTGAAGGACATGGCCCCCAGATAACCCAATTATGCTCCAGTAGTTTCCCCCACTCCTATGAGCACATAGGTTTTTATACACATCTCCATGTATGTGTATGTAAAAATGATAAAGGTACAGACAGGAAATTGAAAATTGAAAAGGGGTGAGCAGGTGGAGAAACATCTGTGTTTATTTCAGGGTCTTTGATTCAATTCTGTTGATCAATCTGCCCGTTCTTATACCAATATCATGCAGTTTTTGTTACTATTGCTCTGCAATATAGCTTGCAGTCAGGGATGGTGATATCACTGGAAGTTTTTATTGTTCAAGACTATTTTTCTATCCTGTTTTATTTTTGTTTTTGTTTTTCCATATGATGTTGAGAATTGCTCTGTTAGGGTCTGTAAAGAATTGTGTTGGAATTTTGATGGGAACTGCATTGAATCTGTAAATTTCTTTTGGTAAGATGGCCATTTCACTATATTAATCCTACTGCTCTGTGAGCATAAGAGATCGTTCCATCTTCTGATATCTTCCTCAATTTTTTTCTTCAGGGAGTTTAAAGTTCTTGGCGTATAGGTCTCTCACTTCCTTGGCTAGAGTTATACTAGGATATTTTGTATTATTTATGGCTATTGTAAAGGGTAGAGTACAGAGTTAAACAGAGAATTTTCTTAGATAAGCTAAGTAACAAGGACAGCTCAAATAAATCTCCATTAAAAGAATAGAATAGAAAGTGCAGAGGCAGGGAATGGCAACAAGAAGAGATTATCTCTGTGGAGGATGGAGGGAGAGAGTACTTGGAGAGACAACTGGAATGGGGGTTGGGGGACATCTCAGGGATGAGCTGGAAACCATTGCAATGAAACTCCCAGGATTCTACAAGGACTAGCTAAGGCCCCTTGAAATGAGTGATATGGAGCCTGAATTAGCTATCTTCTTCTTGCAACCAGGCCTGACTTCCAGTGGAGGAATTGGGACACAAACCCATCCATAAAACATTCAATGGACAATTTGCCCTGCCTACAAGATGTGCTGGTATAAAAGTAGCTCAGAATTTGTGAAAGTGGCCAACCAATGACTGGGCCACCCTGAGACTCATGCTATGAAAGGAAGACTAACCCTGATGCCGCTTGGAGAGCGAGAGTCTGAGGCTGGATAGCCTAGAGACCTAGGATAGACCCAAACACAACTGAAAAACATCAATTAAATTATTCCTCATGATATTCTGCTATAACCATAGATTGTTGCCTAGTCAAATCATGATTAGAAAAGCTTCACCCAAAAATTGATGGAAACAGATGCAGAGACACCCAACCCAATGTTATGGGAGGCTTGAGAAATCCTGCTGAAGATGGGGAGGAAATGAACCAGAATGGTGAAGAACATCACAAGGAATCCCACAGAGTCAACTAAGCAAGACTCATAGGGGCTCACAGAGACTGAACCACTAACCAGTGAGTCTGCCTGAGGCTGACCTAAGCCCTCTGCACATATGTTGTATAGCTTGGTCTTCCTGTGAAACTTTTAATGGTGGGAGTAAGGGCTGTCTCTGACTCTTCTGCTGGCTTTGGGGACCCTTTTCTTCATAAGGGATTCCCTCAGCCAGGCCTCATAGGAGAGAAGGTGCCTAGTCTTCCTGCAGCTTGATATGGCCTGTTTGGCTGACACCTGTGGGAGGCCTGCCCTTTTCTAAAGAGAAACAGAGGAGGGGTGGAGGTTGGGCAGAGGAGACCTGGGGAAAAGAATGGGTAAGAGAGGAGGGAGGGGAAACTGATCAGAATATATAAAAAAACTAATTTAAAAAAGGAAAAATGAATTAATGAATGAACAAATAAATAACTAGCCACAAGGGTAAAAGTTGACAACTGAGCTGTCTTTCTTTTTTTTAATAGATAAAATACTTTTTAAATTTTTCTATATTTTTTGTTTACATTCCAAATGATTTCCCCTTTCCTGGTTCCCTCATCCCCATGAGTCCCAGAAGCCCTCTTCCCTCCACCTTTCCCCAGTCAACCACCTCCCACTTCTCTGTCCTGGTACTCCCCTACAATGCTGGATCAAGCCTTTTTAGGACCAGGGCCCTCTCCTTTCTTCTTCTAGGGAATCATTTGATATGCAAATTGTGTCTTGGGTATTCAGAGCTTCTGGGCTAATATCCACTTATCAGTGACTGCATTCCATGTGTGTTCTTTTGTGATTGGGTTACCTCACTTAGGATGATATTGTCCAGTTCCAACCATTTTCCTAAGAACTTTGTGAATTCATTGTTTTTAATTACTGAGTAGTATTTCATTGTGTAAATATACCACATTTTCTGTATCCATTCCTCCATTGAGGGACATCTGGATTCTTTCCAGCTTCTGGATATTGCAAATAAGGCTGCTATGGACATAGTGGAGCATGTGTCATTGTTGCACGCCGGAGAATCCTCTGGGTATATGCCCAGGAATGGTATAGCAGGGTCCTCCCGAAGTATCATGCCTAGTTTTCTGAGGAACCGCCAGACTGATTTCCAGAGTGGTTGTAACAACTTGCATTCCCACTAGCAGTGTAGGAGTGTTTCTCTTTCTCCACATCCTCACCAACACCTGTTGTCTCCTGAGTTTTTAATCTTAGCCATTCTGACTGGTGTGAGGTGAAATTTCAGGGTTGATTTGATTTGCATTTCCCTGATGAGAAATGATGTTGAACATTTCTTTTTTTTTAACTTTTTTTTTTAATTTTTATTTTCTATATTCTATGTTTACATTCCAAAGGCTTTCCCCTTTCCCAGTTTCCCCCCACCATATGTCCCATAATTCCTCTCCCCCCCCCAACTATTCCCCAATCATTCCCCCTCCCCCCACGGTTTCTCTACAAAACTGGATCCAATCTTTACAGGCCCAGGGTCCTCTCCTTTCTTCTTCTTGGGAATCATTTGACTTGCTAATTGTGCCTTGAGTATTTAGGGCTTCTGGACTCATTAATATCCATTTATCAGTGATTGCATTTCATGTGTATTCTTTTGTGATTGGGTTAACTCACTCAGGATGATATTTTCCAGGTCTAACCATTTACCTACAAATTGCATGAATTCATTATTTTTAATTGCTGAGTAGTATTCCATTGTATAAATATACCACATTTTCTGTATCCATTCTTCCTTTGAGGGTCATCTGGGCTCCTTCCAATTTCTGGCTATTATAAACAAGGCTGCTATAAACATAGTGAAGCATATGTCTTTACTGTATGCAGGGGAATCCTCTGGGTATATGCCCAGGAATGGTATGCCAGGGTCCTCTGGAAGTGACATGCCCAATTTTCTGAGGAACCACCACACTGATTTCCAGAGCGGTTTTACCATTTTGCAATCCCACCAACAGTGGAGGAGTGTTCCTCTTTCTCCACATCCTCGCCAGCACTTGTTGTCTCTTGAGTTTTTAATCTTAGCCATTCTGACTGGTGTGAGGTGGAATCTCAGGGTTGTTTTGATTTGCATTTCCCTGATGACTAATGATGTTGAACATCTCTTAAGGTGTTTCTCGGCCATCCGAATTTCTTCTGGTGAGAATTCTTTGTTTAGCTCTGTACCCCATTTTTTGATAGGGTTATTTGGTTCTTTGCGGTCTGACTTCTTGAATTCTTTGTATATATTGGATATTAGCCCTCTGTCGGATGTGGGGTTGGTGAAGATCTTTTCCCACTTTGTTGGTTGCCGTTTTGTCCTTCTGACAGTGTCCTTTGCCTTGTAGAAACTTTGTAATTTTATGACGTCCCATTTGTCAATTCTTGATCTTAGAGCATAAGCTATTGGTGTTCTGTTCAGGAACTTTCCCCCTGTGCCCATGTCATCCAGGGTCTTCCCAAGTTTCTTTTCTAATAGTTTCAGGTGCTTCTCAGCCATCCGATGTTCTTCAGATGAAAATTCTTTGTTTAGCTCTGTACCACATTTTTTAATAGGGTTATTTGGCTCTCTTTATATACATTGGATATTAGCCCTCTGTCAGATGTAGGGTTAGTGAAGACCTTTTCCCAATTTGTTGGTTGCCATTTTGTCCTTCTGATGGTATCCTTTGCCTTACAGAAACTTTGTAATTTTATTAGGTCCCATTTCTCAATTCTTGATCTTAGAGCATAAACTATTGGTGTTCTGTTTAGGAACTTTACCCCTGTGCCCATGTGCTCCAGGGTGTTCCTCAGTTTCTTTTCTATTGGTTTCAGTGTGTCTGGTTTTATTTGGAGGTCCTTGATACACTTGGAGTTGAGCTTAGTACAAGGAGATAAGAATGGATCAATTTGCATTCTTTTGCATGCTGACCTCCAGTTGTGCCAGCACCATTTGAGTGCACAATAAAAAAAAAAAAGAAAAGAAAAGAAAAAGCATGAATTTAAATATGTGTGCAAAAACATAATGATAAAGAAAACCTTAATAACTATGGACACTTGTATATCACTTAACCAAAAAACAACCAAGATACTTTAGGTTTTTGTGGTTATTGTGAAGGGTGTCATTTCCCTAGTTTCTCTCTCAGCCTGTTTATCCTTTGAGTATAGGAAGGCTACTGTTTTGCTTGAGTTGATTTTATAACCAGCCACTTTGCTGAAGTTGTTTATCAGCTGTAGGAGTTCTCTGGTGGAGATTTTGGGATCGCTTAAGTATACTATCATATCGTCTGCAAATCATAGCTGCTGGGAAAGGGAAAATCAGTTTTGTCCAATGGCATGACACTGGGTATATCAATCACTCCACTCCACTGTAATGAGTAGTTGATCAAAATAAAATGGACTCCACAGGGTTGTTTTGTGCATTATTTGCTTAGTTTGGTGGTGGTTTGTTGTTGCTATTGTTTGGTTGGTTGTTTGGTTGTTTGGTTGTTTGGTTGGTTCCTTTTTTGTGTAGTATTTTATTTTTGTTTTCTTTGTTTTGTTGTATTGTGGTTTTGTTTGTTTTTCTGAAAAAAACTTAAGTTTGGATAGGTCAGGAGGGGAAGAGTATATCAAAGGAGTTAGGGAGGATAAGGGTATGATTTAAGTATACATATATACATATACACACAAACACATATATATGTATATATATATATGTGTGTATATATATATATAATGTATGAAGAACAGACTCTTCTATGAACCTACCTACAAGTTATGAAGAAAACTCTAATATTACCAATTTCAGAGTCAATACACATGCTTTGTGAGTTTTTTCAGTGATGTAGCTGACTTTGAGTCATACATTTCCTGAGAAGTATTATCAGTAAGCTCACTATTCAACTATATTAGGGTAAATTGTTTCTTTTGTTTGCCATTAGTGCCCTCTCTGCAGTAAACAGTTTGTATAATAATAGTTTCATCAGTGAAGTCTCAAAGAAACATTTTATATATATATATATATATATATATATACATACACACACACATATGGTATATAGTCTTTATATAAAGTATATATTCCATATATGTGTGTGTATATATATATACATATATATGTATATATATATATACATATATATATATATATATATATATATACTTTATAAAAATACAAAAACCATCAAACAGTCAAACTGATGCCAAACAAAAATAAAGACATTGGACATATAAAATAATAATAACTGATTACAAATTACATTGTAAGACACATGATCCTGTCTCAAAAAATTACTTTATAGAACCTTAATAATAAAACTAGCATGGCACTGGCACAAAAAAAATAAACCAATATGAAAATCCAATAGAATAGAAGAGGGACCTAAGAATAAACCCATGTGACTAGAGCAATTACCTGGTACTGAGAAAACTACATGCAAATATGCAGAAGACTAGAACTAGACGGTTTCATATCTCTCTATCTGAAATGAATCAAAGGCCTTATGCAATACTGGAAACTTTGAAACTACCATATGAGAACAGAGTTTTAGGGTGTAGGTATGGGTCATTTTGGACTCATCCTTTATGCCTTGTATCTAGACCCAGCAACAGGGTTTTAACTTCAAGTTCTGGTAATAGTGGCATCTGTTCACTTAATTCTGTTCCTCTAGGCAGCTGTTCTCAAACGATGGGTTGCAGTCCCTTTGGCAAATGTGTACCTCCAAAAATATTTACATTATGATTCAAAACATGATGAAGTAGCAACAAAGCATTTTATGGCTGTGGACAACCCCACCATAAGAAATGATAGTAAAGGTTCAACAACATTAGGAAGGTTGAGACCCACTGCACTAGACAATGTTGGTTACAATCCTCTGTGAATTAATCTTATTTTATTAAGTGGCGCTTCAAGCAACTTTCCAACAGGACTAACTACAATAAGAACATATAATTGAAAACTGATGTATAAAACCATTTAAGAATATTTATATGCATTTGTTATAACAGCAACAGAAATTGATTTAAAACATTAACCATCTTAATTACTCATTCAATTACTTACTCAGCATGCCTTTGTTAACTTCCTTGTTCTCCACACTTGGGCAAGTTGGTTTACCTCTGTACCTAGAGTTGTATCTTCCTCACCTGGAAGGACAGGTTGTCCTTTACTTAAGATAGGGAATTATTGGCAGACTTCGCCATCCTCTTGCTCGTGTGCCAGCCATCTTTGAACAGGAATATAAAACTTTTGTCCAGAATTCATGTTTTGCAATTCTATCTGTAAGAGAGAGAGAGAGAGAGAAAGAGAGAGAGAGAGAGAGAGAGAGAGAGAGAGAGAGAGAGAAGGGAGGGAGGGAGGGAGGGAGGGAGGGAGGGAGGAAGGAAGGAGGAAGGAAGGAAGGAAGGAAGGAAGGAAGGAAGGAAGGAAGAAGGAAGGAAGGAAGGAAGGAAGGAAGGAAGGAAAAAAGAACAAACTGTAGATACTTAGGTCACACTTTGAACTTATACACTATAGAAAATTGAATAAAAACAGTAATAACCCATTATCTAGAATCTTATTGAGGCAAAACAAACTATATAAGCCTTTTATATATTTGGAATAAGATTTTGAGTAAACAATGTGTCTTAGAGCATTTGTGTCTCAGGAGATTGAGGCAGCTCAGAGGTGTACAAATTTATCATGTAGAAAACCCTGAGTTTAATCCCACTACCTCACTTTCAGGCAACAGGAAAGTTCTCTGTTCTTCATGGGCTCTCAGGTAAGAATGTTGTCTTTCAATGAGAGCATATTTGTGATAGAGAGAAAGGGAAGAGAATGTTTCACTCTGATTTTTGTAGTTTTTTTTTTATTGCAAACCTACATGATCTTAAATCATCTAACAAGTGTTTCCAGATTGTAACTTCATAGTGGTTATTAGTAATTAACCAAATGAGATGGCGAGAGTGTTGTGGATTTGGTCTAATGCTTGTATTATGTTAAATGGGTTTCCAAAGATGCTAAGATTCCCTGCCCACAGTCGGTTCTGATTGGTAAATAAAATTACAGGTGGCCAATGGCTGGCATCCGACAGAGGTAGACCCTTCAGGATTCTTGGGCAAGGGGGATCAGGAGAGGAAGGACAGAACTGCCACTCCAGGAATGGAGAAGACCCAAGCCTGAGAGGAAGAGAAGAGAGAGCATACCTACATTGTGTGAGAGCAGGGAAAAGTGGCCCCAGGGGGCCTCCCTCGTTGGCTCTAGAACACCAAAGATGGAATATAGATTTTAGTGTGTAATAACTTAGGAATATCGGAAAGCAGTTAGCCACATGTAGGCTCATGAGTGGCCCATTCATTGAACTGTTTAAGGTATACTAAAATATAAGGCTGTGTGTGTGTGTGTGTGTGTGTGTGTGTGTGTGTGTCTTTTATTCAGAAACCCAGAACACTAGGGTGGGTAGCAAGGACTATGCACTGCCACCACCGCCTGGTGGGTTTGAGCAGGATTATTTGGCACTGCAACACAAAAACATCTATGATAAACTTGTATAAATATATTAAAAATAAAAATCTTTTAAATTATGCCAATTGTATCCCACCCTTTTATTGATAATTTTTTCATATAATATATTCTGAGTATGCTTTCTTCTCCCTAACTCTTCCCAGATTCTCCCTATTGCCAACTCCCCAATTCTACAGACTCTCTCTCTCTCTCTCTCTCTCTCTCTCTCTCTCTCTCTCTCTAAAAAAAAACAAACAGGAAAATTTAATAAATAAATAAAAGAGAAAGAAATATACACCCCCTATACCCCCCCAACCCCCCCCACACACACACAAACTCACAATATTGGAAACCATACTATACGAGCAAAAGAACAATAAGGTAAAAATGTCAAAACAAAGCAATGTGAAACAAGAAGTCTACAAAAATCTAAAAAAAAAAAAGTATACAATGAGTTTGTTTTGGCCATCTACAGATGGATGTGGAACCTACCCTTACATGTGGTAAATATACCTAGTAAAACTCCATTAAAGGAAATAAATTTTTCTTTTACAAGTATCAATAGCAGATAGACTTTGAGTTAGGAACAGAAGCCCATGGCCACTTCTCCTTGTCAGCACTGGAGCGCCATCTCTTCTGAAACTCTGCAGTCTCTGTGCATGCTGCCACAGTCTCTGTGAGTTCACATATGCATCAGTCCTAATGTGTCTAGAGGACATTCTTTCCTTGGAGTCATTCACCATGAAGACTAGTCAATAAGGGTGAAAGCTCTAGTTATACTTTAGCTTTACTTTCTCCACATCAGATGAGATAGATAAGTGTTGTCCTAAACAGTAGGGCCTTAGTGCCACTTTGTGGAGAGAAACTAATAACCTTAGCAACAGTCTGAGAAGTTTTGGGAATCCCACAGAGTTTTTCCAAGCTACTCCTCATAAATGGTGGTATAATATGGGGATTATAATAGGGGGAAAATCTCCCCATTACTTGGTAACTTCATTTAGATTTTTTAAATTGTGTATATGGTTTAGGAAGATTTTACATTAGTAGGTTTCTATATGGCCTTCAAATGGCCCTTAATGTTAATTATCCTTCCTTTCACTCCCTCCCTTACCCTTCTCTTCCATTCCCCTCCCCCAATTAATCAATTCTAGTCTCTCCATATATGTGTTTTATTTATTTATATTCCAAATGTTGCCCTGCTACCCAGTCCCCCCTGCAAGAATTCTTCACCCATACCCCATATTCTTTGCCTCTCAGAGGACACTCCCCCACCAACCCCCTTCCCTGAATATCAAATCTTTACAGGATTAGGCACATCTTCTCTTTCTGATCCCCAAAAGATAGCCCTCTGTGCTACATATGTGCCAGAGGCCATGGGCAAGCTTGTGTTCGGTTGATGGCTTAATCTCTGGAACTCCCAGAGGTCCAGGTTAATTAATACCGTGGTTCTTCCTATGGGGTTCCCATCCCCTTCAGCTCCTTCAATTCTTCCCCCAACTCTTCCATAGGGGTTCCTGACCTCAGTCCAAAGGTTGGTCATAAGTATCTGCCTCTGTCTCAGTGAGATGGTGTTAGTACCTATCAGAGGACAGTCATTCTAGGATCCTGTCTATAAGCACAACATGGCATCAGCAGTAGTGTCAGGGTTTGGTGCCTGTGCATGGGATGGATCCCAAGCTGGGCTGGTCACTGGATGGCCTTTCCTTCAATCTCTGCCCCATTTTTGTCCCTGCATTTCTTTTAGACAGGAACAATTCTGGGTCAAAATTTTTGAAGGTAGTTTGGTGACCCCTGTCCCTCCACTGGGGACCCTGTCTATCTACTGGTGGTTCCATCTCCCCACTGTTGGACATTTCAGCTAAAGTCATCCCCACTGAGTCCTTGGAGCTTCTCACATCCCAGGTCTCTGGGACTTTCTAGAGTACCACCCTCCGGCCCTGCCCTCTAAAACTATATATTTCCATTCATTCTTCTGGTCCTCTGGGCTTCTCTACTATCCTCCCCCATACTTCATTCTGGCCCCCCTTTCCTCTCTTCTGTCCCTGTATCACCCAGATCCACACGATTATTTTGATCAAATACTGTATTGATTAGGTATGGAGTATCTTGTTTCTGTGCTTTTTATTTGATGTTGATTGTGGGTTTGCAGTATATTGCCTTTCTTATGGGGAGGTATGTCTCTCATATCCCTAGTCACTCTGGGACTTTTATCATGAAGTGATGTTGGCTTTTGTCAATGGCTTTTTTGATGTCTGAGATGATCTAGTGGATTTTGGTTTCTATGGTTTATTTCCTTTATGGATTTACCTTACTGAATTCTGTATAAAAGGGACTACAAACACCTTTAGAACTCATGGAATGTGGCCCTCTTGTTAGAACAATCACAATGGGTATGCCTTGAAGAAGCAGAGATTCATGGAATTAGGTCCTGAGGATTTCATGCTGTTATGGAGCATTGCTCTTCTTGTACTTGTAGCCTTTATATTCTTCCTAATACACTAGTTGTATGAAAATTCTAACAGGGCTCCCAGACTCTCACTGGACAGTATGACTGGCGATCACAATAATAATACTTGATCTTTTTTAACCATTGCTTCTGGAGCAGATTAATCATTCAATCTACACCCTTGGAAAGAACTTAAAGATATAGATGATTGACAATGACTTAAAAAGAATTTAGAAAAATAGATTGTTAGTGAAGTTAGATTAAGATATTTTAGTTAATGGCTCTGATATAAAAAATCTTAGGGAGCGATCTGAAGTTCAGAAAAGAACACTCTTAATATGTGAGCTAGGGATCTTTAAGGTCAGGGAACAAGAACAGTGGCAGCCAGAACAGCACGAGCAGACATGACTCTGGGGAAGCTGGGCTGGTGGCCAAGGTGATGGTGAATTTCTTGTACTTATTTTTGCCCTCCACTTCCTGATGTCATTTAATAATATTTGATGATGAATAGATGTGCATTATGAGGTTTTAAAATAGAAACAAGTTATTGTTTTTGAAAAATCTAAAACTTGTGATTCTTTTAAGATTTATATAAGATTACTTTTAAGATAAATAATAAAATAATTGACCCTCTATCTGTAACCAAAAAAAATTACAGTCTGCCAGTAAGAGAAATGAGCTGAGACAATTACCTTGTTTGCTTACATTTTGTTAATCTGTAGCAACTTGCCTAGTTACAAATGTATATGAGTTCTCAGTAATAATGTGTTTTCCTTATTGGTACTATATAATGTGTATTCATATGAGAGTATTGAGAAGACATTTTTGTGTGTATACTCATTGAACCACTTGAAGAAAAATAGAATGTAGTCACATGGTAATTTCTGTACCACTTGGAAGATTTTGCTGGAATATATAAGCTGTGGAAAGAAAACTAAAGTTGATGAAACCTGCCTGTTGAAACTTTGCTCCTTCCACCAAGCATGTGTTTGCATGCGCATGTAATGTGGTTGGAGTTATCAAACGTACAATCCTATGAGGGCCATTCTCATCTGAACTTCTACACCAAACGTGCTAAGATCAGATTCACTGATCATTGACTCTTGACAACTTCACTGAAAGATCCCCAAATTTTAATGATGGCAGAAGTAAATACATTATTCAACAAAACACAAAAAGGAAATGAGGAGTCTACTCAGGAGATCATATTTACTGCTAATCACAGAAATAAGCAAAATTTTTCATATCAAGCAGCATTAAAAAATTGTTTTTTTCCTTCTTTACAAGATGCTCAAAGGGCTTTCTCTTGATTAGCATGTGTTTCCTAAATTCCAGAGCTGACATTCAAGCCTAATAGATTACTGTATCACTGTAGATGTATCTTCACATTTTGGAAGCAGATACTGTAGAGACAGTCATCTTTTAACTTTTAAAATCATATTTATCTATCATATTGTAACAATGTCTATCATCAACATTTAGCTATCATCCTTTAACAGTAATACAAATAAATCCAGAGCTCTGTGAGCTTCTCTGTGATACCAAGAATTCTCTTTTTGTTATAGAAAGGAAGAATTTTACTTAGTTAAGGCTTTTTCCCTCAGTAAATTGGGATTAATTAACTAAAGAGGGAAAAGAATATTTCTGTTGAGGAAAGCTTCAATGACTCCATAGATTCTTGAAGCACTTACAAAATGGCTCAATGAAACATGATTCCTGAAAGGAATTTGCAGAAGTTTGTGTAAAATAGAAATGAAATTATATCCTTACCCCCTTACAGTGCCAGGAAGGGGAGCATCCAGAATTGGTGTGGCCAATACGAATCTTAAATGGCATTCCTATGTCCCCAACCATGATCTAGAAAACATGTTTTAGTTATACTTTTGGATACAGCTCATGAAAGAACATTACACACTGGTAATGAGATCAGTTCATAAAGATATCAAAATGACAGCATATACACTAATAACAGAGTACTGAAACTACAAAACCAAAAACATGGTACTATAGACTAAATCCAGGGTCTCACATATACTGGGAACATGTTGTACCATTAAGGTACATGCTCATCCCACTGAAAAAACAGATTGTGTAATGAAACATACAGTCCACCAAAATAAACTCTAGAAATGTGGCTTAAGTAATAGATAAAAATAAATAACAAGGAAATAGAGCATACCAGCTTACACTACCATCTATCCAACAGTCGTTCTACAACAAATACATATCTTCTCATGTATGTATAGAACATTCATTAGCATAAGCCATGTGATATATAACACAACTAGTTCTTGAAATTTTAGGAAGATTATGGAGGGGCATGGTGTTACACATCTGCAATTACAACACTCAGAAGGAAAAAGATTGAAAGTTTGAGGCCATCCTGCTGTTATGTAGTAAATACAAAGCCAATAGTACATAGTAATATACTGACAAAAGGTAGAGGAGATTTTAAAAACAAATATGTTATAACATAACATCAAACACAATGGATTAAATCTAGAAATTAGTATTAGAAGGAAAATTATAGAATTTATATGTAAAATAAACAGCATACTCTCAATTACTTGATTAAACAAATTTCTCAGTAGTTATAAAAATAAATGGAGATAAACTAAGCCCAAAGTAGGACATATGGGAAAATAGTATAAGCAATGCTTAGAAGGAAATTAATAACTATTCCTACATATATAAAACAGAGGGAAAAAACACCTTAAATACCTAGCCCTTTTCTACCTTAAAAGAAGATTGGGGTAAATTAAACCTAATCTAGCAAAGGAAAGGAAATGATAACAATAAAATTGATGAATATATAATAACAACAAAAGAACAAAAGAATATATTAAACAAAAACAGTTCTTCAGGAAAAAAATCAACAGAATTTACAGCTCTTTGGCTATTCCAACTAAGTCAGACAGAAGAAAGATTTAAATTGGTAAAACCAAAAATTTAATATGAGACATTATGTTAATTTTTCATAAAATATATAGGGTTATAAAATAGTATATATATAAGTATAAAATATTGTATATCATGTCAACAAATTAAATTTAATAGGAGTTACATTTATTAAAAACAAAATTACAGGATATTTTATAAAAAGAATAAAACTTATATCATAGAAAAGGCAAAAAGGTCTATGACAAGAGATTGGATTCATAATTTTAAAACAGAGCATCTAAGAAAAGCATAAGACAAAAGACAACCCTACTGAATTCTACTAAATGTGGAATAACACCAATTTTCTCTCATACTTTTCCAAACAAGAAAACAGGTGATATATTTCCTAATGCTTTCTACAGGATCAGTTTGACTATACTGATGTCAAACTCATACGGAACATAATTAAAGAAAAAGTTAAACTGGTGCCCTAATAAACACAGGCACAGGACTCTACAATGGAGAAGCTAATTCTACACACATATTGAAAGATATTCTACATTGTAACAAACTGGGATTCATTCAAGGAATGGGTGTTGGTTAAACATAGAAATATTATAACAAGAACCATGTAAAATTAGCATAACAAATACTTAAAATAGGACAAGGAAGAGAAAAATGTATCAGAACATTGCTTTAAAATATGGATCAAAACCAACACCTTTTCCTGGTAAAGGAATTCCCTATCCATGATATAAAGATATTTGTAGAAAAACCCAGTGATAAAAGCCGTAAAGATCAAAGATTGGAAATTGCTCACAACCAACAAGACTCCAAATTTTTGTCACTTCTAGTGAGCAATGCACTGAAAATTTTAAGTTGAGCACTTTTATCAATAAGAAGAAATTAAAGTATACTATCATGTCATCTGCAAATAGTGATAGTTTGACTTCTTCCTTTCCAATTTGTATTCCTTTGACTTCCTTATGTTGTCTAATTGCTCTCACTAGAACTTCAAGTACTATATTGAAAAGATATGGAGAGAGGGGGCAGGCTTGTCTAGTCCCTGATTTTAGTGGGATTGCTTCAAGTTTCTCTCCATTTATTTTGATGTTGTCTACTGGTTTGAGTGAGTCTAACCAAACAAGTGAAAGATCTGTATGACAGGAACTTCAAGTCCTTGAAGAAAGAAATCGAAGAAGACCTCAGGAAATGGAAAAATATTTCATGCTCTTGGATTGGGAGGATCAATATAGTAAAAATGGCCATCTTGCCAAAGCAATCTACAGATTCAATGCAATCTCCATCAAAATCCCAAATCAATTCTTCATAGATCTAGAAAGAGCAATTCTGAAATTCATCTGGAATAACAAAAAACCCAGGATAGCTATTCTCAAGAATAAAAGGACTTCTGGGGGAATTAACATCCCTGACCTAAAGCAGTACTACAGAGCAATTGTGTTAAAAACTGCATGGTATTGGTACAGCAACAGGCAAGTAGATCAGTGGAATAGAATTGAAGACCCAGAAATGAACCCACAGACTTGTGGTCACTTGATCTTTGATAAAGGAGCTACAACCATCCAGTGGGAAAAAAAGATAGCCTTTTCAACAAATGGTGCTGGTTCAACTGGAGGTCAACATGCAGAAGAATGCGAATTGACCCACTCTTATCTCCTTGCACTAAGATCAACTCCAAGTGGATCAAGGACCTCCACATAAAACCTGACACACTGAAACTAATAGAAAAGAAACTGGGGAAGACCCTGGAGGACATTGGCACAGGGGGAAAGTTTCTGAACAGAACACCAATAGCTTATGCTCTAAAATCAAGAATTGACAAATGGGACCTCATAAAATTACAAAGCTTCTGTAAGGCAAAGGATACAGTCAGAAGGACAAAACAGCCATCAACAAATTGGGAAAAGATCACCAACCCCACATCCGACAGGTGACTAATATCCAATATATACAAAGAACTCAAGAAGTTAGACCCCAAAGAACCAAATAACCCTATCAAAAAATGGGGTACAGAGCTAAACAAAGAATTTTCACCAGAAGAAATTCGGATGGCCAAGAAACACCTTAAGAGATGTTCAACATCATTAGTCATCAGGGAAATGCAAATCAAAACAACCCTGAGATTCCACCTCACACCAGTCAGAATGGCTAAGATTAAAAACTCAAGAGACAACAAGTGCTGGCAAGGATGTGGAGAAAAAGGAACACTCCTACACTGTTGGTGGGACTGCAAGATGGTACAACCGCTCTGGAAATCAGTCTGGCGGTTCCTCAGAAAATTGGGCATGACACTTCCAGAGGACCCTGGCATACCACTCCTGGGCATATACCCAGAGGATTCCCCTGCATACAATAAAGACATATGCTCCACTATGTTCATAGCAGCCTTATTTATAATAGCCAGAAGTTGGAAGGAGCCCAGATGACCCTCAAAGGAAGAATGGATACAGAAAATGTGGTATATTTATACAATGGAATACTACTCAGCAATTAAAAATAATGAATTCATGCAATTTGTAGGCAAATGGTTGGATCTGGAAAATATCATCCTAAGTGAGTTAACCCAATCACAAAAGAATACACATGAAATGCAATCACTGATAAGTGGATATTAATGAACCCAGAAGCTCTGAATATTCAAGGCACAATTAGCAAGTCAAAAGATTCCCAAGAAGAAGGAAGGAGAGGACCCTGGTCCTGAAAGGACTGGATCCAGTTTTGTAGGAGAGTACCAGAATAGAGCAGAGAAATGGTGGGGTGGTGATTGGGGAATAGGCAGGGGTGGGGTGGGGTGGAAGAGGACATATGGGACATATGGTGAGGGGGAAATGGGGAAAGGGGAAAGCCTTCGGAATGTAAACAAAGAATATAGAAAATAAAACAATTGTAAAAAAAAGAAGAAGAAATTAAAGGATCCAACTTAAAGAGAGAGAAAGCACATTCGAAGTGGTTGTCAAAGGAGCTGACAGCAGTCCTATAACCTCCATTGTCTGGCTCTTAGCTACCCTTAGGTCCTAGTTAGCCTTGTGGACCAGAGTAAGAGCATCCTGCTTCCCTGTGGAGGCCTGCAGGGGTCCCAAGAACTACCAGCTTGGAACAATCTCTTGCTGAGTGGGGCCTGCCTGAGGCACAGCCAGTAGAGTCAGGTACCCTGACCTCCATTGTCTGGCCTCTGAAGAGAACTTTCTCCTTTTGACTCCAGGGCATGAAATACCCTGCTCTCCCCAGACATTAGACACACATGTGGTTTGCATGCGTGTATATATGTGTATGTATGTATGTATGTATGTATGTAAGTATGCATATATATATGCATACTTACATACATACATGTAGGATGTTAGACATAAGAATAAAATAAAATAATGAAATGTATCTTTTTTACTTTTTTTATTAGATATATTCTTCATTTACATTTCAAATGATTTCCCCTTTCCCCTTTCCCCTTTCCTGGTTCTCCCCTGGTCCCAGAAAGTCCCATAAGCTCTCTCCCCTCTCCATGTTCTCCAATCAACCTCCTCCCTCTTCCCTGTCCTGGTATTCCCCTACACTGCTGTATCAAGCCATTCCAGGACCAGGGGCCTCTCCTTCCTTCTTGGGCATCATTTCATATATGAATTGTGTCTTGGGTATTCCAAGCTTCTGAGCTAATATCCACTTATAAGTGTGTGCATACCATGTGTGTTCTTTTGTAATTGGGTTATCTCACTTAGGATGATATTTTTCAGTTCGACCCATTTGTCTAAGAATTTCATGAATTCATTGTTTTTAATAGCTGAGTAGTATTCCATAGTGTAAATATACCACATTTTCTGTATCCATTCTTCCTTTGAGGGACATCTGGGTTCTTTCCAGCTTCTGACTATTATAAATAGGGCTGCTATGAACATAGTAGAGCATGTGCCCTTATTATATGCAGAGGAATCCTCTGGGTATATACTCAGGAGTGGTATTACAAGGTCCTCCGGTAGTATCATGCCCAGTTTTCTGAAGAACCGCCAGACTGAATTCCAGAGTGGTTGTACCAGCTTGCAATCCTGCGAGCAGTGGAGTTCCTCTTTCTCCACATCCTCACCAGCACCTGCTGTCTCCTGAATTTTTGATCTTAACCATTCTGACTGGTGTGAGGTAAAATATCAGGGTTGTTTTGATTTGCATTTCCCTGATGACTAAGGATGTTGAACATTTCTTTAGGTACTTCTCAGCCACTCAATATTCCTCAGGTGATAATTCTTTGTTTAGCTCTGTATCCCATTTCTTAATAGGGTTATTTGGCTCTCTAGAGTCTAACTTCTTGAGTTATTTGTGTATATTGGACATTAGCCCTCTGTCAGATGTAGGGTTGGTGAAGATCCTTTCCCAATTTGTTGGTTGTTGTTTTGTCTGCTTGTCAGTGACCTTTGCCTTACAGAAACTTTGTAATTTTATGAGGTCCCATTTGTCAATTCTTGATCTTAGAGCATAAGCTATTGGTGTTCAGTTCAGGAAATTTTCAACTGTGCCCATGTGCTCCAGGGTCTTCCCCCACTTTCTTTTCTACTAGTTTCAGTTTTTCTGGTTTTATGAGGAGATCCTTGATCCACTACATAAACAAACTCAAAGAAAAAAACCACATGGTCATTTCATTAGATGCTGAAAAAGCATTTGAGAAAATTCAGCATCCTTTCATGTTAAAAGTCTTGGAAAGAACAGGAATTCAAGGCCCATACCTAAACATAGTAAACCAGTGTCCAACATCAAATTAAATGAAGAGAAACTTGAAGCAATCCCACAAAAATCAGACACTAGACAAGGCTGCCCTCTCTCTCCATATTTATTCAATATAGTACTTGAACTTCTAGCTAGAGAAATTAGACAACAAAAGGAGGTCAAATGGATACAAATTGGAAAGGAAAAAGTCAAATTATCACTATTTGAAGATAAGAGAGTACACTTAAGCGACCCAAAAACTCCACCAGAGAACTCCTACAGCTGATAAACAAGTTCAGCAAAGTTGCCGGATATAAAATTAACTCAAACAACTCAGCAGCTTTCCTATACTCAAAGGATAAACAGACTGAGAAAGAAATTATGGAAATGACACCCTTCACAATAGTCATGAACAATATAAAATATCTTATTGTGACTCTAACCAAACAAGTGAAAAATCTGTATGACAAGAACTTCAAGTCTCTGAAGAAAGAAGTCAAAGAGGATCTCAGAAGATGGAAAGATCTCCCATGCTCATGGATTGGCAGGATTAATATAGTAAAAATTGCCATCTTGCCCAAAGCAATCTACAGAGTCAATGTAATCCCCATCAACATTCCAACTCAATTCTTCATAGAGTTAGAAAGAGTAATTCTCAAATTCATCTGGAATAACAATAAACCCAGGATAGCTAAAACTATTCTCAACAGTAAAAGAACTTCTGGGGGAGTCAGTATCCCCAACCTCAAGCAATACTACAGAACAATAGTGTTAAAAACTGCATGGTATTGGTACAATGACAGGTAAGTAGATCAATGGAATAGAATTGAAGACCCATAAATGAGCCCACACACCTATGGACACTTGATCTTTGACAAAGGAGCTAAAACCATCCAGTGGAAAAATAGATAGCCTTTTCAACAAATGGTGCTGGTTCAAGTGGTAGCTAGCATGCAGAAGAATGCAAATCGATCCATTCTTATCATGAGTTTATTTCTTGCAGTTATTCCTTGTGTTTTATTTCTTCATTTTGGTTTTAGGGCCTTCAGATGAGCTGTTAAGTTACTGTGAGAGCTCTCCACTTTTTTCTTTCTTTGAGATTTTTTTTCATAAAATATATTTTGATTATGGTTTCCCCTCTCTCAACTCCCTCAAATTCCTCTCCACCTCCCTTCCCCTGTAGATCCATATCCTTTCTATCTCTTGATAGAAAGCAGTTACCCAACAAATAATAAAATAAAATAAAACAAACTTGAATAGGACTAAGCTAATAACCAGAATGAAAGGAACCAAAGAAAGAGCAAGAGAAACATATAGACATAGAGACACAAATTCACACAAAGAGAAATTTCACGGAAACACAAACCTGGAAGCTATAATACATGAGCAGACGATCTCTAAGGGGAAAATATGTCTGGCACAAAATTAATAGACAGAAACAGCCAAAGATGTAACTCAGTTTTTTTGGTCTTAACCATCTATTGTTGGGCATAAGGCCTACCAATAAGAGTAATTGGTTTGCCCACTGAAACTTCCTTAGAGAAAACTAACTTTTTGTTTATAAGAGGTTATCAATTGGAGAAAGCTTCAGTGTTAAGGATCAGAGGATGTGTCTACTGCTCTAAGTCTTAGAAGCCCATCTAGTGCAAACCCAGGCAGACCCAGGGAGACCCAGTTCATGCTGCCGCAGTATCTGTGAGTTCATATAAAATTGCTCCAGTTTTTTGTTTGTCTGTTTTTTTTTTAATGCAAGCACTTGAAATTATGAATTTGCTTCTTAGTGTTGCCTGCATTGCATCACATATGTTTGGGTGTACTATATTTTCATTTAAATTAATTCAAAATTCATTTTAAATTCCTTCTCAGTTTCTGCATTACCTGCTTTTATTCAGTGGTGATTTGTTAACTTTCCATAAGTTTGTAAGCTTTCAGTTGTTTCTGTCATTTATGTCCAGCTTTAATCCATGGTGGTCAGGTAAGATACTGGTGTTTTTTCAGTTTTCTTATATCTGTTGAGACATGCTTTTTGTCTAATTATGTGATCAATTTTGGAGAAGTTTCCATGAGCTTCTGAGAAGATGTATTCTTTTATATTTGAGTGAAATGCTTTGTAAGTACATGCAAGGACAATTCGATTTATGACATCCTTCAGCTCATTATCATTTCTGTTTAGCTTTAGTCTGGATGACCTGTCTTTGGTCTTTAGTGAGAGTGAGGCATTGAAGTTTCCCACTACCAGTGTATCCAAGTCAATGTGTGATTTTTAGCTGTAACAATGTATCTTTTGCAAACTTGGGTGTTCATATGTTTGGTGTATAATGTTTAAAATTAGAATATTGTCCAGATGTATTTTTTTCTTGATGGGTATGTAATGTCTTTCCCTATTTCTTCAGGTTAGTTTTGGTTTGAAGTCTATTTTGTCAGATATGAAAATGCTTCTTGCTGCTTGCTTATGGGGTTCATTTGTTTAGAATATCTGTTTCAATCCTTTTAAGCTGTGGTGATGTCTCTTCTTGATAGAATAGCATGTCTCTTGGATTCAGCAGAAATATGGATTCTGTTTTCCTGTGTCATTTAATTTGTTAAATAAGATCATTAATACTGATAGTTATCAGTATTTATAATGGCATTCATTGATTCCTATTATTTTTGTTGTTATACTATGGGTTTTTTTCTTTTGATTTACTGTTTTAGGATTATTTATTTCTTAGGTCTTCTCGGATGTGGTTAACCTCTTCAAACTGAGTTTTTCCTTCTAGTGCCTTCAGTAGTACTAAATTTGTGGATAGATACTATTTAAATGTTGTTTTATTGAGGAACATTTCTCTTTCTTTGTATATTGTAATTGATAGTCCAAGCTGGCATTTGTGAACTCTTGGAGTTTATAGATCAGGACCTTCTGGTTTTGAGAGTCTCCACTGAGAAATGAGATGCTTTTGAATGGGTCTGTCTTTATGCATTACTTGGTCTTGTTTCTAAGTAGCCTTTAATATTTTTTCTTTGTTCTTACATTTAATGTTTTTATTCCTATGTGCCATGAGAAATTTCTTTTCTTATTATGTCTATGTGGTGTTCACTGTGCTTCTTGTACCTTTTTAGATAACTCTTTCTTTAGGGTTGGAAATTTTTCCTCTACATGCTTTTTAAAAAGATCTACTCTGCCTTTATTCTGGTTTTCTTTCTCCTTCCTCTATTCTATTACTTTTAGATTTGATGAATTCATGATATTTCATATTTTCAGCATGTTTGATACTTTTTTTTGCTTTTGCTTTTTGGTTTTTTTGTTTTGTTTGTGTTTGTTTATTTGTTTGTTTGTGTTTAGATTTCACATTGTCTCTAACTGGTTTATCCATTTCTTCTACTTGTCTTCAATGCCAGAGATTATCTCTTCCATGTTCCATGTCTTATACTGTGTTGATGAGACTTACCACTGAAGGTTTTATTTGATATCTTAAATTTTTAATTTTCAGTTAGTTCTGTTTTAGTGTGGGTTTTTGTAGTGATTCTGTTTCTACATTCTTGTCTTGAATTGCTTTTATCATTTCATTCCCCTGTTAGTGTTCTCACGGACTTATTATGTATATCTTCTTTAAGGTTCTGAAAGTATCATAATTGAGATTTTAAAGTCCTCATCTTGTGCTTCAGCTATAAGTATTTCTCACAACCTGATGTAGTAGGGTTACTGGGTTCTAGTGGAGGCACATGGTCTTAGTTGTTAATATTTATGGTTGTGTGCTAGTGTCTAGGCATCTGGTATTGGATGATTGAGCTGATTCTAGTAGATAATATCTGGCCTTGTCATTTTTTAAAGATTTATTTATTATATGTGAGTACATTGTAGCTGTCTTCAGGCACTCCAGAAGAGGGAGTCAGATCTCATTACGGATGGTTGTGAGCCACCATGTGGTTGCTGGGATTTGAACTCAGGACCTTTGGAAGAGCAGTCAGTGCTCTTAACTGCTGAGCCATCTCTCCAGCCCTGGTCTTGTCTTTGATAAGCTGACATTCCTTTCCTTAGTTTCTGTTGCCCTTTTTGGCTCTTAAGAAATAGTGGTGGCAATGGGTTACTTGGGAGATAGTGGTTCTGCAGGTTATTTGGTAGCAGAGAGGATAAAAGTGGGCTAGGGAGAAACTGAGTGGCCGATTGTAAAAGAGGTAAGGGTTTCTTGTCCACATGAAGAGGCAGAGTATTCAGGAAGTTAGAGGTACAGTGGGAAATCTACAAAACAGATTTCAGTAAGGCAAAGAATAATTCGAAGAGACAGGGATGCAAAGCCTAGAGGATACTGAGTCTAAAGCAAGAGTTGAAATCTCCAGTGAACGGAGTGGAAGTAGGAGAAGATGTACCTATAAACAGGCAATGTTACCAGGATGAGGGTGAGAATAGAGAGATCATGATGGAAGATAGGGTGCACCGTGTGTGCTACCCCCCTGAGTCCCTACTGAGGACGGCCAAGGAATGGCTCATGTAAACAGTGTTCTAGGCACCTGGGGCTGACACAAAAGGACAGAGATGCACTAGAAGAGGATACTGAGAGGGTGCATAGGAAGAAGAGAATCTGGGTCCATAGCAAGGTTTCATGGAGTCCACATAGAATGGGGGTACGATGAGATGATAGTCTCAGAATACACTGGGAGACTATAATGGAGAAGAGGAAAGAAAGTGAAATTGGCCATCTGACTCCCAGCCTGGTGAGGCTAAGAGTTTATATTTCAAGTATTTTGGTCTCACTGTAAATACAAGAAAATAAATCTCCTGATTGATATTAAACGTATGAAAAGATAGTTTATAATGATAATAATTCTCTGAAATACTTCAGTGATTCCTGTAGAAAAAAAAAGTAGGCTAAATATACAAGTTATAGTAAACAAAACTCTCAGAATTGCATCAAGGTAAATGTCCTATGGATATGGAAATATTTAAGAGACCTGCCCTATTCTGACTGTGATTTTATTCTTTTCACCAAATATAATACAAGCCTATATATCTACACAGAAATGATGAAGTCCCTGTGAACTTCTGGCAATGTTTGGTTCCTTCCAAGTTTTACTTTAACTTCTGGTGTTTCTAACTGCAGTTTTACAACATACCATTAGATACCCCTGCTTCATATTTTCTACTTTCTGGATTCTGATCATAGCATACCTAGCCATTATCTCATAATTTTACAAAAGGTAAAAAGTAAATAATAAGAACAACTTTTTGCCATCATTACTTAATAATTTACCTTAACTTCAAACCTTATCTAAAGAGGCAGAGTAACATAAACTCTTTCTGATGACAATCAATCAGATAGAAACAGAAAGTATTTAATATAAAGTATTTCTCTTTAGCTATTGTTTTTTCCCTTGTGGTGGATTTACTTGTAAATCTGCTAAAACAAAGACAGTCATGAATTTAACTGATGATGTACAAGATTTATGGTGTTTAATAGGAAGAGCCCAAGTGACCACCTGTGCTCATTCCAAAGTGCTCACTGTCTGTATTATTTCATTAACGGGTTTTTTACTGTACTTTAGGACTTACAGTAAAGTTGTCTTCATGTCCATCCTGAAACCGAGTCCCATCTCTTCCATAAAGATATATAGGTGCTGAACTCCTACAGTGTCCATATAACACAATATATATCTGTGAGCTGGTCCCTGCATTTGGAAAGTCACTTGTGTTTATTGAAACTTTCCAGTTTCCACCTGCAGAAGCATAAATGACACACAATCTCATTGTAGGCCATTATAAAGACAGGGTTCAAGGCAGAAAAAAATGACATCTTTTCAACTCATAAGGAAAAGTATCATAACACTGGGTTTCACATTTGGTTCTATAATCTCTCAAGATAATTGCCAAACTAACGGCAATTAAAAATATTTCACAGAGTAGATTTCAAAATAAGGGTAGGGAGTATTTGTTTCTTGTTGTTGGTCATGACTCAACCCTAAGAGTCATTAAAACACTTTCAGGAAACTTCCAGTATTTTGATAAAATAAGTATATCCAGAATTAAATATTTGAAATACACACACACACACACACACACACACACACACACACACACACACACATATATATATATATATATATATATATATACACATTTTCTCTAAAATAGTCAGAGAGCATTTGAGACAACTTGCATCCATTATTTTAACTGTCCAGATTAACAGATAACACTGAGCCCCACAGCAAAGAAAACAGTGAATCATCAGCATGTAAAAGTGGAGCAATAAAATGAATGACACAGTGGGAATATAATAAGGTCACAGTATCTTACCACAGTTTCATTTTAATTTTGCCAGGTCTTTTGGAGCTTAAACATGTGAAATGTAACCAACCAGTTAATCAGTGAGAAATTAGAGTGCGCACTTACAATTTTACAAAAGAAAAATAATATTAAATTCGGAAACAGAGACTCAAATGAGATTTTGTTCATTAAACTGAAAATTTTTGTTCCAAATTTGAAGGAAAATACATTTTACATTTGATTGTTATTATAAATAATCAAACGCTAGATTTACATTCTAGTAATATGTCAAAGAAGTGCTATATTTGTGAAACTCTACTTTAAAACTCAAAATTTTCTTTTCTTGTCCTAGTAGGTTAAAAGCCACACCCATCTACAGTATCATCTTGGTGATACTCCATTTGTTAAAAATAATTTCTTTAATTAGCAGACAGTAACAAGAGCAGAAATAGTTAAATATCAAGAAATTAGAGGTGGAAGACTCTAGCTATTGGTGGTAGATTACAAGGATGTTGGTGCTTGAGGGAGTAAAGTGTAACTGTGCTTTTCAATTGCTACTGTTATAGCAATGCAAGAAGAGTCTCACAGAACATAGACTGCTAGATGTGCACAGGCCAAATCAATAGGGAAAGAAATTACTTATTCAACAACTAAGATGCAAAAGGATAAAATGTATAAAAATAGATATTTAAAAAACAATGAAATCCATTTGCCTAAGAATTTCATGAATTCATCATTTTTAATGGCTGAATAGTATTCCATTATGTGAATATACCACATTCTCTGTATTCATTTCTCTGTTGAGGGACAAATGGGTTCTTTCCAGCTTCTGGCTATTATAAATAAGGCTGCTATGAACATAGTGGAGCATGTGTCCATATTACATGTTGGAACATCTTCTGGGTATATGCCCAGGTGTGATATAGCTGGGTCCTCAGGTAGTCCAATTTTCTGAGGAGCCACCAAACTGATTTCCAGAGTGGTTGTACCAGCCTGCAATCTCACTAGCAATGAAAGAGAGTTCCTCTTTCTCCACATCCTTTCCAGCATCTGCTGTCACCTGAGTTTTGGTTTTAACCATTCTAATTGGTGTGAGGTGGAATCTCAGATTTGTTTTCATTTGCATTTACCTGATGACTAAGAATGTTGAACATTTCTTTAGGTGCTTCTCAACAATTCAGTATTCCTCAGTTGAGAATTCTTTATTTAGCTCTGTGCCCCATTTTAGTAGGGTTATTTGGTTCTTTGGAGTCCAACTTCTTGAGTTCTTTTTATATATTAGATATTAGCTCTCTATAGCATGTAGGATTGGGAAAGATCTTTTCCTAATCTGTTGGTTGCCATTTTTTCCTATTGACAGGGTCCTTTGCCTTACAGAATCTACAATTCTATGAGGTCCCATTTGTTGATTTTTGAGCTAAAAATGATAAGCTATTGGTGTTCTGTTCAGGAAATTTTCCCGTGTTCCAGGCTTTTCCCCCACTTTCTCCTTTATTGGTTTCAATGTATCTGGTTTTATGTGGAGGTCCTTGATCTACTTGGACTTGAGCTTTGTACAAGGAGATAAGAATGGGTCAATTTGCATTGTTCTGCATGCTGACCACCAGTTGAATCGCCACCAATTGTTAAAAATGCTGTCTTTTTTCCATTGGATGGTTTTAGCTCCTTTGTCAAATATCAAGTGACCATATGTGTGAGGGCTCATTTCTGGGTCTTCAATTTTATTCCATTGATCTCCCTCCTGTCACTGCACCAATACCATGCAGTTTTTAACACTATTGCTATGTAGCACTGCTTGCAGTCTCGGATACTGATTCTCCCAGAAGTTCTTTTATTGTAGAGAATAGTTTTTGCAATCCTGGGTTTTTGTTATTCATTTGCAAAAATGAATTTACAAATTGCTCTTTCTAACTCTGTGAAGAATTGAATTGGAATGTTGATGGGGATTGCATTGAATCTGTAGATTGCTTTTTGCAAGATGGCTATTTTTACTATATTAATCCTGCCAATCCATGAGTATGGGAGATCTTTCCATCTGCTGAGATCTTCTTTGATTGTTTTCTTCAGAGACTTGAAGTTCTTTTCATGCATATCGTTCACTTGTTTGGTTAGAGTCACACCAAGATACTTTATATTATCTGTGACTATAGTGAAGGGTGTTGTTTCCCTTTCTCAGCATGTTATGCTTTGGGCAGAGGAACAATGATATCATCTGCAAATAGTGATATTTTTACTTCTTCCTTTCCAATTTGTATCCCTTTGACCCCCATTTGTTGTCTAATTGCTCTAGATAGAACTTCAAGTACTATATTGAATATATATAGAGAGAGTCATCCTGAAAGAGATAATCCAATCACAAAAGAACACACATGGTGTGCACTCATTGATAAGTGGATATTAGGCCAAAAGCTCTGAATATCCAACCTTCATGTGGTCTGTGGTTCAAGCTCAAGAAGGAAGACCAAAGTGCTTAGGCACTTCTAAGAAGTGGAACATAATACTCAGAGGAGCAAATATGTCGATAATGTATAGAGCAGTGACTGAAGAAAAGGGCCATCCAGAGACAGTATCACTTGGGAATTCATTCCATAGGCAGTCCCCAAACCCTGGCACTATCATGAATGCCAAGAAATGCTTGCTGAAAGTAGCCTGATATGGCTGTCTCCTGAGAGGCCCTACCAGAGCCTTACAAATACAGAGACAGATGCCCACAGCCAACCATTGGTCTGAGCATGGGGGTTCCCATTGGAGGAGTTAGTGAAAAGACTAAAGGAGTTAAAGGGGTTTGCAACCTCATAGGAAGAACAACAATATCAACCAAACAACCCCCCCCAGAGCTGCCAGGACTAAGCCATCAACCAAGGGGTACAAATGGCTCCAGCTGTATATGTAACAGAGGATTTCCTTGTCAGGAATCAATGGGAGGAGAAGGCCTTAGTTCTATGAAGACTTGATAGATGCCCCACTGTAGGGGAATCAAGGCCAGGAAAGTGGGAGTGGGTTGAATGGAGAAACATCCTCATAGAAGTGGAGGGAGGGAGGATGGGATAGGGGGCTATATGGGAGGGGGAACTGGAAAAGGGATAACATTTGAAATGTAAATAAAGAATATATCAAATAAAAAATTAAAATAAATAAATAATAATTGGAGCACATTAAACATCAAAAAATATAATGAAATGTGATATCTATTTACTAAAGATAGCTGTACCTTCATAAATCATTGGGTTATTGCTAGAAATTTAATCTCTATTCAGGAGGAGTTAAGGCACACAAAATGTCTTCATTCTTAGTTTGCTTGTAGTCAACATAAAAATACACACCAAAAACAAAAACAAAAAAAACAAAAAAACCCCAGGATAAGACCAGTCACAGATAAGCTAACTAAATGGAAAATTAAAGAGAACAACAAAGAAGCCAAAGGAAGCATGCAGTCCACCTCAATAAAAAGAAAATACAAAAGCTATCTATCATCTTTACAGACTGTACACTCAGAAATGAGCTAACATGAGGTTTGAAGTATCCAAGGTATATATAACCTACCTTTCCCATAAAGAATGGAGAGAGAATGTAAACTAAAAATTAGAAATCTGATCCCAGATGAACTCTCAATTCTGAACATATATGCTCCAAATACAAGGACACATACATTAATAAAAGAAACTTCACTAAAGCTCAAAGCACACACTGCACCCCACATAATAATAGTGGGAGACTTTAACACCCCACTCTCATCAATGGACAGATCAGGCAAACACAAACAGAAGTTATGAACCAAATGGATTTAACAGATATCTATAGAACATTTTAATACTAAAACAAAAAAAATACATTCTTCTCAGCACCTTCTCCAAAATTGACCATTAACTCAGTCACAAATCAGACCTCAGAAGATATAAGAAGATTGAAATAATTCCATGCACCCTATCAGATCACCACAAACTAAGGCTGATCTTCAATAACAACAAAAACAACAGAAAGCCCACATACACATGGAAACTTAACAACATTCTACTCAATGATAACTTAGTCAAGGAAGAAATAAAGAAATTAAAGATTTTTTAGAATTTAATGAAAACAAAGGCACAACATACCCGAACTTATGGGAAAGCAGTGCTAAGAGGAAAACTCATAGCTCTAAGTGCCTCCAAAAAGAAACTGGGAAAAGCAAGCACTAACAGCTTAACAGCACAGCTGAAGGCTCTAGAACAAAAAGAAGCAAATAAACCAAAGAGGAGTAGATGACAGATAATCATCAAACTCAGGGCTGAAATCAACCAAGTAGAAACAAAAAGAACTATACAAAGAATCAAACAGACCAGGAGCTGGTTCTTTGAAAAAATCAACAAGATAGATAAACCCTAAGCCAAACTAACCATAGAACATAGAGACAGTGTCCAAATCAGCAAAATCAGAAATGAAAAGGGAAACATAACAGATACTGAGGATATCCAAAAAATTATCAGATCCTACTTCGAAGGCCTATACTCAACAAATGAAGTAGATGAAGTGGACAATTTTATAGACAGATCCCAGGTACCAAAGTTAAATCAGGATCATATAAATGATCTAAACAATCCCAAAACCCCTAAAGAAATTGAAGCAGTCATTAATAGTCTCCCAAACCAAAAAAAAAAAAAAAGAAAGCTCAGGTGGGTTCAATGCAGAGTTCTATCAGACCTGCAAAGAAGACCTAACACCAATACTCTTCAAACTATTCCATAAAATAGAAACAGATGGAACACTACCCAATTCATTCTATGAAGCCACAATTACTCTGATACCTCAATCACACAAAGACCTATCAAATAAAGAGAACTTTAGCCCAATTTCTCTTATGACTATCAATGCAAAAATACTCCATAAAATTCTTGCCAACTGAATCCAAGAACACATCAAAATGATCATCCACCGTGATCAAGTAAGCTTCATCACAGGGATGGTTCAACATACAGAACTCCATCAGTACAATCCACTATATAAAAAAAACTCAAGGAAAAAATCCACAAGATCATTTCGTTAGGTGCTGAGAAAGCATTTCATGATAAAACTCTTCATGATAAAACATCTTGCAAAGATCAGGAATTCAAAGCCCATACCTAAACATAGTAAAAGCAATATACAACAAACCAGTAGCCAACATCAAACTAAATGGAAAGAAATTTGAAGCAATCCCACTAAAATCAGGGAGTAGACAAGGCTGTCCACTCTCTCCCTACCTGTGCAATACAGTACCAAAGTCCTAGGCAGAGCAATTAGTCAACAAAAGGAAGTCAAAGGGATTCAAATTGGAAAGGAAGAAGTCAAAGTTTCACTATTTGCAGATAATATGATAGTATACTTAAGTGACCCCAAAAATTCCACCAGAGAACTCCTAATAAACAACTTCAGCAAAGTGGCTGATATAAAGTTAACTCAAGCAAGTCAGTACCCTTCTTATACTCAAAGGATAAAGAGGTTGAGAAAGAAATTAGGAAAATGACACCCTTCACAATAGTCACATATAATGTAAAACACCTTGGTGTGGCTTTAACAAAATAAGTGAAAGATCTATATAACAAGAACTTCAAGTCTCTGAAGAAATTAAAGATCTCAGAAGATGGAAAGATATCCCATGCTCAAGGATTGGCAGGGTTAATATAATAAAAATTGTCATCTTGCCTAAAGCAATCTACAGATTCAATGCAACCCCCATCAAAATTCCAACTCAATTCTTCATAGAGTTAGAAAGAGCAATTTCCAAATTTATCTGGAAGAACAAAAAACCCAGGATATTGAAAACCATCCCTGACCTCAAGCTATACTACAGAGCAATAGTGATTAAAAAAAAAAAAAACCTGCATGGTATCGTTACAGTGACAGGCAGGTAGATCAATGGAATACAATTGAAAACCCAGAAATGAACCTCACACACACATATGGTCACTTGATCTTTGACAAAGGAGCTAGAACCATCCAGTGTAAAAAAGACATCATTTTCAACAAATGGTACTGGATCAACTGGCAGTCAGTCAACATATAGAAGGATGCAAATTGATCCGTTCTTATCTCCCTGTACAGCGATCCAGTCCAAATGGATCAAGGACCTCCATATTAAACCATATACACTGAATCTAACAGAAGAGAAAGTGGGAAGAACCTGGAGCACATGGGCACAGGGGAAATTCTCCTGAATAGAACACCAATAGCTTATGCTCTAAGATCAAGAATTGACAAGTGGGACTTCATAAAATTGCAAAGCTTCTGTAAGAAAAAGGGCATTGTCAATAGAACAAAATGGCAAGCAACAGATTGGGAAAAGATCTTTACCAATCCTGTATCCAATAGAGGGCTAATATCCAATATATACAAAGAACTCAAGTTAGACTCCAGAGAACCAAATAACCCTATTAAAAATGGGGTACAGAGCTAAACAAAGAATTCTCAACTGGGCAATACCGTATGGCTGAGAAACACCTAAAGAAATGTTCAACATCCTTAACCGTCAGGGAAATGCAAATCAAAACAACCCTGAGATTACACCTCACACCAGTCATAATGGCCAAGATAAAAAACTAAGGGGACAGCAAATGCTGGACAGGATGTGGAGAAAGAGGAACACTCCTGCATTTCTGGTGGGATTGCAATCTGGTACAACCACTATGGAAATCAGTTTGGTGGTTTCTCAGAAAATTGGATATAGCATTACCTGGGGACCCAGCTATACCATTCCTGGGCATATACCCAGAAGATGCTTCAACATGTAATAAGGATACATGCTCTACTATGTTCATAGCAGCCTTATTTATAATAGCCAGAAGCTGGAAGGAACCCAGATGTTCCTCAACAGAGGAATGGATACAGAAAATATTTTCTATGCTTTTGACATGGGTCTCTATACTTACTTTATAGGTGTGAACTTTAATAATTTCCAAGGTATCCTTTAGTTTTCTCGAATTTGACTTTTTTTTTCTTTTGACATAGTAATCCAGTTTCTCTAGCTTGTCTATATGACCTGAGAGTCTCTCTCCACTTCATACAATTTACTGGTGAGGTTTTCTTCTAAGTTTTGCTTCAATTTCTTTTTTTTGTTGTTTGAATTTCTAAAGTTTGCATTTTGTGTTTTATTTCATTTTGGATTTTCTTTGGGAATTCCATCTCTATTACACTCCGTGTTCGTAAAACTTTAATTTTTTCATTATTTCATTCAACTGTTTATGTTTTGTGGTCTCCAGTCCAACATTTACTCATGTACTCTTTGAGTTTCTTGGTAATGTTATCTTGAATCCACTATCTCATACATCATCTAAATCACTTTCTTTAGAGAACATTACTGTAAGATTTTGGCAGTGATTTATTGTCTTAATTGCTTATGCTTATGTTTTTCAAAAGAACAAAGGCATCTAAAGTTAGGTCACTGGTAGTGTTTCTTGGTATGAAATTTCTCTGCTTAAAGCTCAGTTTTCAGGTGACTAAACTTATATTGGGATTAGGGTTTAATCTTGGGGCAAGTCAGTGCTAATGTTCAAATGTCATACTAGTAGGATTCATAGATCAGCTTGATCCAAGTGAATTTTCTAAGCCCAAGAGCAGAACTTCTGCAATGTTAAAATATTCTTACAACTAATTTTCAGGATAATGTAAAAGGCTCAGAACTTCATTTCAGTTCAAGAGAATTTGTGGAGTAGGTACCTAGAAAAGGGGTGTCTGAGATCACAAGGATGGACAAGGTAAACAATAAAGTCCACATTCCTGACTAAAAATAGAGGCCAAGGGCATGCATTAAGGATAAGTGGAACTTACTGTGTGACTTTGAGGTCCCTACATGTATATGGGGACATAGATAAGGTAAGAAAGGCAGGAAGGAAACGTGGTTCTCAGATAGCTTAATGGGGTCACTTCACATGTAAAAAGTTCTTTACAATCATGTGTAGCAGTTATTCCTAGTACATTATAAGCAATTTTATACCAGAAAATATTTATAGCCTTCAAACAATACTAAACTGGTGTGATAGTTTGTATATGATTGGCCCAGGAAGTGACCCTATTAAGAGGTGTGGTCTTCTTGGAGTAGGTGTGTCACTGTGGGTGTGAGCTTAAGACCCTCACCGTAGTTGCCTGGAAGTCAGTCTTCCACTAGCAGCCTTTCAGATGAAGATGTAGAACTCTTAGCAGGAGGCTGCATCATATCTGCCTTGATGCTGCCATGTTTCTGCCTTGATGACAATGGACTAACCTCTGAGCCTGTAAGCCAACCCCAGTTAAATTTTGTCTTTTATAAAACTTGCATTGGTCATGGTGTCTCTTCACAACAGTGAAACCCTAACTAAGGCAGAAGTTGGTACCAGGAGTGGGGTATTGCTGTGATTGGTCTGACCATGCTTTTGTTTATAAGAATGTGGATTTGGGGACTTTGGGATTTGGAAAGCCATGGAATGCTTTAAGTGCGGCTTAATGGGTCAGCCTAGTAGGACTATGGAAGACAGTGGTGCTGAGGGTCATTTGAGTTGTATAGGCCTGATGGCCCAAGTGGTTCCAGTGGAAAAGAACTTGAATACATGGCTGAGAGACTGTTTTTGTGATGTTTTGGTGAAGAACATGGCTGCTTTTTGCCATTGTCTGAAGAGACTGCCTAGGGCTAAGGTAAAGATATTTATATTTATTGCATCTGCAAAGGAAGTCTCAAAAAAGCCCAACAAAGACTTTGTTCTCTGGTTAAATCTGATGAAGAGAATTTTGAACAAACATAGCAAGCTGAGAAAGTAAAAGTACAAAATACATAGTTATTAAAGGGACTCCAGGAAGTGAAATGGAGCTGAGTTCAAGGATATTAAATTGAATTAAGGGAATGGTGAGCTTGGGGCAAGATTCTTCTCATCTAATTTAGGTTCAGGCAAGGTAGTGCAAGTCTTTAATCCCAAAAGGCAAAAATAAGCACATCTTTGAGATCAAGGCCAGCCTAGAACAGAGCAAATTCTAGGTAAAGAAAAACTTAAATCTAGGTTTGGTGGGCCATGCCTTTAATCCCAGTGCTTAGGAGACAGGTGTGCAGTTCTCTTGAGTTCAAAGTCAGTCTATGTAGCAAGATTCAGGACAGCCAACTTAGGCAGAGAAGGAGCTGGGGAAAAGGAAGCTAGTACTAACGTAATAGAACAAGGAGGCCAATGTTCCAGTTCCTGCAAGCAGCAGAACTCAGCTGCTTCGGCCATGTGTCTATGGCTTTATATTCAAAAGGATAAGGAGACTACTGGGACAATTCATGCTGGTTAGCTGGAGCTAAGAAATTAGTGGTGATTAAAAAAAGACCAGCATCACTGAGGTGAAATATGGGAAGTATTTTCTGAGAGCACAAAGAAGCTGTATACCAGAGATAGCCAAGGTTGTACCTCATGCTGCAGCTGTACTTGGTAACGTGTAAGAATCATCCAGGTGGTACTGGTTTTGAAGGCATGAAGGCATCATGAAGAACAGCTAAGGCCTGTCACTGTGAGAGGCCATGGAAAACCATTGGTGAAAGTGCACCCTCAGTTGTAATTGACAGCCCAGGAGTGAAGGGGTTATACAAAGGAGTTGAGGCTTGGTACCATGAAGAGAGCCTATGAGGCTTTGGTGAAGCATAATTGCAGTGGAAGACCCTAGCATATTGGAGATGCCAGTACCATGGGATGACCACCAAGAACAGCAGTGGAAGCAGAGTAGATCAACCTGAACTTAGAGTGCTCCAGAAGGCAGAGCAGAAGAAGTGACACCAGCTCTTTGGAGATGCATAGAAGGTCATGCATGGATCTCAGATATTAGAACAAGAAGCTGTGAAGCTGAAATTTACTTGGGGACCCCAAGATGTTAAAGATGCCAGAGCCACAGGATGTCTGCCAAGGAAAACTGCTAACAGGGAGTGGAGCAAGCCCAGGAGAAAGAACCTTGTTGCAGTCAACAAAGATGAAAAAGGAGTTGGATATCTGAAGACTGCTTTGCCATCAGACATGGAGAAGCAGAGTTTGGAATTTTCCCAGCTGGTTTCCTGTCTTGCTTGGGGGATTACATTTAAGTGATTGGATGAATCTCTAAAGAGACCTTGAACTTTGGACTTTTAACCCTGTTGAGACTGCTATAGACTATAAGAGCTTTTGAAGTTGGACTCAATGTATTTTTCATTATGCTATGTTTAAGTATGGCCCCCATAGACTCACATTTGAACAAGCCTATGGGGGCCAGGGAGTGGAATGTGATGGTTTGTATATGATTGGCCCAGGAAGTGACCCTATTAAGAAGTGTGGTCTTCTTGGAGTAGGTGTGTCACTATGGGTGTGGGCTTAAGACCCTCACTATAGTTGCCTGGAAGTCAGTCTTCTACTAGCAGCCTTCAGATGAAGATGTAGAACTCTCAGCAGGAGGCTGCACCATATCTGCCTTGATGCTGTCATGTTTCTGCCTTGATGACAATGGACTAACCTCTGAGCCTGTAAGCCAACCCCAGTTAAATGTTGTCTTTTATAAAACTTGCATTGGCCATGGTGTCTGTTCACAGCAGTGAAACCCCAATAAGACAACTGGAAAGACATTCATCATTTGTAGAAATCAAAATGTTAGAAACTATGAATACCACACTAAACTGTTTATCACTCATCATAAGATGCCTTGACTTTTCTGTAGTTTTAATGCTTTCACTGTGAAGAGTTTAAAATAAAAGAATTTCTTTGAGGTCACACACCCACCCTGAGATTGAGACCTTTTTCCCAGATGTTAAACATTGTTTTAGTTTGTTCACTTATAAATGATTGTGATGAAAGCTAAAGAGAATAGGCAGAGTGCCTGGTACATAATCACCATCCAACAAAGGAAGGTTTTGGGACTATAATTGTTCTGTATGTGCTTGTATCTCAACAAAGTCTATATTACCCACAAAGGACAAAACTGGTTTTTGCAAGGCAAAAAAAATCATAAAACTTAAAGACCCTGTAGCCCTCTAAAACTTAAAACTATTTGACAAGATATCATTTTTAATATTTAATTACTCTCATAAACAGAGGCAGGATGAAAATTTTGAGCAATTAATCTGTTTAAATTATATATTAAGACTATTATCACTAGGATATAGCAGGATATTTAGCATAATGCCCCAGGTTCAATCTCTAAACCCAACCAATCAAGAAACAAACACAAAACAGGGAAGACTGAGACCAACTTTATAAATCTCAGAATTACTACCAAACCTTATCTCTAGATGTAAAAATGTGCCTGTCCGCAAACCTGAATGTTTTCAATTGATTTCCAAAACCAAAACAGAAATGACTGTGGGTTCTATGCTCATCCCTAACCTTCACATTTATTTTATCACCTCCAGCGCTCCAAAGGGCTCACCACTAAAGAATAAGAGAAAGACTCTTATTCTTGTGCATAAAGACAAAGTCTTCAAAATGCCTTCTTCTAGCAAATACATTGTTATTGTAATCACAAACGCTCAAGGACATGGAATCTATGTAAGCATGAGCCAATTAACAGTCAGGCAAGCGTGAAGGAAGGAGTCAGGAGTCCCTCTCCTTGTGCTGAACTATTTCTTATGGATAGAAAGAGGGAGTGACAATAAAATGGGGCGAAACTTTTAGTTATGTCTCCACTGGTAAAACTAGCAGTCTTTGATGGCTGGTGCTAAGTCAGTGTTCACATACATAACCCTACTTAAATGGGTCAAAGAACATAACTGCAAGTTATAAATCTTGTAAAGGGACAAATAATGAGGAAGGGGAGCTGCGGGAGGAGGTAAGAGAGAGTGGATACACATAGCAGTTAGAGGGCATGATGAAATTGTAAAAGAACTAACTTTGATTTAAAAAAAAACACTTAGTATCTTCAATATTAAGAGACTGATTTTGGAAAAAGTTCCAGGAGGTGCTAAGAAGAAGGCATAAGCTTTTATGTTTAGGTGAGATGTTCTATAAATATCTGTGAAGTCTATTTGACTCATAACATCTGTTATCCCCAGTATTTTTCTGTTTATTTGTTGTTTGTATGACTTATCCATTGGTGAGAGGAGGGTATTAAAGTCTCTCCCCATTAGTGTGTCAAGTCCAATATGTGATCTAAGGTATAGTAGTGTTTCTTTTACAAAAGTAGGTACCCTTCTATTTGGGGCATAAGTGTTAAGAATCAAAATGTTATCCTAGTGAATTTTTTCTTTCATGAGTATGAAGTCTCCTTCCCTACCTCTTTTGATTAGTTTTTCTTGGAAGCACATATTCCTAATTATTAAAAGGACTATGCCAACTTGCGTCTTAGATTTTTTTAGTGTTGTTTTCCAACTTTTATCCTGACACAATGTCTATCCTTGATGTAGAGTATGTTTTGTGTATGCAGAAGAAGGATGGATCCTGTTTTCAAATCCACTCTGTTAGTCTGTGTCTTTTTATTGGGGAACTGAGACCAATAATAATGAGAGATATTAATTACATTGATTGTTGATGTCATTATTTTGGTGGTGGTGGTGGTGGTGGTGGTGGTGGTGGTGGTGATAGTGAATGTGTGTGTGTGCTTCCCTTTTTTTAGTTTTGCTGATATGTTTATTTATTTTCTGTGTTTCCATGAGTGTAGTTAACCTCCTAGCATCTTTGTAGGGCTAGATTTATAGATACATATTATTTATACTTGACTGACAACGAACTCTACACAAAGCAACTCTTAGCAGATAAAAGAAAATAGAAATAACTCCTGGCCTCCTATAATACCACCAAAGATTAAAGTTGGATATATCAATAACAAACAGAAACAACAGAAAACTTCTTAACTCATAGAAACTGAACAACTCTCTACTAAATGACTATTGGGTTGAGAGAGAAATAAAGAAATTAAAGACTTTATGTAATTCACTGAAAATGATTGTACAACATATCTAAATGTATGAAACACAATGAAAGTGGTACTAAGAGAAAATTCATAACCCTAAGTATCTAGATAGAAAAATTGGAGAAATCCTATACTAGCAAACTTAGCAACACACCACAAAGCTCTAGAACAAAAATAACTAAGCATATCTAAGAGGAATCAATGGCAAGAAATAATCAAATGATGGGGCACTGTTAACAATAATTAGAAACAAAGAGAACAATGCAAAGAATAGAGCTATAACACCTACTGAAATAGGAGCAGTCATTAAAAGTCTCCAGGGCCAAAAAAATCCCAGGGCCAGATGGTTTTAGCACAGAATTCTACCAGGCATTCAACGATGCATTAACAACAATACTCCTCAACTTATACCTGAAATTAGTAATAGAAGGAAGATTTATTTAGTGACACCACAATTACTCTTATATTCCAACTACATAAAGAATCAACAAAAAAGATAAAAACAATTTTCTCTTATGAACATTGATGCAAAAATCTTCAACAGAATACTTGCAAACCAAATCCAAGAACATATCAAAAAGATCATCTACTATGATCAAATAGGCTTAATCCCAGAGATGCAGGTGTGGTTAAATAATAAAAACAAGCAAATGTAATTCACATATAAACAAACTAGAAGGAAAAGGAAACACATTATCATCTCATTAGATGCTCAAATGGGAGTTTAACAAAAATCCTACACCCTTTTATGATAAAAGTCCTAGAGAGAACGGAGATACAAGGGAAATACTAAAACATAATAAAGACAATCTACAACAAGCCTATAGCCAACATCAACTTAAATAAAGATAAACTCAAAGAAATTCCACTAAAATAAAAAACAAAACATTGACCACTTTCTCCATGTCTATTCAATATAGTACTTGACATTTTATCTAGATCAATAAGACAACAAAAGGAGATCAGGGGATCAAAATAGAAAGGAAAAAGTCAAAGTATTGTCATTTGTAGATGATATGATAATCTACATAAGTACCCTTATTCACTTTCCATTAAGTAGCTGGATACAAGATAAACTCAAGAAAATCAGCAATCCTCATATATATAAATGACAGATGGACTGAGAAAGAAATCAAGGAAACAACATCTTTCACAATAGCCTCAAATAATACAAAATCACTTGGGGATAACTCTAACCATTTAAGTGAAAAACTTCACATCTTTGAAGAGGCGGGATATGGAAAGACCTTCCATTTTTGTGGATTAATAGAATTAACATAGTAAAATGGCCATCCTATCAAAAGCAATCTACAGATTCAATGCAATTTCCATCAAGATTCTAAATCATTTCTTTATAGAACTCAAAAGAGTAATTCTCAACTTCGTGTAGAAAAATAAAAAAGCCAGGATAGCTAAAACAACTTTGAACTCCTGGAGGTACCACCATTTCTGATTTCAAGTTTTACTCAGAGCTATAGTAATAAAAGCCACATGGTGGTGGCATAAAAAGAGACACTTTGATGAATGAAATCAAATTGAAGTTCCAGACAAAAATCCACACACCTATAAACACACCTGATTTTTGGTTAAAAAAAATTTCCAGACATACAGACATACACAATGGAATAAAAAGATAGCATCTTCAACAAATGGTATTAGTCAAACTGGATACCTTCATGTAGAAGCATGCAAATAATGCATACTTATCACCCCGCACCAAACACAAATCCAAGTGGATCAAAAACTTTGACATAAAAGCAGATGAGAAAATCATGAATAGCCTTGAAGCATTTCTGAACAGAACACTGAGAAAAGTTTTCTGAGAAAACTTTCTGAACAGAACACTGATAGTGCAGGCACTAAGATATGCAATTAATATATATGACCTCATAGAACTGAAAATCTTTGTTAAGGCAAAACACTGCTAATCAGACAAAGTGGTAGCCTACAGAGTGAAAATAGGTTTTTACCTGCTCCACATTTGATAGACAACTTATAATCAAAATATATAAATGACTCAAAAACAAAGATATCAAAAAATCAAATAAACCAAAATTTTAAATGGGGTACAGATCTAAACAGAGAATTCTCTATAAAGGAATTTCAAATCACTAAGAAACACTTAAAGAACTGTTCAATGTCCATAGCCATCAGGAAAGTGCAAATCAAAATTACTTTGAGATTCCATCTTACACCTGTCAGAACACCTAGGATAAATAACACAAGTAACAGCTCATGCTGGTGAAGATGTGGAACAAGGGAATTATTCCTACATTGCTTATCAAAGTGCAAACTTGTACAGCCACTAAGGGAATCAATATGGCAGTTCATCAGAAAATTGTAAATCAATCTACCTTAAAACCCAGCTTTATCACTCCTGGGCATATACCCAAAGGATGCTTAATCATACCACAAAGGCAACTATGTTTGTTGTTGCTTTAATCATAACAGCAAGAAACTGTTAACAACCTAAATGGGAAACGAGGGAAGTGAAGGAAAGGAAAGAAAAAGAGAAAAGAGAGAGAGGGAGAAACAGAAAGTTGAGGGGAAAGAAGCTGGAAATAAATCTAACAAAGGAATCTAAATACCTCTATAAACAAACTCTAAGGTCCCAGAGAAAGACATTGAGGAAGACACTAGAAAATGGATAGACATATTGTCCTCATGGTTTGGGAAAAATGTTGTGGAAAAGTGACCATCATAGTGAGAGTTTTATCTACAGATTCAGTGCAATCTTAATCAAAAATTCAAGACTATTATTTACAGACACGGGGAAAAAATGTTCAAAAATTTATGTGGCGGCACCAAAGAGCAATAACCAAAGAGCAATCCTGAACCAAAAGAATACTATCAGAAGCACATCATACCTCTGTTATTTTATAACCACATAGGTTATACAAAGATATGGAAGCAATATATGAATATAAATTAGTTGTGTACAGTGAAATGTAACTAATTATTGTTCCAGGTAGACCCATAGTTTTCCTTTTATCAGCCTACTTTTCATAATACTTGAACTCTTCCTTAAACCCATTGCATAATGCTAACCGCTTGTTTAGTTAATTTTTAAGTTAAATGAAATTCTTGATGTATATCTTTGGGGAATAGTAAAGTAAGCCTCGTCTAGCTGCATTGAGAAGCAAGCCTCATAGGTTTTTCAGGTTAGAGTCCATGGCTCCTAAAGTACCATGTGCTTTTCAGTTCCTGAGAAACTGAAGCCCTCCCCAGGCAGTGAAGAACTCAGTCTACTACTTCTGTATCTGTGTTCTTTAGAAATCAGTGAAGCATGTAGAAGGCTTGACGGGACAATTGGTCTCAGATAGTAATCTTGTGTACCTTCTATAGCTTGTAAGCATCGTTGTATCCTGGAAACTACCATTGTACTGATCCTGGCAACAGCCATTATATTTTGCTTCTGATAAAGGGATTAAGAAGCCTGGTTGCTTGCAATAAACTTCTCACAGCCTCAGTTTTGCTGTGGTCCCTCCAAGCTGGCCTGACAAAGATTCATTTCTCATTGGCCATATAAGGTAACTTTGGCCCAGTGGGTAAGTGCTGGCACTTGCACAAATCTACCCCATATCTCTCAGCTTCAACAAACAGGATACAAAAAGCAACTACAATCCTCTTATAAGTGGCCTAAGGCTGGGGGGCAGGGGCGAGGTGCTTGTACTGACAGAGCAGCACTAAGAGAAGAGGAATGTTGAGCACACCGGGTTGTCTCCTCAGTGGAAGAGATAAAGTCAAATACCTGCATGCCATCCAGAACACAAAAGGGTGTCTCCTCGATGGAAGAGATAAACTTAAATACCTGCATGCCATTCAGAACACACAGGAGTGTCTCCTCAATGGAAGAGAGAAAAGTCAAGAACCAGCATTCCCTCTGGAAAGCTGAGAGCAGAGGTTGTAAAAGACTTGGTGACCTTTTTGCTATTTGTGGAAGCAGACCTCACCCTAACTCCCCAGAATTACTATTCCAGTCTCTTCCTTCCCTAGGTCATTACCCATCTTTAATATAGCTGTCACAAGTGCCTTATGGCCCGCTGTCCTCTATGCTATGGGTCAGAGACTACACCTGGATTCTAGGCCTTTTAGCAATAGAACTCAACCTCATGGTCAAGTGAATATTGTAAAATTTAAAAAAAAAGTTTCTATGTAGTCACACCTTAAGCTTTATTGTGCACCTGAAATTGGACAAATCATTGCCTGAAAACCTTTTCCTAAACTGTACTGTTCTAACGATGCTGACAAACTGCATGGCAAATTACACTCTCTAAAGTTTGATCCATTATGTACAAAGTCAATCTGGACCAGGTTTCCATTCTCATTGTTTTTTATAATTTGCTTCCCTGTCTGACCATTTCAGAGAACTGTGAAAATGGTTTGCTCCTCTCTTAACCCTGAAAATCCTACAAATTTATGCAAATCATATGTAACAGTGGGGTGAGGAACTGGGGAAAACCACTAGAAAATCCCAGGTGCCAGGGAAGCAAGTAGTTCCCAGGACCCAACAGGGATGTCATTAGCTGAAATACCCAACAAAGGGGAGAGAGAACCTGTACAGACCACCTACAATAGAGAAGTACAGCTCCCAGTTGAGAGATGGAGCTACCTACCCATCTCAATTTTTTAAACCCAGAATTGTTCATGTCTAAAGGAATCTCAGGGACAAAAAATGGAGCAAAGATTGAAGGAAAGGCCTTCCAAAGACTGTCCCACCTGGGGATCCATCCTATCCACAGACACCAAACCCAGACACTATTGCCGATGCCAAGAAGTGCTTACTGAGAGAGTCTCTGCCAACACTTGACTAATACAGATGCAGATATTCACAGCCAACCATCAGACTGATCCCAGGGATGCCAATGGAAGAGTTAGGGGAAGGAATAAAGGAGCTAAAGGGAATTGCAGCCCCATAAGAAGAACGATAACCAGACCCCTCTGAGCTTCCAGGGACTAAGCCACCAACCAAAGAGCATCCATGGGTTGGTCCATGGCCTCTGCTACAAATGTAGCAGATGATTGCCTTATCTGACATCAATGGGAGGGGAGGACCTTGCATCTGTGGAGGCTTGATGCCCCATCATAGGGGGATGCTAGAGAGGTGATGCAGAGTGGGTGGATAGGTGGAGGAGCACCCTCATAAAGGCAAAGGGGAGGGGGATGGAATGGGGAGATTTGGAGGGAAGAACAGGAAGGGGACAATGCAACATTTGAAATATAAATTAATAAAATAACCAATTAAAAAAAAGAAGTTCAAATACTTGTGTTCGCTTTAATAACGCCCATTCATGAAACTGCAAAGGCCATTAAGGGTATACATATCCAAATGGCCACCAAATATCTGAACAACGTCCCTTTAAAGCAGTAAAATGTACCACTTGGCAGTACTATGGTAGAGTAAGTAGATGTGTCCAATCCAAACAGTAGAGCTATACATAGAGCCAAGGGCCGAAAGAGCATGCTGAATCTTTGCTGCATGTGCTAAAAATATAGAGAGTAGTACTAAACTTAAGGATTTAGATGAAAATTCTCTAGTCATTGAAATATCCTTGTGAACAAAGCACATAAGATGTGGCATTGAACTTGAAGAGCCCATGGCCACGTTACCCTGTTCATAAGCTTCCCTGCCACACTGTGATGATACTCAATGAGAAGGAAAAAAATTATTCCAAAGTCATGAAAGGAGAATGCAACAGAAGAAAAGGATATCCCAGAAGAAACTGAAGGGGGAGCGGGAGGACTTGTGACATGGGAATAAATTCATCATTAAATAAATGCAAATAAGGTTTTTCAGTTTTGTTTTGTTTTAAGTAACCATGTTTTCTGGTTTCATGAGAATTTGAGGATCATACTACAGAACTCAGCTGCAGACACTGTTGGGATATCTCAGAGACTGGACTACTAACCAAAGAACATACACTGGAACAAGGCTCCTGGCACATATGTAGTAGCAGCTCAGTCTTTGTGGCGGCTTCAGTAGGAAAAGATACACCTAATCTGGCAGAGGCTTCATGTGTAGGAGGGGCTGTCAGAGGAGAAGGGGAGGAGGAGGATGGAAAGAATGTTGGGAGGTAGAAGGGACCAGGAGGGTGAGAGGCGCTTGGGATGGAAAGAAAAAAAGAAAGGAAAGAAGGGAGGAAGGAAGAGAGAAGAGAAGGGAAGGGAAAGGAAGGGAAGGGAAGGGAAGGGAAGGGAAGGGAAGGGAAGGGAAGGGAAGGGAAGGGAAGGGAAGAGAAGAGAAGAGAAGAGAAGAGAAGAGAAGAGAAGAGAAGAGAAGAGAAGAGAAGAGAAGAGAAGAGAAGAGAAGACCTAAAACAAGATCCATTTGTTTGCTGTAAAACTTCTAACATTTTACAAATCTAATGAACTTCTCATGAAGTTACTAGGTATCTCCTCACAAGAATTCACAATATTGGCCCAGTTTATTAACAATTGCCATAAATACGAACTTTGGCCTCAAGAACTGTGTCAATCATGACATTGGGTTATTGAACTGAAATGCAGAAGCAAGCAATCTAAATGTTTCTCATAAATCTTACCTTTACCCATTGAAAGAACAGCAAATTAACTTAGCTTCTATTTCTGTTGAAACTTTTAATGCCAACACTCTGCTCAATTGTCTTCCCTGGAAGAGACTGACAACTGATAGTCACATTTAACTTTATAATCCTCTATACTGGAGCTGCAACTATTTACTAGTAGAGTATTTCCTTTCCTTCTGAAAAGTTCTGTGCCCTCTAGTTTATTCCGGGGTCGATATCTACAGTCATTCCCCATGTCAGCAGGCACCCAGCTTCTTCCAAGCAGAAGCAGACAGCCCAGACTGCCCCTGAAACTCAGTCATTCTCCTTGAAACACATCATCTCACTGTGCTCAAGCTTCTGATAATGCATTTCACAACTGCCACCTGGTGGTCAAGTGTATAATTTCACCATACCATTTTGAGACAATAGCCCTTGACCTCAGATAAGCAGTCATTCTGTGATCAATCAATACCTTGTCATCTGTAGGCTATTAATTTATCAAGATAAGTCCCATCAGACATTTAGAAACATCTTGGTTCTACAAGATACAAGATGGTAGATGCCCTTCTGTGGACAATCTTTTGGTACTTCATCTCAAAAGCAATAATCAGACCTGTAAGATCACATTTTCCTTTAGATTTTGTCTCAATATTTTACATTTCAAGTTGCAAGACTTTTTAAATTGGGCCTCACACTGTAGTTCAGGCTGGCCTGAAACTTGTGGATTTTTTTTAGTGTAAGTCTTCTAAAAATGAAAACATCCTTTAAGTGTTAAAGAAAAAAATTTAGATATTTCTGAAAATTGTTGAAATACTGTTTTATAAAATAAAAGAGAATTCTTGATATTTTTACTATTTTAAATATCCCTCTAAAATAAAGCTATGAATCTAATAACAAGCAAAAAAACAAATGCAATCAATAGAATTTCTCATCTTTACAGGATATACTGGGAGCATATCTGAATAATGTGCTAGCCTGGAATATAAACATCAATGTGACCTCAAACCTCAGAAGTCAACTGAAACACATGCTCATTTGAAGTTAGAGATGTATGATATGTTATCTACTATCAATTCAGCATTGTATCTTCAGGTTTTTTCCTGGGTTACTAGGCCCACTGAGGACAATAGTATCATATTAGCCACTGAGGACATTGTTGTTGAACTTGTCACAGAGGACACTGATGTGGTATGAGCCACTGAAGACTGTAAAGTTATATCAGCTGTAAAGATATTGGTGTATCATTATTGCCAAAATTCATACTATGCATTTATTTCTAAACTTTTAGTTGTTAGGAAATTCCCATAATTCAGTCATATACCTAAATATTACACTTTCCAAATCCATATGTGTGTTTATAATTTCCCTGAGAATTAATATCTTTAAACATTTTACCCTTGTTTCCTTAAATGAAGAAAACTAAATACATGTGACAGGATTTTCCCTGTCAAATCACACTAAAATATGAGGACAATTGAAGGCCTGTAATTGGACAGGAAAAGAGGAGGTGGAGATAAGAGTTACAGGGACAGAGTGTCACAGGGAGAGGGGGAGGCCAAGATGCAAGCAGACGAACAGGAAGAAAAACCTGAACCAGCATGGCTTTAATTAGCCAAAGGTAGAGAGTTGGTAAGAAGAGAGCAGCTGGAGCGTGAAGAGTTGGCTGATTCATTTTTAAAATATCCCACAACAGGTGGCGCCCAATGTGGGATACTAACCCACAACTCTGAGATTAAGAATCTCATGCTCTACAATAAGGACACATGCTCCATTATGTTCATAGCAGCCTTATTTATAATAGCCAGAAGCTATTATAAATAGAATAGCTATTATAATATTCTATTATAAATAGAAAGAACCCAGATGTCCCTCAATGGAGGAATGGATACAGAAAATTTGGTATATTTATACATTGGAATCCTACTCAGCAATTAAAAACAATGAATTCTTGAAATTCTTAGGCAAATAGTTGGAACTGGAAAATATCATACTAAGTGAGGTAGCCCAATCACAAAAGTACACACATGGAATGCAGTCACTGATAAGTGGATATTAGCCCAGAAGCTCTGAATACCCAAGGCACAACTCACATATCAAATCATTCCCAAGAAGAAGGAAGGAGAGGGCCCTGGTGCTGGAAAGGATTGATGCAGCATTGTAGGGTATTGTCAGGACAGAGAAGTGGGAGGGGAGTTGATTGGGGAATGGGTGAAGAGAAGAGGGCTTATGGGATTTAGGGGGAGGGGGAACTGGGAAAGGTAAAATCATTTGGAATGTAAACAAAGAATATAGAAAATTTTAAAAAAAGAATCTCATGCTCTACCAATTGATCTAGCCAGGTTAGTGAGAACAAAACATTATTTTATCTAAAAGACCTGTTTCAAATCCTGATGTAGTAACTATTATGTACCAACAATAAAACAATTCACCTCCTCATTTCCCAGCTGATACATTGAAAAATTCTCACTTCCAAGTTCTGATATATGGAATAATATAGGTATAACCGGCCCAAGCTAATACATATAAATATTATATGTAATGAGGATAACATAGAATAAACCCATAATTCTACCATAATCCCTGGTATGCAGAAGCCACAATATTACTGTTAGTTATTTTTTTATTACAATCCATCACTGCTCACCACAAAATCTCACACACTATGGCTTCCATACTTTAATATAGAGACAGCATGTGTCATATAGAGGTAGTCTTCAACTGAAGCAGAAATGTTTCTAAGTTTTATGGATTGAGGACTCATGCTGAAGGAATAAAACAGAGTGATCCCTCATCGCCTTTCTTATAACCCAGTGCCAAACTTAGATTACTTTAGCACCTCCCTGTGTTGCTATAGAACATTACTCATTCTATTTTTGAGTCACTCTTAGACAACAGATTTTTAAGTTTTATAAAATGTATTTCTACAACATCAATATATATGGAGTATTTAAATAATTTCCTGATTGATACACAGGCAATATACTAGAGTTGTTTTTAAATGTTGTTCATACTCAATATATTTATGTATGGTATATAGTATGCTTTATTGATATGTAATTAAGTATTTCGATTAAGCATGAAAACATCAAAATTGTTAGTATAGTTGTTCATAGCAGTTCTCTTTTAATTTGAAGATAAGTTCAAGCCCCTAGGTAAAATCATTACAGCTCCTTCAACATTTTTTCTTCATATAATGTTTGTTTACCTTGACAGTTTGAAAAATTCTTAAATTATATTTTTCCCCAACCCTGTTAAAGAGCTACTTTTTTCGGACAATTCATTTCTTCCCTTTCCCATGCTCCTCCTCACCTGTGTTCATCTCTTCACCCATAAATAGCTCTATACATGTGGCTTCAAGTGTGCTTTGTTTAGGAGCCACCTTTGATGGTGAATTGCTCTGTTCCTGTTCTATCCTTTCCTCCGCTGACTGCCACCTCTGTACCCAAGGTCTGCTCCAAACTCATAGTTTCAGAGCCATCTTTGCCTTGACTAAACAAGCAGATCATCTACCAGATTTCACTGGCCTAGCTCCAGCCATGCATCTCTTACAACCGCCTAAAAAAGTATTCTGAGAAAAATGGATCAGGAAGCAAGCAAACATGGCCATTCTACCATCTGAGAAAAATAAGACTTCAAACTAAATCTACTCATAAAAGACAAGGGAGGGCACTGCATTCCAATCAAGAGACCATTTAATCATAAATGTTATTCAATAATAAAAATAAATACACCAAACTGTGGTATGTCTCATTTCATAAAAGGCATACTAATGGAATTATGGACACATTAATACAAACACAACAATAATGGTGACTTTAATACCTCATTTTCTCTAAAAGTTCATCTCAGGAAAAAAATCCTCAGAATTAAATGTCACCTTACTTCAAATTGACCTAACAAATAACTATAGACTATTCCATTCCAACACAAAATATACATTTTACTCAGCAGAACATGGAAGTTTCTCTAAGACAAACCACATTCTGGTGCAACAAACAAACATTAGCAAATGCAGAAAAACTACAATAATTCTATGTATTCTATCTGACATTTTACAATAAAATTGCAAACAAAACTCTCATAAGTGTATAAACTCATGGAACTCATTACTGAATGATGGCTGGTCAAAGAATTCAACAAAGAAATCAAAATATTCCTAAAACCAAATAAAGATGAAAACACAATACAACAAAACACTTGAGACACAGCAAAGGTAGTCTTAAGAGGGAAGCTTATAGGCCTATAGCCTACATTAAAAAAATTAGAAAGAGTACAAATAAATTATTTAATAACCCAACTCAAATCTTTAAAGAAACAAGAGCAAACCAAACGCCAGGCCAATAGGTGACAGAAAATAGTAAAAAAAGCAAGTATAAATTAATGAAATAGAAACCAATAATCCAAAGAATAAATAAATATCTACAACAATTTTCTTTGAGAAAATAAACAAGTATAAAGGGATTGAAGGACCTAAAAAAGATTATTTTGAATGAGGTATCCTGGATCCAGAAAGACAAATGTTGCATGGTCTCTCAATCTGCAGTTTCTAGCTCCAGTTAGAGACATAGAGATAAAGAGATGGGTGGATGAGAGAAGATAGACAGATGATAGATAGATAGATAGATAGATAGATAGATAGACAGATGATAGATAGATAGATAGATAGATAGATAGATAGATAGATAGATAGACAGACCTACAACCAGGAAGCAAGGAAGTCCTCTCTGGGCTGCCTCTCTTAGAAATGGCTGCATAAAGAAAACATAACAATTACATAGAAAATGCTAACACAGAAAAGTAAAAATCCCATGGGATGTAACCCCTAGATAAAAAAAAAAAAAAAAAAAAAAAAAACTTTAGGCAAATTGTGAGTGCTGAGAGAGGAAATATTAGCCTTTCCCAGTGATGAGCCTCCTACTTGGTTATGTACTACAAAGTGGCCAGCCCTGAAACAACAAACAACAAAATGCAAACAGTTGGTTGTACTTAATTAAGCATTTGTTCATGCACATGTAACAATAATAATCAAAGTGACTATCAATTTAAGAGTTAGAAGATATGAGAGGGGTTGGAGAGAGTAGACGCGGGAGGGGTTGGTAGGAGTAGGGGAAAGGAAAGGGAAAGTGTTGTAATTATATTTTAACTACAAGTGTAAAAATTTTAACTTAAAGATTATGATGTCTAGGAAAGGCACACCTTAGCACAGATGCATTCTTTGTTGTGGGAAAATGGTGAATACCGTGCTATAGAATAATTAGAAACTTCAGTGAATGTTCTCAGGAGGCAGGCGCCAACTCTCTAGAACAAAAAACTAGCAGATTGTACTGGAGAGCTTTAATAATACTTTTTATTCAATCAGTATATAATTAATAAATGAAATAGCTTAAAGTTACATTTATTCACTAATACATTCAATGTATCATATATGTAGTTGACAATATTTTAAGGACATATTTCTTATTCTGGACATATTTCTGATATCCTGATCAAACAAAGCCATAGCTATACAAAATTATATATGGTTAAAATGAAACTACATAAAACTTTAATTACTGAAAAATGAGGGAAAAAGCAATGAAGAAAACCAAATCTGTTTTACCCAAAAGTACGTTTTCCAGGGTATTCTCTTTTTGAAAGAGTAAGAAATTCTTGGAGAACCTAGCCAAAATTCTATCCCATGTGCTGCATCTTTTTATGGGAAAAAATATATTGACGGTTAATGATTGTGCTAATACTGAAATTATAAACCATTATGCTCATTAGGGCTTTCAATATCTATTATATTTAATTGATTTTCTTCTTCCCAGATGAAAAGAACTTCAACCTCTAAAATGTAATATATCTCTAAGTTGCTTCTGGTTTTGATATTTAAAGATTTCTCAACTTGGCAAATGTCTAACAAGTAAACTTGACCAAACAGTTCCAAGTGGAAATGATAACTGGTGTTTTCTCCTACTACTTGGTGGGGATTTTTTCTTGAGTTCTGTAATCTGTTAATGAAGTTGTTTTTCTCATCAACACTTTTGAAGGTATCTGTCCAATTACAAGGGTTTAGTGAAACAGAATTCATATCCCCCACCACTAGCAATGGTGTGGACAAAAGATCTGAAAACCTTTTCTTTAAATATAATTGGAATTTCTTCAAATTAATGTTCTCCCCCAAAGAGCTAGCCCTTTTGTCCACCAAGTCAATCATGCTTTTGAAATAAAGTTGGTCACACAGATCACCAATGGCACGATCAGCAAATTCTTTGCCCACACTCACTTCCTTGCTCTCACTTGTAAACATGGTTTTCTTTGACTGTAGCAGAAATGGGTATATTTTCATCCATAACTGAAAACCCAAAGAATTTTCAATATCAGAATCTTTGCGATAAGCAAATCCTCTGTCTTCCTCATTTACAGGTTGAATGGTAACAGTTAGTATCGGGCAATGTTGACCACAAAGAGCATAGAGTTTGTCCAAAGAGTCGCCTTCCTGAAGTGTGCCATGAGTTATATTACTTCCAGGTAATGGCTGAGTTTTAATAACATCACTGCAGACAGGGTGGACTTTATTACCAGCAGAAGCAAAGGCTTGAGTAACAGATGTACACATTCTTTCAGATGGATAATTACCCTTCTCCTCTTTGTGATGATTGGGTGTTTTCTCTTTGGGGCAGGTTTTACTCTGCACATCTAGAAAATCTTCACCGAAAGGCTCAGAATCGCTGCCATGAGGGAAGTTAAAATAATTGCATTTCACTTCAAGGGGTTGAGTCATTTCCTCTAGTTCTGAGGAGGACAATTCAGCCATTGTTGGAGCAGGAGTCAGCTCTGCAAAATGTGAATATGGAACCTCAATGCTGCTCTTATCGATTAGAGTATCCACTGAGGTGGTTTCTGCATTGCCATACATGCCAGGATTGTCCAATGACACCCTCCACAAACGATTTTCTTTCACGAGCCATTTGCCATTGTCAATCAATTTTTCCTTCTCTTTTTCCAAAACGACCCTGTCATGCTCACTTGGTTTTGCAACCTTTTCTACGTTGTTGTCCCCAAAACTGTCTCCCATGCCACTAGCGTCAACCTCAGCTTGTCTTTCCTCTTGGAATTCCTGAAACATGAGTGAATTTCTAGATACCTGTTCAGAAGAGACCAATGACTGACATTCGGACTCACAAAAATTGGTTTCTTTAGCACACTGAGCTTCCACAGGATTATAAGGATAAACTTGAGATTTGTGTATAGACCCATGGAAAAATGGTGGTTTGATAATCTCTGCTTTGCCATAAAGCTTTTCTATTGCCCTTTTAACAATCCCTCTAGGATACTCTCTCTCTTGGCTGGTGTCACCATTGTGATCATTGCTAGATGCTTTACAGGGATATCCACTCTCACTGTCTGATCCATAATCTGACCAGTCTAAGGTCCCGGAACTTCTATGATGTTTTTTAAAATTAAGTGAAGTCTCCGAGTAATTTCCATTTTCCATGCTGTCTACCATTATCTTAACTCTCATCTTAGTTTCTCCTACACTGATCTCCTTTTCAGTGTTTTTATTAGAATCATAGCAAAAAACTAAAGATGGTGGTGTCACCTGCCCCCTATTGGTTGTCTCCAGAATCTCAGCATTTCTTCTTTCCTGTTCTATAATATTCCTCCCTGATATGTTTATCAATTCCAAACTCATCTTAGCCTCTGATTCATTTTGTATCATTTCCTTGGTAGCTTTTTTTTCAGTCCTTACCTTCATATTGAAGATACCTGTGTCTTGGCTTTCTAATTCTTCAAAAGATTCTAATTCTGAAATGGCATTTCTTTCACTTGATGTCATGCTATTGGTTATTGACCCTGGTTCTTCAGAAGTTCTTGAATCTTCATTATCAGAAGAAAAAGATTTCCTTTTATTCACAATTTTCTTAAGTGGGCAATTTTGAAATTCTTCTAGAGGACTATAGTCTTTATCAGATTCTAGATAAGTTTTACTTTGTTTACCTCGGGAACTTAACTTATTGACCTTTTGAGATGAAATTGATATATTAGAGTCATTTTTATACATAGAATCTACCAAAATGCTTAGATCTTTTGGAACTTTGTCAACAGCTTTAGATTCTTCAGTTAATTCCAGATCGTCAGTGCATTTGTTTTCTTTTGAATTCACAGAGTCGATTGTCCTGCAGTCTGTGATGGGAATGGGAGTCTCACCACTTGGGCAAGCTGCCTCACGGATGCTCTCCTTCTGAGCACACACCTTGTGGGAACACACACCGTCTGTAAGGAAGCAGGCCTGTCCTAGGGCAGAAGCATCATGTGTGGAGCACTGACTCACAGTGGAACTATTACTAGTGAAAAAGGCATCATTCTGGTTATCTACCCCTTTTGGAGGATTAGTCATGCTTACAGTGTGCATCTCACATGAAGAGTTATGTGACTTGCTAACCATTTCTGAAGCACAGTTCCCCCTGACAGAGTAGCCCTCATCCAAGAGGGTCTTCAGGGTACTCTCATTTTCATTACCCTTGTCCACATTATGAAGGCTGGCTGCTGTACCATTTGCTGGCACCATATCTTGTTCTCTCCCACTGGATCCACTGAAAACTTTCGTTGACTCCACTAAGTTGGCAACAGCAGCCTTCAAGTCATCAGCTTCCTCTGTGATGGCGACATGCTTCAGAACCTCCAACAACGCAGCTGTTTCCGAAGACCTGGTGGTCATCTTGTGAGCATCACTTTGACAGAAGCTATTCATATTTCTCTTTAGGTTTAGTACCAAAAGCCAAGCCAGAAGGAGATTTGTGGATGAATTATATATTGCAGAAGGGAAGACAACCTCTGCCAATGAACCTGGTATTTGAGAGATTCCATTCTGATGTTTCTGAGTATTAGGAACGAAAGCTTCCAGGTGCCGGAGCAGCAGAGCTGGTAAGTAGTCTTTTGAGACATTCTCTCCCATAGTATCTACCTGAATAGCAACCTCAATACTTTGCCCTTTGGTAGCAAAGTTCATTTCTTGGTAAACGAGCTTCACCTCTGGTCTTGACTTTTCAGTAGATAAATGACTTTTTGTACCAGGATCACTAATAGTGGTCTGTGACAAAGTATAATTGTCATTCAAAGAAACTAAGTAAGAATCATACAGAGGCCCATCCTGGCTCTCACAGAGATGTTTATTAAGTTCTTCACCATTATCTTTAGCAACAAGAGATTTACCTGTCTCTTGATCTTTATTGCCTGACCAATTCGCAATTTTAGTTTTACACGTATTACTTTCCATTAAAACACTATTTCCTTTTGAAGAAGTTGTATGGAGATTATGTTCTGGAAAACCACTACTGTTATAATTTACCACGTTACTTCTATTTTGGCCTAGTGGAGCTGACTTTCTATGCTCAAAATCTGGATATGGGTTTATATTCTGCAACCATCGCTGTACATAGCTCTTAACTGAATGGTGGGGAATACCCTCGGGAAAATCAGTTTTTTTCAAAGAAACTAATGGATCTGACCTGATTGTAACATGCTGTTCACTTACCATAGCACCTGACTTTAATTTAACTCCCTTTTGTTTTTTCTGGTTTCTTAAAGTTATATGTAAATCAGTAACGTTTGGAACTAAACTCTTTTTTGCCACTCCTTTCAAATTTCCAGTTACTTTCTCTACTTGCGACTGTGGTCTACGCAAAGCTTTATGGTCTTCCTCAAGGACATTAAACATATGAAGTAAACTTTGTTTTTCCAAATTACTTTCACAAAGTTTAGAGTCATTATGGAGAAATACTTTATCTTCTTGACCAATTTCTTGTTTTCTGAGTCCTCCTAGGCTTATAATCTTTAGTGGTCTTGATTTTCGTTTGGCTAAAAGTTTTTGAGTCTTGAGATTTTGAAAAGTATTTAACTTATTTTTATGGAAATTCTTAGAAAATTTGGAATTGCTTTTGGAAAAAAAATTATTTGATTCAATTACCATAGGACTTGTATTAAGGCCCTCCTCACAGACTCGCCCTCCTTTATCAGGAGAGTCTGATTCTTGCAATAGTGCTTCCTGTTCAGTTGTTCCTGCTCTGTGTATTTTCCCAGCTTTATTAGGGGTTCCTTTGGTTTCAGTCACTTTTTTCTTATCCTTGGAAGTTATCATTCGCTGCTGAGATTTCTTCTTCTTCTTCTTGCTAGCAGAAGAGGATAAAATCTTTCCATTTCCTGGTGGTTCTGTTAAACCACAATGAGCGAATTCACTAACAAGTCTTGTGGTGAGTGGGGGAGTTCCTACAGAAGGAACCTCAGAAAGTCTTCTGTCATTTGAACAGTTGTTTCCTGAGGTAAGAGTTAAATCTGCTGTGGTAGAACTGAAGCTGGCATTACCACACGTTCGGAAGTGCTTGGTGGTGGCTTTGCCTGATTCCACACTGTTGTCTGTGCCCTCCTCCACAACTGAGTTCTCTGACACAGTTGACGGTAAGACATTGTTATGGCACATCTTTGAGACCTTCTGACTTGTAATTTCTATAGCACCAGCATTTGTGGCATGTGTCTTGAGTGGTCTACTTTCCTTTGTTCTTTCTAATGCTGACTCTGTCTCATCATTGCTACCGATCTGGACGAGTTTGTTAGATACTGATGACATTTTACTACAAGAATGTGTAAACATGTGGTACTCGGATTTTTCTCCACCCTTTCGTTCTTCACTATAAGAAAACTGCTTTTCTTGAACCTCTGTTTCAGATACTACGGTGACAGTTCCTATCACAGATTTCTTTTGTCTCCTTCTCCTTGGTCCAGGGGTTGGGGGTCTATAGAAGTGTTTCACTTGTTTCTGGCTTTCCTGAATGTCTGTCTCCACAGAGGCATTCTCCCAACCAGTCGAGCTACACGACAGGGTCTGCTGCTCTGTCATTTGAGTATGTTCTTCCTCTGTCAAACTGCCCTGCTGAGCAGTGTCTGTGATTTCTTCAGACAATGAACATGCCGCAAGCTTTAAACTAGATGATCCATCTTCTGTTTTTCCAGGATAACTACTTACCTTACTCTTTTCATCATTATTGGAAAGACCAGCTCTATTGACAGTGGTTGTCCACTTAACAGTTTCCTCTTCTTTTATCTTGAATCGAACTTTCATCACAACTGTCATTGTACCATCTTGATTAAAAACGATTGATTTCTCAACACCATCTTCAGAAGGATATGCTGATAGAGTCTGAGAATCATGTGTTTCTAAGGCCAAGTAATTCTCAGGGGCTACAGAAAAGTCTGAAAAGCAATCATATGTTTTCTCTGAGGCCAGGGAATCAGTCTGGGATCTTAGGACTGAAGGCATGTGTGTGCTCACTTGCAAGATTTTGAGAGTGAAAGATGCCGTGTCAAAATAAAACACGGAAAGCACAGAAGTTGTAAGCATCCCAAGGAATAAGCAGCAAAGGAAGAAAAAGAAAAGGGAACATTAGTACAAAATACCATTTCTCTAAATTTTACAATAAAATGTTACAGGTATATTTCTAACCCGTATGTAGTCAATGGTAATTTGGGAAATCTTACTGCACTTTCTGGTTTTTTTTTTTTCCTCAAACAACTATTAAAAAGTAAACGAACCATACTTTAATGAAGACATTCACAAAAATTCTAATTTTAACAATTTTATAAGGGAATGATAATAAGAAGTACATAAAGTACAAACTGCTGATGATTATATTGGATAAAAAAATGTTTTCTGTGTGGTTTTGTTTTCTATGCTTACCAATACCAAAGCTGGAATCTAATAAAGTTCCATATATCTATGTAAAGGCAGGCAAAGAGCGATATATAGTGATGTTCCATCTGAGTGTGTATGAAAGAGCCCTTGGGAACTTTATGAAAGTAGAAACATCTTTAATGCTTGATTAATCAACTAATATTTAATTTTTATTTGTGCAATTGGTGCAGTTTATTTAATATATACAAAAAGTCACTGAGTTAGATACAACCCAGTGTTGCCTTCAATGTGAGGTTTCTGTTCTTAGCTTTGGCTGTTGAGCTTCCTAACGTAACAGATCTCCTGCTAGTTTTCCCTATGTATTTGCACACATCTCCTTTGCAGTTTTCGGAGCTATACCTAAAAATATTTTTATAATTTTTGGTAAATTTTAATATCTCATTTTTAACTTTTTGAAGCAAAACTTAACAAAGCTCTATCAAAAATCATAATAAGCTGCTGATAACAGACACAAAAAGAATAAGTCACTTCCGAAAAATGGCCAAGGTAAAACAGTACTACTATATGCATAACATATAATTGGCAGTTAATACCTACAAAATAGGTTCATTGACAAATAGGAGTATGTTTTTTCAATAATTAGATGAAAACATTAAATTACTTCAGCCACATTAGTAATAAGAACAGGGGTGCTACTTATTAAAATAATGATTATTCCAAATATAAAGAGAATGAAAAATCAAATTCAAGTATAAATGGCAATCAGCACACTGGCATAGAACTTCCATTTCCTTGGAAATAATGAGTACAGTGACTGATGGTGTTAACCTCTCTCACACTTGAGCCTCAAGACGCCCTCTTTTTACACTGTTAAATAGATCACAAAATTCTCACAACTTAGATTCTTGTTACTAGCATAAGCTGGCTGCAGGAACCTCTTTATTTTTATCAAGAAGTGTTTCTGACGATTAATAATTTTACAGGAATACCTTCAGAGAGCATATAGCTAGATTTTTTTCTTAATATATAAACCACTGATTTTCTGTGCTCAACTGTGAATACTTACTCGGAAAAAAAGCCTACAACTACCAGAGATGTCATACACAATTCTGCAAAACTCTTCCCAAAACAAGAAATTTGGATACTTTGTTTTATTAAAAATAAAAAGCATATATGTCCTTCATGTAAAAATGTTTATCATTGATTATGTTAGAAAAATCTTTCAAAAAGTTACCAGGTAACCTCTCTGACTATTCCAAATTATAAAGTAGCCAATTTCATCTTGTAATACTTTTAATCTTCTCATGTTTTTTGTCTTTGCAATGAATAAACCTGGTCCTTTAAATATAATTTTTATTAGTAAAGCAAAACAAAAAGTTTCAGAGCTGAAAAAAATAAGGTCTATTTATAAGTGGCTTACTCTTTCTTTTTTCTATCTTGGCTTTTCCCTTCCGGTGCACACGATGAGAGATTCCTGGTAACTTGGCAGGAAGCAAGTGTTTTTGTGTGTTGTAATTTCCTGCTTTAAATGGCTCCCTTCCGGCTGCTACCACAGCTCCAGAGCTCAGAATCACTGCCTGGAGACTAGGAACCTAGAAGAAACGAGAGTCGCTGAGCAAGTACTGTTCTTTCCATATGATATATTCATAACTTTAAATAGCTCAATGTGACAGGATTGAAATAAATAATCACCAGGCATTTTCTTAGATGTCAATCATACACACTTAATAATCTAGGCAGGTTGGGGAAATGGGTATAAACAGACCCAGAGACAATATTGATTGTGCGTGCTAACTAGAAAATGACAGGACAGCTTTCTGGAATCATTAAAGGAATCTTTTAAAGCTATGTGGCATTCCCCACCAGAGTCTGCAGTTACCGCCAAGTGCCTGGAACCCAGAGCCGATGGGAAACAGCCCTGTGGGATGAATAGCAAGCGCGCCTTGAAGGTGAGCTCTTGCATATGTACTGTTAGCTGCAGAACCTAGGAAAACGCTTCTTCTGGATACTAGAGAAATGTCTTTACTAGATAGGAAAGCACTACTTTTGGTCACTCCAAAGAAGTACTGTGAAAAGTTGCATTCTTGAACAAAACATTCTAAGTCAGTATTCAAGGAAAACAGGAGGTAAAAGGAGACCCTTCCAACCCAATGACATGTCAGATTCTGACAGGAAGAAAAAGACTACTAGAGCATACACATACATTAACGTGCAGATACACAGGTATATGTGCACACTCATACATGCATACACACACACGTACACACAAGGGAGATGACTTAGAGCCACCTGTATACTCACTTTCCTTCCATCTGTGGCATACAGCTTGACCACAGGATACTGCACGACCTGTGTTAGGTACTGCAGAAAGGCTTCAAAAGTCTGAGTGATCCTCCGGCTAAGAAGGACCACATGCTTGGTCTTCGGGTCTCCGTTCCGAAAGACCACGAGCTTCCTTGGTGCACGGAGCATGCCAGGAGCCGTGGTGGGCATAGTGGCGGTGGCGGAACGGAGCTGCACATGTGTGCTTATGGAGCGACTACTGAACCAGGGCCGAGGGCGCCGGCGCGCCTTGTCCAGGTCAACCGGCAGCACCTTCTTATTGTGGGAGCACAGGTAAGACTCGCCATCCTCTAGCTCCTCCAGCCTGGTGATGCTGTGTCGTCCACGGGGCGTGCTGATATTCCTTACCCCAAACGGCAGGGGCACCTTCCTGGATAAATTGTCCAGCAGAGAGTCAAAAGTCTTAAAGGTACGAGGGTTGATCACCACCCGAACGCCGCCAAACTGTGGGTCTCCGCTCTTATAGAAACTGATGCGTTTAGCCACTATGGGATGAGTGACATTTGAATGGCGAGGGGAAGGAACTTGGCCTTCCGAAGAAGTCAGATGAATCATGGAGAAGCTAGTAGAAGGTGTGTCACTCATTTTGGATGAGACCTAAAGAGGAGAGAAAATGGCTTATTTCTATAATGTCCTGTACCTGTACCACTGAGACTATGCAATAATGCTACTATATAAGAATGCTAATGCTTGCTAATAATAATAATAGCTGAAGACATGCAGAATAGTCTGAGGATTATATTTATTAAATGGACTGCCAAATTTGAAAGACAATAATACCAAAATAAGTAAAACCAGGAGATTTGGTTCAATGGTAGACAGCTTGCCTAGATCAATGGCCCGGATTGGGTCTTCAGCTGCGGAGGGGTGGGGGTGGGGGAATAAGGATGTTTATGACAAATTTTAGAATAGCATACTGACACTTAAAAGATTAATGTAAGTAAGTTATAGAATATATGACAATACAGCAGAACCCTATGCAACTGTGTATGTGTATATGTGTGTGTGTATATATATATATGTATATACATGTATGTGTATGTGTGTATATGTATATATGTATTACATATAAAGATAATCATGGGGTTGGAGAGATGGTTCACTGGTTCACTGGTTAAGAGCACTGACTGTTCTTTCAACTCCCAGCAAACACAGGATGACTCAAAACCATCTTAAATGGGATCTGTTCTGGTGTGTCTGAAGACAGCAACAGTGTACTCACATAAAATATGTAAAATCTTTTTTAAGATAATTATATAACTGAACAGAGACCTTATTCCTACAGTCTTATGATGAAAATTTGCATTTGTGAAGTAGAATAAGGTAGACAGACAATTTACTAGAGACTGGCTTATTTAGGGGGTCACTTAAAGCGCCGTCTGTACTGCCCGTTGGTCAAGCGTGGCTTCCCTCACAGGTCACAGCATGGCCTGGAGAAGAGCTGAAATGTTCTGTCCTTGACCTTAAGAACCTGCATCTCTCAGCGGCTTGTTGGGTCTTCGGGAGGGCAGTCGTGATAGGCCCCATTTTGTGAGCGCACCACAGCATCAGCAATAGACCCAACGAGCAGCTAAAAGACTCAGCTGCAGATGTTTCCAGCCAACCAATGGACAGGAGTTGCTGAAGACTCTGAGGAGGAGGGCAACCCTATAAGAAGACCAGCAGGCTCAACTGACCTGGACCCCCGAGATCTCTCAGACACCGAGCCACCAACCAGGCAGCATACACCTGCTGATATGAGGCCCCCAACCCACATGCAGCAGAGGGCTGAAGATACACCTAACCCTCAGACTTGTCTCAGAGGACCTGGGTTCAATTCCCCCAGGGAGTGGGGACGTCGGGTGGGATGGGAGCTGGGGATGAGGACATCCTCGTGGAGAAGGGGTATGGGATGTGTAACAGTCGGAGGGTGGACCAGGAGGGAGATAAAGTGGTTTTGGAGGGTAAAGGCATACAAACTGGCCTAGAGAACAAAGTCTTTCAGAAGCTGAGATGCACATGTGTGCTTACAGAGCAGCTCCTGAGTCAGGGTGATCTCCAGGGAGCCGTGTCCAGGTCAACTGGAGTCCCTTTCTATTCTGGGAGCACAGGTAAGACTCACTGTCCTCTGGCTTTGGTTCGCCAGTTACATCTCCCCTGTTGTACTCTCGCTGGTGTCCGGGTGCTCATTACAGAAAGATTCCAACAGCACTTCCGCAAACCTCCCAGCCAGATCTGCTTCACCAAGACCCCAGCTGGTTCTGGGAGGACGCTGCTCTGGGGCTCTCAGTCCACTAAAGTCTCTGGAACTGAGATGTGCTCACCCCAGGTGGGATTCCAGGGCCTTCTTCCAGTAGCCAGGGGGACTGCAAGGCCCAGAATCAGACTAAACTGGAGCGTCTAGACTAGGTAAGGCTCCCAGGAGATAGGCAGGAGTTGCCAGCACGCACTGGATGACCTTCAGGAAACTGAATGTGAACCCTTTATGGAATACCAAGATGGCATTTGTCTTCAACGAAAAGGTAAATTGGTGTCCTGTGAAACAGACTAGTAATTTAAAATGGGAATGTGGGGCTGGAGAGATGGCTCAGGGATTAAGAGGCTGTTCTTCCAGAGGACCTGGGTTCGATTCCCAACACCTAATCTGGTAACTCACAACTGTCTGTAACTCTAGTTCCAGAGTTCTGACACCTTTACACAGACATATGTGTAGGCACATAAAATAAAAATAAATGAAATATTTTTAAAAATTAAAAAATAAAATGGGAATGTATAACTTGTGAATGAGCGGTGAATGAGTGTGTGATTTCTTGTAGTGGGTCCACAGTTCTGTGGGTGTGGGATCTGACTGAACCTCAACCTGCAGCTCTGCTGAGGCTGCTCGATATAAATGGGCATTCATTATCGACAACAGGAGGTGACTGAGCATGGGGATACACATGTGGCCATAAGGTAAGACTTCTTAAGTCACTTAAAGGCAGCCAAGCACATGCTTGAGGAAGAAGCCTATCTTCTCAGCCCACCCTCTGCACCACAGGAGGATAGACATGTATGAACTCCACCAGCTCCTGGTAATGCAACATTTCTCACGATGGGGTCTGCACCATAGCAATGTGAGACCCACACAGTCTCTCAGACTATCAAGCCTGAAGAAACAAAGAAGCAAACATCCCTACCCTGTAGCTTCCATAGACAATGAATCTGCCTGGATTTCTAGTGCTACATGAAGCCAAGGCAATCTCAAGATGACCTGGTCTCACCCCCTCAGTGGCATTCACCATGATGCAATGCTCACCAACCTTGACCAGCCTACCATGTCTTCCAAACTCCAGCTGACTCTGTTCCAGGGGAGAACCTGTTCAAATGTGCCATCTAAGGGAAATGTCAGGTCTTCCCCCAACCTATCACAACTCCAGATGATATATTCACAATCCCACTGTTACCAGAATTTCCTCATGAAAATCAGAAGAAAAAAGCAAAAGCAACTGACAAGAACACTGTAGAAATCACAAGGGCTGGCTGATTGCCACAGATAGAAAAATAATTCCAGAGATGACAGCTCCCAGCTTAGTATTAGCAAGCTTATGTAGCATGCATCTTGGGAAAACTGTTGCAAAGATGCTTGCTGGTCTGAATTTGCCAACACTGACCCAATAAGCTAGCATGCCTATCTGCAGTGAGCCTGAAACAATCACAAGCAGGGACCCAAGCCCTACCATGCTGATGTAAAATAGGAGGTCCTGCCCACTTGAATATTAGAGATGGACTTTGGTGACATTCAATCCAGCAGGGGACACTGATTCTTGCTAGTTGCACTGTGCATTTCTTCAGAGTGGGTAGTTTTTCTACCCACACAGAATTAACTTGGAACTTGCATATCTGGTATCTGGTACCACTTTCAGGTCGAGTTGAGAAAATGAGTAAAACCTTTAAATTACAGTGGCCATGAAATAGGCTTCCTAGGCCAGTCATTCTCCTACTTGCACCATTTCAGTTTCAGGGAACATCCTGTAACTCCCCTTTCGAGATCCTGTTTGGCTGCCCATCTCCACTGCTTCCAAAGGAATTAGGCTACCTCCAGGTGTCAGGTCACACACCCAGCTCTCGAAAATTCTGGCTGGCACTCCACAGATAATTGCTTAAAGCTACAGATATCAATCTGTAGATACACCATGCCCACACCAAGACTACCGTGGACCGAAGTCAGGAATGGACTATGCAAGCTAACCAAGCCTCTAGAATTGACCAGTTCGAATGACCTCAGAATGGAGGCAAAATCTGATAGTAGGTACCACAGGGTGATATACCTATGGATACTATTTGCAGGGCAGCTTCATTTCTGATTTGGGTTTTCAATGCAAGGGATCTAAGCAAGGTCGCTTGCACATTAAGCAACTGAGAAACATCCCACACCCCATTTTTAAATGTCACTAAACTTTGTAAAATGTCACTGAACTTTGTAAATCTTTAAAATTTTTAAAAAATATATATTATAGGATTTCAAAAAATCAGAGACACAAATCAGAGCTCTCCCAATGAGAGAAGGAATAGTTTGCCAACTTGCCAATTTAATCCTTCAAAGCCTAACAATGGGAGGGGCAGGCTTAAAGTTCAGTTTGACATCCGTATGGAGGGGGATGAGCATCACTGAGAAAAGAATGTGTCGTAGAGATCTGTGATGAACATATCTAGAGAAAATGTTTCGTTAAGTAATCTATCATGGAGATCTGTAATGAGTACATCTAAAGGGACATGTATCATTAAGTAAAGAATGGATTATGGAGATCTGCAATGAGTATATAGAGAAAAAACATACCATTAAGGAATGAATCATGGATATCTGTAATGGATATCTTAGAATCAAACGCTTCCTCTGCACAATGTAGATAAGCAATCTGTCAGGATGCTTACACTGGGAACTCCTCACTGAATAAGGGACAGAATTGCTCCAAACTGATAAAACATGGCACCGTCTAACAGCTGCATGCACTAGGAGTTCTAAAACAAGAACATCAGGATCAAATTAGAGAAAGGCCATTTTTAGCAAGCCACACAGCAATTTCTTGAAGTCAGAATCTGAGTGAAAATATTGGAACCTGTAAGAAGGTTTTGTCTGGCTGTAGGTATTCCTTTACAGTATGATTATTTCTGTTGCTTTAATTCATTTTAGCTATTAGTGCTTTGAAAGCATCAGAGATCCCTGCATTCTGGAAGACAAATTGAACGGAATGTTGAGTTGGTAGCAGAAGGCATGCTTGTACTATAAATCTGGCCCAAATCACCTACATAAATACTTGCAAGCTATTATCTAAGACTCTTCATACATCTCCCAAGTGATTTGCAAATCTTTATGTGCAATTCGGAAGAAGAAAAAAATCCGTGATTAAACTATGAATTAGTTGTTTCCCGTCACATTTGCCCAGAGATTCAAAGTGATTACAGTTTTTAAGATAATAAAGGTAGCCACAGCAGACAAGTGCGTGAGTAGCTGAGAAATGCAGCTTTTTAATGGAGTCAGCGAAACTGAAGCCTCTTCTCATCCTCTGATAATCACCAGCCTGACCTTGAGCAGCCTGCCTAATCTCTTTGCCCTCACCAACTACAAGAAGGTAAGAGGCTTCTTCACCAGTGGAGGAGTACAAGCAAACGGGGAGAATGACTCCTGTTTGCTCTACACACGATGGCTAACATTTAGTGGGATGTTTCAGTTAGAATGTTCTGTCTTCCCAGCAAAAAGAAATTGTAAATGTCTGTGGAACTAGTGACCCCACCCCCTTGGTCTGATCATTGTATATTATATTGGATTGAGATGTTACACTGTGTCTCATAAATAGGTGTAATTCCTCTATCTCTATTTTTAAACTTCTTTCACTATTGAAATAAAAGATTTCAGAGCCCTTTACCTCCAATTGTGTTTAGGTTGGTTCACTGACATGGTTATTTGAAAATTTATGAGTAGGTACTTGAGACACATTTTTTACCTTATTTTGGAACAATGAAATGCATCTCTTTGCAAGGGTATTGTGAATATTTTAACATTATTAGTCTTCTGAAGCTCACTGAAATGCTGTTTGCTTAGTGGCCATTTGGGAAACAGATTTGTACATGGGTGAAGGTTTTGAAAAGCTTTATATTTCTTTGCCTTGGGCTAATATGATACATAAAAGTTGGAACTGGGGCCAAAAGGGAAAAGATAGAAGACAAAACCTGAAGGAGAAAGAATCAACACCCTCCCCCAACCTTTCCCTTAGTCCGCTACAGCCAGCCCTGACTTGAGCCTAATCCACAAAGGGCAAGCTGAAGATTACCATGCTCTGGAGGACCCGAGACACACAGGAGTGGAATAGGTCAGCAGAGTGCATGTTAGGAAGCTGTGTGGTTTTGCACTCAAGCGAGTCAGGCTTAAGAGCCCATGGTAATGTTTGCACTGTGGGTACAACATACACATAATGAAGATTCAGCACCAACAATAAACAAAATGTGGAAAAGGCCACTTAGCAAGGCGGTGGCTCAGATGTTGTCCTGTTGCAATCATGCACCTCTCCAAGGATCCAGGAACATTAATGGTGCAATTCAGGCGTGAACTGATGGTGTGTCAGTGTACCAAGGAAATACTCAAGAAGGGATATCTAGTCTAGTGTTCCCTCTGAACACTGTCCAGAGGGAATTCATGGAAAGCTCAGATGCCAGATGCAGGGCTTCCCTGGGGAGGAGAGGGAAACTAGGGCAGCCCAGAGCAAGACCAGCTATGTGAGCTCCAAGTCTTGATGGCAAAGTGTACCACTGGCCATCTGAGCTTCTTTCTTAATTTGTGAAATTAATAAAAGTTTGGATAGAAGTTCTCTTACAAGCATTTCCAAACACATGCCCTGTGAGATTAGAATAATGCAATAGTAAACGTTGGACTTGCCTAGAAAACAAACCAAGTAATTCACTTAGCTTGCCCTGAAGAATAAGTAGAGATAGTGGTAATAAGGAAACTGGGATCATGAGACCTGCTTCTTTCCTCCAGACTGATTCTCTGGAGGTAACAAATTTCATTTGCCTCCAGTCCAACTTATACTAAAATTGTTTTCTAATGATGGGACAGCTTGCTATCAATATCTTTCCTCCTCTGTTCAGGAACTTTTTGCTGCCAAGAGTTAGACAATGGAGCAATTAGCAATACTTTGTAAAATTAAGGAGGAAAATATAATACCCTCTGGTTCGCCAGGTTTGGCCATGGGTATGCTTGCCTGTCTTGTGATGAGTCTCAGTCAACAACACTTTTAACTCTGTCCTATTAAGACTTGAACAGTCGCCTCCACTAGCATGATGTGTCTGGTCCCCCCACATCTCTTGCGAAATAAATGATAGATCTAAAAGGCACACATATCCTTTCACTAATTAGATTTTCGATTTACTTTTCTCCCATGTGGTAAGAATTCAGGCAGTTGCGGAAGGATGGTGAAGAAAAGTGGCAGAATCGGAATATTTTCTCTCAGAGCAGTTCACATGGCACTGTAGCAAAACCAATTCATTTCATCACAAGTTCCCATAGCCACGTGGAGCAGGAGGGAAAATAAACTCTACTTACTGTGGTGGCCATAACTTTTTAATTATAAATAGGTTCTTTAATGTATTGAAGTTTTCTATATTACATATATAATGCTATTATAAGCAAAACTACAATAAACTCTCCTTATATTTTACTAAACTGGAATCACAATTTCCCAGCACTAAAGCTTTCACCTACATCAATACCAGCATGTTACAAAGATTGCTGTTAGATTTTAGTAGCAGACAATAGTTAATAGTATTTATTGTTCTAATGGTTAAAGATAAAATAGAGGTTAGTGCTCTAGATATGAAAGATAAAGGCAAAATAAAATGAACATAGCATATTTTAGGAAAAATGTTTTAAATAGTTTTGTACTTACCAGAACTTGAACCTTTCCTTATGAAGAAAAGAGTAAATAGTTGGAGTGGTTTGTATAAACGTCACTGGATATGCAACCTGCTTGTTTCACATAAACAAATGTCTTTGGATTTATTATTAGCATGTGTGCTCAGGGATTAAGTACAGCCAATTAATTTAATCCAAGGTGATGTTAATCTCCAGAAGGAGCTTGCCCCAAGGGTGCCACAGCCAGGAAACACGTGGCTCCTAGCACACTGAGCATCTGAAGTCTCTCTATTAAGAGTCCTCATTAGATTGTCTCTCTTACGGACACCATTTTCTGCAGAAAACACTTCAACTCACAGATACCTCTCTCTTATAGTTACCTCATTTATTTACGTAAACAAATATGTATGCTGCTGAAACAAAATTATCTGACTTTGAATCGTCCTCTTGGGTGGAAGGTTGTTCTTTTTGTCTGTTTAGATTTCCAGTTTTTTAAATTTTGATGTTATAATTACATTATTTTCCCCCACCCGCTCCTCCCTCTAAACCCTCCTATTTGCCCCACGTTAGTATCTTTCAAATTCATGTCTTCGTTTTGTTTCATTGTTAAATGTGTGTGTGTTCATAAACATGTATGCATGTGTGTGTGTTCATAAACATGTAAATACAACCTGCTCAGGCAATATAATGTTACTTGTAAGAATATGCTTCCAGAGATGACCATCTGATGTTATATAATCAACTAGTGTGCTATTCCCTGGGGAAAATTTTCAACATTCCTTCGTTGTAGTTTCTGTGTGAACTCTCTCCCTTCCAGATAAGAATATTTATTGCTGTAGTCCTAGTTCTCATACTCCTAGTTCAGGCCATGTTTTGGTGGCCATGTTGGTAAGACATCATGGGTATAGTTTCTCTGACATTTCTACAAGATATAAACTCACTCTCTCTCTCTCTCTCTCTCTCTCTCTCACACACACACACACACACACACACACACACACACACACACACACACCTATTTCTCTGGATCTTATAGCTCTCTAACTGGACTTAAAGCCCAGTTAGGCATGGCTCATGAATCAGGGAGAAATCTGTGTTTTCATGGTGGCAGTAAGCATAAATGGCGTAATTACCAGCTCCAATGCAAAGTACAGTTATAGCCTTCAGGTTAGCTAGGACCTGCATACATAGGATTTCTAGGTTTATCATGCAGTCTGTGGCTGATAAACTCATGCATATACTCATGAATCAGCTGCTTTTCAACACTGAAAGAATGTCAAATCAAGGCTTAGATAGTGGCCTAATTTTAGGAAATGTGAAACATCTTATAAGGCTGTGGAACATAGGCTGTCCTTCTCTAAGCATCTCCTGTAGTACACTTTACACTCCCATAACCTCACTCAAGAAGGGAGATCAAGTATGCCTGGTGCCCAGTCCGTGCCTCTGTGTTATCTCAAGCACTGCAGATACCACAATGTGCCAGAGGCACCATGATTTCTAATAAGTGCTTTGTAAGGCTGATGATCCAAGACCATAATTTGATTAATGAATCTAGAAAACTTCAAAAGCCTCTATATTAGAGCTCATATTAAATCTCATCCCTCTAATACCTTCAACAGCCATATGAGACTGCCTATTTGTCAATTCTGAATTCACAAATCTTGTCTGATTTCTGCTGACATAATAGTCTGATCATGAGGAATGAGGTAATTCAGTTCAACTTCTCCCTCTTTGGTTTAGTTTTGTAACCTTGAGCTATTCGCTTCATTCCTCCATGTTTACTTCCCTTGTTGTAATACATGGGGACGTGTGCACTTTATAAGCCTGATGTAAGAGTCAAATAAGTAATGTAAACAGTTGTCCCCTTCTGTACATGTGGAGTTGATTCCAGGACCCCTTACTACTTCAGAAACCAAACTCTGCAGGCTCTCAAGTCTTTTACAGGAAATGGAATAAAGTTTTATATGACATACTTGTTAAGTCATTCATAATGTACAATACTGTCTAATGCAATTTAAATGCTATTTGTTAAGTCCTTATGCCATGTTGCATAATGACAAGAGAATATCAAACATGTTCAGTACAGATGAAGGGTCAAGGGTTTTTCATTAGTGAAATCCACAGGTGAAGAACCTCTGGATGGGATTGCTGACTGGATCCATGGACAAAGAAGGAAACTGGACTCACAATCATAATAAATGCTCAATAATGAAGTAATAATTCCTTTCATGTCAGTCTTCTTGGAAAAACATACCCCATGCTCCTCATAGCCTTTAATAAACTGGCCCAGACTCTAGCATGACACATGATCGGACCCAAGTTTACTATTCTGACTTTGCGTCACCCCATATATCTTTACTTCATAGTTTTGATCACTTTACATTTTAAGTGTGCTGGGAGTTTTACCTAAATTCTCTTTTCTTTCTTCCTTTCATTCTTGCATTCTTTTTGCATTGAGGATTGAAACCAGCGCCTCAGGCATGCTAAGCGAGTACCCTACCACTACCCTAAGTTCCCAGAGCTATCTAATCTCTCTTTTACCTTGCCTATATTGTATGGTAGTTTCCACTAAGATTGAAACTTTCCATCTCCCAGGCAAGTTCCTTAAAACAGAAGGTAAACAACTCAAAAGACCTTCAAGAAATCCCTGAAACAGACCAGATTCGTTAGACCCCTCTTTCTCTCCCAGAGTAAGCAATAAAGACATCTGAGAGTCACTCTCTGACAAGTCAAACAGCAAAGAAGATTCTCAAATAAGCCAAGCTGCAAGGAAATCTGAGACCAGATCAGCAGCATGGAAGAAGACTAAACCAGCTGAGCTGCCTGGAGCAACTTGAGACACTTGGAGAAGACACTCTCCAACTTGTTGAGTTGCCTGCAGGCTTATCAGTGTGCTCAAGGTTCCTATATTTGAAATATGTCACCCTTGTTGGTGTAGGCTTTGGTCATTCAGCTGTCTTTGAGTCATTTCTGTTCCTATAAGTAACCTCTCACCATATTCCTGTAGGTAACCCCAATAAAACCCATTGGTTCACTAAATTAGACTTCGGTGGTACTTTGGGCTTCCTATGGGGGGGTGAGTAGACATGTGTGATGCCTTTCTCTAAGAAAAGTCTTGTCACAGAACAGACTCCTTACCAAAACACCCCACCGCTTTTAAAATCACATATCTCTTACTATCTTTAGCTCTAATTTACCTGAGAAACTTTTCTTGAACCCTTACTTTTTTACAGTACATTGGTATTTCCTGGTGAAGAGATTGGGTCCCACATGCTCTTTCCATAAGTTTATTCTCCAGAGCTTTCAACGCTGTCCTGTCATTAATGGCTTCTCTGTCTACACTCTCAGTAGACACCAGAAGTATAACTTATCATCTCGAATTTCCAGAAACATTTCAGTTCCTCATATGCTCTAAAGTAAATAACTTTTGAAGGACAATTTCTCTGACCACATGTGGAAAGAGAAACATTTTGTGAATTTACCATGTAATGGAAAAACTGGCCAGCAAAGGATCAAGCAGCACCCCAAATGTTGGAGAGCTTAGGTTTATTTTATGTTCATCGCTCAGAGCAAGCTAGTGCACTGCAAGTCCAGCCCCTACTTTCACCTGCAGTTTCTTATAGCTTCCATAGGCTGAATGACAATGTGGATATCTACCCCTATATATCATCTGCAGATAGTCTGCCTCTGTGTTTCATGTTCACTGAGTCAGTGGGGGAAGGGAGAAGTGTCCATTGTAGATAGTCTTTGAAATTGCTAAGGGCAGTTTCTGCAGTGCAGCTGTCATCTTAAGAAAATGGTGTTATGAGTAACCACATCCCAGGACCAAGGAACAGAAGTTTCAGCTGAAAAATGAAGAGATATAGAAGCAAAATTCAGCATCTTTAACTATATGAAATGTAAAGCTTTACCTCATTTTTGTCTCCACATAATCTCGTAGCCTGCAGAAATTGCTATTTAAGCTATCATAGGGCAAGAGAGTAGCTTAATTATATTTTAAAATACAGTTAAATTTTAAAATCATATAAAGACATATTAAAGGTAATAAGTGTATAACATGTTTCTTTTTCTTCCAACTGTAGAATACCTCTTTTGTCATTTCCACATAATATACATGCTACTCTTAATATGAGCTTCTCTGATGAAATTGAATTCTTTCACAATGAATATAGACAACTGCTCTAGAAACAAGTCTTCTTGTTAAAAATCTCCTTGACTCTGAATGATGTCCCCCCATATAATTGGTCACAATACAATCCTCCCCCAATACAAGAAGATTGAGATAAACCCATGTATCCTATCAGATCACCAGGGACTAAGGCTGGTCTTCAATAACAGCAAAAACAACATAAAGTCCACATACACCTAGAAACTGATCAACTCTCTACTCAATGCTAACTTTGTCAGGGAAGAAATAAAGAAAGAAATTAAAGACTTCCTGGAGTTTAGTGAAAATGTTGACACATCATACCAAAACTTATGGGACACAATGACAGAAGTGCTAAGAGGAAAATTCATAGCACTAAGTGCCCCGATAAAGAAATCAGAGAGAACTTACACTAGCAACTTAACAGCAACTCTAAAACAAAATGAAGCAAACACACCCAAGAGGACTAGAAGTCAGGAAATAGTCAAACTCAGAGCTGAAATGAGTCAAAGAAAGAGAACAATACAAAAAAAATCAACAAAACCAAAACCTGGTTCTTTGAGAGAATCGACAAGATAGATAAACAAAATCAGCCAGATAGATAAATGTTAAACGGCTAACCAAACTAACCAAGAAGCTGTACCCAAATTAACAAAATCAGAAATGAAAGGGGAGACATAACAACAGAAACTAAGGATATTCACAAAATCATCAGATCCTACTACAAAAGCCTATGTACTCAACAAAACTAGAAAATCTAGGACATACTCAATAAGACAAATAAGCAACCTGCAGATTGGAAAAAAATCTTCACTAATCCCACATCTGATAGAGGGCTAATATCCAAAATATATAAAGAACTCAAGAAGCTAACCACCAAAAACACCAAACAACCCAGTCAAAAAACCCAGTGTCCTTTGCCTTACAGAAACTTTGTAATTTTATGAGGTCCTGTTTGTCAATTCTTGATCTTAGAGCATAAGCTATTGGTGTTCTGTTCAGGAAATTTTCCCCTATGCCCATGTGCTCAAGGCTCTTCCCCACTTTCTCCTCTATAAGCTTCAGTGTATCTGGTTTTATGTGGAGGTCCTTGATCCACTTGAACTTGAGCTTAGTACAAGGAGATAAGAATGGATTGATTTGCATTCTTCTGCATGCTGACCTCCAGTTGAACCAGCACCATTTGTTAAAAAAAGGTATCTTTTTTCCACTGGGTGGTTGTAGCTCCTTTGTCAAAGATCTAGTGACCATAGGTGTGTGGGTTCATTTCTGGGACTGTCACTGTACCAATACCGTGCAGTTTTTAACACTATTGTTCTATAGTACTGCTTGTGGTAGTACTGATTCCCCAGAAGTTCTTTTACTGTTGAGAATAGTTTTAGCTATCCTGGGTTTTTTGTTATTCCAGATGAATTTGAGAATTGCTCTAACTCTTTGAAGAATTGAGTTGGGATTTTCATAAGGATTGCATTGAATCTGTATATTGTTTTTTTTGCAGTATGGCCATTTTTACTATATTAATCCTGCCAATCCAAGAGCATGTGTCAAAATGACAAAAAATGGCAACCAAAAAATCGGGAAAAGTTCTTTACCAACCCTACATCTGACAGCAGGCTAATATCCAAGATATACAAAGAACTCAAGAAGATAGACTCCAGAGAGCCAAATAACCCTATTTAAAAATGGGGTACAGAGCTAAACAAAGAATTTTCACCTGAAGAATATTGAATAGCTGAGAAACACCTAAAGTAATGTTCAACATCCTTAGTCATCAGGGAAATGCAAACTAAAACAACCCTGAGATTTCACCTCACATCAGTCAGAATGGCTAAGATCAAAAACTCAGGAGAAAACAGGTGCTGGCCAGAAAGAGGAACACTCCTCCACTGCTGGTGGAGTTGCAAGCTGGTACAAACACTCTGGAAATCAGTCTGGCGGTTCCTCAGAAAACAGGGCATAATACTGAGTATATCAGAGGACCCTGCTATACCACTACTGGGTATATACCCAGAGGATTCTCCAGCATGTAATAAGGATACATGTTCCACTATGTAGTAGCCCTATTTATAATAGCCAGAAGCTAGAAAGACCCCAGATGTCCTTCAAGGGAGGAATGGATACAGAAAATGTAGTATATTTACACAATGGAATACTACTGAGCTATTAAAAACAATCAATTCATGAAATTCTTAGGCAAGTGGGTGGAAGTGGAAAATGTCATCCTGAGTGACGTGACCCAATCACAAAAGAACACACATGGTATGTACTCACTGATAAGCAGATATTAGCCCAGAAGCTTGAAATACCCAAGACACAATTCACATATTAAATGATGCCAAAGAAGAAGGAAGGAGAAGCCCCTGGTCCTAGAAAGGCTCAGTGCAACAGTGTAGGGGAATACCAGGATAGGGAAGCGGGAAGGGGTTGATTGGGGAACAGGGGGAGGGAAGAGGGCTTATGGGATTTTCAGGGAGGGGGGAATCCTGGAAAGTGGGTATCATTTGAAATGTAAATAAAGAATATGTCGAATTAAAAAATGGGGCATAAAACTAAACCCTGAATTCACAACAGAGGATTCCGGAATGGCTGAGAAGTATCAAAAGAAATGTTCAAAGTTAGTCATCAAAGAAATGCAAATCAAAATGACCCTGAGATTCCACCTTACAGGAATCAGAATGGCTAAGATCAAAAACTCAGGTGACAACACAAGTCGGAGTGGATGTGGAGAAAGAGGGACACTCCTCTATTGCTGGTGAGATTGCAAACTGGTACAACCACTCTGGAAATCAATCTGGAGGTTCCTCAAAAAACTGGAAATAGAGCTATCCGAAGACACAGCAGTACCACTCTTGGGAATATACCCAAAAGATGCCCCACCATACCGCAGGGGTATGTGTTCTACTATGTTCATAGTGGCCTTGTTTGATATAGCCAGAAGCTGGAAACAACCCAGATGTTCCATGACAGAAGAACGGATGCAGAAAATGTTGTTTATTTACACAATGGAATACTACTCAGCTATTAAGAACAACGACATCCCGAGTTTTTCAGGCAAATGGATGGAACTAGAAAATATCATCCTGAGTGAGGTAACCCAAAACCAAAATTATATGCATGGTATGTACTCACTAATAAGTTGATATTAGCCAAAAAAAAAAAAAGTATAGAATACCCAGGATACTGACCACAAAACTCAAAAATGTCAGTAAGCTAAAGTGCCCAAATAAGGACAACTCCCACTTGGCAGGGAGAAGAAAGCAATCACAATCGGGAAGGGAGGGACCTGGGAAAGAAAGTGGGGAAGGGGAGGGGTGAAGGAAGAGGGGAATGTGATCTGGTATTGGGTGAGGGAAAAGGACCTAAGCCCTGAAGGCCAGCATAAAGAATGGAAATAGGCATCCTCAGGAGGTAGGATGTTGGGGGAACCCTCCAGAGTGCATCAGAGACCTGGAAGGCGAGAGATTCTCAGGACTTAAAGGCAGGGACCTTAGATGAAATGCCCAACGGTAGGGAGAGGGAACTTATAGAGCCCACCTCCAGCAGAAAGACAGGGCATCAAGTGAGGGAGTGGGTTGCCATCCCACAGATGTCTGACATCAAACAAAACTCTGATCCATAATTGATCCTGTCTGAAAGAACTGCAGGGATGGAAATGAAGAGGAGCCTGAGGAAAAGAAGGTCCAGTGACAGGCCCAAAGTGGGATCCAGCTCAAGTGGATGTTCCAAAGCCTGACAGTGTTACTGAGGCTAAGGAGCACTCACAAAAAGGGACCTATCATGACTGCCCTCTGAAAGACCCAACAAGCAGCTAAAAGAGTCACATGCAGATATTTGTACCCAACCAATGGAAAGAAGCTGCTGACCCCTGTGGTTGAATTAGGGAAGCGCTGGAAGAAGCTAAGGAGGAGAGTAACAGTGTAGGAGTACCATCCGTCTACATTAACCTAGACTCCTGTGCTCTCTCAAACACAGGACCGCCAACCAGGCAGCATACACAAGCTGATAGGAGGCCCCCAACATATATACAACAGAGGACTGCTGGGTCTGGATTCAGTCAGAGAAGATGCACCTAACCCTCAAAAGACTGAAGGCCCCAGGGAATTTAGAGTTCTGGTGATGTAGGGTGGTGAGGACATCCTCGTGAAGACAGGGGGCATGAGGAGGAGGTATGGGATGTGGAGCAGTCGGAGGGTGGACCAAGAGGGAAATAAAATCTGGAGTGCAAATAAATAAATAAATAAATAAATAAATGTAAGAACACCAACAAAAATTCCCAGAAGATCCTCACATGACACACAGAAAAGACAAATACTATAACAACAATAATAGTAAATGTGGTTAAAAAAAAAGGCAAATATGGGCAAAGGTAGTAAAATTACATATGGACAAAATAAGAATATCAATAAGAAATAGAAAGTCTAAAAAGAAATTCCAGATCTAAAACATATAGGACCTGGAATAGCAAGTCACCATACAGATGCAAGAAAGAAATAATAAAAGTGAGTGAGCAGAGCTTGAAAAGGCGAGGATGGCAATCCTTGGGCTGAAGAGCAAAAGAATAAGGAAATGTGAATATAACTATCAAACTGTAACATATACAGTATAAAAACTTTTGCACTAAGCTCAACTCCAAGTGGATCAAGGACATCCACATAAAACCAGACACACTAAAACTAAGAGAAAAGAAACTGGGGAAGACCCTTGAGAACATTGGCTCAGGGGGAAAGTTCCTGAACAGAACACCAATTGCTTATGCTCTGAGAGCAAGAATAGACAAATGGGACCTCATAAAATTACAAAGTTTCTGTAAGGCAAAAGATACTGTTAAAAGGACAAATCGGCAACCAACAAATTGGGAAAAGATCTTCACCAACCTCACATCCAACAGAGGGCTAATATCCAATATATACAAAGAACTCAAGAAGTTAGACCCCAGAAAACCAAATAACCCTATCCAAAAATGGGGTACAGAGCTAAACAAAGACTTTTCACCTGAAGAAATTCGGATGGCTGAGAAACACCTTAAAAAATGTTCAACATCATTAGTCCTTAGAGAAATGCAAATCAAAACAACCCTGAGGTTTCACCTCACACAAGTCAGAATGGCTAATATCAAAAACTCAGAAGACATCAGGTGTTGGCGAGGATGTGGAGAAAGAGGAACACTCCTCCACTGCTGGTGGGACTGCAAGCTGGTACAACCACTCTGGAAATCAGTCTGGCAGTTCCTCAGAAAACTGGACATGATACTTCCAGAGGACCCAGCCATACCACTCCTGGGCATATACCCAGAAGATTCCCCAGCATGCAATAAGGATACATGTTCCACTATGTTCATAGCAGCCTTATTTATAATAGCCAGAAGCTGGAAAGAACCCAGATGTCCCTCAACGGAGGAATGGATACAAAAAATGTGGTATATATACACAATGGAGTACTATTCAGCCATTAGAAACAATGAATTCATGAAATTCTTAGAGAAATGGATGGAGCTGGAGAACGTCATACTAAGTGAGCTAACCTAGTCTCAAAAGAATACCCATGCTTTGCAGTCACTGATAAGTGGATATTAGCCTAGAATCTTGGAACACCAAAGACACAATTCACATACCAAATGATGTCTGACAAGAAGAAAGGAGTAGACACTGGTGCTGGAAAGGATCAAAGCATCAGTGTAGGGGAATACAAGAACAGGGAAGAGGGAAGGAGTGGAAGAGGGAGCAGGGGGAGGGAAAAGGGCATGTGAGACCTTTGGGGGGTGGGGAACCAGAAAAAGGGAAATGAATTGTAAATATAGAATATATCCAATAAAAAAAGACAAAAAAAGAAAAAAATTTCAGGAGGAAGAGGCTAGATTTAAAGAAATAATGGTTGAAATTTTCCCAAATCCAATGGAAAACATAAATCTAAAAATTCAAGAATCTCAATAGATTCAAGTAGGAGAAACTAACAGAAACAGACTCTAGGATAGACTCTAAACAAATGCAGTAATACCAACAGCAAGTACTAAGGTCTTCCAGAGGGAGCAATTGTTAGGAACAAAAGAACATTCCACAAATTACTTGTCCAAAAGGCTGCAAGACCAAGAATAGCCACTGAAACCATATGTGGGGAAAATAATAGGTTTCCAAGTAAACCAAATCACAGAGTTGATTCCCAATGTATGTGTGATTATTAATTCATTAAGTTCTATTTCAATAGTAATAACAGTAGAGTCACACCTGAGAGCTGGGACCCTGAGAGCCACTTGGCACTTAAGTCTGAGTCCCTCAGCAATTGTCTTCCCACAATAGCTATCTCTCGCAGGTTTGGGATGGAGAATGGCAATTGGTAGTTGCTCAGTCTTCAAGAATTGGTTCCTCTTCAGTTTAAATATGTTGCTAGGAGCACAGAAGATTCCAGGACAGCCACTGATCCCTACTCCACAATGAAAGCTTAGAAATGCTGATTCTCATAGTAGCAGAAAAACAGCGATAGGATAAATTAACTTAGCAGAAGACAGACAGAATGAGCAAAGAAGACGGAGTGACCCCTTTCACCTGGGCTGCTACTAGAAGGTGCTGTCCACAATTTGAGAAGAGTCAACCGGTGCAATCAGGACAGTTTCTCAATTGAGGCCCCCTCTTCAGGTGATTCTCATCACTGGCAACCTGACATTGAAATGAACAGTAATATTCTGCCTTCAAAGAAATGCTAAGAGTCTTTTGAGAGGAAATAAAAAAGGAGTCAATTAGACTGGCTTGCTAAAAGCCAAAAGAAATTCAAAACAAAGAAGATGGTTTTCTTATAACCCATGTGGGAATAGGTTATTTAGGATAACTCAAACCAAGGCTACAGGCTATGGAAATGGTAGAAAGATCCTGAGAAATTTTCAGAACATTCACAGACAGCCAGCACATACACTGGCTATGGTTTCTCTGTGGGCATTGAGAGCAAGTAAACTCTCAAGGATGACTAACAATGTTGCCCATGGCAACAACATAAAGAATAGATAACGATTCAGATGGAAAAGACTGTAAAAGTTGCAGTTGAGGAGGACTTGAGAGATGACTCGGCAGTTAAGAGCACTGACTTCTCTCACAGCCAGCCAGGGTTTGATTCCAAGCACTTATATGGTATCTTCCAACCATCTGTAACTGAACCATCCCATGCCAATCTGAAGAGCCATTGGCATTTGATGGCTGCTGGGCCAGGGAAAGCTACTTTTCTCCAGGGATGCAAGACTGAGAGACTACTCATGCGCCAGCAGATGGCCTTGTCTTTGTTACAGTTACTACGGCTGTGATAAAAAGCACCTCAGGGAGGAAAGGGTTTATTTCATTCACAGGTCCATATAACAATTCATCATCAAAATTAGTGAGGATGGGAACTCAAACAGGGCAGGAACTGAAGACAGGAGCTAACGCAGAGGCCGTGGTGCAGGGCTGCGTTCAGGCTTGCTCTCCCTGCTTTCTTATAGAACGCAGGACCATCAGTCCAGGGCGGCTCTGCCCACGATGGGCTTGACCCTCCTATAGCCATCATTAATCAAGAAAATTCCCTACAGGTTTGCCTACAGCCTGATCTTATGGAGGTGTTTTCTCAATTAAGAAATGGAGAAGAGAGTCATCGCTGAGATGTCTCTAGCTTTTGACAAATTGACATAAAACTAGTAAAGTCTTACACCCATGCACATACAAACAGCACAAAATGAACTCTGTGGTTATTTGATATTTTATTTTAAAAGATCAGGGGCTGGGAAGATAGCCTAATCATTAAAGTGTTTGCCTTAAGAACGGAGAAAGCACATAAAATAAGAAAGCGAGGGGGAGGGATAGGGAAGAAATGGGAGAGAAAGGAATGTGGAGTGGACTGGATCCAAACACATTTTATGGGTTCAGAATATTAAGTCAATATTTAATAGACAAATTACACATATATAGTGAACATAGCTTTATATTTTATTTCTATTTAGATTGATTTTTATCAAAGCATTTTAACAGTAAATTTTCACAGTGAAGAGGTATCTTGGATGAACCTTATTATCTCCCTTTGACATGGCGGTATGCAAGCACTTATGTATCTTGCAAATAAATATATCCATGAAGGAAAAACCTGGGCAAGATTGTTGTAATCATTGAACAGTTCTGCATCTATATTGTGACAGTTTTTATACATATGGCATAAAACTATACTAACATGTTTTCATTAACTCAAAAAGATACACCTTCCCATTTGTAGTTATTTCTCATTGTCACCCATACCCCAAAGCAAACACAAATCTACAATGTCCTCAGTTGACTAATCTGGCCATTTCCTGTTAATAGCATCACACAAAATGAATCTCTTACCTACTAAGAATACTATTTCAACACAGGTTAGTGCATTGTGCTGAATTAATACTGAATGGTGTTCTGGTATAATGATACATCACACTTTATGTGTGGAATTTAGCATTTATCAGTAAGTCTGTTAGGCAAAAGAGCATAACAATTTTCAATGTGTTCTACAAAATACAACAACCACAGATTTTTCTCTAGAAATAATTGCCAATAAGAAATGCAGGGGAGACTGGAGAGATTGTACTGTGGTTAAGAGGACTTACTGCTCTTCCAGAGGACTTGGGTTCAGTTCCCAGTGCCCACATGGTAGACCACAACTATATAATTCCAGTTTCAGGAGATCTGACAACACTACTGGATTCCACATGCACCAGGTATACATGCATGCATATAGACATACATGCAAGTCAAACATACACATAAGATAGATAGATAAATAGACAGATAAATAGAGGCAGACAGACAGACCAAACCATGGGGTTTTTGGTGAGGTGGCAAATGCCTGTTATTTTAGCATTAGGAGGCTGAAGCAGAACTAGTACAATCTTGAAGCTACCCTGGGATTCAAGGTGAGATTCTGACTCAAAGAGGAAGAAGAGGATGAGGAGGAACAGGAAGACGATGAAAAGAAAGAAGAGGAGAGACATGCGCTATGCTGGGTTCCAGGACAACAAGAAAGTCAGGACAGAGAAACGGAAGATGAATGAGGGGCAAGAAGGCCAAAGTTCTCAATTCCACAGAAATGTCATGATTTTACTCCTAAAACACAGAGTAGAGCTGACTTGCATGAACACGGTTGGCCTATTGGCTTATCTAGTAGTGCTACACCAGTAATACTAACATCGATAAGAATAGCAACATGGTAGAGGAGGGTCAACTACAGGAAGACTTTGGTGTGCCAGGCTCTGTGTTTAATGCTTTACATAATGAGTTTCATTCAATCTGCACAACGGTAGGAAATATAGACTGTTATTATCTGTATCTCCCAGTAGGAAAACTGGGGTTAAAAAAAATTTTACCCCCAAAAAAGTAATAAATAGTTCTTACAACCAGGTGGCAGCAATACTTTTTATTTAATAGTGAATTGTATGTACTAAAGCCATATTGTGGAAGGTAGATATCAGGCTAAAGAAGGCATTTACTCTATAGGAACTAAAAACACTCTGAAGGTTTTTAGGCAAGGGCAAAAGATCCTTGTGTCCCATAATCTGGAGCGGGGAAGACCATGGTGATAGAAACCAGTGAGATGACTCCAAAAGTCACCAAGAGTTCACAAGGGTTTAACTGAAGAGCAATGAACATGAGAAGGAAATTATTCCTCCAAATTGTCCAGGGGTAGACCCCAAATAACGTAACGATTGATTGGTTATAAAAAATAAAGCAATAGATTATTTGTTCAATATTTTAAAGGAATAATGCAATATAGTGCTGTATGCTATTGTTTATATTCTAAAGTAGTAATGCAGTGTAAGTAAAGAACCCAGCACAGAGATAGCTTGAAATATTTGCATGAACAAATGACAACAGAGCTTTTCCTGAATGCTAACATGTCCTTATTTAAACGAGTAGCTCAGACTGTGAAAATTGTGGTTTGATAAACAACATAAATGAAAGGAAACAGATAATCAGACCCTGGGCTGATACATTTCATTTTTGACATAGTTCAAAGTCTCAGAAAAACATTTTGGTGTTGTTTCTTTCCAAAATAAAGTTATTATTATATGGTACTGGAGGTTTAGAGAAAGAGGAGTGTAAGAAGAACTAAGTGGCATTCTAGATGTCCTGTCCAGAGACAGCTAGAAAGTAACTATGACAACTAGAAATAGTATCACTCAGGCAATAAAATAACTGCAATGAAGCTTCCAAGTGTAGTGGGTAGGGACTGACATGGACAAGATTGGGTTATTCTGAAGTAACCAATAGATGAAACCCACACTAATGTTTCTCGGTTACATGAAAGGTTGAGCAAATGGACCTGATCTAAATGTGCCGTAGGTTAAAATTCAAAAGGAACCCCAGTGCTTGAGAGGCTGAAGCAGGAGGATTTAAAAGTTCAAAGCTAGCCTAGGCTACATAGAAAGAGCCTGCTTCATAAAAAGAAAAATAAGGATGGTTCTAATTAACAAAAATAAAGCACTGTTCAATATCTGCAAAAACAATTAATAAACTATAGCCATGCATCGCCTAGCAATGGGACAGTCCTAAGAAGTGACACTAGGCAGTTCCTGCAGCATCTGATGTCAGAGAGTGCATCTACATTCACTAAGATGGCTGTCACCATGGAGTAGTGTGATTATGAATTACCATCACATAGAGGTGAATGAAGGATTCTGTTAAAATACAAATTAAGACATACACTTATGTTGCTTGACAGATATTTATTTTTAATTTAAGCCTCATTATTAAGTTACTGCCAGTTGGTCAAAATCCAATAAACATTTAATAAAAGGAAGAATGAGAAAAACGTCTTTCTCCAAAGTGTTTTCCTATGGCAGACAATGGCCTTCTGCAGAGAGCATATTTCAGAATGTGTGGAACCCTTGCAAAAGTCTGTTTCATTTTTCCCTGCATGAGAAAGAAAATGCAGCTACCTTCAACGCATATAACTAAAGACATGTCAATCTTCGAACAGCTCCTAATTATCTTTGTAGAAAGGAACATCAGAGCTCCTGCCTAGAGCCTCCGTTAGAAGCTCAGCTTACACTTCTCTGTAAATTAATAAATAATCCTTGAGATTTCACAGACGTTATTGGAAGCGTCCTTAGAAAAGATAAATCATCCCTGACTGTTGCCTTCACACTGCCACCGGGGAACGCCAAATTGCTAGACGGTTTCAATTTCCTACAAAGAAACATTACAAATCTCAGTCTATCCAAACAATTAAATCAAGCTCCTGGTTTGAGGCAGTTAGAGAATCCTTCTGCTTCGAGAAAGGAGATTCTGAAACCAGGGAAAGGAATTGTTGTAAGACTCTTGAGAGAGTGAGAAAAACATCTTGAACCTACTTCGACGCACTTCTCAGCCTGTTGGCTAAGAGCAAGTGAGACCACACTAACATCCCTACCTTTGACAGGAGCTGAGATGCGCTTTCCAAACTGCAGCCCTGTGCAAAGCCTCACCGCTGCTGTCATGGAAAAACGATTCTCTTTCCTGTTGTGGGGTCGGTTTTGGCTTTGGTTTTGTTTACTCATTTCAGCTGTATAATTTTATAATTCTAGGTTACTTAAACTTCAATGATAAACAGCTGAGGAATGGCTTAGCAGTTAAGAGGGCTTGCCACGGCTGTAGAAGACCAGGTCTAGTTCCCAACACCCATGTCTGGCAGTGCATAGCTTCCTGTAACTCCAGCCCCAGGGCATCGAATGCCCTCGTCTAGCCTCCTCGGGTACCCACACTTATATGCGCATACCAACCTAGACACACACAGATACACATAATTTAAAATTTCAAAATAATAATGAACAGCCGGATTTAAGCTGTGTGACTGCTCATGGTGACTGCTTCCAGTCACAACTAACCACCTTGTTTTGGTTCTGAAAGGTGCAGCCGTGAATCACAGACCTGAGGACCCAGCCCAGGGCCGCAATCATTCTAGGCAAGTGCTCTACCATTAAACTACAACATCAGCCAAGAACACTTTTTAAAGTAGCCAACATGTTCTTCTTTTGTTTGGCTATTTTTGTTTTATGAGATGGGGGTCTCCTTAAACTAGAACATAAGCCAAGAACACTTTTTAAGTATTAAACATGTTCTTCTTTTGGTTGCTTTCTGTTTTATGAGACAGGGTCTGAATACTAGGCAGGCATGGGATTCAGTATGCAATTCAGCCAAGATTCAAATCCAGGATCCTCCTACCTGAGCTTCCTAACTATGAAATTAAAGGCACACACCACCACAACTGGCTCAAAAACAGATATTTTAGATTTATTTTTAAATGGAAAGGTCTGAATTCGGGTTTAAATACTATATGCCAAGGTTCTCTTTTCCTAATCCTCCATGGATTATCTCCAATGAGCAACTTCTAGAATATGTACAGTGCCCTCTGGTGGCCTTTTATTTCCTTAGAATTCTCAACTCTTTCCATCGAAAAGTCCTAATGGAAGAAGGGAATGATTATATAATCCATTGAAGTTTGATCAAAGCTTGAATTTTAATTCTTAATCTTTCTTTTATAACACCATAATAATTTCATCTATTCTTGTACTGTTTCAGTATAGAAAATGATTTAAAGTATTTTTTATTAAATAAATCAGTATGCATCATAATTAGTCCCTTCGGTGTCTCAAAAATGTTCTGCAGCACATAGCAATGCATTTGTAACAGAAAGTGGGATACTTGTAAAGGTGAAAAAATGCAAGAAAGGTAAGACGCACCAGTTGCTACCTGAATAGACACAGGCTGGCTGCCAACAATGAGATCCTACAGAGTGGGGATTCTGTTTCCTACCCACAGACAAAAAACTGAGTCTTCCAGCCACAGTGGAGACCCTGGGACACGGTTGGGACTGGAGATGGCTTCAGCTGTACCTGTACCATCAGCCCAAGTGTAAGGAGACCTTGTGCTTGATACTGGTTTATGCCCATTTCGACTGGAGCTACCAATGCAGGTTCATGATAAGTAGCGACTGGCTCTACCTTTTCACAACAGCAGCTCAACCTCTTGATATTGGTGTTGAAGGTTTTCCTATCTTGGACTCTATCCTTTTTACAGTGCATCTCACTGTCCTCGTTCCAGTGAGTTTGTTTCCCTGCATCAGCAGCACGCAAGCAGATGGCTCTGAGATTAGCTGGGTTTATGTGTAATTACCAATTAAATTGCTAGTGCTGGGGAGGTAACAAGCCAGTTAATACTGAAAATAGGAATCCAGATGATGGGTTAGGATGTATTATAATATCACCATAGGTAAAGAGAACTGAGGGGAAGAGAAGAGATGGAATGAAGGCTAACAAATCAGCAGCAGAATGTTGAAAAAGACTGATGAGAGGCATGGGGGCAAAATGAGCCTTTAATAATATACCATGGCTGTAATAAAATAGTGGTTGTAGAATAAATGCAAGAGGTAAGATACATGTTGAAGAATCTCCAGGCATTAATAAGGATCAGTACAACAACAAAAACTTTTCAAAATCATGTATTTACTAAGCACTACTCTGAGTCCTAAAAAAAAAATTCCTTCTTCCTTTCTGTGTTATTTTTATTTTATTGGTTGGTTTTGATTAATATATAGTCTCACTGTGTGAATCAGGTTAGCCTCGAACTCACAATCTTCCTCCCACCCTCTCCTACTTGGTTTACAGGCCAGGTCACCACACCCATCCCTAAATCCTAAATGAGGTTCTGAAATGCTCACCCACCCTCAAAAGGGTCAAGTGCTAAAAGTTTGGACACTAGCTTATAGTGCTATCAGAAAGCGGAGCAACCTCATAGGAGGAAGTGATGTCATTGTGGGCGTGCCTTTGAAGGGAGGATTGGGTCCCAGGTACCTCCTCTCTATTGCTTTCCAGACATTGTGATTTGCCCAATTCTGCTAATCACGATCTCTCCACCGTGATGTTCAGCCTCCTCTCAGGCTCACAGCTGCCACACCAAGTAACCTTAATTGAAACCATGAGTCAAATAAATGTTTCCTACTTCTAACTTGATTTTCTCAGGAACTTTGTCACAACAACAGAGTGGAATAATGGTGTGATAAGCACTGTCCACCACTTACAGTGAGGTACGTTCCCAATCTTTCTTCTTCATTGGTGTTAGAAAACCAAATACCCCTCAGACACCCTGGAGTAGGGTTAGAATGCACACACGAGGTAGCCATCTACAGAGAGGTTTCTTAGAAATTTTTATGATGAAAGAAATCAGCTGAGCCGGTGCAATCTCCACTCCCTTGCTGCACAGAAAAAAAGAAGCCATGTTTGGAAGTTCTCTGAGGTCACAGAATGAATCTAAAAGCACCCTAAGGATGTCCAAGCAGAAAGATAAACATGTGTCCTTGCTTAGTAGTTGAACAGATGAACTAATGTATCGGCCACCTCACTGTGCTTATTACAAGAGATCAACAGGCACTGTTCTTGGAACCTTGTTGAAAACAACTCCTCTCCAGAAGCAGCTAAGTCTAACACTAGGGTGTACCCAGAAATGGAGTTTATTAGCAGACTGCTGAATAGCCTGCAGAGTCTTCAAGGTTACTGACTACAGTGTCACCTCCTTTAACTCCTCCCGGATCCTCTCCACTTCCTCTCCCATCCAGATCCACTCCATCTCAACTTCTAAGGAACAATAATAAAATATAATACAATATAACATAATAAGATAAAACAAAATCTAGCACATTGGAGTTAGACAAAACAATCAAACAGAAGGAAAAGAACCTAAAATCAGGCATAGGAAACAGAAGCCCACATGTTTGCATGCTCAGGAATCCCCTAACAATGCTAAATTGGAAGCCATAATAAATGAGTGCAGAGCCAGGCGTGTTCTGTGTGTACCAACTCAGTCTCCGTGAGTAACATGAGCATTGCTCTTGGGGATTTAAAGGGCCCTGTTTTCTTAGTGTCCTTCATATCCTCTGGCTCTTGCACTCTGTATGCCTCCTGCTTCTCAGGGGAAGGATTTTCTGAGGACTTCTTTTCCAGGGCATGAAGTCTGGCTGTGTATCTGTGTGTTTGTTCCCATCAGTTGCAGGAGGAGGCTTCTCTGATGATGGCTGAGCAAGGTACTGGTCTATAAGTATATCAGAATGTCAATAAGAGTTATTTTTATTGCTACACTTGTTACTATTACTATTTCAAGAACAGTACTGTTTGGGTTTACCCTAGGTTCCTGGGCTATCTAGTCTCAGGTTTTTGGTCACCCAAGCAGTATTTAGCACAGATTTCATTTTGTGGAGTCAGCCTTAGGTCATATTAGGTATTGACTGGTCACTTCTACAAGCTTGTACCACCATTGCCCTAGAATATCTTTCAGGCAGGATACCATTGTTCAAGGACTTATATCTAGGTTGGTGTTTAAATTTTTTTTCAGTAGAATGCAAATATCTTTCTTTCTGTACCAAAGATGCTAAAATGCAGTGATAAAAGCTCTATGTACACACCAGCTTGACTTATTAATGTTCAATAAGTTGTGTTGTGCTGTCTCCAGTAATGGGTGAGGACTTGCCATGAGTTTGTGGAAAGCAATCTATATAGTCTTAGTAATAGCATGGCTTGTTGGGGTATATCATGGGACCTCTTTGGCCAGCAACTCAATTAGGGTTACAATTCTGGAATGAAAGCTTCATTCAATGACAAGAGATGCCCAATTGGGGTTCTGTCTCTCCCAGTATTTGGCTATTTCAGTTAGGTCATCTTCATATATATTAGAAGCTTCCACTGTACTAGGTTTCTACACTTACCACCTCAAACGGCTTCGGATTCCATCTCTAATCCCTTCCCCCACACACACACTCTTCCATCTTCCTCCCCAGTTGATTCTCTCATTGGTGATTATTGCATTTGCATTTCCTGATGGGATACTTCTGTACTTCCTAGTCTCTTGCTCTATATCTAACTTCTGTGGTTCTAGGTCATTGACAACTGCTAATATCAAAATATAAGCAAATACGATATTTCTCTTTCGCCGGGTGGTGGTGGCGCACGCCTTTAATCCCAGCACTTGGGAGGCAGAGGCAGGCGGATTTCTGAGTTCGAGGCCAGCCTGGTCTACAGAGTGAGTTCCAGGACAGCCAGGGCTATACAGAGAAACCCTGTCTCGAAAAACCAAAAAAAAAAAAAAACCAAACAAACGATATTTCTCTTTCTGGGTCTGGTATAACTTACTGTGGATAATTTTTTTTCTAGTTTCATCAACTTATCCGCAAATTCCATGGTTTCATTTTTTTTCATGGCTGAGTAATACTTTATAGACTTACTCATGGTATTGTACATAAAGAAACTCTAGGTACATTAAGAAATACATAAAGATGCTCTGGGTACCTGAAGATTCTTCTAGTTGTTACAATTTCTGGCTATTATGGAGAGTATTAATGAACACTGTTGAGCAAGTGTCTCGGTAGATGAATCATCCTTTGGGTAAATACCCAAGCATAGAATCTTGAGTACATCAGTTCTCTTCTTCCTGTGGACCTGCCACACTGATTTCCATAATGGTTGCACATGCTTGCACTCTCACCAGCCATGGATGAGTGTTCCCCTTACTCCATCCACATCCTTGCCAGCATGGGCTGTCACTTATTTTATTGACCTTAGCCATTCTGATGGATATAAGATGAGATGTTAATGTAGTTTTAATTTACACTTCCCTGTTGACTAAGGATATCAAACATTTCTTCCATAGTTTCTTAGCCATTCGAGTTTCCTCTTTTGAGAATTCTGTTTATATCAATAACTATTTTTAACTGTGTCATTTATTTTCTAAATATCTAGTTTCTTAAGTTCTTTATATACTATGAATGTTAGTCCTCTGTCTGATGTGTACCCAGTAAAAATTTCTTCGCATTCTTTAGGCTGACACTTTGTGCAAATGGCAGTGTCCTTTGTCATGCAGAAACATTTCAATTCCCTGAGGTCTCATTTATTAATTATTGATGTTAGCGATACTGCCTGTGCTAAGGGTATTTTGCTCAAAAACTCTTTTTCGATAGCCATTCTGACTGATGTGAGGTGGAATCTCAGGGGTGTTTTGATTTTCATTTCCCTGATGACTAAGGATGTTGAACATTTCTTTAGGTGCTTCTCAGTCATTTGGTATTCCTCAATAGAGAAGTCTTTGTTTAGCTCTGGACCCCATTTTTAATAGGGCTATTTGTTTCTCTGGAATCTACCTTCTTGAGTTCTTTGAATATATTGGATATTAACCCTCTGTCACATGTAGGGTTGGTAAAGACCTTTTCCCAATTTGTTGGTTGCCATTTTGTCCTATTGAAAGTGTCTTTTGGCTTACAGAAACTTTGTAATCTTATGAGGTCCCATTTGTCAATTCTGGATCTTAGAGAGTAAGTTATTAGTGTTCTGTTCAAGAAATTTTCCCCTATGCCCATGTGCTCAAAGCTCTTCCCCACTTTCTTTTCTATTAGTTTCAGTGTGTCTGGTTTTATGTGGAGGTACTTGATCGACTTGAACTTGAACTTTGTATAAGGAGATAAGAGTGGATCCATTTGCATTCTTCTGCATACTGACCCCCAGTTGAACCAGCACCATTTGTTGAAAAGGCTATCTTTTTTCCACTGGATGGATGTAGCTCCTTTGTCAAATATCAAGTGACCATAAGTCTGTGGGTTCATTTCTGGGTCTTCAATTCTATTCCATTGATCTACCTACCTGTCACTGTACCAATACTATGCAGTTCTGAAACATTTCTTAACTAAAACTTTTCTTGACAAGAGAGGAATGGGCTTTCCAGGGAAGATGAATCATTAGTGCCTCCCAGCTGCTTGGCTTTCAGAAATGTTCCTACTTTCCAGCTTCTCAGATCTTCACAGAAAAAAAAAAAAGCGCTGACTGGTCTCATCATCACAAGCTGAGTTTTCTCCTCTTGAAGGGAAGGTTAAGACTTCCCTAAGGTTAAACTAGGGAGTTGGAAGCTATTGATTTGCAGCTGTGTGTCTACTGAGATACAGAGTGGAAATCTGGACACTTTAGACCATGGTGCCTATTTCCTACACAAAGGCTGTGGTGACTGGATTGGCAGTTCTTCAGCTGCATACTAAGGCAGCTTCTCATACTTCCTAGCAGATTTAGAATCAAAATGTGGTTTGACTGTGCCTAGCCCAGCCTTAGCAATGAAGCATTGACACAAAGAAAATTGGAAAGTTACCTAACATAATCTTCCTATCTGGGAAATAGTTTCATTTCCCTTACTTCTAAATGCATAATATATTTACATTGAAAAAGGCAAAGACAGAGATTTTGTGATTTACAATACAATGGTTTCATTATGGTTCTGGAACCATTTGTCCAACTGAGAAAAAGAGAAATACTAATTTCTAGCTCATTAGAGTATTTGTTGATGCATTTATGCATTAATTAATTATGCTCTGCTCTTGACTGTGGGTGTAATACAGTGGCTGACTTCAAGTTCTTGCCCCTCTTGAATTTTCCACGGTTATGAACTATAAACTGGAATTGTAAACAACCTTTTCTCTTGAGTTTCTTCTTTATAGTGTTGTATCACAACAAGAAAGAAAACTAAGACGGAAATTGGAACCAGGAGTGGGGTTGCTGCTGTGATAAACTACCATGTGGCTTTTAAACCTTTGTAACTGTTTTGTAAGAGGAATAAAAAAGTTTGGAATTTTGGTCTAAAACAGTCATTAAATGCTGGAATCAGAGCTTAATTAACCAAGTGGGAGCTTAGAAGACAGAAATTCAGACAGTAGAACTCTAGGTCATATTTTAAAAGGTAAATGAGGATTCTATCAGTAAGCCATATACTGTCCATTTGTGTGACATTTTGATTAAGAATATGGCTTTATTCTCACTGAATCCCAAAAACCTGAATGAAGCTGGGGTTTAAAAGGATGGAGTAGTTTGTTTGATAGAGGAAATTTCAAGACAAAGGAACATTCAGACTAGCACTAAGAAAACATCTGTGGTTATTAAAGATATAGGTAGCATTAGAGAGAAATGTCCTGCTCTGTGATGGTTCAATAGAGAAGTGTTATTTTACAGCCAAGATACAGAAGCTAGTGCTAAGGTGTGATCTAAGAAGCTAGACTACATCTCAAAATGGCAGCAGAATCTGGCAAAATCACCCATCTCATGCTGGTTTTGAAGGCATGAATAGCGTAAGGTTGAAGTAATCATGGATAGCACCTGAGGACATGCATTATTTGGCAGGGTAGAAGTTCCTACAAAGAGGTCCTACAGAAAACTATGCTGTGAATTTGTGAAGGTAAAGTCTATGTTGCACTGCAGACTCCAAAATACTAAAAATAGCAGGACAGTGGGCATCTACTAAGGTGGGATACAGGTATAGAGGAAGCTAGCTGATTTATGGTTACTAGTACCATAATGAAACATCATAACTAGAAGTAATTTGGGGAGTAAGGGATTTATTTCACTCACAATTCCATAAAACAGTTCATCATCAAAAATCAATGAGGGCAGGAACCTGGAGACAAGGGCTGAGACAAAGATCAAAGAGGAATGCTGCTTAGTGGCTAGCTTCTCATAGCTTGCTTAGCCTATTTTCTTATGAAACTCAGGACACCAGCCCAGTGTTGGTGTCCCAGTGATGGCACACCCACAGTGTTCTGGGGCCTCCCACATAAGTTGCTAATTAATAAAATTCCCTATAAGCTTGCCTACAGATCAATATGTTTTTTATTAACAAATGTCTTTTTTTATTCGATATATGCTTTATTTACATTTCAAATTATTTCCCCTTTCGTGGATCCCCCTCCCTGAAAGTCCCATAAGCCCTCTTCCCTCCCCTGTTCCCCAAGCAACACCTTCCTGCTTCCCTGTCCTGGTATTACCCTACACTGCTGCACTGAGCCTTTCCAGGACAAGGGGCCTTTAGTTCCTTCTACTACAAATCAATCTTAGGGAGGCATTTTCTCAAATGTGGTTCACTCCTCTCAGATTACTAGCTTTTTCAAGGTGACATAAAACTAGCTACCAGCCTAAGAAGTTATGTGTGTGGCCTTCATGGAGGAGTAGGTCTACTCAGGCTTTTTTGAGTCCAGATGATTACTTTTCAACCCCCATATTCTAGATATGGATTTACCAGATACAATGTTTTCTCTGCTCAGTTGGGGATTTAAGCTTTTACTTCTAGTTTTATTATACTTTGCTATGTTCTGATTCAGTGCCTTCAAGACAGGAATGTTTATTATTTGTGCTTCTGTATGTTGGAAGTATAAAGCTTGCATTTTAGTTTATAAGAGCTCACAGTTAAAAGGCTTTATATATTAAAACTATCATAATATTTAAAGATTATGGCAAGTTTTATATATGGACAGTATTTTACATTTTGAGATAAACATGAGGCAAGGAGAAAACAGCTATGCATTAAAATTGAAATATTTATGTGTCAAGTTGACAATGGTTATGATTGTTGGTTTTATGAATCCGACACAATCTGGAATTACCTGGTATGGCGGTTTGAGTGGTAATAGCCTCCACAGGCTCAGATATTAAATGCTTGATCTCTAGTTGTAGAACTGGTTGGGGGAAATGAGAGGCACAGCTTTGTTGGAGGAAGTGTATCCCTGGGAGTGGGTTTTGAAAATTCAAAAGCCCACACTAGGCCTACTTTCAATCTCTCTCTCTCATTCTCTCTCTCTCTCTCTCTCTCTCTCTCTCTCTCTCTCTCTCTTTCTCCTTATTGATTATTATAAAAGCTCTTGTCTCCATCTCTTAGCCTGCTTACTTCCCACTATGATGGTCATGGACAAGCCTGATAAAACTTTAATCAAGCCCCAATTATGTAGATTCTTTTGTTGTTGTTGGTTGTTGTTGTTGTTGTTGTTGTTGTTGTTGTTGTTTTGTTGGTTGGTTGGTTGGGTTGGTTTTGTCATTAACTTTTTATTGATTTTTGTGAATTTCACATCATGTACCATACTGCCACTCATCATCCTGCCCCTCCATTCTCCCCTCCATCCTTACAACCACCTCCCTCATTAAAGAAATAAAAACAAAAGCAAAGTGAAACAAATCTTGCTGTGGAAGCTGTGGTATGTTGTAGTGTGTCATACAGTACAGCCTTTGGCCCAAACATCTTTACTTGCAATCCACTGCAATGAGTCATTGGTCTGTTTTGAGGTGTCTGGTTTCTGCTACACAAAATACTGGATCCTCACCAGGACTCTTGTCACATATCCTGTTGTTGCCCTTTGTCATAGAGATCCTGAAGCTTTGGTTCTGCAGAACTACCTCTTCACAAATTGCAGCGTTAACAGACACTGTAGATACAGCTAAAAGTGTAGATGTTGTGGTGATCCAACCCAAAGCCCTGAGTCTGGGCTTGAGTGTTAGTTGAGTTGTTCAGCCCACCAGCTCTCCTTCTCCTGCGCCACTAGGGCCGGCTTTCTTGCTTTGTCCAGGCAAGGTGTGGGGCCAGCACTCCTACTTCCAGCAGCCAGCAAAGGGTGGCACTGGCTCTCCTGCTCCAATGCCCTCCTGAGCTACATCACCAGGGCCAGCTTTACAGCACTACCCAGGCAATATATGGGCCTGCTTTTCTACAGCTGGTTATGGGTAAAGTCAGCTCTCCCACACACCCCCAGGCAAGGGGTGAAAGCCGGTTCCCTGTACCCACAGCACCGGGGCCAGCTTTTGCACCCTGCCAAGGCAGGAGTGAGAGGAGGGGAAAGGAGGAGAAGAGGAGCAGCTCTCCCTCAAACATCAACATGGATCCTTGAGGCAGCCCAGATCATGACATTCTAATGGCCTTTGGTGGTAACATGAGCTAATAAGGGTGTTCAAGATCAAATGGCTAGTGTCATCCACATTGGGTCCTGGGAACCTCTTGCTTCCCTGGCATCTGGGACTTTCTAGTGGATGCTACCAGTTTCCTATCCCCAACTGCTACATACCTCCATTCAATTTCCTGACCCTTTGTACCCCCCCCTTTCCATCTCCTTCCATACCTGATCCTGCCTCCCTTTTCCCCTCCGACTCCTCTCTCCCTCCCAGGTTTCTCCTTCCCTCTATATCCTCCTCCATCTAAGTAAGGATGACATTAGCCAAAATACTCAACAAAAGGGAGATAGAACCTGTAGAGACCATATCCAGTGGATAGGCATGGCCTCTGGTTAAGGGATGGGGCCACCCAGAATTGCTTCTGGCTAAAGGAAATGCAGGGATAAAAGGTGGAGCAGAGATTGAAGAAACGGCCATCAAGAGACTGCCCTATTTAGTTATCCATCAGCAGACAATAAACCAAGACACTATTATTAATGCCAGGAAGTGCTTGCTGACAGGAACCTGGTATAGCTGTGCCCTGAGAAGCTCTGCCAGCACCTGGCCAATACAGATGTGGATGCTCACAGTCAACCATTCAACTGAGCACAGGGACCCCAATGACAGAGTTAAGGGAAGGACTGAAGGAGATGAAGGGGTTTGCAACCCCATAGGAAGAATAACAGTATCAACCAACCAGAACACCCCAGAGCTCCAGGGACTAAACCACCAACCAAAGAGTACACATGAAGGGACCCATGGCTCTAGCTGCATATGTAGCAGAGGAAGGCCTTGTCTGACATCAATGGGAAAGGAAGCCTTGGTCCTGTTGAGGCTCGATACCCCATCATAAGGGAATGCTAGGGCAGTGAGGCAGGAATGGGTTGGTGAGTGAGGAAGCACCCTCATAGAGGCAGAGGGAGGGGGATGGCATGGGAAGGTTACAGATGGAAAACAGGGAAGTGGGACAACATTTGAAATGTAAATAAATAAAATAACAAAACAAAAGAAAGATCCGGTGAAACATTGCCTAATTTGTGACCATTATTCTTGATGGAATAAGCTTAGTTACATTTAGCCCATCTCAGATATTTCTTCAACAAGCCTCTCTTCTGCCTTCCAGCCATGCAACCTGGGTAATTAGCCGTCAATGCTCTACTTCTCCATCTACAAAAAGTAGTAGTTATTGTTCTTTTATCTTATAATAGTCTTCTAAAGATTAAATGACATCAAGTTTGGCATCTGATAAAAACTCATTTTCACACTGTTAGTAGACTGACTAGATACAAATAGACTCCAGAATACAACTTGGAGAAACATGAATTTGATCATTTGTTCTTCTTTAAGTTCCATAAGCAATAAAGGATATATGTTCACATAGATTATTAACTGAGCACATATTTATTATTCTGAACACAGGTCTTTCCTTTTATGCAAAGTCACTTTTCCTCTTACATGAAAATCAAAATAGGCTATTGCTTTCCATGTTTGGAATACTTTCTTTTGTATTAAAAATTTCCTGGTTCATCTTACAGTTTTAGAATAGTTTAGAATAGAATGGCAACTCTACAGAAACATTACGATGAAACCTAAAATATATTTTCGTCAATGAATTTAATCAGGCTAGCTCTTCAGAACTGTCTGTGGTTTTAATTATGGACTGCTGATAGCACTACCCACACTGAGAACTGCCTCAACACCACATCCCCGTGCAGCCTCATTTAGAATGCAGAACCCAGGAAGCTCCACAAACAGAAAAGGATTCAACTGTTGCACTGAACATAAGTTGCTTCTTAGAGTTCATGTTCAGACTCTATCATTTGGCCTGAGGCTAGATCTGCTATGGAGGATTATACCAAGGATAATCAATTACCCCGACATTGAAAATTAAAAGGGGAAACTCTGAGTTAGAATCTCATATGTTAGCACTTTTTAAAACATGTCTGTCAATGATTTTTCTGGCTACTAATATAGCTTTGGTGAATGTCTTTGAATCATGAGAAGGGTCCCGTGTAAATCAGGTTGCCAAAAGAAGTAGAAGAGAGAATTTCTGCGGCTGCTAGAGATGCTACTTAAGCCAGCAGCTGCCACTAGACTGCTTACAAGTATTAGTCAGGATGAGCTTGGCATAGAAATGCTTTCTTTTCTCCCTAAGATCTGTAAATAGCACATGGGCAGGCTAGGAATCTTCTAAAACAGCAATTAGGGAATGCTGAGAAAGCGGCACATTGCTCTGGGTGTGGGCACACTTTGGTAGGAAAACTCTTCTCCCTCTTTGGAATCAGACATTCCCCATACTTCCTATTATGTCACTGCATTTTCCACTACCTATTGAAGGAGTCTCCATCTCAACAGCATAGTTATATCAGGAAACAAAAAAAAAATGGGACTCTTTGCACTCGAGCATCAGGACAATGTCCTCTGTCCTAGCTAATTTTATGTCAACTTCACGAAAGCTAGAATCATCAGAGATGGGCGCCTTGGTTGAGAAAATGCCTCCATAAATTACATCAGGCTACAGGCCAACCTGTAGAGCATTTTCTTAATTAGTGACTAATGGAAAAGGGCCCAGGCCACTGTGCATGATTCCATCCATGTTCTGGTGGTCCTGGATTCTATGAGAAAGTTGTTGGAACAAGCCAGTAAGCAGCACCCCTCCGTGTCCTCTGCATTAGCTCTTGCCTCCAGGTTGCTGCCCTGTTTGGTTCCTGCCCTAACTTTCCTCCACAACTTGCTTTATGGACATGGTATTTCACTACAGAAATAGAAACCCTAAGTCATCCCTGAGTGCAATAAAATTATGGAGTCACAATTGTTGACATGGGCACAACCTTGTCAAGGACCCAGTGCCTCAGCCCCATGCAAGTGTCAACACCTGCCCCATACTAGGCTCAGAGGTATGGAGAAGCCTTCTTTGAGACCACATGCAAATGCTGACAGTATGTGTAGACAATGTCCACCATAACCATCTTCCCTCAGACAAATTACAGCCTGAACATTGATATTCTCTAGTCACTGCCTAAGTCTGCCTCCTTGCTCAGCTGTATCTAATAACCCTATCTCCTTGTTCCCCTATAACAACTCTTTGTTCAGCTTTATACAATAACCTCATCTCTTTATTCAACTGTATTTAACAAACAAGCTGAACTTCTGGGTTGCTACGACTCCTCCATCAGAGAGCCCAGACCAATCAATCCTAGCTTTTTTGTATGTGTGTCTATCATTTCTTTATTTTCCCATCATCTCTTGTGATGGGAACCAAGCAGTGAAAGGACTTGGCAATCCTCTGTATCTACATTATCTGCCAGCAGAGGACTCATTAGCCTAGCACCGAATTCATGTTCGAATAGCTATGGCCACCGAAAAGTTACTGCCTTGTTAAGTGAAACTTGTATTTTCAAAAGCCAAATTCTAAACCCATTTACTTTCTAACCTTGAACTAAGGCTAGGCTGCTGTCCTGAGATCTGGTCCCTCCAGTTTCATGTGGAGAGCTGTTTTGTCAGCATCACCCAAGATCTAAGTTATGCTTGAGTCCATCGTCTCTCAGGGCTAGGGGGTTTGTTTTAATTGTTTTGTTGGGTTTTTTGGAGACTCAATAATAAAGACAAAACACTGACAGTTTGAGTTTCCTTTCTCTTCACAGTAATGGTGCACACCTCCTTAAAGGTTAAATCCACACGTCCACACTGTAGACCCAATGCAGCCAGCAGATACGGACACCTCTGCGCTGTTTGCTTTGGAAAGACTAACTGGAAAATAAAGTTCCGGCCTCTCTGAAGCTTCTCTGCCCTGCTCTTTTAAGACAAAAAGAAGGTGATGACTGATTGAACTAAATGAAGTTGCAACATCTGGTCTACCTCATGTCATTCTCCTAATCAAGGGCCACCATTTTATGACAGAAAACAAGACAAAAAAAAAAGCATTCTTTTATGATGAATATTGTAACAGGCACTGTAATAGAAGATATCCAAATATCTCAATTTAAACTCAAGATTCTATTATTAGTAGGGGTTTTAATGCCAAAATTAGCACATTACTATTACACCCAGAAGACTCCATTGTCCAGGCAAGAGGTGACTAACATTTATTTGACTCTTCAACATGACATCAGATGCAGAAATAACTTTTCATAGCTGTGAGTAGCTCACAGGTAGGATGTTTGCTTAAGATGCCGAAGTCCAAGACTACATAACTAATGCTGGAAAAAGGAAGTAATCTTTCAGAAAAATAAATCACTGGGCCAAGGAGATGGCTCAGTTAGTAAAGATATCTGCCGCCAAGCCTGATGGCTTAAATTTGATCCCCATGTGGAAAGAAAGAACCAAGTCCCACAAGTAGTTACCTTCTGACCTCCATACGCAAGCCAAGGTACACACACACACACACACACATACACATACACACACACACACACACATACATACATACACACACACACATAGACACAGACACACACACAAACTATAAAAAACTATGATATAGTTTTTAATTAGAAAAATTAGTTATTTTGAAAATGAAAACAGCATATTGATATAATACACATTCTGACACAGCTAACCCACTGTGAGTGTCCACCTTGTAAACCAGGACTATCCCTGTTGACAGAGAAAGATACATACCTTGTGTGCTGGTATATCTCTTCCAAATGGTAGATGTTAAGTACACAATACAGGGATCTAATGTGATGGTACATACTGGTAACTCAGCTCTCAGGAGACAGAGAACTGAGAATCAGAAGTTCAAGCACAGACTGAGCTACATAAGAAGACCTTATCTCAAAAAACAAAGTTAGACTGAGGCAAAAGACAAATCTGGGCTCCTGGGCTAAGTCCAGATCTACCTTTCAGTAACTGGTAATAGTGAATCCCACGGGTGAGTGTAGGCACAGTCAGCAACCTTGCACTCTTAGTCCTTACCAAGTCCACTTTGTCCCTGTGGGCTCAGGTTCTATGACACTTAGAAACCTTTCACATGGGACTCAGCATGCATGCAGTAGGAGTCACTCTGTAGCCTGCTGGAGTAAGTCTGTGTTACTTGAATGTTCCTTTTCACTTTTTTCCAGAGACCACTTTCTCTGCTGAAGGTAAACCTTATTACATCTTCAAGGCCGTGTCCTCTGATCTGCCAGGAAACTTCAAATGTGAAATATGCAATTGTTTAATAAAAACCTAATAATCAGTCTTCTGGTGAAAGATGTTACCATGCTTTCACTACTTCTGCAAATGAATACTACTATAAGAAGAAATTGAAGCCAGGCATTGTGGTGCAAACCTGTAACCCTGGCACTTAAAAGGCTGAGATAGGAGGATTATGAATTGGAGGCAAGCCTAGACTATATAGTAAGGCTGTACAGTAAAACCCTGAAATGAAAAGAGATGAGTACTGATCATTTGAGTAATGTGAGCACTCCCAAATCTAGCTTGGAGAAAACTCCTTCATACTGACTGTAGGGACTATAAACTAAAAATGCTAGAAAAGGAAAACTCAAACCTATGCTGAAGTTTCTCCAAGATTGACTAAACGATTAGATCATGATTACAGAGAATTAGAATGCTCCAATTCAGAACCAAATTACCTTGAATGATCTGTAGCTCTCTTTGTACTAGCTACCCCTTGCCCACCTCTGACCCTGGCCTCACACCTTATGGACTATTAGGCAAACCTTTCAGAATTCAATAACCCACTGCCAGTATCTATGAACCCAAAGGCTAAGAATGTCACCAGACAGCCGGGCGGTGGTGGCGCACACCTTTAATCCCAGCACTTGGGAGGCAGAGACAGGTGGATTTCTGAGTTCGAGGCCAGCCTGGTCTACAGAGTGAGTTCCAGGACAGCCAGGGCTACACAGAAAAACCCTGTCTTGGAAAAAAGCCAAAAGAAAAAAAAAGAATGTCACCAGACAGTACCTGTAGTCTACACCAGAGATCCCCCAATTTGCTGTAGCCCACCTACCTGATATTGCCACTGCTAATTTTATTGAAAAGGACCTTGAGTCATGACTTTGTTTTGTCCTATAAACATTTTAAAAATCCATAGATCTGTAACCACTTCTGTTGGAAAATGGTATTTGGAGTAGCTTGAATCCATGTTCCCCAGCCATGATTATTTTTACTTCTATTTCATAGTACTCCCACTGAGTATAGTGATCAAATATGTAATGGTATGGTATTGATTTACATACTTTCCAGTCTATAATTAACTGAAAAGTAGATTCATCAATCGATTATTGTCTTATAAATTACTTTAGCAATATTTGTTATTGATTATTCTTCTGTTTAATATGTAACCTGAGACTTCATTTACTTGAAATGTATTAAAATTTATTGAATATCAGTGCAGAAGGAATATGTCTGGCTTATGGTATATGCCTGTAAGAAATGTTTTAACTAGAGAAAAAAGATTAAATATTAAAGCAATTATTTGCATGGATAAACTCAAGATAAATGGAACCAGTGTGAGAGTGAACCAGCTGACACCATTAATTGAAACCCCACAGCTGACTCTGAATCTGCAATACCTTGTCTGCGAACTTGGCCAGCTAGCCACTGCCTGCTGAATGACCCCAGTGTGGCCCTGTACTACGCTGATGGACTCTCCACCAGGGAAAGTGTCCAGGTCTCCATTGAGAATACCAGTCTCTACGGGTGACACTGCTTTCATGTTACGTTGCTATTACATGAATCTAAGCTACTAAGTAAATATAAACAGAAACTAAACACTGATTGCTATGGTGCTGCTGGCAAGTAATTTAAATAATCACATTGTTGACTCTGAATCTGTTTGCAGTTTAATATTATGAGTAAGCTCTGTTTCACCAAAAAGGGAGAGAGGTGTGGAATGCAGGTTTTTGGGACAATAGTGAGCCATTAACTGAAAACTTATTAAATAAAGTAAGGAACTTGGAGTTTGTTGAGAAGCTCAATTTATAGAAGCTTTTCTAATTAATTTGTTTTCAGGCTGGGGTTGAACTGACAGACTATTTGTCTGCCAGGGTCCTATAGCTCACCAACAACACAGCCCAACATCACAGCCTTTCGCTGTGTGACTGCTTCCATCAGCAACCATCTCTATAAGCATCTAGAGGTTATGGTTCCTGAAAAGTGTCTCCTGCCTTCAAGGTCTAGAGGAGAACAGAGCAAGTAAATATCTAACATCCCTATATAGAAGCCAGTTCCAGATCCATAGAAATGTCTCCAAGGACCACAATTTGAAAATCTTTCGGCTTGGACAACAACCTCACCATGCCAATTAAACAAATAGGAATCTATATGTTTCTATACTGAGTGCTCACAGTAAACTTATTGCTAACTGTGGCCTCACATAGCAATAGTGTTATCATTCTCAATTTTCAGGTTTGGGAATAGCAGCCCAACAGGACATTTTGATGGTTAGCAAACTAAAATGCCAGATTTATTGATGAATTATTCATGCACCAACTTTTACATAAGGTACATATAGGAAGTGACCTAAAGAAGACACCAGGGACATTATTCTCGTGTGAAACAGGTGATCAGTAAGACGCACATCACTGAGCCATGTACCAGAGCAGTTCTGACCTGCACCTTTTGGGTGCCTACTCAAAGACTGTGGGCCTGTCTCCCCAACGGAAAGGCTTTGGAGGAGCCAGTGGATTCCTAACACTCCTTCCAACTCAGTTGTCCCAAAGGCATGTGCAATGGTTGGTGCCATGGTCAGAGCAACCAGGAACTCAAAGGAAAATACTTCCCTTTGCCCTTGTGAGAACCTAAAGCATGTCACTTAGATCTCATTGGATTCCACGGATGCTGAGAGAGTGCGGGTGCTCACTCGCCCTCAGAAAGACAGAGGGACCATCTGAGCCGGCCCTCTGACCCCACGTCTACAGCCACTGGTCATTCCCTGAGGCGTCCTTTCATCTACACACTACTGCAGACTGAAAGACGTTGGTGGCTTATTATTAATTGGACATTTAAACTGCTATACCAATATGATACACGAATATCATTCAAGTTACAAACCACAAATCCATATAAAACTTCCTCCATGAATTGGGAGCAGAGGTTTTTAAATGTGTCCCTGATTTGATCCTCTCTGGACGCATTTCATATATCTTGGGCCTGGCCCTTCTGAAGCCACAAATATTCACCCATTACTAGACCATCTTTATACAGCCAACCTGTCCACGCAGCCGTGGGTGGTGGTGGTATTTCCCTCTGTGATTGCTAAATCCCAGTGGGTTAGTCAAAACTTAGAGCTAATTACTTCTATCTGTCCCGCTCAAGTAGGTCTAAAGATCCTTATGGTGTCCCAAATCCCCCTCATAATCCACATGCTCTTCCACATGAAGACATTTATCTAAGCTCTCTCAAAGTTAGAACATATTTAAAATACATACAGAAAAATACCTCACAGAAAAAAATAAGTACTACCATTTCCCACAACAACAAGAGCAGCACTCAGCAGCTTGGTCACTGCTGCTTCTGCCTTTCTTTGGCAGACCCTCTACACCATTCAGCAGTCTTGTACAGTAAGTAACTTTACAGATAGCCTCCCTGTCTAAAGCCTACTTATAAAATGTAATCTTAGATGCCATTCCCTGCCAAAAATAAAAAGGCAAGGGGAAATAAAACACATAGATTACCTGCAATTTCTCAAGGATAGGCAGAAATCCCTTTGTTGCATCAAGAGAAGAATCTGAGCCAAAGGCTGAGCTTGCTGTAAGTCCGTCTGTGGTGGTAAGAGGTGGTGTTGGCATTGTCAACAGTGTTTCCTACAGCAACAGCAAATGCCTCACATGACCCCCAAGGCAAGCACTGGCACAGAATGAGCCTGCCTGGGATACATGACTGTTGTTATACGACAGTGAGTACAGCCCTCTCCTTCTGAGTCAGGAATGTTGAGACTACAGCAGATAAATTAGACTGCAGATAAAGTAACCCACTTTGTTATTTTTCTATTCAATCCTTCTTTTGTGGTATATCATATAGTGTATCATGGAATCAAAGAAGCATTTTATGTCATTTTGAAGTAATTATTTCCAATGGATATTTGAGGGAACTGTATGGTAATCTGGTTGAACACAAAGAATTGGGGTCATAAGCCCATAAGCAAATTGGTTGAACTGCTTTGCTTTCTTTAATTAAGAACGTAGGAAAAGACAACTTCTTCTGCTTTCCAAGAATTTAGAGGCCAGATAGCTGTAGTAAGAACTGTGAATAATCATGTGTTAATCCTATGATTTACTAGAAAAACCAACTCTACCATTTCTGGCCAAATTTAAAGCAAGCTTTATTACATATTAAATACTACAAAGAGATGGCTTTGGTCCGGACAATTTCCCCTGAATTTCTCATCTGAGAATGGCCTTGAGCCGAGTGTTGCAGGGTGTGTGTGAGTCACAGGCGTGTATAAGGACAGACCCGTAGCCAGAACACTTTCCCATGAAGCTTTGTCATTGCCCAAAAACGACAATTCCCTGGATTTCAGGAAGTTGCCTGTTTCGTGAGCTGGTGAGACTTACAGATTAATTTTGGGTTTCACACTTGCTCGATGTGTGAATTACATGCCTAACTTTCAATTACATGCCTAACAACTATATAAACACACATTTGAGCTACACAAAGCAGATGTTGTGCAGTATAGATAGCTCAGAAGGTGGGGAAAAAGCCTCATAGCAGAATAAGTATACTTACCTCTGAAAAATCTCCATTACTTTGATTTTAGTTATCTGGACCACTGGATCGAGGTCACCAGCTGTTTGTTCTTGTTTACTTCAAAGTCTGCTAAGTTACATCTGATATACAAGGATTTTCAAATATGTCATATACTAATTTGATGAATTTCAATACATACTTATACCTATGAAAATATTATTACAGTAAAAATAATGTCAAGCATATTGGGGTAGGAGGAGTCATTGTGAGATCAGCTTACACAGGATATTCTGTTAACTTCTTTAAAATAGGACCTCGTGTATCCTAGGCTAGCTTTGAGCTTGCTATACAGCCAAGGCTAGCCTTCAACCCCTGATCCTCCTGCCTTTTTTTTTATTGGATATATTCTCTATTTACATTTCATTTCCCTTTTTCTGGTTCACTGCCCTCCAAAGATCCCCCATGTTCTTTTCCCTCCCCGTGTTCCCCCATCCACCCTTTCCCACTTCCTTGTTCTGGTATTCCCTTACACTGATGCTTTGAGCCTTTCCAGAACCAGGATCCACTCCTTCCTTCTTGTTGGACATCATTTGGTATGTGGATTGTGTCTTTGGTGTCCCAGGATTCTAGGCTAATATCCACTTATCAGTGACTGCATACCATGGGTGTTCTTTTGAGACTGGGATACCTCACTTAGTATGACGTTCTCCAGCTCCATCCATTTCTCTAAGAATTTCATAAATTCATTGTTTCTAATGGCTGAATAGTATTCCATTGTGTATTTATACCACATTTTTGTATCCATTCCTCCATTGAGGGACATCTGGGTTCTTTCCAGCTTCTGGCTATTATATATAAGGCTGTTATGAACATAGTGGAGCATGTATTCTTATTGCATGCTGAGGAATCTTCTGGGTATATGCTGAGGAGTGGTATGTCTGGGTCCTCCGGAAGTATCATGTCCAGTTTTCTGAGGAACCGCCAGACTGATTTCCAGAGTGGTTGTACCAGCTTGCAATCCCACCAAATATTATCTCCCAAATGTTATTATTACTGGCAGGCACTTCCACTTCAGGTTCCTGAATATTTTAATCACAAAATATATTATTGTTGTTTATAGACACTATGTTTGTACAGCAAATAACTAGAACTTATTTGGCCTACCAAGTTCTCCATGCCCATCCCCAGCACCCACCATCCTGCTGTCTACCCCTACAATCCTGACTGCTTCTAATCCAATGCATAAGCGGACATTTTGCTTACCTGCCCTTTGCTGCCTGGTCTAACACCCTCATAGTATGCTCTGGTGCCTTGATGCTGATCTAAATGGCAAAGTGCAATTTTTTATGTATGAAGAGTTGTCTACTCTATAGAGAAAAGGATTATAAATATATGCATTGTTATATATGTAGATATATAAATTATAGAGAGAGAGTCAGAAAGAGGGGAGACACAGTAGAGGGAGAGGGAAGGAGGGAGGGGAGGAGGGGGGAGGGATAGAGAGGTGATCATGCTCTTAACATTTTGTTTTTGCTTCTTGACTGCTGAACAACATTGTCCATTAGCATGGTACTACTCCGAACTTCAGCTCTTCGCAGCTTTTCCCACATGTGAGCTTGCTGGCATACGGTATCTCTATAATTTCTAAGGCATCTCTACAATATTTTCAGTAGGTGTAGACTTTTTTTAAATGATCAATGATGTTTATTATTTCTGTCGTCACTGCTGGTACATTGTCTTGAGAGAAAAATCTGTTCAAGTCCTTTGCGTATATTCTCATGCAGTCATTTGGAATTCTGCTGTTATTTAGTGGCCTTCTACTCATTTTTATACTTAGAACAATGTTACACTCTGCATGATTTTATTTTCTATTCAGAAAATATCTTAGGATAAAAGAGAACATAGAGTAGGCAAAGTTTCTTCAGACATCACTTTGCAATGTAGTTATAGGGCACAATTCTATCTGGAAGAACCTTGTCCCTTGAAGCATCATTCCTTGGCAAGTTAAACAGAAGAGGATGGAGTAAGAGGGGAGCTATGGGTGGCCAGCCAGAAACCTGGGGCTGCTAGGCTGCCTCTGGAGCTCTTTCTGCTCCACTGAGGGCAGTGTAAGCCATCTTACCCTGCAAAATGAAGAAAGAGTAGTCTTTTAGTCAGTGATGCTACTGTAGGGTCTCGGGTATAGATCTGTGGTAGAGCCCATGTCATATGTGTAAAGCCTTAGATTCAATGACAAAAGTGAAAAATAGTAATATTATTATCGCTGTACACCGAGACAAAAGCAAGTGTACGAACTTCATTAGCATGTTTGAGTTTACTGAAGGAATCATCAAAAACACATTTCTCGACTATACTCTGCGAGCAAGACTTGTCAGAGATGACGAATGAATACATCCAAGACCACAGCACGTTCAACATACCCCGAGGCCGGTTCAACTCTCAGTCATCAGCGAATGTCTACGTTTCTAACAGCTGGTGGAAATTACGATTCTGTCTTAACCATTCCAGCTTCCTTTCAAGCTCCAGTTGTGGAACACAGTCACGCTCATCAGAAGCACCCAGCCGCTCTCCCACCCATCTGTGACTTCTTCCGTCTTCCCATTTCGTTTTGGCTGCTCTATTTTGCTCCTAAATTTCCAAAATGAACCTTTGCATAATGCTGGCTTCCTCTCTTCCCCTTTCTTCTTCCACAATCCTGCCGCTACTGTATCGGTAAAGCATGTCTCTCGTAGCCAGAGGGCCTGCACTGCCCATGTAGCCGCCTTTCCCAGGGGACGGCTGCCGCTCTTGGAGATCGAGTGAACTTCTGAGAAGGCTTATGCTGATCTTTTTCTGCTCCCTTTCTTGATTCACATCTCACAGGGGCCAGGAAGGGAGGGAAAGCACCAGACCAGTGTTTCCTATCAGTTCAGAGGGGCAGGAACCGGGGGCTTTTCCACAGGGCTGAGTCTGGCCCTCCACTGAGAAGTGTCTGCATTCCAAGGCTGGAGCCTGTCACCACCCTTCCAATCCCTTTGAAGCTGGGCAAAAGGCCTGCCAACAAGCACCAAGCTTGGGAGCTCCTCTGCTTGCCCTGGGAGGGGCTGCTTCCTGCCTGCTTTTCGCAGCCTCACACAAGAGGGAATGGCAGTCTCAGTAATTTTTGAAAGATTTAACTCTAGACACCGAAACATAAAAACTCTAGTAAAGTGACCATTCTATCAAACAGGCCAAGACTGATTTGATCCTGAAAGCAATTTTATCAACCTATTGCCATGATTTACATATTTAAAAATATTTGCAAGCAGACCTTTTTTTCCCTAAGTGTAATTAAATATTCCTAGCATTTTAAATAATTGCTGGCCCTTCCTACTTCGGCCTCTCTGGACCTGTTTCTGTCATTTGCTACCTGTGAAGCACAGCGCCTGAGAGGGGCGGCAAGATTCCTGGTGGAACTTAGAGGCCGTTTTCCTGGCCGCAAGTCCATGCTCCACGCAGTGACCTCTGTAAGATGAGAGGTGCTTCCCAGTCTCCTGATCTGGACGAAAGGATTGCCTGAGAGACTTTTGTTTGTGTTTGCATTTATTTTTTTAAGGAACTTAGAGAACATTAGAACTAAAGAGTCCATGAAAATTGTCTGCATAGGTTGAGTGTCCTTAATCCAGAAAGCTGAAATCCAAACTTCTTAGAGGCACAAATAATTGCATAGATAGAAAATGATAAACCCGACCTACCCTGACCTACGGACCGGGCCTAGTCCAAACGGAGCTGCACTAAAACTTTGTTTATAAAATTATCTCAGGCTATGTATATATGGCATATTATGAGACAAGTTAGCTTCACATTTAGACTTAGGTCCCAACCCCAAAACTTTTAATTTTTCTCAAGTATTATATATATAGTGTTTATATATAATATTATATATATAGTGGTTGTATATAATATTATATATAGTGGTTGTATATAATATTATATATAGTGGTTATTTATAATATTTTATATATATAGTGGTTATATAATATTATATAGTGGTTATATATATATATTGCATATAATATTATATATCCATATATCTATATATGAATATATCTACATATACATATACCAAAAATATGTATGTGTATATATATAAATATGTATGTACATATATATGTATGTGTATATATATGTACATATATATATATATATATATATATTTCAGAGGACCAGGGTTCAAGTCCCAGTGCCCAGACATTGGTTCACAAGTGCCTGTGGCTCCAGATTTCTGTGGATCTGACTGACTCTTTTTCTGGCCTCCTCAGATACTAGGCATCATGCATGTAGTGCACAGGTAGGTAAAATATCTATATACACAAAAATAAATAATATCTTCATATACATTTTCATTTACACACACACACACACACACACACACACACCACACACACGTGAAAACCCCACAGAAATAGCAAGCACTATGGTCCAAGCCATTTTGAAGAATGGATACTCCAGTTATATCCCTTTTCAAGGGATGAGTTATAGCCCATCCTAAGCCATTTACCTCAGCAAGCCATTGCTATGGGAAGAGAATTTACATATTGATACCTTGATCTCCAGAGTAAGAATGCTGAGGAGTGGTGCTCAGAAGATGACTGGATCATAAGGGTGAAAGAGCAGAGATTTGTAAAAGGTCCCCAGAAATTTCTCTTATCATTTGCTGTGTGAAAACACATTGAGAGACAAGCAAAAAAAAAAAAAAAGATTCCTCACAGAACTCCTGATTCTGGTCCCGTGATGTAGGACTTCCGAAATAACCATGTGCTGCGTCAGAAACCCAGTCCTTTACTGTTAGAGCGGTTGGGAGGAGCTCACAGCCACAGCCAGCTCCTTCTGAAAAACAGAAAAGAAAATGTAAAAGCACTGCAGCACGCTGCATGTGGGTACAAGCAGGACTTCAGCAACATTTTGTTACAGTTATTCACATATATTTATATTTACAGTTGCATTTGTGTGTCTGTGTATGTACATGCATGCATGTATGTGTGTGCCTGTGTGTGTGCCTATATGCCTGAGTTGTATCCTTAATTATACTTCAGGAGAAAAGTGTAAATCATTTGTCTACCTCTACCTGAAATAGCAGTCTAGTGTAATAATAAACATTGATTTGACATTTACAGCCAGAAAGCTGGTTCTCAGCCAGGGAACTGGCCCTTAGGAACTGTGTGGCCCTAGGAAATTACTTCACTCTATTACAAAATGGGATGGCAATGGTCTTTCCTGGGTGTGATGAGGGGCAAACTATACTTGCTTCTATATGGGCGTCATGTCCTACAGCCCTGAGCACACAGGATGGGTCTCAATGCACTGTCTGACATCCACCATGCCAGCTTTACATCGTTATCCATCAGCAGATGAGGGAAGCTGGGGCAGTCTGGTCCAGAAGGACACACTTAACCATCACATAACACTGAAGCTAAGGGTAAGTGCCTGTAATGTACGTCTCATTTTAAGTATTTCTTTTCTTTTCTTTTCCTTTTTTTTTTTTTTTTTTTTCAAGACAGGGTTTCTCTGTGTAGCCCTGGCTGTCCTGGAACTCACTCGGTAGACCAGGCTGGCCTCGAACTCAGAAATCCACCTGCCTCTGCCTCCCAAGTGCTGGGATTAAAGGCATGCTCCACCAACGCCCTCATTTTAAGTATTTAAGACCTTAGTACACATATGGACACGCCTGTGAAATGTAGCCGTGCTCAAAGTCAGGCAGGCAACAGAATGAGAAGTGCATGACAGTTCACAAATTGATCCTCTTGTTTCCTTTATCAACAGTTTGGCTTTATTAATTCCCAAACAATTCCCCCTTAACTGGAGGAGATACATGCCAAGCCCCAGTAGATACCTGAAACCATAGACAGGGTCAAGTCCACATATCCTGTGGTGTTTTTTGTTTCCTATTTAGATAATAGCTTTAATCAAGTGTATTAATCAGGCACAGTAAGAGATTTATAATAACAATCAAATAGTCAATTACAACATTCTATAACAAAATTGCCCACATCATCACCACTTTTGTACTTTGGGGATATTATTAAGCAAATGGAGATTACTTGAGCACATGTATCATGATACTGCGAGAGGCAGCCTGGTACATGGGAGTACTGCCTACAGAGAACTCCTGAGTGCTGAATGATGTTCCAGGTGGGGTGGGGCGGACCAGAATGCAACAAAGGTAAATTTAAATTGCAGTTCAGAACAGTGTGCAACTTAAAACTTCTGAGCTGCTCATTTCTGGAATCTTCCGTTAAATATGTTTGGACCACAGTTGATCATAGAAAGCAAAGCCTCGGATGGGTGAAAAGGATGGGTACTATATTAACTCGGTGCTTAGTGGCCAAGTTGACTTGACAGAAACTGGCTGGAGCCCCTCAGCTGGACAAGCAATGGCAGCTTGACTGACAGCATTCTGCAGACACACACTGGGTCCTGCTGTGCCGCTGTGCCGCTGCAGTAGCCATTGCTGTTATGTTCATTATTGCACTGTCTGCAATACACCCCAGCCCTCTTCTTCCAACGTTCAGTGTTCCAACACAACGCATCCAAGGCAATGTGTAAGAAATGCTGTAGGCTTGGGAACCCCAAGACTAAGTTCTCAGAGCAAAGAAGATGTATTTGTCCTAGAGGGACAGAGGGCAGGAAAGAAAGGAGATACAGGAGATACCGGAAGGGAGAAGGGAAGAAAGGAGAGGAGGAGGAGGAGAGGGGCATTTGTCCTGGTGGAGAACGAAGCACAGCCTCTGGTTAGACAGACAGACATGGCACATAGGAAAATGGCAGTGTATAAAGGTACAAAGGGAATCCATGTCTAGAATGAGTTGTTTAATTGTAATTGGGCATGTTAATTGGGTGAGCCAAAGAGGGCTTTTGATTGCTGGACTTTAATACTTTGGTAGTTGGACCTTGGTAGTCAGCCTCCGGAGGAGGAAATGGCCATATAAGGGACTAGACCGTGGTGACTAGCTTTAGGAATGTAATCTCACAGTTTTTAGCAAGGCACAGGGAATGGGAAGAAGGACAAGGTCTGCCAGGGCCACCATACTCGCCATGCTCAAGTTGTCCAGCGTCCCTTCATTATGCACTACACCAGCAAAGACAAACCTATGCATTTCCTCCTGTTCACGTCCCTCAGCCCTTTTCTAGACGTTTTACAGTAACACCAAGTCTAGCAAGTATTTTCAATGGCTTTGCATCAGCTGTACACCCGCTAAGTATGAGAGCAATCCTAATCAGGAAAGGGCCAAGGGCCCATCTTATGTTATGACTATGCATAACACAATACTGCAAACACCCTGACTTATGAGTGTTTCCTCCTATGGTCTGCCTTTCCTTCCCAATCCCACTTGAGTCCAAAACATCAGGAATAAAACCTTTTTTGAAAGCGCCACCTTGTGGCGTGCACGCATCGGTGCACCTGTGTATTGGACAAAAAAATTGTGGACACAGGGAGGGAGGTTGGGCTCAAGACCCTTAGGCAAGAAATGAGTTTCATAGCTCTCCTAATCACCTAGAGAGAAGACTGAGTGAGCGAAGTATTTGCCAGATACCAGGAAATCTGAGTCTGAATTCCCAAAACTCGTGTAAGGCCAAGCACAGCAGTACACATCTGTAATCTCCGTACTCTTAAAGTAAGAGTGAAGGCAGAAGAGAGCATTGGATCCAATTACAGATGGTTGTGAGCCACCGTGTGGTTGCTGGGAATTGAACTCATGACCTCTGGAAGAGCAGCCAATGCTGAGTCATCTACCCAGCCCAAATTTCTTCCTAAGTGAGGTAACCCAATCACAAAAGAACACACCTGGTATGCACTCACTGATAAGTGGATATTAGCCCAGAAGTTTGGAATACCCAAGACACAATTCACATATCAAATGATGCCCAAAAAGATGGAAGAATCAAGTATGGCTATTCTGGTCCGTCTTAGAATGGGGAACAAAATACCCACAGAAGGAGATACAAAGTGTGGAGTAGAGTCTGAGAAAAAGACCATCCAGACACTACCCCACCTAGTGATCCATCCCATGTACAGTTACAAAACAGGGGACAACAGTTGAAATGTAAATGGAGAATATATCTAATAAAAAAAGAGGAAAAAAGCATGAAGGCAGAATCCCAAATGCGCACGGGCCAGCTACTCTAATAGTTACACTATTATTGATGCTCACAGGTACTTGCCGACTAGAGTCGGATATAGCTGTCACCTGGGAGGCTCTGCTAGTACATGACAAATACAGAGGGGGACACTCAAAGCCAGCCATTGAACTGAGCACAGGGTCCACAATGGGGGAGCTAGAGAAAGGACCCAAGGAGCTGAAGGGGTTTGCAGCTCCACAGGAGGAACAACAATATGAGCCACCCAGTACTCCCACAGCTTCCAGGGACAAAAACATCAACCAGATAGTACATATGGTGCTACCCATGGCTCCAGATGCATAGTCAGCATAGGATGGTCTTTTTAGACATCAAAGAGAGGAGAGGCTCCTTCCTGGTCCTGGAAAGGCTCAATACAGCAGTATAGGGGAATACCAGGACAAGGAAGCGGGAGGGGTTGATTGGGGAACAGGGGGAGGGGAGATGACTTATGGGACTTTTGGGGGAGGACCAGGAAAGGGGACAACATTTGAAATGTAAATGAAGAATATATCTAATTAAAAAAAAGAGGGGAAAAAAGATGAAGGCAGAAACCAGCAGACTCCCAGAAGCACATGGGCCAGCTACTCTAGTACATAGAGCAGTAAAAAGCAAAAGAGAGACTCTGTTCCACATGGAAAGAGAAAACCAAAATTATTCTATGACCTCTAGATACATGCATGCCCTCATTCACATAAGTGAGCTTGCACACCCATACATATATATATACACATGCTCATGAGCATGTACACACACATATGCATGCATGTGAGCACATTCACAAAGTATTATCAACCACAGTAACACTAAAAATATTAAATATTTAAATTTAACAAAATCTGTAAATGCTCTGTTTGCTAAAAAGTAATGAAAGGAACTAAAATTGAAGTAAACTGATATGCAATTTATGATTGGAATGATGTAAGTCCCTCAAAGCCTCCCATCACCATGTTCCTTCCAGAAAACACTCTAACTGCCCTAACCGCTGGGGCCAGCCCCTACCGTACAGAGTAGAAAAACAAGCTCAGGACTTCAGATCTCACCTATCCCTTCCCTGGAAATTTCCACCTTGAAAACGTCTGTGCCCCCAAGAAACACTATATAATCCCTGACTTCTGCTCAGACTTCTGCTCCTTCTCACCCTAGCAGAGGCAGCCACCCTCCTGGGTTTTTCCCTCCCAATAAATCTTTTGTGTGAAGTTTGTTATGGAGTGTGACTTTATGGTATTCCTTGGCTTCCAACTGCTATGAAATCTTTTCCTTCAGAACCAAAACGCTTATAAAGAATAAATATTATTAAGCATGCTAGTCATATTTTAAATCTCCTTCACAAAATACCCAATACAAACAACTAAATAAATATTCCATAACTTCAAAGGTTTTAGTCCCTAATTGTTGTGTCTGTTGATCTAGCCCCACAGAATGGCAGGGAGTAGCATGGTGGTGGAAGTATGTGGGACAGGCTACTCACCTCATACTAGACAGACAGCAGAGAAAGGGAAGTGGAATGAGAAAAAGGAAGAGGTGGAGGAAAAGAGATAAGAAGAAGGAATGGCTGGATAGTCCCTAAGGCTTGCCCTTAGTGAACTATTTATGGAACAACTCAAACCACGAAAGCACCAGGTTCCACCTCCTAAGGTTTTCAAGCTAGCTCTGAAAATTTCCACCTGATAGAGACCAAGCCTTCAGTATGTGAGACTTGGGGGAATACTTCATATACAGACCATAATATTAACCAATCCACATTCTCTTTGGCTGATGTACTCAGTGTAATACAAATCAAAATTGCAGCCATGCTTTGGAGGGATGGGCAAACTAAGTCTGATTTCTAACTGAATAAAGTACCAGGAAGCATGGGGGAAATGGGCAGAGGGGGTGGTGCATCTTCAATTACAGCACTCTGGAAGCAGAGGTAGGCAGAGGCCAGCCTAGTCTACAGAGTCAGTTCCAGAATAGCCAGGACTCTGCAGAGAAACACTGTCTTGAAAAACAAAAGAAGAAGAAAGAAAAAAGAAAGAAAGAAAGAAAGAAAGAAAGAAAGAAAGAAAGAAAGAAAGGAGGAAGGGAGGGAGGGAGGGAGGGAGGGAAAGAAAGAAGGGAGGGAGGGAGGGAGGGAAAGAAAGAAAGAAAGGAAGGAAGGAAGGAAGGAAAGAAGGAAGAAAGAAAGAAAGAAAGAAAGAAAGAAAGAAAGAAAGAAAGAAAGAAAGGGGAGGAAGAAAGGAAGGAAGAAACAAAGAATCAAAGAATCGATGAATCAAACAAGGAGAAAGAAAGCAAGGGAATGGAAGAAACTAAAAAAGAAACAAAGAAACAAAATCAGGAAAGCCAGAGTAAATATGAAACTCATTCTCCCTACCTGTAAAGATATATTATAAAGCTAAAGTTATACAGTTCCCAAGATACCATGAAATATATATAAAATTTAATAAGAGAAAGAATAAAGAGCACAGAAATATACCCATAACGTGAATTAGGTTTGGGGAAAGGAACAAAGGGAACCCAGGGCAGTTTTATCTTTTCAACAAATGCTCCTGGATCCGTGGGCATCCATGCCCAGAGAAAGAACCTCAGGATACATCTCAGACATCACGAAAGCGTGGTTGAGGTGACCCACCAGGCACTGAAGCTGAAGAGATGCTAGAAGAACGTGAGAAGCCCCAGGAGTCTGCCCCACCACACCCCCTAAGAAGGAAAACTGAGAAAAAACAAGACTTACAACCTTAACTCAGTAAATGGTGATGTTATGACAGTTAAAACGTTGGTCTTGGGATGAGAGAAACAGATTTTTCTAATCATATCTAATAAAGGATCTGTAACTATAATATCACACAGTTTGACTGATAACATCATCTTTCAAGGTCATAGTGAAACAATTCCCAAAACAGACATACAAAGACATCCATGCTTTTAAAAGTGGTCAGTGGTGAGGTAGTCACACACAACGGAGAGAGATTATCATTTATATAGGAAAATGAGGTGAACAGAAGTGTGTTCTCTTCTGCTATGTGAGGACACAATTTCTGTCCCATCTGAAGGATGCAGCATCTAGGTGTCACTATAGACTGGAAATGGAAATTGGGGCTTTGTCTGGTACAAAATCTTCTGGAATACTGCAGTTTCTGTTACACACAAAAAGACAAATACAAAAAGAACAGTTAAAGTTTAGCCACCCGCACAAAGATAGAAGCAAAGTAATGGAAAAGATACCCAATGCCAGTAGGCACTTGGAAAGATAACTTAAACCTACCTGAAGAGCCAAAATATAAAAGATGGTGTCAACCCTCGGGGGCAAAGTAGACAAAGTCTCTTACACTGTCGGCCTGAATACAAGTGCAACAGTTTAACAGGTATTGTAGTGAGAAGGATATGATTGATTGCCTTTGACCCAGAAATCCCATATCTAGGTATCTACTAAAGTGGCTGGAAAACATACATTCTCCTGAAATCTCTGTGCATGTTCATTACAGTTTCTTCATGATACTCCCAAACTGTAGCGACATAAGCATGCTTCAACAATCTGCAGGATAAGTAATCTGATGTACTTACAGATTCAAATACTTGCCAACAATAAGAAACGAGGGGATATTGCCTGCAGCTTCCCGTCCAGCTGGTGGTGGGGAAGCCGGAGTGTCAGCCAGCGTGCCAGGTGCCCAGACCCAGCCGGCGGTGGAACCAGGTACCCGAGACAGCCCGAGCTTAAGACCTTCAGGGACTCAGGCCTGGAGTGGGAGTTGGGCACAGAGTAGCGGGTGCACTCTGCACTCGCAGGGCGGACCCCGAGCTCCCTGCAGGCAGCTGCCATATTGCCTGCAGCTTCCCGTCCAGCTGGTGGTGGGGAAGCCGGAGTCAGCCAGCGTGCCAGGTGCCCAGACCCAGCCTGAGGCGGAACCAGCCTCCCATCCAGCCAGTGGCAGGGAAGCTGGAAACCGGACCCAGCCAGCTTCCCAGCAGCTTGGGACCAGCAGGCGGAACCAGATAACTGAGATATCCCAACTTTAAGACCCCTGGGGAAACAGGATATCAGACAGCAAACCCTGAGCAGGAGCAGTGCAGAGCAGCCGCCCAACAGGCGGAACCAAGTACCTGGGATATCCTGAGTTTAAGACCTCGGGGGACTCAGGCCACCTGTCAGCAATCTGTGAGCAAGATCCCCGCAGGACAGTGATTCAGGTATCCCAGTCGCTGGGAAATAGCCTTACAACCCCACAGGAGGGTCAAGCTCCAGCTAGTATCTACAGGACCAACTAACACCAGAGTTAACCAGATGGCAAAAGGCAAACGTAAGATAGCTACTAACAAAAATCAAGGCAGTATGGCGGCATCCGAACCCAGTTCCCCAACAGCAATAAATATTGGATACCCCGAAACACCAGAAAAACAAGACTCAGATCTAAAATCACTGGTCAGGATGCTGATAGAGGAACACTTAGATAAATCTCTTAAAGTAATACATGAGAAAATAGATCAAAAGCTAGAAGCCATTGCAAGGCAAACACAATTAAATCCCAGATATCTCAACACACCAGAAAAACAAGACTCAGATCTAAAATCACTGGTAAAGATGCAGATTGAGGATCACTTAGATAAATTTCTTAAAGTAATAGAGGAGAAAATAGATCAAAAACTAGAAGCCCATACAAGGCAGACACAAAAATCACTTAAAGAAATCCAGGAGAATATAGAGCAAAAAATGAATCCCAATAAGGGGGAGAAACAAAAATCACCTAAAGAAATACAAGAGAACATGGGTCAACGAGTAGAAGTCATAAAAGAGGAAACACAAAAATCCCTTAAAGAATTACAGGAAAACACAAACAAGCAACTGAAAGATCTGAGCAAAACCATACAAAATCTAAAAACAGAAGTAGAAACAACTAAGCAATCGCAAAGGGAGACAATGTTGGAGATAGAAAACCTTGGGAAGAAATCAGGAGTCATAGATGCAAATATCAACAATAGAATACAAGAGATAGAAGACAGAATCTCAGATGCTGAAGATACCATAGGACCATGGATTCAACAATTAAAGAAAACGCAAAATGCAAAAAGCTGGTAATCCAAAACATTCAGGAAATCCAGGACACAATGAGAAGACCAAACCTAAGGATTATAGGGATAGATGAGAATGAAGATCTACAACTTAAAGGGCCAGCAAATATCTTCTACAAAATTATGGAAGAAAACTTCCCCAACCTAAAGAGAGAGATGCCCATGAATATACAAGAAGCCTATAGAACCCCAAATAGACTGGACCAGAACAGAAATACTTCCCGTCACATAATAATCAAAACCCCAAATGTACTAAACAAAGAAAGAATATTAAAGGCAGTAAGAGAAAAAGGACAAGTAACATATAAAGGAAGACCTATCAGAATTACACCAGACTTCTCACCTGAGACCATGAAAGCTAGAAGATCCTGGGCAGACCTCTTGCAGACCCTAAGAGAACACAAACTTCAGCCAAGACTACTATACCCAGCAAAACTCTCAATTGCCATAGATGGGGAAACCAAGATATTCCACGACAAAACCAAATTTGCAAGATACTTATCTACAAACCCAGCCCTACAAAGGATAATAGGGGAAAAATACCAACACAAGGGGGGAAACAACACCCCAGAAGAAACAAGATAGAAACCCCATCTCATCCAACCCCAAAGAAGAGAACCACTCAAATACAAATAATAATAATAATGCCCAAAATGTCAGGAAGTAATAATTACTATTCCTTAATATCTCTTAATATCAATGGACTCAATTCCCCAATCAAAAGACACAGACTAACAGACTGGATACGGAAACAGGACCCTACATTTTGCTGCATACAGGAAACACATCTCAGTGTCAAAGACAAACACCACCTTAGAGTAAAAGGCTGGAAGACAGTTTTACAAGCAAATGGTCCCAGGAAACAAGCTGGAGTAGCCATTCTAATATCAGATAAAATTGACTTTCAACCTAAAGTCATCAAAAGAGAAACAGAAGGTCACTTCTTGCTGATCAAAGGAAAAATTCACAAAGAAGAACTCTCAATACTGAACATCTATGCTCCAAATGCAAGAGCACCCTCATTAGTAAAAGAAACTCTACTAGAGCTTAAAGCACGCATTACATCTAACACAATAATAGTGAGTGACTTCAACACTTCACTATCCTCAATGGACCGATCAGGAAACCAGAAACTAAACAGGGACACAGTGAAACTAATTGAAGCTTTGGGGCAATTGGATTTAACAGATATATAAAGAACATTTCATCCCAAAGTAAAAGAAAATAACTTTTTCTCAGCACCACATGGTACCTTCTCCAAAATCGATCATATAATTGGTCACAAGACAGATATCAACAAATACAAGAAGATAGAACTAATCCCATGCCTCCTATCGGATTACTATGGAGTAAAAGTGGTCTTCAATAGCAAGAAGAACAACAGAAAGCCCACATACACATGGAAACTGAACAATATTCTACTCAATGACACCCTGGTCAAGGAAGAAATAAAGAAAGAAATCAAAGACTTTTTAGACTTCAATGAAAATGAAGGTACGACCTACCCAAATCTCTGGGACACAATGAAAGCAGTGCTAAGAGGAAAACTCATAACCCTGAGTGCCTCCAAAAAGAAACTGGAGAGAGCATACACTAGCAGCTTAACAGCACACCTTAAAGCCTGGGTATAAAAAGAAGCTAACTCACCCAGGAGGAGTAGAAGAGAGGAAATCATCAAACTAAGGGCTGAAATCAATCAAGTAGAAACAAAGAGAATCATACAAAGAATCAACAAAACCAAGAGCTGGTTCTTCGAGAAAATCAACAAGATAGATAAACCCTTAGCCAGACTAACCAATGGGCACAGAGACAGTATCCAAATTGGCAAAATTAGAAATGAAAAGGGGGATATAACAACAGAAACTGAGGAGATTCAAAAAATCATCAGATCCTACTACAAAAGCCCATATACTCAAAGCAACTGGAGAATCTGGAGGAAATAGACAATTTCCTAGACAGATACCAAATAACAAAATTAAATCAGGATCAATTAGATCAGCTAAACAGTCCCATAACCCCTAGACAAATAGAAGGGGTTATAGAAAGTCTCCCAACCAAAAAAAGTATGGGACCAGATGGTTTTAGTGCAGAATTCTATCAGACTTTCAAAGAAGACCTAACACCAATACTCTTCAAACTATTCCACAAAATAGACACAGAAGGAACACTGCCCAACTCATTCTATGAAGCCACAATTATGCTGATACCCAAGCCACACAAAGATCCAACAAAGAAAGAGAACTATAGGCCAATTTCCCTTATGAATATCGATGCAAAAATACTAAATAAAATCCTTGCCAACTGAATCCAAGAGCACATCAAAACGATCAATCACGATGATCAAGTAGGCTTCATCCCAGGGATGCAGGGATGGTTCAATATATGGAAATCCATCAATCAAATACACTACATAAAAAAAAACTAAAAGAAAAAAACCACATGGTCATCTCATTAGATGCTGAAAAAGCATTTGACAAAATTCATCCTCCTTTCATGCTAAAAGTCCTGGAAAGAACAGGAATTCAAGGGCCAGACCTAAACATAATAAATGCGATATATTGCAAACCAGTAGCCAACATCAAAATATATGGAGAGAAACTTGAAGCAATTCCACTAAAATCCGGGACTAGACAAGGCTGCCCTCTCTTTCCATATCTTTTCAATATAGTACTTGAAGTTCTAGCGAGAGCAATTAGACAACATAAGGAAGTCAAAGGGATACAAATTGGAAAGGAAGAAGTCAAACTATCATTATTTGCAGATGATATGATAGTATACTTAAGCTACCCAAAAAACTCCACCAGAGAACTTCTACAGCTGATAAACAACTTCAGCAAAGTGGCTGGTTATAAAATCAACTCAAGAAAATCAGTAGCCTTCTTATACTCAAAGGACAAGCAGGCTGAGAAAGAAGTTAGGGAAATAACACCCTCCAAAACAGCCACAAACAATATAAAATATCTTGGCATGACTCTTAGCAAACAAGTGAAAGATCTGTATGACAAGAACTTCAAATCTTTGAAGAAAGAAATCGAAGAAGACCTCAGAAGATGGAAAAATATTTCTTGCTCTTGGATTGGCAGGATCAATATAGTAAAAATGGCCATCTTGCCAAAAGCAATCTACAGATTCAATGCAATCCCCATCAAAATCCCAAATCAATTCTTTATAGATCTAGAAAGAGCAATTCTCAAATTCATCTGGAGTAACAAAAAACCCAGGATAGCTAAAACTATTCTCAACAATAAAATGACTTCTGGGGGAATCAATATCCCTGACCTCAAGCAGTACTACAGAGCAACTGTGTTTAAAAAAAACTGCATGGTATTGGTACAGCAACAGGCAAGTAGATCTATGGAATAGAATTGAAGACCCAGAAATGAACCCACACTTGATCTTTGATAAAGGAGCTACAACCATCCAGTGGAAAAAAGATAGCCTTTTCAACAAATGGTGTTGGTTCAACTGGAGGTCAACATGCAGAAGAATACAAATTGACCCACTCTTATCACCTTGTACTAAGATCAACTCCAAGTGGATCAAGGACCTCCACATAAAGTCAGACACACTGAAACTAATAGAAAAGAAACTAGGGAAGACCCTGTAGGACATGGGCACAGGGTTCCTGAACAGAACACTAATAGCTTATGCTCTAAGATCAAGAATTGACAAATGGGACCTCATAAAATTACAAAGTTTCTGTAAGGCAAAGGACATTGTCAGAAGGACAAAATGGCAACCAACAAAGTGGGAAAAGATCTTCACCAACCCCACATCTGACAGAGTGCTAATATCCAATATATACAAGGAACTCAAGAAGTTAGACCCCAAAGAACCAAATAACCCTATTAAAAATGGGGTACAGAAAAAAATGGGGTACAGAGCTAAACAAAGAATTTTCACCAGAAGAAATTTGGATGGCTGAGAAGTACCTCAAGAGATGTTCAATATTATTAGTCATCAGGGAAATGCAAATCAAAACAACCCTGAGATTCTACCTCACACCAGTCAGCATGGCTAAGATTAAAAACTCAAGAGACAACAGGTGCTGGCGGGGATGTGGAAAAAGAGGAACACTCCTCCACTGTTGATGGGATTGCAAGATGGTACAACTGCTCTGCAAATCAGTCTGGCGGTTCCTCAGAAAATTGGGCATGACACTTCCAAAGGACCCTGTCATACCACTCCTGGGCATATACCCAAAGGATTCCCCTGCATGCAATAAAGACACATGCTCCACTATGTTCATAGCAGCCTTATTTATAATAGCCAGAAGTTGGAAGGAGCCCAGATGTACCTGAAAGGAGGAATGGATACAGAAAATGTGGTATATTTATACAATGAAATACTACTCAGCAATTAAAAATAATGAATTCATGCAATTTGTAGGCAAATGGTTGGACTTGGAAAATATAATCCTAAGTGAGTTAACCCAATCACAAAAGAATACACATGAATTGCAATCACTGATAAGTGGATATTAATGAGCCCAGAAGCTCTGAATACTCAAGGCACAATTAGCAAATCAACAGAGTCCCAACAAGAAGGAAGGAGAGGACACTGGTCCCAAAAAGACTGGTTCCAGTTTTGCAGGAGAGTACCAGAACAAAGAAAGGTTTGGGGGGTAACTGGGGAATGGGGGGGGCAGAGTAGAAGACTTATGGGACACATGGTAAGGGGAGAACTGGGAAAGAGGAAAGCCTTTGGAATGTAAACAAAGAATTTAGAAAATAATAAATGAATGAATGAATGAATAAATAAATAAATAAATAAATAAATAAATAAATGATATTAATGGCCAAGAAAAAAAAGATAAAAGTTAGCCTCTATAGAATACAAGCACTAAAACCTGCAGTACAGAGAAAGACCATTACCCTGTATATTTCTGCCTCCTATTTGTTCCCAAAGTGCTGGCCCTAACAGGCCTGAGCTGAGCTCTAATAACAATGCATTCTGAAAGAGTGTTAGAAAACAGGAGGCACACCCTGAAGAGTCATCTTCCTCTTTTCTCTCTACATTCTTTGTGGAAGTGGTAGCCTCTGACCATGTGCTGGCAGGTCATATCTGTCAGTACCGGCATGGTTTCTGCATCTAATCCAGACTGTGGACAAGATCTCCATTCTCACAGTCACTGTTGAGCTTTAACTTTTTAACTGGCTGCCCATACTCAGTAGCAATATTCCAGATAACATTCTTCTGTGGTGTGAAGGCAAGCAACTTTCCTTTCTCTTGTTTAGCTCTGAATGGATAAGATTTCTCTCTGCAGGCTTTTATAAAGAAGAATAGGGTATTAATCCCCTAACACTTAAGATATTTTTATACATTGAACTAGCAAAGCTAAAGGTCAAGAGAAACACAGTGCATGGCAGTCACAGTGACAATTACAAGCAAAGGTGATTCACAATTTTCTCAATAAAATTTTCTAAGTCCTTCCTACTGAGAGCTTGGTTTTCTCATCAGATTGGGATCTTTAATGTCTTTTAGTGTAATACTACAGTATGTTTGCTTTTGTTTTTGCTTTCTTCCCCTGGTTTTTAAAGTTCTCTAAATAAATATCTTATTAATGATGAGAGAGAGAGAGAGAGAGAGAGAGAGAGAGAGAGAGAGAAAGGTCAAGTAACATATAAAGGCAGACCTATCAGAATTACACCAGACTTCTCACCAAAGGTTATGAAAACAAGAACATCCTGGGCAGATCTCATACAGACCCTAAGGGAACACAAATGCCAGCCCATACTACTATACCCAGCAAAACTCTCAATTATCATAGATGGAGAAGCCAAGATATTCCATGACAAAAACAAATTTTTTTGATTTTTTTTATTGTATATATTCTATATTTACAATTCATTTCCCTTTTTCTGGTTCCCCACCCCCAAAGGTCCCACATGTCCTTTTCCCTCCCCCTGCTCCCGCATCCACCCCCTCCCTCTTTACTGTTCTTGTACTCTCCCACAATGATGTTTTGGTCCATTCTAGCACCAGTGTCCACTCCTTTCTTCTTGTGAGACATCACTTGATATGTGATTTGTGTCTTTGGTGTTCCAAGCTTCTAGGCTAATATCCACTTATCAGTGACTGTATACCATGGGTATTCTTATAGTCAAATGGCAATCTTGCCCAAAGCAATATACAATTCCATATACAATATGCAATTCCCATCAAAATCCCAACTCAGTTCTTCATAGAGCTAGAAAGAGCAATTCTCAAATTCATCTGGAATAACAAAAAACCCAGGATAGCTAAAACTATCATCAACAGCAAAAGAACTTCTGGGGGAATCAATATCCCGGACCTCAAGCAATATTACAGAGCAGTGGTATTAAAAACTGCATGGTATTGGTTCAGTGACAGGGAAGCGGATCAATGGAATAGGATTGAAGACCCAGAATTGAACCCACACATCTATGGCCAATTGATCTTCGACAAAGGAGCTGAAAACATCCAGTGGAAAAAAGATAGCCTTTTCAACAGATGGTGCTGGCTCAACTGGAGGTCGACAAAAACAAATTTAAACAATATCTTTCCACAAATCTTGCCCTACAAAAGATAATAGATGGAAAACACCAACACAAGAAGAAAAAACTACACCCTAGAAAAATCAAGAAGGAGTCGGGTGTGGTGGCGCACGCCTGTAATCCCAGCACTTGGGAGGTAGAGGCAGGAGGATTTCTGAGTTTGAGGCCAGCCTGTTCTACAGAGTGAGTTCCAGGACAGCCAGGACCACACAGAGAAACCCTGTCTTGAAAAACCAAAAAAAAAAAAAAGAAAGAAAGAAAGAAAGAAAGAAAGAAAGAAAGAAAGAAAGAAAGATCAAGAAGGTAATCTTCTTTCAACAAACCCAAAAGAAGATAGCCACACAAACATGAAAATAACATCAAAAATAACAGGAAGCAACAATCGCTATTCCTTAATATCTCTTAACATCAATGGACTCATTTCCCCAATAAAAAGCCATAGAATAACAGACTGGATATGTAAACAGGATCCAACATTTTGCTGCATACAGGAAACACATTTCAGTGTCAAAGAAAGACACTAAGAGTTCAGGGCTAGAAAACAATTTTCTAAGCAAAGGATCCCAGGAAACAAGCTGGAGTAGCCATCTTAATACCAGATAAAAGGAACTTTCAACCAAACGTTATCAAAAAGGGATAAGGAAGAACACTTCATACTCATCAAAAGAAAAATCTACCAAGAAGAACTCTCAATTCTGAACATCTATGCTCCAAATGTAAGGGCACCCACATTCATAAAAGAAGTTCTACTAAAGCTCAAAGCACACATTGCACCTCACATAATAATAGTGGGAGACTTCAACAGCCCACTCTCATCAATGGACAGATCATGGAAACCAAAACTAAACAGACACAATGAAACAAATTGAAGTGATGAACCAAATGGATTTAACAGATATCTATAGAACAAAACAAAACATCCTAAAACAAAAGAATATACCTTTTTCGTAGCACCTCATGGTACCCTCTCCAAATATGTCCATGTAATCGATCACAAAAGAGACCTAAACACATTTAAGAAGATTGAAATAATCCCATGCACCCTATCAGATCACCACAGACTAAGGTTGGTCTTCAATAGTAACAAAAACAACAGAAAGCCCACATACACACAGAAGCTGAACAACGTCCTACTCAATATTAACTTGCTCAAGGAAGAAATAAAGAAAGAAATCAAAGACTTTTTAGAATTTAATGAAAATGAAGGCACAACATACCCAAACTTCTGGGATACAATGAAAGCAATGAAAGAGGGAAACTCAGCTCTGGGTGTCTCCAAAAAACAAACTGGAGAGAGCATACACTAGCAGCTTAACAGCACACCTGAAAGCTCTAGAACAAAAAGAAGCTAATACACCCAAGAGGAGTAGAAGGCAGGAAATCATCAAACTCAGGGCTGAAATCAACCAAGTTGAAACAAAAAGAACTACACAAAGAATCAACAAAACCAGGAGCTGGTTCTTTGAGAAAATCAATAAAATAGATAAACCCTTAGCCAGACTAACCAACTGGCACAGAGACAGTATCCAAATTTAACAAAATCAGAGATGAAAAAGGAGATACAACAGCCGAAACTGAGGAAATTCAAAAAAATCATCAGATCCTATTACAAAATCCTATACTCAGCACAACTGAAAAATCTGGATGAAAGAGACAATTTCCTAGACAGGTACCAAAACCAAAGTTAAATCAGGATCAGACAAACCATCTAAACAGTCCCATAACCCCTAAAGAAATAGAAGCAGTGATTAAAAGTCTCCCAACCAAAAAAAGTCCAGGACCAAATGTGTTTAGTGTAGAATTCTATCAGACCTTCAAAGAAGACCTAATATCAAACTATTCAAACTCTTCCACAAAATAGAAAAAGATGGAACACTACCCCAGTTCATTCTATGAAGCCACAGTTATGTTGAGTGTTCTCTCTTGGATGTGGAAAGGTTTCTTTCTAATCAGGAACTTGTCACATTTTCCTATGAGGACTTCATAAGAGTTTTTTTTTTCTACTTCTATTATGTTTAATGTTCCAAATAGATTTTAAAAATTGGTTGAGTGCATATTACTTTTAACTTCAGAAGTTATAGTGTATATTTAAGTGGCATTTAACTATTATAAACTATTTTGATGACTTAAAAAATGTCAATGCTGAGTTATATATCTTAAAATAAATTTTATTAGTTTAATAATTAAAAAAGGAAATCATGTCACTAACTCCATCCTGTTTAGTTCTGTCCGAGGTCTCTGTGCAATGTCAGGAGTGAGCTTCTTCTTGTGACCTTGTGACACAGATCTCAAGTTGGGCCAGTCATTGGCTGGTCACTCCCATACTGAGTGCCTTCATGAGGAAATTGGAGAGATCTCACACTAGCAACTTAACAACACACTCTAAAGCTCTAAAACCAAAGAAGGAAAAATGCCCAAGAGGAGTAGAAGAGAGGAAGTAGCCAAACTGAAGGCTGAACTCAATAAAATAGAGTTCAAAGAGAACTATACAAAGAATCAATGAAACAAAGAGTTGGTGATTAAGAAAATCAACAAGATAGACAAACTCTTATCCAAACTAACTAAAAGATGAGAGAGAATATCCGGATTAATAAAATCAAGAATGAAAGGGGAGACACAAGAACAGATACACCAAGGACCTAGAACCAACATTATGTCAAATAAAGAATCTGAGCACATTTCCCTAAAGTCTGCGGTGAGCCAGAGTGCCCTCTCTCTTCACTCCCACAAATATAGGACTTGATAAAGCAGCAAGACAAGAGAAACAAATACAAAAGATCCAGAAAGTAAGGAGAATAAATATTCTTGTTTGTGGATGGTATGATCCTCTAATTAAAATACCACTATTTTCCACTAGGGGAGCTGGAGAGCAGGGGTCTTAGTGCTTCCTGCTTCAGTTCCTGCACCCATGCCAGACATCTCACAGCTGCCTAAGCGCCAGGAAATCTGACCCCCTCTTCTATATTCACACACACACATACACACACACACACACACACACACACACACACACTTTCACATATACACACAGAGGGGGGGAAAGGAGGAGAGGAGAGGGAGAGAGAGGGAGAGAGAAATAATTTTTAAAGCCTTCACTGAAATATTTTTTAAATTTGTAGTTTAGGCAAAGTAACGGGATACAAAAATTAACTGGAGAAAATCAGTAAATTCTTTATATCCACGATAAAAGAAATAAGAGGATTCCTATTCACGGTAATTTCCAAAAAGTAAAATATCTAAGAATATGGCCACCAAAGGAAATAAAGCACCTTGAAATAAAAACTCTGGGGTATTGAGAAAATCAAGTGAAGGATGCACTAAGAGATGGCTAAAATTTCCCATATTCCTGACATGACAGAATCGACATTGTAGATTGGGTGTATCACCCAAAGCAAGGGACCCTTGGGGCATATGGTTCCCCATCACATACCTCGGTATCCTGTTCCTTTGCCAATTTTACAAACCTAAAGACTCACTCTAGATGTATCTAACTGATAAATTGACCTGACCTTGAATCTTTCAATAGAGGGTCTCCAATTTTTATTACTTCTTTTTTAAATTTATCAAAAATTTCCTTTTGGAAAGGAGAGATGGGCTCAGAGGACCCAAGTTTTGTTGCTAGTTCCCACATCAGGAAGCTCGGAGGGAACTAATGTCTCTGGCCTCTCCAGGTACTGAACTCATGTCCACATGCCCAGAAAGACACATACATGATTTAATACTTTAATAAATCGGTTATTTTCTTGTGACAAATACCTTTGTGCTGTTACAGCAATCCTAGCTGTATTAGTTGGGATTTTCTAAAGGAAGAGAACTAATACCATGTATTAATAACTAATATATAAAGATAATTTATTAGAGTGGCTTACAGACTGGTATATCAAATAATGGCTATCCACCAATTGAAAGCCCAAGAAATCAGTAGCTGTTTAGTCCGCATGGGTGGATATCTCAGCTGGTCTTCAGTAAATGCTGGAATTTGGAAGAAGCGGGTTCTAATGCCAGTACTGGAGGAATGAACCATCCCAGCGAGGGTGAAAGCAAGCAGGTGAAGAGCAAAAGCTTTCTCTTTCCATGTCCTTTGTAAAGGCTGCCACCAGAAGGTGTGGCCCAGATCTTCCCACCGCGAAAGACCTGGATTAAAGGCGGATCTTCTCACTTCAAATAACTGAAGACAAAAATTCCTCACAAATATATCAGCTGCTTGGGTCTTATTTAACTCTGCCTGTGGTCAAGCTGACAATGAAGCGCGGCCAGGATGCTGGTTTTCTGTAAGGAGGCTGGGCCCTTCTCACAGTATCCCCTTGGGTGATGGTCTCGGTGTGGTAAATGGAGATTTGCCCCTGAATTGCAAAGTAACCGTTTGCATTTCTTTAGCTGACCTTGCCCACACACACACTTGCAGTGAAGGAGATCTTGGGCACTTGATGCTGACACAGAAACTGGCCCACGGTGGTGCCATCTTGCACGTGTTGAAAAAGTCATAGAAGCACACTAGCCTTGATGTGGATTTCATCCAGAAGCAAAACAAAAGCAATGTTGACCGACAAGGGTTGACGATCACCCCATCACCCCAGGCCACAGCTGGAGCCATCTTTCAACAACTGTTTTATGCTCCTCTTCCACAGACTCCAAGAGGCTCATTTCTGATAAAAACCAAGGATCTACCTGGGAGCTTACATGGTCAACAGTCCTGCACTCATCGAAACCTCCATCGTATTCTAGGCACTGCCAGCGAGAGAAAATGTGAAGCAGGCCTCGGAGAAGAGCTTAGCATTGTGGGTGGGATACTGGCGACTGAACTCAGGCCCTCTGGAAGACCAGGAAGTGTTCTTAACCACTGAGCCATCTCGTCAGCCCCTTAAATGCTTTCTTGGTGCCACAGAACCTTTCAAGTCCTGCTATGGTAATCGGGTAACTGCAATATAACCGTCTGGGGGGAAATCAGTCATTGCTCTGTATTACGAAACGGTGGGACACCCGTGGGACACCCCTGGGGACGCAGCTCCGGTGACTGCTCTGGCCCCTCCCGCTAAAGCTCCGACTGAATCCACAGAGGTGATGGCGCAATCGAGAGGGACCTTTATGGAAGAGGTCTCATTTCCGGGGGCTGATTCCATCTTGGGAAGCGGGTTACAACATGAATCCACCCTTCACGCTTTGCCTTTGCAGCAGATGCCTGCTTTGTTGTCTGCTTTCCAACAATCCTAGAAAGCAACATAAGGCCTATGGCCCGACAAACGCCATCAGCTTGTTTCTGGACTTCCAGAACCTCAAACCAGAACAAATCATTACTATTTATAAAGTACCCAGTCTCAGAAATTCTGCTATAGTCACAGGAAACAGACTAAGACAGTATCGTCACCGTGGGATTGCAGTCAGAAAACTCTCCCTCATAAATAGGAATTAAATGAAAATTTTATTCTTTTGTTTATTTTTCCAAAACGAAGCTTGTTGCATTTATTATCATTGTTAAAAGATTTAACTTTGGGGTTGGAGAGATGACTCAGCAGTTGAGAGCACTGACTACTCTTCCAAAGGTCCTGAGTTCAAATCCCAACAACCACATAGTGGCTCACAACCATCCGTAAGGAGATCTGACGCCCTCTTCTAGTGTGTCTGAAGACAGCTACAGTGTATTTAGATAGAGTAATAAATAAATCTTTTTTTAAAAAAAGATTTAATTTTAAAAAAAAAGTTGTGAAGATGGATTTGTTATTCATGAGTATTTTTTGACTGTAACACCTTCGCCATCTAACACAAGTGATCAGATTTATACCTTAAATCGCTAAGAAGGAAAACTATTACATCAGAGAATACAATGGCTCTCAGTGTATTTTAGCTGACTTGGGGGTGACTATCCAATGCTGCACACTAGAAACTTGAGGAGAGACGCTGCTTTTGCAATCCTCATGACCATGCCCGTGGTTACCTCGCACCCGTGAAGAAGCGCTTGCACCACCCTGGCTCGCACAGAAAGCTCCACCTCAAACCCATGAAGACAATCTGTGCTTCCTCTTCCTGAAGTGGAGACTGATAAGGACTAGAATTTAAACTAGAGCATAAACTACTAAGTTGAATAGGAAGTACTGCACTTCTACTTACTGTAAGTTATAATTTGATTTTAAAATACAATTTAATTTAATTATAATTGCTTACTCTACTTTAAAAATTGATAACACCATAGTTTAGAAGGCATTCTTATGTTTTTACCGAACAAACGAGGAAATTGAGGAAAAGATAGAATTATCACATTGTGCCCTACAACTATGCTTAAAATGCTTAGTGATTTTTATACTTGTTTTTCTGCATGTATGTGTGCCCATGCACATGCACACTCACATGCCTTGGCATACATGTGGTAGTGAGAGGACAGCCTGCAGGAAATCACCTCTCTATACAGTGTGAGCTCTGGGAATTGAACTCACATCATCAAACTTGGTGGCGAACATCTTTATCAACAGATCAGTCTCACTGGCCCTTTTATATTTGTTGCGATAAAATTTAAAACCTATGGAAATTATAAGGAAAAATTGTGAGGTCTAGAACAGACACTAATAGTTTTGTGTGTAATATAGAGACCGTTAAATAGAAACAAAACTAGAAAAGTAGAGTGTTCCCCTGGACTTAATTCTTTCCTATAAATCCACACCCCATCCCACTGAGTGTCAACGCTGCCTCCATGGAAAAGCAGAAGCCATCCCGTAGGGCGCCCTTCATATTCTCTACCCAAGAACCAGCTGGGGCTTCTGTTCCTGTACTGACCCAGGGCTTGTTCCCATCCGTAGATGCCTGCAAAGGTTTCCAGATACCTTCGAATTCTACTCCCAACCTGTAGCTTTTCTCTCATAGACCTTGTCTGGGAGTACAGTTATTCTAGTGGAGGGTTAGGCATTTCCAACTTCACTAAGCAATACATAATTGCTCTTCAAGTAACATCACTAACTCGTGCCCCAGGCAGCAGTAGGCAGCCCCTAGTCCTCAAGATCTGAGAGCCCTCGTGGTTCAGCCTTGAATTCTTGGCCTACCCGGAATTAGGTAGAGACTGCAGTTCCAGTGAGCCTTTGCTGGATGAATGAGGTGTGAGGCAGGTTCTGGCCACTCTAGCTTCGTCTGCTGCAGCTTACCTGCCTATGGTCTTTTTCCTTGTGTGTGGTGGGGGCGGGGGTGGGGGGAGGGCAGTTCTAAATGATTTCTAGTTTATTATGTAGTCTCTATGCTACAGATCAAATGGTCTCCAAAGTTCTTGCAATCTTCCAGACATTGCTGATGATGCGTTTTATATCAAAGACTTGAAACTCCTGGTGGGTTTTGTTACCTTGCTTTGTTTCGTTTTTTATTTTAATACATTACTGAGCCTAAGGCTCCTCTGTGCATGCTAGGAAAGTTCTGCCCCAGAGCTACATCCCAGCCCCTAAATTTTGACTCCTAAATACCCAGAATGAAATCCATTATGGTTAATGCTTTTGATCTTTCTTTCTTTTTTTCTTTCTTTTTTTCTTTCTTTCTTTCTTTTTTTTTTGTTTGTTTGTTTGTTTGTTTGTTTGTTTGTTTTGAGACAGGGTTTCTCTGTGTAGCCCTGGCTGTCCTGGAACTCACTCACTCGATAGACCAGGCTAGCCTCAAACTCAGAAATCTGCCTGCCTCTGCCTCCCAAGTGCTGGGATTAAAGGCATGCACCACCACTTTCTTTCTTTTTAAAAATCACTCTTTGCCATGCTGTTAGAAAATTTGGCCTTTTTTTTTTTTTTTAAACTGGGCTCAAACTAAATTCATTCAAATTTTCTTAAAACCCTTCCGGGGTGTGTATGCATGTGCGATAGTGTAAAATGGTTACAACTTCCTTCTGTACTTACTTCTTTATCTCCACTTTTCCTCAACCCTTAAGATAGAGTAGCAGTTATCAGAACTGATAGAGGAAGAAAAGGCAAACTCTAAAATATATCTGATGGGTCCAAGGTCATGCGCTAACTCAGCAGCCGAGACTATCAAAGTGAACCTTCCTTTTTAAATACTTCCGGGCATATCAGGCTTCATCAACATTTCCATCTGAGTCTTATCTTGTCCCCCTCACTTCAGCTCTGCCCCATGCTGTTCCTCCCTCTGCCTTCCTGTCCAGTCTGGCTTCCGTGGCTGCCCCCGACAGCTCCCCGCCCCCCAACCAGACATGGGCGTAGAATCTGTCTGGCCAGGCATCCCTGGCTAGTTCCTGCTACACTGGCTCAATCTCAGCCCAAGCCAGAGCTGTGGCCACAAGCCCAGGGGCTCCCCGTCTATGCCTGTGTAACTAACTGATGACGATGACGACCTGAAGTCTTTCATTTGTACCTCTGCTATGGTCCTCAGGCTGAGGCAAGGGATGGTGCTAAACATCAGCCGTGTGCAGCCCCGCCACCACACGCAATGATAACAAAGGATTATTAAGACAGGCTCTCTGCAGCTGCGGCCGAGAACCTTGGACTTAGACTGTGCTACCTTGCAGCCGCAATACCCAGTCCTACAGAACACCATCACTGGAGTGGGGAGTTCAGCTGTATAGGATCTCAGCTCCCCAAATGTAGCTGTAATTTACCTTGAAATTTGGAGGGAGCTGTGACACACACACACACACACACACACACACACACACACACACACAGACACACACACACACACACACACAGTATGAGAGTCACTTTTACCAACCCCCCACCATCAGATAACAAATTCTCAAATCCTGTCCTGACAGACAGCCCACCTGGAAACTGGCCTGACCTTCCACTCCTGTGGCAACCTTTTCAAACCCAGGACCTCATCACTGTGCACCTTAGCCAGCAATAAGGAGTCTTAAAACGCTGTAAGAAGGGAGAAATGATGAACCTTGAGCGTCCCCTTGCCAGAGGAGCCCACAGGCTTCCGTCACACTGCATACAGTTCCAAGTGGTTTGTAGAGGCCTCAAGTGCTCTCCAGACGCTCCCAGGTTAGAACTTCCGCCTTAGTCCTAGTGCAGAGCACTGGTGCTCGAACACGGAGCTGGTCTCTGCTCCAGCTAAAAGGCCCAGCCCTTGTGGACGCTCAGACCCTCCAGGACCCCTCCCTGCCCTCTCCCAGCAGCACCTACACTAGCCAAGCAAGTTGACAGTAGTCGCCTGCGTGCTTGTTCTCTGACACAACCAAGCTTGTCAGAGTCTTGCTCCTATCTGATGCTTTCCTCCCCTGCCTGGTCTGGCTTCATCCCGTTCTACCTTTCAGAGCATCGTGATCCAATATCTCAGAGACATCTTGACACTGGAATCAAGGTGTCCGCCTGAGAAAGCGTCACTGACAACTCTTCTCCATCTCTGCCTCCCACTCTTCTTCATCCTTTAGTTCACGTTTACCTCTGCCAAGGCCCTTCCTAGAGTCTCTTACGGTGTGTGTGTGTGTGTGTGTGTGTGTGTGTGTGTGTGTGTGTGTTTGTGTGTGTGTGTGTGTGTGTGTGTGTGTGTGTGTGTGTGTCCATGGATGAGAAAGGTTATCTTTCATCTTTGTAACCTCGGTACCTGGCACAAACAGAAGTTCATTAAGAGCGCTAATAAATTTAACGGAACAATGGACTAGCATTCTTTCCACTTCACATTGCTTTCCAATCTATGCTTTCTTTGGTTGCTTAGTATTTTTCCCTTGTAAATAAAAGTGTTCTGGTTTATCTTAATCGAGTGTATTTTCATGTTCCTGAGACACATTGTATTTATTAAAAGGTTGAGACTATAATCGCAACATCAAGCAAATGTCTAGATGTCCACTCCCTTCTGTGGAAATGTACCCCATAATCTGTATTTCAAAAGCACTGTTTCTGGGGCCCAGGCCCAACGTCCCCAAGTACCACTTCCTACGAGTGAGTGCCAGGCTGTCCTGGGTTGGTTGTAGGAAGGGAGACTAAAGAAATACTTTGCCATGTAAGAATGTCCAGTTGGTAAAACTCTTCAGGAACGCAGGGATCCAATCTTGGGTTAGGACAAATGAGAAAAAAAAATGAGCCTCCTGGTAGAAATTATGAACGACCTGGGTCACCAATCCTCACCAAAACCCAATCCATGTGCTCCTCCTCAGTATCTTCAACCAAAGAACCCCCGAGGGCATTGGATAATTGCTTTCACAGACAAAAAGCTTTATTCTGAGCAGGGTTTTCTCACATCTTCTGTGCTTTTTCCATTACAATAACTGTCTCTACCATCTAAAGCAAACAAACAAGAAATGTCTTTTGCTTTTAAAATGTTGCCTCTTTTTCACTTTGATTTAGTGCCCTTTGGCTACAAGCCTTCTGGCTCTGGGCCAAATGGCCAGCTCCTCCACAGAGCCTTGGCAAGCAGGGGGATCTGGATCACAGTTCAGGAAGCCTGCTGGGACCTCTACGTGTCACCTACCTCCTGTCCTGCTTTCCCTCTTTAACTAGGGGGACTCCACAAGATGTCCCCCTCGGGTCCCCAGGGACAGCAGCTGGGTCTGCAACCTCAGTCTCAACCCCCACCTTCAAATGGGGGGGAGGGCTGGCAAAGCCTTCTAGGGACTGGCTTAGAGGAAGCAGCCTACAGTCTGGGAAAACAACAGCGAGGAGCGAAAACAAAACAACCCTTTCACTCCCAAAATTCTTTTTTTTTTGGGGGGGGGGAGGGGTGGTTCGAGACAGGTTTTCTCTGTGTAGTCCTGGCTGTCCTGGAACTCACTCTGTAGACCAGGCTGGCCTCGAACTCAGAAATCTACCTGCTTCTGCCTCCAAAATTCTTAATACTAGAATCATCTCCTGAATGTCAGAGCATTCCAGCAAGTCTGTCACTGTCCTAAGACGGCTCCCAGAGGACACCAGAAACACACCTTTGGGCCTTACAGAAAGGAAGGTCTTCTGCAGTGTTGGTGAGGTGTCATGACTCCTTTGGGATACTTAATTGTCTGCAGGTGTAGCTCCGGGACTTAATCCCGGCACTGCAGTGACACTGATTAGCCCTTCCACTCTCTGTACCGGCTCAATCCTGAGCGAGCCCGCAAGCGGACTCCAGCATCTGTTTCCTCCCCTATGAGGTAACAACACCACAGAAGCACAAACAAAGCAAACAAAGCCTGCCTTGCAGCTGCCTCCCGCATTCTCCCCTTCACTTCATTGAAGAAGTTTTGCTTAAATCACCAAAGAACTGAACGGCTTAAATTCTCTCCACTAAATGAAGAGAAGCTTTAACATACAGCATTTTATACACCAAGACAAAGTCTCTCCGAAAAGGCAGGTCTAGATTGCTATGTTCCCATGTTCTGACTAGAAATAAAAACTAATTATGTGGGATATTAAAGAGTTAAAGAGATGATTTACCCTTTTTAGCCTACAGAATTCTTGGCAAAATATTCCTTTAAGAGTTTGAGGTGTATGTATGTGCCTTTAAGAGTTTGGAGTGTGTGTGTGTGTGTGTGTGTGTGTGTGTGTATGAGAGGGGGAAGGAAGGTATTTTTTCACACTAGGGCAAAAATACTTTTGATTTGGGTATCTGCCTAATTGCACACAAAATCAACTGAAAGCTATTAAAATTCAGAATTGCGCACACATGCATATACATAAATACCGGTGTATAGGAATACATGTACTAGAACTTTAATATATTTCTCCTTGCAAAGAGACCTTCCACATGCTTGATCATTCGGCATGTGAGGGGCTCTTTCTCTTCCTGGGGAGGCAAGCTAACAGACTGACAAAGAAGGACCCGCTGTACACTTCACATCTGGCCAGTGCAGCCGCAGTTCAGCGATGGAAAACCTTCGCGTCCAAGGATGCCCTCCCGCGTCTCTTCCTCTGAGATCAGCTACTCCTTTCCATCAAGCAGCTTCCTGTTTTGCTCTGCGGCGTCCTTTATCACGGCGGACTCTTGACTTACTATTTTTGTTCTTCTTTCTTCTACCAGCAAAATCATTGTACCCGAATGATGATCTGTGGCTCTTTTCTTTCTTTTTTTTTTTTTCTTTTAAATAAGTTTTCTCATAGAATCAATGACATAAGATTAATTGTTTGTTTTCAATACTGGTTTTGTTTTTTTTTTTTTTTTTTTTCGTCTCCTGGTTCTATTTTTGAAACAAATTTTATTTTTGGATGTCCTGACTGGGATGATACTAAATTGGAAAGACTGGTGCAAATTTTATTGACCTCCATTTCCGACTATAAAGGATGTCCCCCACTAATCTGTCATTTACAGGGCAGGCAAAGGCCAGAGGCTAGGGAAATCAGGCCAGATGGTGTGCAAGTGAAGATACCACCAGACGCTTTATGTTTTGTTGGTTGTTTCGTAATTGGCTACAAGAAGGAAAACACACACACACACACACACACACACACACACACACACACAGGCATCCTTATTCCAAGCTGAGCTAAAGTAAACATTTACTGTGCAGTGAATGGGACTACAGATCCAGAGGACAGAGAATGTTTATTAACTAAGAGAGTAAATGAATGAAATCATGGAGGGACAGATGAGAGAATGAATGAATGAATGAAAATTATCTATCCCTTATTTAACATGAAGAAATACTAAAAGATGAATGCATCACTTTGAAAACTGTATGAAACATAAAGTGAACCTCCCTCTACCCTACTCTTCAGAGATAAAAATTTTGTTCTATCCGTATCTATCCCAATTTTGTCAAATTTTATCGTTATTGTGTTGTATGTTCTGCTTGTCACATTAATGTCCCCAGAAGTCCATTCTCTGTGATGGTCTGCACACTTACTTCCCACTTGTGCTTCAGGAAAGTCTCTCCAACCAACGAACAGATTCCCCTGCGCCCTGTTCATTGTAGCGAGGTATGTCACCACCACATAAATCGTCCAGTTAGATCCCCAGTAGAGTATTTTGTGTAGTGGGAATATAGTGCAGAGCTTCCTTCACATGCATGAGCTTGGGTTGGAACCCCAGCACCCCAAAGAAGAAGAGGAAGGAGGAGAAGGAAGAGGAAGTGATACAGGAGGAGAGTGCTTACAGTGTCTCAATGGGCCCAAATTTGAATCCCAGCACTTGCACCGCAAATGCACACAGACACATAAAATAAAGCTAATAATAGCTCTCAAAAGAAATGTCTGTTTAGCTTTAATATCATTAGAACAATGTTGCGGTTTATTTCCTTCTGAGTGACATAGGAGCCATCTGTACTCTCTGAGGAGTTAATAGCCTCTTTTACTTTTTCTACTGGTATGTCCTTTTTCTTCTTTATGGAAATTCTGAAGGTTGCCATTGTATGGGAAATATTTCCTGCATTAAAACCCAAGTCCTTCTTGGACCTTTCAGGATTGAAGGGATCACTTTACTCCTGGTGATCTGCACAGGTTACACCGACAAGGACTCAATCCGATCAGAGGCAGTGCAGAGGAACTGTGTTCTGAGATATTAGTAAAAATAAAGACTGCGTAGAAAGAGCAAGTGGCCACTGACAGATGGATTAATAAATAAAACATTACTATGTGATTGACTCTGGATATTCAGATCACAGTCACATGTTTAATCAACAATGGTCTGAAACTCACAAATTTAAAATTACTGAATAAGGTATAACAACTCTTTGTTAGAAGAAATTAAAGAGAAATTTGAAAAAAAATGCGCCAAGATGGATTTCAGGTAAAGGTCTTTTTAAAATAGAGGCAACACAGTGGAAGTCTGAGGTAGAAATTTAGGGGGAGTCACATAATAAAGTCAATTTCTTTCTCTTATAGGTTTCTGGGGGAGAGTGAGCTCTAAACTAGTATATGGCCAGTATTACAAAACATGAAGCATACATGAGTTTAATACATGTGTCAAAACATAAGAAGATCTAGGCAAGGGCAAAGAGCTATGGTTTAAGCTGTGTCTTGCCTCAAGCAGTAAGGACCTGGCTTACTTTCTCGCCATGCTTGGGTCCCAGAAGGCATGGGTACTCTGGCACTGTGTATATAGCACTTCTACTATGTTCTGTATAATGAAATCTAGAAACTGTTGAAAGAATAAAGGGGAATACATGTAGGTAAGATGAAAAGGCTATGCCATTTCATATGATGTTCTTGAGCATGTATAGATTTTGATATTTGAGAAACCAAAAACCAATTCCTTGTATATACCAATAGACAGCTCTGTGAACATTAAGTAAAATGTTTTTGGCTTTGAAAACATAGAAAGGCTAATATAAGAATAAAGTGGAATAAACTACAGAGGCATAGGCCAGCTTCCCGGATTTCATGAGAACCATGGGAACTGAGTGAATAGAACATATTAATTCTGAGATATTAGTAAAAATGAAGACTGCATAGAAAAAGCCAAGTGTCCACTGACTATTAGATCCTACAGATCACATACTGTTTGATTGTGTTTGTGTATGTATGTGAAGATTACTAACTTCATCAAGAAATGGTTTGTTTCCGCTCATCGTTTCTAAGCATAGTTGTGCCCCTGGCGTTCAGATCTGCTGTAAGATAGTACTGTGTCATAGGAGAATTCACAAACAGAAGATGTTCCATGGCTCCACAGTCAAAAGAGAATGGGGAAGAGACCAGAATCCACAATCTCCTTGAAGGGCATGCCCCCAGTGGCTTGAAAACCTCCTCCTAGACCCCATATCTTAGCGTTTCTGGTACTCCTAAAAATGTCTACCTTGGTACTAATCCTGTATTTAATCCACAATGCTTTGGGAGGCACTCCAGATCTAAACTACAGCAATACTATCATCAATGCAACAAAACAAGAGAGATGGGGAAACAGTCCAACTGTTGGCAGGAGTAAGCTGGTGGAACATGTACATCTCTAAAGGAGCAGGGTAAGAGAAGGTCCACATTGGCGTACTGTCCTGAGTGGTGGGCACTACCACAACCTAGATAGGAAGAGGCACCTTCTGAGATACAGACACAGAAATGAGCTATATATTCATACAAAATGGTGAGAATTTTTCTGAGAATCAGACCTAGTTTTTTGTCTTCTCTACGTTAAGGAAAAGCAACCAATCTGTTGTGATTAAAATGCCATTCACTATGGTTCTATCTAGAGAAGGAATGTCATCTGTTCCTACTCCTCGGCTTTATCATGATTCGTGTCCAAGCTTGACAAATCCCTTTGCCTTCTCCATATGACCTCGTGGCTTTCGTTTCTTTGTCTACTTTATTTTTCACTACCAAAGGTTTTTTTTTTTTTTTTATGAGAACATTACTGGCACTTAAATTATTAGAAAACTGAAATTTTCAGTTTTATCTATGTTTTGGCAATCACATACATGAATACAAAGTGTTTAGATCACATCCACTACCCATTCTCACCTTCAGCTCCTCCTAGATCTCCTGACCCTCCCAACTTTATGTTCTTCCCATCTTTTCTTCCCCTTTTCTTATTTAATCCACTGTATTCAGTTAGTGCTGCCGTGTATGCATGAGTGTATGGCACGATTTCCTGGAGTATGAACAACCTACCATGAGGAATACAACTTAAGAAGGAAAGACTTGCTGGCCAGTGGTGCGTGCCGTTAATCCCAGCAGTTGGGAAACGGGCAAGAGGATCTCTAGGCATTTGAAGCCAGACTAGTCTACAGAGAAAGTTCTAGAACAGCAGGGATAGACAGAGAACCCTGTCTCAAAAACAAAATCAAAAACAAAAACAAAAACAAAACAAGAGAGAGAGACAGAGACAGAGACGGAGACGGAGACGGAGATGGAGACAGAGACAGATACAGAGAGATTCTCGTTCCTCAGCCAAGGGTTGGGCCTCTTGATTCCCTTCCTTCTCCACACGGAAGTGTTGCTTATCTAACCATGTGCAGATCTCGTGCTGACGACCACAGTAGCTGCTGCGAATTTATGAACTGATTGTCTTCTGCATCTTGATCAGTTTTGAATCCATCAATCAACATCCATTGATTAAAGAAGCTTCTCGGACGAGAAGTTGCATTGGTCTACAGGTGTAAGGAAAAGTATTTAGAAGGCAGCTTTATGCTATGACCCTTTACCTTATGACTTCCTGAACAAAGAGTTCTTGGCCAGGTTTACAGTTCCAAGCATAAATTCCCTCCTGTAGGATGAGCCTTGGGGCCAATTAGAAAGCTGTTGGTCAATCCATAGTATCCATGCTGCTATTGTACCAATCCGTACATCTCAGGCCAGTCACTATCGTATCTCACAGGGTTACATCTGAGTAAGACTGTTGATGTTTTCCCCCAGCAGCCTGCACAGTACCTTTCAGCACTGTGAAAGCTGGTCAGTGAGGAAACTTCCAAGTCAATAGCAGACGCATTTCTCTGTGTCCAGTGATTAAAGTGTGTTTTGTCTTTTGCAATGAGCTCTTTCATTCTAGTGGGTGATCAAAAGTCTAACCAACAACCAAACATGAGTTAACCTATATCCGGACTTTTCTTCTTGTTGTTGATTACTAACTGAATTCCTCTATCTCTGGCAAATCTAGTTAAACACGGGCATGCACACACACACACACACATGTATGTGTGTATATATATATGTGTGCATGTGCGTGCGTGTGCGTGTGCATGTGTGTGTGTGTGTATAGGGGGTGGAGAGTAGGTTCTATTTTTCTATTTGGCGTTTTTAAGCATCCTTGGTGTTAATTAACCTCCTTTTATCCACCCCCTGTCCTCTCCTCCCATGCTCCTATTCAGTTAAGTACTCCCACCATTTTGCTATTTCTGCCTTCATACTACCTGCGTTCTATTAAAGGAGTATTTCTTTCTAGCTGTTTCCAAGGTTTTAACTTTGTATTTAATTTTTCAGAAGTTTGGTTATGAATCTTATTGTCACCAAAATATTTGAGTTCATTGTACTAGTAGTTTTCTAAGCTCCTTGTATCTTTCGTTTCATGAATTTTACCAATTTTGAAAAAAATCACAGCCCCTTTTTCTACTAAAATTTTCAACCCCATCCCCACCACATAGACATCTCCTCTTCCTCTGGAGTCTGATAGCATGGGCATTAGATCTGTGCTGGTGTCTCACATGTTCCTGAGGCCTTGGTCAGTGGCTGATTTTTACTATGTGTTTTCTTTGTTGCTCTGATCGCATATAGTCTTCTACACCGTCCAACTCACACGCTCTTGCGTCTGTGTTCCCTATTGCTCTGCTGAGCTTTCTCATTGAGTTTTGGTTATTTCTCAGTTATAAATTTTCCAGTTTGGATGGCAATAGTTTTGTTTTGCTTTGTTTGACAGGATTGCACCATGTATAAGTTTGATTTGTGTAGTAACTTACAATTCTCCTGCCCCAGCCTCTCATGTGATGGAATTATGGGTGTTCAGAGACACCCTCGGCCTGATTCCTCCTTATATCAAGTCAGAACTATTTTATTTCACTGTTGCCATGTTCTAAATGTTTAGCTTGCTTCTGTTTATGTTCATAAATGATGATCAAAAGTCACTCGTGGTGGTAGCTTTAGAATCTGTATGGAAGCTGGGCGTGGTGGCACATGCCTATAATCCCAGCACTTGGGAGGCAGAGGCAGGCGGATTCCTGAGTTCAAGGCCAGCCTGGTCTACAGAGTGAGCTCCAGGACAGCCAGGACTACACAGAGATACCCTGTCTCAAAAAACCAAAAAAAAAAAATCTGTATGGAATAATTCTAATATCTGAATGATCTGAAAGGGCTTATTTTATCATAGTTGAGACCTTCCAGGCTCTTGCAACAGTGAGTGATATTTACACACCATGGGTATATTATGCATTAAAGTCTGTCTCCTATTTAAATCTCATGTTTTAAGCTGTGTCTTCTGATATATCCTTGAGGAAGGAAGGGAGGGAGGGAGGGAGGGAGGGAGGGAGGGAGGAAGGAAGGAAGGAAGGAAGGAAGGAAGGAAGGAAGGAAGGAAGAAAGGTTTCATTATAGTTTCCCTGACAGTGTGGAGTAGCCCAAGTCCTGACTCTCCTTTCTCTGACTTCATCCCAGTAGAGGGAGGGATATGGTCACTCCAAGTTGTATTGTTCATCCTTCAGGGATAAGGTCTCAACTCCCGATTCAGCCTTTAATGAAAGTACACCAGTGGGACAGGCACCTTGAAACTGAGCACTTTTGCCATAAGAGAAGTGCATGGGAAGAGAGGGTCAATTCTAGTTTTGTTGTTATTTGGCTTTGAACAGAGAAACTGCCTAAAACGATTTTTTTTCTGCTGGGCACCCCTTATTTGACACTTTGGCCAGAGAAAGCAGATTTTCTTACAATTTTTTTCTCTAACTACATCTAGGGTATACAAGACAACAAACACTAGCATAGGCTCCAAGGTCCCTAGTCAGTTATATCTCTTCTCTACCTTTCAGAGTCTCCAATGTTTGTTGTTATAAAATGTTCAGAAATTTTGGATATAATTAGCAGGAATTAAAAAAACTATGTATACCCCATCTCTTTGGACACGAAAGTTAAAAACAATTGTCCTTTATAATTTTCAAATAATTGTACCTTTACAAACTATTCTCCAAATATAAAAACTACACTAATGCACATCTTTCAAGAGCATGTGATCTTGTTGAAGGGGGTGTAGACACACAGTCTTGGAGGCAAAGGATATCTGGTCTCCTGCTCCATTTCACTCTTTTGTCAAGAGTTCCTCAATTCAATGAATCTAGAGGCAGGTAGCCAGTAAGTCCACAGATCCCTCTGTTTTCCACCCCGTAAATGTGTGTGTGTGTGTGCGCGCACGCACGCGCACACACAGACACAGACACTACTTGTATTGTAGATTTTGTAGCTACCTTCAACTTCTTTTTATTTTCTATATTCTTTGTTTACATTCCGAATGCTTTCCCCTTTCCCGGTTCCCCCCTCACCATATGTCCCATAAGTCCTCTTCCCTCCATCCATTCCCTAATCACCCCCCTCCCATTTCTCTGTTCTGGTACTCTCCTACAATACTGGATCATGTCTTTTCAGGACCAGGGCCCTTTCCTCCCTTCTTCTTGGGAATCATATGATTTGCTAATTGTGTCTTGAGTATTCAGAGCTTCTGGGCTAATTAATATCCACTTATCAGTGATTGCATTTCATGTGTATTCTTTTGTGATTGGATTAGTTCATTTAGGATGATATTTTCCAGTTCCAACCATTTGTCTACAAATTTCATGAATTTCATTTTTTTTAGTACCTTCAACTTTTTAAAAAGATTTATTTGTTTGTTTTATGTATATGAGTACACTGTAGCTGTCTTCAGACACAGCAGAAGAGAGCATCAGATCCCATTACAGATAGATGGTTGTGAGCCACCATGTGGTTGCTGGAAATTGAACTCAGGACTTCAGAAAGAACAGTTAGTGATCTTAACTGCTGAGCCATCTATCCAGCCCTATACTAAACTTTTTTAGCAGAGTCCTGGGATCCAAACTCTGGCCTTGATGCTTCCTGGATCATCTCTCTAGTCCTCATTTATCTTTTAAATCTCTTCTTATGTATTTTCCTTTCAATTGTCATTTTAAGAATATATAAAAGTTTTTACAAAGTAATCAATGTGAATTTTAATAACCAAACTGAAAATTATTTTAATATAGTTTATGTATTTTTTTCTATTACAGAGGGGATTCAATCTACTAAAAATGAGAGAAATGTATGTGTTTGAAAAGTCTGTAATACTGCGACGTAATAAAAGCAATTACATTGTATATTATTTAAAACATGTTTTCTTTGAGGATGTTGGTTGGCTGGTTGGTTGGTTGGTTTTCTGAGAGAGGGGCTTGTAATCGCCCAGAGAGCCCTTGAGCTCCCTCTGTAGTCAAGCCTTGAACTGCTGTTGCCCTCTGCCTCTCCCTCCTAGTGCAGGGATCACATGTATGCGCACCACACCCAGATTTGCCTTTATGTGTTGAATTTCAAGACAAAGTGATACCAGAACCAGAGAAATAAAAATTGTTTTTATAGTTACCCTATGAAAGTTATTTCATATAGTTTACTGCCTTTGGTATATGTGATATTTGTGCTCAGGTTAGGTGTTCTTCTAGACTACCTTTGGATACTACACACTTTCCTACAAATTTTCAGAGTTCCAAGAATTCTCTTTTGACAGCTACATCTGAACACCTTGGTCAAGTAATGTAAAATATATGATAAACAAAGGCAGGCACTGTAGGAAGAGCTGCAATCTGCAAGCCACTGCTCCATAATCCTCAGAATTCGCTTTCAGCAAGCAGGTGTTCTCCTTCTCCATTTTCTCTATGCACACAGCAGAAAAACAACATTAAAAGTTTAAGCACACAGAGGTCTGACCTAGGATTTGCCCACATCAAAGGCATCTAATAATAGCACCTACATAGAAGTATAGAGCTCTGCTCAGTGTAAACAAACACTTCTCTCTCCTGAGATACATCAGATGAACCTACTCATGTCAGATCTCTCCCAGAATTCCATTGTTGTCTCTCCAAACAAATGTTAAGGAAAACCACCGAATCTGGGATCAGGAGCTTTTCTCAAACGTGTTTCCTTTAAAAACACAGGGAAGCAGGATTTTTGGCTGCAGAAGGTCAAGGTCGACAATCTGACAGAATTGGTCCTTCTGAGCTTCCTGTCTAAGAAACACGTTCTGTTATCTGATAAAAACTCTAGTGCTGCAGACATTAGCCCCAGGCACTTACAGCTTTTCCCCACCATTCAGGAAGCACACCTGTTAAAATCCACACTCCATTTAATGATATCAAAATGCCTATCTCCAAAATAATGTAGGCGGTGTGAATGCTATGAAGAGTACATAATAATTTCATCATTTTATGTTATCATAAAGAACTGCACAGCGCTTATGCATAGTAAGCAACCAATATTTATTTAATGAAGTGTATATTTTTAGCAATGCATGGAGGTATTCGACAGACAATTCAGCAGGTAAGAATATGCACTGCTCTTCAAAGGACCCAAGTTTGGGCCCCAGAACCCATTTTAGGTGGCTCACACCCATCTGTAACTCCAGCTCCAGGAAATTCAGTGCCCTCTTCTGACCTCTATCATCCCCTGAACTCTTGTTTTAATCCTCCAACATAGGCACACACATGCACATAATCAAAATCTTCTTTTTTTTCAAAGAAGAAACTTGGGGAAAACACAAAATTAAGACCAAAAAAAACCTCAAACTGGCCTCCCTGAAGATGGTATCGCTTTTGGTTGTCTGAATTTGTGTGGAAATATTTGCAACTATTGGCATCTCTCCCAAATAAAAGTAGAAACGCATTTTCCCTAAGATTAATTTAGTCCTGCTCTCATGGATTTGTACAATGCCTCTTGAGGATTTGGGGAGACCTAATCCATGATCTCATCTTAGTGTTATAGAGTGTTCCATGTTGTCGGCTCCATTATAAACATAAGGAAACTGAGATGCGGTGTATCGGAAGGCATCAAGTGAGAAAGCTTTAGAGATGGACTGCCACCCAACTCTGTTAAAGGTGGAGATAAAGGGACCCACGCTGAAGTTCCAGGTGAGTAAGACAGGCTTGGGTCAGCTCTACGCACCTGTTCACTTACTGCTAGCTTCTGCTGCATTTTGACTGTCTCTCCTGCCACCTAAATATCACTGAACCTTAGTTTTGTTTCTAAGTTAAAAACCTAGGGAAGAAAATACACCAAGAAGGGGAGGTGGGCAATTTGTCAAGCCGACAGGTCCTTCCTCCACCTTCTCAGCTGACAGGGCCCACTTCCTGTCTAGAGGAGAAGGCTCAAGGAAAATGTCTGAAGCCTATTTCCTCTTGCTTTAATCTGCATCACAAGAAACCATAAAGATCTCTGGTTCTGCAGGAGAAAAAGAGAATTCCTGGATATGGGTGCAATTCTAAATTAGGAAATAAGATGCATTAGATGACAGAGTAGTTTGTTTATATGAAATGCCACCGTATTGTTATCACATAACCGAAAATCCAAGTTGTACCATTTCCATTTAGTGTTGGAAGAGTATAGTTACATTTTTCTTTCTTTCTTTCTCTCTTTCTCTCTTTCTTTCTCTTTCCTTTCTTTCTTTTTTCTTTCTTTTATTTTTTTATTTTTTAGATTTGTTTCAAAGACTAGAGGGCTTAAAAGATGCCCTAGCAGTTGAGAGTACTGGCTGCCCTTCCAGAGGACCCAGACTCAGTTCCCAGTACCCATATAGTGCCCCACAACCATTTGTAACTCCAATTCCAACGGATCTATCACATTCTCTTCTAGTCTCGGTGGAAACTACATGTACATGGTATATAAATGTACACTCAGGCAACACATTCATACACAGAAAAATAAGTAAATATCTTTTAAAAATAAGATTTGGTTTAACAAGAATCAGTTTGAGATCAGCTCTGTAGATAAAAGAAGGCTCCAACATATGACACCGCTGTGCATTGCAGTGAGATGAGACGCGATTGGCCACTTTACTTAGTTTAAGGAATTGCATTTGGGTACTTGGAAAAACAAGCAAACAAACAAACAAACAACAAAAGGAAACACCCACAAAAACAAAAGAGAAAAAAAAACAAAAGACCTAAGCAGAACTGCATTTTGTCTGAGATTGTGTTAATTAGAGATGAATTAAAATGCCTTCCAAAAAGGTACAATGTGAACAGGCTGAAATCCTTGTGGATCAGTGTACTAACACAGGTCTGTCTGGTAGTGGACACCAAGCAGTCAACATGGCAGTCACAGTCCCTTGTTGAGAGACAAAGGATTCCGGGACCACATGACACAATGTTCTGCAGTTCTGACACAATGGACTAGACTGTCTACAAGCAAAGCGCCCCACGCGGCCCAACAGGAAGCTCTACTCTCTAGAGGGGCGTTGCTTCATCTGTTCCCTGAGACACGGTGCCTACCAGAAGCATTGAGAGTTTGCATCTCAGAAAAAGAAAAAAAAAGGTAGGTCCAGCTTAAATGCATGACTGCAATGGGTAATGTTTAACTTTGGTAGCTATGAAAACAATATGCCTATGCTCTCCTGGAACACTGTGTTGTCTATGGTAATGACTCACTACAGGACAGCCATCAAATAAACAGAATTGCATGAGCCAGGATTCTGTTAGCAAAATTTCTGATACTATCTTTATTTAGAAAGTTTGTCTTACCATAGCATTCTTCCTGAAGAAACATCTATATTCTCTTTAATTAAAACTGGTTTCAGACAAGCCAAGGTTTGTATTTTTGGCTTTTATGACATTAAAAGACCAAGTAATTTAGATTGGTAGTCCCTAAAAAGTAACCAGGTCAATGCCTCTCTACAATCCATCACTCTGGGTTCTTGAGAGAAACGACAGATTCCTCAGTTATCTGGAAAGACGGAGTGTAGGTGTTCTGACCAAGAGCTCGGTATTCTGCAGGAGAAGCCATTGCAATGTCTCCAACCTTGGCTACTTCCCCCTCTGTCCATGAAAGACCAAGAGCAGGTCCTCATTGGATTCAGTCAAGTCCCAAAGTATAAAAATTGACCAAAATAAATGTTTTGTACCACTAACCTTTGTACCTCTTAACCTTACCAATCATTGCATTAGGTAAAAATGGTCTGAACACACGAAATAAAATGCAGACAATGACAGATTGAATCTAATACCCAACTGCACACTGTCTACAGGTAACTCACTTTAACATATTAGGGGATGCACATATAGCTGAATAAAAGAGTACCTCAGTAGTATGTATGAAACTCTGGGACAGGTTCCCAACATACATACACACATACACACATCATACATCATACATATATGCATATGTGTGTGGCATCAAAAATATTAAGAATAACAGCATGGAAATGTGTATATTATATTACTACTAATTAAGTGAAATCTGGGAGAGCCATCCCTGAAGAGAATTAGCACTATAATTTCAGGTACTAAGAAAGTTGAGGTAGAAAGATCTCAAGGCCATCAACCTAGACCACAGCATGAGTTCAAGGTTGTCTAGAGATTTAGGAAGGCTAAAGAGGCTGTGGAGGAAGCTCGGTCATGCCAGATGAGACCAGGCTCCAGGCTCAATCCCCTGCACTAAGAAAAGACTAAAGAAAATAATAAATAATTTAAAAATAAAGAAAGTAGATAACTGTGTCATGTAACACCGCAAAGTAAGTTTCAGAAGACAAAATTCAGAAAAAGACATTTTACAAACAAGTACAACTTCAGCTTGATTAATATACCTTATAAACTTAGATGTAAATCTTCTAATCAAATTTAACAAATTAAATCCAATGGCATATTAAATGTATCATAAGCAAATGAAGCTTATTTAAAATATATAAGGCTTCTTTAACATCTAAGATTCAACTAAGGCTATTTATGAGACAATAAAACTAGAAAGAATAATTTATTATCTCCAAGGTGCCAAAAAAATCCGTATAATTTATCATCTATATCTTTTCTTATTTAAAAAAAAACTATTTATTAAGTATATGAGAATTATGTAGCTATCTCCAGACACACCAGAAGACGGCATCAGATCCCATTACAGATGGTTGTGAGCCATCATGTGGTTGCTGGGAATTGAACTAGAGACCTCTGGAAGAGCAATCAGTACTCTTAACTGCCAAGCCATCTCTCCAGCTAACTATCATTTATTTTTTATATAAACTCTTAAAAAACTAGAGTTATTAAAAATCCTTATTCTTTTATAAATAATATTAAAATTAAAATCCACAACTAGCATTATAAAAATATGGTTTTGCCCCAATTATACAGAGGGCTTATTTTTCATACATCACTTCAACATTATATCTGAAATTCTAAACAATGCAATCAGATAAGCTAAAGTCCAAAATGCATCTAGATGAATGGGAGAATAAGTGCAACTGTCTTCATTCGTAAATAGCATAGAATCACACAGAAAATATGACAAAAAAAAAAACCACAGGAAAACTAATAGGTGAGTTTAGCAAAACTCCAAGTTACAAAATCAGTAAATCAAAATCAGTTACATTTCTATATACAGCAATTGGAAAATCAAATATAAAATCAGAAAACAGCAACATTTATAGTGCATTTAAAAGCATAAAATACCTACACACAAATCTGATAAAAGACATGAGAATGCCTCTATTACTCCCTTTAAACAATATAAAATTTGCCTTGGAAAGTTAAAAACCAAAATTAATGATGATATTAATTACTCTTGAATTGGAAGATTTAATATTCTAACATGTCAATTCTTTCCAAATTATTCTGTTAATTTTATTCTAGTCCAATCTAGGTTCTAGATGATTGATTTATAGGCATTTACCAGCACATTCTAAAATTCACATAGAAACACATAGAACCAATAATAGTTATAAGCAAGAAAAATAAAGATGGCCCAGTGGCAGTGGTGCACAGCTTTAATCTCAGCACTTGGGAGACAAAAATAAGTGATCTCTGAGTTCCAGGCCAGACTGAGTTCCACAGAGCAAGTTCCAGGACAGCCAGAGCTACACAGAGAAACTCTGTCCCAAAAATAGATAAAATAAAAAGTTGGAAAACTTGCACTATCAGATTTTAGAACCTATCATGAAATTTCACTAATCAAAGAACCAAATAACCCTATCAAAAAATGGGGTTACAGAGCTAAACAAAGAATTTTCACTAGAAGAAATTCGGATGGCTGAGAAGCACCTTAAGAGATGCTCAACACCATTAGTCATCAGGGAAATGCAAATCAAAACAACCCTGAGATTCCACCTCACACCAGTCAGAATGGCTAAGATTAAAAAACAGGTGCTGGCGAGGATGTGAAGAAAGAGGAACACTCGTCCACTGTTGGTGAGATTGCAAGATGTTACAACTGCTCTGGAAATCAGTTTGGAGGTTCCTCAGAAAATTGGGCATGACACTTCCAGAGGACCCTGGCATAACACTCCTGGGCATATACCCAGAGGATCCCCCTGCATACAATAAAGACACATGCTCCACTATGTTCATAGCAGCCTTATTTATAATAGCCAGAAGCTGGAAGAAGCCCAGATGTCCCTCAAAGGAGGAATGGATACAGAAAATGTGGTATATTTATACAATGGAATACTACTCAGCAATTAAAAATAATGAATTCATGCAATTTGTAGGCAAATGGTTGGACCTGGAAAATATCATCCTAAGTGAGTTAACCCAATCACAAAAGAATACACATGAATTGCAATCACTGATAAGTGGATATTAATGAGCCCAGAAGCCCTAAATACTCAAGGCACAATTAGCAAGTCAAAGGATTCCCAAGAAGAAGAAAGGAGAGGACCCTGGGCCTGAAAAGATTGGATCCAGTTTTGTAGGAGAGTACCAGAACAGAGAAATGGTGTGTGTTGGGGGGTGATTGGGGAATAGTTGGGGGGGGGAGGACTTATGGGACGTATGGTGAGGGGGGACCTGGGAAAGGGGAAAGCCTTTGGAATGTAAACAAATATAGAATAAAAAAAATGAAAAAAGAAATTTCACTAATCAACACAGCATACTGTTACTGTGATGGCAAACTCATGGAAGGAGGTGGCAGGTCCAGGAACAACTCCACACTTTAGAAATCGCTTTTTCGGGCTGGAGAGAGGGCTCAGCGGTTAGAGCACTGAGGGCTCTACCAGAGGTCTTGAGTTCAATTTCCAGCACCCACATGGTGGCTCACAACCATCTGTAATGGGATCCGATGCCCTCTTCTGGTGTGTTGGAAGACAGCGATAGTGTACTCATATACATAAAATAAATAATTCTTTAAAAAAAAAAAAAGAAAAGAAATTGCTTTTTCAAAAGTCAATTCCCAAAAGCAATGTAATAAGAAAGGAAGATTATTTTCAACTAGCAGTACTAGAACAATTCAACATCCTCAAGCGAAGACTGAACTTTGACCTTTTCTTCATACAACATGTATATAGCACAAAATATATGGCATACTTAAATCTGTCACCTCTGACTAAAAATCGAAAAAATGAGAACATTAAGAAAATCTCTTTCGTTTGTATATGGTTTGTATATGGTTTGTATATGGTTGGTATATGGTTGGTATATGGTATACATACATATATATGTGTGTGTGTGTGTGTGTGTGTGTGTGTGTGTGTGTATTAGTTCCAGTACCAAAATTGCAAGTTAACACAAAACAAAAATGATAAGCAAAAATGCTAAGAATAAAAATAAAAAAAATAAACCCTGGGGATGTGGCTCTTTGCACACAGGTGTGAGAGTGTGAGAACCGGAGCTCAGGTATCTAGAACCCACACGGAGCCAGATATGGTCGCACAGTAGCCCATATCTGCAATCCCAGCACTCCTAAAGGGATTTCTACCTGCAGAAAATCAATTGATTAATTAATTAATCAATTAATTTGACCCTTATCTCCCACCTTGTATGAAAAATCCTTTCAATATCAGTTAAATATGTGAATTTACTGCCTAAGATATTAAAACTTCTAGAAGAAAACATAGAAGATGCCTTTCGAGATATTTGGGTAGGACACCAACAGCACGGTCTGTCAGCAGATGAGACCGTGCAGCAGTTAGCACAGCAAGCAGCCCACAGGACAGGAGAAAAGCTTTGCCAGCTACACGTCCGGCGGGCAGACGGCTAATATCCAGAATTTACGAAGAACTGCAGAAATTAAATACCAGGGGAATTAAACAGCCAATCAACAAATGGACAAATGAACAGAATCAGAAAGAAAGAAAGGAAGGAAGGAAGGAAGGAAGGAAGGAAGGAAGGAAGGAAGGAAGGAAGAAAAGGAAGAAAAGGAAGAAAAGGACCAGTAACTTTCTTTTTTTAATTGTTCAATCAGAGAAATGAAAATTAAGATCACACTGAGAGCTGGGCATGGTGGTGCATGCCTTGACTTACAGCATGTGGATGTCTGAGTTTGAGGGCTAGTCTACATGATGAGTTCTAGGACATGGCTATGTAGAGAAACTTTATCTCAAGAAAACCAACATAAAAAGTCTCTCTCTCTCTCTCTCTCTCTCTCTCTCTCTCATCTCTCTCATCTCTCTCATCTCTCTTTATCTTTGTCTTTCTCTGCTACCTTCAGATCCAAATATAGAGCTCCCAAGTCCTCCAGCAATTTCTGTCTGCCTGCCTGCCACCATGCTCTCTAGCATACCAATAATAGATGAATCCTCTGAAACTATGCAAGCCCCAATTAAATCCTATTAAATCCTTTCTTTTATAAGAATTACCATGGTCAGGGTGTCTCCTCCCAGCAATAGAACACTGACTAATGCCATTGCTGTGATGAACCTGACCGCGTGGTTTGTTGGCAGAACACGGCTTCAGGACTTTAGATGAGGAAAGCGGCTGAACACTCAGTAGGTCTTAATGGGTCTCTCTTGTAAGGTCAGGGAAGACAGTGGTGCTGAAAGCAGTGCAGATTATGTCAGCCTAGGTCAACAGTGTTCACGGGAGAAGAATGTTAGAAAGTGGTCTAGAGAAGGATGTTGTAATATTTTTGGGCAAAAATGCAGTTACTTTCTGCTCTTGTCTTTAAAAAAAAAAAAAAAAAAACTGCCTGAGGCTAAATGAAAAGAGTTTGGGATGAATGGCATTAGAAGAAAAGATTTCCAAATGGACTGCATTACTTGTTTTTACAACCCAGCCACAGCTTCCCCTCCCTCCTCTCCTCCCAGTTCCTCCTCTTCCAACTCCCCTTTGCCCCCGTGCCCATTTACTCACTCCTCCTCCATTTCTCTTGGGGGGGGAGGGGGAGGCATGAATATCAACCAAACGTGGCATATCAAGCGCAGTTAGCCTCACATAGAGGCTGGGCAAGGTGACCCCTTAGGAGATAAGGGATCGATAAGGCAGGTAGTCAGAGACTACTCCTGCTTCAATTTTTAGAGCTCGGTGTGTTTTCCCTGCTGCCGAGCTCTTCTCTCCCAGCTATCTCCCAGGGCATCTCAGCGGTGCTCCCTTTCCGCCATCAGTGGACCCGCACTCCAGTAACCAAGTAAAGCAAAACCCTTAAAGCTTAATTAATTAGATTTATGTACAAATAATATCACAATTTACGATATTTCTAACCTTATAAAAACCTAGTTATTTGTGGCTAGTAAATGCCACACAGGTCCACGTCCAAAGCCATCTCCGGTCTTCTCTTCTCCTTCTGTGACCTCTGTCTCCCCAGCTCCTAGCTCTGCCTCCCCTTTCCTGTCTAATCACGGGCCTTCCACTGCCCTAATGTGATTGGACAAGGAAAATCCTGCAACTTTTCCAGGAAAAGACCAAGTTCGTTCCATGCGGGATCCCTGCTTGCTGGTTCCGTTTCTCTGAGCCCCCCAATGCCCACACCGCCACACCCCCACACCCCTGCCCCATGAGCCCAGGTTAGTAGATTCTATAGGTTCTCTTGTAGTGTCCTTGACTCCTCTGGCTCCTACAATCCTTCCTCCCCATCTTCAGAAGGATTCTCTGGGTTCCGTTTATATTTGGCTGTGGGTCTCTGCATGTTTCCATCAGTTACTGGAGGAAGCCTCTCCGACGACAACTGGAGTAGGCACAGTCTGTGAGTATAACAGAAGATCACTAGGAAGTATTTCATTGACAGTTTTTGTTGTTGTTGTTGTTTTTATTTGGTTTGGTTTGGTTTTGATTTGGGGGTTTTGTTTTGTTGTCATTGTTCTTGTTGTTGTTGATGATGATAATGTTGTTGTTTTTCCAATTGTGTTTGGTTCTATCCTAAATCTCTGGACTATTCAGCTTCTAGGTCCTGGTCCTCCAAGCAGTGTCAGGGGTGGTCTCCCTCACATGGCTTGGATCTCAGGCTGTCCTAGTTATGCTTTATTTTACAGTTAATATTCACTATAAGTGAGTGTCTTAGTCAGGGTTTCTATTCCTGCACAAACATCATGACCAAGAAGCAAGTTGGGGAGGAAGGGTTTATTGAGCTTACACTTCCACACAGCTGTTCATTACCAAAGGAAGTCAGGACTGGAACTCAAACAGGTCAGGAAGCAGGAGCTGATGCAGAGGCCATGGAGGGATGTTCCTTACTGGCTTGCTTCCCCTGGCTTGCTCAGCCTGCTCTCTTATAGAACCCAAGAATACCAGCCCAGAGATGGCACCACCCACAAGGGGCCCTCCCCCAGTTGATCATTAATTGAGAAAATGCCCCACAGCTGGATCTCATGGAGGCACTTCCCCAACTGAAGCTCCTTTTCCTATGATAACTCCAGCCTGTGTCAAGTTGACACACGAAATTAGCCAGTACAGTGAGTATATATCATCTTTGTCTTTCTATATCTGGGTTGATTTTAAGCTCTACTACAGAGCTATAGTAATAAAAACTGTGTGGTATTGGCATTTAAAAAGATAAGTGGGTCAATAAAATTGAATCAAAGACCCAGATATAAATCCACACACCTATGGACACCTAGTTTTTGACAAAGAAGCCAAAATTATACAATGGAAAAGAAAGCATCTTCAACAAGTGGTGCTGGTCTAACTGGATGTTTCCATATAGAAGTATGCAAATAAATCAATATCTATCACTGTGCACAAAACTCAAGCCCAAGTGAATCAAAGACCTCAACACAAAAGCAGATACACAGAACCTGATCGAAGAGACAGTGGGAACAGCCTTGAACACCAGCCCAGGGGATACTTTCTGAACAGAGCACCAATTAATGGCCACTCTTATGAAAATCTATAATGAAAAGAATGAAGCTAAACTGGAAAAAATGCAAGGAGAGAGAACTCCAGGAAATGCTCAAAGAGATAAAAAGTTTAAAGAAGTGCCCGACGCGCTAAACGGAATAAAGGGAGTGGTGACCTCAGGGCGAGACCACACCCAGCTAAGCTTCTGAGGAGTGAAAAGGAATCAAAGAACAGCTGGGGGCTAGGTGCAGTGGTGTATACTCTTAATCACAGCACCCAGAGGCAGAGGCTGGCAGGTCTCTGAGTTTGAGGCCAGCCTGGTCAACGGAGCGAGCCACTGGACAAGGCAACTATAGGCAGTGAAGAAAACCGCAGAAAAAAATAGCTGGTGAAAAAGGCCAAATTCCCTCCCCAACAACCAGTAGAACTTGGCAACTTTGACCACATGGTCCTGGCCATTACAGCTAAGAGATTGCCTTGAGTCTCAGAAGAGACTTTGAGCTTTTTGAGTTTTCAACAGTGGTAAGACTGTTATAGACTATGGGAACTTTTGAAGTTGTACTGAATACATTTTTGCTTTATAATATGGCCACAAGACTATGAAAGGAAGGAGTGGACTGTGGTGGTTTGAAAGAGAATGACCACCTTAGGCTCCTAAATTTAAATGCTTGGTCATCAGAGAGTATTAGGAGGTATAAACTTGTTGAAGAAGATGTGGCTTTATTGGAGGAAGTGTGTCACTGAGGACGAGCTTTAAAGTTTCAGAAGGACTGAAGAGATGGCTCAGCAGGTAAGAGCACTGACTGCTCTTCTAAAGGTCCTGAGTTCAAATCCCAACAACCACATGGTGGCTCACATCCATCCATAATGAGATCAGATGCCTTCTTCTGGTGTGCCTAAAGACAGTTACAATGTACTTACATATAATAATAAATAAATCTTCAAATAAATAAATAAATAATGTTTCAGAAGACCAAGCCAGGCACAGTGGTTTCTATTTTCTTGCTGCCTTCAGATCCAGATGTAGAACTCTCAACTTCTCCAGCACCACATCTGCCTGCCTGCACTTTATAATACTGATAAAGAACTAAACCTCTAAAACTGTAAGCAAGCCCCAATTAAATTCTTCCTTTTGTAAGAGTTGCCATGGTCATGATGTCTCTTCACAGCAATAGAACACTGACTAAGACAATTCCCCATATGCAGAACCCAGCCACTGATAAATCTTTCTATATAAACAAACATAGCTGTGGGCATAGCCTAACATTGAAAGAACAAGAAAGGGTCAATGTCTTAGTCAGGGTTTCTATTCCTGCACAAACATCATGACCAAGAAGCAAGTTGGGGAGGAAAGGGTTTATTGAGCTTACACTTCCACACAGCTGTTCATTACCAAAGGAAGTCAGGACTGGAACTCAAGCAGGTCAGAAGCAGGAGCTGATGCAGAGGCCATGGAGGGATGTTCCTTACTGGCTTGCTTCCCCTGGCTTGCTCAGCCTGCTCTCTTATAGAACCCAAGAATACCAGCCCAGAGATGGTACCACCCACAAGGGGCTCTCCCCCACTTGATCACTAATTGAGAAAATGCCCCACAGCTGGATCTCATGGAGGCACTTCCCCAACTGAAGCTCCTTTTCCTATAACTCCAGCCTGTGTCAAGTTGACACACAAAACTAGCCAGTACAGTCAACATTAGGGAAAACACATGTAATGAACACAATTTATGACGAGCATATAAAGTTAATTGTTTTCTAGTTCTAATTTTGTAATGGAGTTTTTATTTTTGATGATGGATAAGCACACTGGGCCAGGCAGTGGTGGCACACGCCTGTAATCCCAGCACGCTAGGAGGCAGAGGCAGGTGGATTTCTGAGTTCGAGGCCATCCTGATCTACAGAGTGAGTTCCAGGACAGCCAGGGCTACACAGAGAAACCCTGTCTCGAAAAACCAAATCCAAAAAAATAAATAAATAAATGTGATAGTGAAAGTATAAATTTTAGTATGAGTTGAAGTTCTTTGAGTTGTCTTTTCCTTAGATTTGATTAATTGTGGTTTATAATATTTTTATTTGAGCAGGCATCTTCTCAAAGACAATATTCACGTGATATATAAACACATGAAAAGATACACAGTATCATTAGGCATTAGGGAAATGCATAAGTCGTGACTGGCCAAAATGCAGAGTGGTGGAGCCTAGCCACAACAGAAAAGTTTACAAAACAACTCCTTTACTTCAGGCTGGGGAATATTGCAGAAGATGGCCAGAAAGATTAGAAGAGCCAGAATCAGGGAGTGGGCTGTGAGATTGTGCCTCCTTGTAATGTCAAAAGCTACATCTAAGAAGACTAGCCAACAAGGCCACCTTAACATGAGCTGACCTAGGATCACACCAATAGACATTCCAAAGTGGATGAGTAAAAGCCCAGGGGGCCTTAACCCTACACAAAGAACCTCAGGCAACTGAAGAAGGCTGACAGTGGGGAAAGGGGTCTTCCTCCAGGAAAAGCACACTGATTGCTTACCCAATACCAAGTGGTCATCCAAGGAAACATAAATAAGAGAAACATATACATGTAATAACAATTAATGATAAGAAGCCATAAGTTTGTAAGAGATTAAATGAGAATACTTAGGAGGAAAGGGAAGGGGAAATGATTTAAAAAGCATGACTGGTGGAAATGGTTAATTTTTAGTTAGATTTTTAATATGATTATGAAAAATGTATGAGGTTTTTTCAGAAATTAAAGATAGAATTACCATATGATCTAGCAATCTCACTGGGTACTTACCCAACAGATATGAAACTGATAAAAATCCTAGTGACTAGAGAGTTGTCTGCTCCCAAGTTCCATGTAACATTATTCACAATAGCAAAAATTCAACTCAAGTCTCTGACTGATGACTGGATAAAGGGAAGGCTAAAGACAGGCAGAGAGTCAGACGATAGATAGATAGATAGATAGATAGATAGATAGATAGATAGATAGATAGAATGAAAGAAAGATAGATAAAAGATAGATAGATAGATAGATAGATAGATAGATAGATAGATAGATGATACATACATACATACACATACATACATACATACATACATACAGAATAGAGATAGATAGATGATAGATACTCTATCCAGCTTTGAAAAAGAACTTGTGTCATTCATATGAGGACTCAAGGAGAGATGATAATCAAAGGAATATAAAGTCTTACTTAAATAGAAGAGATGAAAGTTTTACATTTGTGATTTACAAATCACATGCAGTAGATCATAAGGTAATATATACCTCAATGATGTCAAGAGTAATTTATAAATGTTCTCACAATGAAAGTTAGGCATTTAGTGTAAAGTGTCAGTTGGCTTGATTTAACTATTTCTTTGCACTCATAAATTCTACCCCATAAGCACACACAACTATAATTTAAAATAAGATAGAACTGAAAGCCTATTGAATGGCTAGAATGAGTAAAATTAAATCACCAAATCATATCAAGTGTTGGTTAAGGCTGAAAAAGATCAGACCTAACATGCACTGACAGTTGAAATTGTCAGTGATATAATTACTTCAGAAAATGTTTTCTGTTGTGGATTTGGTTTAATGCTCGTGTTCCCAAAATTGCAGGAGAATCCTACATGTGAGACACTGAGGTCCCCTGTTCCCAGCTGGTTCTGATTGGTAAATAAAGTTGCCAGAGGCCAATGCCCGGAAAGAAACAGAGGCGGGACTTTAGGATTCGAAGTCAAGGGGATGGAGAAAGAAGCAGAATCACTGTGCCACCAAAGGAATACGATCCAGACTTGAGAGCTGCAGGAAGAGAGGCATACCAATCGTGTAAGGGGGGGCAGCCTCAGGGGGTCTGGGGGAGCAAAGATGGAATTCAGATTTAGTAAGTAATAATTTAGGAGTATGGAGGGGAGGCGACATGGAAGTGTGGGAGTGGCCAAGCCATTGAGCTGATCAAGGAATATTAAATGTAAAACTGTGGGGGGTGGGGTGGGGGTGTCTTTCATTCGAGAATTTACAACGCTGGGGCCAAGGAACTCACACCACTGCCAGGGAGATCAGAGCAGACAGTGAACCACAGCTGCAGCTTTATTATTTTCCAGGGAAAGGGTAATAATTTTTGTTGTTTTGTTTCAGAATTGCCTTCCTGTCTGTCTGTCTGTCTGTCTGTCTGTCTGTCTGTTTTTGAGACAGGGTTTCCCTGTGTGGTCCTGACTGTCCTGGAACTCACTCTGTAGACCAGGCTGGCCTTGAACTTGGACCCACTTGCCTACCAAGCGCTGGCATTAAAGATGGGTGATACCACCACCCCCTTCCCTCAGCAAAAACTTTTCCTTAAAAAACTAAAATATACACTATGTTCTAGCCAGCCTTTTCACTTCTTAATACTTACATTACAGAAAAGAAAATTAGTGCCTATCCAAATATTTTACATCACTACCTATTTTATATCATTTATGTAATTATATAACAGAAAATGAAAATAATCAACCCAAACTCTCAACAATAGATGGATAAATAACTTCTGCTTTATCTGAACAATGAAATTCAAATTACCAACCAGAAAGGACTGAATCGCTAATAACAACTCCATATGTACATCTCAAATAATCCAGAGCAAATAATGTGGCTCCATTTATACAAAAATAGAAGTCATAGACTCATCCACAGCAAGAGTAGATGTCTGGCTGCGTGGGGACAAGGGTCAGGAGAGAGAAGGAAGAGCTGACAAGAAGCACATTATGGCGCATCTGGGCTATGTGGAGCATCTGGGCTATGTGGTGCATCTGGGCTGTGTGGTGCATCTGGGCTGTGTGGCACATCTGGACTGTGTGGCGCATCTGGGCTGTGTGGCGCATCTGGGCTGTGTGGAGCATCTGGGCTGTGTGGTGTATCTGGGCTGTGTGGCACATCTGGACTGTGTGGCACATCTGGGCTGTGTGGAGCATCTGGGCTGTGTGGCACATCTGGGCTGTGTGGCACATCTGGGCTGTGTGGAACATCTGGGCTGTGTGGAGCATCTGGGCTGTGTGGCACATCTGGGCTGTGTGGCGCATCTGGGCTGTGTGGAGCATCTGGGCTGTGTGGCACATCTGGGATGTGTGGAGCATCTGGGCTGTGTGGCGCATCTGGGCTGTGTGGCGCATCTGGGCTGTGTGGCGCATCTGGGCTGTGTGGCGCATCTGGGCTGTGTGGCGCATCTGGGCTGTGTGGCACATCTGGGCTGTGTGGCACATCTGGGCTGTGTGACGCATCTGGGCTGTGTGGCGCATCTTGCTATCAGGATTGCATCGTAGCGTTTCGCATATTCCAAACTCACCAGGTGAGGATTGTAAATGAATACTATTAACTTCACTTCTATTGTTCCTTACTATAACTATTTTAAAAAATCTATAAGATGTAACTTTTCTCTCCAAAATAGTTTCCAAAATATTCTTCATATAAGTTCTGTGTCTCTTATAAGCTGATTCCTCCTGTACATTGCTTGGACGATTGTCATAGCTAGGATTTGTTTATTAGATTTTCAGATTTATTTAGAATTACTTATCAGAAAGCTCTGGTTTGAGTTTTGATATAGGGTCTCAGATGGGTCAGGCTGACTTTGAACATGCTGTGTAGCCATCACTGGCCCTGAGCGCTTGCCGGGGTCTCCTGAGAACTGTCATCTGAGGGGTGAGCCACACCTAGCACAATTAGGATTGATAATGCAGTAAAACACGCATGTGACCTCATTCAGCTGCTATTTTCCCTTTAGGATTTAATAAATCCTACTGAGGATTTTTAAAGACTGAAATATTTTACTATCTTAATTAGGAAAACATAGCCAGAAAAGCCTCTAACAAGAAAAAAAGACTTTAAACAGTTGAAGATCAACACCAACCATGATTGGATTGCTCCTTATCAAAGCCAGCCGGCCAAATCCATGGAAGATTTAAGGCATGCTTATGCATTCTTGGACTTCTTGGTGATAGTTCAAAAACAATCATAAAGCCCCCCCCACACACACACACACAGAGTCCCTGTCCCCAGGCCAACCAAGTGGATCCTCAATCCTGACCCTTGGGCTCCTCCATATGCACCAAGTAGCCTATTTTTGCAGGACCTCTTATGTGAAAAGCACAGTTTGTGTGATTTACCTACATAGATGGGTAACTCAGGATACCAACTCTATGAGCAAGAAGTATTACAGTATTCACTCAATAGCCTGGAGGAGAAACGTAAGAGACAGAGATAATTGACTGCGGCCAGGAAGGACCTAAGGGTGCACACAGTACTGATCTAGTGTAAACGAGACCGTGAGTTCAAGCCTCAGCACCAGAGAGGAGGATGGTGGAGGGCGGGAGGAAGGAAGAGCGGGAGCTGTCTGTTCTAGCAGCATGAAGAAAGGTGCTTCCATCCTAGGGACAGTGGGTGGGGGAAGTTGAGACATGAGAGAATACAGCAAAGAGGCTATCTGTGTGGAACAGTATCTTGTTTTACCTCTGCTGTGCCTGTGTTACACTCCAGTAGTACCTGCACATCACCCCTGTTCGTATCTAAGCTCCTACAGCCAGAGACTATACTCCGGCTCCTAGGATGGCTCAGGGCAGATGGGAACTATTTAAATCTTTCAGCTAATGGAGTGGATGAAATGGTGGTCTGCGGGCAGTAAGTAACTCAATATGGATAGACCACACCATGGGTGTGGTCTCATGGACTCATGGACAAAGAGTACTAAAGGAAGCCAAAGCTGAGAACAGAAATGCAAACGATACTTCACAGTGCATTCAGGATGTCTACGGTCTTGAGGACAGAACATTAACAAAGGAAAAGGAGCCAGTTAAACCATTGTTGAGACCCAGAGTGGAAGATTTACTCTCTGTTACATTTGATTACATGTAACCAAGGACTTTTTACCACTCAGATGTGGAGTGCTTTGTAATTCACAGTAATTGGTGCTGCTAGATTTTCACAGAAAACTAGATTTTGAAATTATGGTTTGCTAATTACCATTTTAGACAACAGCTCCATTGACAGCTGACTCTTCTTCCCAGAAGCCTTTGTTTTCAGGATGTACAGCAGGACTCCTCCCAAGTCCTCAGAGGTCATCCTAAAAGCACCTCGGTCAGAAAAGCTGGCCCTGTGTACATCTCACAACCCAGGCTTTCTCAAGCCTTATCTGGTATTACAAAGGAAGACTAAAAACAGTAGTAGTAATAATAATAATAATAATAATAATAATAATAATACTTTCAGCTGAAAAGAAGTATAGTGCCATTCGGTAGAACCGAGGGAAGGGGAAGCCAGCTCAGAGCTGTGGCTCTCCCAGTTTCGCTGGCAGCTCTGTGCGGGAGCTTCCTGACAACATGCCCATTCGTGGGCATTTTGCTCTCCCAACTGTGACCTTCCATAAAGTAGTAGAGCACATGCCTTATAAAAGAATAGGACTGTCTCCACAGCCCTCTCCTCTCTACAGAGAACTTACCAAGCACCAGCCTTAAATATCAGCTACGTTTATGGTTTGTCTTGCTAAATGAACCATTCCCTGCATCGCTTGTGGCATGCATTTTTAGCATTGACATAACTTAATTATTCTCTCTCCAGAGGAAAACACTAGCATAGTATCCTTCTCTGATGTTTTCTCCCATCAAGAAAGTTCCACATGTAGTTGTTTGACGACGTTATAAAGAAGGCACCTTTTCCTTGTCATACAAATTATTAAAACTTATTTTTCTGCTCAGTGTTCACTTCTGTCATGTATTATTCAGGTTAGAACATCTGTAGTAACTTCCTGCTTGTCAAAAGCTTTCCTATGCTTGTGTAATTTCATTTGGTTCCTCCAGACTCTTACCTAATACAGTGTTCTACAAGACATAGTGCACCGATTCTGAGCTGGCTACAATGGGAGCTTATTGCCTAACCTGGGGCACTGGTTCACCATCCCAAGAGCCTGTCTTTTGTTATGTCCTTTAGGGGTCTGCCCAGGGTGGGAGCTCCTGCACCACTGTGTGTGTTTCCTACTTCTGTGCTCTGAATGAGAAAGGGCCCCCATGCACCATGCACCTGAGGACTAGTCCCCTGCTGGGAGACCCCTTTCAGGAAGTAAACCTTTCTAGAAGGAAAATATCACTCTAGGAGTGGGCTTTGAAAATGTATGCCTCTTCCCACTTCCAGTTTGGGGGTTTTGATTCCTATATGTGATCAAAAATATGACCTTGCAGTTCCTGCGGTCTGCTGCCTGCTGCCTGCTGCCTGCTGCCCCCTCTGCTACTGTAGACTCTCCCTCTGGAGCCAAAAGTAAAAATAAACTCTTCCTTCTACAAGTTACTTTTGATCATGGCACTTTATCATGGCAACAGAAAAGTAATTAATGTACCTATCATTCCCAATTAGCCTTCTATACCTCCATTTCTTACATGCCCCCCCCATTCTTTTAACAGAAACATCCTTTATATTTCCATGTATAGAACCGACATGATCAAGTCTAGCTTCTCAAACAACCCTATCATTGACCCAACATGTGACATTCCAAATGTCCCACTCACTACCTGCTTTTCCTCCTGTAAGATGTCAGGAGAAAAGATGCATTTCCTTCCCCTCCCCCAGCAATGGAAGCACATAAACCCCACCAGTTACATCCTGTCAGAAGGAAGCCACTCGGTGACAGTGAATATCGAGTTGGCTTCAGCTGTCCCACGTACAAGCGTAATTACACAGTATTTGTCTCTTTGTGAGTGTGCCCTTTCATTTAGCACAGGGCTCAAGGCTCACACGTGTTATAACTTGTGGCATTGTTCTTACTTTGAAAGATTAGCCAATTGTGTGTGTGTGATTGTGTTTGTGTCTGTGTGTGTATATCTATGTGTGTGATTGTGTTTGTGCCTGTGTGTGTATATCTATGTGTGTGATTGTGTTTGTGCCTGTGTGTGTATATCTATGTGTGTGGTTGTGTTTGTGTCTGTGTTTGTGTGGGTATCTGTGTGTCTGTGGGTGTTTTTGTGTATCTATGTGTGGTCATCCCACAGTATTTGTGGGATACTGATTGTAGAAACCCCTGGCAGAGTTACCCAAGGCTCTTATAACATGTCATAGGACTTACATACAACCTAGTATAATCTACCCCATATGCTTTAAGTCATGCCTGTATTTCTTACATTCCCTATGAGAGCAGAACTGCTGTATATAAATAGTCATTGTGTTAGACTGTTTAGGGAATAGTGTCTAGAAAAAAACTCTGGAAACACTCAGGACTGTTGCAATTTTTCAAAAAAAAAGTTTTTTTTTTAATCTTAAACTAGTAGATGGAAGACTGCTTGTATTTGATTTCAAAATTTAAGCTCTTATGTGTAACACAAATAAGATAAAATTTTAGTGAAAATCAGTTAAAGGAAGACATGTCCTTGTCTCCACTGTCCCCACTACCCGCCAGACTTGACAGAGTCATTCTCTCTTCTATTTAAGCACAGACCTAAGAGGCTGAGGCAAGTCTTCTTTAAGTCTAAATGAACTTTTTAAAATCTATAATAGACAAATATCCAGAAAGCCAAAGATTACTAGACTTAGAAAAAATTAGCCTAGGGTGTGGCTCAGTGGCAGAGTATCTGTATGGCAAAGGCAAGGCGCTGGGTTTGATCGCCAGGACTGCAAAATCAATCAAAAGGAAAAAAAACCAGAGAGATGGGCAGGCAGAAAAGACACTGAGTAAAAGACACACAGACAAAAGAGCGTTCACAACCATCACGGCTGTTGCCTGGTGGTATTAGAATTTGAAACACAGGACTTTAGTTATCAGGGAAAAAACAAAGAGAAGGCAGCACAGAAGCCTTTGCATCATTAGAAAGGGTGCAGAGTGCTGCTATGAACATAGTGGAGCATGTGTCCTTATTGCATGCTGGGGAATCTTCTGGGTATATGCCCAGGAATGGTATGGCTGGGTCCTCTGGAAGTGTCCTGCCCAGTTTTCTGAGGAACCACCAGACTGATTTCCAGAGTGGTTGTACCAGCTTACAATCCCACCAGCAGTGGAGGAGTGTTCCTCCTTCTCCACATCCTCACCAACACATGTTGTCTTCTGAGTTTTTAATATTAGCCATTCTGACTGGTGTGAGGTGGAATCTCAGGGTTGTTTTGATTTGCATTTCCCTAAAGACTAATGATGTTGAACATCTCTTAAGGCGCTTCTCAGCTATCTGAAGTTAGCCAGAAAATGGAAAGAACCCAGATGTCACTCAACAGAGGAATGGATACAAAAAATGTGGTATATATACTCAATGGAGTACTATTCAGCCATTAGAAACAATGAATTCATGAAATTCTTAGAGAAATGGATGGAGCTGGAGAACATCATACTAAGTGACATAACCCAGTCTCAAAAGAATACCCATGGTATGCACTCACTGATAAGTGGATATTAGCCTAGAAACTTGGAATACCCAAGACACAATCCACATATCAAATGATGTCCAAGAAGAAGGAAGGAGTGGACCCTGCTCCTGGAAAGGCCCAGTGCATCAGTGTAGGGGAATACCAGAACCGGAAAGTAGGAAGGGGTGGATGGGGGAGCAGGAGGAGGGAAGAGGGCTTATGGGACTTTTGGGGAGTGGGGAGCCAGGAAAGAGGAAATCATTTAAAATATAAATAAAGAATATATCGAATAAAAAAAGAAAGAAAGAAAAAAGAAAGAAAGGTTGCGGAGTGCATGCTGCTGATGTGGGTGTATTTGTTTGTTGGCAATAAATAATCTAAGGACTGGGGATGGGGTCAGTTGAAGAGCATTTGCACAGCATGGGTAAGGGTTCCACAGAGAATAAAATCAGTGATAGGGGAAAACTTAAAATGCAAATAACTAGCACTTCCTCCAGTCCAAAGGACCATGAAGACATCTCGGGCTGAGATCATGAATGGAACAAGTTTGTGATCTGTTCAGTTTTAGAAGATGCAGCTAGGAACGACAACAAGCATGCTTATGATTTAAATAGCAACTAGAAGTCCCCTGTGAACTCCACAAGTGGCCTCAGGTGACCAAAAGCACCACACCCCAGAAAAGAGTGAAAGCGAAGTCCCCAGCTCGCCACTCCTTGAAGCAGACCTGTCCTGGAGATGAGTTGTAGAGAGGTTTGCGGAGGCTGCAGAGGAAGGAAAGCCCAGGAAGGCACCACAAAGAAGTCCCCACCTCCCACAGTGCCCAGTGACCTCCTGAGCCCCAGGCAGACGGACAAGGTCACCCCTCAAGCTCACAGCCTTCACTAGGCAGAATGTGATTTGGCACAGGAAGCAGCCAAATTATAAAGAAGCCTGGGCTGGGCACTGCACTGCATGAGCTACCTACTGCAGTCTGGGTCACATCTGAGCAGAGAACCCTGCTCAGGTACTGAACGGTGGACCCGGCATCAGATTCCTTCCCTGATCAATTACAAAAGCTCTCTTCATTTGATTTACCACTCTGCTGCCGTTAGTGTGCGTCATCCAGAAACGATGACGGCAGAGAGACACACAGCGACCCTTCCTGTGAGTGGAGCGGATTTCCCATCTCAGGACCCACACTACCCAGTACTGCAGAATCGGGATGTTGTTTATCTTTCAGCCCTAACTTAACTCATAGCCCCCGTTTCCATGGATGGCATCTTTATAACTCAACTGCCTCCTTATGCCAAATCATATTTCTGCCTAATGAAGGCTGTGAGCTCGAGGGTTGTCCTTGCCCCTCTCCCTGGGACTCAGGAAGTCACTGGGCACAATGGGGGGTGGGGACTTTGGGCGTGGGCCTGGCACCTCTGGGTTTTTCTTCCTGCACATCCTCTGTGAGCCTCACCTCCATCTCCAGGAGCAGGCTGCTCTTTTTCACCCTAGCTTCAAGGAGTTGAAAGCTGGAGAGTTAGCTACTTTCACTCTTTTCTGGGGTGTGGTGCTTTTGGTCACTCGAGGCATCTTCTGAAGTTCGCATGGGATTTCTAGTTTCTATTTAAATCATAAATAGGCTTGCTTCCATGTCTAGCTCCATCTTCTAAAACTGAATAGATCACAAGCTTGTCCGCATCGTATATCTCCATCCCTGATCTGCCTTAATCTCCCTTTGGACTAGGCATTAAAAAGGTTATGAGCACCAGCAAGAAGGGTACACTAGTTTATTTGTGCTTTATGTTTCCTCCTAGCACTGGTTTTATTCTTTGTGGAACCCTTATGCCAGCTGAGCAAATGCTCTACAATTGAGCCCCAACCCCAATCCTTTAGATGAGTGTTGAAATTATTTACTGCTAATAAACAAACACACTGAAATCTTTCCATTTGAATCAAGAATTATTAGCTTTATTTATTACAGATGGAAAAAAAAACAGAAAACTGAGAAAAATGTTCACTGTTTACGACACACCTAACTCTACCCTGGAAGTATGACGAGGAGCCCTGGAGACATTCGCACGTCACGGGAAGCTCAGCCTGGCACTGTCTGTGGGGACACCAGTCTGGAAGGAAGAGGTCAAGTCTAAGCATGACCCGTTAGGCAGGAGGATCCTCATTCTCAGGCCCGCCTGGGTACACAGTGAGACCTCGTCTCAGAATCAGCCTGCTATTCAAATTCACTATGTAGAAACTCAGCATTAAAGGATAGACAGGGGTGCTCTGGTTGTGGGGAGGGTGGAGAAGGAGGAAGAACGCAGGTAAAATAACAACAAGAATGTCTGAAAAGTCATAAGAAACCAGGCCGTTAACTAGCTACCTAAAAATAACTGACACGTGTGAGTCTGTATATGTGTACAGAGGTGGAAGGTAAGTCCCTATTTCTGAAGAAACCAGAAACTTCAGAAACAAGGCCCAGAAGATCCAAGCTGGATCTAACCTGAAAGCTTCTTCCCTAAGCACAAGCCTTCGTGGTGCCAGATGGTGGCATGCAGGCTTCCAAAGGAGGAAAGCAACCAGTAGTTCTACCCAGGTGTGCTATCTATGAACCACAACAATGACTAGCATGGCAGGGAAACCCTAAGGGGACAATAGCAGCATGACTACCTTGGCAGTAACCAAGGACTCTCTAATTGGACGTAAGGTTCACTCAACAAGAGGGAAACCGTGCCCGCTACTGGAAACCTAGTCAACGTCTCAGGGCTAATGAGGTCATGAATCTTGAGGAGGGTCTACAACTGGTACTTTATTAAGGAAGCATAAACCCTAACTACATTTTAAATATGTGCCCTTATGTCCACAGAAAAGTGTAGTTCTCCCCCCACACATCAAGAAAATGTCTGTTTTCAATAGACAGGACTTTAGCAGACAACCACAATTGATCAAACCAAAGAGTTGTAGAACTCAGTCCTCACTGATACGTCTGCAACAAGAACTCCTGCACCTAAAGCCTGGGGACCACTGCAGAGGAAGAAATGATGTGGAAAGACTCTACGAGCCAGGGAAACAGGAACTTTGCACTGAGATTATGTGTCCTAGAAATGGCAGAGAAGCTACACCCATGTTGGCACTCTCACCAACATGGCTGCCTAAACATTTACTAAAGAAAGACGACGCCAATAGACAACACAGAAGAGGGAACGCCACAAGGCCTCAGCCCAGGACAAAAACGACAGGCAACTAAGGAATGCTCAGAGGGGAAGAAATTATTCTGCCCAGTGATGAGCATTCTAACGGGTTATCCAAGATCAAATGGTCGGCCCTGAAAACATATACACACAAATAATGCTATGTGGACTGAGCCGGTTGTTTTTCTATATTTTGGAATATATAATGTTCACGTATATAAATATCAATAATTAAAGAAAAAGAGTCCATGAATTTGAAAGAGAGCAGGGTGGGGCTACATGGGAGGGTTTAGAGGAATAAAAAAAGAAGAAGAAAACAACCTAAGGATATTATAACCACAAAAACGAATTTTAAAAAATTTAAATGTAACCTTCTGAAAAGCATTTCTCTTCTCAAAACTTGTATGTTTCAACTGGATGCCTGCTTGGCTTTTGCATCTTTGTTTTGCTCTGTTTTTCCTCCCTATATCCACTCACTATTCTGCTCTATTTCTCTGACTTACAGAAATGTAGATCTGGAAGGAGAGTTAGAAGACATCATGGTAGAACACACTGTTCTAAAGAGTGATATCATTTTAATGTAAAGCAGACAGTGGCTGAGGTAGGGGAGAACCCAAGCGTTTTAAGTCTGTTTCAGATTCCCACTTACTCTAGGAGACACATCTCCTGACCCCAGAAGTCAGCCTCTGTTCTCCTTCCTGACTGGCAGGCCTCCTAGAGAATCCATGCCTCTGCCCGGTGCGGAGTTCAACGACCACTTGACCGGTGACAAAAGTCCACAGAGCGCTTTGAGAATCTTGCTGGGCTCCAGCAATTTTTGTCCTGGACTTGACACTTGTGCCAAGTAAGCACTAGACCCATCTTGATCATCTTGGCTTCAGTGTGAAATGTCTTAAAAAGCAGACCTACTGCCCAGTACGCAAAGCCGATAAAAACATAAACAGGAAGAGAAACATGCCGCTCTAGAAGTATTCCCGAGCCTACAGATCCAGCCATGTCAGAGCCTAGTCTTCCTTCAATACATTACAGTAGCGTGAATCAGTAAAAAAAAAAAGAAAAAAAAACAAAAAAAAAAAAAAAAAACAACACATTTCAGCTAGGTTTTCTATTGCATGGCTTCAAACATGTCCCTAAAACTATGAAAGTATACAGCATTCGATATAGTGGAATACGAAACTTTAATTGCTGGATGGATGAGGGAAAGTAACACTTGACTGATGAATTCAAAAGAAGAGTAATGAGCATGGCTGGCAGTAGAACTAGCAGAAAAGACTGACCCACTCATCAATAGAGTGTACGTCATTTTGCTAGAAATACGGAGCATTCAAACTAGGACACAGTTGCATGTCCTTGTAGGACAGCAGCAGGTAACACACTAGAGTTGGTAGTTTTGAAGAGAACTGACACAGGACAGGGAACCTGTGATGATTTGAACAGGTATGAACAGGTTTCAATGTGCGGCTCAAAGGGAGTGACACTATTGGGGGGGGTGTGCTCTTGTTGGAGGAAGCGTGTCACTCTGGGGGTGGGCTTTGTGGTCCTCTGTGCTCAAGCTCTACCCAATGTGATACACAGTCTCCTTCTGCTGCCTGTAGCTCAAGATGTAGAACTCTGAGCTGCTCCAGCACCCTGTCCTTCTGAAAGCTGCCATGATGACAATGGACTCAGCCTCTGAAACTGTAAGCCTGCAAGCCAGCCTTGTCTAAAGGTTTGCCATTATAAGATGTCCACGGTCATGGAGTCTCTGCACAGAAATGAAATGTAAAGATGTGCTTCGGGGTTTATGAGTCAAAGGCATCCATAGCCACTGAGCAGTGCTGGTGATGATCAGAAAAGGCAGACACATAGGCAGGGCTAATGAGAGATGAGGAATGTCAGACAGAAGCCCTGCTGGCAGAGCAAGCCTTATGACGATCTTCCGCACAGATCAGCATCTTCCTCGGGTCACCTACAGCAGAAGTGCTTCAGGGAAAGACCCCAAAGGGAGACCCAGCTAGTCACACCACAGTGGACCACAATGAAGTCCAGTTCTTAGTAAAATCCACGGGTGTGCAGAGAGTATAGCAATAGAGTGCTTCCCTGGCAGGTACCAGGCCTAGGTTTCATCTCTAAAACCACTTTTAAAAAATTCCTGGAGACTCCAGGCAAAATAATTATTTAATTCTTCAGATTTTTACTTTTCACCACTAGCAACTATTGCTGACTAATCTGACCTCCAGAGAAAGAACATACAAAGTGCATCTCGTTCAAACAATCTCATGTAAGAGCCCTGAATCCTTCTCTGCAACCACCTGAAAAGTAAAGGCATGATCCAGATGCCCACATGCCCAGAGGGGGAAGCCTTCCATGTTCATCATGAACTGAACAGCAAGACATCAGAACTGAGCAGCAAACAATACTTCGGGGGTCGTTACCCGATATATATTCTATTTTTTCCCTGAGAAAGATGTAAAGCTCCTGCAAGACTGTAAAGGGAAAATTTATTGTCCAAGACAGAAAACCTTGTGTCTAAGGAATTCTGGGCCACCTGCTGAAGTCCCTGTGACAGACAGCATGCCATCAAACTCAGCTGTAAACGGCTGTCTGCAGAGAGAAAACAGCAGTCTGAATCTGAAAACAGATTGAGGACTGCATACTTGTATATGCATAATTAGATGTCTATAGGATTCCATATAAGTCTAAACATGAAATCTACTTACATTTAGCTTGCCTTATACACGTCGCCTGAATATAATTTTATACATTTTTAGTGTGCCTGTATTTTGACTGTAAGTTTTCCCCAGGTAGAATGAGGTTGATAGCCTGAGGTTTTGGATTTTGGAGCAATTGCATCTGAAATTCTTGGGTTAAGACGTTCAGCCTCACATTAAGCATGGAGTGCCAGCTTTCTGTTTGGGTTACTTGGGAATGTGAGAAGGAAGGAGCATTCTTAGGTTCACAACTGAGAACCCTGAGAAACATAGCTAGAGAATGATACAGAGTCTGGCTTAGTCCCTGCTCTGCTGCTGTGAGGAGACACCATGACCAAGGCAACTCTTATCAAGAAAGCATTTATCCAGGGGCTTGCTTACAGTTTTAAAGGGTTGCTCCATTATCATCACGATGGGACGCAGACAAGCACTGGAGCTGCAGCTGAGAATATTACATACTAATCCACAGACAACAGGGGAGACAGACAGACAGACAGTCAGTCAGTCAGTCAGACACAGAGACAGAGACAGAGACGGAGACAGAGACAGACAGAGACAGAGACAGACAGACAGACAGACAGACAGACAGGGTGGGCCTGGTATGGACCTTTGACACCTCAAAGCCCATCCTTAGCAACAAACTTCCCTCACCAAAGACATATTTCCTAATCCTTCACAAACAATTCCTCTAGCTGTGAACCAAGCAATCAATCATGAGCCTATGGAGGTCATTCTCATTCAAATCACAGACTCGGTCTCTCTGTAAATGTTGAAGTAGTATTGTGATGGCAGATATAAAAATGTATACTTATTGGATATTAGCCTAGAATCTTGGGACACCAAAGACACAATCCACATACCAAATGATGTCCGACAAGAAGGAAGGAGTGGACACTGGTGCTGGAAAGGATCAAAGCATCAGTGTAGGGGAATACCAGAACAGGGAAGTGGGAAGGGGTGGATGGGGGAACAGGGGGAGGGAAAAGGGCATGTGGGACCTTTGGGGGGCAGGGAACCAGAAAAAGGGAAATGAAATGTAAATATAGAATATATCCAATAAAAAATTTTTAAAAAATGTATACTTATAAAGGAAAGGAAAAGGAAAGTGCTGAAATGGAAAAGGAAGAGGAAGAAAAGATTTTTCCTTTTACTAGATTATTAGAACTACCATTGTAGGGCTGAAGGTATAACTTCTAGGTAGAGTCTTTGTATAACATGTGCAAAGCCCTGGATTAAATCCAGAGTAACACACACACACACACACACACACGCACACGCACACGCACACGCACACGCACACGCACACACCATCACCAGCCACTCGCTTTAAACTATTCCAGGCATAATGAAATTAGCATTTCAAGTGTATTTCATGCTCCCTTGGCCATCAATCTGGCCATCAACAATACCATGGCCCATTTTCATCCAGTACCAAGGGGTAACCAGTGTGATGGAGTGTACTTTCTTACATCTTTATCTCTACCTAACAGAGGAGAAAATTCTGTTTCAAACAGGATGTGTGCAGGATAAATTTTGTTTTTAAACTGCAATAACAAGAAACTTTAAAGTAAATCAGACACCATAAAATAAGCTTACAATGCCTTGGAAAGAGCCCAAGCCCATGGGTTCTGAAATAGCTTCTCCCTGTTGAATGGGGCTGCCACCCTCTGCACGAACAATAAGTATTCCCCTGACATCTCTAAGAAATGCCTACTGACATGGATGCTGGTCTGATAAGAGAAAGTGGCAGTACGCTCGAATCGTGGCCTCATTTTTAACCTATTACAGGAAAGTTGCTAGTAAGTGCTGCCCATCTTTATTACAGCGCAGTGCTGCTCTGCATCCTGGAGTGTGTGTGTGTGTGTGTGTGTGTGTGTGTGTGTTAGTGTGTGTGTAAGTGTGTGTGTGAGTGTGTGTGTATGTGTGTGACTGTATGTGTATGAGTGTGTGGTGTGTGTGTGTATGTGTATGTGTGTGTGACTGTCTTGTGAGTGTCTGTGAGTGAATGTGAATACGTGTGTAAGTGTGTGTGAGTGTGCGTGAGTGTGTGAGTATGTGTGTGTGAGTGTGTATGTGTGTGAGTGTGTGTGTTTGTGTGAGTGTGTATGTGTATGTGTGTGAGTGTGTGTGAGTGTGTGTGTGTGAGTATGTGTGTGTGTGAGTGTGTATGTGTGTGAGTGTGTGTGTTTGTGTGAGTGTGTATGTGTATGTGTGTGAGTATGTGTGAGTGTGTGTGTGTGTGTGTGTGTGTGTGTGTGTGGTGTGTCTTATATAGTGCAGAATCTACCCAGCTTCTGCACACATTCTATTTCTTACACCTGTGACGATACTGGAGCAGCTGTGATAGTGTACCCTGTTAGTAACAATAGACTTTCCATGCCCACACCTTGTCTAAACATCTAATGGTTCTGTCTTGACTAAGATACTAATCCTCCAGTCTAATTTTAATAGTCTATAGTCTAACTTTAACTCACTGACATTAAAACAAACCCTTCCCTTTCAAATGTTTTTAATTTATTGTATTTTGTACATTCAGATTAAAATTGAATGCATGGTATAGAAGTGTATGCTGATAACCCCAGCTACTCAGGAGGCTAAATCAGAAGAATCATAAAGTCAAGGCCATGAGTGTAAGACTGGGAAACTACTAAAAAATGTTTCTGGGGTCAATGTCCAGTAATACAAGAAGACACAAGAAATGCCTAACTTTTAACCTCAGGTCCTGATTGGCAAGAAACACCCTTTTGCCTCTCCATAGGCTATTTCCCTCTTCTGAATAATTCAAGAACTTCAGGTCTCATGCAAGCCAGGATCTTTACAACAACCTCTCCCAGCTGGATCCAAGACTCCAGTAGCCCTGTCTCTCACATCAATTGTGATAGCATATTTCTGTCACTCATCATTGCCATGAACCATGGTCTTCATTTTATCCAAAGTGAAGGCTGGCCTGTCCCAAGCCCTCCCACTGCGCAGCATGCTGCCATGCAAGGCTCTGTGTCCTCAAAGCCACACTCACTCATCCTGTTTCTCACTGCGTGGGCCAGGACACCGCCTATGCAGCTGACACTGCAGTTAGGTGAGTGGCCATCCTCCTCAGAGCCCAGCTGCCCCAAAGGCGCAGCCCACTGAGATGGAGTAGAGATAATATACACTTGTAATTATTTTAATAATGTGGGGATGAGACAGAAGGGTCACCTTGAATTCAAGACCAGCCTGGTCTACACAGTGACATCTTTTCTGGGGAAAAAGATGAGCTGTGTCAATCAGGGACTCATAACATATTATGTGATAGGACACTCATTCCTAGGAGAGGAACTTTCCACACATGTTAACTCACTCACCGTTTCTGTTCCAAACAACCAAACCCACTCTATCTCCATCTCACATATGTGTTTAGTTGTTTATAAAAGTAGAAGAGGTGCCGGGCGGTGGTGTCACACGCCTTTAATCCCAGCATTTAGGAGGCAGAGGCAGGTGGATTTCTGAGTTCAAGGCCAGCCTGGTCTACAGAGTGAATTCCAGGACAGCCAGGACTACACAGAGAAACCCTGTCTCGGGGGAAAAAAAAAAACAAAGTAGAGGAGGTGTAGGCAAATGGCTGGATCTGAAAAATATCATCCTAAGCGAGTTAACCCAATCACAAAAGAATACACATGAAATGCAATCACTGATAAGTGGATATTAATGAGCCCAGAAGCTCTGAATATTCAAGGCACAATTAGCAAATCAAAAGATTCCCAAAAAGAAGGAAGGAGAGGACCCTCGTCCCGAAAAGACTGGATCCAGTTTTGTAGGAGAGTACCAGAACAGAGAAATGGTGGGGGGGGGGGGGTGTTGATTAGGGAATGGGTGGGGAGAAGAGGACTTATGGGACATATGGTGAGGGGGGGACTGGAAAAGGGGAAAGCCTTTGGAATGTAAACAAAGAATATAGAAAATTTAAAAAATGGAAAAAAAAGGTAGAGGAGGAAGATCCCAGACACAGGAAAATGTGTATTTACCTTCTCAGAAAGTGACTTGTCAGTGAGAACAGGAAACTCAACTTGGATGATGCTTCTTTCCAACATTAGAGACGCTCAGCCCATGCAATGTGACAAGAAAAATAAGCAAAAAACCTTGAAAATATGAAAATATAATTAAACTCTCCTGGTTCATAGAAAATTGTGGCGGTTTGAATATGAATGGCCCCGATAAGCACATAGATTTGAACACTTGTTCAACAGGAATTGGCACTATTGGGAGGTGTGGCCTTGTTGGAGGAAATGTCATTTTGGGGTGGACTTTGAGCTAGGCCCAGTGTCCCTGTCTTTTCCCACTGCCTTCCTATCTGGACGTAGAGCTCTCGGCCACCTCTCCTTTACCACGTCTGCACGCATGTCACCATGCTTCCTGCCATGACAATAATGCACTACACGTCTGCAATAAGCAAGCCACATTAAATGCTTTCTTTTATAAGAGTCTCTGTGGTCACAGCGTCTCTTCATAGCAATATACAATGGACCAAGACAATAACATAATCGTCTACAAAGAAAATCTCTAATAGTTTACAAAAAAAAGTACTAGAATAAGTAAGCTATCAAAGTCTAAAGATCATGTTTTAAAAAGCAAATGCATTTCCAAACAATTAGAAATTTAAACATAATTTGCAATTGCATAAGAACTAATATTTGGACTTAAGTCTAATAAAATATATAAAGTATATAGTGAAACATACAATAAATACATTGGTAAGAGAAATCAAAGAAATTCTAAACAGAGATATAATTCATTGTTAGAAAGATAAAGGCCATTAGGGTTAAGTCTTTCCAAACTGAGTTATATATTTCATTCAATATTTAGTTCCTATAGTCTTTGGGGGGAGACATTTATCAAGTAATAATACAATATATATGGGAAAAGTAAAATACTTAAAGTTGCCAACGTCACTTTTTCAGATTTATTTTTATTTTATATGTGAGTATTTTGCCTGCATGTATATATGTGTGCCATGTATGTGCCTGGTGCCTGCAGAGACCAGAAAAGAAAACCAGTTGCCCCAGAATTGGAGTTGCAGATGGCTATTCGTGGTTATGTAGTGCTGTGAGCCAAGCCCAGATCCTCTGCAAGAGCAGCAAGTGCTCTTACTGCTGAGTCTTCTTGCCAGCTTCTATATATTTTTTTATTAAGAGGGAACAAGGATGGATAATTAATACCATCTAAATTCAACATTGTTATTTAGTTAACAAATTATTATAATTCTACAATATTCAGGGTGGCATGCTATTGGCTCCCTGTGTCATTTATTCTTACACTGAATATAAAATCCAGAAATACAGCCCCACAGAGGGATTAGCAGTTGATATTTTAACAATCATGCCAATATATGTAAGTGGAAACAATGAATCCCGTTAACAATTCTGGCAATGAAGTAGCCAGCCATACACAAAAGCAGTGATGTGTATGACTCACATGAAAAAATTAAATAATAATAGGCCAAATGTAAAGCCTGAAATCATAAAACTTTTAAGAGAAAATTAAATATATTAACCTTAGTAAAGCAAAGATCTCTTAGCTAAAGAAAAACTATTTTCAAGTTATAAGTTAGATATCAAATTTTAACATTTTGCTTTCTTCAATGGATAACACAAGAAATACAAAAGCAAATCAACAGGCTACAAGCCAAGATTCACAACACTAATATTTGACAGATACTCATATTTAAAAATATACAAAAACATCCAACTCAATAATTTTAAAAAACCCTCATCTGAAAAGCAGTGAGAGATTGAATATACCTACTTTTAAAGGATGTAAATGAGCTCATGACAATGCTCTTTAGTTATTAGAGAAATAACATTTACATCACGCTAAAAAACCACTTGCTATGTGCCCACTAAAATCATAGCTTTAGCCGGGCGGTGGTGGCGCACGCCTTTAATCCCAGCACTTGGGAGGCAGAGGCACGCAGATTTCTGAGTTCGAGGCCAGCCTGGTCTACAGAGTGAGTTCCAGGACAGCCAGGGCTACATAGAGAAACCCTGTCTCGAAAAACCAAAAGAAAAAAATCATAGCTTTAAAGACAGCATAACAGCTCTTGATAAGAACAGGTAACTGGAGGTATAACTCACTCACTCCTGAAGGGACTGTGCTTGGCACAAATACTCCAGAGACTAGGTTGACAGTTTCTCAAGATATTAAATATATATTTACATGTGACTCATTCAATTCTGCACTTACGAAGATAGATGAAACCATACTTCTAAATAGTGATTTTTTTTCTAGGCTATCTTTAACTGGTTTCTTCAGACTACTTAAATCTGCAAGCTTTGCTATCCATCACCTGATGGATGAATAAACAAATTGTGCTACAACAATACTCTAGATTTTTGCTTAGCAATGCAGCAGAAATAATTAATACATTCACTGATGTTGCTGAGCCTCAAGAACATTGTGTTGAGCAATATGTTCCAGATAGAAGAACATATTTAATGTTGTTCCAGAAACAAACAAAAAAATGGTAGGAAAAAAGCCAGAAGGCTAAACTACAAACTGTAAAGTCAAATCAGATCCCCATAGCTTCATGAATTTAGACAGTACTAACTAATAAGAGACATGAGAACTATCTTGGGTTGACAGACGTGTTGATAGGTGATGACAATGTACATGTATAGACCTATCAAAACTCATCCAGCTGGGATGTACATGTATAGACCTATCAAAACTCATCCAGCTGGGAACTGGTGAGATGGCTAAGAGTGCTTGCTACTCCTGCAGCAGACCAGAGTTCAGTGGCAGCTACAAGGAATCTGATGCCTTTTTCTGACATTCAAGAATAACTGCACATGTGTCCACATACACTCAGGCAGAAACATGTACATATAAAAAAAGTAAAAACATAAATAAATAATATAGCGTCATATGCATGCCCAATTGGTGTACAGGGAATTCTCCCTAAAAGTTCACCTTGAGAACATGGCTTGCTTTATTGTGCCTTCACCCAAAATCAATCTAGCTGTATTGCCAGATGTATGGGGAATATGTTTCAATAAAAACCACCCAAGTCTGATGGTCACCAAGGGGAAGTGAAACTTACCTTATTGTTGTGAGTTGTTAATGGTTGTTGGGTGCATTATTCAGAGAAAGGCGTGTATGCGGACTGCCTTCGGGTAAAGCTCTCAGGCTACCATGTATGTGTTGGAAGACGGGTGTGTGAGTAACCCAAGCCAAGTGGGTTTTTAAGGTATTCCCTGTGCTCGATTGCCTCTGTGGTAGGAACAAAATTAGACAACTGCATTAATGAAAAATAGAGAACATAAAGCAATCTACTAATAAGGAAACTTAAATACAATAAATGCCTGCATCAAACAATAGAAATGGGGGGGGGATGAACTGTGTTAGTCAGTACCCCATAGACAGACCTAAGAAAAAATCAAGTACAAGAAGAAACAAAATATATGTGGGCTGATGGTTTCTGTCCACAGACACTTGGTCCTGTTGATTTGTGATAAGACAAAGCATCATAGAGGAATCTGGGGGGGGGGGCTGCTGATCTTATAGCAGCTGAGCAGCAAAGAAACAGACCATAACCCAGTATCCCCTGCCAATGTCTTAAAGTTTAGAGGTGGAATTCTTTGGCTCCGTTAACCTGGAGTTGTTTGTTTGTGTGTTTGTTTGTTTGTTTGTTTGTTTGTTTTTTAATCTCTCAGGATGCTGTTAAAAGTTGTATTCCTGTAGATTGTAAAACACAACTCATAGTTTATAAGATATGAAATTAGGATGGATGTGTTAGGAGTGTGAAGGAGAGCGAGACACATTGGATACATGTGTTAAATTGTCCAAAAAAGTAAATAAAAGATAGTCTTTAATTTTTAAAATTTTTCTTATGTAAAATCAGACTGTGGGATCTGAAACTCATCTCCTAGTTCTTATTTAAGCCATTTCCCTAGTGTGAGGCCCCGGGAGACTTTGGTTGTTCTGACCCTCTTTTTTATGTTAAAGTAACAAGTTTCCCTGCTCATCTCAAGGACAAATATCATCATCACCACTACTACCACCACCACCTAGCAAGCACCAAATTCTAAAAGTTAGTGTGTAAGATCCGAAAGGAAAAAACGGGGGTACCCCAGCACCCCATGCCTCGGAAACCGGCACCCCAAACACTCACGAGAGACAGACCTGATGCAATTTGCAAGAGGATTTTAATTTCCAGAGCTCTGGGGGGGGGGGTTACAGCCTCCCCACGCAGGGTAAAAGAAGTAAGCCCGCCTGAGCTGGCTTGGATGGGCTTTTTATAGACTTATAACAGAACCCGCCTACCACAAGCTTCTAAGCCAATCAGTTCAAACCATCCGAGCCCGCGCTCTCTGAGAACCTATCAGCCTCTCACAGAGGCCGGAAGAACTAGTTAAGTCATTTCCGCTTACGTGGCCACCGCACACAGGGTCGCGCCCACCCTCCCCCACTGGCGTTGGGGGGACCTAAGCGCCCCCCAGGCAGGAGCCCCGCAGCCCCCCACGGCGACTCCGCCAGCCCCCAGCCATGCCCGTCCCTGCCACAGCCACAGCCACTCCGCGGAGGGAGACGGGAAAAGGCACCAGGGGCACTCCCGGAGGTTCGTGGTCGGACTCTGCTCCTTTGGGGTCACCCTAGACTCAGGCACGGGGGGATTCCTAGCTTACAACCTTATCCTTTCAGTGAGAGGGCAGACCCAGGAAACAATGTGGCATGAGTTCTTCGTGTTCTCTTTTTATTTCCTGCCTCAGATGTTAGAACAGACTCTGGCAACATAGAAATGTCAAGGCGCACAGAGCAAAATAAGAATGGCAAATGAGGTTTTCCTCCCCTGTGGACAATGATAGCCGTAGTCTAACAAGGCGGAGTTCCGCCAAACAGCCAACCACAACAGAATACAAACCTGGCCTAACCGCAACCCCATAAGCAAAGAATGAGTTCAAGCCCTTCCATGTGAAGGCTGTGAGACTTCAATAAGGTCAAAATGGCCACGTGCGAAGACATAACTGTCCTCTCCAGCGTGACTAGGCTTCACTCGGTGTGGGTGGAGTCAGCACAGGAAGGTTGTCATCCTGCCTCCTTGGAAGCCATGTACCACCTGCCTCTGATGGGGCTGGTGTCAGAAGTCTCGCAGACAGTTCAGACTTTAGCAATTGCTCAGAAAGAATAAGGCCATCTTCAGCATCACTGGGATAACATGGAGACTATAGAGAATGACAGACACCAACCTCCACCAAGTTATCAGGGAAAGCCAACTGTGCTGCTTACACACACACACACACACACACACACACACACACACACATGCTCTGACAAGGAACTGGTCTTACATGTACATATACAGACACACACACATTCAGACACACACACATATACACACTGACAAGGAACTGGTCTTACACACACACACACACACACACACACACACACACATGCTCTGACAAGGAACTGGTCTTACATGCACACACACACACACACACACACACACACATTCAGGCACACACACACATGCTCTGACAAGGAACTGGTCTTACATGCACACACACACACACACACACACACACACACACACGGAAGCACCCTTTTTTATTCACCAAAGCCACATGAAAAATAAAGCAAACTGAAACAGAAGACCTAAATAAACCCTATGAAAATGTGCAAATTTGATACACTGCTGACAGGTCCATGTTGTTGGCTTTCACGTGCCCCATGGCACATATTGTAAAGGATGGGATGGACGAACCTATAAAATGGGTTATTAAATATTGCTGAGCATCTACCCTTTGTTTCTAAAACTATGATACATATCTTTGACAGACTGGGTCCAGCGTAACTTGAGGCTCAGTGCCGAAGGCAGAGTCATTAATTGACTCAAGGTATATAACTGGATGGGAATTTCCTGGTCAGAGCTGACAGAAACTCATCCCCTGTGCAGTGAGGAGGTTGTGTGGAGATCTCCTTTTCCGTTTATTGGATACTTTTCTTTATAAACATTTCAAATGTTATCCCCTTTCCAGGTCTCCCCTCTAGAAACCCACTGTCCCATCCCTCCTCCCCCTGCCTCTATGAGGTGCTCCACCACCTACCCACCCACTCCTGTCTTTCCGCCCTGACATTCCCCTACACTGGGGCATCGAACCCCCTAGACCCAACACTTGTTAGGCAGAACTGAGAGAAGAGAACGTTCCGTGTGTGCCCCTTCTTTCTCCTTCCTGGGCTCTCCAACACTCAACACCTTACCGTAACCATGGTGAGGGGGGATGATATCTGCTACCAGGGAGCCATGGCTGTCCATCCGCAGTAACTAGGGAATAGAATCCCCACTTGAGCCTCGAGGGAGCCGCTATGACTTGCTCAGGAAATCAGTTCTTCTTGCTTAGTTGGGGACAGAGCCTGCTGAGTGAGATGGCGCCCTGCCCTGCCCTGCCCTGCCCTGCCCCTCCCCCCAGCAACTCTGACCTATGGGAATATCAAGTCCAAGGAGCATAGACACACAGCCCTCCTAATACCACTGCCCGAACACTGTGCAGACCACGCTCATCCTTACAGCAGCTCTGCCTTTAGTCATTGCCTGCTTTCTTTCTTTCTTTCTTTCTTTCTTTCTTTCTTTCTTTCTTTCTTTTTTTAAAAAAAAAAAAAAACTGGTTGATTTTCCAGAGGACACAAGTTTAATACCCAGAACCCAAATAGTGGTTCACAATCATTCTTAAAATCTGTTTCAGAATAATCTGAAAGCCTCTTCTGGCCCACAGTGATAACAGGCACACACATACTGTTCATATATATGTGCAGGCAAAATATACATATATAAAATAAAACAAATATATCACTAAGTAAAGAGAAATTTAAAAAACTAGAATGCACATTTAAATATACTTTGCCAGTCCATACAAAATTTTAACATTAATATTAGTGTCCAAACAACACAGATACAAATGTTTTTATCAAACCTTGGCACTGCTTTCTAAAGACAGAGGTTCTGAGTAGCTGAGGGCCTGGCCCAAGCCAGCCAGCCTAGCAACCACTCTACAATGTGAACCCAGAACCCTGGGCCTCCAGATCCCATGACCAGCCCCAAAATGCTTCTTGCCTCATTGTCCCACGGTAGGCACTCTGTAGCGCTCCCTAAGGCATCCAAAGGGCTCCTGACTCTCTATTTCCGTTTGCCCGTTTTCATAGGTGAAATTTCCAAACCTTTCCCAGAAGGTTTCCTCCCACAGCCTGTAGTCACACTAATCTTTCTGTTTTCAAAACTGCAATATTCTAGGACTCTGATGGGAGTCCGGGCTGGGGGACGGGCGGTTATACAAACGAAACACTTCTTCCTGGAGCACCGGTTGCTGAAACACAGCTTCCAGTCTCAGGGAGAAAGGGGAGTGGATCAGCTAGAAAGGACGCTGACCCCACGGGTCAGCCAGAGGAGGGGGCCCTGTGATCCGAAGGAAGTGGACACAGGGAGTGCCCGGAAGAGATTGTTCATGCTTTCAAGCTGGGCCAACCCTTGTGAGTAACAGAGGGCGTGTCGGCCTGGCTATAAATACCTACACCTTAGGCCTCCACCCCTGCCAGAGCCCCGGTGTCCATCAGCCTTAGATCCACAATACCATAGCCGCCCCCCGTGCTGCAGCAGGGAGAGAAAGGTGCCTTCCCTTTTCCCCGCTCCTAGAGCGATGGCCTCTGAACCTGGGTCCTGCTTAGGAGGAAGAAGACTTCTGAGCCAGGAGGCTCTTCTGCTCCTGTTATTCCAAGTCTTGCGACTCAGGGAACCGGAGTCTATATATGTGTGCTCAATGAGGGCCCCTGAGATCTTTGGCAGGATGGCACTGTCTCAAAGTAGAAGGTACATCTTGCTAGGTCTCTAGAGGGGGATTCTAGGAGACTTCAGCATGCACACTTCCTTGTTCAGCTCCTTCCCAGACCCCAGGAAAATTCTGGGAAAGCTAGCCACCTTCAGGACTTACAGTATACCACAGGTCAGATAGTGAGCCTGTGGACACTGGGTGTGACCTGAGTGCTTGAGTAGAATAAAGGTTTTAGGCTTGGGGGCAGGGCAAGGTCTGAGCCTGGGGTCTTTAACATGCTAAATAGAACATTCATGGTCCCTAACTGGAACTTTGCCTCAAGGTATCGTTAGTGAGTTGACTGCTCCGGAAACACCTCCTTACGTTTCTAAAACCTGGTTCCTAATCTTCAGGTACAGTTAGTGCTAACAGGAAATCCCCTGAACCAACGCTTTGCTAATAGGACCCATCTGCAAGTCGGCCATCAGCAGCAAGGTTGATAAGAGATCCTTCCGGATTAGCCCGGAGTCTCCGCTGACAAGCTTTCCGAATTCTGGCTCTTCCACCCTAACCTGACCTGAATCCAGGTCCGGATGTGCACCGTGATGTGTCCCTCGATCCTAAGAATTGCTGCCGTTTCCCACTTTTGACACTCTAAGTAGATTTTCTTCTCACAGCATTTATATGTGTCTGTGTACCGCATGTGTGCATGCCTTGTGCCCACGGAGGTCAGAAGAAAGCACCAGATTCCCTGGAAGTGAAGTTATGAACAGCATTCGGCTGCTGGAATCAAACCAACCCGGGTCCTCCTCACGAACCAGTGTCCTTAGCCACTGAGCAATCTCTCCAGACCCTTTTTCTTACTTCTTTATTTTTATTTAATAACCCGTCATCTCCATACCAGACTGCCCATATAGTCTTGAGTGTGGGGTCATACACTGGAACATCAGTGTAAGCCTATCAGTAGCCGCGCTGTTAAAGAAAACTCTCTCTCCTTCCCGAGAAGCGTCTATAATATGAATCCCTTCTCACTCCTTGCTAGAATGTTGACTGGCTTGGTCTTGTTCATGCAAACACTAGTTGCATTCACTAGGGCAGTAGTCCTCTTATACTTAATTTGCAAAATTTTGCTCTGGTCTACTCTGACCTTTGTCTCTTACAGTCTTCGCCCCCTCTCTTGCATGATAATCCCTGAGCCCTGAGGGAAGGGCTGTGACATAAATTCTCCATTTGTGACAGAGCACTCATTAGTCATTTATGCTCTGCTCTTTGACCAGTTTCGAGTGTCTGCGTTAGCCATTGTCCCTCTCCAGACCATGCCCCCCCCCACACATGAAAAAATTCTCTGATGAGGTCTGAGAGCTGCATCCATCCATTGGTACAACATATGAGTTTAGAGGACAGGTGTTTTTTTTAAGATTTATTTATTTATTTTATGTATATGAGTACGCTGTAGCTGTACTGATGGTTGTGAGCCTTCATGTGGTTGCTGGGAATTTGAATTCAGGACCTATTCTCTCTCCTGTGCTCCCCGCTCGCATCCAAAGATTTATTTTTTTTTTAATTATATGTAAGTACACTGAAGCTGTCTTCAGACACACCAGAAGAGGGCGTCAGATCTCATTACAGATGGTTGTGAGCCAGCATGTGGTTGCTAGGACTTGACCTTCAGAAGAGCAATCAGTGCTCTTGACCGCTGAGCCATCTCTCCAGCCCAGAGTTTAGAGGATAGTTTAATGCTATGTCCTTTTTGCAAAGTAACAGTAGTAGGTTCACTGTTGCGGCCTGTGAGCTCTCCGATCGTGGGTTCTTGGCCATATTTCTAGCACCGGGCTTGTATTTCCTCCTTTGGCGCAATCCTTAAGCTCAATCACAGCACAGCTGGTCACCTCCCCATAACATCTGGAGCACTGTTGCACCCATGGCCTTATCTTGTGACACTGGTCACTATTGCAGTTCACAGGTTTCCTAACTAGAGAAGACTGTTGAAGGCTCCTCTGCAGTAAGTACCACAGTCTGCACAGCATCTTCCGCACTGTGAGAGTTAGCCAGCCTCCTGCTGCGTTCCAACTCGCTTTCCGGATGTCCTGTGAGGAAAATGTGTGGTGTCTTCAGCAATACAGTTTTATCAAGTTCTTGTTTGCAATCAGGAGCATTTGTTTATTTGTTTGTTTGTTTGTTTGTGGAGTTGACACTCCTGACCAACAACTCAAGGGAAGGTTTCCCACAACTGCTACAGAGTTTCTAGAATGAGTACCATCTCCTGGGTAGGGTAAATTGCAATTAAAGTCTTACATGAATATATATTTAGAAAGTTTATAAAATGGTAGATTCCTATTTAGTTTTTCAAACCTCCAGATGCATCTTTAAAAAAATTAAAAAAAAAAAAACCTTTCATTAATTCCACTGTGCAGCCTCATTTGAGAATCACTTGCTCATAGAAGGTAGTGAAAGTCTGTATCTAATTCTTCTAAATTGTGCTACAAGCAAGGCCTGGCCCTAATCTAGTGAGAGAGACAAGCAAACAAGAGATTCTTAGGACGTTAAACAATGACGCAGTTGATGGTGAGGTCAACATTCCGTGGGGTGGGGAACATGGGGAATGAGCCTTCACTCCCAACCATCATGCTTCACGGTCTCCTTCCAGTTCAGTAAGACTTCACGGAAAGACTCAGTGTGGTGGTGGTGCCTGCCTAAAATCCAGGCACTCAGAGACACATTGGAGGTGTCAGCCTGGCCTGCATAGTAACTTCAGTCCTAAGCTGTGCAGTGAGACCTGGGCATTGGTCTCGCAATGGCAAGAGTGAAAGAAAATGAGGGACTGATTTTGGAGAAATGACCACAGAAGATTACAACAAACTGCCCACAGATAAAACAAGAAAGGCAAAACCAATAACTAAGAAATCACCCAACACCATCTGGTTGAAAGGCTTTTCTGAAGTGACTCTTCAGTGTATGCGCCCAGATTTGGCTTGTCCTAGGTCAAGAGCAGTTCCAGAGAAGTCAGTGTCAGGCACAGATCTCAGGCCTTACACCCTCTATCAGTCAGTCTTGCCTGGGAGCTTATTGGAAAAGCGTGATTTACACAGTCAGAATGGACACATCAGCAAGCTCTCTGGGACATTGGAATACGTGTTCCAGTTTGAAACACATTGGTCTGTACCAGAAAACAACACAGAATTTCTAACAGTTTCTCAGAGAATGCAAACGCTGATTGCTGGTCCATGGTATCTCACACAGGCATTCCCAGAACAATGAGTACTCGCCTATCCCCAGCCTGCTTATCTCATGGTCCTAAGTTATCTTTTTCTTTCAAAGAAGAAACCAATTCAAGGGGTTTTGTTGGGTAGTGCTAGCAGGTTTTGATTCATTTTATTTTGTTGAGGTAGAGCCTTAATAGTAGCCCAGACTGACCAGGAACGTGGAAATCCTTCTATCTCAAATGCCTCTAGTGCTGAGATTACTGACCTGTGCATCACACCCGGAGGGAAAGGGGGATTGTGACCAATAAATGAATGAGTAAAGTTGCTCATGGGACTTAGCACTCAGAATTAGGACTTATCTCCCAGGAGCCTTGATTCAGAGGTTCAGATACCATCACCTAGGACCTGCTTTCTCTCATGCCTCTGTCCTCCCTCCCACTGATGCTTTCTAAGGGTCTAATTCCCTGGTGCCCTACCTTTCTTCTCCAGAAAACAAAATGGCTTCAGCAGTACAGCCTATCCCACAGTTGTGCTCAAGGATCCTCCAGTCATACTCCCTCTTTGGACCTGAATTCGAGCACATCTCATCCCTCAGGAACAACAGCTCAGTGTGCAGGTCTCATTGAGAAAAGTGATGTTCTCCAATCTCATGGCTGGATGCCAGACAGAAGGCCTCACCAAAGGAACACAGATCTGGGCGACACCAACAAATACCATCATCCCATCCCATCAGGACAACGAAGAGAACTCAGTCGCAGTTCTTTGGTTGGTTGGTTGGTTGGGTTTGTTGGTGATGGTAGTGGTTGGTTGATTGGCTGGTTGGTTGGTTGGTTGGTTGGTTGGTTGGTTGGTTGGTTGGTTGGTTGGGTTTCTTCTGATAGGATTTCACTGTGTAGCCCTGGCTGCCCTGGAACTCGCTCTGTAGATAAGGCTAGCCTCATACTCCAAGATCCACTGGCCTCTGCCTCCCAAGGGCTGGGACTAAAGCTGTATACCACCACTGCTTGGCTCGTCCCCAGTTCTTAATGCTCATCAGGTGAGTGTTAAAATATTGCATTTTGACAATAAACATTCTTCTCCTCCCCCAAAAAAAACCCCAATGTAGGAACCTTTTCTCCAGCATCTACAGCGTGGATATGGGGGGAAGTGTCCAAATGTTTTCAAACCCATAACTGAGTTCTGGTGTGAAAGTATCCAAGATCATACAAAATCTGAAGTAAGCAGTAAAATGTGACTGTATGATTAGCAGGAAGACTTGAACTAACTGCTATAATTTTAGGGCTGGAAATGTAGTTTAGGGATAGAACACAGACCAAGCATGCCAAAGGCCAGCACAAGAGAAAGAAGAAGACAAAAAAGAAGCAATCTACTTGAAATTTTAAGAAAAAAAATCTCCATAAAGACTTGTATTTCTGGTAAATAACATACTGCAGATTTTTGGTTTTTGAATGATGGGTTGGTTATTTTTAGTTTTATTAGTTTTTTTTATTCATTTAATTATTTTGCTTTGGTTTTATTTTGTTTTTGGAACAGAGCTTCGGGCTGGAGAGATAGCTCAGCAGTTAAGAGCACTGACTGTTCTTCCAGAGTTCAATTCCCAGCAACCACATGGTGACTTACAACCAATGAAATCCAATGCCCTCTTCTGGTGTGTCTGAAGACAGCTAGCTAGCTACAGTGTGCTCATATACATAAAATAAATAAATCTTTAAAAAAAGAAAAGAAACAGAGCTTTGCCGTGTAAGCCATACGGGTAGTCAACTGTCAGTCCTCACTCCCAGCCTGGGAAGTGCTGGGATCACACCCTGTGCCACCCTGCCTGAATCTCTTACTTGGTGCATTTTACCAAGTGAGAATTTTGGACTAGATACTTCCCACCAAAACTCAGTTATGGGTTTGAAAGCATTTGGATACTTTCCCCCACATTCATGATGTAGACGTTGGTGAATAGATTCCTACACTGTTTTTTGGGGAAGAGAGTTTGTCATCAAAATGCAATATTTTAAAAGGTGTAAAACAGAAGTTCCTAAGAGGGTGTTGCCTACACTTTCTAGGAAATTACCTCAGGTGGAGGAAATAGGAGAGGACCTCTGTCTGACCGCACTATATTCAGCTGGTGTTCCTTCCTACTGTGCACTACACTGCACACAGGTGTAGACAAGGCACCTGTTGGGGGCGGGGGATCTCATGGACCTAAGATGAACAGGCAGGAGTCACTGACCCAAATGAATCAACTACTAGGGATATGTCCCAGCCTTCTTATTTTTATGGTTCTGGAGATGCCTGAAAGATACCCTGGCTAGACAACAACGGGGTCGGGGTTGGTGGGCGGGCATCTAAAGGTCGGCACTCCAAGGAGAGTATCCAGCCTAGCCCGCCACGCCTGCACCCCCCCACTCCCCCACCCCCCACACAACTAGGCAGAAAACACACAAGAGCCCCTCCACAAAAGAATCAGTCTTTAAGGAGCCTTCCCTGCCTGTCCTCTGAGAGGCTCTACCAGCACCTGACTGAGACTGATGCAGAGACTTACAGCCAACCATTGGGCTGTGCTTAGGATCCCAATGGGAGTGTTAGAAGGACTAAAGGAGCTGAGGGGCATTGCAACCCCATAGGAAGAACAACAGTGTCGACCAACCAGACCCCCTAGAGCTCCCAGGAACTAAGCCACCAAACAAAGAACATACATGGCCCCTTCTACATATATGTAGCAGAGGACTGCCTTGTCTGGCCTCAGTGGGAGGGGATGTGCTTGGTCCTGTGGAGGCTTGATGCACCAGGGAAGGGGGATGCTAGAGGCATGGGGGGAGAGGGAGAAGGAGTAGGGAGCACCCTCTCAGAGGTGAAGGGGAGGGATGATGGGGTGGGGGGCTCATGGAGGGGAGATAGCATAAATAAAATTAATAATAATGATGATGATGATGATGATGATGATGATGATGATGATAAGCCAGGTAGTGGTGGCACATGCCTTTAATTCCAGCACTTGGGAGGCAGAGACAGGCAGATTTCTGAGTTCGAGGCCAGCCTGGAGTGAGTTCCAGGACACCCAGGGCTATACAGAAAAACCCTGTCTCAAAAACCCAAATAATAATAATAATAATAATAATAATAATAGAACCTGTCTTTAAGAGTGTGCACTAAGTCCAGTAGTGGTGCCCACACACTTTAAATTACAGTGCTGGAGAGGTAGAGAAAAGCAGGTGGATCTCTATGAATTCGTGGCCAGTCTGGTCTACATGTCTAGTTCCAGGACAGTCAAGGCCACAACAGAGAAACCCAGTCTTGAAAAAAACAAAACAAAAAACCCAAAACCAAACAAACAAACAAAAAAGCAAGAAATAAGAAAAGCTGCTTCCCGTAAAAGCACTCACAATTTTCATTCCTTATCTTTTCTAATGAAATGTGCTCCCCAGAGTCTTTTTAGTATTCCTGCAAGCAACTCAGGTTTGCATAATTATTGGGGAATTCTGGGTAAGCTTACACAGGCCTGGAGATGGGACAAGAGATGCCTCCCAGGTGAAAAACTGGCGGTCTACATTGTAGGAACACAGACATGCCGTCAAACACTGCTAACTGGAAAAGCGCGAGCCTCGGCGTGGAAGGGAGTGGGATGCTTTGTGTCTCTGTGATCGTGGATACAGAAGACATATGTGCCAGGGAACGCTGGGTAGACATAGCAACGACGAGCTTACTTCTAGGGAAGTAATGACTGTTTAAATTGATAAGAAAAACGTAATTGAATAAATGCTACGCAAAAGGGCAATGACCTTGTATGGTTGCAATGCAGGTAAACCTACTTCATTCCTATTCTTTACAAAAGTGTGTTTTTCTACTCATTAGCGTCAAAGGTGCTGGGAGCCTGTACTGTTCACAAAGCAGAGGTTACGTTCTCCACAGTTGCCTAAGACAGATTTAAGCAACACCAGCCCTTCCCGCTCCAGACGGATGTTCTAAAGTTCTAGACTTTGTTCTGAGCCATGTTCGTGAACACCTATCTAGAGACATTCATGACCAGCTGTTTCCTGTCCCATCCACCCCCAACTCTCATTTCTTCACCTGAAAAACCGAGAAGGAATGCAGCTTTGAAAAGCTAATTCAAATCGATACTTAGAAACAAAGCCGTTTTCTCTAAAGAACTCCGCCTCGCTAGAAGGTGCCCTAAAACCTTTTCCACCGCCTACATCTGTCCGTCCTTAATAAGATATGGTGCTTTAGTACAGAAGCTTCTAGGTTCCTTTTCTGCCCCGACAACGACTGGAAATTTAATAACCATTCTCCCAAAGGTAACCGTCGCTCCTATATAATCCCACAGTCCCCAGAGTCCTAGTTATTGATGATTACTCCTCTATTTATGCCAGACCCTGGCCACTTGGCTTTAGCTACACCTTGATGCCTCCTCCGACACCTTGAAGAACAGGGCTGTGAGACTGAGCTTCTCCAGAGGAAGCCTGAGCAACTGATTGCTGCCTTACACTTCAGCCCGAGGGCAGAAGCCCGGCCACGCCCTCACTGCGAAGCTTTTTGTTGGTTTGCTGTGGTCCGCGACTAGCGCGTCTTATTTTCCACCCCAGCCCTGGCTGCCTAGTGGGCTACTTGGTTCTCAAGAGTCTGAACCCGCCACCAACTAGGTTCACTAAGGAGTCATTCAGTAGAAAAGAATCCACAGGGGTGCGACCCTGTAAAGCCATACTCAAACTAGCCTGAAGCAGGGGAGGTCATGAGTACAGGGCCGACCTGGAATACACATACAAAGTAAGTCACACACGCGCGCGCACATACACACACACACACACACACACACACACACACACACACACACACACACACACACACACACACACACACACACATGAAATGTAGGGTTTTTTTTCCACTGCTAGTAGGAAAGTCAGTCATACAAGTCACTTCGGGACTTTCTAAACAGATGCAAATGTGATTTGCAGTGGGCCAGGTTCTCCCGCCCTGCTCGGAGGGCGAGCGGGAAAGCCCAGTAGGAAATACCTGAGCGAGCCCGCTCTCCTCCACCCACACTCCCCGCCTTTGTCCCCACTATCATATCTGTGCTCTTTGACCTCCTTAGTTAATGTCATTCCAGAGATTTGTTAAAATGTCCTCTGGTTAACCGCACCCTCAGTGTGGACTTCACGAGAGGGAAGCCCACCGCTCTGGGGAGTGTCCGCCTGCATGGGGCCCCAGTAGCTGGCCGCACAGCCCTAGAGAAAGGGGCTGGGGTGGCCTCCGGTAAGCCCGTGCGTTGCCCTTTCCTGGTGACTGTAATTCTTTCTTTGTGTAATGCATTGGAGAAAACATGGTCCCCTCCTGGAAGATGAGATTGAATGTGACGCCACAACTCCTTAAGATGAAACTCCTGATTTTCTGAAATGCTGTGAAAAATTAAATGGGTATTTTTTATTCAAAAGATAAATCAGTATTCTACATGCGGAATTTACCCCTTCCAGAAAAAAAATAATTTCACTAAAAAGTCCCACTTCGTATAAAAGCCTCCTGGGAGAGGGGCTGCACGGTAGCTTTCCGGTGTAGGGAGCCAACACCCTACTTTTACGAAGGAGCAAAGTGGGTGAGGAGATGCCTGAGCTTAAGAGGCAATGACAATTCAAGGAAAATTTGGACGGAAATAGAGATAAATGTAACCACCACATTCCTAGGACGGAGGTGGCTAGGGGATTTTTAGTTATCACAGCAGGAAGTAAATACAACCCACAAACCTAACTTAGACTACTAAAAAAAAGAAAAAGAAAACAGACAAACAGGATTAACGCAAGTAGTGTCAGGCAGGAAAAAAAATGTAAGTATTGATTTCAACAGTGCAGGGCAGACTCCAGAGAAAGGACCCTCTAATATCTAGATTATCTAAAGTTACTTGGGTTTTTGCAAACATGCCCATCAATTGGGTTTTTAATTATTTCATTAAGTGCCTAGAGCCCACAATTTTTATTTTGAATAAAAGTCTAAATTATTACTTTAAAAAAAAGTCCATCTTGTAATGCAAGTGTCTTTTTTTTTAAATTTTATTTTCTATATTCTTTGTTTATATTCCAAAGGCTTTCCCCTTTCCCAGTCCCCCCCTCACCATGTGTCCCATAAATCCTCCCCCTCCCCCGAGCATTCCCTAATCACCCCTCAACCCTTTCTCTGTTCTGGTACTCTCCTGCAAGGCTGGAACCAGTCTTTTCTGGACCAGTGTCCCCTCATTCCTTCTTCTTGGGAATCTTATGATTTGCTAATTGTGCCTTGAGTGTTCAGAGCTTCTGGGCTCATTAATATCCACTTATCAGTGATTGCATTTCATGTGTATTCTTTTGTGATTGGGTTAACTCACTTAGGATGATATTTTCCAGATCCAACCGTTTGCCTACAAATTTCATGAATTCATTATTTTTAATTGCTGAGTAGTATTCCATTGTATAAATATACCACATTTTCTGTATCCATTCCTCCTTTGAGGGACATCTGGGCAAGTGTCTTTAGTGTGACATTCTGGTGTGTGGTCTTGTGACACCTGGCTGTGTGTGTTTGAGGGGGCTCCCGTCTGGTACCTACCTGCTAGTGTGCATGCAGCCACACCTGCACTCCCTGCTATTACGTGCAAGCATCTAATTTTTTAATTTTAAAAAACGCAGCAGAATCCTTCCCTTCTGTGCTCGGTCTCTGAGTTTTGTTTTCAGCACTGTCCATCCTTGCTTTGGGAAGACAGCCTTTGGGAGCTGAGGCTTTAGAAGCCTGGGGTCAGGTTTCAGCCTTATTTGCAACTGGGTCAGGAGGTTTTCAATTTGCCTCTCTCTCTCATTATACTCTGCTCATTGGCCCTCAGTCATTCTTCCTGTTCAGTCCTTTAAAAGTAAAAGAGAAACTATGATTGAGGACTTTAGGAAAAGAGGCTGTTGTGGGGAGAGGGAGAAGGTAACTGTTCCTTGTCTAGATCTTGCAGTGGGAGTGTCTTCATTGGCTTATCCTCTTAAAATGGCCTGAGGTTTTCCTGAAAAGTGGGGGTTTATGAGATTGAGGCATTCTGTACACTTAACCTAAGTGAGAATAACTTCTCTTGTAAAATCAAAGTCTTTAAGGTGGCCAAAGCTCAGAACAAAGCAAAGATGATCCTTTGTCCCCAGTATGAACATTCTTAAGATTAGCTCTCTTGTTCCACCAATCATAGCAGGTGAATCATAGCAGAGAAGGTGGATTCTGTTGTCTTTCTCTTTTGCAATGAAAGAATTAAATTATGTTTGAGTCTAAGACAGCAGGGATAGATAGAGGAACACCAAATTCAAATGATGAGCCAGAGAACAAAGGAGCACCTTTGGAGACAGCCATGAGATGGGCTCTGTGAAATCTGCAAGCAGAGCTGGTAAGGCTTCTATTGTGAGCTTTGGCCTATGACATAAAGCTTTGGTCATTCTCCCTGTTTCTTATTTGTTTGTTTTTTGTTTTGTTTTGTTTTGTTTGAAGTAGGTTTTCTCTATGTAGTCCTGGCTGTTTTAGAACTCAATCTGTAGACACTCCTGGGGTTAAGAGCATGTGCCACCAGACTGGGCTCTCCTTGGTTTTCTGATTGTTTGTTAAATAAAAAAAAGTAGCTCAGAGCTCAGAAAAAAAAAAAGCCAGGACCTTCCTTGAGCCAGGTAAACTAAACCTCTGACTAGAGATGCGGAGGTTTTTCAGTCTTCGGAGTGTTCCTAGTTACTCAGCTGCCCCCATTAGCGTCGTAGCTCCATCACCTTGCTGTCTTGTGTCATTGAGCTTCTATGTCCCAGCATAACAAATTAGACAAAGAATACTAGCCACCAGAGACTCACATAGAAAAGATAGGCAGAGCAAGAATTCTTGAATTTCTCGAAGATGCCCCAACAGAAAATGGAGGCACAGGACTGGCGAGATGTCTCAGTGCTCCAGGACTGGCGAGATGTCTCAGTGCTCTTTTTTTTTTTTTCCAGAGGATACAGCTTTGACTCCTGATGTCTACATGGCAGCTCACAACTGTATCTCCAGTTACAGAGAACCTGACAGCCTCATACAGACATACATGCAGGTAAAGCAGATGCGCTTAAAATAAAAATAAATAAATAAGGTATTTTAAAAATAAAGAAAACGGAGACACCAAGAAGCACATGCATGCTTCTGTCACCTTTTGCACATTTACCAGGTGCTGGATGCAGAACAGAGAATAGAAGTCTCAGCCCCGCCTCATTCCTGACAGCCTGTGCAGCGTGATGGGCACACATACCATCATTCTTTTCTTTCTCTAACAAGTTGTCAGGCATATTTTATCTGCGAAGTGAGTGAGTAACTACATCTACTCGTGTCCTTTCCTAATGGTTTATTAAGTGCTTTACGAGGGTAAGCTGAGTAATAAATAGCAGTCCGATTGCCTTCCTCGCCTGTTCCCTTTGAATCTTCATGCAGACACCACTGATCTTCAGTTACACCAATTTAGTGAATATTCCCTCTGAAAGCATTTTTTAAGAAGATGTTAACAGGGCATCAATCAGTTAAAGTAGAAATAAAATTCTCAGAGGTGGCTTCTTAAGCAAGAATTATTTAATTTTGCTTTGTTCTTATAATTATTTATTTGTGTATGTTTAAATGTGTATGTATGTATGTATTTATGTATGTGTGAGTGTATTATGCGACGGTGAGTGTAACTGTATGTGTGAGTGTGTGTGACTATTGTGTGTGTGTGTGTGTGTGTGCTTGCATTCGTGCCAACCAGAGTGTCTATGGCGATCAGATGACAACAGGAATCTTGCAGGAATCTCTTTCTTCCATATGGGGCGCAGAAACTGAAAGGCTGTCGGGATTGCTGGCAAAGACATTTGTTCGGGCACTTTAATAGCCCAAGAATGCATTTTTATTCTTGGTTTCAACCAACTTGGTTTTGTTTGAAGCTACTAAGGACTCCAATAAAGAGCACCATTATTGGTCACAATATCATGTTTGGACCTGCTATATAACAAGCGCTTGGACATGACAATTTCTAATATTCTTAATTAGGTCAGGCCAGTTGCGGGGATTCTGAGTTTATCTATGAGACACGACACCATGCAGTTTAAGTTCAAAGCTGCTTGGCTGCTCAGGGGGGGAAAGTACACAGCAACCTTCTCATTTAGAACGGGGCAGGGGGGGAGGGAGGGGGGAGTATCACAGTCACATCACTGCGGGAGGGACGTGAGCCCATCCTTCACCCTCCTCCAGATGACAACACTGAAGCCACTTTTCTTCAGAGGGATCTTTTGGATCAGAAGGAAGCACCTGGTAAGCAGGAAGAAGAAATTTGTACTGAAATAACGGTTGTAAAATACCTCTCCCTGTCCTCTACTGTCAAAACAAATCAACAGGACAGGGAATGGGGGGGACTGATTGTGAAAGAGACTGTCTGTGACAGACACAGTTCTGAGCATTTAAAAAGAAGGGAAGCGTGTAAACATTTAAGATCAAGGAAATAGCATTGGTTTTGAGCACCCTGATCCATTTTCCCTGCATTCCTTTGCTTTTGCTTACTAGTGCCACAGCAGATTCAAAGAATGCATGGAAGTTCTTTGCAGAGTGAGATGGAAAGAAATAAAATAACCTCACTGTGATATCATCTCAGGTGCTTTACTCGAAGTTTAGCACCTGACGGCTTTGAAGAGAGATCACGCCATGTCCTCATGGGGGAAAACAGCTTTATCATTAGGGTTTGCAGAGGTGTGGAGATTCCATATCATCCTGACATCTGGATATATCTGGGCAGAAAGAGCTTGGATTCCCACCTCTGGACGCTTCTAAAGAACTTTGAAAATAAAGATGAAGAGAAAAAAACCAATTTACCCACAATGAACTTAATTCCAATATAAATACATTTGATACACTAGAAAATGAAAAGATTAGCAGCTGTGGGCTGGAGGATATCTCAGTGGCCAAGCATCAGCTCAGCATGTGCCAGCCCATGAGTTCTGTTTCCACGATCGCTAGCCAGGCACTTGGACTTCTTCATCTGAATGCAGCAATGTGCAAATGCGATGATACCAGAGTCCGTCTTTGCATTTCTGTTCGCAGTTTACACCCTGTCTGTGCTGGCTAGCTTTGTGTCAACTTCACACAAGTTATCAGAGAAGAGGAAGCCCCGATTGGGACAATGTCTTCCTAAGATCAGGATGTAGGCAAGGCTCTAGAGAAAAATTTTAAATTTGTGATTGATGTGGGAGGGCCCAGCCCATTGTGGGCAGGGCCACCCTATGTTCTATTAGAAAGCAGCTGAGCAAGACATGGGGAAGAAGCACTGGCCCTGGCTGCTGTTCTCCATCTCCAGACGGCTCGTCCCTGTGTTGGTTTAGTGGGCACACAGAAGCAGCACCCTTCATGACCTCTGTGTCAACTCCTACCTCCAGGTGCCTTGCCCTCTGGGTTCCTGCCCTGACTTCCTTCAGTGATGGACTATGATGTGGAAGGAAGTATCAGCCAAATAAGTCTTTCCTACCCAACTTGTTTTTTGTCATAGTATTACATCATAGGAGTAGTACCTAACTCATTGTTTCACTTTAATAATAAAGGCCCAGATGGGTCTCAAACCCTTTCCTGACTTTGGCACCAAGGTCTATATTCCTTGAATTAAAAACAACAAATGTTTTAGAGGTCTGTAGATGAACTACAGAACCCCCTCTTCTTAAAAGAAAAAAATCATTCCCACTTGTAGCATACCTAGACTCTTCTGTTTGATTTCTGTGTGTTTGCTTGTTGTTTTTGTTACAATTGTTTTTGTTCAGTGACACTGTGGATCCTGTCTATCTTGGTGCTTGGCAAGCACTCTAACCCTGAGCTACAGTCCTCAAGCTGGGTGTTTTGTATTCAGTCCTTCAGTTCCCACTGGGCAGGAGTAAGCTGGAAAAGCTGAGTCCTTGACCTGTTCCAGGAATTCTGGTCCTCTCTGTCTTCCCCATCGCTGTGTGGTTCCTAAGTGCGGTCCCTCTGTGCAGATGGTTAAACGGTAAGATTGGGCTTTTCACACAATTGTCCACAGCGCAAGGAACAAAAGGCCCTCCTCCAAGTCAGCCCTAGAAATGTCATGTTTCCATTCCTGTCATCTCTGAGTTCGTTAGAGTAACAAATTTTGCTGGCTGGGATTAAAACATGGAAAGGAAAGGTTCGCTGGGTTCTCTGGGACCAGTCTTGAAATCTAGCAATCGCCATTAGAGTGACACCAAGAAAGGTTTACGTCTTCATCTCGCCATCCGTTATAGGCTCCCTTTAAACTCAAGAGCATAGTATCTGGTAGTTCTGTGAATCGTGTCATAAGAAAGAATTCCTCATAGAAATAGTTCTGACTTCAAATATCTAATGCCTGTTATCTGTTTTGGATGCTTGAGCTGTCTGTGTTATTTGGCGATCAATAATACCAAGGCTTCTGTAACCCATGGATAGCTGGAGAGAGTCACATAATGCCAGAATTATAGCTAACTACAAAGAATGTGCTTTGTATGCATGTTACTAGGGAAGAATTACTACTTTTCTCGGCCAATCATAAGGTGATTGCAAATATGGAGACATATAAGGCTGCCTAAACAAAAACCTGCCCTTGATGCTCATACCTACTTCTAAAGGATCTCAGAAAGGGGGGTGGGAGGAGGGGTTGGGGGTCTTTGGGGAGGGAGGAAATCGGACAGGTTTTACCATTGGCAATGTAAATGAAGATGATATTCAATAAAAAAGAAAAAATGTTCAACATCCTTAGTCATATGGGAAATGCAAATCAAAATAAAACTCTAGAAAGAGGAAAAAAAGGATCTCAGAAAGACTAGGAGTAGGGGGTGTCCTCTTTCGCCTGTTTTCCTCCATAAAGGGGTGAAAGAAAACTGAGACAATATCAAAAGATGAAGCAACAATTAGCAGATTCTTTAATCACTTTACCTGAGTGCTTGAAGAAAGGAATTAGCCTGAAGTCTCTTGCCTACCAGAGGTGTCTGTGAGGATGAAGAGACCTCCACCCACGTAGTAACATTGTCTCGACAACTTTAGCTGTCTTGTCTTCCCATCCATGCCTTAGGAGTGGTTAGAAATGTAACGAAGCCCAATTTTGGACTTTGCCATAAGCACTGGGGATTCTTTTCTTCCATTCCCCTTTCCCTACTTACCTCCCTTTACTGTAAGAGCCGGAAGCTGAATTTCCAACAGTTGTTTCTTTGGATCCACACACTAAAATGTCTAGAGAAATTTGAACTAGCCGTGTGGCCTTGAGAGTGAGCCTAGGCAGCCCATCTGCTCATTACATAGTCTACTGAGAACTTTTTAAAAATCCCTGTAAATGAACTTATACTCAAGCAGAATAACCTCGCTGGGATCGGGGAAAGAAACAGTGTAGAACAAGGAACAGCACTCAGTAGTGGCAGAGGTATGCAGATCTGAGTTCAAGGCCAGCCAGGTCTACCTAGTGAGTTCCAGAATGGCTAGGGAATAGAAAATGAGCCGGGTTGTAGAGACCCTGGTTTCCATGCCTAGTGTCAGGGGTTGGGAGGGAGAAAGGAAAAGGAAATAGGTTAGATACCTTCACTGGGGTGAACTTTAAATTCCTAAATAGAGATTTTAAAATGATTATAGTCACTAGAAATGTCTAACAAAGTAGGCTCAACCTTCTCACTGAAAATTTTTATCCTTCTGTGACTACTAATCAGGAATCCCCTTTTTAAATGTTACACTGACATTCCCATAGAACCTTTCAAATCCATTATCTTCGACTTCTCCACCATCTAAATACCTTACATGTTGACCAGAATGTGAATTCTAGTGCCCACCTATGCCCCCCGCCCCAAAGAGACTCTGTAAATACATTAGGAGTTAGGGGCTGGGCTGGGCTGGGCTTGCAGCTCAAACTGCAGTGCTCTTATCTTCCTTGCTGAGGCTGTGGCTTCAGTCCCCAGCATGTATGGAAACTGGAAAATGAGAACATCGTGCCCACTGCAAGGCCTGCTCAGACACAAACTGTGCAGCATGATACTAAGGAAACACCTGGCACAGGAAAAGCCCAGAAACCAGCGGTTCCCATGGTGGCCACGTGCACAGCAGCAATCAACACAGCAGATTTGCAGGGGCTGCCCTGCCGACTGACCCCTTGTACCTGTTTCTTCACAATAGGATGTGAAGGATAGGCTGGTTTGTCTTCACCTGTGTAAAGCACACCACCACGGGCGCGCAAACACTCAAGGAGAACCTTTAGCCTGAAAACTGCAAAATGAGGGAACGCAGCCACCCACATTTGCTAGAGAGAGCAAGATACATGGTTGAAATTATATGCTAAAGTTCACTAACAGTCACAAATTTTATTTTGATTAGTTTCTCTGACTCTAAAAATACGGGGATCAAAGGCAAATTTTGTGAAAAGAGGGATCAAGACTTTTGGAAGGAAAGACAAACATATCTGAAAAGCTCTTTTGGCAGGTATCAAGATGACTAAAAAACCGAAATTTTTTAACAACCTTAAAGTGTACAGAATTAAAAACATTTACAGTATCATTTTTAGAAACCAATATTTTGGAATGTACATAGCAAGTTCATTCGGTGAGAATTTTTTGCGTAGAACAATTATATCACATTTGAACACCCCCACTGTTTGTATTTAGGGTTTCTTAAATGCATTTTCTTAACCCTGTAAGAAAATGGAAAGTTTACAATTAACTATACACTTCTAATTGTATAATATTTACTGTTGATATTTAAATTTGATAAAACCAATGTGCTGGAGATTTTAAAAGGATTCCAGGATTTATTTAAGATCGAGAAAACACGCATGGCAAAATTTTTTTTTTAGATCAATACACTTTCAGGAAATGGAATAAGTTGGTGAGATATTAAAAACTGCCTAAAACTGGACAGCGATTGTGGGGAGCAAGTCCCTCAAGGCATTTAAAACAAAAATCTAATGTAGCCCCTCAACTGTTCAAGTGGCAGACAAAATAAATTACCATAAATTATATGCCAAGGCAACTTAAAAACAAAACAGCTTGACGCTAAGGATTTCCTTAGCGCTTCCAGGAAGTGTGTAACACTGCTTCTGGCCCTCGGGTCAGGTCGGCCACCATCAAATGTCAGGGTAGTTGCAGTAGTAGACCGCTGAGCTAGCGTCGGACACCACAGAGGAAATGGCTCCATGGCTGTCTGAGAGGTTCACTCCGCAGTCGTGTCCCTGGTAGGGAAGACCCATCTCGGGCTTATACACAAAGTGCAGATACTGTTCGAATTCCGTGCGGTCCACCTCCCCTAGGAGCTCAGCGGGCTGGCTGGGTTCCGTGCCATCCCGGCAGGGCAGAGCCTCGGGAGGGGGCGAAGGCTGCCCGGGGCCGTGCGCTGGGTGCTGCTGCTGCTGCGGCGGCGGCGGCGGTGGCGGCGGCGGTGCCTGCGGTTGCAGCGGCTGCGGGGGTTGCGCGTGGAAACCGCGCCCCGCGCTTGCGGCGGGTGAGCCCATCGCGCCGTAGTACAGATGCAGAGCGCTGGGGGGCGCCAGGATCCCCGGCATCGCAGGGCCCGAGGGGTCCGGTCCCACTCGCATGGGGCCTGCGGGCGGCTCTGCGGGCACTACATAGTCCGAGACAGGAGCGTAAGTGTAGGCGCCGGCCCCCGGGCAGTCCCCCGGCAGCGGGGCTGCAAAGAAAGCCGGGTCCTGCTCCACGCCTTCCAGCGGGGATGTGTCCGGAGTGGGCAGAGGGTAGCCGTCGAGCGCGGGCGTGCCCAGTCCCTGGCAGTCGCGGTAGTGGGCGCCCATGTGCGGAGACATCAGCGGCGGGCCGGCCGAATAGCCCGGCTCCGGGAAAGGCAGACCGAGGCCATCCATGGCCACGCGGCCGCCCTCGGGGCCAAGCGCGCCGGCCTGGGGTTCGGCGAGAGCGTGCAGGAAGCCTCCCTCCACCCGCTTCATACGCTTCACCTGCTTGCGCCGCCGCGGCCGGTACTTGTAGTTGGGGTGGTCCTGCATGTGCTGCACGCGCAGCCGCTCGGCCTCTTCCACGAAGGGCCGCTTCTCAGCTAAGGTCAACGCCTTCCAGGATTTGCCTGCAGGGGAGGTGGAGAGGCGCGCGGGGTTACCCGGGTGAGCTTCCCGCACCCTGGCCCCTCTCCCGTGCAACCTCTCCCTGAGAGTGCGGGCGAGAAACCGGTTGTAGCAGGATCAAAGTGTTGGATCGCGTCCTAACCGGACGCCTGCAAGGGGCTTCCTCCCTTACCTTTTTCCCCCTTAATTCGAAAAACTGGCAAAGTCCCCTGGTATGGGAAGGGGGGTTGAGCCAGGGTTGTGCGGGTTACTCCTCTCAAGTGCTGAGAAACCCTCACATAGACTCGTAGAGCCCAAAGACCGGAGCCAAGAGTTACTTTGGCGAGAGAGGGAGCTGGAGGAAAGGGTTGAGTCTACAGCACACGGGTTGTGTGGGGCGCAAGACACCAGTGCGCGTGTGCCCTGGCTCCCCCTGGTCCGACTCACCTAGCATCTTGCTCAGCTCTGCGTTGTGCAGATCCGGGTTCTGCTGTGCCAGCCTCTTGCGTTCGTCTTTGGCCCACACCATAAAGGCGTTCATCGGCCGCCGGATGCGAGACTCGGCTTTGGCTCGGCCCGAGGTCCCCGCTGGCGCCCCGCTACTCGCCACCACCTCGCCTTTCACCTTTACATCCCCGAGGGGGCTCAGGGACTCGGCCCAGGGACAGGGTCCCAACCCGGCCATCACCGCGGGCTGCGCGCTCCGGGGCTGGCTCTGGTCGTCACTGGCGTACCCCGCATCCGGGCTGCTCATGGCTCTCCAGACCGACCCCGCGCTCTGCTACGGCCACGGGACACGCCGCTTCCCCCGACCCTGAGGCAGGGGGCAGGGATGGGAAGCTAGCCTGAAGATGCCCAGAGGAACTGAGCGGGTGCGACCCTCCCGCTGCTCCTCCCGGTAGTCCTAGCCCGCCGAAGCACCCCAGCAGTAGATCTACCCAGTGACACTGCGGGTGTCCCCCCGGGCCGCGGGCCCTTTTCTTTACGGACGCGGCCAATGGCGCGGCGAGGGCGGGCCGGACCCTAGTCCTTAGGCCCCCGCCCAGTCGGTGGTCCGAGTCCCAAGTCCCACACCCGCCCCTTTCCCCTCCCCCGGCAGAGCATTCGGGCTTCACCTGCCAGGGGGAAAAACTGGCTGGAGCCGGGCTCTGGCGCCAAGTCCTCTCGGGGAAATAGGACGGCTGAAATTCAGGAGTCTGGAGGTGCTGCTCACTGTAACAGAAGATTGAAGCAAGGTGGTTCACGCCAATATACTAGGTGTAGGTATTTATTCCACTCCTTAAAAAAAATTTTATTGCCAAAGGCAATTAACTTTGCATGGTTTTTGAGGGGGAAAAAATCCTGTTCTTCTCCCAAGAATTCATCATGCTATGAGTTATAATAAAAATAAATTAAGAAATAAACATTATAATAAAATAACAAGGTAATAATAAGTGGTAATAAAAACAAAGTTTAATATAAAATGCTGTATCACTAATATTTCACTACTCAATGAGTTCAAGTCAATCCTGAGGAATTTTAGTATTAAACATAAAATACATAAACAAAACTGTTTGTTTGTGTGTGGTTGGCAAAGGAGGCAAGACCTGGTTTTATTTCTAAAGATTTGCAAGAGCCCTTGACTCCATCCCAAACGCCACAAAATTAAAATATAAAACGAAGTGCAAAGACAGCAGCACTGTGGTGTTCTGGAGGAAAAGGAACCGTCCATTTAAGCCGCGAAATCCATAGCATTTAGGATGGTCACCTGGACAGATAGATGGTTACAGCGTTTTCTTAAGACGGAAACGAAAAGCTGAACACTCTTAAATTTATTCCAAACCTGAACTACTTTTCCACGGGCTTCAAAGCCTGCCTTCCTACAATGCTTATCCAGCAACCATTCGGCACACTCCAAATATTAGCAAACTCATTTAGTCCCTAACATAGTATTTTTCAAGGGCATCATGATAGCTTCTAGAAGAGGAAACCGAACTCACATGCTAAGGCAGACACTGGGAGGGTGTTACACACACCTAGCAGCCCTCCTTCAGACCAGACCCTCAAAAGCTGTGTTACATTTGAGTTTGTTTTCGTGTGTGCGTTGTTTTCTAAGAGACCCAACAGTCATCTTTGCATAGTTTTAAGGTAGGAAAACTCAAAGGACTCAAAGGACTGAGCTCTAGCTCAGTTAGAATACTTATCTAGCACAATTCCGCAGAAAAGACAGTCTATGAGATGCCTAATGTCTGTGAGTCTGTAATTCCAGCACTTGAGAAGTAGGGACAGAAAAATACATTCATAACCATCCTCAGCTACATATGGAATTAGAGGTCAACCTGGGCTAATACAAGCCTGTCTTGAATGAGAGGGAGAGAGAGAGAGAGAGAGAGAGAGAGAGAGAGACTCAACACATCAGTTTCCAAAACAGACTTACAGACTTTCTTTACCGTGAACTGCTGATTCAAAAGTATCCCTTACTTGTGGTCCCCGAGGTGTGATGCTGAGGCTTTCTCGGCTCTTATTGCGGAGATCGAGTCTGGCTTACTGGAGGCTCCAAAAAGCACAGAGCTTTTGCTAGCTCCTGGCCTGCAGTTTCTGGAACTACTTTGTCTCCAAGGAACTCACCCAGAAGCTAATGTGTTCTGCGGTAAAGCAGAGGTGACCCTCCTTCCCGTTTAAAGCTGGAAGTTGTGCAGGGACCAGTGAGAGCGGTTGAAGCTCAGGTCTGTGCGGTTCATACGAACGGGGTCAAATTAAATCTGCTTTAAGAAATCAAAGAAAATGATATTTTAAATTGGTGATTTCAAAGCATTTAGTCTTAAATCTAACTGATAATGTGCTCTTCCTCAAAGCTTTATGTTTTTTTCTGAAAAACATTGGCTTGAAAATAAAACCAAAAAAAAATAATAATAAAATGCACTTCAGATTTTTAACTAAAGAAACTATAAGGGTAGAGATAGCAATAGAAAAAAATCTCTCTCTTCTGTTGTTTGTTTGTTTTGAGACAGTCTCCCCACATAGCTCTCCTGCCTCTCAGAAGCACAAAAGGGCCCTCAAGTCCACAGTGGCTTTTCTCTTTTGCATGTAGTACCCGGCATCTTTTCAAAGATCTCAGGGCCGAATTTACTTTCCATAAATTTTTTTTCTATAAACTATGGATTTTGATTGAAATGAAGATTGAAAACAGTAGCGGGTCCAGAATGCATTTTCTCTGTCTTGCCCTTTCTTGGTTGATTTCTCTGAAAGCTAAGAGACAACAGAAATATAATTCAGGTGTAGGTCTAGAAAATGTATTTACACCGTTTTACCTGGGTTCCTCGTTCTGTTCTTGCTCTGTGAAGGGAACCCAGCGTACCCTGACGGTTAGAAAGCCCGACGGGAGCACTTGACTTAACAGATCTGTCAGGAAATGCGGCGCTTTCCCAAGAGGAGTCCCCTTCCCCTCTTACCTAGATCTAACTTCTGCGGACCGTTCTCTTGATAGATACTTTGGGAGGAGTGCTGGGGGCAACCGCACGTCAGACCCGCCAGCAGTGCGAGTGCACCATATTTCAGTTTCTTCCCTAAATGAATGTTGGAAGTCGAGCTCGCTCGCGACGTTATCAAAGCCAGCCACAAATGCCACATGTAAAGAAGCAAACATCCGGAGCGGCTTCCTGCAAGCCTTGCTTCCCTCAACACTAGAGATTTACTGGGGTGGGGGTGGGTATCTGGAGCAGAAGCCTGGCACGCCTGTCTGCTGTTGCCCGCAGCGGAGTCACACTCGACCAGTGCAGGATTTCTAGGTGGCTACTGACTGCGCCCCATCCCCACGGGAGACCCGAAAGGCTGGGGCAAGAAAGCAAGCGGCTAACATAACAAGAAGCTGTGCCCGCGAGCGCTTGGGACCTTGTAGCAAGCGGGTTGGTGCTCAACGGGGACTCCGTGAAGTGAGCGAGTCAAAGCCACTCTCTACAGCCAGCCTCTGAGTGAGCGGTTGATTTCTCGAAGGTTTTGTGGTTTGGGCGTTCTGATGGCCGGGGCCTGTTAAAGGACACTCAAGTCCATCTGCGCAGGATCCGTGGGCACACGGGCAGATCCGTGGTCTGTGGAGAGCAAGTTCATGAGGGTGGAAAGGGGAGAGCGCGGACTGTCATCACGGAGACAGCCCCCCTCCCCACCCCCTCCCCCGGAGGACTCTAAGATAAAGAGACAATAGTACCACTGGACGGTCTAAGATACGTGCCTCGGAGTCTGCCTCTGGGAACCACGAGGGAAGTGACACGGTGCGGAGCGTCGTGCCCCGGGCTCTGCACCTCCCAGGTAGGGCCACGCAGAGTGACGCCACCGCCGATTGGCACCTAGCACCCGGGCACCAAAAAGCGCCGTCTCTCCTCTTCCCAGTCCCTGGTCAGTCCCCAGTGGGTCGGAGATGGAGATCGAAATTCGGGGAAGGTGAGAGGAGAGGGGAGGAGAGAGTGGCAAGAAAGACAGTGGTCACCGGCCCCCACGGTGGCCCAGGACAAGAGGCCAGGCCCTGCACTCTTTGCTTCACTAGGGAGCTCTTCCCTTGGGAGCTGAGAACGTTTGATCCCAAGATTAACTTTGGGGACTCCTTGCCCAAGGACGGGAGCGTGCATCCTAAGTGGGCGGGCTCTCACGTAACTATCCGAATCCCAGTCTAACAGCGGCTCCTCTCCCGCTGCCCTGAAACCCCACCCAAGCCGGCGACTCTAAGACCACGTCCTCCTTCCCGCCTGGCCCTGGCTGAGTTTTTTCCTCGGCGAAGCAGGAAGTGCACTGCTCCGGCTTCATTTCCCAGCTCAGAAACTGGTCGGGAATGTTTCTTTTGAACCCACACCCCCAACCGTGGTCCCCAGATGAAGTAAGGACTCCTTCTCTTTATTGCCTGCTCCACGGGACCTCAGGTCCTTGGGAAGGCGGTCTGAGAGCTAGGAACAAAGCCTTGCTCACATTTCTTTGGTGTCTTCCTTGAACTCTAAAGGCACTTCAAATGTGGCTTGGCTTTTTATAAAGTTGGTAGCTGCTGCAGCCCTAGTACCATTGTGGGTACCCACACCCTAGGGAAGACCCGGCTTCCTGGAGAAAGGCAATCCTCACCTGGCAGTCCCTGCGAGCAGAGTGCTTGCACTCCCACCGGAGAGCAACCTGGGCAGGGCTGCTTCCCGAGAATGCCCAGGGTGGTGGCCTTAAGTCTTCCCTGATTTATTAAGATCCAGCCGCACGTTCTCAGTCTATGATTCTGTAATAATCTGTTCCTGGCCTGTGAAAGTAGTGTCAAGCACACTGAGCTGTTTTGTTGAGTTTGTTTTGGTTTTTATGTTGCTTTGGTTTTCCAAAGAAAACCAAAAGTGGCTTTGACTCTCCCACTTCGGAGTCACAATTGATAAACCAACCCGCTTGCTGCAGGCCCCAAGTGGTCGCGGGGGCACAGCTTCCTTGCCTCAGGTCTCCCGTGGGGATGTGGAGTAGTCAGTACCCACCTAGAAATCCTGCACTGTTCGAGTGAGACCCCGCTGCTGCAGGCTACTGCAGACAGGCGTGCCAGAGCCTCTTTCTACCCAGAAAACTCTGCTCCCAAGATCCCCTATCAGGATTAGCTGCATGGTGCCAGGTGGTTGGTTAGGGCAAGGTATGCATTCTGTGATCATGGACATGATCAAAGTCAAATAGCTTGTAGGACTTGCCACTCCCGACAGCACTCATTACCTGCAGTATGCACCTCGACTCCCAAGCACAACAGATTTCTAACCTGAAACTAATTTAGCTTCCAAAGCTTAAAAACAAGAAGTTAGGAAGCCTTCTGGGGTTTCAGCTGGGTTACTTGACTGTTCTTCTCTACCCATTTGGTGGACTTGCGAACAATGATGTCTTAGATTTGTTCATAGCAACACAGGGCCTTCTGTTCACCACATCTTTCCATCCAGATCACAGGGCTCCCCAGTCTTCACTGCATACTTATGAATAATAGAATGTCCAGATCAATCCTAGTGTCTTCTTCCTCCTAAGCAGAAACACTAAGAACCATCTCCACAGACCTTACAAGACTCATCGGTACGGATCACAGGGCTTCTGGAGAATAATATTCTCTCCCTTTCTCCTTCAGTAATTCAAAAACTGCATCTGAAATCACAGCATTACTGGGTATTTACATTCCAAGGTTGTCTTAATGTTTTTAACGCAGGAAACCCAGGCTGAAGATGCACATAGATAATTTTACAAGTAGCTATATGATACAAAAGTAAATGTCTGTCTTTAGGGTGCTTGGGAAGGTATCTTCAAAATTAATTTCTTCATAAGCGTGGTAATGTTTACAAAGCCGTTTCCCTACCTTATCTGACCCTCACAGCTGCCCTGGAGGTTACTGAAGTAGTTATATCCCTTAGTCCCCCTTTACTGAAAAAAAGAGTAAGTCGGTGACTTAAGGTCACATAACAAGGGTTCTTAGACCATATCATTTTTCTAGCAGGAAACAATAACAGCTCTTATTATGAATTTATTTCTGTGCCATATTTACAAATAGTGAGAGTCAAATCAGAATTTACAAGGACCAAATGAAGAAGGATGTTGGTAGTGATGGATTAAGGATCCTTGGGAAAGAATGCATCGGGTCATGATAATTTTGGCACCCGAAATACAGAGATGCAAAAGAGAAAGCATCGTTTAGAATATCTAGGTTTTTGCCGGGCAGTGGTGTCATATCTTTTCAATCTCAGCACTTGGGAGGCAGAAGCAGACAGATCTGAGTTTGAAACTAGTCTGGTCTACAAAGTGAGATCAAGGACAGCCAGGGCTACACAGAAAAACCCTGCCTTGGGAGAAAAATTAGAATATCAAGGTTTTTAAAAAGACAGTCTAAGCCTTACATGACATCTCATTTATTTTGATACCTCTTTCATAAGGCAAATTCTAATTCATCTAAGCTACGTGAGAAGAGTTAAAGATGGAGCTAACATTCTAGAATAAATAAAACGAAGTTTTTTCATTGTGTGCCATGTTCTCTCAGGCTGTAAAAGACATGGTTAGCTTTGGTGAACTGTCATAATCTCATCTATTACCTACCTATATGAGTGGTGACTTCAATATACATTATCAAGCCAGTTTTAAAGACATAGAAATGGGTAACAATTAGGTAAATTCCCTGCTCTCTAATTGTTCCAGAGGAAAGAAAATTTCCAATGATCTTGTTATAAAACAGAAAGTTAACATCTGAAGCAATTTCGTGATTTGTTTGATGCTTCCAATCATCCCAAGAGACAAGACTGCTCATTTCACCAACCCCCAGTTATCCAGTCCCTGTTAGGGCTATGGCTTACGACATCATGACTTGTTCAGGAGTGAGCACCAACACGGGGAGGGGAGTGGACTGCTTAGGACTGGATTCTACTTCAACAATACATTAGTTGTGTATCCTTGGAATGCTTTGGAATCTTTTAAAAACCCATCTGTAAGCTGGGGCATAATAATAATACCAATGACTTCTGAGATCTTTATGAAGATTCATTGTTCATAAGGTGCTTAAAATAGGGTTAGACACATAGTAAGTAGATATATATTTATATCAATGAAATGTGCTGAGAGGAGCAGAAGCTACCATTGTATGGGGGTAAGTGAGTGTAGCAGTGGCCGCAGAAGCCTGTTTTATAGCATTCAGTGTCTCTCATAGAAATATCTGTGATGGGTCTGCTTTTATCAATGTGTATACAAAGCTTTTAGGGAAGCCTCTGTAAACTATTATGTGTTTTCTGGTTGTTTGAACATGAACATAATTTACTCTGGCAGTAAGAAAAAAAAATCCGAGAAGGCATATTAACCTTCTAAAGCTCTCTAAGCCCAGAAGCTGGAGAGATGGCTCACCGGGCTAAGAGCACTGGCTGCTTTTCCAGATGACTTAGGTTTGATTCCCAGCACCCACACAGCCGCTCATAACCATCTATAACTCCCGTTCCTGGGACTCTGACATCCTCTTCTGTCTTCTGTGGATGCTAGGCACATACAAGGTATATATATATATATATATATATATATATATATATATATATACATACATGCAGGCAAAATAACCATGCACATAAAATGAATAAATCTGCTATGAATAAATAAATAAAACTTTAAGCCTCACAAGGAAAGATATAGAGAATCATGAAACATTTGGCATTCCATTTAAAAACTGAAACACAGAGAGACACTTTGTAAGACAACCCTTAGCTGCTTGAGTCTAGCAAGGGGCCTAGAGCCTCTTCCTGGAGCTTTAAAAGCAAAGTTTAGTTTTGGTGACTGAGCTTGTCAGGCAAGTACAGCCATTCACATCTGGGGTGACTGATCCACAAATGTGTCAATCCTCCAGCCCAGCCCAGGCCTTTCTGTGCTGTAAAATAAAAAAGAATTCCAGAGTCTAGCTTGCTTGGTTGTTCAAACAACTCGATAGCGAGTGACTCAAACTGCCCTATACTTGGTTGTCTGAAAAGAAAAATGGGGGTGGGGGTGGGTGAAAGCACCTGGTGTCTCCCCAGTGTTCCTAGAAAAAGAAGCCACAAGAGACTTAAAGAAGACAGTGTAGAAATATATGACGCTGAAATGAAGCAGGAGGCCAGGCGCTAACATTAAAAAAAAAAAAAAACGGAAATGTATTTTTAAAATGTTTTAAATTGATTGTGTCGCAGAAGGTCTCACCTTTGACCCAAGAAAAAGCAGACTGTGTTTGAGTGAGCCTGGGCTAAATGAATATACTTGAGTACAATGTCCTTTAGTTTTAAAAAAAAGATGACTTCAGTGGTTAGCTAAGAACTGGACCTCAGAAGCAGAATTAACAACTCTTTCTTTTTGACATGTTTCTGTATCACTTCACGTTCCCCTCAATACTGCCCTGGTGTATACGGGATACTAAGGCTAACAAAGACTCTGAACCCCACATCCTGCCCTCACGTTCTCTTTAAGACACAGAAATCGCTTCAGTTATGAAAGAGATTTTAATGAATAAAGCTTTGTGAGCACAGACAAGTTTTGTCTTGTTTTAAATGTATTATTATTAGTACCATCATTAGTAGTAGTAGTAGTATTTTAAAACTGTGTATTTGGAAATAACTTTTAGTATGCAGAACAATTGCAAAACAGAGTAATACACTGTAGTTCCTTCACAGAGAACCTCTAGATGGTTAATATTTTCTTGTTTAACCCACCTCTCCTTATGTAAACAAACCATCCCTACATTGGTTCTTTCTTGTTTTATTTCTTTCTAAATATATAAAAATGCACAGAGTAGTATACTTATAGTAATTATTATACAAAACCTGCCATATAAGATATTAACATAAAACTATGGATTACAGGTGTTCCATGAACACACAATCTGGCTACCTTGCTGTATCCTGTCTCTATACATGTCATCAGTCTTCCCAGCCATTTGAAGTTAATTTGTAGCTTAGTGTCCTATCTTCACTACATATTCCTAGTGCGGATTCCCCTCAAGTTAGTGTGCAGCCGTGTAACCTGTCACTAAATGAACATCACAATCCTACCTGTAGGTCTGTTTTCTACTGCTGTCATCAACACCACGACCAAAAGCAACTTCGGAAGGAGAGGGTTTATTTCATCTTACCACTCGCAGGTCATAATCGTTTGCTGAAGGAAATCAGGGCAGGAAGTCAAACAGGAAGGTGGAGGCAGGGACTGAAGAAGAGACCATGGAGAAAGGCTGTTTCCTGGCTTGTGCCTCATGGGTTTGCGTTTCTATACAGCTCAGGACCACCTGTCCACAGCGATCCAGGCCCTCCCATGTCAGTCAATAATCAAGAGATGCCCTACAGACTTTGCTACAGGCAGTCTGATGGAGGGAGGCATTTTCTCAAGTGAGGTTTCTCTAGATCTTGTCTGACCAAAGCCCATGTAGGGACACTCCCTTATGTCACTGTTATCTAAGTCTCATATCTAGTGTATTTTGCCAACTAATGCAATAGTCTGTCTTTTCTGGGTCTAAATTCGAGAATTACAATAGAGTATTTTGCTATCAAGACTCATCAGTCTTTTTCTGAGTCTAACTCTCAGACTCATTCTTTGCAAGGATGCCTACACCCTAATTAGATCAATGTTGGCCTACACATTCTTTGCAGGAACCCCCCAGAAGTTGTAGTACCCATCTCTCTGGGTGTGAAAAGCACTGTTGATGTTTACCACTACCTCCTTGTTCCATTGGCGTCCACTCAGTGCCTCTCCCTTGAAGTCATCATTTCCCCCTCAATACTTGCTCTTTTTCCCTGTAGGAGAAATGTTGCCTTTACACTAATATCCTGTGCCTCATCAGACTTCCATCCACTGGTCTGGGCCGGCACTTGACAAACGACAAATGTCAGAACAGAGTGGATCTTTTCTTATTCTTTCATGTCCATCCAAGTGTTGCTTTTTTTTATTTGTTGTGTGTTATTGATATAGGCATAGACTCACAGGTTTTGTAATAACAGCTTGTTCTCTTTAATTGATATGATTAGATGAGGTCTCCTGTTGCTTCAGATTTGACCTTCAGACCACCCTTCCTAGCTCCCCCCCCCTTTATCTTTTGATTCTGAGTCATTTCTAGCCATTTCCATACACCTGGCATAACTAGACATTCCAGATTCATCCTGTATTCTCCTTGCCTCAGTCCTGTCTCCAGAGAGTTTTGAGCATCTGTTTCAGGGAGAAAGCATTTAGAAAGGAAGGCCAGGGCTCTACTGGGTCTGGAGGCATCACTGCTTCTGCATATTGAGCAGACAGAGCTCAGAAACATCACCATATCTCCATCCCTCTCCCATAACCGTACCTTCCTTTTGCAAGGTTTCCATTGACAAGGGTCAAGGACTGGACATTTTAGATAAAAAAAATCCTAAAAATGAACAATTCAAAGTTTTAAATAATTTATTATAGCACATTGTTACAAAAATATTAACCTCTTACAATGTATCTTAATTTGTAAATTACACAATCATTGAAATTTATGTATAAGACAAACAGTAATACAGAGGTCAGTATTATCCTTGGCTTCAGTTATCCACTGGAGGATCTTAGGGCATATACCTAATGAATGAGGAATTTTGTAGATGCAAGCCCATGCACACTCATATATAACTATTCCTATGCACATGTGTGCGTATATGCCTTGAGTTGAGGATACATCCAATTTCGATCTCATCCTAAGGTTTTTTTTCTAACTGGCTGACTTCCAGTGTTATGCAGTATTATTCCCAGTTAATTCAAGGCACATGTGCCTGAACGCAGAATTCATTTCCCTCAATGAAACCTGAGCAATGCCCTATGTCCCTCCGTGCCTGTGGGCTTTCTCGCTAGACTCTCCTGGCCATACCATGTTCCAATCTATACTCTACTTTCTTTTCTTCCAGGTATGCCAGAAACTCTGGATGTCCCTTCTCCAGTACCTCCGTCTTCCATGCCCCAAAGCAAGGAAAAGAGAGAGAGCCTGGGGCAGTGATGGGGTCTCAGCAGGTTAGGGCACTTCCTACTAAGCCTGTCAACAGGAGTTCTGCCCAAAAAATCATTAGGTTGGAAGAGAACATCAACCCTTGCAAGTTGTGCTCTTCCCTCCACAAGAACCCACCATACCCCATAGATAAATATTAAATAAAGAATACACGGCGCTACTGGTTTAAATTTACCTCTGGTTTTGCTTTGCTTTCGAGCTGTCTCGTACACTGCCCAGGCTGGTCTGAAACCTCACCTCACAAGCTCTGAGTCTGTGTACACATTCCTCTAGGCTAAACTTTCTCATTAAAAAATTATTTAAAAATAAATTCAAGTAATAAATGTGGCCATAAGCAAAACCCATCTTCTTGCTCAGCGTCTTTCCTGCTGGCAGATACTGTTGGAATAAGTTAAAAACAAAATCTTAAAACACTATTGCTGTTTGGCTTGAAGAGGGTCCCTTACAGTTTTGAAAATAAAAGACTGTACCATAAAAATGCAAAATAAAATTCCTTGGGCTTGCAATGATAGATGATGTGAGACTAGAGATTAGTCTGACCTCATAGGATTTCCCTTCTTAAAACTGTCACAGCCCCGTGGTAGAACACTTGTCTAAGATAGACAAGGCCCTAGGTTTCATCCCCAGCCCCACAGCAAATAAATAAGTAAATAAATAAATAAATAAATATTTTCAGAGCAAAGCAAGAGCATAGGAAGAAGGAGCTTTCAAAAATTTTAAGAATTATTTATAGACACCTTTGAAGGAATAATCTGCAGGTTGTTGTCATTACTCTGCCCTGCCCCCACTTCCCACAACTCTCAGTGAACTTACACAAGAACATAATGTGTCACAAGTCAGACTTCCTGACTTGTCCCGAGAGTAGAGATTGGCCCGCTTAATTTATACTGCTTCTCTGCATGATTAAATTCCTATGAGTCACTGCCATTCTCAACAGGGCAAAGTTCAAGGTGAAGACGTGAAAATGAAGACCAACCACCATGTCTCTAAAACATGCCCAACCACTTCTAAAATCTGCATTCGCTTAGGTGCTGCTATCCCAGAGAAAGATCAGAAGCCAAAACAACGCACAGGCCCAGCCTCAGCCACATGACCAGTCAGGGCACTCTACTGGCTAGTTTTATGTCGATCTGCCATGAGCTGGTCTTGGGTTCTATAAGAAAGCAGCCACAGCAAGCCATGAGGAGTAATCCAGTAAGCAGCACCCTCTGTGGCCTCTGCATCAGCTCCTGCCTCCGGGTTCCTGCCCTGTGCAAGTTCCTGCTTCACTGCTTTTGATAATGAGCTGCTATATGGGACTGTAAGAAAAATCAACCCTTTCCTCCTCAACTTGTTTTGGTCAGGGTATTTCATCCCAGCAATAGTAACCCTAACCAAAAGAGGCTCTTATCCTGGATTCTCTCTCCGAGCAAGTCTCTCCCTTTCCCAATGCACAGGAGACACAGTCAAGTCTACAGAACAGCTGCTGGCAAAGTGTCCCAGTGTAGGAGGGGTGATCTCTGCTAAAGCGAAGACGAGCGTGAAGAAGTTGGCAGACAGTAGTCAAATGTGAATGTAGTCACTGCTGTGGCCATGTGGGATTTAGCTAGACTTGCAAAATGCATCTTCCTTGTCATCTCAGTTATGAAGCCCCAGCAGCAGTAACTGAAGGGTCTCTGCAATCTGCTCTTGCCAGTACTTACGCTGTTAAGCAAACAAATTATAATAGCTTATTTATAAAGATGATTAGCAAGAATACATGTACTCCTTTCCTAAAGTATTCAACTTCCGATACTTTGGTTTTGGTTTTGTTTGTTTTTCAGTGCTGGGAATCGAACCTACGGCTTTCCTGCTACCACCATACCACCAGGCTACATCTTTCTTTACCTTTGACTTGAGCATCATTTTGTTAGCAAGAAGATACTCAGTGCACGTTTGTAGCATCATAGTCTCCAATTCTAACTCAATCCTACGCAGATATCATACCCAAAGTGGTAGCCTCGTGGTCCTCCAGGAATGCATGGGCTCTTTCTAGCTTTCTACTCCCATCTCCTATTACAAAGCTCTAGCTAGTTAGACTCTTAACTAGTCTAGAACAGGCAAGAGCCTGTGTTCTCTTCCCTTTTTATGTTACTAATGACAAGAACGTTTTCTGTGGCTGACTCTGATCATGAATTCTGAGTCCACCCCACCTGTAGTCTCTTCCTCAGGCTTACGCCACTAGTCTTTCATCTACATCATTATTCATGTATTACATTCAGTCATTACATTTATCTGCTTTTTATCTAACCTAGGCCCATGAGTGCCAGCTCCCTTGGAAGTCACTTGTGTTGTTCATGGCTTTAGCATGCCTTGTTCTCAAAACTGTAGTATTCAGTGAGAAGGTCACCAAATTTGTTGAGGAGTGAATAAAGAATTGCCAACACTTTCTCCGTGACCATTGGTTGGACAGAAGCTGGGGAAGATTAACTGCACTTTCTCATCTCTCTTCTTTACTCTTAGAGCTTTTATTGCTTTTACTGGAGCCTCATTGCATCATTATAAGAGAAGGAATTCCTTTAAAAGGGGGCACCTCAGTGAACATGTATTTCATTAACAGAGTATTATCTCAAAGGGTAGCTAAGAACTCTCCAAAGAGGGTTGCTGCTTGTAAGAGCCTCTAAATAATTTTGACTGATTAGGTATCTTAATCTAGTTGCCGGTTAATTGTGTTTGTCTGCGATTAAGAATATGATTTTCACCTGCTCCCCCAGCACGGCCTCTCTGTGTTTGGAGAAAGCCAATCTCCCATCCTTCATATCTGCAGTGTGCTCTTTGAAGGTGTTTGCAGAGGGGATGAGGGCCCAGCTATCACCTGGAGCCAGAATCTGGGAAGAAGGAATCCCTGTCAAGCCACCTGCAGACTCACTAAGAAAGATTCCTACACCCACTGGCAAACAAAGAGATCTGAGGGCCAGCCTCCTGTCCCACCCCCTTGCTCTGGGCCTTGATTACTATTTCTGGGAGAAAGAAAACGACTCATCAGTCGTTTTGCCTTACAAATCGAGTCACAATTTAGTATTAAAAGTTAAAGTCGGATTTCTCAGACTATAGCTATTTGCAAACAATAGATTGTCCCTTGACTTTCAATGTGCTGCACAACGATACCTTTAAACAAACAATGAGAAGAAATCACCAGCCAAATGAAAGTGCACAAATACAAGGACGCATTATGTGTAACAAGTGGCCGAAGTGGAATGACTGGGACCGGAATTACCCCCAGGATGCCTCTCGCTATGCTGCCTCTACAGACCTGGTGTACACAGAGAGAGGTCTTCTCATCCACAGACCAGGGCACCTTAAAGGAGCAGCTCTCTGTCTCTTACATTTTGCAACTTTGTCACTAGTCCTAAGTTTAAAGAGAGAAGGAAAAATAAGACATGCAACTAACACAGCAACAGGAAAGGTTGCATCGCTCCTGAGCGCCAGCTAACAGTGTGCCATACACGGACAATACGGACAGCACCTTGGACAGCCTGGGTGGGTATTTGCTGGGATGGTCAGATCACCACCCCCAGGAGTGCTGGCATCCCTAGGTGTGTGGGGTAAAAAGGCTGGAGGAAATGGGGAAGCTTTCGGGTTAACATAACCTCCCAGTGACCTGCTTCTCAACCACACCACTGAACTCTTTCTTCAGCTGCCAAATAGTTAAACCCATTTCATTAACCATAGCTACTCCTACACACCAAATGTTTCCCTTTCTGTTCTACAGAGGGGAGACTGAAGGGTAGTCTGGTTTGGGGGCATTTAGGCACACTGGCAGCAGCAGGCACAGCTGTACTACATCTGGTGCCCCTGGCAGCTTCAGGGGCATCAATTCTCTGTGCCTTGGCCTGAGAGACAGTAGGCTCCTAGACACCGTCCACATCAGGGACTGTGTTTGTGCTTCTTGTGAAGTCAGGCTAAGTGGTCAACTTCTGATTTCCTAGAAGTGTAAAGACAACCTTTCTACCCTACTTTCACAGGCAGTCACTGTCCTGAGTGACCTTGAAATCTTGACTGTGTTCTTTCTGACACTTCTCCCATAGTCAAATAGTCCTGGTGGCAAATTTCCATACATAGGAAATTATATAAACATCAGTGCTCTGCACCAAATACTACCGTTCTAAGTCAGACAACGTTATTATAAGCTTCAGATAGAATTTATAATTGTCATCTGATATGAGATTTGGTACACAGACAGATTCTTGAATTATATGTTTGCAATTGCTTACATTAAATTGCAATGAGCCATGTTCTCAAAGTTTCTTAAATAATGTAATTATTTCTCTCTAATTTCAGAATTTCTAAAATTTTGGAGTTTAAATGATCTGTGAATTTTGTTACCCACTTTACATATTTATACATTTTCTTCAAAACTGAATGTCCACACACAGTTGTCCTCCCATACTTCTGAGTGGGGACTCTCGGTAACTTAGGTATAAAATTGTGATGCTATCAGGACGGACACAGGGTGGAGGTCTGCACAGGGGAGAAGAGTGAGTTCTCTTGTAGGTTCAGCTTTTGATATAACGGACTTAAAAAATAGTATATTGCATTCTGAACTGTTGTTATAGAAGCATAGCTTTTTAAAGAACATGGATTTGGTGATTTATTTACCACTATATTAAAAATATAACAACATCCTATAATACCTTGCAGAATATTTCTCTATGTGTGTTTCAGTTTACTTTAGGAATGACCTCGTCAGTAGTTGTTTCTACTGTGTCCATTTTTTTTTTCAAGAGGAAATGGAATTAGAGGAGTGAGTGACTCACCCGGCGTCACAAACAAGAACCTCGGTTTCATTGATACGCGTGCTTTCTCTGTAACCCGCACCATGAATTTGGCTTTACACAAACAAAGGAAAGGCTCCACCAACTTCCGGTGAGCCAGTGTGTCTTTCTCCATTGCTGGAAGGACTTCGGCTCACTTAGATTTCAAGGGCACTCCAGTGAGGGTTGAAGATGTGGTGCAGCATTCATTCTGTGCATATGCATATGTGTATGCATGTGTGTGAGAGTGTGTGTGTGTGTGTAAGCATGCGTGTAAACATGCATGTGAGAGCATGTGTGTGAGCATGGGAGCATGGTAAGTGTGTAAGCACCTGTGTGTGTGTGTGTGTGTGTGTGTGTGTGCGCACATGAATGTGAGAATGTGATCATGTGTGTTTAGGTGTGTGCCATAGATTGATCTCTATACATGCTAAGCAAAGATTTGACCATTAATCTATATTTTACCCTTTACAATGTACTTTGAAATATTTTTGCAATAGTGCTCTCTATAATTGAATGCCAATAACAAATATAAGGACATAGAGTGTAACTATATTTATCCTATAAATCTTTACTGCAGTACATGCTTCAAGTCATTTTCCAAATTCCTTCCAAAGGAGATTTTTCTCAGTGGATCTACAGAGCACCTTGGGAAACTGTACTTTAAGAGTGCTGGAATTCTATTCCCTAGCCAAAGGATGTGTTGTTTCATCATATTACAGGACTATTTATGCATTTATTTATTTACTGTGGAGAAGTTAGAGGGTGGCTGTGTATGTGCTGGCCTGGCACATGAGGACGCCAGAATTTGACAGTGGGGATGTCTTCTTGAATTGCTTCTCCACTTTATCTTTTGAGACAGAATGTCTCACTGAACCTGTGGGCCATTAATGGGCTGGCTAGACTAGCTGACTCCTGGCATCCTTCTGTTCCTGATCAAACTTGGATTCTTGTGCAGTATAGCAAGTGCTTTACCCAACTGAGCAAACTCCCCAGCCTTGTGTTTTTGTTTGTTTGTTTTTGTTTTATTTTTTTAAAGGATGGAAGTAGAACGTGGCTGATACAGTGGTTGCCCATGCAATCAAAGAGCCCAAGATTCAGTCATCAGCACTGCCGGGAGGAGGAGAGCTGGGTTTGCTTCCTTTTTTTTTTTTTTTTTTTTTTTAATGTAATTAATTTATTTTTAAATACTATGCACGTTGGTGGTGTTTTGGTTCCAAATATGTTGTGTGAGGGTGTCTGATCTCCTGGAACAGGGGTTACAGAGAGTTGTGAGCTGCTGAGTGTTCAACCAGGGTCCCCTAGGAGAGCAGTCAGTCCTCTCAACCACCAAGCCGTCTCTCTAGACCCCTGATTTGCTTCATAATCTCTTATTATATGTAAGATAATAAAAACTTCTAAGAAAAAGATCTTGTCAACTTTATCTACACTATTTTACACTTTTCTGTAAAATAGATGTAGACGGGGCTATGTCTCTGATAATGAGTATAGAGATCATTGGTATGCAGAAGTGTTGTACAATTCTTAGGCTGGTAATTCTTTGTAACATTGAAAGTGTTCACAATTTAATTTTTAAATTAGACATTGATTCTTGAAACCATTATGAATGATTAAAGAATCCTGCCATAGAGGATCACATATTGCTTGATTCTGTTTGCTAACAAATGTCTTTAATATACGGTATATGGGAGAGGACCCTACAGGTTGCTAAGACCTGGGGGACAAGAACTGGTGTTATTTGGTGAAAACCTATAACTTGATAGCGTATACAGCAGAATACAAAACTGAACTGTATACTTCAAACAAATGAACATTATTGTCTATGAACTTTATGTCAAAAATGCAGTTACCTTAAAAATTAGAAAGCAAAAACAATCTGGAAAACACACAAATAGAAGATCTGGTTTGAAACTGAAAACCAGCTTGGCTGGGGCAGCAGAGTCAGGATTTCTATTCGCCCACCAATATGGTCCACCCGGTGGTAAATAGATCATCTGCCCACCCCCAGAGTATTTCATAGAAAAACATTCTGTTCTTAAGCTTTTAGACCAACAGACAAAAATGCAAACATCAGACCTCACTGGAAACAAATTCACACGTACTTCTAAAAGAGGTTTTTTGTTTGTTTCTAGTTTGCCTAAAGCATTGTGTAAATTTATTTTGGAGCCTTAAATGAGATTTCTCCTCTCTGTCTCCCCCGAGTGAGGAAGCGCCTTGTTGGAGGCTCATGCTAATTTTCTCGGTTTTATTAAGAAATGGCATCTAGGCTTCAGGAGTTCCCAGGAACTGAAACAATGGCTAAGCTTGCCTTCAGTCAATCAAGCTCGTCATGACGTAGGCAACGGCAAGGATGGGGAGAAAATCTACTTAGCATGTTCTCTTTGTCCCGATACGAATGAGCTGACTAATCTATTTTTATCAAACGCTCCATCCCTTCCTCATTCTGAGACTTGAGAGATTTCAGAAGAACTTAGACCAGTGCTCTGTGATGTTATATAAGAATAGAGGCTGAAGCAGCTTTAAAAATAATGTATAGGAGGCAATCTTCATTGGTAGTGAGTATTTTTTTTCTCCTCCCCACATGAAATAAAGCAACCTTACAGGCTTGTAAGCTGCCAGGCATGTAACTCCTGACTGGGTTCTCTGGAAAACGCTTTCTACAGGAACCTGAAGAGGAAAGGGCTTAACATGCCTGCCTCTGTGACAGCCAGATTGCCACATATACTTTAAGAGTATATGTGACATATACCAACATGTGGAGATCAGATCTGAGGATGGTGGGGGGTGGTGTTTGACCTGCTCACGGCTTTGGATTAAGTACTCAGCATCACTGAGATAAATGAAAGGAAAAGCACAAAAAAACCAACAAAACAAAATAAAACAACAACTAGAAATGCTGAAGTTCTTGTAGGTGTGGCCATCACATTGTAAATAGAGGTATCACAGGTAGGGGGATGGGGACATTCCACCACAATGGAGGGGAGTGAATGTTTGACAGCTGCCCATAAACACCTAAAATTCTGTCCTGTCTCAAAAGGAAGGATTTTCCTAAAGTTGGTTGTGGCTAATTTTCTACTTGGAAACATTTGTCAGGAATGAAAGCAATACTCCCTATAACATTAAGTGATAAGCCTTATCATTCATTTTGAAATCTGGAAGTTGTCCTCCTCCTTCTCCCCCATATTCTAATAGGTAGTATGACAGAATCAGAATGAAGCAATTTCACTCATTTTTGGTTATTGTATGGGTGTCCATTTTTCAAAACTTGGTCATTTTTACTTTGGTCCAGGGGAAAAGAATTTAGCTGTCTTTCTTCCTTTCTCTTCCTTCCTTCCTCCCTTCCTTCCTTTCTTTTTCCCTTTCTTTCTTCCTTTCCTTTCCTTCTTTCTTTCTTTCTTTTGTTCTTTCTCTCTTTCTCTCTCTCTCTCTGCTATGTGTCTGTCTGTCTTTCATGGTAGAGTTTCTCTCTGTAACCCTTGCTGTCCTGGAACTTGTTCTGTAGATCAGGCTAGCCTCAAACTCAGAGATCCATCTGCTTCAGCCTCCTGGGTGCTGGGACTAAAGGCATGTACTACCAGTTTTCTTGACAGCCAATTGGATAATGGCTTTTCACTTTAACTTATTTATCTAAAATAAGATAATATATAAAGATTTCTCCTCTTTCACTAGGCTGTAAAATTGCTTTTGTAATCAGAAAACCACTATTAATGAGTACTAAAACCCAAAGTAAGACAGAACTCTCTTTACAGTTCTCAAACCAGCAAACAGACCATCATGAACATTTGGGCTGTACGTAATTTTTACTGTTGTAAACATATGTGCAATTATTACATTCTGATTTTAGAAAATTAATTGGTAGAAGATGGTTTAACCGTTCTTGTCTTCAATTCTGGTGTTATTTAGACTTTTAAAGAAAGATTATACCTAGTTTTGGAAGAGGCTGTCTCCTAATACTTTTTGATAACATATTTTAATCAGGTGGATTGCGAGCCCACAAACAAATACCTATGGTATAATATCAGCTCATTAATTACTGATATGTTCTTATTTATAGTCCAAGTTGAATTCGAAATTATAGAATTTTCTAGAATGGCCAGACCATTGAACTTTGCCTTGAGGGGGTTCTGAACTTCAAAGCAATTATTTATCCTATGAATTTATTTCAATGTATTAGTCAGTAGAAAGTATTCTATCAAGATATCTATCAAAAATTATATTTTAACAAATATTATTTCTACTTGAAATAATATGATTTAACTTAGTTAAAAACAACAACAAGAAGAAGAACGTTGACTTGGAGAATGTAATCAGTTTGGGCTGCTTTATGGAGTCAGATCAAACACAGGCTCCTTGCTGGCAAAGCGGACATGCTAGGTTGGCTCCAGGGCTGATCTGTGGAGCCCATTATGGACTTGACAAAGTGTTCAAGGTTGCTTTTCTATTCACTCAGCCAGAATCAATAAATCTCTCACCTGGCTTCTTTGCTGTACGAGGCGTGCTGGTTAATCATGTATGTATGAAGGCATAGCACATTAGGCTTGGAGAGTTTTCTGATAGGAGCCAATTTTTAACCACCACACTGTTGAAAACTGGAAACAAAGGAAAGCACTTCTGCCTACTATTAAGGTGTGTTATCAACTGAGAACCACAAATAATTCTGCAGGCCAATTTCCAGGGCCAGAAAAAAAGGCGGGGGGGGGGGAGAAAGCCATCTTCTAAACTTGGTCTAAGAAATCACAACATCAGGAAAATCGTTAATAGAGAGATGCAAGTGACCAACAAGCAATGGGAAAACAGGTCCACAAATACAGACACAGCTTCCTGCCTTGCATATGCGCATTGAGATGCTTTCTAAAGACTGGGTGCTAAACCTCACATCTGCGTGGTAAGTGGAGAAGAGCCATAATCATGCCTCCTGGCCTTTTCTTTTCTCTGGATTATTCTATTTATATTATAATTTGAAATTAGAGTTGTTGTAATGCGAGTCATACTATGCATTTTGAAGGTTTTTTTAGTCAACTAAATTCTACCCAAGACCACTAAGGATGCTGTTTGGAATATCAAAAATGGGTCTGCCTGCCTTCCTAGATCTTTCTTGCACCTGTAGCTCAGTTGCTTGTATGACTTTGGGATAATGTGCTTGTTTCTTCCTTTGTGAAATAGAGTGTACATGTTGTACGCCCTTTTTTGCTGTTTTGTTTTTGTTTTTGTTTTTATTTGTTTGTTTTGCTTTGTTTGGGTTTTTTGTTTAGTTGGTTGGTTTTGTTATGCTATGCTTTTGGTTTTTCAAGACAGGGTTTCTCTGTGTAGCCTTGACTGTCCTGGAACTCCACCTGTAGAACAGGCTGGGTTCGAACTCAGAGATCTGCATGCTTCTGCACAGTTCTACAGCTATTTTTAATTGGAGCTGCAAATTAATGATGGTGAGTCACTTTTCTTTTACAAATAATTTCAGATATTTATTTTATTATTGTTTTTTAATGTTGGAGGTGGTTTGCCTGCCCGTGTGTCTGTGTGCCATGTAAGTGCATGGTGCCATCTGATGCCCTGGAACTGGCATTTCAGATGATTATGAATTGCCGTGTGGGTGCTCAGAATTGAACCTGGGTCCTCTGTAAGAGCAGAAAGTGTTTTTGAAGTACTGAGCCATCTTCATATATTGTAGAATTCATTTTAAAGTGTGCAGTTCAGTGGTTTCTGTCATACCCACATATATACATGCGCAACCACCAAAAGTGTTAAAAAAATATTTCATCACTTGTCACAGATTTATAGTCACTCGTATTGACCATAGACCTGGCCCTAAAAAATCTTAAATTAACTGCCGTCCTCCAGTTTTGTCCATATTCAGCACTGCACATAAGTAAATGCCTGCTTTTGGTGACGGCTTTCTCTCAATACAGTGTTTTCAAGGCTCATAGATGTATGTGGTCAACATGGAGCAGCCCTTTGTCAATAGTTCAGCAACCTTCCCTGCTATGAATATGGTACATTTTATTTGCCACTCTTCAATGGATATGTCATTCAGCAAACAGCTCAGTTGTCTCTATCTGGGGCTATTATAAATGATGCTATTATCAACATTTATGCACAAAATGTTTTCTTGTGGGAACTTACACTTTCAAGTTCCTTAGGCTAGAAACACCAGCCATATGATGACCATGTAACACCTGAGCAGCATTCGGACTGTTTCTCAAAGCAGCTTCACCGTTGTAAATGTACTGGGCATACCTTTCGGTTTGCGTTCGTCATCTCCTTACTGGTACTTATTGATGCTTGTTTTGTTTATGCCTGCATTTGGTTTGTTCATTTATTTGTTAGGAATGGGGTCTCTCACATAGTTCTGACTGTTCTGGAACTCACTATGTAGACCAGGCCAGGCTCCGGTGCTGGAATAACAGGCAAGCACCACCGTGCCCAGCTATCAACATCTAAAGAGTGGCTTAGACTACACTGAACGGGCTTCCATCGCTGAGCCCCTGTCCCAGCTTCCCCAGCCTGCGTTCTCTGTCCATTCGACGGAATCTCCTAGCTCCTTCCCTCTCAGCCAGGGCAGCAACTCTCTGTCTTCTATCTCTGTGAATTTGATTACCCTATGTTGTGAATTACATACTATTTGCTCTTTAGGAATGGCTAGTTTCACTTAGTACAGCATCCCCAAGCTTCATGAATACACAGCAGCATCAAAATTTCTCTCCTTTATAGGCTGAATAATATTCCTTTGTATGAATAAACCCCGCTGAGTTAAATGTCATCATGGTTCAGAGAGGAGTCCGACTTTATTGTTTCACATACTCAAATACTGTTGTTTGAATATCATCTGTGGCCCTCTATTAATCCCTAATACAGATAAGTATTGGGATTTAAATTCCTTTATTATGTCAAACTCTTAAATGTCAGAAAAGAAGAATCAAAATGCTGTTGCAAAAGATTTGTTTTAGAGGTGACCATAGGTACTACAGTTAAACAGTAAAAAACCAAAACCAAAAAGCAAACAGATGAAATGATGTGGTAGTGTGAGGGTCTTTCCCTTATGCTTTATATTTTTTCTAGTTTTTCATTTCACAATCAAAACGTAGACTGCCACTGCACATGGATACTAAAAGAAGCTGTAACTTAAGAACCTTTATTTATCGTGATCATTACCAGCATTCAACTATAGTGGCTTTCATAAAGTGCCAATGTGCTTATAAAAAGAAAAGGATTGCAAAAACCTCTTGTGCATCTGAGTTGCCAATAGGTGGCGCTAGCCATTAAGTCAGTATTACAGTTGTTTTTACAGTATCCTGAGATTAATAAACTATATAAAAAAATCTCCCACTGAAAAGACAGAGCACCTTCAGGAAAGACACAGATGAGCAGGATAAGATGAGTCCATTTCCCTCCTCCCAGTGCAGTCAGATGGTCCTCCCAGACAGTTCAGCTGACCTCAGCAGGGACCTGGTTACAGATCTGAGTTGTTCAAACATTCAAGAGAGGAGCCTTGGTCCTACCCATGTGTCTCTAGGGATCACAGACACCATCACCTCCCCATTTTGGATCCACTTTTTAAAAAATCTGAGAAAAGTAGAGGATTATTTAATATTTTCTTTAATTCTTGCAAGAAAATAGATGGAATTTCAGAAGTGAAGGATCTACTGGCTCCAGTCAGGTTGTTGCCAACAAAACATAAAGGATCAATTATGAGACAGAATTCTATAACTTGTGTGCATCTCCTGAATTACTGCAACGGGTGTCAATCAGTCTCACTGTCTGGGAAATTAAGTTATATAAATGAAGTGTGTATGTGTGTGTGTGTGTGTGTGTGTGTGCAAATTGATTGTTATATTGAAAACTTGGATAATTCCAAAATTGATGTACTTTTGCAGCACATACATGTCAGAGTAATACCATATATTGAACATTGTGACTCTACTTCATTTTTATTTGTGGTGTCATACTACAAAAGATGGCAGTTAGGCAAATAAAAATCATGCCATTATTTAGAACAGGCAAAAAAAAAAAAAACCAAATAGAATTTGGAAGGCAAAATTAGAACTTGTAATAATATAATTTTCATATTAGTTCAAACTTAAATGGTTTCATGCCATATGGAAATCCGTAATGTGTGTCTTTGGTACCATGTGTTTAAAATGGTGGATGGTGATCGTTAGCATGTGCAACGAGAGCCATCAGGACGAATGGATGCTCTTTCTGACCACTGGCAATATCTAGAAAACCTCGGACTGACTCTGCCAAGAGCACTGAACTCTCACTCCTCAATGACGTTGTTGCAGAGCGACTGGGCTTTCTACAGGAACTTCATTGAGCATAGCCTAATTCAGCATCTTTCATAATGTCCTCAGGGTGAACAGTGCAGGGCTGTGAAGCCGGGAAAGCCAGTGCCCTTGTGTTTCCCAACCCATCTCATGTGTGCCTTCAACTCTCTATAGCTTTGACTGAAATGTCCCATGCGCGGAGCCCAGCAGTGAACAGAGCAGTTCATGAAACCACGCCTTGTCCCTACACTGTGTGAATGAGGATTGCGGGGCTCAAACTTGCAAGCTTTTCAAAGCGAGACAAGTTTCCTCACCCACCTTTCAGCAACCGCCGTGACAGATCAGATAGCCTTCCTCTCCTTCCCCCTAAGTGCAATTTCTCCACAGGGCCCACTGCGTCCCCGCCTTTAATGTCAAGGGACATCATCCTAGGGCAGAAAGTACACTAGCATGTAGTGTCCCTAAGTTGGAAAAAGTGGATGTGATGAGAAAAATATTTTACATAAGTCCAATCAAGAAATTATCTTCAGAAATCCCCCCAGTCAGCAAAATATGGGTTCCATGATTCAGATTGACTCAATTCCAGGCAAACACATGAGCTAACTCACTTTAAAACGCCCCCTGAATTTACTTACAGTCATATTTAGCAACTTCCTGAGCATCCATTGGATGAGAAGTGTAGTTTGACTTTTAACCTGCTGTGGTCAGAACTGTGGAGGGACCGAGTGCATCTACTTGAAGAATTTAAGACACACTCACAGGCATTGATTGATTGGCATCAGTCCTGAGTCTCCCTTGGGATTTCACACAGTGACAGAACTTCCTCATGGGTTCTAAAGCAGAGTTCATAGAACTTTGGAAAACTCAGATATGATCTTGGAATATGTATGGTTTTTTTAATATAATTTTATAGTTTAGGGATGTGGGTTAAAAATCAACACAGAGATTATCTCGGTCACGATACCGCTTGCATGTCCCTCTCGGCTTTGTGTTTGCACACAGTGGCACCAGCTAAACCACTTTAGCAGTCGAGAGACAAGTGTCAAGCCGTCAAGAGATAATGAAAAGGACGGATGGTTAGCTAGGTTTCCCAGGCAACAGGAACTTCAGTTTTCAAATGGTTGGAAAGTACTGTATCAATAATATGTACAGCTGACAACTTAAATAACTCTGGTCGAATACTGTGGGGATGAGTACCCCAGGGCCTCACACACTAGGCAAGGGAGCTTCATTTCCATTCCCAGAATATTTTTGTTTTGGTTTGGTTTTTTGACACTTGTATCCTAGGCAGGTCTTGATCTCAACTAGCCAAAGTTGACTTTAAACTGCTGATCCTCCAGCCTCCACACCCTGAGCACAGCATGTACCGCTGGGCCTGGTTTAGAAGTGCTGAGGCTTAAACAATTAAATTACATCTCCAGCCTCCAGAACAATGGCTGTGTTAGTGAAAGGCATGCTCTCCATGTACTAACGAGTGTGCCTCTGGCACATGCATAAACAAGTCACAAGAGCTTTGCCCTGTCACTGCATCACTGCTTTGAGACAGGACTTGCTGAGCAGCCCAGGCTGGCTTTCGAGCCTGAGATCATCTTGTCTCGGGCCCCAGAGTGCAGCCACATGCCAACATAACTGGCCAATTCTAGATCCAAATTCTTATTTCAAAGCCTTTGGGGCCTATTACAAAAACAACGAACTACACATTCGTATCTTGGAGAGGTCTGGAACAGTACCCTGCAGGCAGACGTTGAAATGTGAATCTTTTCACTATGAAAGTAAACAAAATGGAAAAGAGACCTTAACATTCATTGTATTCCTGTCTGAATCGTTGTAAAATTGTGCTTTTTTGAGGCCTGGATTGTTGTTTGTTTTAGAATTTTACTTGAGAGATCATGGACCTACCAGAGGATTCATTCAGTCCACATGGTCCTCACATCTGAAGTAGACTGTTCTATGAATACTCTTTGGAGTTCAGAGAAGAAGGCTTTTCATAGCAAGTTGAAATAGAAAGTATGACTTTTCATTTTCTTGTTATGTGCTCATGCATTTAGGAGGACTTAGCCTTACAGGTATGAGCATGACTGAGGGAAAGGGCCCAGCTCCCACCTACTGCCAGGCAATAAGAGCTACTGATGTTTAGGCACAGGAACACCCACCAGTGGGTGACCCTGGGGTGCAGGTCAATAGGCTCAGGCAGATGGACAAAGCTCAAAGCTTGTGACTCCAGGAGGGTCGTGACACTGAGGGAGTCATAGCACATTGCATTTTGAAAAAGCAGTGTCTAGGTTAGAATAACAGATTCTGAGTAGCCACAAATCCAGTTTTCCCTATAGTTTTAGATTCTAGAATTGTAGGTAAGGAATATGAACTTTTGCATTTCTCCCACTAGCTAGTTAAATTCCCCAGGATGCAGTCCTCTGTGAACTATGAAGTGGTTTATTCACATACAGCACCTCTGCTTTTAAACCACACGAAGCAAGCATTCCCACAGTGACGTCTGTAGCAGTCAACTCTGCGTAATTTATGTAACAGAGGAATTGGTCAGAGCAGAGGAGGCAACAAGAGAGGATAAGTATCATTACATAGCTAATGATGGCATTAGGGTGAACCTGTAGAATACACATCTTGGCCCTACCGCTTACTACAAGTGTCCCAGCGGAAATTGCCCTGAGCCTCTCACCTTCAAAGTGGTAGTCTCTCTAGTGAGATCTTTGGACACCAACACTGAGCCTTCAATGCACTTGTGCAAATACCACCACTTAACCCAACCCAGTAAATCTTCAAATCATTCTGTTAGCGTCAACCACCCTTCAAGGGAGTGCCTTCACAAAGGTGGACACATCAGCAGGAGAATGAATAACTCTGCTGGGAGCCTGGGCCAACACAGGTGCAGAGCGCCCAGAGAGGCTAACCCGGGACACATCGCACTCTCCTCCCTCCTTTGCTTCCTGCAGCCCCCACTCTTTCCATCTATAACACCGAGGCTAGGCAGTTTATATATTTAAAAAGAGGTGTGTGACAAGTACGTTCAAGAAGCCCTTGTTTTCAATAGGCTCCCCCATGAGGGACGGCAATAGAATGTGAGCACACCATTTCCAGCTCTAGGATACATTCTCTACTGTATTAGCTATTCTCTCTTAATAAGCACTCAGGTCAGTGCCAGCCTGACCCAGCCAAAGTGCATTACTCAGACTGCTGGGTGATGAGACTTCTGAGACCAGAGAAACTTCTCTTGGCACTAGTAACATGCAGCAATGTCTAGGTGTCCAGGCAGTTTAAATGGGGGTGACAGCAGGGAAGATTAAGAGATGCCAAGGGTGGACAGAACCCATTTGAAGCCACGGAAGGATGATAGGTACCAGAAGCAGGGAGGAAGATGGATAAGACAGGCAATCTGATACTCATGGGGAGAAGATACTGGGAGGAGAGTAGATCTGCCCTCAAAGGATAGGTTCCTGGTGAGACCCCTTCCCCTCCCTTGAAAGCTCTGGGAGGAAGAATGTTGCTATCTAGTAAGATCCTGCCAGGACTGCCAGGAGCCAGCAGCCATGCAGAACAGAGAGTAGGTACTGAGTGCCCGGTGGGCTATCGGTTCTGTTGACTGAAACAGCCACATGGGAATAGCCCTCCACAAGACAGTTCATCACGCCCCTAAATGAACCAGCAACCAGGAAGCTGCTGCTTAACGATGTGCCCAGAATTCTAGACCTTACAAAGTTATCAAGAGCACCTCTTCCAGCTACTCCAGAAATGCCTTCCCTCACCCCTGTCTAATAACCTTTGACCTGATCTGTGCGCGCCACAAGCTCAGTGTCCCACATTGTCCTCTGCTCTCCATAACTTTCCATCTCCATAACTCTTGAGTGCGTGAACTTGCTCGGTTTGGCTCAAATATCCAGGCAGAGGGGACTTCTTCATGTTGTCTCAGAGCATAGGTCACAGCCTACATAGTTAGGTCTTCAAATAACCAATAATTTTAATACTTAGAGTCATAGGTTAAGACTTCAGTTACAGTTGTGAGAGGAAATCATGCTAGTTTTCAGTGAACAATGTGATAAAATTGTCCCTGGGGGTGGGGGGCACTTAGAATCCTGACTTATCAAGAATGAGGAGGTACAGCATCAGAAAAGTCCTCCCCCAATTAGTTTGTTATATTGGTTATTTTATGGGTTAACAATACAGCCAAAGTCATTTTCTGTTTTGAATACACGTTTTATGTGTGTGGATATCCTGCCTGCATGTACCCCTGTATACCACATGTATACAGTATCTGTGAAGGCAAGGATAGTGTGTCAGATCCCGTGGACCTGGGGTTACAGATGGTTACGAGTCATTATGTGGGTGCTGGGAATTGAGCCCTGGTCCTCTGGAAGAGCCGTCAGTATTCTTAACTCCTGAGCTGACCCTTCAGCCCCTGAAACAACGACCTTGACATAAAGAATGGTTTAAGTCAAATTTAAATTTAGGACTTAGGGCAGTTAAATTTCATCTAGAGAAAAGTCAACATATTTTTAGAGAATTTGGTAGGTGGATACATGAAATGGCTTTAGTGAATACACCACTGTTCTTAATATAGTTGTTTTAATTAATTTTGTCAGTGGTTTTTCTTTCAGTATGACTCACTGATAGAAGACATGAATCAATTGCTGACGACTAAGATGGCTCTTTATAACATGAGAATCATAAATGTCATGGTTTTCTTACATATAGGCATAAAGATAGCTACACATATTTAAAACAAAAAAATAGTCATTTTTTAAAGTAAAAAAAAAAAAGAAAAAATCAACTATGTATGTTCCTACTTTCTGCAAAAATAATTTTCAGTTGTTTCTGGAGTTTACAAGTTTTAATCAAAATGTTTTGATTTTTTTTTTTTTTTTTTTTTTTTTTTTTTGGTTTCCACACAGACACTGGCACAATGTGTATCCTCCAACACATACCATTTGGACTACGAGACTAGACTATGAAGATCTGTGTTTTCTGTGAGAATTCCTTGGCAATGGGGAGTCAGCATCTCATAGCCAGCCAATCCCAGGAGGAGGCGAGTCATTTCAGGCAGGCGCATCCTTATCCAGCACTGGACTGCATCCAAAGGAAACAAGAAAGACCGACGTGAGAAAACACCTGTTTTTGCTGCTTTAGAGCATCCCTGAGGTTGGGAGCAGGGCGCGGGGCAGCCGTGCAGCCATGAAGCCTGCTCCGCAGTGGCAGAAGGAATGACAGCCAAGAACAAATCCAAAGGAAGTGGAGGCGGACACGTCCAAACTCCTCTGCGTTCTTGTCCGCACGCAACTCGTGGACCTAGATATTTCTAGCTGGCCTCAGAAAAAATTCTAAAACTGAATTTTCTGTCTCTCATTCCCTTAAAAGTGTATTTTAGATATTTAAAACAAAACAGTAATGGTGAAATTCCCAAGCCACCCAGACTCTTTTCTGAGCCCCTAGAATTTGTCAACAGTATATCAAATACCTATACTTTATTATTTCAAAAACACAGTAATTACATCTTAAAAACATGCCTCATAATAAATGAGCCTAGAACATTACAGAATATAATATAACATAAAAATTACATTGCTCTATAACATCAATAGACAATCCTAAAATGAAATTAGAAAACTTCTTTTATAAGATCACAATATCTGTCATAGAAAACATTTACAATTAAATTGAATAAACACGTGATTATAGAGTGAAGACTGTAAAACATTGCTGTCTGGAGTTGGTTACACAAGTGAAGCCATAGCCCAGGTCTTTTAGCCACAATACTTAATAGTGTAAGATGGAAATACTCTGCAAAGGGATCTATGAATTTAACATGAACCTTGTGATCGTTAATGCTTACTTTCAACCTGACAGACCTGAGAGATGGGTTTCTGGGCATGTTTGTGGACAGCCATCTTGGTTACATTAATCCATATGGAAGGATTCATGTTAATTGCGCCCAGGAGCATTCTGGGGACAGGGATCCTGCACTGCACACAATGGGGAACACTGGCAAGTGCGCACTCTCCCCTCTGTGCCTCCGGACAGTGGATGAGATGTGGCCAGCTGCTTCAAGCTCCTGTCACATACTTCTCTGCTCTGAGAGGCTGTACCATGAGTTGTGAGCCAGAAGAGATCTCTTCTCCCTTAGTTGTTTGTCAGATTATTTTATCACAGCAACAGAAAAAGAAACTAAGATCTAAATCTCAGATAATTTATTTATACAAATGTAGAAACAGAACCTAAGACATGCAAATTCACAGAACACAGAGAAGCCAAAAAGATCTTAGGAACAATGAACAAAACTGGAAGACTTACACTTGAATTTCAAGACTTCCAGAATTTACTAAACAGATGCAGAAATAAGGACTGAAGTAACATAAACAATAGTATAGCAGAAACCAGAAGTCTCGAAACACACCAATGCCTTGTTGTAATGCACATTAGCAAGAAAAGATGTGTGGACCAAAGGGCATGCTGTGTGACACACCGTGACACACTACAGCTTCTACAACAAGAGTTTTTATTCTATCTATTTTATTTTCTTCGCAGGGGGAAGTTGCGAGGTTGGAGGGTAGATACGAAGAGACAGGCAGATCAGTGGGTCCATGATGTGAAGTTTATAAAGAACCAATTAGTTTTCTGAGGAACCGCCATACTGATTTCCAGAGTGGTTGTACCAGCTTGCATTCCCACCAGCAGTGGAGGAGTGTTCCTCTTTCTCCACATCCTCGCCAACACCTGATGTCTTCTGAGTTTTTAATCTTAGCCATTCTGACTGGTGTGAGGTGAAATCTCAGGGTTGTTCTGATTTGCATTTCCCTAATGACTAATGATGTTGAACATTTTTTAAGGTGTTTCTCAGCCATCTGAATTTCTTCAGGTGAAAAGTCTCTGTTTAGCTCTGCACCCCATTTTTGGATAGGGTTATTTGGTTTTCTGGGGTCTAACCTCTTGAGTTCTTTGTATACATTGGATATTAGCCCTCTGTCGGTTGTGGGGTTGGTGAAGATCTTTTCCCAATTTGTTGGTTGCCGATTTGTCCTTTTGACAGTGTCTTTTGCCTTACAGAAGCTTTGTAATTTTATCAGGTCCCATTTGTCTATTCTTGCTCTTAGAGCATAAGCAATTGGTGTTCTGTTCAGGAATTTTTCCCCTGAGCCAATGTCCTCAAGGGTCTTCCCCAGTTTCTTTTCTATTAATTTTACTGTGTCTGGTTTTATGTGGAGGTCCTTGATCCACTTGGAGTTGAGCTTAGTGCAAGGAGATAAGAATGGATCAATTCTCATTCTTCTGCATGTTGACCTCCAGTTGAGCCAGCACCATCTGTTGAAAAGGCTATCTTTTTTTCCACTGGATGTTTTCAGGTCCTTTGTCGAAGATCAATTGGCCATAGATGTGCAGGTTCAATTCTGGGTCTTCGATCCTATTCCATTGATCCGCCTCCCTGTCACTGAACCAATACCATGCAGTTTTTAATACTACTGCTCTATAATATTGCTTGAGGTCCGGGATATTGATTCCCCCAGAAGTTCTTTTGCTGTTGATGGGAATATACCCAGAAGATTCCCCAGCATGCAATAAGGATACATGCTCCACTATGTTCATAGCAGCCTTATATATAATAGCCAGAAGCTGGAAAGAACCCAGATGTCCCTCAACAGAGGAATGGATACAAAAAATGTGGTATATATACACAATGGAGTACTATTCAGCCATTAGAAACAATGAATTCATGAAATTCTTAGAGAAATGTATGGAGCTGGAGAACGTCATACTAAGTGAGGTGACCCAGTCTCAAAAGAATACCCATGGTATGCAGTCACTGATAAGTGGATATTAGCCTAGAAGCTTGGGACACCAAAGACATAAATCACATACCAAGTGATGTCTCACAAAAAGAAAGGAGTGGACACTTGTGCTAGAATGGACCAAAGCATCATTGTGGGGGAGTACAAGAGCAGGGAGGTGGGAGGGGTGGATGAGGGAGCAGGGGGAGGGAAGAGGGCATGAGGGACCTTTGGGGGTGGGGAACCAGAAAAAGGGAAATGAATTGTAAATATAGAATATATCCAATAAAAAAAAAGATCAAAAAAAAAAAGAACCAATCAAAAGGAAGGAAGGAAGGAAGGAAGGAAGGAAAGAAAGAAAGAAAGAAAGAAAGAAAGAAAGAAAGAAAGAAAGAAAGAAAGAGAGAAAGAAAGAGAGAAAGAAAGAGAGAAAGAAAGAGGGAGGGAGAGAAAGACAGACAGACAAGGAAAAGGAAGGAAGGAAAAGAAACAAAGAAAGAATGAATGAAAGAAAGAAAGATGCTCTTATAAGATGGGCTGTAAGCAAGCCTGTAAGACATTCTCTTAATTAGTGACTGATGGGGGAAGGCTCAGCGCATCCGCTGCCAGTGGTTTCATCCCTGAACTGGTGGTCCTGAGTTCTGTAAGAAGGCAGGTTGAGCAAGCCGTGAGGACCAAGCCAGGAAGAGCAGCCTCTACATTAGCTCCTGCCTTCAGGTTCCTGACTTGCTTGAGTTCCTGCCCTCGCTGTTATTTAGATGATGAACTATTATATGGAACAATGAATAAAATAAACTCTTTTCTCCCCAAGTTTCCTTTGGTCATAGTATTCTATCACAGTAATAGTAACACTAACTAAGACACACAGAAATTGTGTTTTAAATTAAATTGAAACAATTATTTATCTTTATTTCTGTTGCTCCTTAATGTACAAGAATGGGTGGATATAGGTTCTTGAGTCGGGACACTGAAAGGTGTAATCCCAGTGTCAGAGAGACTACAGGCTTTGGGGAGTCCTCATCAAGTACATTGCCAGCTAGTATGTAATGTATGTGGTATGAAGGGGTCAATAGAAGTCAGGGTACACTGATAAGATGTGGTTCCTGAAAAATGAACCAAAGTTATTCAAGCAAAGCAATGAAAACGAATTCCAGAAAAGGAGGTACTTGGTACAACATCCTCGTCCAGAGAATAGAGAGAGCTAGTCTTCGAAGGTCAGGGAGAGGCCTGAACACTGATGTTCCTGCCACAGCAATAATGTCTCAAGTTTTAAACACCCACAAAATGATTTGATTAAAGGACAAAGAGCTTGATTAATTTGATAAAACTAGAGGAGAGTTGATTGGAACAAACCTGGACTCAAGCGTTCTTTGCCTTCTCTGCCCATCTCTGGAAGGCTGGAAGTTGGTTGTGGCCAGGTGGCCACCAGTTCCTCCAGGCTTGGATTCCACTGGCTTGCAAACCAGTAGACAGAGCCATGTTTCTGGCCAGGTTTTTACATGACTTGGTCTTTCACTGGGTGGATTATTCTGCGAGGCTGAGACAGTCTCTCTGCAAGAGGAATCATATTTCCCTTCTCTCCCAGCCCTAGCCAAACCAGAAGGATCCAGAAGGATGGTATACCTCAAATACAAGGAGGCGGCTGCCCCCATGCGTGACTAGCACAGTCATGAAGAGACACCTGGGTAATCAGGGAGTGATGCCTCGTGGAGACATTGGTTAAGGCAGTAAGTGGCACCGAGAGAGAGGTCACTGATCTGGAAGTTCTTAGGCTAATCCAGGAAACATTATGATTGCTGACACTAGATAGTATCAAGACAGATGAATAATGAACAGACCCGAGTGATGGGAATGACAATCGAAAAGCTGAGTGCGGGGAAGAGTGCTCCAGTGCGAGGAAAGCTCAGTCCCACGGCGCTAGGTTTAAGGTAACCTAACGAAGAGAACCATTTGCCAAGGTCCAGAGAACGAGAACAGTTCTGGGATAATTTACATATTAAGGGTCCCTCATATGAAGTGCTTGGAACTAGATGCATTTCAGATTCCAAATTTTTAAATATTGGCATATATACAGTAAGATGTATTTGATATGAGCACTAATTCTAAAAACCAAGTGCATATACATATGCACCATTTATACATGCATACACACACATACACACACACACACACACACACACACACACACACACACATATATATATATATATATATATATATATATACATATATATATATATATGTATATGTATGTATACATATATAGCCAGAGGAAATTTTATATAGTAACTGCAACTTATCACATGGGATCATACGTGAAATAGAATCAGTTGTGTCCTCTTGTTAGTGCTCAGTGAGTTTTGGATTAGGGAATATTTGAACTTTGGATCCTCAGACCAATGATGCTCAGGTTGCACCTGTGCAGTATCTGCTTAGTGCTTGGCTGTAGCTCCTAGTTTGAAGCTCACAGTACCAGAGTGTGCATGCCTGTCACCAGGCACACATTCATGTCAGAAGGGTTCCTGCTAAGTGAAGAGATGGGATGATGGAGAAGACCTATCCCCACTTCTCTTAAGAGCTTGCAAATTCTAAGAGACTAAGGGTGTGTATATTTACAACAGGCAGCGGGGGAGCCGGAGTAGAGGTGACCTCTCTGCCCTGACTACCCTAGAGTTATTTCAGAAAGGGGGCCATGTTTTAAAATGGTGAGAATAATCAGACAAGCAGAATCAAAATGGTATCTGGAATCTAGGCTCTTATGAAACTCCCTTACCCCCAAAGACTGGGTAGATTGTGTAGGAACTGGGAACTACGACCAGCCGGCAAGTGTTCTGTCTCTACCAGGAGACAGAGGGAAGTATCTCTAGACAGCTCACAGCAGTGACCCCATACATTTGTACCTCAGAAATGTCACATGCTTACTACCAAGTCACTTTAAGAACCAGACAAAGCTCTAATGGACTTCTTCACAGTTCCCAAAGGTGAGTCACTCCTAAAGCTTCCCTACAAACAAAGCCCTGGAGTCTACCTGCAGACTTGTAAAGTCAAGAAAAGAAAAAAAGGGAGAAGCTGGTCCAGGGCTGGCAAATAGGCTGGGCCATCCTTCACCGGAGTCTGCATGGACCCATTGTAGAGGGACTTGCGAGGGATCAGAGAGGGCCACGGCACACTAGTACACTCAGACTGTGTAACCAAGTGGCAACTAGCCTTGTTTCCTTCTACACAGAGGTAGAAAAAAGCCTGGGATAATCCTTAAAACAGGCACAAACAAATGAACAAACAAAAAAACAAGCTTTAGGACTGAAGACTGACCAGAAAATATTGAGAAGTTATTCTTTATTTACATTCCAAATGTTTTCCCCTTTCCTGGTCCCTCTCCCCCCTGAAAATCCCCTAACCCATCCCCTCTCCCCCTGCTCACAAATCCACCCACTCCTGCTTCCCTGTACTGGCATTCCCCTATACTGGGGTATCTAGCCTTCTCAGTACCAATGGCCTTTTCTCCCTTTGATGTCCAACAAGGCCATCCTCTGCTGCATATGCATCTGGAGCCACGGGTCCCTCCAACTGTACTCTTTGGTTGGTGGTTTAGTCCCTGGGAACTCTGGGAGTATTGGGTGACTCATATTGTTGTTCCTCCTATGGGGCTGCAATTCCTTTCAGCTCCTTGGGTCCTTTCTCTAGCTCCTCCATTGGGGACCCTGTGCTCAGTTCAATAGTTGGTTGAGAGTGTCCCCCTCTGTATTCGCAATGCACTGACAGAGCCTCCCAGGTGACAACTGTATCAGGCTCCTGTCAGCAAGCACTGAGTTTTGTGACTATATATGGGATGGACTCCTAACTAGGACAGTCTCTTGATGGTCTTTCCCTCAGTCTCTGCTTGACACTTTGTCTCTGTATCTCTGAGATTTGACTTTTCAGCTGTGGAGTGGGTAAAAAATCTTTTCCCATTCTATAGGCTGTCGCTTTGTCTATTGGCAGTATCCTTGGTCTAACAGACGTTTCTTGATGTCCCATTTATTAAGTGCTGATCTTAGAGCCTGTGCTCCCATTGTTCTCTTCAAGCAGGGCTTGTGTTACGAGTTCTGTTCAGGAAGTTGTCCCCCTTGCCAATGAGTTCAAGGCTATTCCTCACTTTCTTTATCAGGTTTGGTATATCTGTTTTTTTTAATAATTAGATATATTCTGTATTTACATTTCAAATGATTTCCCCTTTCCTGGTCCCCCCCCCCAAAATCCCATAAGCCATCTCCCCTCCCCCCTGTTCCCCAATAAATCCCCTCCTGCTTCCCTGTCCTGGCATTCCCCTACATTGCTGCATCGAGCCTATACTGGGGCGTCTAGCCTTTCCAGGACCAAAGGCCTCACCTCCCTTTGATGACAGAAACAAACAAACAAACAAACAAAAAAGCAGTTTTAGGACTGAAGACTGACCAGAAAATATTGAGAAGTTCCAACTGTACTGTGAGGAAATAAAAACAGGAGGTGACATGTTTGTGTTGGGAGGATGAGAAGGATTGCTTATGTATTTCCATAAGCAATTATAACATCATTAAGGAAATATGAGAAAGTCATTACCATTGCACAAATACCTACTAATCTGCAGTTTTGGACATCGTTCAACTGAATTCAGTAGTTAATGTATGGTTTTTTCAAATTATACATGAATTATATTTTCGTTTTACTAATTCCTCTTGAATTTAAATTGGTAATTTCCTTAAACATTCCATTTCTAAATAACATTTAAGATAACACACGTCATGTCATTCTGGCATTCTCACTAGGAGTGGCATTACGCATTCCCAGCCCTGGTAATGAGTGTCACGTTTTGTCGGGTTTTATTTGAGTAGTCAACCAGCTGCAGAGAGAATATGCATTGCATGCCTACAAACAAGGAAACAGGGAAACACGACACTTCCTGTCTTTGGTCAGTCTGTATGCCTCTTCTCTGTGGGGACCCATTGGCCGGTGAGCAAATCACTCTGTTCTATGTATAGTTTTGTTGATTAGCATGCTTCTCTAAAAGTTCCACACCCATGATTTGTTAGGAACAGCCAGCATTGGCAAACAACCAATCTAATTGCTCTGAATGTTGTATTAGGAGGAGAACAGGGGGGAGGGCTTTGGAGTTTTGAGAATTCTCCTTGAGTTTGGAGGGTTTTTTCAAATCAAATTCTGAGGTTGAACTTCTCTCTGGTTCAGTCAACGGAGGCTGGAATATTAATGGAATTACTATAGTAGTAACTCCTTCCTCTTGTTTTTAGATATTAGATGTTTCTTGTACTTGAGAAATTCTGAAGTTACATGAGCTGACTCCTTACACTCCTAATAATAATGCTATTATTTAATTAATAGTACATAATTAATTATCTAATTTAAATAATAAACAATAGTGGTAATATAATAAGTATTATTAAGGTTGGAAAAGAACTTTATGTGTTCTGGGGAGTCACTTGTGTGTTTCAGAACCCCTGGAACTGCTCCTTGTAACCTTGAGCACGTCAAAGCACACTGTCTTGTTCAGAGGCCAGCTCTCTCCCAGGGTGACAAGGTGGCCAATCTGTACAGCCCTGAAACAGGGGATCAGTTCTTGCGAAACTTCTGAAATTGATTCTATTTTCGGACCTAGAGGAAATGATCCTAGCAGATGACAGTAGTCCTGCATCTTCATCTTGGTCACAACACCAGACAGAATGTGACCTTGGGTGGAGACTTTACCAGGGAAGGGGCACTACTTCCCGTGTAGGAGCCCTCAGTGACCTTCTTGGGCATCACGAAGCCTACTACTCCTGTAATACCCAAGGAGCCTCTCCTTTGTCAGTTCCCCTGGGAGAACCCACTTCTTGTTTTGAAAGATTGTGACCTGCTTTGGGGAAGCATACTTGGTCTGGATGTCCACCATCTTCTTGGCAACCCAAGGGAAAATGTATTACTATTTTTTAGTCTCAAGAATTTGGTTTCTTTATGTTTTTTTTTTTAAAAACAATCATACAGAAACTACAATTCGATGATATCTGAGTGACCTATGACCTGGTTAAAATCTGAAGAACAAGTAGCCTCTGGAAAGAGCTCTTGAGAAGACTCTCTTTATTTGAGTGCTAATAACTTCATCTGACATATCAGGTGCCAGCAAATTGTGTAAGGATCTTTCTGGGGCAGTTAAGACACATATGCTTTTCATGTGCCAAGCCCTGGGGCAGATGCTTAAGCTCACTTAATCATCAGAGTATTCTCATTGCGGAGACCAGAAAAGCCAAAACACTGCCCTAAGCCACACTTTTGTATAAGTCTCCAGTGGAAGAAGTCAGGCAGTATGAGGTCTGAGCTTTGCTCTTCAGTGTGACATGGAATTGCTTGTGTGAGAATGTCTCATCCTTGCCTTTTTCCTTTCATTAATTGTAAGTACATATTTTATAGAGAGCAGTACTGAATAGTTCCTTCTGCCATAGCAACCAACATTAGTTTTCTTAAATCACGTATGGTTTGGCCTGAAGTGTAGAGAAGGGGTGGGGCAGATGTGACCGACAGCTGGAGTCAGGAAACAGGTCATCTGTACTCCTCTCTAGATGAGCTGAAGATGTCGCTTTGGCCTTGAGGTGTCCTGGGATACATACAGGAGGCAGTCAAAACACCTTCTCTGCATTCAGACTTGATTATTTCATGGCACAAGATTTGAGCGATTTAGACAGAGTATTAAAGCAGGTGGCTGGGAATAACGCTAAACCAAGCTCTGCATTTGGCAGAAATGCATCTGCCCACAAAGCCATCTCTCTGCTGATAGGATGGTGTGCAGAATCTTATTTGGGTGACAGACACCTCTTGGCTCCAAACGCTCCAAGGATGGTTTGCTATTTAGGAACTAGGAAGCTGGAGAGAAAGCAACAATCCAGACTTGAACATATCTAAACGAACAGCAGGACTGTCAACATCCTTAGCAACAGATGGGAGAGAACGCTGAATTGGGGGTTAGTATAGTTTATGTCTTTGCAAAATACACAGATTTTCTGTCTTCTTTTGACTTTAAAATGATGAGACGTGGGTTACAGAGAGGTGCAGTAACAAGGCATGTCTCACTTTTAAGTGTTATCAAAAACAGTCTTCTCAATTTCTTAATCAATTTTACTCAATATAAGCTTCCATTTTTGGAAAAAGCTATCACAAAAAATATAGGTTTGTAAGTTGTATTCTGTTGAAAATCTTTAAGTATAATTCTTTTCACAGTGTGGGGGGTATTCACATGAGCACACACACACACATATGTGTGTGTGTGTGTGTGTGTGTGTGTGTGTGTGTGTGTGTAGATTAGGTCCCAAGCACAAGCCACCACATCCAGCAGACTTCCATCTTTTGTGTTTTCCTTGAAAAGGAATTCTTTCTGATCTTCGACATGAGTGGGAATTTGTTAGTTATTAAAATCCATACAAATATCCCAGGTGAAACAAATCAACTATTACAGTGAAGTCTATAGACATCAACATTTGCAACCATCCCTATCATTGTTGGAGTGGCTTCATCACAGTTGGGTTATCAGCTGGACATCTTCCTAAGATAGCGGCTCTACCCAGAAAGACATCTTCCTCTTCTAATGTGGGGCCCAGGCCTTTTGGCCTCCAAGCTCTTTCCGGGAAAGGCATAGTTAGACATGTGCACTGGGCACACACGCTTTAGAGACAATGTAAGGGAGCCCCTTGAGCTTGAATTCTGAAAAGAATTGGAAGCTGCATGCTGCTTGGGTCCCCTCTTGCTCCTGTATCTCGTCTTCCTCAGAACCATTCTTTGGACCAGTTTCTGCACATCTTCACCGTATCTGTGGTGTTTTATTCCCAGTTCTCTTGTCTGATTTCCTCTTATTCCCCACGAACTCTTCATCCAGAGTCTCCCCCTCTAAATCTTGGTTCCCACTGTTAATACACGAAAGAAAGCAAATGGCAGTTGTCTAAGGAACAGCCTTCTGCTGTCCGTGAGAGGGAAACTTCATTTCAGCGGCATCCCTAGCATCTTTCTTTGCTGATCTTTGTACTTCGTGATAGGGCTAGCATCCTTTATGTCTGAAATGGAGGGAGATGAAGACCTACAGCTGACTCAGAAAAAGTGAAGGAGCCCTCCCCCCCCCCAGACCCAACTAATCAAATCGCATGCCTATCAGAGGGTGTGGCCAGGGATAGTCATTGATCAGATAGTCCAATGCTCAGAGTCCAGAAGGGAATTAGACTGTCAAACAAGTGCCCACAGTACAGTGAGATATGATAAAGGCTGATGGGAACTGATTCTGGAGTTTGGGGGCAGGGAAGGCAAGCAAATAGCATTGTGCCGCGAGGGTGGAGGCCTCAGAACGGAGCTGACCTTTAACAAGAGATTTGGGACAAACAAGGGGCAGTAAGGGTGCATCCTCTGACAGCAGGGGAACAGGCATTCCAAAAGCACCTGGTGAAGGCAGAGTCAAAGGCGTGTCTGAGAAGCAGTGAAAGTAGGGCTGGTAGGAGACACAGCTTGAAAATCCAGCCAAGCAAAGCATCCCAAGCAGCCGCAGCTGGTTAGCAGAGTGGGTGTTATCCTGCAGGTCACAAGGGGAACTGAAAGAGATATAAATGCTCAAAGGGCAATGACAATTGTGTGGACTTGAATGGAAACTCTGGTAAGCAATTAGGAGGAAAACTGGAGGTGAGGTGATTAGCAGTGCAGGAAAAGGATGCGTCGAGGAGACAGAGAAGGGGAAGGCAGTCACAAACACAAGCCGAGTCTGGAAGCTACGCTTGGTTTCAGAGGTCCCCTGCGTGGTGGGAAGGGGGACAGGGGAAAAAGAGGCACCAAAGATAACTGCACAAGCTTGTTTTCAAATGTTATTGTCTCAAGTTTCCAAATAAATGCATAGCAATATCACTGAGCAAAACACGCATGTAACTCAAAGAGTGAATTTAGGTAAGGAGAGTTCATGTGTTCAGGTGGGCACTTTCCTGTTGGGATTCTTGCTGGGGCATCAATCTCCATCGGGAAATGATGGTATGGAGCGTATGAAGCAAAGCCACGCTTGGAAATCATGGCGCATTGGTCATAGCTAGAGCCAAAGACTTGAAGGCCCAGGGACATGTGTAAAGTCCTAGGTTGGAGCCCTGACAGGGCAAGGGGCAAGCAGAGGATTGGAAAGACTTGAAAGTCGGAAGAGATACGGAGGGTTTACTGTCCTCACATCAAAGGGAGAAAGGCTTTCAGGAAGGGAGAGGACAACAATGTCAAAGGCTTAAGGGTGGCTGAGGAAGATAAGGAATGTAAATGCAAGGAGGACTTTGAGATCCGAACCTGTAGGTAATCGCAGACGGCTTTCAGGTACAAGGCATGTGTGTTACGGAAAGTATGAGGTCACTGTGACGCCGTGGGGAGCCAAGATCTTCAGAGTTCCCGGGACCCTGAAAATGACTGAGACCGTCGAATGCTTTGCTTATGTGTGTCACAATGATTCTTATTAATTACATTAGAAATTGAAACAGAATATGTTTCAAGAATAGCTACTTCCTTGTTCATTTAAAGTAATAAATCTGGGTCTGAAGAGGTGTCTCAAGAGTTAAGAACACTTACCATGTGTTCTTTTCGAAATGCTCGTTTCTAACTCTATCTCACGGCTGTCTGTAGCTCACATTCCAGGGGATTTTGGATTTCTGGGCTCCACGGGCCTTTGCATTCAAGCCTTTGTCAGAGAAACCTATTTTTACAGTGGGCAGTAGTAAGTATGGCTCACGACTGATCAGAATGAGAAGAATGATTCCTAAATGAGATGTCTGTTTTGGACATTTTCCCTCGAAGGTTAGGGACCATTGGGGAGAACACACAGAAAGAATGTAAAAGCCAGCCACCAGGGAGGGTTGCTCTGAAACCCTGTCACGGCCATGATATGGCCATCATTGCTCGCACGAACTTTCTGAAGTTGTGGCTGCCTACACAAGATCCACAAGACACAACCCATCACTGTTTCATCACATATAGAGGAGGGCCTACAGAGGTCCCATTTCTAACTGAGAGTCTTCGGGGAGGCAGTTAAGAAGTGCCAGAGAAAGGAAAGATTTTTCTTTCTGTTGCCACTAATAAATTGCGTGTATTCCAATTAACAACTCTCAAATCATCCTCACACAAGCAACCATAACTAAATGCAACAGGACAGTAATGTTTCTCGTGGGTGTAAATATACCACACTCTTTGTCCGTGCTTCTTCAATGAACATTAGGATACTTGGGATTTGGGTAGAAATGTCCCAGAAGCTGCAGATGGATTAGACTGTCTCAACATAACGCTGTTAGAACTCCCAACTTATCAACAGTGTCTTTTCATTTATTTAGAAATTTAAATTTTTCTTGCCACAATGATTTATAATGTTTTGTTAAACCTGAGTTTGTTGTTCTAAATGAAAGAATTTTTTTTCAATTTCATGTGTAAGTCCACATTTATTTTTAACAGTAGTAGCAAGCTCAATAGATGGGCTTCATCTCTAGCTTAAGAAGGAAAGAATAAATCTGAATTCATTCTGAGGCTCGTATGTTTGGCTGGAAAGTAAAGCTACAGATTCTATTCAAATTCTCTAAAGACCTCGGGTGGTAGACAAGTCCAGAATCCTCTGGAACATACCCTTTCGGCACATTCTCATTGTACATAGTACTGGATTTCATATAGGCATTTTAATAGAAATATATACTACACTTCGACCATGCGTTATATATTTATTATATTATTATGTCTAATATTAATAATTAGCTATTTAGAGGGACCACTGCAGTGTCTCTCTATCTTCTTCTCCTCCTTCCTTCCTAGACACACATTTAAAGTTCCCAAATCCAATACTAGCAGAAGCAGAAATAGCAACACAACAGCATGCTATTGGCTTCTTCTACGTGCTTCTGGAAAAGCTACAGAGGCGAGCCAGGTCATGAGGCCAAAGGCAACATTACACCTCACACCCTGCCCACGGGACCGGCCCAGTCCCTCGAGCCAAAGGCCACCTCTCCGCATGCATCTATTTGCTCTTCTTCAAAACGAAAACAAAAGCCACCTGCAAAGAGGATGCATCTTGGACTGCAGCCCTTGGTGCCCACACTCCACAGCAGACAATATACTGCCATACAAAAGAGCATATACAAGCTTCTGGGCTAAAGGTAGGGTCCGTAATGGAGAGCATGCTCAGTGTGCCAAAGGCCCCAATTCAGTCTGCGGCACTGTCAGAACAAAAGAGAAGAAAATCTAGGAAATTCAGCTAAAATTGAACTATGTTGCACTTGAAATTTTGCTCTTGTTTGTGCCTGATAAATATTTATACTATAATATAGTAGCATATCTGCATACCGTATATTAAATTAACAATCACAACTTCTTGGTTTGTGTTCAAACCATTCATTTTCTTTTATTATTACTTTGGTGTGTGTGTGTGTGTGTGTGTGTGTGTGTGTGTGTGTGTTTGCAAGCAGTAAGGTGGCTGGGCATGTGCCATGGCCATAGGACAACTTCACAGAGCTGGTTTTCTCTTCCCACCTTTTCATGTGTTCCTGGGATCAAAGTCAGGTTTCTAGGTGACAGGTGTCTCTACCCACTGAGCCATCTCACTGTCTCTCAACTGGCCTAACTGATGAAGGCGAATTGATGAACTCAGTGCTTGGTACAGAGAAATGGTAGTTTCTCAGGGCATGTTAGTTACCATCAACATGACGTTTATGTAGCTGAGGGTGACGCTTGGTGGTAGAGCCCGTGCTTTTCATGAGGTTTACACACTTACACATAGTTTTTTTTACACACAGTGAGATTATGGAGCGCAGTAGCACAAAAGACCAAATTTATCGGAGTGAATCAAAACCGTTATGCCAGCCATACGATGAGTGCTTTTACCATTGTCATTTAAAAGTATGGGGAAACATGAAAGTCCAGGAAAGAGCAAGGTGTTTTAACTTCCAGGCCCGCGGCAAGCGTTAAGCAGTCTGAAAATCGTGTACTGTTGAACTCCATTTCAGCCGTTCGGAGCCCATTGGGTTTCCTTTCGTCTTCTTTGTTCAACCCTGGGACTCAGACCGGACCGCGCGAGGCTTCTGCTCCTCCACCAAGCTCCACGGAGGTCCCGCTCCTGGGTGTTAGTGCTCCGCTCTCTGGGGCTCAGGATCTCTCAACTGTGGGAACTCCAGACATCTCTGAATTCCTCCCATGACTCCCGGTCCAGGATTCAGGCGCCTAATCCGGGCCTGGCACTCGCCAGGCCAGCTTCCCTGCCATTCTTTGCAAGAACTGTGTGTACGGCCTCAGACTTACTTTCCCAGAAGTGCTTCTGGGACCAGCGTGCACACAAAGGGGCTGTTAAATGTGCTTTCCTCCCTTTTGGCTGGGCCGGCTCCTGAGCTTCAGGTCACACACAGCTCACAGTTCCTATGAACTTTTCCCAAAGGATCCCCGGGCTCTAGCAGGAGCCAGCCCGTCCCTGGGGCAGGAAGTTCTGTTTACTCTGTCTTGGAGCCAGGTGCTCATCCATAAAAGGGAAAAGAGTCCTTTAGGAAAAGGGCTGGGTGCTTGGAAACTCCTTAAAAGTGAAAGGCCCAAGGCTGCTGCTGTCTGTTGTTCTGCACTTTGGCTTGATGAGGTTTTTCTGTACGTAAAAGCACGGGCTGTGGGGACTGGCTGAACGGTCCAACTAAAAACCAGCATCCGGTAAACAGAAAGGGACACGGGAGCTCTCAACACTGCACAACTGGGCCAAATGCTGTTTGTTTGTATGTTTTTGTTTGTTTGTTTGGTTTTCCTTTTCTGTTGATGCAGAGGTCCCAGGTAGACATCCCGTGTCTTTCTTCAATCTCTGTCTTTTTTTTACATTAACTTTTTTTCATTTACGTTAATCCTGAATGTCAGTGAGAGGACAGCTCTCAGGAGTCAATCCTCTCTTCCTACCGTGAGTTCAGAGACTGTGCTCACCAGGCTTGATCAGCAGGTGCCTTTCCCAGCCCAGCCGCCATCTCTCTAGACCCACGCTGCTATCCCATTAGCCTTCTGGAGCACAGTCCTCAAGGATCACCGTTCTGCGATCAACCACCTCCGTGGTGCTTTGGATAAGAAGGAATGGTCATGCAGACTTTAAAGTATTATGACCTTTTGGGTCTATAGATGGTGGCCTCCAAATTTCCACAAGGAAGCTCTGTCCTATCTGTTGCAGACACGTATGGACAGTAATGTATACCACAAGCATGTTCGATACACAGGAAAAGGGAGTCAATGTGGGGAGAGAGGGACTTAGGAATCAGAACTCTCAGGGGATTCAGTCACAACAGGAAATATCATTAAATTCACAATATGAATTATTAGAGTTTTCATTATTTTGGAATTGCTACCAGGTTTTAGGTTAGGGACTTTAGAGATCCAAACTCATTTCACCTCATGATAACATGTTCAGTTTGGTGTTATCAGAGTTTTCAGTATACAGATGACACCAGGCAATTAAATAACCTATTTAACGTCAGTGGTGACACTGGGCCTGGGTAGTTAGCCACCACTGGACATATTTCACTTTCGCTTGTATTCTGTGCCCTTTTACATCCCAAACACTTGAGATATATTCCTATTTTAAACATAAACAGCAGGAAAAGTGAGACAGCTTAATGCACTGAAACAACCACTGACGGGCTGAGAAAACAGCTTAGCTGAGAATGTGCTGACCATACAAGCTCAAGGACCTCAGTTCAGTCCCCAACCTCTGTGTGAAAGGCCAGGCCCGGAGTCAAGGGCTGTGATCCCATTGCAAGTTTGTCTCTCCCAAAGTTTAGAAGTCACTGATGACACTAATAGAAACAATCTTGAAATACGACATGAATGGTTTAGACAGTGAAAAGGTGATCGGACAATTCATTTGGTAAGTTGTATTATGAGGAGCAGCAATTTCACAGGGTAATAGCCACAGGACTAAGACTGGAAGGATGGCTCCTTTTATTGTCATCTAGCTGTTGCTGTAGTTAAGATAATAGAGGCTACTTCTCACTGTAATAAGCGCAAGCCTGATTTTTGAGGAGGAACAGAGAAATCCTTGCTGGCTGGCATCTCTCTCTCTCTCTCTCTCTCTCTCTCTCTCTCTCTCTCTCTCTGTGTGTGTGTGTGTGTGTGTGTGTGTGTGTGTGTGTGTGTGTTTTGAGACAGGGTTTCTCCATGTAGCCATGTAGCCTTGTCATTGAATTCTCTCTATAGACCAGGCCGGCCTTGAACTCTCAAAGATCTGCCTGGTTCTGCCTCCTGAGTGCTGGGATTAAAGGTATGCACCACTACCACCCACTGGCATTTTTATTTTTTATGGCATAGGAAGTCAAGGCAACAGGGGTAGGTAAGATATCTGAAGAAGAATTGCACAGATGTTTTAAGAGCTCTGGGAAAGGGCTGGAGAGTAGACTAGGGAAGGGTGGGGAGATTGTCAGCAGTATGCTGGACCCTGGGAGGCTGGTGTTGGAGTCTTTCCAGTCATCTCTGGCTGGCTGGCTGGCTGGCTGGGCTGTCCCTCAGCAGCCCTCAGCTGTCTGGTACATGACAAGACAGAGAGTGCGTTGGGATCATTTGGATTTCAAGCTTGCCAGGTGTAGCAAGAATGTGGAGCTTGGGATGTGTGCAAGGTTTGCATGCATCACAGGCCACAGGATCCAACCTGCACATCAGGACATGTCATGGGGAAGGACCCGTAAATGGGAAAGAGTGCATGGGAGGGGGAGGGGAAATGGCCGAGAGAGAGGAAGGGTGACTGTGACAGACAGAGCTGAGCAAGTTTCAGGGACAGGCTATGTGTCAGTGAGGAGGATGTCTGAGTCTGAGGGTGGAGGTGGAGCCATTCAAGAGATAATGTGGTTTAGACTTCATGGCCTGCACCGTGAGAACAGGAAGCCAAGGCCAAGCAGAGAAAAAGGTCGTTGGGTCAAAGAGCTAATAGGTCACGGGGTCATGTGTGCCCTGAATAAAGGCAAAAGTGAAGATGAAGACGGATGAGATTCCAAAGTTTCCCAGGAGTAGTGGCAAGTGTCTGGTGGCAGCGCAGCAGAAGGCTTCTTGAAGCTTCCCTCCTCCTCCTCCTCCTTGTCCCCGCTTGATGAGGTGGGGACAAGGACGAGGAGGAGGAGGAGCTTGAAATGCAATGATGCTCAAGTTCCAGATTACAGAGCATAGGCTTTCAAACCGTAAGCTAAATGTATATTATTAACCAGTGCCTTGAAAAGTTGGAAAACACTAAACCATACAGTGGCGTCTGAGTGACAGCAGCGTGGCCCATTAGATTCATCAGGTGTAAGAGCAGGTGTGGGTAGCTTAGGGAGGCTGTGCATATATACACCTAAAACTCAATTTTTTGAAGGCTGTCAAGAATAACACAGTTTGGAGGACGGAGAGATGGCTCAGTGGTTAGGAGCTGCCCAAAGCCAAGGCTGTCCTCTGATTCTGCCCTATAAATGACACCAGGACTTCCCAGAGGAGACTTAGTCCTGTCTCTCTTCCTCCCTTCCTTGCCCACATTAGCCACAGTCCTGGTCACTCATCATGGGACATGGCCTTTGACTATTGCTGGTACTGATACCTTCCTCCAAGCTCCAGGACCTGCTGGTCTCTAGAACAGGATACCAAGATTGATCCTCTGAACTTCTCTGATATTCATTGTCCCCCTCCCCTGCCTCTCCCACCAGTTCCCTACATCAGCTAGAACTGTTTTCTGTCTCTTCAAGGTAGCAAGCACTCATTATATCTAGGCCTTTACCATGTTTGCTGACACACCAACTCCAGCCTTGTGTTACAACCTCAGGACTTGGTGTAGTAAGCATTCTCTAATGTCCACAAAACACTCACCACACCAAAGTGTAACTCTGGTTTAAATATCTATCTCTTCTACATGAGTATCAGCCCCAGAAAACAGGGTATTATCCTGTTACTGCCATGATCCTGGCACTTGGTAGAATTCCTAATGTGTGCCCAACAGGTGCCCAGTAATCTTGGTTGGAATGCCCAGTGAAAAATAGAAGCCATATGATTACCCTTAAAGTGCACAAGACCAAGTGACCTCTGAAAGTGTGGGAAAACAAATGAATCCCTAAAATACATATGTAACAAATTCTCATGAAGGACATACAATCCAATGATCATCCAATATATTTGAAAACTAACTCCCACAAAGTTTATGAGACCCAGTGATCCCAAAGTACATGGCATATGGGACCAAATTACCCTTCAAAGGGCCATTTTGTCTCATTGTTAGGTGAATAAAGAACTCATCAACCGTTGACAAGGCAGTGATGACAGCAATTTGGGTTCTGGAATTGCTGTAGTACTTGCAAGACCCCACTCTGTTCCCAACCCCTCTCCCCCAAGCATGGGTTTCACCAGAGAAGAGTTTGCCTATCACCAGGCAAGGAACATGACTCTTAAAATATATGTATTCTTTAAGAGCTATGTCTAATCTCTAAAATCTTTAAAATATGGGTCAAGAATCACCAATGACCAACCAGCTTACTGTACTGTTTTGCTAGCAACTGTTTTATTTATATATAATAAAATACATTTTATATGCCCAGGAAACTAACATGTATGTATTATATATATATATATATATATATATATATAATATGCATATATGCATACATACATATGTATGCATATATGTATGCACATATATGTATATATGTATATACATATATGTCATATCTATGTCTATGTATGATATTTTACCAATATCACAAAAAGGAGTTGGAGAGATGGTTCATCATGTTAAGATCTTGCAGAGAACTCAGATTTGATCCCAAGCACCAACATGGAGGTTTATAGTGTTCTGTAACTCCATTTTCAGAAGATGCAATGCCCTCTTCTGGCTCACTGCATGCTCATAGTGCAGACACGCATGCAGGAAAAATATCCATAAACATAAAATAAAAAGATGGAGCAGAGCCAGGTGGTGGTGGCACACGCCTTTAATCCCAGCACTTGGGAGGCAGAGGCAGGCGGATTTCTGAGTTCGAGGCCAGCCTGGTCTACCGAGTGAGTTCCAGGAAAGCTGGAGCTACACAGAGAAACCCTGTCTCAAAAAAAAAAAGAAAAAGAAAGAAAAAAGGAAGGAAGGAAGGAAGGAAGGAAGGAAGGAAGGAAGGAAGGATGGAAAAGAAAAAAAAGAAAAAGAAAAAGAAAAAAAAGATGGAGCAGAGACTGAGGGAACAGCCAATCAATGACTGGCTCAACTTGAGACCCATCCCATAGAAGAGTCAACCTGTTATTGATACTCTGCTATGCTTGTAAACGGGAACCTACGATAACTGTCTCTCGAGGGGTGTCATCCAGCAGCAGATGGAAACAGAGGCAGAGATCCACAGCTAAATAAGTATCAGATGGAGCTTGGGAAGTCTTGTGGAAGTGTTGGGGATAGATTGAGCGAGCCGGAGAGGTCAAGGACAAGAAGACCTACAGAGGAAACTCAGCTGGGCCCGTGGAGGGTCACAGAGACTAAACCACCAACAAACAGCATAGAGGGGCTGAAGCTAAGCCCCCCTGCATTTGTACAGATGTGCATCTTGGCCTTCATGTGGGTCCCCTGACAATTGGCGCAGGGGCTGTCTCTGCCTCTGTCGCCTGCCATTGGAGCCCCTTCTCCTACCTGACTGCCTGATGGGCCTCAGTGGGACAGGAGGTGCTTAGTCCTCCTGATGTTCTAGGGTGGGGTGATACCCAAGGGGGAGCTTCCACTTCTCTAAGGAGAAGGGAAGAAGGCAGTGAGGGGGAGAGATGTACAAGTGCAGTACTGGGAGAAGAAGAGGGAGGAGGGCTGTGTTTGAGATATAATGTAAACAAAAACAATAATTATGGGAAAATTTAAAATATCTGGCAAACACAAATGAGAAAAAATGACTACTAATTCTGGCTAAAGATTTTAAATAATAATTTCTAAGGCCTCAAATAATTTTATTCAAATCTCTAATTTTTAATATAATTTAGTTTTAGAAAAGGTCTTACTATATATCTCTGGTTGACCTGGAAATCTCTACATAGACAAGGCTGGATCCAACGCCTCAGCTCTACCTGCCTTTGCCCCCTAAGTGGTGAAATTAAAGGTGTGCATTAGCATGCCTAGTCTGAAATCTCTGATTTTTATTATTATCTAAGCGTAGCCAGAAATGATTAATAGCTTTGTCTAATCATGTCACTTTAATACTGTTTCCTGCTGTCCTCAATCTAAGGTTAATAGTAGAGAGATGTAGGGTGTTAAGATGCACCCTCTGTTGTGCATACAGCTCCTTACATAACAAATTGTAGAATGTTCCCTTTGTTAGCTACGAGGATACCATTGGTGAATAACAGAAAAATATTTAGGAATTTAGAGAAAATAAAAGAAAGAAGAGAGGAAATGGGGAAAATGTATGTTTATTTCATGCAATGTTATATATGTATATATGTGTGCACACATACATATTAGTACATATACATAAATATTAATGATTGACATCGTTTTCTTTGGCCTTTTGAATCAGGATCTCACTATGTAACCCTGGCTACCTGGAAACTAGCCTGTAGACCTGACTGACCTGAAACCTGAAGCAATCCTCCTGTGAAGTGGAATTTTGTTTTTTTTAACCACTCAGTTGTGTCACGTGATGCTTTGCAGACTACAGACACTTGAGAGGGTGTGTGACATTTAAAAAGGACGCAAGTGGAACCCCAGAAACAGTGGGAGGACGGGCTTGAACTAGTAGACCATGCAATGCTTCCCTGCTCTCTGCTGGTCTTCACTGGACTTCACATCGTAGAGAGAAATGTGCCGAAGAACTCATCCAGCTGCTTCTGCTGACTCCCTCCACCACTAATGACTACTGTTTGGTGTTTCCCACTGACCTTGGCTGCTGGTATCCTGACAACCAGGAGTGGAATCGCCACAAGGAATTCCACTAAACAGACCCACAATCCCCTTTTCCTACTAACCTTCTTTTCCCCCTACCTCTGGTCGGTGGGTTGGAAGGGAGGCTGAAGCGTCTAAGTACCCTAAATAAAGGAGGTCTTAAAAAAATCTAAGCCTACATGCCTGCCTTTCTTCCTGAGTGCTAAGATTACAAGTATCCAATGTTAGATTTTTTTTTCTAATGGAACTGGAGGTCATTTGTATCTAAGTTAAGAATGTGATTTGGAGCTAGGCAGTGGTGGCACACACCTTCAATCCGAGCATTTGGGAGGCAGAGGCAGGCAGATTTCTGAGTTCGAGGCCAGCCTGCTCTACAGAGTGAATTCCAGGACAGCCAGGGCTATACAGGGAAACCCTGTCTAAAAAATAAATAAATAAAAAGTAAAAAAAAAAAAAACTATAAATTTTAAAGTAAAAAAGGCTTCTATTTAATCAAAAGTTCCCAAGGCACTTGATAAAAGACATCCTTCCCATAAGGGCTATATTGGCTCAAATCCCTTGTATTCCAGTGTCCCAGACAAAGAAATGAAATGATTTATCCAAGCAAGAAAAGTTTTCAAGTCAGAAAGTTTAACTTGTAAAACAGTGTGGGTGCTGGGGGGTGGGCAGTAATTTATTCATGCCCATTCAACAGGCATTTATAGAAGGCGGCAGCAGTCGGTATTATGTGGGATTGCCAAGCCACGCAGCCAAGAAGCAGAAGGGCCCAGGGGTAGAGTCTGGCACCAGCTCAGTCAAATCCAATGTGTCCGGAATACACAGCACACGGAGCACGAAGACTTCCAGGGAAGGCTTCTTATGCTGCCTGGGCTGAGTCATGAAAGTGGGAGTTTAGAGTATGGTAATTTAGACCTGGTAATTTAGAAGTGTAACAGGTATATTTTACAAAACAACTGAAATGAAGCTGCAGGCTATTTATGTGTGTGTGTGTGTGTGTGTGTATATATATATATATATATATATATATATATATATATATCCTGAACCTCAGAAAATGACTCAGGTTTGTAAGACCATCTGCTTCAGCTGCACTGATACAGCAAGCAAACCGACCATCTTGGCTTTTGTTAAACTCAGTTTGGCCCTACATTGAGAAGACTTTCAATAATATGTGGGCTTTTCTTTGACAGCCAGAGAAAGGGTAACACAAAAAGCTCAAAGTGTACAGCTTCCTGTATCAGAAAGAGTAGGGGTAGACGCCGCAGATTTACTCCTCCTCCTTGACTGAGGACACGGCTGTCCCCCCCCCCCAATACCCCGACCCCGACCCCCGGTCTTCCTAATGCAGTAGAAGCAAACCAAGATGCAGGATCTTGGGACTTCCGTGAAACCGCATTGTCAGGCTGCACATGCAACAGACTGCTGGGTTTGTGGGGGTGTCCCATGTCCACTCTGCCCACAGGGCTCAGGACATTTGGGGAGGCGGGACACGGGAGGTTTTGAGTGTGTTTTCACCAGGCCAGTGCCGGGCGGATGCCCGGCTATGAGAAGCCACTGGACACCACTCCTGGGTTGGGGGAGCGCAGTCTGAGGTCCCTTGGGACCGCTGGAGCTGGCTGGGGGCTCTTGGGCACCTCAGGCGCCACTAGATGCCTTGGAAGAGCTGAGAATGAAGTGGTGGGCCTTGGGCTGGATCTAACTGAAGCAGATTGAAACCCAGCAGGAAAGACGCCAAGTCCTACAATTCCCTAACATCTGGGCAGCCCTGGGCTTGAGAAGCCCTGTTCATCCGGCCAGTGAAGACTCTGGACTCTCCGGGTCCAACTTCAGCGCGTGCCTGTAGCTTTCCTCGGTGTCTGTCCCCAACTCTTTGTATATTGGTGCTTCCATAGCGACTCTTGTCTTCAAACACCACTTAGATAGCACCAGCTCAAGATGCAGGCTGGCCTCTGTGGACAACAGTTTAACAGCCTCTGTAGCTTTGAAGCTGAATCTAGGAAAATATTCTCCCCAGGCAGTGCATCTAAAGCAAAATACCCTGGAGGGCCTCTTTATTTAGTCTCTCTCTTTTTATTGCCTGATGTTTATTCCCAAATTCTTTATAATAACCTTTGGGTGCATTGTTCTTAAAACTATACACATTAAAACTCATGTGAGAAATTAATCCCCACCCCAATATCATTTCAAACTTTCAAGACTTGGTAATTAAATTTTAAACCTTGTAGTTTTCTAATGAATTAAATTCTACTCTTAGAAACAAAAATGTCATTATCCACTGATAATTCTTTCCTACACACTAGAAAAGATTAGGGTAAGTGTAATCTTGTTTTGTGTGTGTGTATTGAGACAGAGTCTCTCAACATAGCTCTAACTGTCCCGAAACTCGAGGGTGGCCTTGAATTTACACAGGTCTGCCTTCCTCTGCCTCCCAAGTGCTGGAATTAAAGTGTGCACCTCCACACCTAGCTAGATTAACTATAATATTTTATAATTTTAATGAGATTCTAAAGCGCAGGCAATCTGATAACTCGATTCTGCTAACAATATCAGGCAAAAACATTTCAGTGGTCTTAACTCCTATTTGTCATAAAAGAGAAATTCTGTAATCTTTATATCACTATATACCCACCCGCACCTACGGTGCAGGAAGCATTACCTTTTCAAATATAATTTTATTAGCAGATAACAGAGCATTTGATAGGCAGTGTTTGGCGTAATAACGGACTCTTTAGTCGCTTACCTGCCTGTCAAACATTGAGCATGTGTGCTGCCATGAGGACATTTGGAATCGTCCCTGCAGGCTTGTGACTATAATGTGACACCGTGTGATAAGCCCACCTGAGCTAACAGGAGCCCCGCCTCCTCTCGGGCTGTGGCTGATGTTGTACCCATTAAACACTTCTCCCTCATCCCCCCAGTGGCCCCCCCGTAACTAACTGTCTGCTCACTTGCACTGTGAGTTGAATGTTTTTAGATTCCACAGATGAGTAAAACGTAGCATTTGTATTTCTATGTCTGGCTTGTTTCGCTTAACATCATCACTTCTATCCATGTTCGCAACAAATGGCATAGTAACTTTGGGGGGGCTGAAATTATTCCCCTCTGCAATACCACATTTTAAAAATCCATTTACAGACAAGTCAATGGGTTCTATATCTGGGCCATACAGCTGAGTGTGTGCTTAGTAAGCACAGGGGCCTTGGTTCAGTACCAAGTACTACATTAAAAGGAAGGGACACGCCTTTAGATTATAAATAGTACTTCATAGAGCATATCAAACAGATATCTGCTGTAGACCAGGTATGTTGCAGACTAGATCTTTGATATGTTGACTTCATATCAAGGAAATGGTTTGGCATTGGTGGATCAATAGCGAGCCAATTTTAGTTTGGGGTGTTTTTTATTGTTGTTTGTTTTTTTGTTTTCTGGGGTTTTATTTGTTTGTTTGTTCTTTAGTATTTTCTGTGGTGTTTTCCTTAGTGACTACAATAACTCACACCAGTAAAGTAGGACTTCTTCATCCTTACCAGCAAACATTTCCTTTTGACTTTTTAATTGACAGCCATTCTAATACAGATCTAATAAAGACGGTCTCTGTTGTGACCCCATGATTAGTGAATTGGGCATTTCTCATATATTTGTTCATCATTTGTATATCTTCTGTTTGAGGATGCATATTCCTTTGCCCACGTAATAGTAGTAGTAGTAGTAGTAGTAGTAGTAGTAGTATTCTTTGCTTGAGTTCTTCAGTTCTTTTGTGTTCTGGATACCACCTCCTATTTGAATGAATTGGTTTGCAAATGCCATTTCCCATTCTGCAAGGGTGGCCTTTAAGGAATTGGGAGAGATGTAAGAGAATGTGTTGGAGGAACTGGGTTATTTGTGCCTAGTGACAGCCAGGGACAGAGAATAAAAACAGGAACATATCCTGCTTTTACAGAACTTCAAAAGCTAAATATTTTGCAAACAGTTTATAGAAACAAATCAAGAGCCTGATGTAATAAAAATGACTGGCAAAAAAAAAAAAATTCTAGTGAGGATGTGGATAAATCCAAATGAGACTTGAGAATGAGGTTGCTTGTTTGGAAAACACTTCTCAAAAGTTAAATACAGAGTTACCATATAAGCCATAAGTGAAACCCCTGTGTGTGTGTATCCCAAAAATTAAAATGTGTTCACATGAGAATTTAGACAATTAATGCCCATGTGGTGGCACATGCCTTTCATTCCTGCACTTGGGTAGAGGCAGGTGGATCTCTGAGTTTGTTTTTGAGTTGAGGTCTGCCCTTTTGCTCAGGAAGGCCTCATACTCCTGTGGCCCAGAAGTCATCTCTGCTTCAGCTGGTGTCTCCACTGTCAGGGTCACATATTGGGAGAAATTGTTATCCTCGGCTCTGTCTAAAATCAGGTTTGCACTGCCCCGGGAGGAATCCCAAGAAGCACAAAGCAAATCTCTCAGCCTACAGAGTTCTGTTTCATCCTCCAGCCAAGCTTCCCAAAGTTCTTTCAGTGAACATCATCTTCTGCCAAGTCCTGGTTCCGGTGACCCTCAGCCTGCCAATAACTTGCTGACCCAGAAGCTTGAGAGTTTTTCTGGTAACAGTTGGATTAAACTCTTGACTTCTGAGAGCAGGCGGCTCAAAGTTCTAAACTTTCTAGCATAGGTTACTCCTAAATGCTTATAACCTAATTAAAATATGCCAAGCCCGAGAATATAAAATAATTTTTTAAGGTAAAAAAAAAATTCCTCCTTAATCTCTTAGTTCTTCCCCCCCCCCTTGAAACATTGCTACCAAGAGGATTTAATGGCTTTTAAAACGTTTATAGTTTAATCCATACCTTTGATTTAGAGTTCCACAAATTTGAAAATAATTTAATCAAATATACTAAAGGTCGGTGGGCTAGGAGGGTGGTAACTGCTTGGTGATGGGGAACTAGAAGGCGCAAGACCCTGGGATCCGCCTCAAGCATGGTAAAATAAATGCCCTAAGAGCTGACCATTGGACACCAACAGTAAGTGTTGTTAGTCACGTTGTTGTCCACCTCTCCTTCAGAAGCGAGGGCCAGGCTCGAAGATCACAAGTTCCAGACCAGCTTGAGACACCCAGAAAGACCATGCCTGAAAGGAGTGGGAAAGAGAGCTCAAGACACTGAGGCTGAGGAAGGTATCCAAGTATTTAAAACTTCTTGAGTCAGCTCCCTCTTCCTTGGGAAGCTTCGCCAGCTGCTCTGAGAGCCAGGGAGCTCCCAGCGAGCGAGCGAGTGGGACTGTGCTCCTTCCCGGGGTGGGGTGAGCACAATGGACCGCTGCGCTGCAGAGTCTGCAGTTCCCAGGGAAAAAGTGCTCCAAGCGCCGTCTCTGCCCTGCGGGGCGGCGAGCGCCCGGCGGACAGTTTGTGCCGCGGGGCAAGGACAGGAAGCGCGCGTTTCTGCAGCCGCGGCTGGCCCAAGATAATGCCATTGTGTCCCGGCGCAGCGACCGCTCCCACCGCCGGGCCGAGCTGGCGTCGGGCTCCCTGGCTGCGGGCCAGCCAGCTCTGCAGCCTGCCGAGAGGCGCGCGTCCCCTCCCGTCCCCTCCGGTCCTCTCCTGTCCCCTCCCGGAGGCGCAGCCACGCCTCGGGCCTCCGCAGGAAACCTGGCCACCGCACCAGACTTCGTGACTTCTCCTTTACGAGCTGCGCCCACCCGGCCTGGCCGGGCTTTTGTTCTCAGCTCACTGGGTGCTGGCGCGGAATTTTAAAGCTGCAGGCCTGCAGGAGCGATGACAGGGTTATTGCAAAGATACAGTATCTTGCTGAGCCCTGCTGCCTGCTCTGCAGCGCTGGGCTGGGCCCTCTCATCACCTTCGCCAACACTTACCCCTTCAGCGCAGCCTTCCATCAAACATGATGGGAGCCCTCACCAAGGACGATTCTAGACATATTTAGCAGCAATATTGTTTGATTTCAACTGGACATTGTTCTAAACACACAAAAGAGTTCAAGGCTGTGGCTTTGGTTTTGTTCTCCTCTCCTCCGGCTTCCCTATCCAGGCTGTCAAGCTTCTCTGGGAAAATGGGATCAAAATGCTTGGCGACATTTCCACAATAAAACACTCACATACGTATGAAATAAAACTTAATATATTTATTAAGATTTCCTTTCTAGTCATGTCCAGATTGTAACTCAAATCTCCAGAACTCAGATTTATGCTGACAGTTTCCTCTTAAAACCTTCAACAGATGGACACGCAATGTAAGAATTCTGTTCCTAGTAGAACATTCCCAGTAAGATGGAGTACCAGAACGTTCCTCCCAGCGAAAAGGAGCAAATGATTCTTTTGGAAGCCAATAAATTATTTCATGATATAGAAGGTAAAACAATTATCTCACCATCTCAGGTTTCTTCTTTTAATAATTTCTCCTTATTTTATGTGCATTGCTGTTTTGCCTGCTTCGTCTGTGAGAGGGTGTTGGATCTCCTGGAGCTGGAGTTACAGTTGTGAGCTGCCATGTGGGTTCTGGGAATTGAACCCAGAGTCCTTTGGAAGAGCAGCCAGTGCTTTTAACCTCTGAGCAATCTCTCTCGGACCCTCGGTTTTGTTTTAATTTTGCAAAGAGGAAAAAAAAAGGTATCTTATATTCAACATGCTGGAGACTGAAGCCAGAGCCTTGGGAACACTATGCAAGCACTGTACTCCTAAGTCACATTCATGGGTCATTGGCCTGGTTTCTCATCTATAAAGGGCAGAGGGGTAGTGCCTGCCTTTTGAGATACTGGAGATGTTTCTAAAAGCAGTTGTAGAGGAAAATATCCATTAGGCAAAGGTGCTTCTTCAGTGTTTGCCGAGGAAAATAAATATACTTAGAATGAGCTTCCAAAAAAAACCCAATATCAACATGCTTTAAGTATTAGCAGAAAGCATCTGTGGGAAAAAAAATCTTAGGGAATGACTCTAACAAGAAAGGTGCAAGTAAATCAGAGGTCTCAGAAACAATGCTAACAGAAAGCCATGACGGAATCAAAGTATCACCAGGCTGTCCAGGGTCAGACCAAGCCACCACACTGGCTCTATAGAAATAAAGACAACACAAAGGAATAACATGTGATCTCTACGTAGTAATTTTTTTCTTTTAAAAATGCTGATGAACAGATGTAGATGGCAACAGGGGAAAGACTGGGAATTCTAGAAGCCCAGGAAAACTGCAGTCAAGGGGGGGCAGCCTAAGAGCATCCGCCCCGACCCAGTTCCCCCAGGCCCTACATGGTAAACTGTGAGCTATAGGAAGGCAGGGTGTCGAGTGGCCTCAATACAAAGAGATTCAAATGTCACAGTGGTGAGCATGCCAGTCACCCAGACTAGATGACTGAAGGTTGTATTCAGGTCTTGAAATGTTAATACTGAGTCCCATAAACACACACAATCCCTGCGTGCCAATGAAAGCGTGTGTTTAAGAACAGTGAGCTGGGATTAATGAAAAGCTTCTGGCTGGGAAGACAGAAATGAGTTCCTGACGTGCAGACTATGATGTCTTCTGCCTACAGTATGGCCGGGGGCCCAGGGAAATGAATGCGTCATTTCTCTGAGGATGATGTAGCAAGAAAGTCCTAGTGGTCTACAATGAGAAATCCCTTATCTCTCAGCCTGGAATAGAATATTAAAACACCCGTTTTGGACCGTAAGTGGACAGATCAGCTTAATTTTCATATCTGTAAGGATATTATAGTTACAAGCCATCCATCAGTCCACAGCCAAGAAGACTGTGGGAAAAGGAAGCCACTCCAGACCAATTTCACTTCCATTTATGATAGACAGTGAGCTGTGTAATAAAGGCAGAACAATGGATGTGGAATGCGCTCCCAGGGCCAGCGGGTAGGAACTTCCTCGTCAGCTTTCTCAGGCCTCTCCTGCCCACCTGCCTGCAGGGCTGCTGGTTCCCAAGCCCGCTGGCGCTGGCACCGGCGCTGGCTCGGCTGTTCATGCTGTTCGCTCTTACGGTTACTCCTTGAGCCACGCAGGCTGCTTTCTGTGTGGCAAGTGTGAGGGGGAGCCGAGATGGGAACACTGAAAGATACCAGGCTGTATCACTCACTGACATGACGGTCCTGACCCTTGCCGACATTGATTTCTCCTTTTATTTAAATGGGATCCAAATACCATTCTTTCATGATTGCTATGTGCACACACCTTCTCCAGCTCTGGACTTTAACCAGCTCCTAGACGGCTATCGCAAGAAATGTTTCTTTAAATGTATTTTAAACTAATTTAATAGATAATATATAATGTCTAGTATATGGTATAATATAAGCTAATGTTTAATATATAACATGTGATACATTATATAGAATATAGAAGGAATATAGAATACAAAATATAGAATATATAGAATATAGAATATATGGAGAGTGTAAAACGTAGACTGTAGAATATAATATATAGAATGTAGAATATATCATAGAATATAGAAAATAAAAACAGAATATAGAAAATAGGTTACAGAATGTAGAATATAGAATGTAGAATGTTGAATATAGAATGTAGAATGTAGCATATAGAATATAGAAGGTAAAATAGAATTCAGAATACAGAATATAGAATATATATGCCCACTAATAAAATTACACTGGTTTTTGGTCTCTTCCTAGCCCCTTGCGATTCCCATGACGTGGTTTGGAGCTGGTGAGTGGCTCTCACCAAGGCCCAGAGCCATCAGGGTGAGAAGCTGTCTGCTCTCAGCCAGCACTCACTATGGGAGCTTCTTCCCACCTCGCTCTTCCTGTCTTCCTTCCTCCCTTGCACCATCTGCTTCTCACTCGTGTAGGCCTGATGCTGGCAAGAAAGTTCCAGAACTGTAAACTCATCCATGAGACCACTCTTGTTCTCCAGCCTGATTTCCTGGAGGGTTCAGAGGCATCCGACCATGACGCTTCAGCACCTATTGGAATAAACTCGGACTTCATGGTCCCTCCTCCTCTTTGTTCTTGGATGTCCTTTTGCTCTGACCACAGAATGACTTAGCTGAATGTTGTCATTTGTATCCTGGATGTGCAGAGAGCTAGTTGATATTCGTCCGGTAGAAAGGAAGCACTGTTGCTTTGTGCACGGGCTCGGTGAATAGATAGAGCATCTCTCTGAGTCAAGGGTGGAAAAATGATGGGATTAAATGTGGTGATGACACAAGGCCTGTTAGGTCAGAGAAGGGCTGCGGACAGCCATGACTGCCAGATTCTGTCTCATGATTTTAGGAGTAGCCCCCTCAAAGCAAGCTCTTACTGCCCTGGCTGCCATCTTTGACTTCCTTGTACTGACTGCCCTTCGATTCCTAGAGGAGCTTTATGGGCTTCAGTTTTTCCCAGAGGGTTTAAAATTGAAGATATCCATTGATGTCTCATGATTCTTGATCAGCTCTGTAAGTCTTAACCAAAAGCAAAGGGAGGGGTGAGGCAGAGGAGATAGACACTCAGGTGAAGAGACCATCTATTCAATGAAATGACGCTCACTGGAAGCAGCCCTACACTACTGAAAACATGGAGTTTCCAATGCAGTATGTAGGAAGCCACCCCAAATTATGTGTGTGAACAAGGTAACTTTGCTACTAAATGAAAGAAAAACCATGGTTTCCAGTAACTCCATACGGCATCATGGATTAGCTCTCCCTGTCAGCTGGGTAAATAACATCTCAAACTATCAATGTAGTCAACCCACTGCACCCTCAGCTCACCTGAGTATCACTCACGTATTCGAGAATGCCATGTTAATTTGTAATAAACTCATCCAACGAAAAGGATAGAACAAGTCAGCATTTACTGTTATGATACAGAAATCCACCACAACACACTGTCCAACACAGAGGGACAGATGTGGTTGTCTCATAATTAGGTGAGATCCCTTTGAAATCTCAAGAAGGAAGAGAGGAAAGGTGCAGAGAAAATGAGACCCAAATGTTGCATCTGCTCCAACAGAGACCTTGTCAAAAGCTCGATATGTGGGTGGCTTTAAGGATTTATGAAACAGCGTTTCTAGTATTCAACCTGACTATCTCAGAAGATGGCAAGGCTCAAAGGAAGTGTTCAAATCAGTGACCAGGCCTGTGGGTTGTGGGGTCAGAAAACTGGCTCGGCCTCCTTACTATTTCTTAGTGGTGTGACTGCGCAAGTCACTTAATCTCTTTGTCTCTCTGTTTCCTCATGTGAAAAGTTAAGTAACAGCACCTCCCTTGCATGATAGTCCCTCAAATGTAGGACACTAGGTCAGGCTACTTTCTCCCCATGGCTCCTGTTGCACAGAAGGTAGGAAAGGTGAATGGCTGTGTTATTAAATTAAAGTCATCTAAATTAAAGTCATTTATAATGTAGAATTATGTGTATGTGTCAGCTATGTTTATAGTCATTAAGAATAGTGTTGACTGTCATATCTCAAGCGATTCCAAGGTTCTGAGGAGCAGAGTCCTCTGGAGAATATTTGTATTTAAAATATGAATAAAGTGTGTTCCAAAAAAGTTAAACATGGAACTGCCATATTCCCAAGAAATTTCACTTCTGCATATATTTACACAATGATCTACTTTGATCATCTGTGGCTGTGATTACCACGATGACAGAAAGCACCTTGGGGAGGAAAGCGGTTCCTTGGCATTCACATCCTGATCACAGTCTATCATCAAGAAGAAACTTGTCAGGAACTCAGACAGAAGCAGACCCAGGGACCATGGAGAAATGTTGCTTACAGGCTTGCTATATAAATGGCTTACTCAGCTTACTTTCTTATACAACCCAAGATCACCTTCCCAGAGACACCACCGCCCACAGGGTGCTAGGCCCTCCCAGAATGCCCTGCCAGACATTCTCGTAGGCCAGTCGGATGGAGGCAACTCTTCGGTTGAGGTCCCTCTTCTCAGGTGACTCTAGTTTGTATCAAGTTGACAAACACTAACCAGCACACAGAAGAAACGAGATCAGGGACCGGAAGAAGCATGTTTGCACCGATCTTCGTTATAAGCAACATTATTCACAATGCCAATAGTGCAGAAACCACTCAGGTCATTATTGGTGACCAGCTTGATGGCTGAGCATGATGTCTTTCATGTCTCAACATGTGCCATAATTTCCCTCTTTCCAAAGGCAATGAACTATTCCATTGTGTGGCTATACCAGTTTTGTTCAGAATAATTTTTTAAACAAAACAATCAATAATATGATTCTTCCCTGCTATTTACCTATTATTTGTTGGATCCTTAACACTGGCATATGCTTTTACAGCCAAAGTAAGTGTCTTAGTTAGGGTTTCACTGCTGTGAACAGACACCCTGACCAATGCAAGTTTTATAAAAGACAACATTTAATTGGGGTTGGCTTACAGGCTTAGAGGTTCAGTCCATTGTCATCAAGACAGAAACATGGCAGCATCCAGGCAGGCATGGTACAGGAGGAGCTGAGAGTTCTACATCTTCATCTGAAGACTGCTAGGAGAATACTGACTTCCAGGCAACTAGGGTGAAGGTCTTTACCCCACACCCACAGTGACACACCTACTCCAGCAAGGCCACACCTCTTAATAGTGCCACTCCCTGGGAAAAGCAAATACAAACCATCACAGTAAGTAAGGTCCACAAATGTCTGGATCCTGACTAATCGAGACAGAGTACCTTGCATAGAACCAGACAGGGATTCACATTCCAGCAGATACCCTGGAAAACATTTGTTTGTGTGGCTTCAGAAATGGAATCCAGGAGCTCACACATGCTAGGCCACTCCCAATTTCTAAAAGCTACACTTACCACACAGAGTTTATCAATTATCCTTCTCACTGCTCCTGTCTTACACAATGTCCCCTCAGTAGTACCCCCAACACGAGCACATACACCAAGGGTAGTGCCCAAGCCCTACTGCACCCTTCCCCAGAGCTCTGGTTTCTATGCCCTGTTACCCATGGTTCACTCTGCTGAAATGCACTGACCTCCCTGATTGCCTGCCTCAAGTGCTCAAACGTGGCTATGGCCACACCACCAACTGAGCACTCACTAGACATTCTCAGGGCTGCTCCACCTCGTAAGCATCATTTGTTGCTGTGATAGCGCCTTCCTGAAGCCCTCCAGCGCGCTATACCTGCAGAGGGTATGCTACCCTGTCTCAGCCTGACTTTGGACAGAATGCATCGCCATCAGCACAGTGGATGCAGTGCACTGTGCATTCTGTGTGCCTCTCTCTTTCTTGCCCATGGCCTCATCCCCAGCACCAGAAAAGTACCTGCCTGCCAGTGGAGAACTGATAATTACTGGTTTAAAAAAATGTTTCAAAAAGACCAGGTATAAATCTATGGTCAAATGACTCTTTCACATGCACAAAGCCTGGGGTTTCGTCTCGTCGTTATGAAAAGTAAACCCAGTGGTTGCCTGCACATCATTTGTCACATTTACCCGTGCTGTCTGGCTATCCTGTCATTTCATTGATCTCTCTGAAAAACTCAACGCTATTTCAAGCTAATTTGATGGCCAATTTGAGTGTTCAGATGAAAGTTTTTAACTGTATCTTATTTCCTGTCCCTGATAGGAATTCCTTGAGTAGAATAGGCTATATGAATTTAAACATGCAGAATGCATGACTTTTTAATTCTATGGCCCAAAATGCTTATTTTGAACAAGGAGTGAAGCCACAGTGACAATTAGTCCCTCTGTCAAATGCCTCAGCCTTGGAGGCTGCCATCTGTTTATACAGTTTACAAATACATGTATGTATATACATATATTAGAATATTTGTTTATATAGTTTATAAAGTTATATGTGAATATGTATATATATGTTTATATAGTGCTGTAGTATAGTTTGTCATAGAGACTGTAAATGTTCTTTTAGCTGTAATATTAGCAGATGACATTGATTCTCCTCTTGAGTTCCATCTACAATAAACAAAAAGAGACCTCACCACTCATTTTATAGCCCAGTCTAGCTCTGGATTTATCAGTCTAATTCAATTGTATAAAAAGTATATTTCTTGAATGTCTTCAATGAACCTGAGGTCTATTCTTGGTGATGATAAGCCAAACACTGCCCCCTGCCCCAGGCATGTATAGTCTAAGATAGGCCTGTCCAGGTGCACTCTCTGATGATGGAATACTCTACCATTTGTGCCCATAGGACACAACAGGTCCAGCCTGAGTGTTGTGCCACTTTGAAAGGGTGTAGTATTGCATTGCACTGCCTCCTGCAGTCTACAGAAAATAAATGAGATAAAGATGTTGTAGCCACCACATTTCTGCAGCGGGCTGGGTCAAGGATAAGGCAGTGTGACCAGGGAGATGACAGATGGGTAAAGTGCTTGTCTCCCAAGCATGACTAGATGAGCTTAATCCATTTACTCCCTAGAACCTATGAAAAGCCAGCTATGGTAGTAAGTGCTTGTAAGCCTAGTCTTTCTGCAGTGAAATGGGGCAGGAGGAGGTAGGAAAATGTCCAGAAGCTTATAGGCCAGCTAGCCAGGTATACATGGCAGGAAAAGAAAGATACCTGGTCTCAAACACGATGAAGGCTGATACTAAAGATTGTTCTTTGACTTCCAAACATGTGTTAGTCTGTGAGTATCTGCGCCCACAAAATCAAATGTGCACATGTACATACATGCACATTCACACACACACACACACACACACACACACACACACACACACATTTCTTTAAAAAGAAAGAAGGAGGAGGAGAAGGAGGAGTAAGAGGAGGAGGAGGAGGAGGAGGAGGAGGAGGAGGATGCATGGTAATAGCCACATTTTAGCAGAAGCCACCCCTGCCCAAATGTTGAATGGGGAATGACTTTCTACACGGTGTGAAGGAGGGATAGGGAGGTGCTGGGGGATGTCTTGGTCTGCTTGAGGTTGCTGCAGGCAGCGGACTGGGAAACGAATAAAGAGGGGAGGATTGTTTTGGTTCATGATTCTCTTCTGAGGTCGAGGAGCTGCGTGTGGTGATGACAGAGTCCTGGGCAGTGTGGGGCATGAGTGGGGGGACGCTAAACTGACCCTTCTAGCTATAAGGACTGAACTCCAGTGTGACTTTCAGAGGGAACAAACCATGGGGAGCATGGCAGCCTGTGAGGAAGAGTCAGGAGGAAATGAGGGAAAGAGGCAAAGACTGGATGTCTGACTTCCAGGCAGAAGACAAAGGGGGGGGCGCGGAGGGTTGTGCAGCCCTTCCATGCCTGGCCTTGGGCTAGCCTAGAGCTCTCAGCAAGGTTATTAGCCTTGTGTAAAGAATTTGACTTTCTCTAACTTGGCCACAGGAGGAACTGTTCTTCCTTGTTACTCCAGCAGCAATCATGAAACAGTTTACTCCCTCTCCTGTGAGCTGGCCCCTCAAACGCAGTGGCTGCTTCAGACCCCCCTGACCTTCCTCCATCCCAGTCCCCTCCCCCAACCCTGCTACACGAAGGTGTCCAGACCTCTTAGTTTCTGGAGCCACATCTGGAGCCACTGGAGTTGAGAGGTGGCAAAATTTCCCTACATGTTAGAACTTCTGGATTGGTTAAAGCATAGACTTTTGAGAGGAAATTCAGCAATACACAGAGAAATTCATGCATTTGAGTGAGGCATCCGTGCTTTTTTAATTAAAAAAAAAAGAAGGAATTTATTGTGTAAGTAGTTACATGGTATATGATAGGCCATTCTAAGGTTCAAGGGACACTAAGAATGTATGGTATGACCCTTCCTAAAATGCCATGTTTCATTAAATTTGTAGCGGCTTTAAAACTGTGTTCCTAAGAGCTCCTGAAATTCCTAAAGATGTTTCCAAAAGTCCAGAAACAGAAAAGGCAAAGCCACATCCTCAGGTCCCACTTTTAGTTGGGCAGGGCCAGCATGGTCTGCTTTATGCATACGCTTTCCAGATCTCACTGGAATCAATTGTTGCACAGGGATAAGGCTGTTAACTGTCACTATCTTCCGTGATGAATGACATCTTTGTGTCCCCCCCACACAGAGACAGAATCTATTCTGGCCTTGCAGCATAATAGGGGAAGGGCACTCTTCTGAGTATCAAGGCTTATAATTTATTTATGACTTTATTTTTTTTTTACTATTTATACGTTTTAATTGTAATTCTAAATAAAAAATTCTAATAGCTAGGCATGAATAGAAGCAAATAAACAACTTGAAAACCTCAAATTAAACAAAACTTTGCATGGGGAAGGGGAAAGCCTTTGGAATGTAAACAAAGAATATAGAAAATAAAATAAAAAAATAAAAAAAATAAAACTTTGCAGACTTCAAACAATCTCTGTAGAAATAAACCTTTAATTTCTGTTACATAGGTTCTAATTACAAGCACTCCGTCATTTTTAAGAATTTTTAAAATTTTAAATTGTAAGTGTATATGCGTGCGTAGGTGTATATGTGTGTGTAGGTTGGGTGTCTGTGGGAGTCAGAAATGCCCTACCACCGGGAGTTACAGGTGGTTGTGTACCGACAGATAGGGATGTTGGGAACCAAACTTGGATTCGCTCCAAGAACAGTACCTGCTCTAAATGCTGAGCCCCCTTTATAGCCCTAACAAACATTTGAATAAAGAGATTAACTAGAATTCCAACAAGAATAGAGTACCTAAGAATCCCCCAAACTCCTTATTGTAAGATAGTTAAGATATTAGCACCTATAATACAGAAAAATGGAGATCGAAAAATGCAGGGTAAGTTGTGGCTTAATATCTGAAATGGCTTCTGAGTCCAAGAGTTTATTATTATTGTGATTATCATTATTATTTCTCTGTGTGTGAGGTGCCCGTGTTCTCATGTGAGCACGTGTAGGTCAGATATTAACATTGGGTATATTTCTCTATTGGTCTCCACCTCTAAAAATTAATTGATTAATCAATCAATTAATTTTTTGTGACCTTACTGTTCATTCAGTAACCCGTTATGTAGCTCAGGCAGGCTGAGAACTCACAGAGACCTGCCTCCCTCTGCCTCCTGAGTCCTAGGATTAAAGGTGTCTACCAGTAAGACTGGTTCCACATTTTTTTTTAAAGTTTATGTCTGTTTTGTCTGCATGTGTGTGAGCACCATGGGTGTATAGTGGTCAAGTAAGTCACAATGAGGAAATCGGATTCCCTGAAAATGAAGCTGAAGAGGAGTTTTAGCTGCCACGAGGGTACTGGGACTCAAACCTGGGTTCTCTGAAAAAGCAATGAGACTCCTGCTGGCCCCCAATTCAATGATATTGCTATTTAAATAAAAGGATATAATAGATTATAGCCCACTGGAGAAAAGAAGCAATGAGCCTGTGTTGGTAATTGGCAGTCAGACACTGTGGGAGGGAGGGAGGAAAGAAGGATGCGGAGGAGGGAATCAGACAGGAGCAGGGATCAGAGAAAGAAGAAAGAGGACAGGTAGAAATGACAGGAGTCCTTCCTTAGGCAGGAAGTTTGCTAATCAAAAAGAAATATGGGGTTTTTACAACCATCAGAATTAAAACTGATCTGAGCAAGAATCCTCAATTAACAAAAAATATATATAGTCAGGGAACTGAATACAGAAAGTTGGTCTTAAATTACCATTTAAGAAAATGATTAGTGCGTCTGGAGAGATGGCTCAGTGGTTAAGAACACTTACTGCTTTTCCGGAGAACCCAAGTTCAGTTTCCAGCACCTACATGGTGGTTTACAGCCATCTGTCCCAGGAAATCCCACACCCTCTTTTTGTGGCCCTGGGTGTCTGTGCTCACATGCATATACCTGTACACTGACACACAAACACACAGACACACACCTACACATGATGAAAAGCAATGAAAGCTCTGAGCTGCGTGGCCATCTCACCACTGGGGTGCCCGGAGCGATGCCTGCATGCTGTTCAGGGACGCAACACAGTCTGTAATGGCAGTCCTCAGTCAGTGTTTTCCCAGACGGGAAACAGTCAAGTCTAAGACGATTCCTGTGGCTTCCAGTTTCCTGTGCACCCATATGCCATTGACATGTCACTGGGAGTGAGGAACAGGGTCCCCGTTTGTGTTCCCTCTCAGGGGATCCACATGCCAGGCAGGAAGGGGAAGGCGGAGCCTAGAGCCTACCAATCCTTAATGACAGTCCTTGCTTGTTCAAACTGCTTTATTTGAGGGTGGATGTGAACGCATACATCTTACTCAGGAGGAACCAGGGATTGGATAACTTGCAGGAAGGACTGCTAAGAAGGGAAGCTCATTGGCTGAATACTTGGGGCCTAGATACCTCATTAGCATGGAGAACTCTAGGTTTTTATGCTATGTGACTGCCAGAATCCTCTCAGTGGGGTGTCATGGTTACGTGTTCCAGAGCAGGTAAAGTTAGGCAGGGAGCTGGCCCCGCTCCTACCGTTCTCTCTTCTGAGTTTCATCAGTTTGGGCTCACTCACCCTTACCAGTTCTTCTCTCTGGTGGTATGGCCCACTTCCCCCACATGAAAGCAAACCTTTAAAGAGAAAATTGTTAGTAGTGTAAGACCCGAAAGAAAAACGGGGGTACCCCAGCACCCCACGCCTCAGAAACCGGCACCCCAATCACTCATGAGAAACAATCTTGATGCAAATTGCAAGAGGGATTTTAATTCCAGAGCTCTGGGGCCACGGCTCTCTCCCACGCAGGGTAGAGAATAGTGAACCCTGGGGGCAGAATCACGACTGCTTTTATAGATTTTCAGGAAAGCCCGCCTATACAAGCCACTCCATAGCTTCTAAGCCAATCAGCTCAAACCATCCGAACCTGCGCTCAGAACAAATCAGCCTCCCACAGAGGCCGGATGGGACCTGGTTAAGTCATTTCCGCTTACGTGGCCACCACGCAGAGGGTCGAGCCAGTGTTACATATTCAAAGCCCGCCCTCCCCCACTGGCAGTAGGTGTTGGGGACCTAAGCACCCCCAGGCAGGAGCTCCACAGCCCCCGCGGTGATTCTGCCAACCCCCAGCCGCACTTGTCCTTGCCATAGCTGCTCTGCGGAGGCAAGACGGGAAAAGGCACCAGGGACACTCCCAGAGGTTCACAGCCGGACCCTGGAGGCGAGTGTGATATGTGCACACTTCCAGGCCAACAAAGAGTGGACTGAACCTCTGCTCCTTTGGGGTCACCCAAGACTCAGGCACGGGGGATTCATAGCTTGCAACCTTATCCTTTCAGTAGCTGAGGAAGAAAACTAAAGGTTAACCATGCCTTTAGTTGATTGGTTATGAAAAATAATATCACCAGTACAGGCAAATGAATAGACCACAGATGTCTTCAGGCAGGAAGTGACCTGTGTAAGCAGGCTCCCACACAAAGCACCTGCCCTCACACTAGTGGTGAAAAGCACCAGGGAAATCCAACCAGAGAGGCCTTCTCCATCTGCCCTTTCTCTTCAGAAATATTGATGGTAAAAGCCAGGTGTTAGGATTCTGTCTAAACGCTACCCCATAGTTACCTCTCAACAGCCGGGTATGCCCATTCTCAGTTACCTGGCAACAACCAGGTATGCCCATCCCCAGTTACCTGGCAACAACTAGGTATGCCCATCCCCACAGTTACCTGGTAACAACCAGGTATGCCCATCCCCAGTTACCTGGCAACAACTAGGTATGCCCATCCCCAGTTACCTGGCAACAACCAGGTATGCCCATCCCCACAGTTACCTGGTAACAGCCAGGTAGGTTTGGCCCACTATAAAAGGGGCTTCTTGCCCCTCCTCTGTCTCTTATTCTCTTAGCTTCTCTCTTGCCCTCCTGGGCTCTCATCCCTTCTCCCCTCTCTCCACGTGGTCATGGCTGGCTTCTACTTCTCTGCCTTTCTATGCCTATACTGCCCTCTTAACTCCCCTCCTCATGCCCTAAATAAACTCTATGCTACCTTATACCATCGTGTGTGGTCCCTCAGGGCGAAGGGATGCTTCAGCATGGACCCGCTGAGGCACGCCCTTACCCAACACTGCCATAAAACATATTCCTATGCCTCTTTCTCTTTTAATGATTACAACACCAGGTATGTCAGCTAATGTGGCAATGAGCCCCTATTACACTCTACTCCAGGAGTTGCCACAGAGTAAAACACAGGAATAACTGAAGTTTTGGAGTACCAACTTAAATTCCTTAATTGTAAACAAGTAATCAGTGACTAATCTGTATGTGGAAGATATAGATAGATATTGGACAAGCAATCAACTTTCAAAGATAGAAAAATATTTATGAATATATAAATTCAGACACACACACACACACACACACACACATATATATATATACATACATACAAGGGTTCCTTGAACCAACTTACAAATTTAAGTCAGCTTGACATTGTTTTGCAATTAGAATGTTTTAATAACAACAGTAATAACAACAACAATGACCATGTAGTTCAAAACTCATTCCCGAGTTCTCAAAATCAAACAAGTCCAATCCCTGTAAGAGAAAGCACTGACCAGCTTCAATTGACACCTAACCAGGGCACAGGGAGACAATCACATGACATTCTCTGGACACTCATTCAACCAGTCCCTGTTGAGTTGATCTGGAAGCTTAGGGCCTCTCTGATCCTGAGCATATGGCCATGAAAGAAAAAGTCTCTGGTCACAGGGACTCGCGGCAAGTGGGAGAGACCAAGCTGAGATTGCAAGATGCCAGCATGCACTGAGCGTGCCTAGTGCTGGGCGCCATACTAAGGAGAAGAGGGAAGGAAGGGAGGACAAGCCCTACAAGGTGAGGCCTTTGAAAGACGCGATTGCTGGGATAAACTACTCTAACCAAAAGCAACGTGGAGAGGAAAAGATTTACTTGGGGAAGTCAGGACAGGAACCTGGAGGCAGAGACTGAAGCAGAACCACAGAGGACAGCTGCTTACTGGCTGTAAGATTCACTCAGGTTGACACAACCTAGGATTGCCTGCCAAGCAATGGCATTGGCTACAGTGGATTGGACCCTCCCACATCAATCATTATTCAAGAAAAAGCCCTTACAGACTTGACGATAGGCCAATCAATCTGATGGAGGAATCTTCACAATTAAAATTCTCTCTTCCAAGACAATGCAGCTTGTGTCAAGTTCATGAAAACTTCACCAATACCAAAGCATCCAAGATGTGCCACCATGGGACTGGGCAAAGTCCTTTGGTTAAAAACAAACAAACAAACAAACAAACAAAAGACCAGCTGTTAGGAACCCTGGCATAAGTGCCTAGCCAAGGTATGGAACAAGAAGCATCAGGCCAAAACCAGCATACTGGCTTCCAGACCAGCCAGCAGTGCAACTTATTGCCAGCCACATTAGTTATCAGAGGATATCTAAAGAAAATATTTAATGTCATCGTTAAAAAATAAGGTAAATTGGGCTGCAGATGGGAGCCCATATGCCTAACATGTGCAAGGGCCTTAGACCTTTCCTCTCACTGTAAGAAAATAAATAAAGGAATTAATTAAATAGAAGAATAAATATGACCAGCGCGTCTTGGTGCCTCTTCTACGTCACCTGTATAGTTGAGGGGAACAGGGGAGGAAGTTCAGCATTCCTTATGAAGATGGAACAAGTTCTTCTTTCGGTATCTTCCAAATTTTACCTATTTCTTCCTTTGTCTCCTCAAGAACACCGAGGCTCCCACTCCTTGGCAGAACTGCCCCAAAGTTATCTGTAGTGAAGATCAAACAAGAAAAATAAGCAAGGAGTAACCACCGTTCTGACTTAACCTAACCAACCGCACCAGGTTACTTCAGAAGTGAACCTTTGCTGGCTGATGACATGATCTAATGGAGTGATCTTAATTTCGTCACGTGCTCATTGAGCAAGGATGGCTAATTAGTGATAGTAGAGTTGTGTGACAACGTGGAAGAGCCCACCTTCAGAAGGATTTCCAGCATTTGAGTACAAAATGGCAGTGTCTTGAAAGCTCTCTTAATCCTCCTATCTTCAGGAATTGTTTTATGACCCAAGCAGGGTCACCAGCTGAGCCTGGTGTCAGGAGGAAATATTCGAAAGCAAACGTCACTTAAATTCCTTGACTCTCATGATAAAGGCAGTATTTGCAGACTAACCTCTGAAACGCCCCAATTTCTCTCACGATATCATGAAGTTGATGCAGAGGAGCAGGAAAGGGTTCCTTTCCTCTTACATAAGGCTATATTAGTCTCTTACCATCTACAGCATGGGAACAGCTTCCATGTTAGAATCCACAAGTCCATTTGAATATGCCCAACATATCTTTAAGTGTTTCTGGGCCATTTGAGAGTTCTCTGTTAAGAATTCTCTGCTAGATCTATACCCCATTTTTAACTGGATTATTTAATTTGTTGATGTCCAGCTTCTTGAATTCTTTATATATTTTGGATATTAGCTATTAATTAGCTGATATTATCTATCAGATATAGAGTTGGTGAAAATCTTTTCCCATTCTATGTGCTGTCCTTTAATTTACAAACACTTTTCAGTTTCATGAGGTCCCATTTATTAATTCTTGATCTTAGTGCATGTGCGGTTGGTGTTCTTTTCAGAAAATCTTCTTTTGTGCCAATGAATTCAAGGTTATTCCCCACTTTCTCATAGTGTTCAATGGATCTGACATTACCATTGAGGTCTTTGATCCACTTGTGCAGGATGATAGATATGGATCTATTTGCATTCTCCTACATGCAGACATCCAGTTAGACTAGCGCCATTTGTTGAAGATGCTTTCTTTTTTTCATTGTGTATTTCTGGCTTCTTTATCAAAAATCAGGTGCCCATAGGATTTATGTCTGGGTCTTCAATTCTATTTCATTAGTCATTGATCAACATATCTGTTTTTATGCCAATACCATATGATTATTACTATTACTCTATAGTACAGCTCAAAAATCACGGGTGGTGAGATACCTCCAGAAGTTCTTTAATTATACAGGATTGTTTAAGATATCCTGGGTTTTTATTTTTCCATCCAAAGTTGAGTACTGTTCTTGAGGTCTGTAAAAAATTTTGTTTAAATTTTGAAAGGATTGCATTGAATTGATATACCCTGGAGGCATCCTCTTTTCTTAGGGGAAGTGGAAAGGGTGGATCTCAAAGAGATGGAGAGAGAGAGAGAGAGAGAGAGAGAGAGAGAGAGAGAGAGAGACTATGAAAGAGGAGGGAGGGGAACAGATGGAATATATGAAAGAAGATATCAGAAGATGGAAATATTTCCCATGTTCATGGATTATAAGTTTAGCACAGTCAAAAAAGGTATCCTACTAAAAGAAACCTACAAATCACATGGAAACTTACTATTTTGTAAACCAATTTAAAAAATAAAATAATTTTTAAGAGTCTAGACTATCCAGACTATCACTCGTGTCTGGATAATGCTTTTGTTATTGCCATGAATTAGTAAACAAAATCCCAGCACCAGGAGTGAAATACCACCTTTATGAGTTGTTGGTCAATAAAGGCCACCAAAATAATATTATTCCTCTCGGTTGGCCGTTATATACCTCTGTTGCAAGGTATAGAAGAATGAAGCGGAAACAGAACAGGAAATTTCTTCTCTATAGCTCCATTTCACAGTATCAAAGGTAATGATATTCAGGCTGCTGGAGTAGAAAACACATCAACAGACAGGGAACTCTATGGACCGTGCCAACTTGCCAGGAAACATGAACCCATGTGGCAACGGTGGTATGGCTGTTAGGATGCTACTCAGCCACTCTCTGGTTGGATTCGGGGCTCAATCCACAGAAGGGAATCCATGCCTTGTGCTGAAGACACAGTGAAAACCCCAGAGCTGAGGAGGCCTCAGGCTTTGGGAAGAATTTACTACAGTTGGTCAGCCAAAGTGCCAAACTGCTTTCAAAATAGTTACATTTATACTCATAGATAAATACTTCTCCTAGTCTTATCCAGGGAAGCTTCTCATTGCAATGAGTTGTGGTAAAGGCAAATATTATGATGCTCAAGGGAGGGAACTCAGTCCTGAACAGGACACTTCTATCTCCCTATAAGTTTTAGAGAACATTGCAAAAGGAAAGTTAGGAAAAAATGTAAGAGGGGAGAGAGCTGTGAAGTGCTATCTTCCGAGAATGACACAGATATTACAGCCACGGCCTCTCAGCAGCTATTACCTGCACAAGGCCTGTCATAACTCAGTCATAGACTAGGAAGACCTTGGGGTCACACTCCACCCTGCTGAATTAGTAGCTCTTGGTGGAATCTGGGGAGAGACAGTCATTGTCTTTACTTGTGTGTCATAGATGAACTGACTAGGTCCCTACAAATAGTTCAAATCCTACAGTCACACAAACAGCCCTAGTTAAACTCAGTGAGTCACAAGACAAAACAAAGAGATGTGAAGGAGAAAAATGAACTTGGAGGGAAGGGAGGGGTCTCCGACGTGGGAGGGGGATGGAGGGGGATGTGTAGTTGAGAGTGGTCAGAGTGTGTTGCATCATGTATGAGGCTGTCACAGAAAATGTATTTTAAAATGAATTGTTTTTAAAAAAAACTACTCAAAAATTCATGAAAGATATTGGAAAATGCATAATATGCATTGGAATATAGCTCTTGTTAGTTGTTTTGGCAACAGCTTAAATAATTCGGTGGAAATAAGCAAGTTATAATGATAGGCAATTGAAATAATATTTTTCCTTTTTTAATTGAAAAGGATTTTATATATTATATATTATACAATATATTCTGATCATGGTTCCCCTCCCCCATCTCTTGTTATATCCTCCACACCTCCTCACAGAGCCAACTTCATACCATCTTTCTCTCTCTTTCTTCAGAAAACAAACAAAAAAAGAATAAAAACAAAAGCAAAAAGAAGCACAAGACACAATCACACACACACATGCACACAAGTACACACACACACACACACACACACACACAAAATGGCAACTCAATTGGATATCACCCATTCCTGGCACTGGAAGGTTCACATGTTGGCAAAAATGTCTATTTGAGGCATCGTCTCCCTTGGTATTTGGTGACTCTATTCAGATGTCTTTCAGCTACGTATACTGTTTAGGATGTGTCTACAGTAGGAGGTTTCAATATGACCCTGAAATGGCCTCTAGTATTAAATGTCCGTCCCCGTATTCCCTTCCTTATCCCTGTCTTAGTTAGGGTTTTACTGCTGTGAACACCATGACCAAGGCAAGTCTTATAAAGGACAATATTTAACTGGGGGGGGGGAGAGAAGGAGGGGTTAAGAGAAGTGAGGGGAGGAGAGAGAGAGGAGGCTCCTTGAACCAAAGGAGCAGATGAGAGGGAGAGACTCAGATATCTAGATGGCTTCAGACGTATTTCTGGTGTTGTGGAGAGGTTAGAAATATTGAGATAAGACTTTATCATTGTAAATTGACATTATGTAACTGGGAGTTTTATATACATAAAGATATTTGGTTAACTATTTAAGAGTCATGCTTTACCAGATATGTGGGTGCAGAGTGGGAACACGGGATGCCCCCTGTTTACAGAGTCTATGGCAGAGAGGAAACACAGCTGGGATGCTGTGAGAGCTAGCTGGGAAAGATCGGCTCAGCGGCGACAGTGAGAGCCACCCTGAGCTGGACGCACCGGGACTTGGTGCAGAGGCTTGGCAGGGTGGTAATTTTTAAAATAATTCCCACTACAGGGGCTGGACTGGCTTACTGGATCAGAGGTTAAGTCCATTATCATCAAAGTGGGAGCATGACAGCATCTAGACGAGAATGGTGCAGGAGGAGCTGAGAGTTCTATGTCTTCATCTGAAGGCTGCTAGTGGAAGACTGGCAGCTAGGACAAGGGTATTAAAGTCCACACCCACAGGGCCACACCTACTCCAAAAGGCCACACCTCCCAACAGTACCACTCCCTGGTCCAAGCATATTTAAACATCCCCCTCTTCCTTCCCCTATTCATTTTAATCCTCCCATTCCAGTCTCACCCCCTTCACTCCATATCTATATGTTCTATTTCCCCTTCCCCACCTGCAGGTCCTTACTCTATACCTAACCACTGTGGTTTTACGGATTTAGTATATCCATTGAAGGCTTGTGTGCTAACATCTACTGTAAGAGAATAAGTACCACATATCTCTTTTTGGGTGTTGGGTACCTCACCCAGGATGAATTTTCCTAGTTTTATCTATTTGCCTGATAATTTCTTTTTTTTTTTAAGTAGCCAGATACTATTCCGTTGTAAATATACCACATTTTCTTTATTCACTGATGGACATCTAGGTTATTCCAATTTCTGGCTATTATGAATAGAGCAGCAATGAACATAGTTAAGCAAGTGTCTTTTGGGGTATATGTGTCTATGACTGATATAGCTGGATCTTGAGATAGACCTATTCCCAGCTTCCTCATGAACAGCCATACTGATTTTCATAGTGGCTGTACAAGTTTGCACCCCCACAAGCAGTTAGTTGGATGAGTGTTCCACTTACCCCACATCCCCACCGGCATAAGCTGTCCTTTGTTTTACTGATCTTAGCCATTCTGACTGGTATACGATGAAATCTCAAAGAAGTTTGATTTACATTCACCCAATGACTATTTGCGATTTATCCTTTTAGAACTTTAATTCTGTACCCCATCTTTTAATTGAGTTATTTGTTTACTTGATAGCCAGGTTTTGTTTTTGTTGGGGGGTTGTTTTTAGTTCTTTGTGTATTTTAGATATTAACTCTCTATCAGTTGTGTAATTGGTAAAGATCTGCTCCCATTCTGATCCTGCCATATTTTTTCTAAATGATGATGTCCTTTGCTATACAGATGATTTTCAGTTTCATAAAGTCCCATTTATTAATTGTTCTTCTTAATGCCTGTTACTGCTGTTCTGCTTAGAAAGCCTTTTCCTGTGCCAATGAGTCAAAACTATTCCTCACTTTCTCTTTGATCATATTCAGGTCACTTGGCTTTATGTTGAGGTCCTGGATCCATTTGGAATTAAGTTTTGTGAAGAGTGATATATATGGACCTGTTTGTGTTATTTTACAGGCAGCCATTCAATGCGACCAACAACAATTGTTGAACATTGAGTGGTCTTTCCTTTCTGGTGTATACATTTGGTGTCTTTGTAAAAAATTCAGGTATTCACAGGTGTGTGACCTCATGTCTGTGTCTTCAGTTTGATTCCATTAATCAACATGCCTGTTTTCATGACAACACCATACTGTTTTTACTATGATAACTCTGTAATACAACTTGAAATCTAGAATGGGGATACATCCAGAAATTCTTTTATTATTCTGACTGTTTAAGTTATCCTGACTTTGTGTGTGTGTGTGTTTTCATCTGAATTAGAAAATAGTCCTTTCAAGTTCTGTGAGAAATCATGTTGGAATTTCTATGGAAATTGCATTTAATCTGTAGATTACTTTTGGTAGGATGGTGATTTTCACTATATCAATCTTACTGATCCATGAGAATTGGTTTCTAGGCATCTGAAGTTAGGATGATTGAGGTAATTCTAGGTACTGATATCTGGTCTTACCTTTGTTGGGTGAGTATTCAATTCCTTGGTTTCTGTTGCCTTCACTGGATCTTAGGAAAATGTGGCATCTGTGAGTTGCCTGGTAGAGAGTACATCTGCAGATCTGTGGGTAACTGAGACAAATAGAGGTGGGCTAGGAGAAAAGCTGAGAGGTTCTACAGGAAAGAGCTAAGGAGATTCTTTCTACACCAAGAGGTAGACTTCCCAGAGAAGTACAATAGGAAGAGGGGACCCTGCAAGTAGGTTGCAACAAGGCTAAGAAAACTCTGGAGGGACAGGGTTGAAAGAGTAAGGGCGCCCTTCACCTGAACCAAGTTGACATCTTCAGTGAACGATGCCGAGGTGGGAGGAGGAGCACTTGCAAACTCTCTACTGTGGAGGGCAACTCAACCACCTGAGTCTCTGCCATGCATGGCCACTGAGGATCCCAGGCAGAGAGTGCGTCTGCATCGCAGGTCTGCTGGAGTCCAGGGAACGGAGGTTGGTTTGAGGAGAGACACCAGCAAGCAAACTGCTGCAGGGCTCCAGGCGAGACACAAGAGACTGTCATGGAGAACACAAAAGAGGGTGAATATTGCGTAGCTGAGTTTAGGTCTGGTGTGTCCACTGGGGGGGGGGTCTCAGGTGGAGAGAACTTATAGCCTCAGTAGCTGACACGAAGGAATGGGAATGGGCTAGAAGGGAGACTGGCCTGAGAGGGTGCACAGGAAGAGGGAAACCTAGGTACTTAGCAAAGCTCAGCAGAGTCCCCTGGAGATGGGGGGAGGGTAGAGGGGGAGTCACTTGCAAGAGGCTGCTACGGGTCAGGGGACAAGACTTGAGAGACTGTAATGGAAAACAGGAAGGAGAGTAGAAATTACCCACCATAGGCCCAGGTTAGAATTTCTACTTTTAGAATATCCACACACCCAAATAGTAGTACTTCTATTATTAAAATGAATTACTTGAAAAAATAGTAGAAAATTTAAGTGTATAAATGAAAAACTTAGAGGAGGTAGGTCAAATATATATTCACTGCAGTAGCATTAGCTTCTCAGCAGGGCCATGTGAGTTCCACCTCAGCCTTCTGTTTATCACACCTGAGCCCACAGTCAATGGGTTTAACTTATTCTCTCAGCCGGCTGTAGAAATAATTTCCAGTTACGTTTCCTGTACATGGGCTTTAGTGAGCATTCCTCTGCCAGCCTAATGCACATTGGAGCACAAGTGCATCTCAGCAGCCCCCACACTGGAGTCTGCAGGTCAGGAATAGAAACTCGCCCGCAATCAGTACCCAGGCCAGGTTTGGGGGGAGGAGGAATTTTGCAGGTTCTAGAAAGGGGAGGAGACTGGAAGTTACTACCTTGCTATTGGACCAGCCTGCTTGTTTCTTTTCCTTCTGAGAAGAATGGACAGCAGAGAGGCCAGAGAAGGAACACGGGAAGAGAGAGGGGATCAGTCTAAATTCCAGGTTCCTATGCCGCTTGTATGCAGCACCTCTGTGAACACATAAAGATTCACGTTTGTGATTGGGCTGTACACTACATTATTCCTTCTCAGGAGGTTCTCCAAAGACATTCACAGTACTAAAACCTGGAGGGAGTCTGGATACCCTAAAATACAAGCTACTTCCTCCTTTGTCTCTGAGCCCCATGTATCTGGAAACAGGGCAACCTAGTTGATCCCAGAGGCTTCTAATTTGTCTAGAGATTGTGTTTTCACAAGGGATTCTTTCCCATCAAAAAACTAAAAGGAAGTGAACCCAGAATGCAAATGAAAGAGCTACCCATTATTCTTTGAAACAATATGATTTAGTATTCAAACATTGATCGGACTCATTCTGTTTATTTATTATGGCTTTTTGAGATAGGATTTCTCTGTGTAGCTCTCTGCCTGTCTTGGAACTCCGTAGACCAGGCTGTCCTCAAACTCAGGGATCTACGTGCCTCTGCCTCCTGAGTGTTGGGATTTAAGGCATGTGCCACTACATCTGGCTCTAATCTATCTAATTTAAATCCTAGCACTTCTATACACCAGCTGGGCGACTCGCACATTCCATTAGATTCCTCCAAGCCTTGGTTTCCTCATCTACAGGCTAACGAGGGTGAAGTCACGCCTGTGCTTGTGTCCAAGCGAACAGCCTCAAATGTCATTCCTTAGGTGTGTCTACCTTTTTGTTTACTTGCTTTTGAGGCTGATTCTCACTGGCCAGGAATTCCCCAATAGGCTAGCTAGCTGGCTGGCCAGCGAGCCCTAGGGATTTGCCTGTCTCCATTTTCCCGAAGCTGACATCACAAGCATGTGCCATTATGCCTGGCTTTTTAATGTGAGCTTTGAAGAACTCAGTTCTCCCGGCTCTTAAGACAAACACTTTTCCATCTCCCCAACCAGCCACTATTATTTCTGGATAAATTGGGTGATGTGATTAAAGGGTGGCATCTGCCTTTCGTTACTTTGTGCCTTCTACCCACACCCAATTTCCACCACCTGTGTGCACTGAGGACACAGATAGGATAAAAAGCCATCTCTGATCAAGGGGACCTTGAAGCCCATAGTGGGGAATGGCAAGTGAAGGCATGAGCAAACTGAACTAGTACCGCGGCCATAGGCGGGAATCCACCGGGTCAGTACGAGCCAGGGGCTGAGGTAGGGCTGCATGGTTCCAGTTGTAGGACCTGAAACTTGGGTGAATTAGGAGCTTTCTTTAAAGAGGATCTGAAGAGGAAGATCCATTAGGTACAGGCCTTGGGATACATGAGAAATACTCAAGCTATAGCAGGCCCACAACAAATCTACACTCTGGTGAGGAGGGTGGGGCTAGGGCTTGGTGTCGATGATGCAACCACCATGTGCACAGGGCCTAGAGTGAAGGACTTTGTGACTCTGCCAGGGACTTAGGTATGCAAATTTTCTAAAGAATATAGAGATCCCTTAGAGGAATTTTTGTGGAATCATTGCTCGGGCCAAGGAGACCAAAATAAACTACAATTCAGATGAGACAATAAGCTAGTACCAAAAAGGCATAAAATATTAACAGAGGGTAACAGGCTTTCATGGCATGACCTTGTCTTTAAAGTTAGTCATTGAATTAGTTAGAAGGGGTTGGATTAAGCTAAAGCCAACTGACCCCTCAAATTTGTGTGGAGGTGGATAAGAAATCATGTTCTCTTCTAACTTTCTTTCTCTTGGTTTCATGATGAACCCTCTTGACCCAATGCTTCAACAATGAAATCAATGGCGTCATCAGATCCTAAAGAGGAAGTCTCACTTCTTTTCTCAGAGGAAATTGATTTGGGTGTTTTTCAGTCAGCACTGCACTTTCCAGATGGATGAGGCTCTCGCCTGGGCCCACAACAAATGAAAGGCCTAGAAAGCCCGAGCTTTTCCCCTAAAAAGGCAAGCTGCCTCACCCACAAACAATGATCCCTCCCAGTGAGCACCTGAGGAAGATAAGGGGCTGCCTCACCTCCATCGGGCCTGTCCCTGCGAGTAACAGTTTTCCATCTTACACCCCAAGGACAAGTGTAAACAGAAGCTCTGCAGGTGCTTCCTGGGAGGCTGACTACAAAGAAGAGCTAATCAAAGGCCTTTCATCTCTGACCTTTTACCTCTCCATCTATTCTGTGGCACTGAGGTGACAGGGCACTTGTCCTTTGCACCCAAAGGAGTGACAGGCAGCTTGTTGATCAATAGCCCCGGTTGCTGATGTCTTCAGAATGGAGAAAAGAGGAGCCAGGAAATGAGGCAGAATCAATAGTCATGTCTGCAGTCCAGGCTATCAGGCTATCGTCATATTAATCTCACCAGCCGCCTTTGTGCTGTCCAAGGAGGCTCGGTGTGAGCCTCAGGTTTCAGCAGTGCGCACACTGAGATGCTGAGCCCTCTAAGGCAGCACATGTCTCTGCTGGTCACCGGGCTGCATCACTTGACTTTCCCCCCAAGCATCCCTGGTTGGACAATAACCTGAGATAGAAGAACATAAAAGGGAGAATTTAGACAGCAAACCTCCGGCTTTAGGAATGAGCAGCTCAGTAGATAATAGGGACGTTGGGGTGAACCGGACAAAGCAGTCCAGAGAATGGACTGCCTGAATTATGGGAAGGGGCTCCTTTGATGTTTGGCTTGTCTAATCAATGGTTTTGTTTTTCCCTTTGGACAAGGACTTGGGGGAGGAGATAAGTAAAGGATTAGTAAGTTAGTGAAATAATTTTATATGAGAGAGGAGACTGCCGTTTACATTGACCAACAGAGTTAAGTCAAGCTTACTTTTTTAAGAAATTAATTCAGAGCCCTTCTGGCATGACCAATCCTCTCCTATTTTACTTCTCACATTGAATATACAGTGGCTTCTTGTTAGTTTAAAATAGAAAATGAAAAAAAAGCTAACTTCCTAACAGGAGGATTTTGAAGTATACAAAACAATGCCTTTAAGGAACAATACAAAAACCTCACCCCGTGAGTCTTTCAAATTACATCATCACATAGGTTGTATCAGAATGATAAAAGGATTTCATTTATCTCTTCCATCTCTGTCTGCTGCATAAAATACAATTTTAAAGAAAAATATGCTTACATTTGTTTTCAATATAACAAATGTACTGACTCTTTGAGAACGTGTACAGTGTATTTTCATCATAATTACCCACACATCTGCCCACAACTCCCACCAGGTCCACTCTTACCTATTCCCAACTTCATGCCCCACTCCCAAATAACCCACGGAATCCAAATTGTGCTGCCCCTACACTCAGGAGCATGGAACCATTCACTGAAGAATGGGCACTCTATGAGAGGCCACGCCTTTATTTTGTTTTGTTTCTCTATAATTTATTTTTTTATTCACATTACATACCAATCACAGCCTCTTTCCCCTCCTCCCAATACTCCCCTCCACCACCCCTCCCCTTCTCCTGAGAAGAGGAGAAGACCCCCTTGGGTACTATTCCACCCTGGGACATCGAGTCCCAGCAGGACTAAGTATATCCTCTCCCACTGAGGCCCATCCAGGCAATCCAGGTAGGGGAATGGTATCCAATGGCAGGGAACAGAGTCAGAGACAGTCTCTGCTCTAATTGTTAAGAACCTATATGTAGAACAAGCTGCACATCTGCTACACATGTGTGTGTGTGGGGTGGGGGAACTAGGTCCAGACCCTGCTTGCTCTTTGGCTTGGTTGTTCAGTCTGTTAGCCCCTGTGAGCCCAGATTAGTTGGCTCTATAGGTCTTCTGGTGTCCTTGACCCCTCTGACTCTCTTAATTCTATTCCCTACTCTTCCTCAAACTCCCCAGGTTCTGCCTGATGTTTGACATCTCTTTCCATCAGCTGCTAGATGAGGTCTCTCGGGAAACAGGCATGGGAGGTCCCTATCTGCACTTCCTCTCCCAGAACCCATCTCTTGTCAAGGAAGTCCTCAGTTAGAACTTGATGCTCAATTGCTAACTGGCTTGGTCTCGTGCAGGTATTGTGAGTTATGAACACTGTTTCACTCTGGTCCTCTCCAGCTTCTGGTTCCTACAACCTTTTAGTTCCCTATGGCCCCTGCTCTATAGGGAAGAGGGTGATATATAGAGGTCCTATTTATGGGTGAGCACTTCACTAATATGTATTTTCTGCTCTTTGAGAAATTGTAAACCACCATCCATTACATGACGAAAGTCTTCTTGGGGTCTGAAACTGCACTAATCCAAGAGAATAGAGATAACATTTTAGAGGACAGTTTGACACAACACCTGTTTATCATAATAGTAATAAACTCACCCATGGAGTCTACAAGTTCTCCCAACCATGGGTTCTTGGCTAAATTTACAGTATGACTTTCCTCCCACAGAGTGGATGTGAATCTAAACTGAGAGTGGTTGGGTATATCATAACACTATATCAGTATTGATCTATCTTGCCAAATGAGTCATTAGCATAGTTCACATGGTTCATAGTTAGGTAAGATCAGATTCCTTTTCCCTAAGCAACCTACAGAGCGTCTTCTTGTACTATGACAACCAGGTGGGGTGGAAGTTTCCTGATCAATACCAACTTGATTTCTCCATGTTCTGTGATCTTCTGTGTTTTGTGGTGTCTTCAGTAATAATATCTTACCATCAGGTTCTTATGGGCAACCAAAAGCAATAGTAGAGGCATCTCTCACTGGCACTGGGCTTTTTACTGTGTGTGTGTGTGTGTGTGTGTGTGTGTGTGTGTGTGTGTACACGTGTATATACATGTTCATAGACAGAGAGACTGGGTGCCATTCAGTAGTGGAGTACTTGCTTATCATGCTCCAGATTCTAAGTTCCAACCACAACACTACAGAAAGGGAAAATAAAAGAAACATCATGGCATACATACATACATACATACATACATGTATGCACACACATACACACACACACACACACACACACACAATCATGCCTGCATTCTGTAGATACTTGAAGTTAAATACAATCTAAAGGTTGGACAATAGAATCCACACAGGGAACGTTTGTTTGTCTTTCTAAGTATTGTGCATGTGGAAGGATAACTTAGTATGAAGTCTTTCACTACCTCACTTGATATGTTTCCCCATTTCATCCACTTAACTGCAAAATTCGTAATTTCATTTTTCTTTACAGTTAAATACAATTTTATTGTGCTTGTGCCGTGTTTTTATATAGTTGGTGACACCTAAGCTGTTCCCTGTCCTAGATATTGTGAAAGAGCAGGTGTGACCATGGCTGGGTATGTGCCTCTGTAGTAGGAAATGGAGTCCTTTGGGCAGGAGTGATGTAACTATCCACATGCTAGACCCATTTCTAGGGCGTTTGGGGAATGGCCATGCTTATTTCCACAGTGGCTGGGCCTTTTTGCTCTCCCACCAACAGTGGCACTGCTCAGGATGTGTCTCTGTGGCTCTTGGGGCTCTGCGGCCTTTCTGGTTCTCCACAGTTCTTAGAAAACTCCACAGACAGAAAGAGACTGGGAGAAGTCCATTCAGTCTCTAACATGTCCCAGGTTCTCAGTACCATCCACAGCACCACAGAAAGCGAAAATAAAAGCCTCGCGGCAGAGGAGAGTGTGTTGGGGAGGGAGGACGGGAAGCCAGGGTTTAATGGCATAGCTTCCGTTTTCCCCTAAGAAAAGGTTCTGGCAGCACATCCACAAACAACAACACAATTCCATTAAGTGGTTGGCACGGCCAGCCCCATAAACCCTAAGGTATGTGTTATCTTCCCATAAAAGTCACCTAGGTAACTTAGATGTGATACAGAAAGGTGAGGGGTGAAAGACAGCTCTGAATTTCGCATTTGCACAAATGCAGGTTGGTGGGATAGAGGCAACTCCCAGGCAATGATGGGAGAACAGGACGGAGAACAGTAAGATCTAATGTGGCGAAGAACATTCCAGCTAAGTGACTAGCAGCCTGCAGGGGTCCTCAAGCGAGGAGCACACCCTAGAGGAAGCTCGCTCAAAGGCCAGGCTGATGGGATAACGTACTCAGCCAGAGTCACAGGACAGCGCTCAGTTCACCTATTGGCTTGCTTACCTAGCCTATGGGAAGCAAAGTCTACACTGCGGCCTTTGGGAATGGATGTCTCAGCTGATGCAAAGTATACCCAGGAAATGGTTAGCTGGGACTGGGCACTACTTCCCCATGCCTTCTCTACGGATGATTATACAACCAAGCCCTTCGGCCTAAGGTGCATGAACTAAACATCCAGACGGCACATCCCCCATCACTCCGGCCTCCCCTTCGCTTAAGTACTACAGCGCCAAAGGGGTGTGGTCACGCAGCCATCCTGGAAACCCTGATAAAATGGGCCGTTGGTGCCTCGCCCCTTCTTTGGGCTCACAGCGATTTCCAGATGCCTTATCTTGACCCTGGGATCAGCAATGCAGGTCTGACTCACCCCACATTTGCCAGCGGAGGCCACAATGTGAGGAAATAAGCAATACACAATTGGGGAGGCCTTTTGTATGGAAACCAAGCCTCACTTTTCCTAAATAGCCTCTTCGCTGTGGCAACATGATGTGCGAGCTCACGTTTATCACAGCTCTCTAGTGCAAATCCTTTAATATTAAACTCAGTGCTGAGACTCTCTCTCTCTCTCTCTCTCTCTCTCTCTCTCTCTCTCTCTCTGTCTCTCTCTCTTTGTGTGTGTGTGTGTGTGTGCACGTATGTGCACATGGATGTGTGCATACAGAATGCAGGTGTGTGGTGGGTTGCACATGTTCGTGTGGAAGGGTAATCGGGCATCACCCTTAGCAATGCCATCCCTCTCCTTTGAGACGGGACTCTCTCACTGGTATGAGCTAAACAACTAGCTAGACTGGTCGGCTAGTGGGCTCAAGCTTCCTCTCTTTTCCTCGCCTCCCCGCCTCAGGGGTTACAACTGCACATAATCATACCCAGTCTTCTGACAGGCACTTTAGTGGCTGAGTGATTCCACCAGTCCTGGATGTTTCTTTTACTTCATATTATGAATTCTTTTTACAAAATAAATAAAGCTTACAGCCCCTCAAGAATTTTGAAAGAACTATCTCCTCGCTTTGGCGTTGCAAAACTTGTAAAACTGTCATTTTAAATTGATACTCTTGCAAGGATGCTGTTGCTAGTATATTGGAAAATTTTAAATACTGAAATTGATCAGCAGAATTCTTCATTTCAATTTCAAACACATCATGTGTGGAATGTAAACCACGCAGACCTTTGCTATCACTAGAACCAGCTAGCATATGAAGTCAGAAATGTCAGATAATCCCTTGTCTACTCAGACGCTGCACTCTAGGGTTGCAGAGCCTCTTGGTGCTGGAGAATGTGACCAGTATGTGCTAGAGATTTGGTTCCATCTGAGAGAATGACAGAGACAAAAAGACAGAGACTGAGATGACAGAGGGATAGAGAGTGATTCGCTGCTCTTTTCAGATACTCATAAAATAATTAATTTAAATATGTGAGTTTATCTTATAATCACCTCCTGTGTACCCCTGGGAAATCGACACAAATCAAAATTTAATTTTTACAGGGATAGGGACTGAATCCTGAGCTTTTAGCAGGTAAGCACTCCCAGTCCCAAACATGACACTTTAAATATTTTCACAATCAAAATGGCTTTCAGTGTTAAAAATTATACTCTGGATGGAGTAATCTGTGTAAGTTTAGCTAACATCTGAGCAAAACAATGCATTTACCAATTTTTAAAATTATAATTATTAAACATGATGATATATTTTGTTGTAAGTGTATTCTGACATGAGATATGGAGGTGGACATATTAATTTAGTTTTAAAAACAAAGACTATTTCAAAAGGCTTTTTTTTTTTTTTTGGATGCTAAGAGATTTTCCTACTTCAAAGTCACATGGTATGAACAATTTTCCTGCGTCATCTAGGCTGGGATTCTGAGAAAGCAGAGAAGGACACTGAATACCTGCAGGTTAATTGATGAAAGCTGGGAAATTTTTTTTAATTAAATTTTCTTTTTCTTGTTCACTTTACACCCTGCTCTCTGCTCTCCTCCTGGTCACCCCCTCCCACAATCCTTCCCCCCACCTCCTTTCTCCTTCTCCTCTGAGCTGTTGGGTCCCACTGGATATCCACCCTACCCTGACACTACAAGTCTTTCCATCCTCTCCCACTGAGGCCTGACAAGAAATTCCAGCTAGAACCATCCCATGTGCAGGCAACAGCCCCTGAGATAGCCCATGTTCCCGCTGCTCAGGATCTACCTAGGCCCCCACACGCATAAGCAGCAGATGTGCAGCTTGGTGATGGTGTGGAATGGGGCCTATCCTGAAAGCTGATGTTTGCCCACTGGAAACTGTGGATGCTAAAGTTCCAGGTCAGTCTTCACACACCTCAGGTGGGAGCACGTACACACCCAGTGATGAGGACTTCACTACTGGAAGTCGGGTGAGAGGACAATGACAAATACATAGAATCTCAGGAGGCATTCTCCATGATTTCTCACTACAGACTCAAACCACGGCTAGCAGAAGACTTCGCTGTGCTAATGGAGTGTTAGTAGATGAAGTTTGGCAAACACCTCAACAATGCTGGTTTCCTATTCAGTTAACTGAAATTCAGCATTTGTCCTCTTAGCCACTAGTAAGCTTGTGTTGAACCAAGAGGAACACAGGGCACTATCAGCAGAACAGAGATAGTGGGGTAATGACATAATGAAGGATGAGGGACACAAAGTTTAGACAAGGGCTCCCAGAATTAATCTTGAGGAAAAGATCAATTCATTTTCCTTAGGGAAAATGGGAGAAATCAAATTGGAGGACTGATGGTGAGATCATTCTAGAGAACTGGATTCAGGGAGTTGGCTGTTTGCGCCCTGAGCAAACATAAAGGATAAGATGAATTGTAGTTTATTGTTTTTTTTAAAAAAACTGAAATGCAAAGTACACTTATCCATGTGTGTTTTATACTACATGCTGGGCACAGCAGGTGGACTTCCAAGCTGAGAGATGTGATTGCAGTGTCCTGAAGTTCCCAAGTTAGTTAACAGGGCAGGTCTGCAGAGGAAGGAAAAGAGATTTTGCTTTGGTCCTTACTTCAGGTCCATTCCTGACTTCACAGAATCAGGCAGCTGACGAAGCAAGAGAGTTGGCCTATCTCAGCCCTCTGGTTCTGCAAACACCAGCAGGACCGACACTCAGGCTGCAAACACCACCAGCACCGACACTCAGGCTCAGCTGACACAAGGGGATGCCTTGGCGCAGGTACTACAGTCTTTCCCCCCAGAGCACTAAGTCACACAGAAACTGGGGACCCTTTGAGAGACCCAACACCTGAGAGCAGAAGGCCATCTGTCCCCAGGTACCAGTCGCTCTTGCACTGAATTCAGTTCCTAATGCCTACATGGTAGCTTACAACTATCTATAACCCCAATTTCAGGGGATCTAATTACTACTTCTGCCTTCCACAGGCACCAGACATGCCTCTTACATGCTGTCATACACTCAGACACATAATAATAAGATAAGTATATCTTTAAAATTTTTTTACGGCAGATTAAATACTCCCAAAAAAAGTCTCAGATACTGTAACCCAAGTCCACGATAGCATTATTTATAACAGAGAGAGAAGCAGCCACGGCTATGTGTCCATCAGCAGATGAATGCATGATCAGTATGAGGTGCATGTGATGGCTTGTACATGCTTGACCCAGGAAGTGGCACTGTTGGGAGGTGTGTCACTGTGGGTGTGGGCTTTAAGACCCTACCTTTAGTGCCTGGAAGCCAGTATTCTGCTAGCAGCCTTCAGATGAAGATGTAGAGTTCTCAGCTACTCCTGCACAGACCCACCTGGATGCTGCCCTGTTCCTGTCTTGGTAATAATGGACTTAACCTCTGAACCTGTAAGCCAGCCCCAATTAAATGTTGTTTTGATAAGAGTTGCCTTGGTCGTGGTGTCTGTTCACAGAAGTAAAGCCCTAATTATGACAGTACAGCTGCAGAGAGAACGCATTAGGAAAAGTCTGACCGAGCTACAACACACATGAATCTTGAAGACACTCTGTTAAGTGAAACAGACCGGTTACAAACCGACAAGAACAGCTAACTCACTTTCGTGGCACAGTTACATTTACATCCTCAGAAAGTAGACTTGTGGTTGCCAGGGCTTGAGGCAGAGAAGAAAAGGCTGTGGTGGAGGAGGTGTAGAATTTCCACTGTTTTCAGGTGAAAAGACCTTGAGGTGGAGTAAATAGATGGTCTCCAGAAGGTAGAAGGGCCAGACAGAGATCAGTTCATCGATGGACACGGAACTGCAGTCACATAGGAGAGCGTTTCGGGTCAAACGCCTCCGAGGGCACTGACTTCCACAAATGTTGAGGATATGGATATAAGTGGATTGATTTAAATGCCACACAGTGCCTGGCTGTACTGAACTATCACACATTTCTCCAATACTAGGTATGAATGTTATCTTTTATGTACCAGTTAAAATACTTTTAATGAAACAGTTTTGAAAGGAATACTTTAAAAAAAAAAAAAAACAGGCTTGTTGTTTGACTCAGTAAGTTAAAGGTGCTTGCTATGACAACCAGCCAGAGTTCAGTTCTGGGATCCGTGTAGTGAAAATAGAGAGCCAGCTCCTCTAAGTTGCCCTTTGACCTACGCATGTAAACAAACAAACAAGCAAATAGATGCAAGCAATGAAGAAAGTAGTAGGAAGAAGGAGAGGCAGAGGAAACAGTAATCAGAAAATGTGAGGGAAAATCTATTTTCAATGAAAGGGGGAAAGGGTATATGAAATTCTCAAATACTAAATGAAATCATTTTTAAGTGTCCCCAGTAGAGCTTCCTCGGTGACCACGAGATTTGCAATTCAAGTGAGGCCGTGACTAAATATTGCAATGCTATAAATTAGGTTGAAAAAGACGTCACCCGCCAATGCCAACATGATGGACGGAAGTGAGAGAAAGAGCTAGAGATGAAAAGCCCAAAGCAAGCGAGCTGACCTCTCATGTGCTTCATAAATTCCACTCAGAATTATGGCCCTGAAACCAACAAAATCACTGGCCGCTCAACAAATGAAGTCGGCTTGGCATTGACCATCAGGTCACAGAGACCTCAGTGCACCGCGGGTGAGTTTCAGGCCCTCTAGAGCTGCGTGCCATTTTGTCGAATGAAATTCACAAATTGTATGCAGAATCCTCACTAACCTTTACCGCTGAGAATCCTGCACTAAAGACAGAAACAAAAGCAAAACAAAGATGCCCGTGGCTGCCGTGAGGGAATTCTAGGCCGTGTGCTTCCTCCTCAGTGCAAGACCCTTCTCGAGCTTACGCAAAGAAGTTTAAGATATTTGTGCATTTATTGTTTCAAGCAGAGAAAACTGGATTCTTTGAAACGTATTTCCAAAATTCAAAATAAAAAAATAGACATCATTAAATATTTCCGTATGCGTTACCTGTTGGCCTCCAAACACCCAGAAAAGAGCACCACATGCGTGCCCTTGCATGAACACATGCAAAGGCGTGGCTCTGAGTACACAGTGCACACAGCTGGAAGAGATTTTTAGTTATTAGCAACTGTAGCCATTTCCCACAATATCGGCTAACAAGTGGAGTTCTTGTTTACTTTTGTACAATATTCACACTGCACCAAGTGCTCAATCCATTCTGTCCCTTAATAAAATGTGACCTGTGAGCTTTAAAAAGAAAAAGAAAGAAAGAAATCTTTTCTCTCCTCTAAGAGCTTTTGCAATGGTGTTTAATCACAGCAGCATAATGAATCAAGGATCAAATGACTGCCAAGCCATCCGAGCACCTGCTCCTGACCTGTTGGAATGTGATTAAGACAGAAGTTGTTTTCTTATATCTAAAAGGAGAGGATTTGTCCAGAGCCTTCAAGCTGCCCCAGGGGGCTCAACCACTGTCCCCGCTGTCCTGCTTTCCTGCTTTGGAGGCCATTGAGGGTGCAGAGTCAATCACAGACTCTGTCAGCTTGTGACCTGGACTTTCTTTGGTCATTATGATCTGTTTTGTGTTGTCCCATGGAGTTAAGAAGTTTGTGAAGTAGTGTGGTGTGCCCCTCACCCCATTGCCCACCCCTGTGCTCATCTTAAACAGCCCATGCCTGGGTGGTCACTTTCACAGGCAGGGGCTGGCGTTGGCCAGAGGAGGCCACGTGGCAGCCACTGTGCTGGGCATCTGCCACCCATTATTCCCTCACAATGGTGTTTGGATCCAGTTTCTATGATGACCGTCTTCGTACTCCAGGGACTATTGAAAGTTTGGGGACGCGACCTTAGTCCACAGAACAAACAATTCTTGGAACCCAAGGAGATTCAGGTGTAGTGCAAATTGTGGGGAAAGTTCTCCTCAGGAAGGATGAGGTTCAAGGGGCCCGTCTCTCCCGGACTTTCCTCTCCTCCCTCCTTGGCGCACTTCTTTACTTCTTTCATTTTCTTCCTTCAGTGTTGGGGACCGAATCCAGAGGGCAAGCACATACTCTTCCCAGAGAGGTGCCACACCAGGTCCCTAAGAAGACACAATTGCTGCCTCAGGGGTCATGGGGTCCATTCCTAATCTAATTCCAAAGACTTTGATTCATTACATTGGATTGGCTACATTGTTTCATATTTCTGAAATAACGCAATAACGTAGAGAAATAGAAAGTATTAAAAAATAATTGTATTTACTACCTTCTTTGTTCAACACTTCATTTGCTTTGATTACAAACAAATACATCTACTTAATATGTAGTCTTGTATACAGTCTTCACTAACACACCATAGTTTATTTGGGACCCGACAAACAAAAGGCGTACATTAAAGGAAGGTCGCCATCCTTAAGAGCACTGGCTGGGCTTCCGGAGGACTCCGGTTCAATTCCTGCACCCACTCGGAGGCTCACAACCATTTGTAACTCCAGCCCCGGGGTCTGAGAGGCCCTCGGGATACGGTGCTCAGACATACAGGGAGACAAGACACCCATACACGAAAACTAAATATGCAATTTTATAAAACTCACAAAAATAAGAATTTTAAGTTTTGAAAATAAGTTGATGGGATTTTAGGTTAAGAAACAAAGAAAGAAAGAGAAGGGCAGTGTATGAGTTATACTTCTAAAACCGTGTTCACTAAGGCATACACAAGCTAGACCTAGACCTCCCCGCACATATGTAGAAAGTGTGCAGCTTGGTCTTCATGCGGGTCCTGAACAACCGCAGAGGGGACAATCCTAAAAGCTGTTGCCTGCCAATGGGATATGTTCTTCTAGCTGGGCTGACATCTCTGGCCTCAGTGGGAGCCTCCCAGAAAACTAATGTGCCAGAGCGGCAGTGGTGGGGGTGGGGGTGATACCCAGGGGAGTGTCTACCTGCTCAGAGGAGAAGGGGAGGGGGAGGGAGAAAGGTGACCCTGATGGGAGCAGTGAGCAGGATGTAAAGTGAATAAGTAAAAATTAAAAAACAACCAAAAGAAAAGTGTTCACCAAGAGGTGAGATATAGGTGTGAGACAGCACGTTAAATCACAGACATTTCATGCTTTGTACAAAATAAAACTTTTAAAATTTTATGGCTATTTATTTATTTTTTAGGTGGGGCACAGACATGCCATAGTACATGAATGCGGGTGTCAGAGGAGCACTTTAACGAATGGTTTCTCTCATGTCACCATGTGGGCTCTAAGGATTGAATCTGGGACATCAAACTCGGAGAGTGATCTCACTGATCCTATGGACTGAGTCACCTCCCCAGCCCCAAGCCTACAGATTTTACGAAGATTGAAATGACAATTTTCTAAGCAGTGTCCATTTTACCAGTACAGAAAAAGAAGGAAGCGTGTTCTATTCTACATGCGAGAAAGAACCCAGCTCAGCCTGAACGGACAGCCCCTTGTTCTGCGGAAGCAGGAGCTGGCCTGAGTTGAAGACTGATAGTTTACAAGTTCATTCCATGGGGAATGGGTTAGTTGGTAAATGGAGCAGGATGTAATCTAGTATCTCTTAGGCACTTTAACTGGCACTATTAGCTTTGTTTTAAAACAATGTGCTCCCAAGTAGCCAAAAATAAATAATAAATAAATATAATGTCAAAAGGAAGACGCGGCATGCTGAAGTCCCCCTCTAAACACGTCCCGCAGCAGGCAGACTGCCCTCCCCGTGGCTGGCAGCTTCTCGGTCACACATAAACAAGTGTCCCTGACAGAGGCTAGCATGCACTAACAAAGCAGGGAAGTGGAGACCCCGGTTTATCCTAAAAGCCTACGTGCTACAGATAAAGCCACCCTTGAGAGAGGGGTGACGTGCGTCAGCCTGCCATATAGAAATGCCACCTTCCTCCGATTTCTGAGAGAATCTCTGGGCTGAGCCAGGGAAGAGGCTGCAGGAAGGTCACCCGGCCAGGCGACATCGCCATGCCCGTCTCGAACTACAGAAGTCTGGCAGCCGCACTCTCCCCCACCAAATCCAAACATTTGCTCATTATGTACCCACTAAAATACAGTTAGCCAGAGGGGCAGAAGGTGCTGCTGGCCCAGGCTGACAAAGGGAAGCCTCAGTAAGTTTCCCGCCAGGCGAGAACTCCATTCCCACCACAGGATGCCTGTCTACCTGCACCCTCTGTAGATTATGCTGTGGTAACCTTTCTACCCGAGTCAGCTCTTCTTGGCTCTCAAAAAGCGTCCCGCGCGTTCGTTGGTGGGAAATAAGCCCAGGAAGCCGAGAAATGAATTTCAGTGTCTCTAGGAGCAGAATAAATGGCTGCTTTTAGTACTTGATGTTCATTTTGTACGGTTAGTGCCTTTGTCAAAAAGGCCTAGATCTTAACTTATCAGGACCGCAGCCCTTCAGGAAGCGGCCACGGCCAGTCAAGTGCAACTGGATTTCACCGCCTGTGTCCAGCTGCCTTCCTCCCAGTCACTGTGCTCTACGGGGGTTCCGACTCTGACTCTTTCCGAGCCTCGGCTGTTCCCCCCTCACACACACACTCTAACTTCCCTTTTGAGCCCCTCTTAGGCTGGGAAGCCATCCTGTACTGCTCCAGGACTCAGTGACATTAAACTTTCACTACCTCTCAGCCCAGCCTTTGCTGGACTTTCTGCAGAAATCTGCTTCAAACTTGAGACACCTCGTCTCCCAGAAAAGCAGCAGACTGTGCAGATCTCACTACAAGATTTTTTTTTTGCCTAACTTTTCCCTCCTTTTTTCTTCCTCTCTTTCTCTCCGTACCATCTCACTGTGTATCCCAGACTAGCCCCAAACTCTCCCTCTGTTAATCCCCCAAATGCTCTGACTTTTTTAGGTGGCTCTAGTAGTTTACATTACAAATTTGAGTAAATATATTTTTTAAATATTTCTCCCCCACCTAATAGAATATTCATGTTTTATTAACATAATGGGTTTCCTCATAGCAGTTCTACACATCCATGTAATGGATTTTGGAGTACACACCCACTACTCTTTCTTCTCCTGTCCTGTGTTCTCTCCATCCTGTGGACCTCCCTCTTTTTATTTTATGTCCTTTATTTGCCCCTTAAATTCCACACGAGAGGAAAAACACTGGGATACTTTCTTTGTGAGACCAAGTTATTTCCCTTATCTGGGTCATCTCCAGCTCCATGATTTTCTTCTTTTGTTTGAACAGGATTCTACCATGTAGACCCTGAACATTTTCTGTATGTGTTGACAGTCACGGGTTGATGTCATAGCATAGCACAGCATAGCGTAGCCTAGCATAGCGTAGCGTAGCCATCATGACCAGTGCAACAAGAAGCAGTGACATAAGGTATGTCTACACTGCAGCTGACTTTTCTTCTTTGGGTATAAGCCAAGAAGGGACTGCTGAGTCCCGGGAGGTCTAGCGTTGGTTTTTGGAAGATGTTCCACACCGTGGTCATGTCAGTTTATAACCAACACTCTTCCTGCCTCTGAGCTCTCAGCCGTATTTGGAATTTTTTTTCGTTTGGTTCCTTGTTGACAGAGATTCTAACCAGGATTTTATAAAACCCAAGAGAGTTTTTATTCACAATTCTCTGATAGCTATGGATATTGGATATTATTGTGTGAGAGGAGGGTGAGAAACAGGGTTTTATGAGGTCCATGCTGACCTTGAACCCCCGATTCTTCTGCCTCTACTTCTCAAGCACTAAGATTACAAGTGTGCCTTGTCATGCCTGGTTGAAGTTGAATTCTTTTTCTTTTTTTCTTTTTTATATTCGTTGGCCATTTTAGATTGTTCACTTCCATTTGGGATTGCATCATGCTCTTTGGTGTTCTGGAATTCTTTACATATTCTGAATACCAGTTCCCCGTCAGGTAGCCTAATTGCCAAAGATTTCATTCCACTCCATGGGCTGTCACACTCTGCTGTTTCTTCTGCTGCGCAGAAGCAGTTCAATTTTCTGAAGTCTCATTTGTGAGTTCTTGCTATTATTTTCTGAGTCCTTAAGCAGAAATTCCTTGCCTCTACCTGTATCTTGAAATATTCCCTTCTGTTTTCTCTGGTGCTTTCAACGCTTCCTAATTTATGATAAAGTCGCATCCATAAAATATTTCTAATCTGATTATATACAAACTATACAAGACCTTTAAAAGTTACATGATTCAAATAAATGCACATGTAATGGGTCTAGCTCAACACATGGCAAAGCATTGCTAACTCTCCCGTAGTCGTTCTCTTCCCAGCATCATGCAGGACTAGCAGCTGATTTTCCTCACAAAATTATTGTAAGAACTAAAGAAAATGCTTAAGAGACAAATGCTATCTTTAATTACGTTTATCGCCAGAAGTGTGCTTTCCTCTGCCTCTCCATACCTCAGCTGCCCAGCGCGCTCGTTCCCTCATACAAGCAGTGGCAAAGGCCTGGGAATGCAGAGTAAACCCAGCTCAGTGCAGAGTGTGCGACGCCCTATTGTAAGTACTTTACCGACAGTAACTCAACGCTTGGGTTCAATGAGGTGTGACCAACCTGGAGCAGCAAGGTTCATAGGAACCCAACATTTCTAAGGGGGCGTGAATCCAGCAGGCTCCTTCTTGGCCTGTCTGTCTCTGCCAAGGAGTAAGGAGAATGGATTAACTACATCAGTGCCAATCTCCACGTCTATGGAGAGCTAGGCATTTGGCCTGCCTAACTCCACACTCTTCCGCCCGGTGAACATGAATATATAGTTTGGTTTTAACTGTCCCTCTTTATCCCCAAGAGCGTAGATCATAATCCACAGACATGTTTCTACTCAGTGTACATGAGCCCATTTCCTAAAAACTGAGGGCAGCAACTCATGCCTAGCAAGGTGTGCTGTAAGCCAAACGCCCAACCATCAACCAGAAGGTGCATGTGGAAAGAGGGCCCTGGTGTGAGCTGTTCTATTTCCCATTTATGAGCTAGGATGCTTCTGTGCCCCTGCTCCTGGCAGGATACAGCGAGAAGGAAAGATATTTGGAGAAAATAATGTGTTGTGGAATTATGAAGCCCCGGGTAGAGAATATTTTTCCTTCCTAGCCCATGTCTAGGCCATGCCAAACCCCCGCCCTACAAGAAGTCTCCACTTTAGACAGTCATTCTGAATGAGGACAAAGACCCTGTAGTTAGGCTTGCACCCACAGAACTTCTAGCCCCTCGTTGGTGTGAGACTCTAAGGTGTCTCAATCAGAGCACAGAATAAGAGACCCTTTCTCTCTCTTCCTCTCTTTCTCCCTTTCTCTCCTTATCTGACCCCCATTTTCTGCCCTTACCCTCTTCTATAGGTCCTAAGAAACTCTCCTTTATACTAAGCCTGTCCTATAGCTCAGAGGGAACGCCTTGGTGTGGGCCCACCCTAGCATGGACCCGCCCAGGGTCTCCCTTCCTCCGCACCACCTTTGGTGGTTTATAAAACACAACACTGTCATTCTAGAGTATTAAGAAATTTATAAAATCATTTTCATGACCCTTATTTAAAACTATGGCTTTAGAGCTCTAGTATTATTTTTACATTCTAAAATAACTTGGACCACATTGGTGTTTGATTTTTATTTCAGCCAACTTTTCGATGAGTGGATTTGATTTTTGGAATTCTATAAAGGTGAGTCCAGCATAAGAAGTCCTATAAAGCCAAAGCACGTTCCTCATGAGTATTTGATTTCTGCTACCTTTTAGAGGCATGCTGCTCCAAATGACCGGGTGACTACATACCCGCTCATGCGTCTCCCCCCAATGTTTATCTTGGAAAGATGGCAGGTTATTTTGAAAGAAAGGAAGAAAAAACAGACTGCAGAGGAAACAGAATGGCCCTGCATCTCACAGGGCAGGGAACTACTAAAATTATTCCAAGTTCACGGAAGAGAACTGAACTCATTTGCACATTGTCTTAAGATTCATGTGAGTTACAGTAAGGCCACACACTATAACACTGAGGAAAAAAATGAAGACCAGACACTAATAATTATCATCTTTAAATTGAGATATTTTTCCCCTAGAGCACAAAACTGATCATGGTAAAGGTCACATTTTCCCTGAGTTTTAGCCTCAGACAATGTTGCTCTTAGACTTTCCAGACAAATCCAGGGATAGAGCTGCTTATGGTGCTGATAAATCACAGATTACATGCCAGTGCAAAGACATAGAATGGTAATTCTATGTCAGATTTTAAGTTTCAACTGATGTTCATGACTGGTGTTTATTTGCAGCATTCAGTCAGTCGGTAGAAATCTACACGATACTTACTGTGTGCTCCTAACGCAGGAGTGAGTGGCAGCCTACCCATGGGGCTTCAGAGGAGCCAGAGGAGTAGCAGTGGCCCAGCAAGGATGAGTGTGCCGAAGCATCAACCCTCATACTGTTTGTTGAGGGGGTCTCTGAAGATAATAGTTTTTGTTTTCTTTCCTAAAATCAGAGAATTTTTACACTAGCTTACCTCTGGAGGAAAATCCTGTCCTTCCTCAACAATGAAACATTTCTACTGTACGACATCATTTTAATTGTGTCTTCCCAGGAAGGAACAAGCCCAGAATGATGGGAGACTGTTGTAATCCGTGACCTCTTCCAAGATACCCTGAACTTTCCTTTGTTGTCCGGACCTTGTGCGAACACTCTGCGAGTCAGGCACTGCTGGCTTACACCCATTTTAAACATGGCTCAATCTCATGATACGACAAATCGTTATCAGATGACCCATGCTCACACACAAACACAGCCACTATCAGCCATAGACAGGCCATAATCTGGCAAAATCTGTACAGAACAGAAATAAACACAATGCGTGGTGTGTATTAATAAACTCGGGTTCTGGCACACACTACCATCACAAAGCCCCTGGGAGGGAAAGTGTGGTGAAGCTCACTTTCCTCTACGAGCCTGTCCATGTGTATAAACAAGGACAAAGATCAAGGAAAGAGGTGAATCCCTGGGAAAGCACATCTCCTCAGTCTTAAAAATAGCTACTCACTCTTAAAAGGGAATCATTTCCATGGTGTCATCTTAGGAGGAGGGACTGAGGTATTCCTCTCTCTCTTCCTTCTGCCTACCAGCCTAGTGACTGCACTGTGCTTGGGAGATAGGTGAAAATAAGGTTTCTCAAGACCCAATTTGCAGCCTAGTTACAGTCCCAAGACAACGTTTTTATTGATTCAAGACTTAAAAAAAAAAGACATGAGAACAATTTTTTCATAATGCTAATTTTTAAGTATATATATGTGAACATATATGATTCAAACTTCAGAACACATAAAAGGATGCCCAGTCAAGAGCCAGTTTTTCCCCACCCAGTTGGCAAGTGTCCATTATTACTGACTTAACATGCCTAGCTATCCTTTGAACATACCTTTTTTTTTAGTTGTATTTCTAATTTATTTACAACCTTTACAACCTAGGTTACTTCATACCTTCCACTTTCTATTTCCCCATCATCCTTTGCTTCTAAAATACATGGTGCTGGAGAGTTTCCTACATGAGTGTGTGAGTATAAAGAGTCTAGATCAAAGATGCTAGAACATTAGGAAACACACACATAGGTCCTCCCTCGTCTCAAATGGTGAAGGCACAGGCAATTTCTTAAACTGAACATATATTATACATAATTTTCTTCATTTTACCTTTTTGTTTTTGTTTGGTTTTGCAGTGCTGGATTTGAACCCAGGACCTCGCTCTTATTAGATTAATGTTCTACCACTTCTAAGGACAAAATCCTTTTATCTTACATTTTTAAAACTATTTTGTCATGAGGATCTTTATCAATTGATGGAGACATCTCACTGCATTAGACTAAATATAGTCACGCTGCTTTGTATTTTCACTGATCCTTGTTTTCTTGGTCCAGTGTTATTATTAGTAGGTAAGCTTGGGTCTAAAAATGTTCTCTCTTAGCAAAATTAGAAATTGACTGCCCTGTTTCTGGGCCCTGACAATAGATTCTATTCCCCCAACCCATTTCAATTCTCAGACTTAGTTTGTTTGTTTGTTTTTATTTTTTCTAAAGATCTAAGAATAGATTGCTTAGTAATCAAAACAGGACTTGTGAGCCATGCATTATATTAATTTAACCTCAACTGCCATTAATTTTCCCTTTAAAAATATATAATAACTTTAAATCTAAGTAGTAACATACTCTCCCCTAGAAGCTGATATTTCTATCCAAGAATAGATAGACCCTGCTGGGTATAGTCCATGTTATTTAAAGCAGGTCCATTATGTATCATCACAAATTCTGAATAAGCAATGAAAAAGGTTAGTAATTAATTAGGTTTGGGGAGGGTTTGCTTGTGTGTTTGTTTGAGACACATTCTCAGTGTGTAGCCTTGTAGGCCTGGAGACACCTCGACCATGGCAACTATTATAAAAGAAAACATTTAATTGGGGTCTGCTTACGATTCCAGAGGTTTGTAACCTCTTGTTACAATAACTGTTGCCATCATGATAGGGAGCATGCTGGCACACAGGCGGACATGGCACTGGAGAGGTAGATGATCTCTACATTTGGAGTCACTGGCAATGGGAAGAGAGAGAGCTGGGTCTGGCTTGAAACCTCAAAGCCTATTCCCAAGTGGCACACATCCTCCAACAAGGACATGGTTACTAGTCCCTGTCAAGTAGCACTATTCTCTGGTGACTAAGCCGTCATATGAATGAACCTATTGGGGTCATTCTTATTATGATCACCACATTTCACCCCCTGGCTCCATAGCCTTGTAGCTATATCATAATGCAAAAATACATTCAGTCAAACTTCAAAAGTCACCATAGTCTATCATAGTCTCAACAGTGTTTAAAAGTCCAAAATTCAAAGTCTCTTCTGAGATTCAAGGCAATCTCTTAACTGTAACCCCTTGGAGAATCACAATGAAAAAGTAGATCGCATACCTCCAATATATGATGGCACAGGATACACTTCATCATTCCAAAAGCAAGGAAAGGCAGCATAGTGAAGAAACACCAGAACAAAGCAAGACCAAAAACAAGCTGGGCAAACTCCAAATTCTGTATCTCCATGTCTTGTCTGATATCAAAGAACTCTTCAGATCTCCAATTCCTTTCAGTATCACTACCACCACCCCTACCACCTCTCTCTCTCTCTCTCTCTCTCTCTCTCTCTCTCTCTCTCTCTCTCTCTCTCTCTCCTCCCTGCTAACAGCTCTCCTTGGCAGGTATCCCATGGTATCCTATGACTCTTGCATCTCCAGTGTCTTGGGGTCTCCAAGGCAATCTAGGCCTCACCTTCACAGCTTCAGGAAAAGGCCACTCTAGGCCTCCATGAAGGGACGCCCATGACAAATGCCAGGTCTCAGCAGCTTCCCTTAGCCAGAGAGCGAGATTCCACAACCCATTCTCGTATCCTTGACTCTAAAGCCAAAATCAGATGGCTGACACTATCAAGTTCTGTTGTTTTCTGGGCCTGGAAATTGGTCCATCTCATTCAAATCACATTGCCACCAGCTCCCTATTTTCCATGGTATCCTTTACTGTTTAAGATTTTCTTTAATTCCCTTTCACAAGTCGGAAGCTTAGCTGGGTGGGTCTTGTGTAGAGTTCAGCACTCCCTTTATTCCATGAGGCATCAGGCCTTTCTTTGAACTTTTTCTCCATCTCCGTGAGCACTGGACTAAACTTCAGTACATTTCCTGATGCATCTTTCCTCCTCAAACTGTACATTTTGTATTTTTCCCTAATCAGCTTTCTCCTTGTCATTATAGATCTGCATAAAAGTGGCCACAAATAACCACAGGACACAGTCAATACTAGGCTATCCAGAAATCTCCTCTGCTGATGCTGTTAACCCAAAAGTCTTAGGAAGCAGAGGCAGGTGGATTTCTGAGGCCAGCCTGGTCTACAGAGTGAGTTCCAGGACAGCCAGAGCTACACAGAGAAACCCTGTCTCAAAAACAAAACAAAACAAAACAAAACAAAAAACAAAAAACAAACAAACACACACACACAGAGAGAGAGAGAGAGAGAGAGAGAGAGAGAGAGCGAGAGAGAGAGAGAGAGAGAGAGAGAGAGAGAGAGAGATATTCTTCTATTTAGCCTCAGGCATACATTTTGGGGCAAGAGAGGGAATCTGCCACATCTTTTACCACAATGCTTCAAGAAATGTCTGTAGGCCACTTACTAATAATCTCCTCCTCTGAAACCTCTTAAGTTGGGCCATCATAATATCATAATCTACATTGCTTTCCACTGTCTCACAGTCTACACCTTCTTACTAGTATGGCCCCTATTAAATTACCCTTAAAGAGTTAAACTGCTTTTCTAATTCAAAGCCCCAAAGTTCACATTCTGCACACAAGAAGCACAGCCAGGCCTGTCTCTGGAATACCTAGATCTTGGTACCAACTTCTGTTTTAGTTAGTATTCTATTTCTGTGAAGAGACACCATGATCAGGACAATTTTTTTTTGAGACAGGGTTTCTCTGTGTAGCCCTGGCTGTCCTGGAACTCACTTTGTAGACCAGAATGGCCTTGAACTCAGAAATCCACCTGCCTCTGCCTCCCAAGTACTGGGATTAAAGGCGTGCGCCACCATTGCCTGGCTGACAATTCTTATAAAATAAATCATTACATTGAAGCTTGCTTATAGGTTCAGAGGTTTAGTCCATTATCATCATGATGGGGCGCATGATGGCACACAGGCAAACATGGTGCTGGAGATGTAGCTGAGAGTTCTACTCTGGATCTGCAGGCAGCAGAAAAAGAGAAAGCCTGAGTCTGGATTGGCCTTTTGATATGTCAAAGCCCACCCCCAGTGATAAACTTCCTCTAACAAGGCCACACCTTCCAATCCTTTCAAATAATACCACTTCCTGGTGACCAAACCTTCAACTCTATGAGCCTGTGGGAGCCATTCTTATTCAAACCACTACACTCCATGATCCAGCAATTCCCCTGCTGATTTTAGACTCTGAAGAATTGAAAGAAACACTCAAGTGGTTATATATCAGTGTTCATACAGCTAGATTTGTGATAGTCAAAATATGGGAGCCACCCAAACACCCACAAATAAAGGAACAGATGAACAGAACATCGTGTGAATCCTAGAATGGAATATCATTTAGAAAGGATGAAGTTCTATAATATGGATAAAGCTCTAGGACATTGTGCCAAATGGTCATTAAAAGCAATGTATGTGCTTTATGTGAGAGTTGTCTATGTGAGTCCACTTAAATGAATTACCCAGAATTCATGGAAATAGGAAGTAACATGGCGGCTACTGGGCACTGAAGGAGAAGCCATCCAGAAGTGTTGTTTAACGGGAATGGAATTTCAGTCTGGAAGATTAACACAAGGTCTGGATACAACTGGTGAAATTCATTAAGCAACGTAATGGACTTAATGTCACAGAGATGTGTACATAAAAATAATTAAAATGGTGACGTTCTTCTTATGCACATTTGTATATGTCCCACAACAAAAGCCAATCTTCCAAACTCTTACTGTGGACCATGAGGTCACTCAGGGTTTAGGACTTGCCTTCCTCCCAGACTTGCCCTCCCCCATTTCCTTTCTGCCCCACTCATTCATACCACGACCTGCACACTACGTTTTGACGCTTCATTAAAGCTATCTGCTACCTTGTTCTTAAAGGACCCGTAAGGGCCTAAGTCACCAACACATCAGGGCCACAAGACTTCCTCTTCTGATTGAAGCCATGGAAACAAAACTCAAAATGGTTGTGTGCGATTTGTGAGTGTTCATCACTTGCTTAATTTACTCATCCTAAAAAGAGAGACTTTAAAAATTTTCACTGTCTTTAGTCATTTTCACAGGCAGAGGGAAAAATCCTCTTCAACTTTTAGACTGAAAAATAAATACATTTCAAAAGGTTTCCTCCACCCCTGCCTTCCATCGTGGGAGTTGCTCTCCAAGGGGGAATTCCTCTGAAATAAAATCGGGAATGGCGCCAAGGCAGTTCATGTCTCCAATATTAAGTCTTTTGACTTCAGAGGATGTGGCCCCGCCCACTCTTTAATCATATCTGAGGAAATTCCCCTGGCCTGGCTAAAAGATCATAATATCTTAAAGAAGACTGATGACCTCACGAAAAGCAGTTGAATTTAGAAAGCCAAGACACTTCCAGAAACTCCTGGAGACTGCTTTTGCTGTTCGTTAACCCCTCGAATTTTCCAGAGGAGTACCACGCAATACTTAAAATTATTTTCAAATTTTCTTTTGCTGACCACACTGCACAGCTAAAGCTGCTTTTACCTTTGTTCCTCCCACTAACTCTTCCGGCTGCACCTTTTTCAGGGATCCTACAGCACTTAGGAAGCAAGCTTTAAAATGCCCCCCTGAACTGTAATAGATCTCAGGGTAAGGGTTATCTGGTATCCACTCTCAACATTTCCTAAGTGAAAGTGGGGATCTGAAAGAAAGCCACCTTGTAAGTTAACACACTCACACTTACACGTATTCTAAGCGTCTGTTCATACAGTGTGTCTGGCCACCTTCCACCTTTAAGGTAGGTGTGTGATATGAAGAAGGAAATGAAATACAGTGCACCTCACGTGTAGAGAAAGCCATTTCCCCAAGCTCCTGCACACTCTGTGCTTCGGCTCTGCTCTCTGACTCCTATGTATGCATGGGCCTATTTGTTATTTATTTTCTTGGCTCATAAAACAGAAAGCTTCAGGAGGCAAGGAGGGCTGAGAGGGAGTGGGCCTTCATCTGAATCTTGCTCTGTTCTTTGTGAACAAATTTTGGAATCAAGGAGGCGTTTGGTCCATGACAGCTGTTTTAAATGCAGAAAGCGAGAGATTGCCATTTATGGACAGCCAGTGTGTTCAAGTACAGTGTCGAGTTGTGTGTGGCGATAAGGCCAGAGCAGGAAGCCCGAGGGGCCAGGAAGGAAGTGCTCTCAAGCTTGGAGTGGCAGGGTTGGACTGTGAGCTGGGCAGTCTCAGGGCTGCAGCTGGGCAGAAACTGCCCTATTTTTAAAAGATAAACAGCCTGGATAACCAGCATGCTCACAATGGCTACTTCACATGCATGCAAATGAAGCGAGGAACTCGGCCTTCTCCAGTGAGGAGCCCCAACTTGTTTTCAAATACCAAATGGTCAGCCCTAAAGTGATATGTATGCAGTCATCAGTAAACAGATTCAGTGGGTTGCAATTACATATTCATGTGAAGATAGATAGATGAGAGAGAGGGGGGGAGAGAGAGAGAGGGAGAGAGAAGACAATAATTTAAAAAAGGAAAAAGAGGCCACAAATTTGAAAAGGAATAGGGAGGAGATATGGGAGAGGTCAAAGGGAGAGGACAAGATGGGTAAAGGGAACACATGAAAGGGGAAAAGAATGTAATTAGCTTTGAATTAAAAAAGGAAATCATTAAGAAAAATCATGATTCATAGTAGAAAGTAAAGAAATTCCTGTGTTCCCAGTCCCCACTCTGGCCAAGCCTCTCACACCGTAAGCCTCACTGCCCAAGTGATGTATCACTGGGTCCACGGAGCATTTACCCTTCGCCTTGTTCATAAGAACCAGAACTCAGAAACATGTGAAATACTAGCCACTCAAGAACAAGTGGACAAGGAATACTTTCTTGGTATCTGAGAGAGACTCTGCAGAAAGCCTCCACAGGAACAGAAACTTAAGACCTGGGGATGCAACTCAGTACTGGTATACTGAAGGTCTTCGTCCAATCTCCACCATGGGAAAAAAATTCAAAGATGCACAAGTCTCCTAAGTCAGGACCCTGCATCTGCAGATGTTACCCATGGTTACAGAAGATCGTCTGAAGACTGTAAGCAATACATTAAAAAAAAAGCCATCATTCTTTGAATCCTGTTAACAAAAAAAAATGAGTAAACAAGACAAGACAATGCATGCAAAGTCATTTTATTTAAGTTTCAAAAATGTTCAAAACCAAACTGAGATATTATTTGTTAAAATATCAACACACATTTCTGTGTAATTACTTTCTATATTACAATTAAAATACCTCATTTAAATAAAAGTGCTCTAAGTTTTAACTTTAGTATCTGTGTGCATGCATCTGTGTGTGAATAAGTTCACATGAGGTAACGTGTGAATAGAAGCTAGAGGAGGGTGTCAGGTGCTCAGTTCTATCCCTTGCTGCCTTATTTTCTTGAGAAAGGGTCTGTCACTGAACCCGGAGCTAGGCTGGTGGCCAACCAGTCTCAGCAATCCTCCTGCCCACCTGCAACATCACTGAGGTCTTAGGTGCACGTACAGCCATACTCAAATTTTATTTGGGTGCTGGGTGCTCGGTGTTCCCACTTATGTGCTCTAGCCGTCCTCCAGCCCTTAGGGTATTTATGCTTTCATTTTGATATCAATGTTTGGGGGGTTTTGTTTGTTGCCTGGTTTTGTTTTATTTTGTTGTCTTGGTCTTTTATTTTGTTTGTTTGTTGTTGTTATTTTAGTTCTTGTTTTTTGTTTGTTTTGTTTTAGTTTTTGGAGATAGGCTTTCTCTGCATAGTCCTCGCTGTCCTGGAATTCTCTTTATAGACCAAACTAGCCTCACAGAGATCTGCCTCTGTGTCCCAAGTGCTGGGATTAAAAGCCTGGGCAATCACTTCTGGCATGATTTTTCTTTTAAGCAATTACCTCTGATATAAAAGTCCAAGAAAGAGGTCAATGGGAAGCTATCCAGGTGTGTGTGTGTGTGAGAGAGAGAGAGAGAGAGACAGAGAGAGAGAGACAGAGAGACAGAGAGACAGAGAGAGAAAGAGAGACAGAGACAGAGTGACAGAGAGACAGAGAGACAGACAGAGACAGAGACAGAGACAGAGGCAGACAGAGTAGAGAAACAGAAACACACACTCTGTGTGTGTGTGTGTGTGTGTGTGTGAGAGAGAGAGAGAGAGAGAGAGAGAGAGAGATCTGTCCTTGAAAAAATGAGAGCCTGGCAGTTGAGTTCTTTTCTCTTCTTGTGTGTGTGAAGTAGTTTGTCCTTTTTTTTTTTTTTTTTTAACTGTTTGAGGTCAACTTCTGCACATGCAAAATCATTCTGGTATAATACCCAGGAGATGCACACAGCTGTAGGAATGCTTCCTTCACTCCATTTGCCTGTGTTTTTCTTAAAACTTTATGGCAAAAATCTTAGGGGAGAGGAAGTGTGATCAACCAGAGAGGTAGGAAAATACCTCCACCCAGTATCTTCCGGAAGGAAGGGGCAAGACAGCAGAATTTGAGCAATAATACTCACTTGTCTTCTGCTGCAGTGGGGGATGTCGTTGTTTATGCCCCTAGTTGGAGTACAGCGGAGATCCTGGCTCCCTGGGATCGGGCACTACTGCAGACTTTGCTCAGAGATCTTATAGAAAGCATCCGCACCTCTTGAGTGAATGCCCATAATCTGACTAAGGCTCTCTTCTGTTTTGATGGTCCCTCATGAGGCAGAACACATCCTAGCCAGAATCATCTGCCTAGAGATTAACAAGCTGAGCATCAAGAATAGCCTAGAAATCTCAACTCTGGCCACCACTCACTCTGTGATGAGGATTTGTCTATCACGCAACCCACCACCACTTTCCAGAATACTCTGTTCCCTGCGCCCCATCATAGCATATAACCCTTACTCTTAGTTTTATCTATCTGCTGTGTGACAGCCTGATACTCCTTTCAGGGGAGATGCTCTTAGATGGTCAGAGAAAGTGACTGTACCTCCCTGGCTCTAATTCTAGTATTTTCCCAGTACACTGAAACCATGGCTTTTTATATCCTCAGCCTGCCATTTGGGTTCCTATGTCCCATTTTATCAGACATTTCCCCCTTTCATATTGATTTCAGGAATGGCTACACTTCCAGGAAACTATCAATCCTACATGTCAAGTGTGTGTGTCACCTTCTTATAGCACCTGGGCAGTATTATCTGTCTGTACAAGCTCTTGCAGCATTTGAGCAGCTACCTGTTGGCCAGAAGCCAGTCTTCTCCTAGCTTCCTTTAGAACAAGAGATAAAACTATCAGCTCCCCCAGTTCCATGCCAGCCTGGACACTGCCATGATCCCCACCATAATGAATTCTGAACATGTAAGGAAGCTCCAATTAAAAGTTGTCTTTTATAAGAGTTCCCATGGTCATGTTGTCTCTTGACAGCAATGAAACCCCAACTAAGATACTTACCTACCATATTTTCTTCATAAGAAGGCCCAGTCTTCCCAGATTGGAAATGCTATGAGGTGTTTCAAAACTGTGTTTGGATTCCACTTTAAATAGCAAAATCTCCAATGAAAGTGCACAAAAAATGCAGAACAAGGACACTTGTTTATGGTATGAGGATGGGCACACAAGGGCAGAGATGTGTGTGTGTGTGTGTGTGTGTGTGTGTGTGTGTGTTTATTCCTATAATAGCTTCTTGTAGAACACGTTCCAATAGTAAGTGCAAATGCAGATTAAGTTCCCTTCACGATAGTTGTTGGTTAATATATTATAATGGCGCCACCTAATCCATACTTTCCTCTCCCATAGCTTCAATGCTAAACTCTTGTCCAAAAACACTGAATCAAAATCTCTAAACAAATCTTAAACTTTAATATGCTCAGCATCCGGATGCAATCACGAGGTCTTGCTGTCCTGCCTCCTCCTGCTCATCGCACCCAGGACTCCAGTCCTCCCTCTGTCTGCTCATCCCACCCAGGACTCCGGTCCTCCCTCTGTCTGCTGGATCTGTGCTGCACACCCTGCTTGCTCACAATCCATAGCTGCTCCCTCCGTTACAGATCAACTGTGTAGTATTGCAGTGCTTGCGCTCAGGTGACCCTTGTTGTACTAAATAACAGTGCCCGAATACCAGAGTATGGAGGCTAACAATTATAACATGGCAAAGAAAAGTGCCCTTTAAGTGAAAAGGTAAAGGTATTAACTCAAGGAGGAAAGAAAGCAACAGTGTACGCTGGCCTGATAAGATTGAGGGTGAAACAAATCTAACCTTGGAATCATGATGAAGGAAAAAAGAAACCCACACTAACATCACCATCAAACCCCATACTAGAAGAGTTCCAACAGTATGTAAGTGCTTAGCAACACTGACCAAAGCGTTCAATACAGAAGGCGATTCAGAAACTGTGACGTGACTGCATGCTATACCAGAGTGGTGAGCCCACACAAAGACTTCAATAAAGGTGCTTCCAAAGCCACTGGCACCAAGTTATTTGCTGTCGATAAGGACTGGCCACACAAACTCAGGAGTAGGTTTGGATTGAAAAATACAAAAATTCCTGGAAAAGATGAAGAATTGCTACCACATCTCCAGAAGAATTCAATCTGATTAGTAAGAAAAGTTGTCAGTTCTCCGGCCCCACTCCCACCCACAGGCAAAACAGCCTCCGATTGTAATGCAACCAAACTGTTCTGGAAGAAGATGCAGATTGCACCTTTGTTCATAAAGTACACAGGAAACACTAAGGCATAGGAGGAATAGAAGGACAGACCGACTACAGCACTATTAAGGAGTGCTGCAGACCAGGAAGGTCAGCCAGGCACTAGAACAAAGAGGCCATACACTCACCAAAACAGACAGCAGACACAGCCCTGTGGAGTGCTTCCTCTAACACCCCTCTGCAGTGAGGAAGTTCTTGGAAGATGAAGGACTGCAATTTACATTCCTGTTCATGAAGGTAACATACCTGGCCACCCTACAGGTATCTGCAACAACAAAAGGGTAGAAATGTAGACACTGGGCTTTCTCCAGTACAATCTCAGTGTTTCAGTCCCTTGACCATGACATTAATCAGTTCATCAAAGTCACGTCTACCTTCTTAGATTTTGATCATGCTTCAATAGCAACTGATACAGACCTGGATGCTTAGAAGTGGCCAAGTTGGCTTTCTGTTGCTGTGATTAAAACACTGACCAAAATCAACTCAGGAAGGAAAGGGTATTTTTTTTCAGCTGACAGGCTATAAGACCATCATTGAGGGAAGCCGAGCACTCAAGGTAGAAACCGAGGCAGACACCATGGAGAACAGGGCTTACTGCTTCACTTCCTTTGCCTTGCTCGGCTGCTTTTCTTATAAAGCTCGGGCCCACTTGCCTAGGGCTGGTGCTGCCCACCTTGGGCTGGACCTCACCACATCAACAGGAAATTAAGAAAATGCCTCACACCGGGTGGTGGTGGCGCACGCCTTTAATCCCAGCACTTGGGAGGCAGAGGCAGGCGGGTTTCTGAGTTCGAGGCCAGCCTGGTCTACAGAGTGAGTTCCAGGACAGCCAGGGCTACACAGAGAAACCCTGTCTCAAAACAAAACAAAACAAAACAAAATGAAACGAAACAAAACAAAACAAAACAAAACAAAACAAAACAAAACAAAACAAGAAAAGAAAAGAAAATGCTTCATAGCCGGGCAGTGGTGGCGCACACCTTTAATCCCAGCACTTGGGAGGCAGAGACAGGCAGATTTCTGAGTTCAAGACCAGCCTGGTCTACAGAGTGAGTTCCAGGACAGTCAGGGCTACACAGAGAAACCCTGTCTCAGGAAAGAAAGAAAGAAAGAAAGAAAGAAAGAAAGAAAGAAAGAAAGGAAGGAAGGAAGGAAGGAAGGAAGGAAGGAAGGAAGGAAGGAAGGAAGGAAAAAAGGAAGGAAGGAAGGAAGGAAGAAAGGAAGAAAGAAAGGAAGAAAGAGAAAAAGAAAATGCCTCATAAACATGCACACAAGTCAATGTCATTGAGACAGTTCCTTGACTGAGTATCCCTCCTCTCAGTGACTCCAGTTTTTGACAAGTTGACAAAAACTAATCATCATGATCACGATCCCATTTTTTCATTTATTTATTTGTATACTTAATCATTTTGTATCCTCTCCCTTCCTGGTCCTACACACACACACACACACACACACACACACACACACACACACACAGCTCCTCCCCCTCCTTTTCTCTTCTGAAAAGGGGGAGACCCTGCTGGGCATCACCCCACTCTGGCACATCAAGTCAAATTTTAGGACCGCCACAGAATGTGTTCCTTTCAGATGAGCAGGGGACACTACTCTAGCGCGCACCACTGCAAACTGCCAGCATTGTCCACATGACGCTCTCGGTCTTAAGCCCTTAATGGTTTTCTTCAGTAGAGATAGGCACCTGCAAAGACAATTAATTCAACAGGATAACTTCAGAGAGGTTGAGGTTACAACAGGTGAAAATGCCTTCCACAAAGTCAGTGATTCGTGAGTGTTAAGTATTTTTCTTTACTTCTTGATTTGTGTTCTTCTATATATTTCTGATTTGTTTCCATTTCAGGAGCTTAAATTATGTGCATAAAGGAAGAGGTAGACATCTCAATTTCAAGGTAAAAGTTGGTGTTATGTGAAAATTAAGCATCCCAGATCCTCTTCAATTTTCCCTCAGTCTGAGAACGGTTTTAAGCTTCAAGAGCAGCATTGTATGGACTTACCCTGTGGAGATAAATAAGTGCCAGGGACGGGCCACAGAAACTGTTCACTCATGTTCGTCTTGGTGAAACACGAGTTTAATTCGGTTACTGCCTGAAGCTTAAGTAGGGGCCTTACTTACAGGGCTATGGGAAACTCTCTCTGGAGACTGACCCAGCAACTGCAGACCTGCAAACTGCAGGGGGGGGGGAAGGAGGAGAGAAGCATGTCAACAATTCTTGTTGTGGGCTGAGGACTTGGGTTTGAGAGCCCACTGCGGGGGAACACCATTCATTTGGCTGGGTTGTAGCAGTTAACGTGTGTCAGAACAGTCAGTCATTGGACTGGGCTGTTTGATATGCATTATTTTGCTGTTAGTATATGACATTTGAATACCAGCTTCTCAGCACTGTGGTAACCATTTCATCTTCCCTTTGTCTCTATGTCACTAAAGTGAGGAACTGTTAACAATTTTCATCAAATGAATGCTTTACAAATCTATCATTTAAAAACAGCTTGTCCAAAAACCTCTTTTCTAACTGCTTGATCATAAGAGTGAAGGCTGACAGTGAAGATATCATGAGAGACAGTTAAGGCTATACCAGGGAGGGAGAGAGAGCCCAACACTTAAGAACACAGGCTACTCTTCCAGAGACCTGAGTTCAGTTCCCAGCACCCACATTAGTCTGTTCACAGTTACCCGGACCCGCAGCTGCAGGGCACCCTACACTTCTTCTGGCCCCCATGGGCATCTGAACACACACACACACACACACACTCCTGCATACACACACATACACACACACACACACACACACACACACACACACTCCTGCATACACACACACACACACACACACACACACACATGCACACTCCTGCACATACACACATCAACATGTAATTTTTTTAAGGACAAGAACAGTAAATGTCAAGTGTTAATATCAGACAATAGGTGCAATAAAACACACCACTAAACAATTCTAAAAGTTTCAACTGAAATTTCTCTACACTGGATCCCCTTAGCTCGGTTTGGCTTGCCCCTCCCGCTATTAGACTTCTGTTTACTCTGCAACATGTGTTAGTTTATAGAGGTTAAGAAATACAGAAAGGAAATCATTTGCTTGAGGGACTCTTACTTTGAAGGGAAAAGGCTCAAATTCTATTGTTTGCAAAGAAAAACTTCAAAGCTTTACAAAAGCACCTCCCTCTAACTCAGTTTGGGAGACTGCCCTCTGACTTAAAAGGTACAGAGATGAAAGTCTGTTGATCCTCCCTGAGTTCTCCCTGCTCTTACAACCAGCGTTTCCATACAATGCCTCATAGCTTAGTAGCAATAACAGAAAAAGGCAAGAGCTAAGGATTAGCAGAGCTGCAGACTGCTATTGTTTAAAGGTGCCAGGCTGAGAAGCACCTAAAGAAATGTTCAGCATCCTTAGTCATCAGGGAAATGCAAATCAAAACAACTCTGAGATTTCACCTCACACTAGTCAGAATGACTAAGATCAAAAACTCAGGAGACAGCAGGTGCTGGCAAGGATGTGGGGAAAGAGGAACACTCCTCCACTGCTGGTGGGACTGCAAGCTGGCCGGTACAACCACTCTGGAAATCAGTCTGGCGGTTCCTCAGAAAACTGGGCATAATACTACTGGAGGGCCCAGCTATACCACTCCTGGGCATATACCCAGAGGATTCTCCAGCATGTAATAAGGATACATGTTCCACTATGTTCAAAGCAGCCTTATTTATAATAGCCAGAAGCTGGAAGGAACTCAGATGTCCCTCAACAGAGGAATGGATACAGAAAACGTGGTACATTTACAAATGGAATACTACTTAGCTATTAAAAGTGAGAAATTCATGAAATTCTTAAGCAAATGGATGGAGCTAGAAAAATATCATCCTGAATGAGGTAACCCAATGACAAAAGAACATACATGATATGCACTCACTGATAAGTGGCTATTAGCCCAGAAGTTTGGAATATCCAAGACACAATTCATAGACCAAATGAAGCTCAAGAAAAAGGAAGACTGAAGTATGAATACTCTGGTCCTTCTTAGAAGGGGGAACAAAATATCCACAGGAGGAGATACAGAGACAAAGTGTGGAGCAGAGGCTGAGGGAAAGACCATCCAGAGACTGCCCGTCCTAGGGATCCATCCCATATACAGCTACAAAACCCAGACACTTGTGGATGCCAACAAGTGCTTACTGACAGGAGCATGATATAGCTGTCACCTGGAAATCTCTGCCAATACATGACAAATACAAAGGGGCGACACCAACCATTGAACTGAGCACAGGGTCCCCAATGAAGGAACTAGAGAAAGGACCCAAGGAGCTGAAGGGTTTTGCAGCCCCTTTGGAGGAACAACATGAGTTATCCAATACCCCCAGAGCTCCCAGGGACTAAACCACCAACCAAAGAATACACGTGGGGTGACCCATTGATCCAGCTGCATATGTAGCAGAGGATGGCCTTGTTGGACATCAAAGGGAGGAAAGGCCCTTGATCCTAAGAAGGTTTGGTGTCTCAGTATAGGGGAATGCCAGGACAGGAAAGCAGGAGTGGATGGACTGGTGAGCAGGGGGAGGGGGATGGATTAGGGGTTTGGGGGGGGATGGAACCAGGAAAGGGGACAACATTTGAAATGTAAATAAATAATATATCTAATAGGAAGGAAGGAAGAGAGGGAGGGAGGGAGGGAGGGAGGGAGGGAGGGAGAGAGAGAGAGAGAGAGAGAGAGAGAGAGAGAGAGAGAGAGAGAGAGAGAGATGCCAGGCCTAAGTATACCTTAACCTCAAGATTCCAGAGTCTCACCTTGGATTATTCCAGTCATCCAGTGGACCACCCAGAATCAATACTGTGCAGTCCATCTTTTCTTCTCTAAGAAGCCATTTAAAACCAAAAGTCAGTTTTCTTTTACACTTTCTTTTTGAAATGTATTTATTTTTATTTTATATGCACTTGTGGGTTCTGCCTGAATACATGATTATGTGAGGGCGTTGAGTGCCTGGAACTGGAGTTACAGACAGTTGTGAGCTACCATGTAGGAATTAAACCCAAGTCCCCTGGAAGAGGAGCTTGTGCCCTTATTCTTTAAAGTCCTACAAACCATTTCAAGGCTGATACTTACGATGAGTGCTTCTCCTGCCCTGACAGACTCCTCTACATCTTTCTAGATGGAGCCCCAAGCTGCTGGTGATGGATTATTCATGTATTATTTTAAATTACAGATTCAAATCTTCCAGAATGACCAAGTCGCACTTGGTTACTACCAAAGGATGCTCTTCTGTGTCTAGGATACACTTTCTATGTCATTATGCCTTGCCTGTCTCCTCTGGGTGCCTCTCCTTGTCAGAAAGATCTGATGCTTGCAGCACTTGGCCTAATGCAGTCAGGTCTTACAGCCACTTAGCACCGCTGCTTGACAAAAAGCCAGAGACCCAAGCCTATTTCCAAAACAAACAGCAAATTCCCAAAAACAGAAGAGAAGTGGGAATCAGGGTGTTGGCCAAGTGAGGTGACATCACCAGCTTGGGAGGTAGACCACACCAACACTGAGTGTTGCCACCCCAGTCACAGCTCTGTAATTGTGGCCAGGCCCTGGAGATGTACGATTAAAATAAGATGTCATTATAAATTATATGTTACGTGTTTTTTACTGCAACAAAAATATTTCACAAACAAAATGAAATACTTTAATCATGAAAATAATTTATTCCTAGTAAATAAGCACAAAAGTTACATGTTTTCTGTAGCGTAATGGAATAAAATAGATTCCAGCCATCTACTGAGCTGAAATCCTTTAAGAGAGAGATTCCAAGTATATCAGCTTATCCTAAGGGCATGTTAAAGAGTATACAGAAGCTATGTGGAGAAGGTGTTCCTGATAATGGTGTTTGTAGAAGCGAATTGGTAAGGAACTATCAGCAGGACCTAAATTCCAATAACATTATGCTAATAAATTCCTCTTCCGATTAGTAAATGAGTTACCCTTAGTTCTTGGCCATTCCTCCCGGCTCTCTTTGCTCTTTTGCCTGTTTTGACACCAAATCTAAGCCCGTCTCCACTTTCTTTCTTTTAATTACCATTAGTTCATTGAATGATTGGGTGTCGGCACCTCCTTTTTGCTCAGGAACCACAGGAGGCAACATGGCTAGAGCTTTCAACATCTCAGATGGCCTGCTGTCGCTGGGATTTCCAACCCCTATAAGCTCGTATTAAAAAACACACAATCTGCCGGGTGGTGGTGGCACACGCCTGTAATCCCAGCACTTGGGAGGCAGAGGCAGGCGGATTTCTGAGTTCGAGGCCAGCCTGGTCTACAAAGTAAGTTCAGGACAGCCAGGGCTACACAGAGAAACCCTGTCTCGAAAAACCAAAAAAAAAAAAAAAAAAAAAAAAAAAAAAAACCACAATCTGGTTACTATAATTATAAGCTATATGTCTAGACTGGGCAGATCTAACACTATACTAACTTATTCTCCAGCTGTAAGACCCTTTGCTCCTTGTGGTTTCTCCTGGGCACATGGTTCTACTTTATCTGGGCCTCCTCTTCCATCCTCTCTCCTTCCTTCTCATTCTCCTCTCTCTCTACTTGCCCCTACTCTCAAAGTCCTCCCGTCCCACCTTTCCCCTCCACTGCCTAATCACAGGCTCTAGCCTTTACTGACCAGTTAAAATGGGAAGAAGTTTCACATGAGACCACCGGAGCATGTGATCAACTGCTCATTGGGGGGAGGGGCAACCCCTCTTGAGGAAGCAAAATTAACATCAGAATACAAACAACATCAGGACAACCTACAACAACTTCCTTTTCCTCATACAAGTTAGAAAGTTTATGGATAGCACAAAAAAAAAAAAAAAGAAAGAAAAATGGGAAATTATGCTAACAATTATAGCATTGTAGGACATGCTGCAGTGTGGGAGATACTGGACGTTCTTGGGGTGCATGACCCTCCCCCTGCACTAGTTTAGAAATGCCCTGGGTGAACTGTGGTTGAGGAAAGGAAGGAAGGGGCAGAGATAACAGTGTGTATGAGGACAGGAAAGCATATTTAAGAAACTGGATGTGTTTCAAACGAGTATGATTACAGAAAAGTCTAGCAAAAACTGAATCTGTGTCCAAGCTGCTCCCAATCAAATTTATTCTTTTTTTCTTTTGTTTTTATTTATTTATTTATTGAAAAGTGAAGTAAAAACACTTTATGATAAAATTAAAGATTTACATGGAAAATATTTCAGATAAACAAGTTAAAATTGACAATTTTCATAGAAAATTAGGGAGTAAAGTGGTAGATATGTAAAAAATTTATTCTCAAAATGGAGTTTAGGTGGGCTGACTAACTCAGCTGAAATAGTTTCTGAGCATGTAAAATCTGAGGCATTCCAAGATCTGAACACACTTTCTGACCACCAGCATGTTGCCAAAAGTAAAAATTCCACAAACAAGTTTCTTAAAGCTATGTGCATAAAGTGTTTATGGTGCACAAATAATTTCCTGTTGGAAATCATTCCCAAGGTATCTCATTGTACATACAAAAATATTATTAAGTCTGAAATCTGGGACATCTGTAGTCTTGAGCAATTTAGATGAGAGACATTCAACTAGTGCTTGGCCCTACCAACAGGAGTTTCTACAGAAATAAGTTACAACCGCCAGCACACCCGGATCATGCTCTAATGTCATCTGCACACCTCCCTACTGGCTCCACATCTGAGCTAAGAACCAACACACTTAATACTGGGTCTCTCTCCTGACTCTCAAAGTCATTGTCAGAGACTGAGGCTGAGGTGAGTATCCATATGGTAGATTGGCATGCCCTTCGACAGGCTACATCTTGGAAGAGGTCAAGACACACAGAATAAAGTTGAGCTAGAGGCTGTATCCAATAGTGCTGCCGAACCCACAGAGAACAAACACTTGAACAGGCCAGCCTGAGAACAGCATTCCTCCCAGGAACCAGGAGGCTGCAGGGTGCTACCACAAAGCCATGGTCAAGACACAGTGATCGATGAGAAAGTCAGCTTCTCAGGCAAGACTCATAGCTCCATCCCATATGATGGAGCAAAATATATTTTCAAGGAAAAAAAAAACCCTTAATATGGTAACTAGTCTACATAGCCAACCTATTTAGTGATAGTTTCTTCTCAGTGTTTTCCTTGTTTACCAGTACTTTCTGGGATATTAAGAGGCATATGAATTTATTAATTTATTGTTTTAATAAGATGATAATTTTCATAGGAAAAAATGAAGTAGGAAATTCAAGGTTTTTGAGCTACAAAATTGTACTGTTCTAGAATTACAGACTAACTCCTGCATTTATTTGTGTAATCTACAGGACTAACAAAATTTACTTAAGTCAGGGACTACGGAGTTCAAAGAATGAAGTCAAAGTAGATATGCTCATCAGATATTGGATAGGCTTGTGTGATACTGTTAATGATAAGACATCCAGTCTGTGGTATTGTGTTGTGGCAGCACAAATCGAGTGAGACTGCATGATCTAGCAATTACACTGTTGAGTACATAATTATTTCTAAATTGAAAGTAGGAACTCAAGCATTTCTTTTCTCTTATTAAATATATTTTTTATTTACATTTCAAATGCTGTCCCCTTTCCTGGTTCTGTCCCCCAAAAACCCCTATCCCCTTCCCCCTCCCCCTGCTCACCAATCTACCCATTCCTGCTTCCCTGTCCTGGCATTGCCCTATACTGGGGCATCAAGCCTTCTCAGGACCAAGGGCCTCTCCTCCCTTTGATGTCCAACAAGGCCATCCTCTGCTACATATGCAGCTAGAGCCATGGATCCCACCATGTGTACTCTTTGGTTGGTGGTTTAGTCCCTGGGAGCTCTGGGGGTACTGGGTGGCTCATTTTGTTGTCCCTCCTATGGCACTGCAAACCCCTTCAGCTCCTTGGGTCCTTTCTCTAGCTTCTCCATTGGAGACCCTGTGCTCAGTTCAATGGTTGGCTGAGAGTGTCCCCCTCTGTATTTGTCATGCACTGGCAGAGCCTCTCAGGAGACAGCTGTATCAGGCTCCTGTCAGCAAGGACTTGTGGGCATCCACAATAGTATCTGGGTTTGGTGACTATATATGGGAAGGATCCCCAGGTGGGGCAGACTCTGGATGGTCTTTCCTTCAGTCTCTGCCCCATACTTTGTCTCTGTATCTCCTCCTGTGGATATTTTGTTCCCCCTTCTAAGAAGGACCAGAGTATCCATACTTTGTTCTTCCTTCTTCTTGAGCTTCATTTGGTCTGTGAATTATATCCTGGGTATTCTGAGCTTCTGGAATAATATCCATTTATCAGTGAGTGTATACCGTGTGTGTTCTTTTGTGAATGGGTTACCTCACTCAGGATGATATTTTCTAGTTCCACACATTTGCCTAAGAATTTCATGAATTCCTTGTTTTTAATAACTGAATACTATTCCATTGTGTAAATGTACCACATTTTCTGTATCCATTCCTCCACTGAGGGACATCTGAGTTCTTTCCAGCTTCTGGCTATTATAAATAAGGCTGCTACCAAACATTCTTTCCACTCACTTTCATTCAAATTATAAAAGGTAGCCATAATCAAATGAGAAAACGCAAGGTGGAGTGGACCCACAAAAGAGTATCATTCTGCCTTTAAAAAGGAAGGAAATTTTCTCTCCTGGAATATTGCCTATAACCCCTGAAGACCCCATGAAACAAATAAGCCACTTACACTGTACACCCTGTATAAATGTACTTTTCCCAGTGGAGTCAACTTTGAGAAGTAAAGCAGGATAGTGCTGCTAGGAACTGAAGGGGGGAGATAAGGTATTATCTAACTGGGGGAGTAAGTTATTGTCTAAGGGGTGCAGGTTCTGTTTGGAAGAAGATAATGGGGTAGCTGAACAGCTTGTGAGTACACCTGCATTCCCCTGACTGTACACTTACAAATGGCTACCTCCGTGAATTTTGTTATGAACCATGAATAACAAGCAGGGGGTCGTGTCCTACATGCTCCATTGTTGATAGCTCTCCCACCCTTGCAGCCTGACATTCTGGTGGTGGAAAGGGAAGTCCCTCCGGGTTCATCTTCTCACACCTCTTTGCCTCCCCACTTCACAAGTTTGGCTGAGTTTCTTTAACAATTTTGTAAACACCATTCTCACCTACAGGATAGAATAAGCTGACCCAGCAGGGTAAGTGCTAATGGTAAGGGTGGGTATTTGGTTAACCTCCTCAAAGACCTGCAGCCAGAGCCACAGGGCCAATCCCCAAACACAAAGGTAGAGACTGCCTCAAATTTTATTGTTCTCTGTCTGTGAGAAGAAAAATCAGGAGGCAAATATTTCTGAGATCTACAGAAAGATTAAGCACGTTCTAAGAAGGACCTAGTGAGAGTACTGGGCTGGGCTTTGCTTTGCTCTAGTCTATAGTATTGTAAGAAATAGTCAATTAGTGCAAGAAGGATAAATTGAGTGTGGAGTGTGTTCTGATAGTACTTAAAACATTCTTCCAAGATATACAGATTTGGTGAAAAGAAAAATCTGAGTGAAGAGAAAGCCACCATTGAGAACCAAAGTCTTATTCTCCCAGCAGCAAATCTTCCTTCTCAATAGAGACAGAATGCTGCTGGAGGGATCTCAAAACTGAAAGCTCTAGAACAAAAAGAAGTAAATACACCCAAGAGGAGTAGATGACAGGAAATAATCAAACTCAGTGTTGAAATAAACCAAATAGAAACAAAAGAATTATACAAAGAATCAACAAAACCAGGAGTTGGTTCTTTGAGAAAATCAACAAGATAGATAAATCCTTAGCCAGACTAACCAGAGGGCTTAAAAGGGAGACATAACAATGGAAACTGGAAATTCAAAAAAATCATCAGATCCTACTACAAAAGCTTATACTCAACAAAATTAGAAAATCTGGATGAAATGGACAATATTCTAGACATATATCGGGTGCCAAAGTTAAAACAGGATCAGGTAAACAATCTAAATAGTCTCATAACCTCTAAAGAAATAGAAGCAGTCATCAATAGTCTCCCAACCAAAAAACAACACAGCACCAGATGGGTTTAGTGGAAAATTCTTTCAGACCTTCAAAGATCTAATATGAATACTCTTCAAACTATTCCTACAAAATAGAAACAGAAGGAAAACTATGCAATTTGTTCTATGAAGCCACAATTACTCTGATAGCTAAACCACACAAAGACCCAGCAGAGAAGGAGAACTTTAGACCAATTTCCCTTATGAATATTGATGCAAAAATACTCAATAAAATTCTCGAAAACCAATCATCCATCAGGATCAAGTAGGCTTCATCCCAGGGATGCAGGTCTGGTTCAATATAAGGAAATCCATAAACATAATTCACTATATAAACAAACTCAAAGAAAAAAACCACATGATCATTTCATTAGAGTCTGAGAAAGCATTTGACAAAATTCGACACCCCTTCATGATAAAAGTCTTGGAAAGATCAGGAATTCCAAGGCCCATGCCTAAGCATAGTAAAAGCAATATACAGCAAAACAGTAGCCAACATAAAACTAAATGGAGAAAAACTTGAAGCAATCCTCTAAAATCAGGGAGTAGACAAGGCTGCCCTCTCTCTTCCTACCTAGTCAATATAGTACTTGACTTTCTAGCTAGAGAAATTAGACAATGAATGGAGTGAAAACTACTTTCAACGATAAAAGACCTTCTGGAGGAATCATCCTCCCTGATATCAAGCTTTATTACAGAGCAATAGTAATAAAAACTGTATGGTATTAGTATAGAGAGAGGCAGGAAGATCAATGGAATAGGATTGAAGACCCAGAAATGAACCCACACACCTATGGTCACTAAAACCATCCAGTGGAAAATGATAGCCTTTTCAACAAATGGTGCTGGCTCAACTGGCGGTCAGCAAGTAGAAAAATGCAAATCAATCCATCCTTATCTCCCTGTACAAAGCTCAAGTCCAAGTGAATCAAGGACCTCCACATAAAAGCAGATACACTGAAACTTATAGAGGAGAAAGTGGGGAAGAGCTTCAAACACATTGGCACAGGGGAAATTTTCCTGAACAGAACACCAACAGCCTATGCTCTAAGATCAAGAATCAACAAATGGGACCTCATCAAATTGCAAAGCATCTGTAAGACAAAGGACTCTGTCAATAGGGCAAAACAGCAACATTCAGATTGAGGAAAGGTCTTTACCAATTCTACATCTGATAGAAGGCCAATATCCAATATACACAAAGAACTCAAGAAGTTAGAATCCAGACAATCAAATAACCCTAATAAAAAAATGAGGTACAGAACTAAACAATGATTTTTCAAATAAGGAATATCAAATGGCCGAGAAGCACCTAAAGAAATGTTCAACATCGTTAGTTATCAGGGAAATGCAAATCAAAACAACCTTGAGATTCCACCTCACAGGAGTCAGAATGGCTAATATAAAAACTCAGGTGATAACAGATGCTGGAGAGGATGTGGAGAAAGAGGACCACTCCTCCATTGCTGGTGGGATTGCAAGCTGGTTATAACCACTCTGGAAATCAGTGGGGGCATCCTCAGAAAATTGGACATAGTATAACCTGAGGAACCAGCTATACAACTCCTGGGCATATACCCAGAAGATGCTCCAACATGTAATAAGGACACATTATCCACTATGTTCATAGCAGCCTTATTTATAATAGCCAGAAGCTGGAAAGAACCCAGATGTCCCTCAACAGAGGAATGGATACAGAAAATGTGGTATATTTACACAATGGAGTACTACTCAGCTATTAAATAAAGGAATTCATGAAATTCTTAGGCAAATGGATGGAACTAGAAAATATCATCCTGAGTGAGATAACCCAATCACAAAAGAACACACATAATATGCACTCACTGATAAGTGGATATTAGCCCAGAAGCTCGGAATACCCACGATACAATTCATAGACCAAATAAAGCTCAAGAAGAAGGGAGAACAAAATATCCACAGGAGGAGATACAGAGACAAAGTGTGGTGCAGAGACTGAAGGAAAGGCCATCCAGAGTCTGCCCCACCTGGGGATCCTTCCCATATACAACCAACAAACCCAGACACTATTGTGGATGCCAACAAGTGCTTGCTGACAGAAGCCTGGTATAGCTATCTCCTGAGAGGCTCTGCCAGTACCTGAAAAATACAGAAGTGGATGTTCTCAGCCAACCACTGAATTATCCACAAGGTTCCCGATGGAGGAGCTAGAGAAAGGACCCAAAGACCTGAAGTAGCTTGCAGTCCCATAGGAGGGACATCAATATGAACCTCCCAGTACCCCCTGAGCTCCCAGGGACTAAACCACCAACCAAAGAGTATACATGGAGGGACCCATGGCTCCAGTTGCATATGTAGCAGAGGATGGCCTTGTTGGACATCAAAGGGAGAAGAGGCCCTAGGTCCTGAGAAGGTTCGATGCCCCAGTGTAGGGGAATACCAGGTTAGGGAAGCAAGAGTAGGTGGGTTGGTGAGCAGGGGGAGGGGGATAGAATAGGGGGTTTCAGAGAGGAAACAAGGAAAGTGGATAACATTTGAAATGTAAATAAAGAAAATGTCTAATAAAAAGGAAAAAGGAAAGAAAAAAGAATCCATGGTTCTATTCAACTGTAGCAAAATCATCAACTATGATTAATAAAAGACCTTCCATTAATAATGGAAGTAAAACCTTTGCTTTTCTGAAACACTTGATTCTGGTCAGCGAGAGCTGAAATATCAGCTGTGATTAAAAAGAGGCCAACATCATCAAGAAGAAATCTAGGAAGTATTTATTCAGGGTGAGCATACAGAAGTCATAATCCAGAAGCAGCCAAGGCTGTATCTTGTTTTGGCAGCTGAACTTGGTAAAGTTTAAGTGTTTCTTAGGTGGTACTGGCCTTAAAGAAATGAGGGACCATGGAAAACAGCTTGTCTCTCTGCGGGAGGGCTGAAGTGCCTGTTGAGAAGCCATGGAAGTCTGTTTGTGATGTTGTAACCTCAGTTGCAAGTAGAAACCCCAGGATTGAATAGGTCATGGAGAGAATGCCTCACCCCATTTGACAGGGTCCAAGTTCTTGAAGAGAGCCCAAGGTAACGCCACTGATGAAGTGCAGCACAGTTACTGTGGAGACTCCAATATTTTGGAGATGCCAGTACCATGGACAACCTCCAAGGACAGCAACATATGTGGTGTGGAACCAGCCTGAGACAAGCTGTGTGCTGCCTGCCAACGGCAAAGCTGGAGAAACGGAATCCTTTGTGGTCCAGAAAATCATGAGTGAGTCCAAGATGTTAAGCACAAAATTCATTTCTCTTTCGTGCACATATACATAAGATGAAGTCATCTTAAACCGTGAAGGACTTTTTACACTGTTGGACTTGAGTTTTGCTTCCATCTGACAATGTCAAAGCCCTGGATATTTGTGAGATAAGATATACAACTTATTTCTTGATTTTACAGGGCCCGTAGTTAAGAGGACACCTTGAAGTTATAGAGAGACCTAGGATATTTTAGACAGGCTTGGAACTCTTAAAGAGATTTGGGATATTTTTTAAAAGCCTGGTCTTCTTCAGTGTTTGGATTTTTAAAGATTATGGGACTGTTAAAACTCCGTAATGTTTGAACTCGAAAGATGAACAAGAAAGGAAAGGCTATGGCCCAACAGTGTGTTTGTGTGTCTGGTTGATAAGGGGTCAATTGTCCTGGTTAGGTTTTTTTTTTTTTGTCAACTTTACACAAGCTAGAGTCATTTGACAAGAGATCCACAACTGAGAAAATATTCCTACAACAGCCAGTGGGCAGGCCTTCAGGGTACTTTTTTGATTGATGATTAGTGTAAGAGGGCCCAGCTCATTGTAGATGGGCCCAGTCCTTGGCAGGTGGTCCTGGGTTGTATAAGAAAGCAGGCTGGGCAAGCAATGGGGAGCAGGACAGTCAATGGTCTCTGCTTCAGTTCCTGCCTCCTAGTTCCTAGTTGAATTCCTGTCTCGATTTCCCGCCCTGATAGACTATGCACCGGAGAGAAAGCTGAAACAAACCCTTTCTTCCCCAAGTTGTGTTCGGTCATGATCTTTATCACAGAAAACAAAATAAAACAAGGAACAAAGGAAATAAAATAAGTAAGACAACTATACTGTTTTACATGATTAAAATAGAACATTTTGAAGTACATACATTTTGCTACAATTAAAATAAAGATTTTAAAAACCAACCTACTCTGTGGTGCACATAGTTCATTTTCTTTCTTTCAATTTATTTATTATGTTTACAGTATTCTACTTGCATGCCAGAAGAGGGCATCAGATCCCTGTATAGATGGTTACGAGCCACCATGTGGTTGCTGGGAATTGAACTCAGGACCTCTAGAAGAACAGCTAGTGCTCTTAACCTCTGGACCATCTCTCCAGCCCCCTTTTCATTTTTAAGGCAATATCTCATATAACCCAGTTAAGCCAAAAGCACATTTTAAAGTTGAAAACAGCCTTGTCCTCCTGATCTTCTGCCTCCCAAATGCTGGAATTATAGGCTGAGAAACTGAATGGAGCTAAAAGTCCTGAGCAACGTTTCTTCCCTATTGTACAGAGAGGAAGAAAGTAATATACAAAGAGGAATTGCCATGAAAAAAAAAAATCCAATCCACAAACATCAATCAAGTGAGGGAGGGTCTTGCTAGAAATCAAAAAATTGATCCTCCTGCACCAGTCTCTCATATGCTAACATTATAGACACTAACGATAGCAAAACCGCATATTGATTTTCCTTTCAAGTTAACCTAATCAAGGCTCTCTGTGATGAATTATTCTTCACAAAGCTTGGGGCTGTGTTTCCGTCAGTCTTGGGGATGGCACCTGTCACTCTATAAAACTAGAAGCTCACCATTTTCTGCATCACAGGGCACCGAATGTCAAGACTGGTGGGGAAAAAAACAAAAAACAAAAAACAAAAAACAAAAAAAGCCTTTCACCAAACAGACTGAGCGACAGTCTTGGGTCCAAACTGGAAAGGGCTTTCTTGGCGTCTTCCTGCCTTTGCTCCCACAGGCGGAGGCATCGATGCCTGCTGGTCCAGACTTTTCCCTCCATAGGGTGGGATGTTTCCTCATACATTCAGTGAGAGGAAGAGGCGGACAGAAAGTAAGGGTGGCCCCTGGGCAGTGGGGGTCTCCGGGCGGGCAGGAGCTCATGTGAGCGGCAGCCAGAAGTCCCCTGAGAGAGGACTGACCGCACAGGGGAAGAATGGCAGGCTGGGTCGGGGCCTGCAGATAAGGATCTTGCCTCCTCGCTCCCTTTCCTAGTTCCTCCGTGCTGGCTGCTAGGGCTGGCCCACCCTGGCCTTTTAACTGTCAGGGAGCCGATGCCAAGCACTGGGCCAAATCATCGTCCATGACATGTGAGTTGTGTGTGTTCCAAATTGGCCTTCCTGCCTTTCTGCAAGAAAAACAAACTCGAGCTAGACCCCAACAAACATGACAGGAAAAATAACAGCCCTTGTGGAAGGCTGATACCAAAAACGGCTGCTGTCCCCACCCCCCAGGACAAGCCCCCGCTGAAGGAAAGAGCTGGTTTTCATCTCCCAGGCCTGGAAGCCTGCATCGATGGAATGCACAGCAATGTGACTGTCCTTCTTAGTGACCTGTGGAGGCCAGAGTGAGAAGCCCTTTGTAAACCCCACCTTATGCCAAAAAGGCACCAAGCCCGTTCTGCAGAAGCATCAATACAGGCTGAACACCCTTTGCCTGGGACAAGAAGTGTTTTGGATTTTGAGTGGTTGTGTTTGTTTGTTTGTTTGTTTGTTTGTTTGAAACCCCGGACTATATATTTATACACAATGAGACATCTCCTCTGAGTTAAGAAAAAGGTCTAAACACAAAATTCATTTCTGTTTCATGTACATTACTTTATAATGAGCGTCTCAGCCAGGATCCCATTGCTGTGAGGAGGCATCATGACTGTGGCAGATCTTATAAAGAAGAGCGTTTACTTGAGACTTGGTTACAGTTTCAGAGGTTTAGTCCACTGTCGTCATGGACAGCATGCAGGCAGACATGGAGGCAGAGAGTCCTATACCCATATCTGCAAGCAGCGGGAAAAGAGAGACTGTGGGCTTGGGGTGGGCTCTTTGGAAGCCCAAAGCTCACCCCCCTCCCCCAGTGGCACACTTCCTCCAACAAGGCAGCTCTTCCTAATCCTTTGAACCAATGCCACTCCCTAAGTGGTCAAGTCTATAAACCTGGGTGTGTGGGGGGGGGGGCGTTCTTATTCAAACTGCCACAGTGAAAACATTCTTTCAAAGTCTTTTGAATAATCGTTTTAAATATTTGGTACGATATTTTACCTGAGACGCCATGTTGGCATTGAAACGGCTTCTGACTGAAGGTTGTGTGGACCTTAGGATTTTCAGGTTACGGATGCTCAGCTCGTATATGACTCTACCGTTCCCTCTTTTCATTTCTTGGCTGTTGTCTTAATTACTTTTCCTGTTGCTCTAATAAAATACTCTTGACAAAAGCGGCTTCAGGGAGGAAGGGTTATTTCAGCTCACAATCCCTGGTTATAGTCCAACATTGCAGGGAAGTCATAAAAGTGGGAGCTTAAGACAGCTAGTCGCCTTAGAGCCATCATCAAGAAGCCAAGAGGAAGGTGTGTGTGTGTGTGTGTGTGTGTGTGTGTGTGAGCTTTCGGCTCAGCTGGCTCTCTCCACTGGATACAGTAGCCCTTGTTCAGGAAATGCTCCCTTGCACAGTTAAGGTGCATCTCCCCGCATCAGCGGATAGAATCTAGACACTCCTCCACAGGTTCTCCAAATGATTCTGGATTCTATCAAGTGGACAACATAAACTATCACTCTACATTAGAAAAGGTGAGAGTTAGCCCCGGAGTGGTGGCTCACAACTACAACCCCAATACTCTTCAGGCAGAAGCAGGCTGCTCTCTGTGAGTTCAAGGCCAGCCTGATCTTCAGAATGAGTTCCAGGACAGCCAAGACTACACCCTGTCTAACTCTGTCACTGGGCTCACTTTTCAGATAATATGCTAAAGGGTCTCTAGGGAAAATTACACATATATATGTATATTAAACATACATACTAAATCAGTAACATGAAATGTAGATGTATTGTTGCTGATTTTGAATGGTGCTCCATCATCAGAGTTATAAGGCTTCTACCTGTCAGACTCCTAAGAAGACTGTTTCACAGACTGAGGACTTAGTGAGCTGTTCATTCCTGACATTTGGTATAAAAATAAGCAAAAAAAAACTTCAGTGCTGCCTGTCCATAGTACACCAGTAAAATTTTGAAAAAGAAATGAAAACAAATTCTAGGTTGTTCTATTTTCTATTGAAAAGTTTTATATATCAACCTTTTATGCCCTTGTTCATTTGTGTTTTGTTTTGATTTTGTCGAGATAGGCTCTCCCCATGATGTAGCTTGGCTGTCCTTGAACTCACTCTGTAGGCCAGACTGCCCTTGAGCTCACAGGAATCCGCCTGCCTCTGCCTCCCAAGTGCTGGGATTAAAGGTGTGCACCACCACTGCCTAGCTCCTCAGTTCTTTGTAAGTGGCCTGTGTAACATTATTTTTTAACGGCACTGAACTGGGCAGTTGGCCCATTTGGTAGAACGCTGGCCTAGCATGCATCAAGATCTGAGTTCATTTCCCATCGCTGCATAAAACAGGATATGGTAGCTTAAATTTCAAAGTCATTCTCCCCTACACAGTGAGCTCAAGCCCAGCCTAGGAAACCTGAAACCTTGTCTCAAAAATTAAAAAAAAAAAAAAGTTGAGGTCATTTCATTAGTAACTTACTATTTAAATATTAACACATCAAATCTAGCAATATGAAACAATAATAATACCTTGCATATTATCAACTATAGCTACAAAAAAAAAAAGACGTGTTGAGTGTTCAGAAATCAATTACCTAGCCAACAAATAACTACTAAACTAAACTACTCAGTGATTAAAATAACTGAAGAGGAAAAATCTTATGAGAATCTCAACATATGTAGGAAAAATAGTTATAAAATTCTATATCGGGGCTGGAGAGATGGCTCAGTGGTTAAGAACAGTGACTGTTCTTCTGAAGGTCCTGAGTTCAAATCCCAGCAACCACATGGTGGCTCACAGCCATCCATAATGAGATCTGATGCCCTCTTCTGGGGTGTCTGAAGACAGCTACAGTGTACTCACATGGCAAGCCTGAAAACCCGGGTTTGAAGCAGAGAGAACCAACTCCATCGAGTTGTCTCTGACAGACACACATATACCATGGCGTGTATATGTCCTCCATATCAAACACACAATGCTGCTGCTGCTGCTGCTGATAATGATGTTCAAAATACACAAATCAAGAAGCCAGCCACATATCCCCACAAAAGTACTTACAAACGTACATGGTATGATTGTTGAAACCTATTCAAGCTGCCTTCTGCAAATGGAGCAAGAGAAGACCCCTGCTGTCTTCTCTCTGTTCAGCACTGGAAGGTTAGCCGGGACAGCAAGGCAGGGGAAAGGGGAGCACTCCAAAGTCATCGCCGCTGGAAAAGAAGAAATGCCAGCATTATGTTCAGAAAATTGAAAAAATAGCATCCAAAGGAAACTGAAGATACTCTTTCAGAATTAGCAAATTTAGTTAATATTGGCATGAATGCAAATAAAATACTCAGATATTAGGGATGTACTTTCCCTCAAAAAATTTTTTGTGTGTTTTAAAATGAGACAAGAAAAGTTTAAGCAAATAAGATTGATTTAAAATGGCTTAATAACTGTTGACATTGGAGACGGGTTTGTGTTGTCTGCCACAGTATTTATTTCCTGTCTTTGAATTTTTTTATAATGCAAGGTTTTGCAAAAAATAAATTAAAATAAAAGTCAGGTGGTGTTGGCACACGTCTTTAATGCCAGCAGCTGGAAGCAGAAACAAGCAGATCTCTGAGTTCAAAGCCAGCCTGCTCTACAGAGTGAGTTTCGGGATAGCAAGGGCCACACAGAGAAACCCTGTCTCAAAAACAAACAAACAAACAAACCAACAAACAAATTTCGATAAAAATGAGTTTGACTGCCAGAGAAGGTCAGCAAACAAGAATACATTGCATTCTTCTACATTAGTAAAAGAACTATAGCTGCCGGGGTGGCTCAGCAGGTAAAATCTCTTGCTTGATGACTTAAATTGGATTCCTGGATCACACAGTGGAAGGAAGTTGGTGCTCTAGCCGCTGGAGAGATGGCTCAGTGGTTAGAGCACCAACTCCACTTGCAAAGGACTCACACTGGGCAGCTCACAACTGCCTCTAACTGTAGCTCGAGGGACTCAACACCCTCTGGGCCTCTTTGTGCACTGCACTCAGGTGCACACGCCCTTCCTCCCCCAACACACACACACACACACACACACACACACACTAAAATACTAAATCAGTGAAAATACAAGTCAGAGATTAAATACTTCTAGTAACATACATATGCAACCACAAAGGATCCAGGTGAATAATATAAGAATTCCAAACAAAACCACAAACATAAATGATAGAAAATGAGCAAGATATTGAATGGGCATTAACAAATTAAATGTCATTAAAAAAAAAGGCATCTGGAAATGTGCTCATGTCATAAGTAGTTATGGAAGTATGAACTCGAATGGCAATGGGAGGAGGGTGGGAAGATGCACTTGTACATGGGCCTAACAACCTGAGCCCAGCCAGCAGGAGGGAAGTGACTTCCGTGAGTTGTCCTCTGCTCTCCCTGTGTGCTCCGACACACACATACAAACACACACTCAATTTCAATGACGATTGTTACACAATAAAGATTGGCAGGGGCTGTGGAGAACACGGGCCACCGGGCAGCTCTGGGCCAGCAGAAACTGACCTAGCATTTAATAAACTAATGCCATTGTCTGTCATGGTGGCCTGAGGCTTTCCTCTCGGGACCTTAGAATACTCTTAAGAAACAATGACTCCAAAGAGCATATGCTGTGTGGAGTCCTTCTTTGCTAACAAATTCTGCAGGCCAAGTGGACCACATTTCTGTTGGGCCCACCATGGAGACCAAAAGTCCATCATCACGTACAGCAGAATAGGCCTCTTCCGGAGCGTCTCTTCCTGGCTTGCAGTTAGATGTCTTGTCTATGTGTACCCATAAGGCTTTCTCTGTGTGAGCTCACACCCTGGGTTCCCTAAAAAATATAAAGATAAAATAACTAACACTGAAAATTGGGGGGAAAAATCATTGAACTGAGCTCAGGAACATGGAACAGAAAGCCTTAGATAAACACCTTCAAGCAGTGGAGTGTAGCTTTTTAAATACAAAAGTAAACTTTGCTCCGATGTACAGCCTTCGGGGTTTGGCTCACACATTAACCATTGTGATCAACTCATCAGCAGCAATAGTTTTATAAAATTCAGATTAGTTGTTAGTTTCCATTCTAAAAGTTTGAAAGCAAAGCTATGTTTTGGATCTACTGTAGACACCTCAGAGTTCCTTTGTCCTGCTCTTAGTATAGTCTCTGTGTGGGGATTCAGGGCTGACCCTGTTCCATTGACCTGGATCTTGTATGCCTACACAGGGGACAGGGGCACAGTCTAGGCTTGAAACTGCTATCCAGGTTACCTCCATTTATCCTGTAAATAAAGAGTCCCCAAGTCATTGATTTTTTTTCCCCCGAGACAGGGTTTCTCTGTGTAACCCTGGCTGTCCTGGAACTCACTCTGTAGACCAGGCTGGCCTTGAACTCAGAAATCCACCTGCTTCTCCCCACCCCACTCCATCCCCGAGTGCTGGGATTAAAGGCAGGGCAGTGGTGGCTCATGCCTCACTGGTTCTTTTCTGAATATATTAACTCCCATTCACTTTGCTGTTCTTACACACATGTGGCTTACTTTAAAATGTATCTTTCCCATGGTAGGTAATATTTCTATTTTAATTTTTATAAGAATGTAAATGTATCAGGAAAGCATGTGAGAATAATTTTTAACCTTTGTCTTTAATGTCAGGTATCAATCATGTTGGAAACTACTTGTTCATATCATAAACATGAAGCATTTTCTAACTCTTGTTTCTGTAGAGACTGTGTAACTCATGAACATTTCGTGCATGAGGCCAGTGGCATTGCTAGTCAGTTTCTTTGCAGCACAGCCAGATATGCTGTGTGACCATAAGCACATCTGTACTCATCTAAAAGACCGTGGACTCTGGGCTTATGGTGCTGGGCAGAGGGGATTTATTGCTTTTGATATTGTCTTCATTTCATTTCTTTTCCTGACTATCCTTGTAGCAAACATGTATTAGTTCAACCTTTTCTTTAGTCCTAAATAAATATGATTTTTTTAAAAAGTTGTTAATCTAGCTGCTGAGTGTTTTGAAAGAAGTCGTTACTTCTTCAAAACAAAAGAACAAGCTTGCCCCTCCCTGGCCTCTTGTCTTCTCCTGGTTTATGTTCCCTTCCAGTGGTGGCCCTGGCTGCACTCAGAAGCTCCTATCATCAGAGGGCAAAAGTTGTATTGTATTATAATCTTCCAATTCTGCCTCCAGAACTTTGAACCCAAATAAATCTCTTTTTTATAAAAAACGTCTCAAATGTTTTGCTTTGACAACAACAACAACACAATACCATACCATAATGGTGAGTCACATAGAGAATGAACCACCAAGGAACAGAGTCCCAGGATCCCTTATTCTCCAGGAGACAGAGTACTGAAAGCCCCTTGAGTGTGTCCTTCCTTATGCTGTCTTGATAGGTATTAGTAAAAACAACTAACCACACAGATGCCTGTTTGGAAGAGCACAAGGTCTTGATTATACCTGTTTCAGATGGCTGGAGTATTCACTCACTAAAACCCAGTTGGTGGGTAGATTTTGTTTGTTTGTTTGTTTGTTTGTTTGTTTGTTTTGAAGAGCAGTTGCCCCACAGATCTGAAATCATATCAAGGGAATTTTTATACTCCATAATGATAAAATCTGGCAGTCCAATTTGAACTTTAAATAGATTGTTTAGCTACATGTGATTTTGTAATGTTATGCAGTAGACACTAGGAAAGTACTGATTTACTACTTACAGAGATCATCCAAATGTTAACACATCTCATTGTGTGTATTTAAGAAGCATTTGTAATCACCACTCTGCTACAGTACCAATGAGCCTGCAATCGTTGGGGGGAAGGAGGGTGGGAGGGGAACCAGCCTCACAGTCTGGTTCACAAGCTCCCAATTTTTTTTTTATTTTTTTATTGGATATATTCTATATTTACATTTCATTTCCCTTTTCCTGGTTCCCTGACCCCCCCAAAAGGTCCCACATGCCCTTTTCCCTCCCCCTGCTCCCCCATTCACCCCTTCCCACTGTTCTCATATTCCTCTACACTGATGCTTTGCAAGCTCCCAAATTTTAATAACTTTCCCTGAGTAGAATCATGGTACTTTGCTATGTTGTCTTTTTTGTACTTCTCTCATCAGACAGCGTATTGAAAAGGCAGTGCTCAAAGACTGAAATTTTCTCAAATTAATAACCTTTACTGCTTGCTCACAGATGTTCTTTTATGTTTAATTGTGACCCTAGATGAGCCATCTCTCCAGCCCCAGATGTTTGTAAGTAACACTGGAATTTTTTTCCAAGAGTGCCTTACCTCTTAAGGAGTAAAGGACCACCATTGAGTTTGGTGACTCTGCCAAGAGCCAGTCTCAGGGACCACATTAATTTAGGGACCCTAATTAATTTAAAAGATCTGAAAGGCTCCAAAATTAAAAACGTTTTGAGTATTGACTTGAAGCCTGCTGGAGAATTCCATAGCTTGAAATTCCATTTTACACATAAAATTATTTAAAACATTATGTAAAAGGCCTTAGACTTTGTGTCCCACATATACACAAATGATAAATGAACTTTGCTTTAGAGTTGGTATCCTTCAACAAGATATTTCATCATATATATGTAGATATTCCAAAATCTACAAAAAAAATCTCAAAATAAGAAAAAATTCACATTGGGAATTCTGGTTCCAAGGAATGTTTATTGTCTGTTGTGATTTTTGCAAGTCTACTTTGAAAGCCCCCTTGAACTTCCTAATCTAGACATACATTATTTTGCCTTTGATAATCAATATACTTCTAGGAATTTACCAGCCAGAAATCTACACTGGCTGGTAAATGAAGAAATGTGCAAAGGGCCCAATACAGAGGGATATGCCTTTAATCCCAGCATTCAGAGGCAGAGGCAGGCAGATGCCTGTGAGGTGGAGATCGGTTTTTCTACTTAGCAAGTTCCAGGCAGCCTTGGCTCTATAGAGAGATCCTCTTCAAAAAACAAAATCAAACAAGAATGAGTAAGGGAGCTGGCAATGTGGTTCAGTGAGTGAATGCATCTCCACAGAAGGCCGATGGCCTGAAATCAATCCCTGGAGCCACATAAAGATGCAAGGAGGACACTGACTCCAGAACTTGCACATGCATACCATGTCACACGTGCATAGGTACACACATTCATACATACATATACATATACATATACATATACATATACATATACATATACATAATACATATACATATACATATACATATACATATACATATACATACATACATATTGTAAACAAATTAAAACATATAAGAATGTCTACAGAAGTACCACTCATAAAAGGCCAAGTTAAAAACAACTTAAAGGCGAATAAAGTAGCAGCAAAGTGCTATGGGATACCCACACAGTGGAATATTATGAGGAAATGCAAACATACAAAGTACGGTAGCAATGTGGATTTTAAAACATCACTAAGAGAAAACATTAGTCACAAAAGACAAAGCAATATGTAATTCTATGTACATATACTTTATTTGAATAGTTAAAAGGAAAAATAGAAGGCGCTTTGTGGATAGAATCAAAACTTCAGCAGTATCAGTAGATGGCACTAGTGAATTCTTTTGGTTTTTGAAATTAAAAGGCACAGTAGAGTTTAGTTTATGAGAAAATGGGAATTTAACTATATTGAAACTTATGAACTGGATGTGATGGTTCATGCTTATACACTGGGGAGACAGAAGGATCCCCACGGGTTCCCAGCAAACCTACCCTAGAGAATGAGACCCTAAATAAATATAAATAAATAAATTAGATTAGATTACTTCATTAGGAAGTGTCTTAAAGTGGAAAGATAAATTGAGAATGTATAAAATATTCACCACTCTTGATCAGGAAGAATTACTAAGAATCCTCTACACAGTTCCCGCCAGCATGAGAAAACAGAACCAAACAGATGAAGTTAATGCCTGAGAGAAGAGATTAACACTTTGACATTGAGTACGTGAGCAGATGCCCAGGGAGACGGAAAGCAAGAAGACAGCACGATATCCTTACAAACGCACCTGCTTAGGCAGAAACTAACCATCTGTGAGCATGGCAGGCTGGAGAGGAGGAGAGGCCACAGATGCTGCGCTCTTTGGGAGCCCAGGCCTCAGTAACCTGTGGCTGTGTCAGAGGAAAGCCTCACAAAGGGAGACCAGGAAAGAACACACACGCTAGCATTGCTCCCAGCCGCAAATGTTAGAAAATAACCCTAATCAGAAAAGAAATGCATGAAAGATTCTGCAGTATGCTCAAACAGAGGAATATTAGACACCCTCTGGCTGTCACACTACTGATAAGATAAGCACCAAGAAATTACGACTTCCATGGGTCTCTCAGGTTATGAAGGAAAAAAAAAAAGGGTTGGAGACCTTGGTTTCCAGAAAAAGGTCACACACAGTTATGACAACTTGTCAGACCATCTTGTAAGAGCTGAGGCCATGACAGCCAGGACCACACCTGAGCAGGACTGCTCAGTTATGTCTATCTCTTGTCCTCTTGTTTAAATCTAAAACTTACATCCAGACCCAGACCCGGAAGGTAGATAGGGTGGAAATGAGACAGTCACTGTTTCCTCCTCCCAATGTGGCCACACTGACTACATCTTCATTTTCTTCTTTCTTATTTGGTTCTTTAATTGACACATTGAGGACAGGTAGACAAACCTAGCTTGTTTAGCTGGCTGGAGATGTCCGAGGACACGGAGCCATGGATACAGAGGACCCGCTCTCCCTCGCATTCTCTGGGCTCTCCAGGTCAGCATTATTCTCACTCAAAAATAATTTTTAGGGCCAAATTATCTGAATATTTTAGCATATTCAGATAATATGCTTTCCTTGGTCCACAGTTCTCAGTGGCTAACAAGGGTCAGCAGCCACATAGGATGATGGGATATATACACTGGAGAGAGAAAACATTCAGTTCCTCAAAGTGAGCTTAACAAGACTAGGGAGAACAAGGACCTGCCTTCAGTAGGGCAGATGCTCAGCCAAGGAATCCAAAAGAGGACAGCCACTGTCACAATGGCTGGAGAGGGGACATCACTGGAGGCTTCGTGACTAGCTTTCAGTGGGCCAATTTAAAGCCATGTATGTGTTCTTTGTCTTACTCCTCAGAAAGGTTGGCATGGAAAAGAAATTCTTATAGATTTATGTAAAATAATCCTTTTTATTGTAGTTGTTGGATTTGTTTTGTTTTTGTTTTCTGAGACAATGTCTCACCATGTAATCCTGGCTGTCCTGGAACTCAATATTTATTTAGAGCAGGCTGGCCTCAAACTCAAAAGAGATCTCCCTGCCTCTGCTTCCCAAATTCCGGGATTAAAGGTATGTGTCACCATGACTAGCCTGTAAAATAATTTTTAACAAAGACCTTCATTCCAGAAGAGATCAGATACTACAAATAGAATAAAGCAAAATATAAACCTTATATAATATATTCATATATATATGCACATATATACACATACACATATATGATGTCCTACGTGGGGGAACAGTGCTGAGACACTGGCTTCCATTTTTTGCTGTTGTTTGTTATTGTTGTTGTTTTTCCAGAGACAGTTTTTCTGTGTTGCACCTCAACTCTCACCTGCCACTGCCCCCAGAGTACTGGGATTAAAGGGCCGCACCACCACCTGCTGGAATGAAAAGTGACCTCGACAAACCCTCCCACCTTTCTCCAGGGAAGCCTGGCCCAGCCTTGCAGAACAGGCTCTGTCTGTGGGAAGGAAGGCTGCAGGGAATCTTCAAGTTCTGCACATCTTACACTAAAGAGCCAGGGACTTGATCACTTCTATCAACTTCTAGTCTACACTACATATTCAAAGCATGTCAGCTATTTCCTGGAATTAGCAGTTACCCACTTTAGATAATAACAAAAACTGAGATGAAATACTAAATTATTCTTAATCCTTACAAGTCTTATTTGATACCCACAGTGTTTCCATCATACAAATTCTGTGAAGGGAGGGTAGGCCTATTTTCTCCAGTGAGGAAACTGAGCTCAGGGAACCTTAGTACTTGTACAGTAGGACATGGTATGTTATACAGAAATCAGGAGAGCCCCACTCCCTCTCAACCATGGCTTTAGAGTTTCAAAGTCCTACTTCAAAAATTAGAAATATTTTTTTACATCAAAAACTTAAGAGAAGTACATTGATTTGTCAGACAGAAATGGCTACAGAAGGAAATTTGAGACCAGGGACTTTATGGGGTTAGAAAAGCCTGTGTTATCTGGGTGAGAGCTTGGGAAGCCTCTGGTTTCTATGCGTTGTCTTGGCTGCATAGAAAAAGAAAACAACAAAAAAGGCAATGCTACCCTTTGTCAAAGAAACTGGACCAAACCCAGAGATTTGGAGAAATCAATATACTTCAAAAGAATTTTTCCTAAGATAACGCTATCCAACTTCAAAGAAGCAGATGAAGACACTGATTTAGGATCCCCAAACTGCAAATGTGGTTTTCAGCCTAGGGGAGGAGTCAGCAGGTCACCCTGGTCAGGTGAGTGCTGGAATGTAAGAATCTGGCTAACAGCCTGACTCACCCTTACCTGGTTCCAGAAAAAAAAAAAAAAAAAAAAAAAATTTCACAGCAAGCCACTCATTTTGCCCAGTGATAGCAATACTGCTAGCAAGACCTTCCTAGGCCTAACAGTGTGTTTCAAAGAATTAAGTAAACAGCACCAGAAAGGAGAAAAAATACAAAAAAAAAAATTATTACTTCCTGGCCAGGGGAAAAAAATCCCACACCAAAAAGCAAGTCACTGGACGGTCCACCCAGGGAGTGGTGCAATTGGTCATGTAAAGTACAAAATGAAACTAGGATTTCAGATGGGGCTCAGTCCCGGGGTCTCTAATACCAGATTAAATGTCCTATTTCTCCTAGGTAAGAAAGTCTTCACTTTAGAGCCTGATACACTGAAGGCTAGCCAAGTCTCTCAAAGCTCCTGCTGTTTTATCAAATCAATTAGAATTTTTTTTATGAGATACAGTACTTAGTATTTGCATGCTCCTACACAAATGCAGATATAATGGAAATGTTCCTTGTCTGTAGATTGTAACAAATGAACACGTGCATGCCATGTGTGGTATCAGACTGGCTATTTGCAAGAATCTAGCTAGTAGTAAATTAGGAAGCAATTGACTGTCCTTTGGATAGTAGTATACAGTTAAAGCAATTAAAGTAACAGTTGACCAAAGAGACAGTTTGCTGGATGTGTGCACACAGTGGTGTCGTTTTAGTGACAATAGTTACATCCTCATGTGGACACACAGAGAAATCACTACAAGAATATTTGAGACTGCGGCAGTCCCGGAATAGGTGACGCCTTCACTTGTTTTTCTGTTTTACCTTCTGATTCTCTACCATGCGCTGTTTCTGTATCTACAACAAGTTAAGGCCGACTGATCTAGCTGAAATCAGGCCACATTTTTCCCCCTGAGGCTTTGAAGTTGAGACTTGTGAGACTACATTGGCTTCCTTCCAATTTCAAAACTGTGACTTACTAACAGAAAACGCAACTTGGCTTCTGATAGCTGATGGATTGTCACCTCAAATTCATGGCCCTTGCCTCACCCCATGACAGCATGAAATGAATCTGACCCCAAGGGGACTGTGGAACACTAAGAACATTTTGGAAAGATTCCCAGTTCTTGACACCACCCACATGAATACCTGGAAGCCCAGTGTTGCCATAGTAACCCCCCAGGCCACAGCAAGCTAGCCCTTCAAACCTAGCAGGTCCCACACTGGCTTCTCATGCAAGGAATTAAGGACCAAGAACAAAGCAGCGGTGACTGTCAGGTTTCCTAACCCTGAAGGTCAAAGACTGGGTTCCATGACAAGGGGACATGACTCCTACTGATTTATCTTTCCTTCATCCTGTAGCTGGAAATTTCAAGAAGTTTGTTTCGTGACTAGATATCAGTAATTTGGGGGCAAAATGCCCATGAATGTCTCTTCCACACCAAAGCAGACTTATCATCTGCAAATCCCAGAAGAGAGCAAGGAGAATGGCCAGGGCAGAGCCTAGGTTTATTGAGAATAAAGAGTGAGCAAAGTTCAAAGATTTGGGGAAAATCAAAACAGGCAACTACCCCATGGTATTAACTTAAATAAACCAAATGTGGGGTTAAAAAAGCTTGTGGGTGTTAAAGGTTCCGTCATCAGTCAACTTCAGCCTCCTGGGACAACGTACAATGCAAGTAAAGCTGCCTTTCATCATAAATCGTTCTTACCCAATCCGAATCCCAGGGATACTGACAAACAGCCTGCCTAGGACAGGAAAGGCAGACGACTCCTTCAACTTCGAGGTAGAAGCAAAACATTAACCCAGTGCAACCACAGGAATCCGGGCAGGATAAAGGACCGAGAAAGGAAGAGCTCTCCAAAGTGTAGCCTGGAGGGTGGGTTTCGCTGGATTTACTGTTCTGCTGTTTTAATAATATAAAACATCTCACAAAGTTAAGAGTGTGATTAGCTCTGCGGGGGCTCTCTGGATCCATTTGAGAATAAATTCACAAACAGACAGAAGACACCATCACCTCCAAAAAGATTATCTTAATTACAGGTACACTGTGCTATATTGCCTTTTTTTTTTCCCTGAAAGTAATTAACTGGATGCATCAGGGTATTGATGTCTTGAGTCCTTGATTTGGGGTGGGATCCTCTTTAAATAACCAAATATCAGAACTTTAAGGGAGCTGGGCATCTCCTTTCCCAGGGGGCCTAGTGAGCCCCTGGAAATCACAGGAATTTTCCTGGGGGAGCTCTGACAAATGTCTACTTATTCTAGGAGGGGCAGTTGTGACTTGCCAAAGAAACCATTCTATCCAAGTCTACCTTGAGGAATCCATGGTTTATTGGACTTACTGGTAGACTTAAATGCAAATTGTGGTTTTTAAAGTTATAGACCTTGGGAAAATTTTTTTCTCCCTTAATTTCTATCAGGATTTTTTTATCCATCAGTTTTATTGGGGCCGTTATTTCAAGGTTCATTAAACTTAAAGCAAAAGTAACACATATCTCTGTTAGTTACAAACTTGGATGAAAAAGTTTTATATATTTTCTCCTATCTATATTCATGGAAAATGTGTAATAAATGGTAAACTTATCATGTCGATTATATTTCTGATGATTTATTCTTTAGAAATAAGTTAAGTACTTATTAAGCAACTTTGTAAATTCGTGACCAATCAAATAAGGTATGCTTATAAAATAGTTAAATTTATATTATACAATCCTTTCAAAGTAATATTCAAAAATTTCAAAATAAGACAGCCATCTATCACCCTTTAGCCCGTTCTGTAACTATTTCAAAATGCTGAAAATATTTAAAACAGAATAAAGCCCTATGCAATGGACTATTACTCAGAAACGAAAGAAAAGAAACTACAAATCACAAAAGACATGGATGAGTCTTACATGCGGTTTTCCAAGTGAAAGAATCGGGTATAAGCTACTGTATTGTGTTTGCTCTAAATTACTGGACATCATGAGAAAGACAAAAGAACAAAAATACCAGGAGTTTGGAGGAAAACACTAAACAGAAAACACAAAGGATGGGAGGACCTTGTTTTGATTGTTTGCTTGCTTGCTTTTTTTGAGTTTTGTAGGGTTAAATTTTGCTTTGTTTTGTTTTTGAGACAAGGTTACTATACAGTCCTGGGTGGTCAGGCACTCTCTATGTAGACCAGACTATTCTCAGATACACAGAAGTCAGTCTGAGTCTACCTTCCATGTGCTGGGCTTAGAGGCACATGGAATCATATGTCTTTAATGGGAGGATGTTTTCAGTATGGCAAAACTCTTCTGTATATTATAATTATAAACATATAACAGTATGCAGTTATGAAACTCACAGAACTTTGTAGCATACAGGGTGATCTTTAACACATGTTTAAAAAAAAAAAAACTCTTTGGGGTAGGGTTTCCCAGAATACAGTGCAGATAAGTGAGATCAGGAGTCTGTCGCAAAAGGAATGCAACTATCTTCCTGGGGTGGGGGAGATAAAAGCAAAGACACGGTAACTTTGGAAAGAGTAGGGGACAGAGTCGTGCCTCCGACTTAAAGTGGAATGCTACTTGATAACGTTGTTTCCCATGGGAGCATGGGTCAACAATGCCGCTATCACGAGACAACCATACTAGAACCGAACAATGACGGGAGCTGATGGCAGCCACAGTTCTTACTGTCAGAGGGAGGGTTTACAGTTAATCGAGCAAAGATTGGACCAATCCATATGATAATGGAGGCGTCTCCCATTAGCCTAATGCAAATTCAGTGGTCTGATACCTATAGTGACAGACACAGGGACACACATAGGTCGATATGCCCACATAAGCTTGCTGGCCATCAGCTAAAATGCCTAGGAGCAACGCCACCAGGTAGCAATAATGGCTTGCGTGACCCAGATCATAGCTCCAAATAATAAAACTAATCACAAAACACAAAACCAAAACCAAACTAGAAAACTCAGCTTCTTAGAGAAATAGCTGGTGCTGAGCCTATGACAATAGGAAGCATACATACATGAGCCGAGTTTTGTAGCTCCATTTGGCAGCAGAGAAGTACACACATGGACACATGGAAGGGGGCAACTTGTTAGAACCTAATTAATGAGCTCTTGATAAAGCTAAAAAAAAAAAATATTAGATTCATCCAGTGCATGAAGTAAACACCACGAGCCATGATAACATAAATAAACAGTGGCATGACGAAATGAGGAGAGCGCAAAGTAGGCAAAGGCTTGCCATGCAAACCTTGTCACTTGAGCCTGGACACCAAAAGTCACATGGAGCTAGACACAGTAGTGCGCACATCTGTAATCCCTGGGCTCCGACAAGAACAACAGGAGGAAAAGATCAAAGACTGCTGAGTAGCTCACAGGCTCTCTCTCCCACTATAGGCAGCTGTGAACTACAAGGGAGTTTGTCTCACACAAGATGGAAGGTGAGGGCCCACATCCGGGTTATCTTCTGACCTCCCCTTAAAATAGGGAAATAAATCAAATATTGAAACAATCATTGGGACCATCTTTTTGGTAAGTACCAAAAAGAAATGAAAACCAAGAGGCCCCAGAGGATAGTGACAAAAAATGTGGTATATATACACAATGGAGTACTACTCAGCCATTAGAAACAATGAATTCATAAAATTCTTAGAGAAATGGATGAAGCTGGAGAACATCATACTAAGTTGGGTAACCCAGTCTCAAAAGAATACCCATGGTATGCATTCACTGATAAGTGGATATTAGCCTAGAATCTTAGGACACCAAAGACACAATCCACATACCAAAAGAAGGAAGGAGTGGACCCTGGTTCTGGAAAGGCTCAAAGCATCAGTGTAAGGGAATACCAGAACAGGGAAGTGGGAAAGGGTGGATGGGGGAACAAAGTGAGGGAAAAGGGCATGTGGGACCTTTGGGGGGCAGGGAACCAGAAAAAGGGAAATGAAATGTAAATATAGAATATATCCAATAAAAAAAAGTAGAAAAAAGGTAAAAAAAAAAAAAACAGAATATAGAAAAAATAATTAAAAAATAAAAAAGTAAAAAAACTAAAAAATAAAATATAAAAAATAAATAAAAAATTTAAAAAAGTGAAGAGACCGAGGTAGACTCCCATTCCTCTGCCTTGAGACACCCAGTGAATGATAGGATCATTTATTGAAAGGGGGACAAAAGGGACAGGAGCCTTCTGGTTGCCATTTGCACCAGGGTTTCCGGTGGCTCCACAGCCTTCTGTGCACAGCCCACCAGGAGAAAGTGATCTCCCATCAGTGACTCCCCTTCTGAGCACAGTGGTGAGATCTCTACTTTCTCTGCAATATCTCTCTGGAGGGGAATAGCTAGGAGCACACAGGGCAAACAATCAGTAGAGGAGCTGGGACAGGAGCCTTCCAGTCATCATTTGCACCAGGGAGCCAGGCAGCTCCATAGACTTCTGTGCACAGACCCTGCCAAAAGAGAGTTGGTCTCCCAGGAGTAGAGACACAGGCTTACAGGCCCACAGGAGGGACAAGCTCCAGCCAGAGACAGCAAGACCAGCTACCACTAGAGATAACCAGATGACGAAAGGCAAGCACAAGAACCCTACCAACAGAAACCAAGGCTGCTTGGCAACATCAGAACCCAGTTCTCCCACCACAGCAAGTCCCGGATACCCCAAAACACTGGAAAAGCAAGAGTTGGATTTAAAATTGCATTCCATGATTGTGATAGAGGGCTTCAAGAAGGACATAAATAACTTCCTTAAAGAAACACAGGAGATCATGGGTCAATAGGTAGAAGCCCTTAAAGAGGAAACACAAAAATCCCTTAAAGAATTACAGGAAAACACAAACAAACAAGTGAAGGAACTGAACAAAACCATCCAGGATCTAAAAATGGAAGTAGAAACAACAAAGAAATGACAAAGGGATGCAACTCTGGAGATAGAAAACCTTGGAAAGAATTCAGGAGTCATAGATGCATCAACAACAGAATAGAAGAGAAGTAATGGTCTTTCAACAAACCCAAAAGAAGATAACCACACAAACATAAAAATAACTTCAAAATTAACACCTTACAACAATCAGTATTCCTTAATATCTGTTAACATCAGTGGACTCAGTTTCCCAATAAAAAGACATAGACTAAAAGACTGGATACATAAACAGGACCCAGCATTTTGCTGCATACAGGAAACGCATCTCAATGTCAAAGACAAACACTACCTCAGAGTAAAAGGCTGGAAAGCAATTTTCTAAGCAAATGGCCCCAGGAAACAAGCTGGAGTAGCCATTCTAATATTGGATAAAATCGACTTTCAACCAAAAGTCATCAAAAAAGACATGGATTCATACTAATCAAAGGAAAAAAATCTACCAAGAAGAACTCCCAATTCTGAGCATCTATGGTCCAAATGCAAGGGCAACCACATTTGTAAAAGAAACGTTACTAAAGCTCAAAGTACACATTGTACTTCAGGCCATAACTGTGAGTGACTTAACACCACACTCCCATCAATGGACAGATCAGAGAAAAAAAACGAAACAGTGACAAAGTGAAACTAACCGAAGTTATGGACCACATGGATTTAATAGGTATCTATAGAACATTTCATCCTAAATAAAAAAAAATATATATAATGTCTTCTCAGCACCTCAGGGTACCTTCTCCAATACTGACCATAAAATTGATCATAAAACAGACATCAACAGATCCAAGAAGATTGAAATGATCCCATGCCTCGTATCAGAGCACTACGGATTAAGGCTGGTTTTCAATAGCAACAAAAACAACGGAAAGCTCACATACACATGGAAACTGAAGAATGTTCTACTCAATGACACCTTGGTCAAGGAAGAAATAAGGAAAGAAATCAAAGACCTTTTAGAATTTAATGAAAATGAAGGCATAACATACGCAAACTTATGGGATACAATGAAAGCATTGCTAAGAGGAAAACTCATAGCCCTGAGTGCCTCCAAAAGGAAACTGGAGAGAACATACATTAGCAGCTTAACAGCACACCTGAAAGCTCTAAAACAGAAAGAAGCTAATAAACCCAAGAAGCATAGACAGCAGGAAATAATCAAACTGAGGGCTGAAATCAACTAAGTAGAAACAAAAAGAACTATACAAAGAATCAACCAAATCAGAAGCCGGTTCTTTGAGAAAATCAACAAGATAGATAAACCCTCAGTCAGACTAACCAGAGGGCACAGAGACAGTATCCAAATTAACAAAATTAGAAATGAAAAGGGAGATATAACAACAGAAACTGAGGAAATTCAAAAAATTATCAGATCCTACTACAAAAGCCTATATACTCAACACAACTGAAAAATTTGGATGGATGAAACGGACAATTTTCTAGACACTATCAAATACCAAAGTTAAATCAGGATCAGATAAATGATATAAACAGTCCCATAAGCAACCCCTAAAGAAATAGAAGCAGTTATTAAAAATCTCCCAACGGGGGAAGGGGGATGGGGGGAGGACGTATGGGACATATGGTGAGGGGTGAGGGGGAAACTGGGAAAGGGGAAAAGCCTTTGGAATGTAAACAAAGAATATAAAAAATAATTTTTTTTAAAAAAAAGAAGCATAAAAAAAATCTCCCAACTTAATAAAAACCCCAGGACCAGATGGGTTTAGTGGAGAGTTCTATCAGTCCTTCAAAGAAGACCTAATACCAATACTCTTCAAACATTTTCACAAAATAGAATCAAAAGGAACATTAACCAATTTGTTCTATGAAGCCACAATTACTCTGATAGCTAAACCACATGGAGATTCAACAGAGGAGAGCTTCAGACCAATTTTCCTTATGAATATCGATGCAAAAATACTCAATAAAATTCTTGCAAACCAAATCCAAGAACACATCAAAATGAACATCCATCATGATCACGTAGGCTTCATCCCAGGGATGCAGGGATGGTTTAATATACAGAAGTCCATCAATGTAATCCACTATATAAACAATCTCAAAGGAAAAAAAACCACATGATCATTTTGTTAGATGCTGACAAAGCATTTGACAGTATCCAACACCCCTTCCTGACAAAAGTGTTGGAAAAATCAGGAATTCAAGGCCCATACCTAAACATAGTAAAAGCAATATACAGCAAACCAGTAGCCAACATCAAACTAAATAGAAACTTGAAGCAACCCCACTAAAATCAGGGACTAGACAAGGCTGCCCTCTCTCCATCTCTATTCAATATAGTACTTTAAGTTCTAGCAAGAGCAATTAGACAACTATGAGGTCAAAGGGATACAAATTGGAAAAGAAGAAGTTGAAGTATCACTATTTGCAGATTTGCTGGTATACTTAAGCGACCCCAAAAACTCCACCAGAGAACCTCTACAGCTGATAAACAAGTTCAGCAAAGTGGCCAGATATAAAATTAACTCAAACAAATCAGTAGTTTTCCTATACTCAAAGGATAAAGAGGCTGAGAAAGAAATTAGGGAAACAACGTCATTCACAATAGTCACAAACAATACAATGTATCTTAGTGTGCCTCTAACCGAACAAGTGAAAGATTTATATGACAAGAACTTCAAGTTTCTGAAGAAAGAAATTGAAGATCTCAGAAGATGGAAAGATCTCCCATGCTTATGGATTGGCAGGATTAATACAGTAAAAATGGCCATTTTGCCAAAAGCAATCTCTAGATTCAATGCATTTCCCATCAAAATTACAACTCAGTTCTTCATAAAGTTAGAAAGAGCAATTCCCAAATTCATCTGAAATAACAAGAAACCAGGATAGCCACAATTATTCTCAACAAACACTCCTCCACTGTTGGTGGGATTGCAAGAAGGTACAACCACTCTGGAAATCAGTCTGGTGGTTCCTAAGAAAATTGGGCATGACACTTCCAGAGGGCCCTGTCATTCCACTCCTGGGCATATACCCAGAGGATTCCCCTGCATGCAACAAAGACACATGCTCCATTATGTTCATAGCAGCCTCATTTATAATAGCCAGAAGCTGGAAAGAACCCAGATGTCCCTCAATGGAGGAATGGATACCAAAAAATGTGGTATATTTATACAATGGAATACTACTCAGCAATTAAAAACAATGAATTCATGAAAATTGTAGGCAAATGGTTGGAACTGGAAAATATCATCCTAAGTGAGGTAACCCAACCACAAAAGAATACACATGAAATACAATCACTGATAAATGGATATTAATTAGCCCAGAAGCTCTAAATACTCAGGTCACAGTTAGCAAATCATATGATTCCCAAGAAGAAGGAAGGAGAGGTCCTGAAAAGACTTGATCCAGTATGGTAGAAGAGTACTAGAACAAAGAAATGGAGGGTGGGTGATTGGGGATTGGGTGGAGGGAAGAGGACTTATGGGACATATGGTGAGGGGGGGACTGGAAAGGGGGAAATCATTTGGAATGTAAACAGAGACTATAGAAAATAAAAAATTTAAAAAAAAAAAACAACTTCTGAGGGAATCAGTATCCCGGACCTCAAGCAGTACTAGCTATAGTACTGCTACCTATAGCAGTAGAGCAATAGTGATTTTAAAAAACTGCATCGTATTGGTACAGTGACAGGCAGATAGATCAATGGAATAAAATTGAAGACCCAGAAATGAACCACACACACATGGTCACTTGATCTTTGACAAAAGAGCTAAAACCATCCAGTGGAAAAAAGATAGCCTTTTCAACAAATGGTGTTGGTTCAACTGTCAGTCAGCATGCAGGAGAATGCAAATCGATCCATTCTTATCTCCTTGTACAAAACTCAAGTCCAAGTGGATCAAGGACCTTCACATAAAACCAGATACACTGAAACTAACAGAAAAGAAAGTGAGGAAGACCCTTGAGCACATGGGCACAGGGGAAATTTTCCTGAACAGAACACCAGTAGTTTATATTCTAAGATTAAGAATTGACAAATGGGACCTCATCAAATTACAAAGTTTCTATAAGGCAAAGGACACTGTCAATAGGACAAAATGGCAACCAACAAATTGAGAAAAGATCTTTACCAACCCTAACTCCGACAGAGGGCTAATATCCAATATATACAAAGAACTCAAGAAGTTAGACTCCAGAGAACCAAATAACCCTACTAAAAATGGGGTACAGAGCTAAACAAAGAATTTTTAACTGAGTAATATCGAATGGCTGAGAAGCACCTAAAGAAATGTTCAACACCCTTAATCATCAATGCAAATCAAAACAACCCTTAGATTTCACCTCACACCACTCAGACTGGCTAAGATCAAAAACTCAGGAGACAGCAGGTGCTGGAGAGGATGTGGAAAAAGAGGAACATTCTTCTACTGCTGGTACAACCACTCTGGAAATCAGTCTGGCGGTTCCTCAGAAAATTGGGCATAATACTACTGGAGGACCCTGCTATACCACTCCTGGGAATATACCTAGAGGATTCTCCAGCATGCAATAAGGACACATGATCCACTATGTTCATAGCAGCCTTATTTATAATAGCCAGAAGCTGGAAAGAACCCAGATATCCCTCAACAGAAGAATGGATACAGAAAATTTGGCACATTTACACAGTGGGATATTACTCAGCTATTAAAAACAATGAATTCATGAAATTCCTAGGCAAATGGATAGAACTAGAAAATATCATCCTGGTGAGGTAACCCAATCACAAAAGAACACACATGGTATACACTCTCTGATAAGTGGATAATTGCCCAGAAGCTTGAAATACCCAAGATACAATTCACAGACCAAATAAAGATCAAGAAGAAGGAAGACCAAAGTATGGATACCTTGGTCCTTTTTGGAAGGAGGAACAAAACACCCACAGGAGGAGATACAGAGACAAAGTGTGGAGCAGAGACTGAGGGAAAAACCATTCAGGGACTCCCCCTCCTAGGGATCCATCCCATATACAGTTATAAAACCCAGACACTATTGTGGATGCCAACAAGTGCTTGCTGACAGGAGCCTGATATAGCTGTCACCTGGGATGCTCTGCCAGTGCATGACAAATACAGAGGGGGACACTCTCAGCCAACCATTGAACTGAGCACAGGATCCCCAACGGAGGAACTAGAGAAAAGACCCAAGGAGCTGAAGGGGTTTGCAGTGCCATAGGAGGAACAACAATTTGAACATCCCAGTACCCCCCCCAGAGCACTCAAGGACTAAACCACCAACCAAAGAGAACACATGGAGGGACCCATGGCTCCAGCTGCATATGTAGCAGAGGATGGCCTTGTTGGACATCAAAGGGAAGAGAGGCCCTTGGTCCTAGGAAGGCCCCAGGATAGTGGGGTGTCAGGACAGGGAAGTGGGAGTGGCTGGACTTGTGAGCAGGGGGGGGAGGGTTAGGGGATTTTTTTAGGGGGGAGCAGGAAAGGGGACAACATTTGAAATGTAAATAAAGAATATATCCAATAAAAAGTGGGGGGAAAGGTGCCATATTCCGGCCCTGCCAAGTCCGAAGTGCCTGTGTAACACCTTGATAATAATTCCCAACAAAGATCAGTTTGAAATCCAAGCAGAACATATAAAGCGGGGTGGTCTGTGTTATGTAGAGATAACAAGCAGTATCCCTAGGAAGCGGATCCTACTGTTAAGTTTGCTACTTGTGAGGTTTATTGTGGAAATTCTGAGAGCCAACACCGTTGGGGAAATAAAAGAAACTGAATCCCCTTAATTTTAAAAGTGTTTTTGAGTGGAGATTGGCTTTAGGAACTGACTTAAAAATGAAGGAAGTGCCTGAATGCTTAAACCCTACATCGGCAGGTTGTGGGGTGTCACTGCCCCTGGGAAGGGCCAAGAGGTGCTGCTCCTGTACTGCAGGCAGAGGAGGCTCCCTTGAAAGGAGTCTGCCAACAAGTGAAGGAGTGCTCCACCCCAAGGGACACAAAGGTCAGACCTCCACATCCTCTGATAGAAAACCTAAGGGTAAAGCCAGGCGGTGGTGGCGCACGCCTGTAATCCCAGCACTTGGGAGGCAGAGGCAGGCGGATTTCTGAGTTTGAGGCCAGCCTGGTCTACAGAGTGAGTTCCAGGACAGCCAGGGCTACACAGAGAAACCCTGTCTCGAAAAGCCAAAGAAAAAGAAAAGAAAAAGAAAAAAAAGAAAACCTAAAGGCGTTGAACCAAGCTAGTGCACCCACTGAGACGCCAGCAGGGCAGAGGAGGAAAGGACAATGGACATGCAGAGAAAGACAGTGTCTCCTGGAGACAGAAAGAACATACAAGCCAACCAGGGTCCAGCAGTACTAGCACCACTCACATGGGTCCAGTCAAAAAGGCATGAGGTGATACCCCAAAAATCTAGTAAGGGACCGTGGAGAAGGGTGCTTGGAGCTGAACAACAAAGAAGTCATTATGAAATTCCCAGGGGTCCTGGAAGAAGTGTCTTCTGGATATACAGTTAAAAGAAGCTACGGTGGTATAGACCCTGGGGAGGAGGAGAGAAAGTATAAACATGTCTAAGGTCTAACAAACTGAGGGGCAATTACCATCTCATAAGATGTACACATTTTACAACTTTTTTGGATGATTTTTTTTAAATCTAGACTCCTCATATGAGAGAGAACATGCCATATTTGTCTGAATTTTTTCTTTAAACAAGTGTGCGTGTGTGTGTGTGTGTGTGTGTGTGTGTGTGTGTGTGTACGTGGTACAGTGTTCATGGGAAGGTAAGAAGGCAACCTTCAGTTCTCTCTTTCTATGAAACTAAACTCAGATTTGGTGGCTAGCACTCTCACCCACTTGGCCATCTCACCAACCTGCATCTGGCTTGGTTCACTTGATGTGATGGTTTCTAGCCCCGACAATTTCTTGAAATGACATAATTTCATTCTGTTACATAATCTGAATAAGACTCCACTGTTTACGTGTGTATCACGTTCTCTACGTTAGTGTTGGGGTTAGTATACAAAATCCTAAATTTTGCTATTCTGCCCACGAGCCCCCTGCTCCCTTTATTAGCACCCCTAATCCCACTCTGCTTTCTTTTTATAATTTTTGTTTATTCTTTTCTCATATAACCTATCCCCACCTCAGTTTCCCCTCCCTCCTTTCCTTCCAGCCCCATCCACCCATCTCCTCGTCCTCCACTTCTTTTCAGAAAAAAACATGGTCCTCCCAAGGGTATCAACTAAACATGCCATATCAAGTTACAGTTAAGACTGGGCACCTGCCCTGGGCTGGACGGGGCAACCCAGTAGGAGGAAAGGGGTCCGAAACGCAGGCAACAGAGTCAGAGACAGGCCCTGCTCCCACTGTCAGGAGCCCCACAAGAAGACCAAGCTCTTCAACTCTAACACATATGGAGGGCCTAGGTCAGTCCATGCAGGCTGGAGGCCCTAGATTCAATCTCTGCGAGTCCTTAGGAGAGCAGGTTATTTGATTCTATGGGTTTTCTTGTGGTGTCCTTGACTCCTCTGGCTCCTATAATCCTTCTTCCCACCCCTTCATCAGGATTCCCTAAGTTCCTCCTAACGTTAGGCTGTGGGTCTCTGCATCTGTTTCTATCCGTTGCTGGGTGAAGCCTCTCTGATGACAATTGGGTTAGGCACCAGTCTATAAGTAGAGCAGAATATCATAAGGAATCATTTCACAGATTTTTGTTTGTTTTGGGTTATTTAATTGGGTTTTTGTGGTTTGTGTCTCTTTGTGCTGTTTTCGTTTGGCCAATTGTGTTTGATTCTATACTAGTTCTCTCTGCTCTCCAGCCTCTGGCTCCTGGCCTTCTGGGCACTGTCAAGATTGGGCTCCCTCTCCTGGCATGGATCTTAGGCTGAACCAATCACTGGTTGGCCACTCCTACAATTTCTGCTCCACCTTGACCCCAGCACATCTTGTAGCCAGTACAGTTGTAGGTCAAATGTTTTACCTGGGTTGGTGTCCCAATCCCTCCACTGGAAATCTTGCCTGAATATAGCAGATGGTCAGTTCAGGCTGCATATGCCCCCTTACTAGGATTCCTGGGAGTTTCTACTGAGCTAGGTCTCTAGTTCACACCAGAGACGCTCCTGATCCAGTACTTGCTTCCTCCATCATCCCTTAGCATTGTCCCTGCCTGTTACCATCCTGAGTCATCCCCAGTCTACCCCCAAAATCTATTCTATCTCCCCTTCCCAAGGAGATCCATGCATCTCCATTGGAGCCATACTTGTTTATGGAATAATTTCTCTGAGTCTGTGGATTATAGCATGTTTATTCTTTACTTTGCATCTAATAACCACTTATAAGTAAGTACATACTGTTTGTCTTTCTGGGTCCAGGTTACCTCACCTATTTGTCTGTAAATTTAACGATGTTGGCTTTTTTAAAAGCTGACTGATGTTCTATTGTGAAAAGATACCCCATTTTCTTTATTCATTCCTCAATTGAGAGACTTCTAGATTGTTTCCTGTTTCTGGCTATTATGAATAAAGTTACAGTGAACATGGCTAAGCGAGTGTCCCTGTGGTAGAATGAAGTCCTTTAGGTCTATGCCCAAATGTGGTATAGCTGGATCCTGAGGTAGATTGAGTTCCAGTTTTCTGAGACACTGCCATTTTGATTTGCAAAGGGACTCTACAAGTCGATGCTCCCACCAGCAGTGGAAGAGTGCTCCCTGCTCTGCATCTTCACCAACATGAGCTGTCACTTATGGTCTTGATCTTAGCCATTCTGACAAGTGTAAGGTACATTCTTAGAGTCATTTGGTTTTCATTTCCTTGATAACTAAGGGTGTTGAACATTTCCTTGTTTCACAGCCATTTGAGATTCTTCTAATGAGAAATCTCTGCTTAGATTTGCATCACATTTTAATTGGATTATTTGGGTTTTTGATATCTAGTTTTTTGAATTTTTATATATTTTGGATATTGACCTCCTGTCAGATATATAGTTGTTGGAAAAACTTCCTCATTCTGTAGGCTGCTGTTTTGGCTTATTGACAGTATCCTTTGCCTTATTGAAACTTTTCAGTTTCATGAGGTCCCATTTATTAATTGTTATTCTTAGTGTCTGTGCTATTGCTGTTCTATTCAGGAAGCTGTCTTCTGAGCCAGTGTGTTCAAGCCTATTCCTCACTTTTTTGTCTATTGGATTCATTGTATCTGGATTTATTTTGAGGTCTTTGATCCTGTTGGACTTGAGTTTTGTGCAGGATAATGGATGTGAATTTATTTGCATTTTTCTACATAGAGAATCCAGTTAGACCAGCACCATTTGTTGAAGAAAAATCAGGAGTCTATAGGTGTGTGAATTTACCTCTGGGTCTTCTGTTCAATTCCATTGATCAACCTGTCTTTTTTTTTAATGCCAATACCATGAAATTTTTGTTACTATTGCTCTGTAGTGCCACTTTAAATCAGGGACAGCGATACCACTGGAGTTCTTTGTTTGTTTGTTTGTTTGTTTTTTGTTTTGTTTTTTCTTTCTTTTTTTTATTGGATATATTCTATATTTACATTTCATTTCCCTTTTTTTGTTTCCCCACCCCCCTAAGATCCCACATGCCCTTTTCCCTCCCCCTGCTCCCTCATCCACCCCTTCCCACTTCCCTCTTCTGGTATTCCCCTACACTGATGCTTTGATCCTTTCCAGCATTAGTGTCCATTCCTTTCTTCTTGTCAGACATCATTTGGTATGTGAATTGTGTCTTTGGTGTCCCACAATTCTAGGCTAATATCCACTTATCAGTGACTGCATACCATGGGTATTCTTTTGAGACTGGGTTACCTCACTTAGAATGATGTTCTCCAGCTCCATCCATTTCTCTAAGAATTTCATGAATTCATTGTTTCTAATGGCTGAATAGTATTGCATTGTGTATATATACCACATTTTTTGTATCCATTCCTCCGTTGAGGGACATCTGGGTTCTTTCCAGCTTCTGGCTATTATAAATAAGGCTGCTATGAACACCCCAGAAAACCAAATAACCCTATCCAAAAATGGGCTACAGAGCTAAACAAAGACTTTTCACCTGAAGAAATTCGGATGGCTGAGAAACACCTTAAAAAATGTTCAACATCATTAGTCATTAGAGAAATGCAAATCAAAACAACCCTGAGATTTCACCTCACACCTGTCAGAATGGCTAGGATTAAAAACTCAGAAGACATCAGGTGTTGGTGAGGATGTGGAGAAAGAGGAACACTCCTCCACTGCTGGTGAGACTGCAAGCTGGTACAACCACTCTGGAAATCAGTCTGGTAGTTCCTCAGAAAACTGGACATGATACTTCCGGAGGATCCAGCCATACCACTCCTGGGAATATACCCAGAAGACTCCCCAGCATGCAATAAGGATACATGGAGTTCTTTTGTTGTATAGGATTGTTATCTTGCAAACCAAGCTAGCAAGGGGTTTTTGGGTTTTTTGTTGTTGTTGTTGTTTATTGGTTTTTGTTTGCTTTGTTTTTCTATATGAAGTTAAGTATTGTTCTTTCAACGTCTGTAAAGAAACGTGTAGGAATTTTGGTGGAGATTTCACTGAATATGTAGATTGCCTTTGGTAAGATGGCCATTTTTACTTTGTTACACCTGCCGACCTATAAGCATGAGAAATCTTTCCATCTTCTGATATCTTCTCCAATTTCCTTCTTCAAAGATTTCATGTAATACACATCTTTCACTTGTCTGGCTAAAGCTGCCCCAAGATATTTCATATTATTTGAGGCTGTTGTGAAAAGTGTTGTTTCCTTGATTTCTTTCTCAGCAATTTTATCATATGTACCTAAGAGGACTACTGTTTTTTTTTTTGTTTGTTTGTTTTTGTTTCGTTTTGGAGGGGTTGTTTTGGTTTTGTTAATCTTATATTCAGCCACTCAGTTGAAGGTAGGAGATCTCTGGTTAAATATTTTGGGCTCAGTTATATATACTATCAAATCATCTACATATAGAGATACTTTGATTTCTTCCTTTCCAATTTGTATCCCCTTGGTCTCCTTTAGTTGTTTTATTGCTCTAGCTAGAACTTTAAGTACTATATTGAATATATATGAGCTTTTTCTTGTTCATTATTTAAGTTCAATTGCTTTGAGTTTCTCTCCATTTAATTTGATGTTAGCTATAGGCTTATGTTTAGGTAGGTGTCTGGTATCCCTAAAGACTTCTATAATAAAGGGGCATATGAATTTGGCAAAGACTTTTATAGCATCTAGTAAGATGATCATTTGTTATCTTTCTTTCAGTTGGTTTATATGGTGGATTATATCCGCAGATTTTTGTATGTTGAACTATTTCTGAGATAAAGTCTGGATGATCTTTTTGATGTGCCCTTGGAATGTTGCTTTTTGTATCAACATTCATCAGGGAAATTGATCTGTAATCCACTTTCTTTTTTGAGTCTTTATGTGGTTTGGGTATCAGGGTGACCATGGCAACATTCCTTCTCTTTCTATTTTTGGAATAATTTGAGGAGTATTAGCATTAGATCTTCTTTGAAAGTCTGGTAGAATTCTGGACTAAAACTGCATGGCTCTGGTGTTGGTGTTGTTGTTTAGAAGACTGTTAATGACTGTTTCTATTCCCTTCCATATTATAGATCTGTATAAATTCTTTATATGATCTTGACTTAACTTTGCTAAGTGGTGTCTATCAAGAAACTTGTCCATTTCTTTTAGACATTCAAATTTTGTGGGGTAGAAGTTTTTGAAGAATGACCTACTGATTCTTTGGATTTTCCCAGTGTCTCAATGTTAGGTCCCCCTTTTTATTTCTGATTGTATTCATTTGGATACTGTTAGTTTGGCTAAGGTTTGTCTATCTTGTTTTTTTTTTTTTTCAAGGAACCAACTCTTTGTTTCATTGATTCTTTGTACTGTTCATTTTGTTTCTATTTTATCAATTTCAGTTCTGAGTTTGATTATTTCTTTCCATCTATGCCTCTTGGGTGTGTTTGATTCTTTTGTTCTAGAGCTTTCAGGTGTGCCTGTAAATTGATAGTATGAGATCTCCCTGATTTCTTTATGAAGGCACTTAGTGCTATGAACTTTCCTCTTAGTACTGCTTTCATTGTACCCCATACGTTTGGGTATGTTGTGTATTCATTCCTATTTAATACTAGGAAGTCTTTAATTTCTTCCATTATTTCTGCTTTGACCCAGTGATCACTCAGTAAAGAGTTTTTCAGTTTCCATAACTTTAAAGACTTCTGTTGTTTCTGTTGTTGTTGAAATCTGTCTTTAATCCTTGGTGGCCTGATAGGATACAGGGGTTAGTTCAATTTTCTTGTATCTACTAAGATTTTCTTTGTGACCAAGTATGTGATTAATTTTGAAGAAGGTTTCATGGAATGTTAAAAACAAGGCATATTCTTCCTTGGATGAAATGTTCTGTAAATATCTGTTTGGTAACTTTTGAGTCATAATGTCTGTTAGTTTTATTATTTGTATGCTTAGTTTTTGTTCAAATGAACTATCCATTGGTGAGACTGGGATGCTGAAATCTCCCCCTATTAAAGTATAGGGTTTGGCTGGGCAGTGGTAGCACATCGCTTTGATCCCAGCACTTGGGAGGCAGAGACAGGTGAATTTCTAAGTTCAAGGCCAGCCTGGTCTACAGAGTGAGCTCCAGGATAGTCAGGGCTATACAGAGAAACCCTGTCTTAAAAAAACAAACAAACAAACAAACAAACAAAAAGACAAAAAAACAAATAAAGTATAGGGTTCAGTGTGTGATTTAAATTTTTATGATATATTTTTTACAAATGTGGCTGCCCTTGCATTTGGGGCATTGTTGTTCAGAACTAACACAATGTCTTGTTGGATTTTTCCTTTTGTGAGTATGAGGTATCCTTCCCTGTCTCTTTTGATTCATTTTTGTTATAAGTCTTTTTGGTTAGGTATTAGAATGGCAATATTCTTTGGTTTGTTTGCTTGGGAAATCTTTTCCAAATCTTTACTCTGGTGTAATATCTATCTTTGATGTTGAAGTGTATTTCTTGTATGCAGCAAAAGGATGGATCCTATTTCTAAATCCATTCTGTTGGCCTATTTTTTGTTGTTGTTGTTGTTGTTGTTGTTGTTGGGGAATTGTATCCATTGATATTGATCATGGAGATAGTTATGACCAATGATTGTTAATTCCTGTTAATTTGGTGGTGGTGGCGGTGGTGGTGGTAGTGGTGGTGGTGGTGGTGGTGGTGGTGGTGGTGGTGGCGGTGGCGGTGGCAGTGGCGGTGGTGGTGTGTATGTTTCCATCTCTTGGTTTTGCTGGTGTGAGATGACTTATTCCCCATGTTTTCATGAGTGTTGCTAACCTTCTTAGGTTGGAGTTCTCCTTCTAGTGTCTTCCATAAGGGTGGATTTGCAGATAAATATTGTTTTAATTTTATTCTGCCACAAGATATCATGTTTTCTTTATCTATGGTGATTTAAAATTTTGCTGGATATAGTAGTCTGGGCTCGCATTTGTGGTCTCTTAGAGCCTGCAAGACATCATCTATCCAGGCCCTTCTGGCTTTTAGAGTCTCCATTGGGACTGCGCAGGACTGCAAGGGCCTTTTATACAACTCTCAGGGCAGCCACCATTAGGCACAATGTAATTGGTGGAACAGTGTTACCTTTAAACTAATTGGTTGTTAGGGGGTGAGGTAGGTAGCCAAGGGACTCTGGACTCTGGGCCTTTCCTAGCTGCAGGGACCTCCCTGTGGTCTGAGGAATGTAATTTAGCCTCTCTCTTCTGGGAGGGGGAACACTGGCCTTTAAGTGTTCCATGACCTTTCCAAAGTTCCTGAGTTAACCCTTTCACAGCCAGTTCCAACCCTGGCTCTGTTTCTGAAGTTCTAGATTTTTAATAGCTGGCATTTCTTAGCATGTTGGGGGATGAAACAGCTTTCCAGGTGTCCGTGGCTAGCAATGGAAGCCACCCCCTCCCCCCATGTGTCTTCTGAACACTACTCACATAGTATCCATGAATTGAGACTTCTCATGGAGATCAGAGCAGTGATCTGAGGTGCCACCATGTTCCCACGAGGTTGGCAGAGAAATTCAACTGAGAACTGAAATTCTTGGGAACAGAATAAAGTGATCTGGAGCTTTTAATGGTTTTCAGTCCAGATGACTTGAAACAGAGGGACCCAGGTTTGGGTATCTTGGTTGTAAGACAAAAGTTCCTCATTGGGTATTGTATACATGTCTAATCATGTCCTCTCCAGCCCTGGTCTCAGTCCCTAATTCCCTCCACAGCAAACTCCATCAGCAGGATTGAAGGTGCTAGGGTTGGGTTAGGGTTAGGGTTAGGGTTAGGGTTAGGGTTAGGGGAGGAAAGTGTCTTTTCAATTGCCTTACACAAAGCAAACCCCTTCCGTAAATGTTTGTTTTGAAGGGATGTCACATACACAGCCTTCTCTGGCCTCTCACTTCCTCACCAGCTGTGGGTGTGAATAAAAAGTGATTTTCTGTGGGCATGCTGGCTTCCTCCAGATACTTTGAGGCTAAGTGAGAGATCAAAACAACCAAGGAGACAATTCTGAAACCAAAAATTTGCTTCTCACTGGGCCCTCTGCTGGAAGCACCTGAGGCTTGGGGTGTTTTGGTTTGTTTGTTTGTTTGTTTGTTTAAACTGGAGGGGTGGCGCTAAGAGCCAGGCTGACTTTGGAACCTCCCAAATTGTTTCCTTTCACCATCTTGTGCCTTATCGACCTGTCATTTTAGAGACTTGGTTCAATGGTGCATGGAAAGCATGAGCCCGAGCTACTAAGAGAAGCGAGGTGAGCCAGCACTGCCTGTTCTGATAGCACCGCAGCCGGAATGGCCACGCCCTGAAGCCACATTCTCTTGTTTCCAAACAACAGAATGGTCTAGAACTGAGGGTTTTTAAATCCTTCCCTAGGTGCCACAGCACGGTGGCTGAGACAGGACTTCGGTCTGTGGAGGCTGAGACTGCCGTAGCCCATCACATCCATCCCCAAGAACAGAGTAAGGATGTGCCTGTCCCCTAGGCTTGCAGAGAAGGACAACTAGGTCAGTATATACTAAGCCCATAGGATTATGCCTATATTATATGTATCATGTATTAATTTTCTGGTTTCTTAAAATGTGGCTTTTGACTAAGCAATACGTCCACGGTACGCAGACAATCCTTACTCTCAGGTTTTTTAACTAAGCACGCAGAGCTTCGTGTGGAAGCCAGAAGTCTGTACCCAGTGAATCAGCACAAAATGCGACTCCTTCAGGAGTTCTTCACTCAAAAATACATATGGACTCCTTCAGATTCAGATCTCAAACTTCAAATTTATTTGGCTCTGCCTTTTGAATGTACACACACCTTAGAGACCTCACTTTTATAACTTGCTGCTGATAAATTGAAAGTCAGAAAGAAGTTCTGACTACAGATTTTCTTCTGAAATGAAGAACTTGGTGACTTCTTGAAAATTAATATCTAGTTATAACAAACAATTCAACTATAATACAGGAGACCCATACTCTAATTCCAACTTCATCAGCAACCTGATGCACTGTGCTATGTTACACATTGTTCTGGGCCTTGATCTCACCACCTAGCAAATGGGTATAAACTACAAGGGGAAAAGTAATTTTGGGAATTCAAAAGTGGTTTTAGAAATTAAAGACCTGCCAGTGTCCGTTTGCACTCTGGAGCTGGGGCAGCTCCACAGCCCTCTGTGCATGGGTCCTGCCAGGAGAGAGCTGGGCTCCCAGGAGCACTTTCACTTCTGGCCTCAGAGGTGCAATCACCATATTCTCTCCAATTACTGTCTGGTTCAGACCAGACAGGCTAGGAGGGCCCAGGGCCCAGGACCAGAGGAGTAGCTGGGACAGGATCCTTCTGATTGCCGTCTGCACCCTGGAGCTGGGGAGGCTCCACAACCCTCTGTGCACCAGTTCCGCCAGGAAAGAGCTGTGCTCCCAGGAGTGCTGACACAGGCTTACAGGCCTGTAGGACAGACAAGTTCCAGTCAGAGACAGCAAGACCAACTAACACCAGAAAGAACCAAATGGCCAAAGGCAAGCATGAGAACGCTACCAAGAGAAACCAAGGCTACTTGGCATTATCAGAACCCAGTTCTCCCACCACAGCAAGTCCTGGATAACCGAACACACAAGAAAAGCAAGATTTGGATTAAAATCACATCACATGATAATGATAGAGGACTTTATGAAGGACATAAATAACTCCCCCTAAAGAAATACAGGAGAAGACAGATAAGCAGGAAGAAGCCCTTAAAGAGGAAACACAAAAACCCCTTAAAGAATTACAGGAAAAAAAACAATGGAAACAGGTAAAGGAATTAAACAAAACCACCCAGAATTTAAAAATGGAAGTTGAACCATTAAAAAATTCACAAAGAGAGACAACCCTGGAGATAGAAAACCTAAGAAAGAGATCAGGAGTCACAGATGCAAGCCTCACCAACAGAATACAAGAAATAGAAGAGAGAATCTCAGGTGCAGAAGATAACATCGAAAACACTGACACAACAGTCAAAGAAAAGGCAAAATGCAAAAAGCTTCTAACACAAAACAGTCAGGAAATCCAGGACAAAAGGAGAAGACTAAACCTAAGGATAATAGGTATAGAAGAGAGTGAAGATTCTCAATTTAAAGGGACAGTCTTCAACAAAACTATAGAAGAAAACTTCCCCCTAAAGAGAGAGACACTCGTGGACATACAAGAAGCCTACAGAATTCCAAATAGTTTGGACCAGAAAAGAAATTCCTCCCATCACATAATAATCAAAACACCAAATGCACAAAACAAAGAAAGAATACTAAATACAGTAAGGGAAAAAGATCAAGTAACATATAAAGGTAGACCTATCAGAATAACACCAGACTTCTTACCAGAGACTATAAAAGCCAGAAGATCCTGGGCAGATGTCATACAGACACTAAAAGAACACAAATGCCAACACAGGCTACTATACCCAGCAAAACTCTCTATTACCATAGATGGAGAAACCAGGAAATTCCATAACAAAAACAAATTTTCACAATATCTTTCCACAAATCCAGCCTTTCAAAGGATAATAGATGGAAATGAACCCACACGCCTATGGCTTACTTGATCTCTGACAAAGGAGCTAAAACCATCCAGTGGAAAAGAGATAGCCTTTTCAACAAATGGTGCTGGTTCAACTGGAGGTCAACAAGTAGAAGGATACAGAGACAAAGTGTGGAGCAGAGACTGAAGGAAAGGCCATCCAGAGACTGTCTCACCTGGGCATCCATCCCATATACAGTCACCAAACCCAGACACTATTGTGGATGCCAACAAGTACTTGCTGACAGGAGCCTGATATACAGAGGGGGATGCTCTCAGCCAACCAATGGACTGAGCACAGGGTCCCCAATGGAGGAGCTTGAGAAAGGACCCAGGGAGCTGAAGGGGTTTGCAGCTCCATAGAAGGAGCACCAAGGACCTCCTTGTACAGGTTTTGTTTTTGCCAGAATCAGGCTTGGTCCTACAGCTACCGGCAGGGGGTTCACAATTATTTTTATCAGGAGTCTAACTGTAAAGAGGAGACCGGGACTAACTCCTCTAATGACGCGAAGCCAGAGGCCCCACCGTCTCTCAGCTTCTCATCTCCTTTCTTGTTTCCCTTTGTTTGTGAACCTCAGTAAAACTTTGCAGTCATCCAACCCCCGCAACCCCCCCCGCACCCCCGCACCCGTCGGGTGACCATGATAAAGTCTTTCTGTGACACCCCCTAGGTTCTTGTCTCGCATTCCCAGGAAGTACAATAAAACTGCTATGGACCCCCACACGTCACAGTCCTTTTCTCCCTGGGACATAGATAAAAAAGTCCTCCATTGACGTGGTGGGTATGAGTTTCGCAAAGTTGAGTGTCAGGACATGAATAATTGGCCAGCCGGCTCAGATCGAAGATCAAACCTGGGAACCAGGGTGTCCCGAGTGGCCTTTTTATTGGCCAGTTGGGCTCAGTAATTAGTCTCAGGATTTTCATTTGTCTAAGTCAAGTCATAAGGCTGGTGTGGGTTTCTGGTCTCAGAATGGAGACGCAGGCGGGGCGGGGTGGGGCGGGGCAGGGTGGGGGGTGGATGACAGCAGGGGCAGCAATGTACACAGTCAGTAAAAACAGCAGGCCTACGACCGGGTTAATTTTAGCTTAAAAGGATGGGTGTGCTTTTGAATTCTCTATGTAGTGGTGGCTATGAAGTCTGGGGATCGTCTGGGGAGAAGGGGTTAACTAGTCTCACCTGATCTCGTCCTCGCAGAGGAGAGGCTGGACGCTTGGCCGTGCTGCGGGTGTTGGTTAGTTGGCAAGCTCTGCAGCTTGTCACTCTGCTCCCCGTAGTATTTCACGTGTCTCTGAAGGTCACTTTGGATTGTCCCGCTGCATCAGCCATCCATCTCACTCCCATGTGAGTGAGTCTGTGGGTTTCCCTTGCCAGGAAGGTGGGGAGTGTCAGCTTACCTCCAGCTGTCTGCCGCCAGCCCTCTGACCACTGGCTCAGGTACCGAGTTTTGGCCCATTTGATCTCTTCTTCCACATAGACTGGGCATTCCGGCAGGTTCAGGTTGGGTGGTTCTGGTAAGGTGTCAGCCGACACGGAGGCAGTGTTTCCTCCAAGGCCCCGTCTCTGACCACTCTGTCGGCCACATTGTCACCTCTATCCACTGTTGTTACTCCGTTCGATGACCTGGACAGTGTATGATCACCACTCTCTTTTGGCTTCAAGTTATTGTCGGATTTCATCTTTGTTTTTGATAGTTTTTTCCTTCTGTATTTAGGAGTCCTCTCTCCTGGTATATGGCTTTGTCTTAGTCAGGGTTTCTATTCCTGCACAAACAGCATGACCAAGAAGCAAGTTGGGGAGGAAAGGGTTTATTCCACTCCCACTTCCACATTGCTGTTCATCACCAAAGGAAGTCAGGACTGGAACTCAAGCAGGTCAGGAAGCAGGAGCTGATGCAGAGGCCATGGAGGGGTGTTCCTTACTAGCTTGCTTCCCCTGGCTTGTTCTGCTTGCTTTCTTATAGAACCCAGGACTACCAGCCCAGGGATGGTACCACCCACAAGGGGCCCTCCCCCACTTGATCACTAATTGAGAAAATGCCCCACAGCTGGATCTCATGGAGGCACTTCCCCATCTGAAACTCCTTTTCCTATGATAACTCCAGCCTGTGTCAAGTTGACACACGAAACCAGCCAGTACAGGCTTCATGTACATGAGCAGTCACAAAGGCATATCCGCTGTCCATATAGATGTTGACTGCCAGCCCTTTCCCTAGGATAAGGGCCTGGGATAGTGCTATCAGTTCAGCCCTTTGAGCTGAGATACCTGGGGGGCAGGGGGAGACTGAGCCCAAATTACTTCTGTTTCTGTGGTCACTGTCTCCTATTTTCCTCTGCCCCTCTCAAATGAAACTGCTTCTGTCTGTGAACCAAGTCCGCTCTGCTCCTGGCAGAGGCGAGTCCTTTAGGTCAGGTCGCGTACTGGGTGCTTATGCCACGATTTCACTGCATTGGTGGAGCGGTTGGTCCAGATCAGGGTCAGGGAGAAGGGTTGTAGGATTTAAGGAAACAGGCCGCTGAACAGAAACTCGGCGGGGATTGATTAGTAGGGTCTGATAATGCGTCATGCGGGCATTACTGAGCCACCACTCTGGTGACTATTTGAGTACTCCTTCGCTTGCATGGGGGGCAGTCCCGGCTAAATTTTGTCCCAGAGTTAATTTATCTGCATCCTTAACCAGTAATGTCGTAGCTGCAATGATACGCAGGCAAGGTGGCCATCTGCTCTCACTGGGAAACTTCTAAGAGAAAGCACTGGGCAAGCTTCCTGCACCTCGCCCCCAGAGCTCCCAGGGACTTAATCACCAACCGGAAGAGTACGCATGGAGGGACCCACGGCTCCAGCCGAATGTGTAGCAGAGGATGGCCTTGTCAGTCATCAACGACAGGAGAGGACTTGGACCTGTGAAGGCTCATTGCCTTCGCCTTGGGAAATGCCAGGATAGGGAAGCGGGAGTGGGTGGATTAGTGAGCAGGGGGAGGGGGAGGGAATGGGGGCGGGTTGGAGGGTAAAGGAGAAAAGGGGATAACATTTGAAATGTAAATAAAGAAAATATCTAATTTAAAAAAAGGAAAAAAAGAAACTCCAAAATCTATGGTGCCACACATTTATTTTTTAATTAATTAATTTGTTTACACTCCATATTTTATCCCCCCCCAAGTCCACCCTCCAACTGTTCCAGATCCCATACCTCCTCCCCACCCCCTTGTCTCTCCTTGGTTGTCCCCACCCCCACCCCACCTGACCTGGGGCCTCCAGTCTCTTGAGGATTAGGTGCATCTTCTCTGACTGAACACCAATCCAGCAGTCCTCTGCTGTGTGTGCATTGGGGGCCTCATATCAGCTGGTATGTGCTGCCTGTTTGGTGGTCCAGTGTTTGAGAGATCCCGGGGGGTCCAGGTTAGTTGAGACTGCTGGTCCTCCTACAGGGTTGCCCTCATCCTCAGCTTCTTTCAGCTTTTCCCTAATTCAACAACAGGGGTCAGCTGCTTCTGTCCATTGGTTGGGTACAAATATCTGTGTCTGACTCTTTGAGCTGCTTGTTGGATCTTGGGGTGTGGTCATGCTGGGTCCCTTTTTGTAAGCGCTCCATTGCCTCGGTAATAGTGTCAAGGCCTTGGGGCCTCCCCTTGTGCTGGATCCAACTTTGAGCCTGTTGTTGGACCTTGTTATCCTCCTCTCCATTTCCATCCCTGGAATTCTTTGAGACAGGAACATTTATGGGTCAGAGTGTGACTGTGGCATGGCCCCCCTCTTCCTCATTTGATGCCCTGTCTTCCTGCTGGAGGTGGGCTCTCTAAGTTCCCTCTCCTTACTGTCAGGCATTTCATCTAAGATCCCTCCCTTTGAGTCCTGAGAGGCTCTCACCTCCCAGGTCTCTGGTGCATTCTGGAGGGTCCCTCAACCTCCACTTTCCTGTTTCCATGCTTTCTGCTGGCCCTCAGGGCTTTAGTCCTTTTCCCTCACCCAATACTAGATCAGGTTCCCCTCTCGCCACTACCGCCCTCCCCTACCCCCACCGCCTCCCCCCCCCCCACCGCCACAACATTCCCCCACCCCTGTAGTGTCTCACATTTATAACCCACAAAGTCAGGAGGCTGAGTCAGAGGAGTCCCAAGTTCAAGGCCAGTCTGGGCTTCTACAGAGAGATAGTGTCAAAAACAAACAAACAACAAATAAAAACAACCTCAAAAGAAGGTTAAACAGCCATAAAATTGGTTGTTCTCCACTACTAGAAAGATTCACCACTCTTCTTAAAACTAATTTCATAGGGAAAATGACCAATGACCATGTTTCTACAAACTTGAGAGTGAAACAGCTCTTTAAAATAACACATGACTGCTCCACCATCTTAGCCTGTGGCCTGGAAACCTAGGCAACAACTTAACAACTTATCTCCTAGAAACAAGAAAACAGAAACATGGCAGCCCTGCTGCTTAAGGAATAGTAAACCGCGCGTCTTTAGAAGCCTTGCATTTAACAATAATGAAAAATACATTTAAGCACAGAAGTCACCGTTGTAGACCTATGGCCACTATTAGGCAGTGTGGAAGGCAAAGCAGAAAGTCCTGTGGGAATGGATCTGGGCACACATGGCACAGTACTCCTGATCCCCAATAAGAACTGGGCATACTCACCACCTCAATGATTATGGAGATGATGATGATGATGAGGAGGAGGAGGAGGAGGAGGGGGGAGGAGGAGGAGGAGGAGGAGGAGGAGGAGGAGGAGGAGGAGGAGGAGGAGACCTTACCAGCTGAACTCCAGTCTTCACTGCAAGCCAGCTGACCTACTCTGGAGCCTCTGTGCACGCACTGCCCATTAATTAGCTGGCCAGCAAAGCATCCAGGACTCACTACCACCAGAGTATCTCCAGGAAGCAACTGCCTAGATACTCAAAATAGAAACCTGGAGATAGTGTCAGTCTGCTCTCCCGAGCTCCAGAGCAGGTGGCTGGGTGGTGCTTTCTCCGATGTGCTCGCGTTCAAGGGGAGCCGTTCATTTGGGGAAGCAGCCGAAGAGATGACGTTGAAGCTAGATGGACCTGAGTGTCCGTTTGATCCCATGTACACAGACCATGACAAAAATCAGACACTCTGTAATGTTTTATATCACACATATAAGAAATGCAGCTTCATTCTTCCATCCCATCACCAACTCCATCCCATTCCCTCCCTCCCTCATGTGGATAACTGCTGCCTTGAATTGGGTCCATGTTTGTGCTTTATAATTTCTGTATGATGGATACCCCAAATACCCCAAGTATAACTATACATACTTCGTGGTTATCTCAGGATTAAAGAAAGCTTGGACACCGTGGCCGCTGATTGCCAGCATGTCTTCCTTGGCCTCTTCTTCTTGGCCACAAACCTTTGTCTCTTATTTTATTCAAATAATAATGCTGGCCTCACCCTGGTCTGCTCTGTTGTATAGTTCTCCTTAACTGCATGTCTCTCTCGGGTTTCCCAAATGGAACGCTGGGTCTCAAAGCACACCTTTACGTTGCGGTCTGCCAGTCCCAGTACCCAGAGGAGGCCACAGCACACAGCAAGGACTCAAGACAGAAGATCAGTCGCTCTATCCACCATCCAAGACATTCCTTGGTCTCCACAAACAAAGTTTTATATTTGGGACACTTCTTCCTTAATATGTCTCATTGGCTGGGTTTTGCTTTTTGGTTTCTTTGAGCAGGAACCCGTGTTGCCTTGATTCTACTGTGCGACTGAAGATGACCTAAATTCCTGTTCCTCCTGCTTCTACCTCCTGAGTGCTGGAATTTGATGTGTGCACCACCATGTGAGGATCCTAATATATTTTATTTTCATTTTATCTTTTGTATACAGATGGTACTTTACCATGTGTTTTACTGGTACATCCTTATTAACCAAAGGTTACTATTTTGTTTATCAAAAGTTACATGAAGGCCTTTCTCTTTCTCTTCCATTACCAGGCGCTACAGGAGCAGCTGGTTACCAAGCAGACATGGCCAAGTCCAAGAACCACACTACACACAACCGGTCCAGTAAATGGCACAGAAATGGCATCAAGAAACCTGGTCACAAAGATACAAATCTCTTAGTGGGGTTGACTCCAAGTTCCTGAGGAACATGTGCTTTGCCATGAAGCACAACAACAAAGGCCTGAAGAAGATGCAGGCCGACAATGCAAAGGCAGTGAGTACACGCGCAGAGGCCATCAGGGCTCTGGTGAAGCCTCAGGCCATCAAGCCCAAGATGCCAAGGGCCCCAGCAGCCGCAAACTCAGACGCCTGGCTTTCATCGCTCACCCCAAGCTTGGGAAGCAGATTCGAAGCCACATGGCCAAGGGGCGTAGGCTCTGCCAGCCAAAGACCAAGGCTCAGTCCAAGGCGGAGGCTGAAGCTCCAGCTAAGGCCCAGGCTTCAGCTCCAGCTCAGGCTCCCAAAGGTGCCCAGGCCGCTGTGAAGGCCCCATAGAAAAGGCTCCTGCCAGTGTGACGACAGACGGACTGCTGTGATACACCTGCCCACGCACTGTTTGCAGATGACCAGTGTCCTGTGCTGTTTCTACAAATAAACTTGAGGCTAGATCTGTTTTTAAAAAAAAGTTACATGAAAAAGACAAGTATCAGATAAATTTAAATATGAGGATATAAAAGTTTGTCAGGCATGGTAACACATGCCTTTATTTACATCACTAAAGAGTCAGAGCCAGGCAGGTCTCTGTGAGTTCAAGGTCACCCTGGTCTACAAAGTGAGTTCCAGGACAGCCAGAGCAAAACTCAGTAAGACCCTGTCACAAACAAACACAAATAAACAAACAAGACCCTGTCATAAATAAATAAATAAATAAATAAATAAATACAAAAATTCAAAATTTGCTTTTCTTGCATTTATTTTATTTTTGAGAATTTCACACCACCTGCCCTCTCCCTTCTCCAATTCCTCCCATGCCCCTCACAAATTCATGAGCCTTTTTAGAATTATTATAAATTAACCAAGACCATTTAGTGCTGTTCTTACAGAGAGGTGTTCAGTGATGAATATTTAGGATCCTATCAATCATTTCTGGAGAAGATTGATTCCCTCTCAAAGCAGCCATTGATTGCAGTTTTTTGTCTAGGGGTGGGGCCGTGTAAGAGTCTCCCCACCCTCACTGACCTATCAACAGGCACCATTGCACAGGTCTTGTATAGGCGGCCATATTGTTGAGACTTTACGGGTGCAGCTCCCTGCCGTCTATAGAAGAGAGTATCACAGCAAACACTCTCCTCCTCTGGCATTCTTGTCCTCTGGCTCTTTCTCTCTTCCTTGATGTTCCCAGAGCCTTGGGAGCAGGGGTTGAGTTGCAGATGTATCAACCGTGGCTGGCCACCGCTTGGTCAGTTGTTCTCTGTATCTTGACCAGTTGAAGATTTCTCTGATGGTCTCCATCTGCTGCAAAATAAGAAGATTCTGTGATGAGGGCTAAGAGCCACACTTACATGCGGATGTGAGAATCTAAAGATTATTTATTTATTTTATGTCTGTGAGCACACTGGAGCTGTCTTCAGACACATCAGGAGGGGGCATCGAGTCCCATTACAGATGGTTGCAAGACACCATGCGGCTGCAGGGAATTGCCTCTGCAAGAGCCTTCAGTGCTCTCAACTGCCGAGCCATCTCTCCAGCCCAGAGTATTCAGACTGGAGTTTGGAGTTATCCTGGTGTAGGAGAGTGGCCACAGTAGGCTCTCCTCTAAGGTCCATGACCCACCTCAGCCACAGGCAAATGGCTGACCAAACTAAGCACGATTCCCTCTTGCTGAGAGGGTGTTAGTCCAGTAAGACTGCCGTTTATCTCCAAGAGAACAGTGCCATCCTGGCCCCCTGGTGTATTTCTTGCCATGCTAGTCCCTGCTGTGGTTCAGACTCTATGCACCGAGGGAGGACTGTTCTTTGCGTTTGCCCCTTTGGCAGCTTCTGGCACACACAGACTATGAGAGAGAGTTCCCAGGAGGCTCTACGTTCAGTCACAGCTTGATTCCCCCAGGTCCTGTGTCTGAAGTGTGCGATGTCATCAGCCACAGGGCCCGACCTTCAACCTCTGAGAGGCAAGCAAGGAGTGCAGCAATGGCTGGCATTGTTTGGGGGCCTCTTGGGCATCCCTGAGTGACGACTTGAAGGGAGGCTCACCATGCCGGACAGTGTGTTTTGCTAGGCTGTTGTTCATGCAAAAATGTACTTCTGAAGAAGATGTTAGGGAAACAAAAGACAAAGAAAGGTAGATATACGTGTACCTTTTCCTTTTCTTACAATGCTCTTCAACAGTTATCTTTGAAAAGGGATGACTTGGAAGCCTAATCTTTCATCTTTTTTTTTTCCCCACTGAACATAACAAAGAGCTTTATTAAGAGGGCAGGGTGTGGAATAATATCACTTATTAACAAAGTTTACAAAACAGAGTCCAAAAATAATACGCTAAAGCTCGTGATTCACATTGCAGAATGTTCTCAACAAGCTTTACAATGGACTCCATGCAAATGCTATGTCATGTTGAAAATGTGTAAAATAGGTCAGAAAATAGTGGCACACACCTTTAATTCCAGCACTCGGGAGGCAGAGGCAGGAGAATCTCTGAGTTTGAGCCCAGCCTAATCTACAGAGCGAGTTCAGGGATAACCAGAACTACACAGAGAGACAGCCCTGTCTTGAAAAACAAAACCAAAAAAAAAAGATAGAAATGTGTGTATAAACATTTAGTTTATGTATGTGGGATTAGCAAGGCATTACCTCATTGCTAAGAATCATTAGGTGAGTCCATCACTGTGTGAGCATCACAGAGCACTTATCCAAGCCTAGATGGCACTAACTACTGTATGCCTGTGCCATATGGTGCCACCTCTTGGTCTCAGCCAGCAAACGTGGTCATCATACTGTACTATCCACTACAGGCGGTCACAAAACAATGGTAACAGTGTGCATCTTAACATAGGAAAGGTAGAGGTTTCCATGGTTAAGAGCCTGCGGCTCTTTTAGAGAACAAAAGTTGTGCTCTCAGCACCCACGACTCCTCACGACCTGTCACTCCAGCTCCAGGGGATCTAATGCCCTCTCTGGCCTTGAAGGGGACACACACAAACGTGGCAAATGGGAATGCATGCACACACACTATGACATACACAAGCATAAGTGTTTATTTTAAAAAAGAAAAGATAGAGCATAGATGATTCTTGAATGGTGCAGTACAGCTGTCTGCACGCTTCTCCTGAGTGGCACGTGCGGGATTGGAAGCTGATGTGGGTGAGTCAGTTGTACTGAGTGTGGGGTTGCCAGTAACAAACGCTGTGGCCTTAGACTAAGAGAAAAGATATTTTTATAAAGTTTTCTTTCTTTCATTAATCAAACGCTTGATTACTGTGACATTTTTCTTTACAAACTTCTTGTCCTTGTATAGTTTTAGAATAACACTTGGCTTAAAATAGAAACACATTATGTCTCAGCACAAGATAGTCTTCCAGCAGAGTGTGATAGCCCAGAGCTTTAATCCTATCACTGGAGTGTCAGAGACAGGCAAATCTCTGAAAGTTCAAAGCCAGCCTAGTCTACACAGTGAGTTCCAGGACAGCCGGGAATACAGTGAGACCCTGTCTCAAAAAAAAAAAAAAAAAAAAATCAAATAAAATGTTCTTCCTTTGTATTCTTATTGTGTTTTCTTTTCTTTTTTTCTTTTTTTTTTTTGGTATGTGCATATGTGATATGCATGTGTTCATGTATATTTGGATACACATGTGTGCAGGTGTACAGTACCTTGTGTATGCACACGCATGTAGAGACCAGAAATCAGGTGCCATTTTTCTGGAGCTATCTATGATTTGTTTGTTTAGAGACAGGCTCTCTCTTTGTCACAGAGGTCACAGATTAGGCTTGGCTGGCCTTCCAGTGAGCTCCGGGGAGACACTAAGGACCTTAAGGAAAGAATTGACAACAGGAACCTGGATATATATATATATATATATATATATATATATATATATAATATCTTTCCCATTCCTTTTTTACCTCTCTTCTCTTTTCCCTACCTGACTCTACTTTCTGGCGCTAGGATCAGAAGTGTTTGCCACCATGCTCAATTTTTTACGTGGCTGTTGACAGTCAGATGACCCCATGTTTGCAAGGCAAGAATTTTACTGACTGGGGTAACTGCCTAGAATCCCTATTCTATTTTTTACTCTTTTTTCTATTGATTTTAATTTCCTTTTTAAACATATTTTGTTAAAAACTAAAGCAGGCACTAGCACATGCACATGTGCTTACACACACACACACACACACACACACCTTCACAAGGTCAGGATCAGTACCATTGTCTTTCACGTCCACATCTTAGCCTGCGGAAGATCTTTAAGGAGCCAGGACACACGGAGCAGTCTATCCTATAGTCACACTGCCTTCTTAAATCCTTGTATTATGCCTCCCTGATTCACACTTTTTAAATTATTATCATTTTGTGTGTTTGTGTGTATGCGAGTAGGCTCATATGTGCACAGGATTTGTGTATGGACACATGTGCCACAGTGCACTTGTGGGAGTCAACAAAGCCTGAGTGTGGTTTCCAGAATTTGAACTCCAGTCACCAACCTCCTGCAGCAAACACGTTTACCTTCTGCGCCACCTCTCCAGCATCACACTTAATTTTTGTAAATATAAGTAGTAGGGGGTGGAAAGGTGGCTTAGCAGTAAGGAGTGCTGCTTCCTCTTTCAGAGGACTCAGCTTCAATTCCCCATACCCATAGAGCGGCTCATAATCATCTGTAATTTTAGCCCCGGGAGATATGGTATCCTCTCCTGGCCTCTGAGGACACCAGGCACATCAGTGGTACACAAACAGACATATATGCAAATACAACACTCATAACACCCAAATACATAAAATAAAATTATATATAAATATAAATATATATCCATTATTTTTAAAACTAAAAAAAAAAAAAAGGAAGTTCACAGCATTGTAACTTGTCATCAGTTTATTGAAGTCATAAGACACAGGACATAGCTTGTTCACGTCGCTATTCTCAAGTGTGTCGCTCAGGTGGGTGGTATGTGCCGCCTATAATTCCAGCCCTCTGGAGGTGGAGATTCCAGACATGGAGGAGGAGGATGTCAAATTCAAAGGCAACCTGAAGTGAGACAGGGACAGGGGGTGTGGCCCAGAAGTAAATCACAGGAACACCAGAAAATGAACCAATAGCACCCAGAAAAAAAAAAAAAAAAAAAAAAAAAAAAAAAAAAAAAAGGAGCTCCTTTAGAAGGAAAGGGAAAACCTGCCAGGAACAACACAGACACATCCCCATATTTAAGACAGCGTCTTTTTGCTAATGCTCTTCCTCAGAAACTGTCAGTAAGTGTCTTTTTGCTATTTGTTTATCTGTGGCAATTCTGGTTTAAAGAACATTTGCGTGTCCAGCGGTGGTGGCACCACGCCTTTGATCCCAGCACTTGGGGAGCAGAAGCAGGCAGATCTCTGTAAATTCAAATACAGCCTGGTCCTCAGAGCCTTTTCCAGGACAGCCAGGGCTGTGAGACAGAGAAACCCTATCTTTAAAAGCCAGAATAAGGGAGAGGAGAAGGAGGGGAAGAAGAAAGAAGAGGAGGAGGAGGAAGAGGAGAAAGAGGAGGAGGAGGAGGAGGAGGAGGAAGAGGAAGAAGAAGAAGAAGAAGAAGAAGAAGAAGAAGAAGAAGAAGAAGAAGAAGAAGAAGAAGAAGAAAAACTGTTTACTAGACAAGCTCTGACCATCACTGTGATACACCCTCAGCTCCATAAATCTAGCTGTTCATCAGGCTTTCTCTTCCCAAATGAAACCACATCAGCCTGGAAGTCCCATTCAAAACCCATGTGAGCAGCGCAGGTCTGTTTCTGATGTGTTTGAGTTTGGGAATGTGGTGGCTGGTGTTGTCTTATACAAATGGTATGACACCTTTTGTGCTTCTCACTGCCTCCTTACCTGTCAGTAAGACTTTATGGAAATCCCTTCTAGGAAAGTATAGTGTGTCTCATTCATTCTTTATTAGTGGTGTATAACATCCTGTGGTATTTCATGTTATAATTTAATCAACCATCACCTTATTAAGCTGTTTAACTTCAGAGGTGTTATAACAATAGTTCTTACTTACACCTATATTTCCCAAGTACCAGTAAGCATTCAGGATTGAATGAATCATAATGGTTTGTTTTGTTTATTTTTCTTCTAGTAAGCATTACACATCACTTTCCAATAAAGCTGAAACATTCAGTATGTATAAAAGAACCTTCCCATCATCCTCATTGGTAACAGGAATTATTGCTCATTTGGGCTTTTTATTTTGCTTCATACAAAGTAATAGTTCGTTGGTATTTTAATTCTCTTCCCTAGCTGCTAATGAGTTCGAGTATGCTTTCTTATGGGTGGCTTCAGCCCTATAATTCAGCCAGGAGGATTTAAAAAATATTCATAAATGTCTTTTGATATGAAATATAATACATGGATCTAAAGTATACATCTGGCTTTTTCTGAACACGACAAGACCATTGCCCTCATGACTCAACCCTAACCCTAACCCTAACCCTAACCCTAACCCTAACCCTAACCCTAACCCTAACCCTAACCCTAACCCTAACCCTAACCCTAACCCTCAAGACTGTGCCCGCCTGAACAAGATGAAGCCAGTCACCACTCTGGCACGGACTGGAGGAGGGGCTCATGAACTCTGCCCTTAACTGAGGAGTTATGGACAGCTACTGGCTGCAGAGGAGAGGAGAGTTTCTTTAGTGACACGGCCTGGTAGGGTGGACCCTGGTGGGCTGTGGATGGTCTCACACCCATGAACATGGCAACACCATTAATTAGACTCAGTGGGTCATTAAAAGAAAGAAAAGCAGCATGTGGGGGAGGCAAGGTGAGGGGCTCCAGAAGAGGTTGAGGGGAAGGAATATGTCCAGGAGGAGTTGAGGGGAAGGAACAGGAAGTAAATTTGATCAACATTGAGTGCATGCGTGAAACTGTCGAAGACTAACACAAATATCTCATCTAAAATGTACACTTAGACCAAGGCTGTAATACCCTGCCTATGTGTTCTTTGTTTACCTGCTTCTGCTCAACCACGTGTCTCCTTCCCCACGAGATGCCCAGTGTTTTCGTGTTAATGATAATGAGTTCCTAGGTGCCAGCAAAGGATGGACCCAAGCCTTATAGTTTCATTACAACTGTTATGAAACTCTATAGAGGTAAAATGTTATAATGCATATTATAGCTGGTGTGTTCCCCTCAATAAGATGCTTTGAGATCCAGTCAGGTTGGTTTTTTTTTAGTCCTATTCATTTCGGTACAATAGTATGTACCAAATTTTATAAATATAGCACAATTTATTCATCTGTCCTATTGACAGTAAATAAGCCTAAAGACAGTAGGCTTATTTCCAGTTTCAGATTATTATAAAATAGGACTACAATGGAAAAGTAAACATTGTCTTGGGAATATACTACTCAATTGTTTTGAATATATATATATATATATATATATATATATATATATATGCATGCATGCATGCATGCATGGAATTGTTAAGTCTTACAGAAGGCACATCCTTGAATTTACTAATTCCTCTCAGAGGCAGTCCTGCTAAGGCCAGGCTTAAACAGTTCCTATGTTTCTTGCAGTAGTTTACCCCTCCTCCTCCTCCTCCTCCTCCTCCTCCTCCTCCTCCTCCTTCTCCTCCTCCTCCCCCTCCTCCTCTTTCTCCTCCTCCTCTTTCTCCTCCTCCTCTTTCTCCTCCTCCTTCTCCCCCTCCTCCTCTTTCTCCTCCTCCTCCTCCTTCTTCTCCCCCTCCTCCTCCTTCTCCCCCTCCTCCTTTCTCCTCCTCCTCCTCTCTTTCTCCTCCTCCTTTTTCTCCTCCTCCTCCCCCTCCTCCTCTTTCTCCTCCTCCTCCTCCTTCTCCTCCACCACCATACCTCTTCCATCACCTCTTCCCTCTCCTCCTCCTCCTCCTTTCCCTCCTTCTTTTCCCATTTCTTCCCATAAAAACCTCCCACTATTGTGGCTATAATTAACGAGCGCCTTCCTGTGCTCTTCTGGACACTACAGTCCTGGAGTCCCTCCTTCATTAAATACTTTTCAATATCTCTCTTCCTTATTTTGGGCTATTTATTTTCCTGTTTCGATACTCAATGCTTTCTCTGTTAAATCAGAATTCACTTTTGACATTCACTTTTGGGGGAACACCATACAGTATAATTTATTAGAAATTATGTTTCCTCAATCAATATCCCAGTAAACTCCAACATGTTATAGAGTAAAAACGTAGGAAATAAAACAATAGAAATATTAGAAGAAATGACATGGACATAGGAACTGCCATTGCCATGACTATTGTGTTTTATTTTTTTATTTTTTTGAGACAGGGTTTCTCTGTGTAGCCCTGGCTGTCCTGGAACTCACTCTGTAAAGCAGTGGTGTAATGCAGTGGGAGGGAGCATCTGGGAGGCCCATGCTGAGCCATCCTCTTAAACAGTCGAGCCACGTGACAGACCTAGTGCAAAGATGATTCATTGGTGGGGGAAGAGAACAGCTGGGAGCAGGTGAAAGAGCAGAGGAGAGAGAATGGGAAATGGAGAGAGACGGAGAGCTGGGGTAGCAGGTGAGCCGGCAGGTGCCTCTCACCTGCCAAATGGCTACACAAGCTGTTGCTAGGGCATTGTTGAGCGGAGCCTAATAGAATTGTCATAAAAGCTAATAATGGCCCTACCTGCGAACAGTAAAGAAACCTCAGCCTGGTTCTGTAAAAACATCATGAACGTTCTGTAAGAGCAATGACGACAACTCTCCACGAGGAAAAGCAAAAGACCGATGTCAGCCTGAACGACCGCTTACCACTGCTGCCACCAACGAAGGACTTTGTAAATCAGAAAAATGTCAAGAGCCTTAAGAGAAGAAACAAAAATAGTCTAAGTTGCATTGCTAAAAACATACATGGCAGACGGTTCACGGGAAAGAAAATGAGCCAACCGCAGCTGGCTGTACAAAAGACTGCACAAAGCCATTCATAAGCAAACCATCACCATGTCGACCCGATCTGATACCTGAAACTCGAAAAGCTTGGCGAGCCACCATTTATAAAGCTCCAGGAAAGGAGGCGGCTGCTAGTCAAGTGGAGAGAGAACGGAATGATACACGCCCTGCAGAGGAGAAGAATTTTCAATCGTTGATTCAACTGGCAGCTCACAAGCAGCAGCTTCGGATCTACCAAGAGGCCATTTACCCTGCATGAAAATGATGCCCTACAAACTGTGCATCAGATCGCAGGGGAACTCTCTCTACTAAGACACCAGCGGTAACATTACCCACGTGAACAAAGATTCTGGGCGGAACAGCTCAATACAGGTGTCTCCTTGTGAGGCATCTACAAAAAAATCTTGTCAGTGTTCAACCAGAACTTCGTCCCAAGAAAGTGGTCATATCAAAAGTTTAAGATGTGGGGCTCTGTAGAGTAGTACTATTGGTTTAGACTCCTCCAAAGACCCAATGCAATAAAAAGCAAAGGATGTGGGACAGTTCAGAATTAAAAGGCACTTAGCATTTGTGTGTATCGCCTTATTTCAGAATGTTAGACTCTGTTATAGAAATGAGAAAACCACACAGTGGGGAAGCCATGTGTGAAGACAAGCTGCTTCTGAGACTTGGCCAGAATCCGTACGGAATGGAAAGTGCTGGGACATGTCTGTCTGGATGAAGTGCACCTCAGTGAGCCAGACAATGGGGCAGAAAAGGAACCACACTGCGCAGCCGGAGACGTCTTTCTCCTTGCCCAAACTGAGCGTTATCACGTCTATTTCAGCAATGGCCTCACTGTCAAAATTAAAAGCTCAGCCGGGTGTGGTGGCGCACGCCTGTAATGCCAGCACTTGGGAGGCAGAGGCAGGCGGATTTCTGAGTTCAAGGCCAGCCTGGTCTACAGAGTGAGTTCCAGGATAGCCAGGGCTATACAGAGAAACCCTGTCTCGAAAAACCTAAATAAATAAATAAATAAATAAATAAATAAGCTCTTGAAGTCCCTTTTCAATCAAACAAGCTTATTAGCTAAAAAACGTGGATAGAAGAACTTCATGGACATATTACTGTGTTCACACAGGGGTGAGAGACGTCATCCAGATGCTTCCTTGAGTCATGATTGTACCAACCACCATCCCAGCAAACTGAAACTTCACAAGCTAGATGCTGAGGAGCATACAGAAAAGCGGGGCGTTACACTGTCTGGTGCTCGTTACAGAGAGCACCCTGAGACGTAGTCTACCAAAAGAGGAATGATCTACTGGAACAGGCGCAGTGTTGGGAAATGCCCACAGGGAGGTGTTGAGGGAAACACTGTTAACTCTTCTGGGCAGGCGCATTGTTCACCCCGGCGGCCGCAACCAAGCTGAAGCAAACAGCCTCATCGAATGCCCTGGGGATGAGATCACAGCACAGGAGCTGTAACCGAGGCAAAGCATGCTGGGACACATCCAGAAGGAAGAATTGCTTCTTGTCAGGCAAGGCCCTACTGTGGAGACAAGTGAGTTATTGGCTCTAGGAAGGCTGTTCACAGTTTATAAGAGAAATTACGTCCTTGAAGTAAGTGTTTGGGAACTCAGGAGGTGCTGACAGCGGGATGGTGCCTCACGTCGTCTCTTGCCAATTTGTAAAACATAACAGAATTTGAGAGTACGAACAGGAAAGGCTGTAACCGTGCACCTCCGTCCCTGTCCTAACTTAGCAGCCTTGCAGTTCTCAGATCAGCCTTTCCCGTGAGTCCACATGTCTACAGAGGTAAACGCATTCACACAGCTTTGCAAATCTGATTGGCAATTAACTTTATAAGTCCTGTCCCTCTTCTCTTTCCCTAAACCCTAGGCCACCTGCCCTGTGGTGATTCCCACCCAGAGCTGTTTCTGGCACCCTTGTAGTCTAAAGGTCTTCAAAAGGCTCATAGTGTTAACTAAGATTCTGTCTAAGGTGCAATCCTTGGTTAGTGACAAAGAGCTGTGGGTAATGCATATAACACAATAATATATACAGCATAACAATTCCTTCGGGGTACTAAATGTCATGTTAAAATAAGTAGCCTGTGGAAAGAGAACTGAGACTGAAGACTGTAGACCCTACAAAGGCAGCCTGTGAGACTTAGGAAGACTCTCCTATCAACCTTGGGCCAGCAGAGCCAGTTAAAAGCCAATTCTAGGACTGAAACTGCAGCTCACTGGCAGAACACTTATGTAACATACTCAGAGTCTATGTTCGTCACACCAAAAGGGATCTGTGATTTTCCTTAGTCTTCATTATGTGTGTATTTTCTTAAGAATTGCATGGATGGCTGGAGATGTGTCTCAGCAGTTAAGAGCATGTGTATTCTTGCAGCAGACTTCCAGGGTGCCTACAACGACCTGTCACACTAGTTCCAGGGAATTCAGTGCCTTCTTCAGACCCACCTTCTCCCCACTGCCTGCTGGAGAGGGCCTATGCTGGGGTAAAGATGCATTTGTTCATGGGGAACAAAAGAGGAGCTCGTCTTGCCCCCTAACACACACACACACACACACACACACACACACACACACACCACACACATCGTTCTCTCTTATGAGTGTCATTTGCTCTTGCCTTTGCTGAGTGTGCCCTCCCCAGATACCTCCATGTATAAGTCACGATTAGTGTTAGACGCCACACCGCAAGAAAAGGACTGCTTGCAGCAGTCTCTCACGCTCCACTAGGGATCTGCAGTCACCTGGGCACCCTGAGCTTCACTGATCCTGCTCCCCATCTACGATAGCTGGGAATTCTGTCTGTCCATGGAATTCCTTACACTCATAGAATTCCTTACATTGACTAGGTCATTCATCTGTGGTAAATGTTACACTATGTACATGGTTTAAACTATCTCAAAACTACAAGGGATGTATTTTTTTTCAGTTCTAATATGCATGTATTTTACCTTTTTAGTTATTTGATATTGTGTTAGTGTTAATCCTGAGATTTGTCACAGAAAAACCAATCCATTTTGTGTCAAAGTTAGAACAAGCTTCATTAAATATTAAATACAGACCAAGAGGTGGAATTTTGTCAGGTTGTCTGGATCAGTCCCTACAATTTGCCATGAGGCTTGGATTACTTTTCACAAACTAAAATTCCCAGCATTCTAGGAAATTACCTTGTCCTTAAACACGTCGGGCTTACAGGTTAATTTGAGGCAGTACATTAGAACAAGTCACTGTTTAACTGGATGTGGCTTTCGTCATCAGTATATGAAATAGTGGTACATCCTATAACCAAGCCTGGTTGATTGAAGAATGGTACTTAAGCCAGGGTCTTCTCTTTCTAGAAATCTGAATCAGTGCGAATACTGATTCAGTATTCAATGTATGACAGCACTTCTAGATTCCACCTGTCCACATATCAGTCTTTTGCATTTCTACTGACATCCCTTCATCCAACACACACACACACACACACACACACACACACACACACACACACACATAGAGTAGGCTTTTTCTAGAGACTTATTCTGTCTCCCAGGGTCCAAAGATTGTTCGTTCCCATCCATTCTCACTTTCAAGTAGGCAAATGGCAGATCTTCCCGGTAACCAAATTTACTTATGTGCAGCTTCTGCAAGACAAGTCAAAACTAGGTAGAGCGAACATGCTAGTCCTCTCAAGTGAGCTGCTGTGGGACAGAGATGGAATCCTTGGCAGAGCCGCATGAGTCTGTGAAGCTGGAGAGCCCTCTCTGCTGTCTCACGCAAAGGCAAGGTAGCTGCACCTTTGTACTCTACATAGTCCCAGTCTGTGTAGAGTGCAGCCTTAGCTGAAGTAGCTCCCTGCAGCAGAAAGCAGATTCTAAGAATAGTTGGTGAGCTGAGAGCTGACCTCTATACAGAGGTCAGGAAGAGGAAGCGGAGTTCACTCCATCCACCGGAATGTTCATACGGGGAGCCAGTCCGACATAACTCAGCTACCGCGTGTCTGCAAGTTCTTTCTGCTCACATCTTTAGAGATAGGTGCTCTTTGTCGTAGTGCAGGAGAGGAAGGACCACAGATACAAATGCTGCCTTGGGGTGGTTTTGAACCATCTCCATAGTGTTTAAATGTGAAGCTCAGAAGCATGAAGTGTGCCCAGGTTATCACACAAGCAACTGCACTATTTACCTCTAAATTTAATCTTGCAAAACTGAAATGCTGCACTGGCGCCATGTTCCTTCCCATTCCTGGCCCCCAGGATCACACTAGACCCTGGTGTCTACCATCCTGTTTTTTATCTTTATGGATTTAAAAAGTATATATATATATATATATATATATATATATATATATATATACATACGTATATATATACACGTGTGTAATTATATATACACACACACACACACACACACATATATATACATATAATATATACGGGGCGGGAGATCATGTGCTGTTTATCGTCTTGTGCATACTTGTTCCACTTAGATTCTGTCCTCACACCTCATCCAAATGTCCTTCCTTCTTGGGACGCAATATCCATTCTACATGTGCAATACATTTGTTTTTCATTCATCTGCTGTAGACATTTGAATTTCTACTATCCACCTATTGAATATCCCAAGTAGTCTGCTAAAAAGAAAAATGGTTGTAAAACACCTCTGCAGATGTTGAGTTCAATTGCGCCACAGTTGAACAGGATTTTCCATCAGTTCCATTTTCAGCATTGTGACCACATTTGCATCATCGGGATTCCGTGGGCAAGGCTTCCTTCCCTTTTCCAGATATGGTTGTTTGGTTGGTTGGTTGGTTTTGGTTGTTTGGTTGTTTGGTTGTTTGTTTGTTTGGTTGGTTGGTTGGTTGGTTTTAGGTACCGGCCACTGAAAATGTTTGGAGGTGATTGTTTACTATGACTTTTTATTCTCATTAATAAAATTGAATGTTTTCTCATTTGCTTGTTGGCTTTTTGTATTTTTTGTATCTTAGAGAAGTTTCTATATAAGTCCCACTCCTCTTCTCTCTACTCCATCACCCTTCCCTTGATAGGGTCTCACTATGTAGCCTTGTATAGCCCTAAATTGGATATGTAGGCCAGGTTGGCCTTAAACTCTACTTGCCTCTGACTCATGAGAGCTAGAACGAAAGGTGTATGCCCCCACACCCAGCCTCGGTTTGCTCTTTTTCACACAAAAGTCTCTTGGAGCAAGCATGTCTTTGAATTTGTGATCCTCCAAGAGACAGGATTGCAGGATTATACTTGATTTTTTTTCAAGAAATGCAATCTTCAAAACTGGGTTTGCTGTTATATGCCTGTCATCTCAGCACTCAGGAGGCAGAGACGAGAGAATCACAATTTCAATGTCAACCTGGTTTACATAGCAAGTTCTAAGCCAGCAAGAGAAGGGAACATGATCAGGTATTGGGCGGAGGGAAAAGAACTGAAATCCCTGAGGGCCAGCAGAAAGAATGGAAACATGCAACCTCGGGAGGCAGGAGCTTAGAGGGACCTTCCAGAATGTACCAGAGACCTGGGAGGCTAGAGACTCTCAGGACTCAAAGAGAGGGACCTTAGATTAAATGCCCAACTTTGGGGAGAGGGAACTTGCAGAACCCACCTCCAGCAGAAAGACAGGGCATCAAATGAGGGATGGGGTTGCCATCCCACAGTCAAAACTCTGAGCCATAATTGTTCCTGTCTGAAATAACTGCAGGGATAGAAATGGAGAGGAGCCTGAGGAAAAGAAGGTCCAGCAACAGGCTCTAAGTGGGATCCAGGTCAAGGGGAGGCACCAAGGCCCGACACTACTATGGAGGCTATGGAGTGCACACAAAAATGGACCTATCATGCTGTCCTCCAAAAGACCCAGCAAGCAGCTGTAAGAGTCAGATGTAGATATTTGTACCCAACCAATGGGCAGAAGCTGCTGACCCCTGTGGTTGAAATAGGAGAAAGCTGGAAGAAGCTGAGGACGAGGGCGACCCTGTAGGAGGACCAGCAGTCTCAATTAACCTGGATCCCTGAGATCTCTCAGATACTGGAACGTCAACCAGGCAGCATACATGAGCTGATATGAGGCCCCCAACACACATACAGCAGAGGACTGCCATGTCTGTGTTCATTCCGAGATGATGCACGTAACCCTTAAGAGACTGGAGGCCCCCAGGGAGTGGAGAGGTCTGGTTGGGTGGGAGTGTAGGTGGGGACATCCTTGTGGAGACAGGGAAGCAAGGAGGAGGTATGGGATGTGGAACAGTAGGAGGGTGGACCATGAGGGGAATAAAATCTGGAGTTTATAAATAAATAAATAAATAAATAAATAAATAAATAAATAAATAAATAGTTAAAAAAAGATTTATTGGAACTATACATAGTTGTTGGAACTATACATAGCAAGGCTTTGTCAAAAGGAAGGAAAGAAGGGAGGAAAGGAGGAAGGAAGGAAAGAAGGGAGGGATGGAGGGAAGGAGGGAGGGAGGAAAATACAATCCTAAGATTTGTTTTCAGCTGTGCTAATTTCTCTTTAAGATAAAACAAAATTTCCAGCTCTATTTTATAGCATGATTATCATACTCAAGAAATCCTTTACACTCGCTGGTAAAATCATTAAGCCAGTGTCCTCGATTTGATCTTTGAATTTGACTAGCCAGCACTGAGTCACTGTAATCTTCAGGGTCAGGCAGGAAAAGAATTGACGTCATTACCAAATACCACTGCATAAGAGTCTGAGAAAATGGCGGCTGAATGACACAGTTGTGTAATCGGGTGTGATGAGCAACAGCCCTGACCAAGCTCGTTGGAAGGCCTGGGCTCCTCCCTGACCCCCAAGGATGCCCTGGTGAGGTTGCTGTGACTCTCTCTCTCTGACACAACCTCTCTCAGTGAGTTATCAAGATGTTTCCTCTCTCACACAAGCCACCTAGCCGGGGACAAGTCATGACTTGGCACATGGTATGCTCCAGGGACAAATGAAGCGGGGGACGTGTCACACAAAGAGGCTTCCACCACGAGCCTCACTGGCAAGCAGCTAAAAACAGAGCCACATAAAAATAAACCTTCAACTTCTCACCCCAAACAATAAAGATGGTTTCCAGAAAACGATACAGTCTGAACAGCCTTGAACTTAGCTGGCTCCTTTCTCTGGCTTTTACTTAAAAAAAAAAAGTAGACTTACTGGCCAAGTTGGTTTATCACTGAACTGTAACATAGCTCAAAACAGACCCACAAGGCAGGCCCTGCAGTTGTGGTACATTGGAAACAGTTACTATTATCCATTAACTTACTATCCTAAATGAATGTAAATGTTCCCATGGCAGAGAGGCAACATACAGATCAACTTCTTTTCTCCAGACCAGTCTCCTTATGTAGCCCAACCCGGCCTGGCACTCACAATTGGGCCTCAGCCTCCTAAGAGAAGGCTTACAGTATGACAGGCATGCACTCAGACCTAGTTTACACGCCAGGGGTTTTTTTTCCCCCTTTTTTATTAAGTGATCTTTTTAGTTTTGAGAGTATAGGATAGTTATACCATCTGTCCTTCTACATGCTTGCTTTCAAATTCATAGCCACTTCTTTATTTTTTTATTGTTCTATTCATATATGCATATGCATTCATAAATATATAAATGCAAATATATAAATATTAATTATTAAAATTAACATATATTTTAATAAGCATTAAATATATAAATAAATATATAAACATATAAATATATGAATACTCGGTCTGTATAATGTTGCTTGTATGTATATATTTCAGGGCTATTTGGTATTGGATAACCTACTGGTGTGCCCTTCCCTGGGGAAAACTGTCCCTCCTGTTGTCACAGCCCAGTCTTAGTCAACTACATCAAGAAACCCCAGTGCCAATCACAAATAACTTTTTCTCTTCTCTCCTCCTCTTCTTCTCTCCAGTCCCCTCCAATTCATATAAAAGAAAGGAAAACCATGAGACGGTTATCTGAGGTTGGAGATGTAGACAATCTTGTTCACCTAAATGTCTCAAGGCCTGATAACACAGTGTGTGCACCAGCAAACCCAGCGGTACTTCATAAAGAATCAAGCGTTGAGAACAGCATGAGCCTGGAGGCAATTCACACCCTGATATTTCCATAAGCCCTGTTTCATCTCATAAGGCATCTCACAGGAGGGGAGACCCACGCTGCTCCGGCACCTGCAGAGGCTCCACAGGAAGCTAGCACATGTCCAGGAGCTATCACATGTCTCTTGTCACTACTGACTTCTCAATCTGTCCTGTCCCCAAACCACTGTAGGGCCCTGGCCAGAGTTAGGGCTAAGTGAACTAGGGAGATCACAAGCTTGCAAACACACCCTAAGATTCAACAAGGAGCAGTTCTGATGGCTGTGCAGAAAAGCATGGAGAGCCCCTACCCCACGCCTAGGGTTAGTCCAGATGAAATTCCATCCACTGTGCGCCCACCGGCTGTGCTAGAATCCCGACCTGCTCAGGTGAGCAGAGGCTGAGACTGGAGGGAGGGGAGCACAGCGAGTCTCCCAGGAAATGGAGGAGAGCCGGCCTGGAAACACCCCCTAGTCCACTTCTTGCTTAAAACAGCTGTTGTCTCCTCTGTGTGCGGACAATATTAAAACCATCACATTCCTGAAAAATAGGCAACAAGTCTTAAATCTGCATAGAGTCAGTGGGCAAGACTGTTTAGGAACAGACTCTGCAGGTGTGATCAGGTTGACATGAGATCATGTGGGATTAAAATGGGTTTAAATCCTACGTGACTGATACCCTGAGAAGGAGAGGTTGAGACATAGGGACACACACACACACACACACACACACACACACACAATTAAAGGTAACGAAAACCATTCCTCTCAGACTTGCTGTGACTAAATGATCATATGTTCATTTACAATTTTGTTCGTTTTCAAGACAGGGTTTCCCTGTGTAGCCCTGGCTGTCATGGAACTCACTCTGGCTGGCCTCAAACTCACAGATCTACCTGCCTCTTCCTCCCGAGTGCTAGATTTAAAGACATGTGCCACCATGCCTGGCTCCATTTACTATGTAAATTATATTTTAAAATTTTGAACCTAAAGAATTAAGGAATGTTTTAAATTGTAGTGCCTGGCTGTTCCCCTCTCTCCCTTGCTTTATTTTTCTTGTGCATTTTTAACTTAATTGCACTGATTGTTGATTATGACTTCTGCTCTTAGAAGAAATAGAAAATCTACAGACACACTCACCCCTCACCCCCAACATGTGCTGTGGGGTTACTCTGAGTCCTGCAGCCTTTTATCATTATCTAAGCTTACTAGGAGATATGCTGGTCTCTTGCAATAGCTGGGGTTTTATTCATTTCTTCTTATTCCTACTCAAATTTGCTTTCCAGTTTTCCAAAAGCACATGTTCCTGTCACTTGTGCCTTTGGTTTGTATCAGAGGAGGTCATCAGCCACTGGATGATAGCCTGATGGGCGGGGCTTGGGTCAGTACAGCCCCTCTGATAGAACGGTGTCTATGTGGCTGGGCATCAGAAACCTCATTTTCAGCACTCCAACACTGAGAACATCCACATTGTCACTGATAAGAGGCTCATAGAAAAGATGACAGAACACTGAGAAAGCTGAGATTATCTTCAAAAATAGCATTATCTAGGGCAGTGGCTCTCAACCTTCCTAATTCTGTGACCCCTTCCCTTAATACAGTTCCTTATGTTGTGGTGACCCCTCCCCACACAAAACAATTTTTGTTGCTACTTCATAACTGTAATTTTGCTTCGGTTATGAATTAAAATGTAAATTTTTTGGAGATAGACGTTTGGCAAAGGACTCGGGACCCACAGGTTGAGAACCACTGATCTGGGGTGATGTCATCTACAACTCTTCTCTGATGTTTCATTCTTTTGGCTACAGAATCTATGTATTTAACATTCATATTTCCAAATATCTATTTTTATAACTGATGGCCTCTGACTCATTTCTCAACTTACATATTTTCAATTTTACAGTAATGGAAGAACAGTCCACATTCTGCAGAAATGGTGCCTTGACTTTTCAGTTGCTTTATTGTTTTGCAGGACAGGGTCTCATTTTATGGTCAAAACTGCCCTTGAACTTAAAATGCACATGTGCCTCAGCCTCCCAAGTACTGGAATGACAGGCATGAGCCTGTTGTATATGTTAAATTGTGCTCTTTCCCCAGCTCAGCAATAACTGGGTAGTAATTTCTTTAGGACTGAGTGGCAGAATCAAGTGGGTTTCCTTCCACTGAGCTGCACAACCAAGAGAAGAGACAATCAGAAGTCTGGTCCAGGAGCTAAGGTATGGTTCTTGACTTCATTGGGACACAACCCATTGTCATTCCCAGGCATTTATCTGGAGGACTTTTATGAAACAATTTTTAAGAATGTCATTTAGGTTAAAAACTAAAGCTAGCTGTGCTTGATTTTATACCTCATATTTGATGCTGAATCATAACTTCATTATTTTCTTTAGAAGGGACATTAAATCTCTTAGGTTTTATTGTAATTTCTGGCTTTTGTACTTGATACAACTTGATTTTCAAACCCATGTCTTTATTTCTATTCTTTCTCTCCAAGGTTTTGGAGTTTGGGTTTTTGTTTTGTTTTGTTTTGTTTTGTTTTGTTTTGTTGTTTTGGTTGGTTGGTTGGTTGATTGATTGATTGATTGGTTGGTTGGGTTGGCTTAGTTTTTGGTTTTGTCAAATTTAACAGTCCAAAATCCAAACTTATTTTCCTCTTCCTGACCCCTGGTTATTTTCTTCTTCTTACTGTTTCTTTATTTTTTATCCACTGACCCAAACTAGAATGTTCTTCAAAAGCACCTTCTTCGGAAGCCTCCTGGCCAGCCCTGCCAACCTTTCCGGGAACCCGTATCCTCAGAAGCCTTCTCTTTCTAACTACTATATGTTACCCTTGCTCAGGCCAACACATTTCTCCAAACCCAGAATGTTACAATACCGTCACCCTGATTCTTTTGCACACTAGGCCGCACTTTGGAAACTGAAGCCCACAGACAGACCAGTCACTGGGTGGATGACGAACAAGCTAAGACTTGCTCTTTTATAGATGTTTGAAAGCATCTGAAGAAAAAAATTCTGTAAAACCCCAAATATATGTGACCTCAAAATTTCAGCATCTTTGGCCTAAGGAGGTCAATAGTGTGGTAAAGTACTTTCTTTACAAACTTCAGCACCCACATAAAAATGTGGGCATTTCAGTACACACCTGTAATCCTGGAATGTAGACAAGAGGATGCTTGGGGAGTGAGCTTCAGAGATTTTGTCTCAAAAGAAATAACATGAAGAGCTACCAAATACCAACCAATATAGGCACATCCATGATCACAAACACATAGTTCAGCTTCCATAATACAGTCTACCCAGCCACTCTGAGTTCTTTATATATTATCTATCACCACTTTCAAACCACAATAGCAGGTTGGATTAGAAATAAGAAATAATGCCAAGCTAAGCCTGGTGACAGTCACCTTGAATCCTAGCCAAAGGGAAGCAAAGACAGACAGATCTCTGTGAGTTTGATGCCAGCCTAGACTACATGGTAAGTTCCAGAACAACCAGGGCTACATAGAGATACCCTGTCTCAAACAAACTAACTAACTAACAAGACAGAGAAAGAAAGAGAACACATGACCCACATGGTCTGAAAGAGTAACTATCTGGCCCTCTATATACATGTCTGTGCTTGGATCCTAAATCATAGTTCTTCTTTCCTGCCCTTCTCAAAAATAACTAGAACCATGCCACAACATGTCTAACAGAAATAGGGACCCACTGTGTGACAACATTTTACATTTAAGGGGACACAGTAGATAGAAAATCCAGCAAATGTAGGCAGCTTAGATCATGAAATACTGGTCCATCCATGTCAGGTCCTCAGAAAGATCACACTTTAAGCTTTGGCTTTTTCTAGGCGGCACACAAGTCATCTTCAGGACAACCTGGTCCATAATTCTCCATGCCCCCTTCTTTATGCTTACGGTTTGGGCCACAGTAGTTGCCCAGAAAGTTAACCAACAGTCTTTGTGGTCTTTTAACAGCATGGTCAAAAATCTACTCACTATTAATCAAACATTTCATGTGCACCCTTTGCTTCACAAGTGCATTTGTGCACAAATAATGTAGTCTCTCTAGTGGGTAAGCATATAAGAGACATCTACGCCCTGGTCTGGTGTAAGAGCACTATTTGTTGTGATGAACGCTTACTGTTTCCACCTAGGAGAATAGTCCCATGCTTCTTCCTAACAAGCCCAAACTGAACAAGTGCCCTATATCTGATCTTGTGTTCTCCCAAGTCTATTTCCTTATTTGCCTAAACATAAGATGTGAGTGTTGGTCCTGGTTAGTTTTGTGTCAACTTGACATACATGCGAATAAGGACCCTCAGTTGAAGAATCACCTTGATAAGGCTGGCCTGTGTGCATGTCTGTGGACCATTTTCTTGATTGATCATTGACAGAGAGACATGGAAGTGTCCAACCCACAGTGAGAGGTACCCTTCCTAGGCAAATGGTCCTGGGGTTGCTAAACAAACTCGAGGAAGCAAACCAGTAAGCACTGCTCCTCCGTGGCCATTGCTATAATCCTTGTCTTCATGTTCCTGCCTCGGCTTCCTGCTTTGGCATTTGGCCTCTCTTGATGACAGACTGTGATGTGGAAGTATGAGCCAAATCCCCCCCTGGTTTATTTGGTCAGTGTTTTTCACAGCAACAGAACATACCTTTCAATGGCCAAGTTACACACCAGAATCTTTACACCCTTCAGGTAAAAAGGTTCAAAGACCATAGTTACTGTTTGAAAGTTCAATGGGAATGAAGTGAAAGAAACTGTATGCCCTGCATCTGCAGAAAGTTCTTGACCAACCTTTTGTAGACAGGGCGCTCACAGAGCATGAAGTTTGGCATTTCTACAAGTCCCCAGGGTCTGCCAGTCTCTGTTCTATCAGTTCCAAGGTCACAGATATTAAAACGCACACCCAGCCTTTATGTCGGTGCTGGGAGACTCAAGTTCTCATATTGTACAGCAGGCACTACCCACTCAGCCAGCTCTTCAGCCCCAAGTTCCAAATGCTTTGTATAAAAGGCAAGCAATGGAAGGATCCATTATTAACAGAGGGCGGAGGGATGAGGGTTCCCCTTGGGTTTGGGAAAGTGCCTGGAAGAACAGACAGGAGCATAACTCACCAAGAAAGTTTAACTCCAGAGAAGCTTAGACATGCCCTAGAAAATGCCCTTTTAGATCTTTCATGAGTCAGAGTTAAAAAACCTAAAAACCTTTCTTTTTTTTTTTTTTTTTTACTTAAAAATATATTTGAATGACTCTTAATTCCACCTATCTTATTTGCTTAAGAGACAAAAATATGTAAAATGTATTTGCAGGTACTCTTCAGTACCTATGGTATTCTGGGTAACTAAGCATAAACCTGACTTCTCTGTGTCTCTTGGAAGCATAAGAGGGAGATAGCTAAACTGTGAAAATTGATCGAGAAGATACAGGTAATGCACTGAGAGAGCGAGCACCCGGCTGCCACCTGCACCGTGATGATGGCCCTGCCAGACGCCGGGGCTCCTGTTCAGCACATTTTAGACCCAATAGTGGCTATGACAGAAGAATGATCCTTAGAGTCCAGAACAGAGCATGCTCTACTGAGTGACAGGGGCATTTCAGGTAGCATCTAGAACATCATTGGCCCTTCCATAAGGGATGAATATCTAATGCTTAGGCAGCTAGAGATCACGCTTGGAAGGCATTTTCCAGAATAGACTGACTTCTGTCCCCCCCCCCCCATTCCTTCTAACTTCACAGGAAGAAGAAAAAGTGATCCTACTCTTGAAGCTGTACATTCCAAGGGTCATCGTGAAACTCCAGTTTGGTCATCACTAGAATATGCCATAAATAATATGATTTGCAGTATCGGGGCAAAATGCACCCGATCAACTATGATCCAGAGTTATAAAATAAGTTGTCGTTCCAAAAAAACTCTTAAACAAAGATTTTAAGGAGCTGAATCTCTTTAATGTTATTATCAAACATGAGTCTTTGTTTTTAGCTACAATTCATGTCATTCTCCACATGCGTTGTTCCTATAAGCAGTAAATTTATACACTATGCTTCAAAAATATTATTTATTTGCCAGTATAATCCACATATCACCTTAAAAAATAACTGCCAAAAAATGGTCTTGTAAAAAAGTATAACACTAGATATCAATACTGTGTTCAGATTTATGCTACAAGCCTTTTATGAAGGCTCTCTCTGTGGTAGATTGAATTCTTTGGGAAACTCAGATCATTATGTTCCTCTATGAGCAATAAAGAATAAAACTCTTCATTTAATACCATCAGTTGTTTGGCCTGCAGTTTCATTATGAGCTTGGAGAAACTGGGGAGCAAGCATATTGGAGGTGACCTGCCTTGAGGACACAATGTACTCCTCATTTTAGCACAGCCAGGAAAGGCTTTGCTGTCCTTTAAGTTGCCAAACCACTGAAGCTTTAGGTGATGAATCTATTAATTATTAACAAGAGGTTGTGCTCATTTGTGTAAGCAGAAGGCATGAAAGCTTCCTTCATTTTAAACACTATGACCTACTAAAGAGAAATGTAAAAAGATAAAGACCAGCCGGGCGTTGGTGGCGCACGCCTTTAATCCCAGCACTTGGGAGGCAGAGGCAGGCGGATTTCTGAGTTCGAGGCCAGCCTGGTCTACAGAGTGAGTTCCAGGACAGCCAGGACTACACAGAGAAACCCTGTCTCGAAAAACCAAAAAAAAAAAAAAAAAAAAAAAAGATAAAGACCGTGCCACAAATGCCGCACTTGATCAAACGAGGCCAACTGCGACTCACAGAAGTGCAAAGATGTGAAGTCATGGAGGTATGGCAGGCGAGTCTAATAATCAAACACACACACACACACACACACACACACACACACACACACACACAGCTGGAACAAGCCTGAAGTACCAGGGTGCAAAGCTGTCCTTCTCAATAGGTATTATGTCCTATCAAGGCCATTGTTTGACAGAGCTCAGGCCTAACAATGTCCCATTGTGGCGGATGCAAGTGGGAGTTCCAGGGCTCTCCCTTCATTTTCAGCCTCAGATTCAGCCATCCTCCTGTGGGCTGCTCTGCACATACGCCATGACTGGGCTGCCGGCACACACCACAGATGCCCTGACCAGGTCTGCAGATATTGGAGATCTTTGTCCTTGCTCTGATTCTGATAAATAAAGACTACTGCAATTGTTTACAGAAAGATGACACAGGAAAAGCAGACTGGGGAACTGCCTACCCCAGCCTCCTTCCTGCCTTCCTACAAAGCCACATTTGGATCTACAAGGATACTCCACAGACAGAAGATACTCAGAGGATTCTGTACAAATATGTGAAGGCTTGAAATCTCCGTTTTTAAATGGAACTTAAAGACCATCTTCAGTTACTTGTAAGAGGTTGGTTTTGCTTAGCTAAACCTGACATGGATAATAATCGCTGCTTGTTTTTTTTTTTTTTTAATGCTTCATGAATTTGCATGTCATCCTTGAGCAGGAGACATGCTAGTCTTTGTCTCATTCTAATGTTATTTATGTGTGCTGCTCAGTGAACACCACTGAATGGATATTTAGTTCCTGGCCTAAAACAGCCAACCTATAAGCATGCGGCTACTAACTGTAGTTCTTGATTTCTGCGTCATGTGAGATCTTTGTACTTGCACTATTTATAAGAAAATGGTAAGAACCTTATTGTAAATGGCTATTAAGGAAGCCCTGGGTAACACTTTCACCTGGAAGTCATCTCTCCAGGCTGGATCACTTCCTGCGTGAAGTAGATGATGACCTGAAGCAAGAATTTGAACAGTGTCTTTTGACCCTTTCAACAGAGCAGAAGATGCTTCTTGGGGCTGCCTGGATGCTCTGTGTACTTTGCCTTTTTGTCCCGTCTGGGATGGAAGACCTTGATATACTCTTCTAACGTCCCACAGTGAGAATGCCTCCCTGAAGGAGAACCCGGTGCGGAAGGATGCCGTGAGTCCCTTTTGTGAGTCCCTTACCCTGGTATCCAGTCTCTCCAGCCGCCCTTGGGCTTGTTGCTCAAGTGCCCTATGCATCTCTTCCTCCATCTGTAAACTGCAGACAGTAACTGTCTACTATTTCTTATTGGGATTTGTTGAGAAACAGAGACGGATTATAGGTAAAGGTACTTGATGAAAGTCATCCGTGTGTGTGTTAACCATCTATGGGAAAGTGCACTGAGTTTGCATGCGTGCCGCAGGTCATCCAGCATCTGCCCTGACAGGTGTACACTTCACGCTGTCTCTTCACCCTCTAAGCACTGCTCCTCTGCTCCTCTGTGTACTTATAGCACCCGTGTCTCTTCCCTGTCTTAGTGACTGAGAGCTGAGGCCCAGCATGGAGCGCAGCATTGACTCTAAGCTCTGGGGTAAAAGCTTTGACGAGAGCTAAGGAGAGTGGAGAAGTTGGGGTGGGGGTGGGGAGTCACAAGGAACATTTTTTCTATCCAAACCAAGGTGACCTTTTCTAAAATGGATTAAGAATCTCACAGCGTAAGTTGTCTTATTTTTAATGTGTACATCTGTGTTGTGCTTTTTTTTTTAAAGTCCTTAGGTCCCAAATCTTAATCTATACCAACCTCTTAGTTCATTCAAGTGTCATATGTTTTCCTGATTGTAAAAGAACAGAAATATATGTACTATTTCTGACCAAATGTCACACGAAACTTATCCTCCTCTTGACTTCATTGAAACTGAAATAGAGTGTGGATTAGGCGATCTCGTCTGCTTAAGGTCAGTCAACTCTGGTGCTTTTCCCTGCCTGTGTATTAATGCCTTTTCCTCCTCCAGCCTGTCATGTTTTCGTAAATGATGGACACACACTGAGACTTCGTAGATCCCCCCCCCCCCCCGCTGCACCCAGAATTTCTCTGAACTTAAGTCAGCTCAACAAAAGAGGAAAGCGAACGCCAAGGCAGAACCTGTGCGGGGCCCTGACAGCACAAGGGAACCGAGGCCCTGGCTCTTACAGGTCTTTCCATCCAGTGAGTGGATCCGAATCTTGATAAAGTGAAGTCAGCGCCAAGCAAGGCACATGCTAGGGAGGGAGGCCCAGGGACAGAGGCAAGAGAGAGCTGAGCACTCCCTAAAGGAGAGGGGCTGGCCTCAAATGGACAGCCCTGGAAGTGCTGTGCCAGCCGCTCTCCAAACATTCTTATGCAAACAGAACTCATTCCGTCGGAGGTGAGAGACCAGTGGCCCGGGCTTCTATTAACCGTCTCACAATAGGGCAGATCAAACCCTCTCTTCAAACAGGCTCTGTCAGTCACTCTATCAGACGCAATTACCTTTTCTAATCTTACAGTGACTTCCCTGCAGGTGCTGGGGGAAGCAGGTTAAGAATGTCCCCCAGCTTATCTGGGTATATTCTACCCAGTTGAAGGTCACTGGAGTCAACTTTATTAAGCATTGTCCTGGCTCATCAGGCGGTGTCAGCGTTCGGGGCCAGCTGATCAAAGTCCACCTCTGAGTCGTGACATGAATGTGCTTGGGTCACTCTGCTTCATCAGAAGCCCAAGACTGGCCATGTCAAAGGCACTTGGTGACATGTGGCTTGGGATGAGCCCGGTTCGGTGCAGTCATGTGACCCACAGTCACCTTGAAGGCAGATGAGTTATATGTAACAGTGCAGTCCCTGGTAGTTTGTAAGCCTGGAGGCTGGCAGCATAACGTTGTAGCTCAATAAAAACCCACCCTCCTCCGACCATGTATGTCTTCTAATGCCAGAGCTGGATAAGCAGCCGAGTGGGAAGCAAAGGCCTGGCTGCCACGTACATTTCCCACTGTGAGTAGATTAAGAGGAAGGAAACTTCATGAGGAACATGCATAGGCATGAATCCTGGATATATTTATTTTTAATTACATTTATACGTATAAGCCTGCTATACATATATACATATATATGAATATACATACATATACATGCACACACACACAAACACACACTTACCCATGCCTCCATGGAAGTCAGAGGACTTACTTAAAGTTGCTTTTCTCTTCCCACCATGTGAGGCCTGGAGATTAAACTCAGGTCACTAGGCTTGGTGATAAAGACTTTGACTCTGAGCCACCCCACCAGGTCCTGAATACCATTTTTCGGTTTTAATTGGTTTGTCTTGCTTTGCTTTGCTTTGCTTTGCTTTGCTTTGCTTTGCTTTGCTTTGCTTTGCTTTGCTTTGCTTTGCTTTGCTTTGCTTTGCTTTGCTTTGCTTTTTTCTCTCATGCATTACATCCCAACCACAGTTTGCCCTCCCTCCACTCCCCCAAGTCCTCCCTGAAACCCACCAATTCCCCTCTGTTTCCCTTCAAAAAGCATTTAAAAAGCAGGCCTCCCAGGGATAGCCACTGGACATGGCCTAACAAGTTACAAGAAGATTAGGTACAAACCCTCATATTAAGGCTTGACAAGACAACCCAGGAGGAGGAAAAGGATCCCTAGAGCAGGCAAAAGAGTCAGAGTTACCCCACCCCCACTGTTGGGAATCCCACAAGAACACCAAGCTACACAACCATATGTACGTGCAAAGGACCTGTATTAGATCCACATAGGGTCAGTGTTTGACTCTTCAGACTCTGTGAGGCCCTATGAGCCCTGCCTAGTTGATTCTGTGGGCCATGTTCTCATCATGTCCTCAAAACCTCAGGCTCCTACAATCCTTCCTCCCTGTCTTCTGCGGGTTCCCCCGGCTCTCCCAAGTGTTTGGCTCTGGGTCTCTGTATCAGTTGATGGATGGTGCCCCTCTGATGACAGACAATTGGACTAGTATAGCAGAATATCATTAAGAATCCCTTTGTTAACTTTTTTTTTGCCAGTTATATTTGGGTCTATCCTGGGTCTCTGAGCTGTCTGCCTCTGGTTCCTGGCCATCCAGGCAGTGTCAGTGTGGACATCCTCTCATGGTATGGGCTTCAAGTTGATCCAGTCATTGGTTGGCTATTCCCACAAGTTTAGCACATCTTGCAGGCAGGACAGATTGCAGGTCAAAGGTTTTGTGGCTGCAGTGATGTTCTAGTCCCACTGCTAAGAGACTTTGTTATAGAAGATCACTAGATCAGGCTCTGTATTTCTCATTACTAGGGTCACTCTCAAAGAATCCAGGGATTTTCCACTGTAGTAGGTTTCTACATAGTCCCCTAAATCAACCCCCCATTCCAGTGATCGCTACTCAGTACTCTCTCCCTCTGTCCCTCCCACCACCCTCTGCCTGCTCCCTCTTATTCCTATCCTCACACATCCCCAGTCAACACACTATTCCATTTCCCCTTCCCAGGGAGATCCATGTGTTCCCCTTGAGCTCTCCTTGTTATATAGGCAATCTAGGCCTATGAATTGTAGCATGGTTATCCTTCGCTTAAGAGGAGCTAATGTCCACTTATCAATAAGTAAATACCATGTTTGTCTTTCTGGGTCTGGGATAACTCATTTAGTATGATCTTTTCTAGTTCTATCCATTTGCCTGCAAATTTCATGATGCTATTGCTTTTAACAGCTGAGTAAATATACTATCTTTTCTTTATCTATTCTTTGGTTGAAGGAGATCTAGGTTGTTTCCAGTTTCTGGTTATTATTAAAAAGCTTCAATGAACATAGTTGATCAAGTATCCTTACAATTGGATGGAGTGTCCTTAGATGCTAACAGTAGTATAGCTGGGTATTGAGGTAGATAGACTTCCAATTTGCTGAGAAGCTACCATTCTGATTTCCAAAGTTGTTTCACAAGTGTGCACTCTCACCAGCAATGTAGAATGTTCCTCTTGCTCCACATCCTTGCCAGAATGAGCTGTCACTTATATTTTTTTATCTTAGCCATTCCGACATGTGGAAGAAGGAACCTCAAAGGAGTTTTGATTTGCATTTCCCTGATGACTAAGGGTATTGAACATTTCTTCAAGTGTTTATCAGAAATTTGAGATTCCTCTTTTGAGAATTCCTGTTAAGATCTGTATGCTATTTTTATATTGGATTATTTGGTTTGTTGATATCTAGTTTCTTGAGTTCGCTATGTATTTTGGATAATATCCAACAGGATATCCAAGGAGTTGGTGCAAAAATTTTCCCATTCTGTAGGCTGCCATTTTGTCCCATTGACAGTATCTTTTGCCTTACAGAAAAGCTTTTCAGTTTTGTGACTCCTTAGTGCCTGTGCTGTTGGTGTTCTGCTCAGGAAATGGCCCCCTTTGCCAGGATGCTCAGGGTTATTCTCCACTCTCTCTTCTATCAGGTTGAGCGTATTGGGTTTTATGGCAAGGTCTTTGCTTCTCATGGACTTGAGTTTTGTGCAGGGTGATGGACATAGATCTATTTGAACTCTTCTTCCTGCTGGCATCCGGATAGACCAGCGTCATTTGTTGAAGATGTTTTCCTTTTTTATAGTATAATTTTGACTTCTGTATCAAAAATAAAGTGTCTATAGGTATGTGGATTTATGTCTGGGTCTTGTATTCAATTCCATTGATCAATCTGTCTGTTTTTATGCCAATACCATGTGGATTTATTACTGTAGGTCTGTAATACAGCCTGAGATCTGGGATGGTGATACCTCTGGAAGTTCTTTTATTATACAGGATTGGGTTTTTGTTTTTTCCATATCACATTAAGTTTGTTCTTTCAAGGTCTCTGAAAAACTGTCTTTGAATTTTGGTAGGAACTGTGTTGGATTGCTTGTGGTAGGATGGCCATTTTTGCTATATTAATCCTACCAATTCATGAGCATGGGAGATTTTTCTATCTTCTGATATCTTCTCTCTCTCTCTCTCTCTCTCTCTCTCTCTCTCTCTCTCTCTCTCTCTCTCTCTCTGTTATACAAGTCTTTCGGGTGCTTGGTTAAAGTTATACCAAGATAATTTATATTATTTGTATCTATTGTGAAGGATTCTGTTTCCTTGATTTCTTTCTAAGCCTGTTTTTTTCATTTGTGTAATGGAGAGCTACTGATTTTTCTAACATAATCTTGTATCCAACTACTTCATCAAAGATGTTTATCAGCTGTAGGAGTTACCTGATGAACGGTTTTGAGTGTAACTTATATACAGAATTATATAATCTGTAAAGTTACTTTGATTTCTTTCTTTCCAATTTGTCTCAGCCTGATCCCCTTCAGTTTTCTTACTGCTTTAGCTGAACTCCAACTATTGTATTGAATAGGTATGGAAAGAGCAGACAGCCTTGTCTTATTCCCAATTTTAATGGAAATGCTTTGAGTTTCTCTTCACTTAATTTGTTATTGGCTTGCTGTATGTTGCCTCTATTGTGTTGAGGTACACCCTTTATATCCCTGATTTCTCTAAGACCTTTATCATGAAGATGTGTTAGATATTGTCAAAGGCTTTCTCAGCATCTAATGAGATTATCTTGGGATTTTTTTTTTCAGTTTGTTTATATGGTGGATCACATTGACAGATTTTCTGTGTTAAATCATCCCTGCAACTCTAGGATGGAGCCTACTTGATCATGGTGGATATGTTCTTGGGTTTAATTTGCAGGTATATAATTGAGTGTTTTTACATCAACAATCATGTAAGAAATTGGTCTGAAGTTCTCTTTCTTGTTGAGTCTTTGTGTGGTTTAGGTATTAGGGTGACTGTGGCCTTATACAATGAATTTGGAAATGTTCCTCCTGTTTCTATTTTGTGGCTAATTTGAGGAGTATTGGCATGAGCCCTTCTTTGAAAGTCTGGAAGAATGTACATGTCCATATATGTCATACATACATAAGGGGAGATTAAGACAAAGTAAACATAGTAAAACACTAAAATTGGTAATCTAGCTAGAGTATGGAGAAGTTTATTGTACTACCTGGCTACTTTTCTGTAGCTTTGGAATTTTAAATGCAAGGACACATGTTTCAATAATCACAGAAGCTAATTTACACTGTTTGCAAGTAGAAACACTGCCAATAAAGTGATAATTGGGACAATAGAGTTCTGGAAAGGATAAGCTTATGACGAAGAACTTCACAGGAACTTAGGCCTGCCTTTATGTTACTTGGTCTTTTTCCCTTGAAGCTTTTAATATTTTGTAGTAGTTGTTGTTGTTGTTGCTGCTGCTGCTGCTGCTGCTATTGTTGTTGTGTACATTTTTTATTTTGATTATCATGTGGTGAGGGTACTTTCTTTTCTGGTCCAATTGATTTGGTGTTTGTGTTGTCTTTATTGCTCCATTTTCAGGACTTAAATAGTTATTCATTTCCTTCAACTGTTTCTTTATTTTTCTTGACTTTCTTTAAGGGATTTGTTCATTTCCTCCTTTTTTGCTTATCATTTCCTGGATTTCTTTAGAAATTTATTCATTTTCTCTTTAAGGATCTCTATCGTCTTTATAAAATTGGTTTTAAGGTCATTTTCTTGTGCTTCAGCTGTTATAGAATATTCAGGTCTTCCTGTAGTAGGATAGCTGGGTTCTGAAGGGAATATATTTCTCTGTCTATTGTTATTGTGTTCTTATACTGTGTCTAGGCATCTTGGTTTAGGGTAATTATAGATCTAGTCCTGATTTCTGAGTTTGTCTTTGTTAGATGGGTGCTTTTTCTTTGTTTTGTTTCTTCTCTGGTTTTCTAGCCAGAATGGCCTGTGATTGAGCAGAAATCTCTACATGAGTTGAAGGCTGGAATTCTGGCTGTCTTGGACTCTGATCCACAGAAGTTAGAAACCAGGATATGGTGATAGGAAGTAGTGGGGTAGTTGGGGGTAAGCTGGGAAGACAGAGTTGGGACCATGCTGGGGTGAGTGGTTTTCCTTCAGTTATGGTGGTCAACATGTCCTCTGGTCTAGTAGGGTGTGTCCACTGGAAATGGAGGTTGGTATTAGTGATGAGGAAGTGAGGGCCGATTGGGCAAGCACTGAGAAAATAGGGGTTCTCTTTGTACAACCTGGGGTTCTAGTAGCTGATGTGGCCTTTGGTGGGCAGGGGTCTTCTATCAGAGTTGTGAGCTTGGATGTGGTGACAAGAAGAGGAGTGGGAGTAGGTTGGATGGGCACCAAGAGAGTGTTGGTGGACCACGGGCAAGGAGCTTACCTGGTGGTTGCCAGTATGGTCTCTGGCAAGGCAGGGGTTAGTCCTAAATATCATACTCACCAACTTTCTCTCAGTAAATTTCTCTTCTTTGCTCCTTCTCTTGCTAGGAATGAGTTCCAGGATTTTCACGTTTGACAAGTACCTTACCACCCCTCCAGACAAACACTTATTTGGGTAAATTCTATAAACATACAAATCTGTTCTTTAGGAACAACTATTCAGTACTTTCCTTCCTAATACACTGATCTCCGGCTTCAAAATACAGATGTATCATTCTCACTTTAACCAAAACTTGCAACCAGTTTCTGTGTAGAATACCAGATAAGATGGGAAATGGAAAAAATATCTTTATGAAAAAGTTCTGAAGTTATCTCACTTTTTCTTTTTTTCATTTTAGATGACAAATATCTCTGGTATCTACTTAATTCCACATCCTGCGAGATAATAAAAGCTAGTGCTAGCTAAATTAGCACCTGGTCTTGTGTGATCAGAGGCATCATGTCCATGCCATAATACCAATTATAAAGTTTGGTGTTATGAGAAATAATGCACCTAGAAAGCTAAGCACTGCTCTATAGTCCCCCAGCTCTGTGGCCCAGAAACATTTACCTCCAGTGACCCAATAACCTTTCTAGACACAAAATGTTTCCTATGAGGGTGTCTTAGGGTTTCCATTGCTATAAAGAGACACCATGACCAATGCAACTCTTATGAAGCATATTTAATTGGGGCTGGCTTATAATTTCAGAGGCTCAGTCCATTATCATTATGGCAGGAAACATGGCAGCCTGCAGGGAGATAGATATACTTCTGGAGGAGACAAGAGTTCGATATCTTCATCCGGAGGCAGTCAGGAGAAGACTTGCCTTCCCCAGGCAGCCAGGAGGAGGGTCTCTTCCACACTGGGTGGAGCTTAAGCCTAGGAGGCCTTACAGCCCACCTACACAGTGACGTACCTCCTCCAACAAAGCCACAGCTATTCCACCGAGGAAACACCTAATAGTGCTATTCCCATAAGCCAAGCATATTAAAACAACCACAGATGGGGTGTTGGTAAAACACAGAACCCACTGTGACATCAGGACGCAATCTTAGTCTCGAATAGAGTTTTCTTTTTCTTGTGTCCTGTGCCATTCATGGAAAATATTTAGTTTAATATATTTTTTAACGAAACTGTCATGGTTAACATAAAAGATGAAGACTGCTAGAAGAAGTTCTAACCACCTTTTTAAAAATGAATTTCTCAAGTGCTTACTAAGCTCGAAGCAAGGAGCCCCTCAGTCAGTTAGTGCCCCGTACCTCTGAGATAAGTGGGTGCTATTATTATATTCACTAGCTAGGTTAGGAATGCACTTAGGTTAGGTTAGAAAACTACGCACTGAGTGGGGCTGGGAGGCTCCTTACTAACCTATAACATCTGTTAAGTCACAGTTGCTTGAATTGCCCTTTGCATGGTGAGCAGCTAGGTCTGTGCATAATGAGGACTATAACCCGGTCAGCAGGTCAGTAAGTCATTTCTATGAAAGTCTGAGAGGAAGGGGTTAATGGAGCAGGAGACGAAGGGCCCTTCCCATGTCATACACTAGGCCTTCAGCAAGCATGAGCTTTTCTTTCTTTTTTTTTTTTTAACACATGATGTATTTATTTATTTATTTTATTTATTTTTTTATTTTCTATATTCTATGTTTACATTCCAAAGGCTTTCCCCTTTCCCAGTTCCCACCCACCATACTTCCCATAGTTCCTCTTCCCCCCCAACTATTCCCCAGTCATTCCCCCTCCCCCCTCGGTTTCTTTACTAAATATCATCCTGAGTGAATTAACCCAATCACAAAAGAATGCACATGAAATGCAATCACTGATAAGTGGATATTAATGAGCCCAGAAGCCCTAAATACTCAAGACACAAATAGCAAGTCAAATGATCCCCAAGAAGAAGAAAGGAGAGGACCCTGGGCCTGTAAAGCGTGAGCTTTTCTATGGATGCCCTTTCCAGTCTCCTCAAGAAACAGTGTTTGGTTCTTGAGTAAAATAGAGAAAAACAAAATGGCAAGCTGTCTGGGGTAAGAAGGTGTCGCCTGAATTACCTGCATCGCGGCCAGGATAAAAGACTTGCACCCTGACCCATCGCTCCCTCTCTTCTCTGCTTCTTCCCCACTGCCCGCCCCCCACCACCACCACCCCAGAAGCCCCTCTCTTAATAAAGCCTCCCACATGAGTCCCACACCGGTTTGGCCGTGATTTGTCCAGAAGTGCTCAGTTTCATCTAATATTGGTGGCAAGACTTGCCCGTGACCACCGCCGCGGCTTCCTGTAGCCTTCCATCACTCTTTCTGCTACTCAAACCCCTTGAAACGGTCAGAGAAGGACTTCTCTATGGAGTTCAGGCCTGCAGTAAGTGGATCTCTCTCTTTTTTTTTTAATTTATTTTTTTTTATTGAATATCATCTTCATTTACATTGCCAATGGTTCTCTCTTTTTTAAAACCTTTTGGATTTTGTCTTCAGCCGGTACCTTCTGTTTATCAGCCTCCTCCACTGATTTGTACACGATCTGACCCATCTCCAAATGCTTGGTGCGGAAGTCCTCATACTTGCTTCTCAGCTCCAAGTTCTCCTACTGTATCACATTTGCTGCTGCCTCCAGGTCTTTCTGGCTGTGTTATAGCACATCCACAGCAGGCACAGCAGGAAGGAGACCTCTGGGCTCAAGGACACACAGGGGGTGGGGCTGACCCAGGAACAACCAGAGCTTCCAAGAAATCTAAGTCCATACACTTGGCTTCTATCGGATTCCCGGAGCCAGACTCCTCTGTATCCTGTGCACTATTTGTCAATGGGACCACTGGTGTTGGCCACAAAGGCCTCTCTTTCAGAAGGGGGTCAAATTTCAAGTACAAAGACTGCTTCCTCCTGGCCGAATCCTTAAAGAGGAAGTTCCAAACTGCTCCAGAGAATCCACTGCAGCACCAGTACCTAGAACTTCTGCTGGGTCTCTGAAGCTCTCTTCCTCTGTGTCCAAGACAGGTTCTAGTCCCTGATGGAAAGGCTCCAGCACTGGCTCATTAGGAGGGTCACCGACTCACTGTCCAAACTTTTATCTATCTTCACTCCAGACCCTCTCTTTGCTCTTCCTGTCCCCCAACTCAACTTCTTCTAGCTATGAAACCTCTACCAGGCGACATTACAATCCTTGATCTAGCTAACATACCTCCCGTTACCATTGCAAACTTGTCTTTACCACTTCTCCTGATAGCCCGGCCTCCTCAGCTCCCCTTCCCCCCCCCCCCATTTCCCCCAGAGTCTCCTTAGCTAAGCTCTCCAGACTCCTCCCCTCTCCTGTGGCAGCTGCAGGCCCCTCCAGTTGTCCTGCACTGGTACCTGCTTTAAATCTACAACCAAGCCCTCTGCTGCTTCCCCTACCCAGCCCAACCCAGCATCAGTCCTTTCTTCAAGGGAAGTTGCTGGGGTAGATGGTCTAATCAGAGTACATGTCCCTTTCTTGCTAGGTGAACTTTTTCAACTAGAAAAAAGATTGGGATCCTATACCTCCAATTCTTCTTCTGCCTCCGTTAAATAATGTCAGCATATTACTCGATCTTATAGCTTGATTTTTCCATGATATACATAAGATTCTCAGTGATAATTTACTTCCTGATGAGTGCAGGTGAGTTTGGGAACAAGCTAGAACACATGCGGGCAAGAGTTATCAAACAGACTCAGCATATCCAATCAGATCTGAGACAGTCCCCAGCCAGTATCCTCAATGGAATTATAATTCCCCAAATGACATTCTAACCAGAGACTGATTCATAACCTGCTGCCTGGCCGTTCTCCATAGGGCAGCCCTAAAACCAGTAAATTTTGAAAAAAAACTCCATGAGGTCATCCAGGATAAACCAGAAAACCTGTCTCAGTTTTTACAGTCCCTTACAAAGACCCTATTACAATATACTAATTTAGACCCTGAAAACCCAGAAAGTAAGCAACTCCTGATGACCTACTTCTTTTCCCAGAGCTACCCGACATTAAAGCCAAACTTAGATGTTTGGAGAAGGGACCTCTAACTCCACAGGCAGAAGTCTTGGTGCTGGCAGTAGGGGGAGGTGCTGATGACTAAAATCCAGTTCGCTAATTGTTTCTCTTTTTTTCACTTTTTTTCCCCTGTATTCTTTGTTTACATTCCAAAGGCTTTCCCCTTTCCCAGTTCCCCCCTCACCATATGTCCCATAAGTCCTCTTCTCCCCCACTCCCCCCATTCCCCAATCACCCCCCAACCCTTTCTCTGTTCTGGTACTCTCCTGCAAAACTGGAACCTGTCTTTTCGGGACCAGTGTCCTCTCCTTCCTTCTTCTTGGGAATCTTTTGATTTGCTAATTGTGCCTTGAGTATTCAGAGCTTCTGGGCTTGTTAATATCCACTTATCAGTGATTGCAATTCATGTGTATTCTTTTGTAATTGGGTTAACTCACTTAGGATGATACTTAACCCAATCGCTAATTGTTTCTTGATTGGGTCAATAAAGACGGCAGAAGCCAATCTCTGGGCAAAAAATAAGGTGGGATTTCCGAGTCACAGGAGGAAGAGAGGGGGATGCAGAGAGGACTGGGATTCGGACCGGGCAGTGGAGAAGATAGGAAATAGCAGACATGTAACCACAGGGACCAATAGTTTATAGACTCCAAAGGCGGCTACGAAGGCTAAGGAGGATAGGGCAAGAAATTCTTCACCCAGCAGTTGTGTTATCTGGCTTTAAAATATTAAATACTGTCTGATGTTTTCCATCCACGGTGAATCAGGAGGGCAGGAGAAAGAGCGCCGCCGCCGGGCAGTGGAACACCAGTGATAGCTCCAGGCCTTCTCAGGAGGGATGGTTGTCGGGCAACTCAGTAGAGCCAGCAGGAGGAACAGGCGGGATGGGAGTGGAGCCATCGGCAGCGTGATCTTGTGAGGGGCCACAGCGCTGGGCAAGGAGCAAATGGGTTAAGCAAGGAGCAAATGTACTTTATAAAACTGCATGCAACAGCAGGCCTTCAAAGTGTACCATCAGAGAGATGATAAGGCCCGCAGACAAAAAGACCATATGCTGGCAAAGGTTGTGTCACCACCCAGGCTTCCTGGCCTTCTAAGGCTCAGGAACCACCAGGTCCCTGCTGCAAACGTAGCCAACAAGGTCTTTGGGCAAGGGCTTGCCCTAACCCCTGCAAGTAACCAAGGTCATGCCCGAAGTGCCATCAAGAGGGACATCTGTCCTCATGCTGCTCAGGACAGAGGGACATCACTCCCAGGTAACCCTCCAGCTGATCTTCTAGGCTTGGCTATGGCTGACTGAAGAAGCCCAAGTTCCCCTTGTCCATCAGCCACTTCCAGCACCAGCACGGAGCCCTGGATAGTCATCATGGTATCTGGGCAGCTCATCTCCTTCCTCTTGGCCACTGGAGCCACTGACTAAGTCCTGACAAAGTTTTAGGGACCCACCTCTCCTCGTTCCACTATTGTTGGGATAAGAGGAAAACCTCAACTTCCTCACCAAACCCTACCACTTAGTTACATTTTTAGCAGTGTTCCTCTCACCCATTCCTTTTGGGGGGCGCCAATGTTTCCTGTCCCCTTATTGGAAAGGGATCTTCTAGCTAAGTTGGGAGCCTCAATTTCCTTTGCTTCCTCCCCCTCCAGTCACCTAAACCCAAGCTCAACAGCAGCTCTCCTCCTCCTCCTCCTCCTCCTCCTCCTCCTCCTCCTCCTCCTCCTCCTCGCCAACCAACCTACTAACTCTAACATGTTGATTCCTTTGCCAACCTCTAAGGTAGACCCCTGAGTCTGGAACATCTAGAACCCCTCTGTTGCTAAACGTCATTCTCCTGTTGTCATCCAATTACAGGACCCTACCAGGAACATCACCCAATCCCACTCTCTTTCTCTCTAAGCCTCAGGGAACATAAGCCTGTCATCTCCGACCTCCTAAGGCAAAAAACTCCTCCATTCTACCTCTTACCCCTTTAACATCCCTATATTAGCAGTTAAGAAACCTAACAGAACCTATTGCCTGGTTCAAGATCTCAGGCTCATTAATTCTGCAGTGTTTCCTCTCCATCCTGCTGTGGATCCCCATGGGAACTTCTCATTTCTCAGTCCTAGATCTCAAGGATGCATTCTTTATCCCTCTAGATGCTCAGTCACAGATCCTTTGCCTTTACCTGGACTGACCCTGACACCCACTTTCCTATCCAACTGGCCTGAACTGTTCTACCTCAGGGATTCTGGGGCAGCCCACACCTATTTGGCCAGGCCCTGGCAGCCACCAAGCCTTCTCAAAAAGGCTCCAACAGGCTCTCCCTCAGGCCTCAGTCTTACACCTCCATGACCTCACTCATCCTTTCTCCCTCAACATCAGAGAGATTTGCCCTTGGAGTCCTAGGCCACCAACTGGAACCCTCTTCTGCACCTGCCGAAAATACTAGACTTAGTCATCCATGGATGGACATCTTGTACACGTACATTAGCAGCTACTGAACTCCTTTTTTGAGAGTCCAAAAAAAAACCCTAAACTTTGTATTGCCTATAACTGTCTTCTTTTTCTCATAACTTGTTCTAGCTCCTAACCTACAAAGTCTTACAAACTCTGCCTCCCTCCAGTATTCTTTTCCTTCAGGGGGCACTAATAGAAGACTCCACACTTACTTTCCAATCATACCCACCTCTTAATATTTTCAATCTTCTTCCTTGATCAAATACTAAGCACTCCCTATCTCACTCCTGCACTGAAAGCTTAGAGGAACTATTACCTCATCCTTCACACACACAGGAGGGCACATTGCCTCAGGCCATCTATACCTGGTTTACAGATGGCAGCTCCTTTATACATGAAGGGTCCATGACACTATGCTATAGTGTCTGAAACAGAGGTGGTTGAGGCATAGGCCCTCCCTGCCCATACCACAAATCAATAGGCTGAACTAATAGCCCTTACTCGTGCCTTTCAACTGGAATGGGGACAATCCCTAAACATCTATGCAGACTCCAAATACACTTTCTGTATCCTCCTGTCCCATGCTGCCATCTGGCAGGAGGGTGAGTTACTTAGGACAAAAGGAAGATCAGTAACTAATACAAACCAAATTATGACCATGTTAAAGGCCTCCTATCCCCCCACATCTATTGGGATTGTCCACTGCAGATCCTACCAGATGGATAACCCTATTGTCTCCAACATCTAGAACTGCAGCTTTTAGGGGCCTAGACTCATCTCACCCTCCCCAGAACATTCTTACACTACAACCCACATCCCCTCTCTTACCCCCTGACAGTCATCAAACTCTGTCTTATCTTCACCATCTCTTTCATCCTAACAGCCAAGCATTGCCTTATTTTGTTAAAACCCAACTACAGCCTACTCATGAGGACTTACATTTCTTAAAATCTATCATTGCCTCTTGTAAAACCTGTCAGATGTCAGACTCAACTCCAGGTATCATAGCACCCCTTTTCCTACCCTGCTAGAGGTCCCCTTCCTGGAACCGCCTGGTGACTTGACTTTACCCACATGCACACTGTCAAATGTGCCAAGTATCTTCTGGTCTTGGTGGACACCTTCTCAGGGCTGGTGGAGGCATTCCCTACCACCAACAAAAGGGCTTAGTCTCTGATCTTCTCCTCCAAGAGATCATTCTCCAATTTTGTATACAAGCCTCCCTCCAGTCAGACAATGGTCCTGAATTCACTTTCCAAATTTCTCAAACTCCATCTAAAGCCCTAGACATCCCCTGGTATTTTCATATTCCCTACCAGTCCAAGTCTTCAGGAAAGATAAAAAAAAAAAAGACCTAACCACTCCCTAGAAACCACAAGTGGTTCACCTCAATTGGATAAAACTCCTACCTCTGGCTGTTTTTAGGCTATGAGCTCTCCCCAAGGGCCTCTTTTCATCTCACCTTTCAAACTCATGTCTGAACGTCCTAATCTAACTCCTGGTCTTTCACCTAAATGCTCTTCCCTCCCTGATCACCTACTTACCCCACTACTTTTCCACCTCCACTCGCTCCTTTGGAACTTTGATGACAACTATCTCAATGCCACACACTGTCCCCTAAACACTGCCTGTTAGCATTGGAGAGCATGTTCTTCTCTCTCCTCCAGATCATTGGCCCTCATCTCTCTCCTAAATGGCAGGCCCCTTTAAGGGAAGTCTCATGTCTCCCACAGCTGCTAACTCAAGGGACTCTCTAATTGAGTCTACCCATCTCACCTCAAACCTTCCACCCCTCCACCTCAAAATGATTCTTCTACCTACACATCGACTCCAACAGGACTCTGCTCTCTTAAGCTCCAGAAGACCTTGAGACCAACCACCTTATTCCCAATCCATGAAAAATGAGACTCTGCTCTAGCAGCTGTACTCAGTCCCCCTCGATTAGACATAGGCTTCTCATCCTCACCATGCTGGCCATTCTCATCCAGGGTAGTCCTTACATTTGAAGATTCAAGAAACACCCGCTGATAACAAAGTCTTTCCAAATAGTGTCAGGAAACTGCTCCATAGCTGGATGCCAGAAGCCCATCCAAATTGCTGCCATCCCTATATACATCATTCCATCTAAATACTATGACCTCTCTGTTTGCTTTCTTTTTGACCCGATGGAAGATGATTTGTTAAAAAAAAAAAAAAAATGGCCAGATAACTATGGGAGCTGCCCAGATTGACCTTGCCAGATACATATTTTAGGATCACAGACTAATCACTTCTATCAATAATGCAAGACCCTCTTCTTTTATACTCAAGACCCATGGAATCCCAGGTGGAAAACAGGAATTGTTGGTAAGCTCTACCGTAAAATCCAATCTAGGTCCCCAGGAAGTACTATCCACATCCAGAGAAAATATGTCCCAATTGCCCAACCTCTAGATATCATAAAAGTAGGAGCAATAATCACTCCTCCAAAGTCCTTATTTCCTTGAGTTTCCCCCTCATAAAAGGTACTAACCTGTCATTTTGCCTTCTGCTTCAGACCCTGACCTTAGCGTACCAACTCCTTAATGTCACCTGACCTTGTTACTTTAAAGATTGCTGGCTATGTGAACCCCTGGAACTAACTCACAATTGCCACTTAGTTTCTCCAGTGATTCTACCAAGCAACCTCCCCTCACCTTCTATCAGCCGCCCTGACTCCAATATTGCCGTGCTCCCATACCTTTTCTTTCTCTTTTTGGCATGGCAGACTGTTTTAGGACATCTGGGACACATTCTATAGAAACGCTAAGCTTCCTAGACTGCAATAGAACCATAACCCTTGATACCACATCTCTGCCACAGTGCCCTGCCGTCCAGAACACGTAAATTCTTTGTGGCACTCAGGTGTATCATCACCTAGGTGCCAGCTGGTCAGGAGTTTGCATGTTCATGTTCCTTTCCGATGAATTAGGAATAGTCTGTGGAAAAGAGCCTCTCCCAGCCCTAGTTGTAGATACAATACCTGTCCAACACGACAAGAGGGCAGTCCAGGCTTTGCCATTCCTAGCCATTGTGGGAATAACTATAGGTGCTGAGGCTGGAAAGGCAGGACTGACTACTTCCATTATACAAGACGTTCTCTTCCCAGCTTGACAATGGTATTCAAGACGTGACCCAAACCACGCTCACCATCCAAAAACAGATGGATTCTTTGGCAGTAATGGTGCTTCAGAACCCATGAGGACTAGAAGTCCTTACGGCTAAAGAAGGTGATCTTTGCCTGTTTCTCCAAGAAGAATACTGCTTCTACGTCAATGAATCTGGGATGGTGAGAAACGAAATCCAGCAGCTACAACTGGACATCCAGAAATGCAGAGAACAACGTGAGGCCTCTAATTCCTGTGTTTTCAAAAACCCTATATGGAAACAGATACTGCCCTTCTTAATGACGCTTTACCTCATTTTTCAGGCTTTACTATTTGCTCCCTGCCTTGTCTCTACATTCCTCCAATGACAAATTCAAAATATTTCTAACCAGCAATTAATCAGCTCCTTTGTACAGGATTACCAGTCACTGTCCACAGAGAAGCTTGATGCAAATGTCTATCAAGTGGGCCCCGATGGTGAACGTCAGCTACACCCCAAAACTGACACTGCCTCCAGATGGCAGGAAGCAATTTAAGAGATTCAACACCCCTATACCTGCCCCACCATCGGCCTCCCCTTTCCCCCCTTTTTTAACCTCTCTTTATGATAAGAAAAAGAGAGGAAAGTTAACATCAGGTGCATCTGATGACAGCCAGCTCCTGGATCCAGGGATGACATCATCTCTAGGAAAGAGCACCGTCCCTGCATCCATTGCAGTGGAACCTGTCACACAGCGCTCTGTGCATGTGTTACCTGGGTTACGGCCCAGATAAAAGATGCTTACCCCCAACCATAGCCTTCTCTCTTCAATTCTTGCCCCACATTTCCCCTCAGAGGCGCCTCCGTTAATAAAGCCTCTCCCATGGGACCTGCGCTGGCTTGATTTGTCCAGGAGCGTTCCATTTCATCTAACAAAGCAGAATCATGACAAAGTCTGTTTTTCACATGAGGACACCTCTCCCTGTTCCTGGTGACCTTCTTTCTCATTCTACACAATGATGATTCCTTGACTCTCTAAATATGTGATCTCCCTTCAATGTCCTTTGGTATGTCCTGTCCTACAGCTAATACAGCGTGTTCCAATACCTTCCTCTTATGAGGATGGTGTGAACAAGTAGCCATAAAAAGTAATCAAGTGAGGGCATCCTGGCCAGAGAAGTAGCCTGGCATAGCTAAGGACAGGAACTAAAAATACCTAAGTGGTTTCAACAACAAGAAGTTCACAAGATCTAAGCAGAAGTTCTCCAACCTAGCTGCACACTAAATTCCCCTCATTCGGGGCTAGAGAGAGGCTTGTTGGTTAAGATTAAGTACTACTCTTTCAAAGGAACTAAGTTTGGTTCTCAGAACTCATGTTAGAAGGCTCATAACTGCCTATAACTCCAGAAGCTGTTCTGGAGATCTGACACTGGATTCTGGGGGTACCTGCAGTTACACGTGCACAGACATGCACATTTAAAACAAAACAAAACAAAAACCTTGATATTTTCCACACTCACTTTGCATGTGGGAATCAGGAAGAACGGAAGAGCCCAGAGGGGATGAAGGAAACCAGAAGAACCAAGCCTTCTGGATCAACTAAACAAGGCTCGTATGAACTCACGGAACCTGAGGCAGCAGGCACGGGCCCCACGTGACTCTGCACCAGGTTCTCTGCACATATATAATAGCTTTCCACTTAGTATTTTTATGTGAGTGCGTATGTCTGATTCTTGTGTCTTCTCTTGGGGCTCTTTTCCATCTGTTGGCTTGTCCTGCCTAGCCTCAATGCAATCATTTTTATTTTATCTTATTATATTTTATTTCATCATGTTTGGTTGTTATCTCTTAGAAATCTGTTCTTTTCTAAGGATTCAGAAGGGGTAAAAACACAGAGGAACTAGGAGAAATAGCAGGAGAAGAAACTAATCAGGATATATTTTATGAGAAAATAATCTATTTTCATTAAAAAGAAAAAAATGAAAAAAATTACAAACTGAAACAACATATTATGACTAAATCAACCAACTTAAGAGAAACCAAAATTTTAGCCAATTTGCAAAACAGATATGAAAACAGAAACATGGAGTGTCCGTAATATTTCTTTAAAGATTTATTTACTTTATTAATATGCATTGCTGTTTTACCTGCATGTATGTCTGTGTGAGAATGTCAGATCCCCTGGAAATGAAGTTACAGACAGTTGTCAGCTGCCATGTGGTGCTCTAAAAGAGTAAGTACTACTCTTTCAAAGGAACTAAGTTTGGTTCCCAGAAACACTGTTGGAAGTTTCATAACTGCCTGGTCCTCTGGAACAGCAGCCAATGCTCTTAACCGCTGAGCCATTTCTTCAGCCCCCAGGTTCATAATCTTTTACCTGTAAAAACAAAGTTACCTAGAAACATGGTGGGGAAATTTAACAAATAAGAAAGAAAGAAAGAAAGAAAGAAAGAAAGAAAGAAAGAAAGAAAGAAAGAGGGAGGGAGGAAGGGAGGGAGGAAGGAACGAAAGAAAGAAAGAAAGAAAGAAAGAAAGAAAGAAAGAAAGAAAATTTAAAGGGTTAAAATTGTTAAAATTGTTTCCATACTAATGTTGCATACAAATTGATTACACTGGGACAACTAGAGTCAGCTATCCGTTGTCCTGAGTGCCACCACGTTTGAAAACCAACAGCCCATAGAGCAGAGAGTGAAGATTAAAGAAAAGAAGAGCCTTACAGAACTAAAGGGCAGCATGGTAAAGTCAGCTGTTTGAGTTCTGAGAAAGAAACTCAGGACCTCATCATATATTGGGCAACTGCTCTACCACAGAGAGAACATCTCCAGCCCAGGAACTTTCTATGTTTCAATCATGAGAAACATGTGGATATAAGGATAATAAATGTTGAGAAAACATGAGCAAAATATTGCAACAAGGCTTTGAGGAAAAAGACAGAAGATGACAGAGTCTAATCTAAACCAAGTAATGATCCGATGCACACAGAGCTGAAAGGAAATAGAGAAAAATGAAATGCAGGAAAAGTCAGGAAGTTGGAAAGGTGACATGACCAAAGGGCATGAGGAAGAATGGTCAAACGCAGGCTGAGCTATTCCTTTTCTAATCTGAGGCAGCTAGAGTGTCACATGTGACCATACAAATGAAATAAATCTAAGAAATACAGCGCATATCATGAAAACGTCCCTTCTTGTCATTGGGAAACCAGTATCGCTATCATCATACACACACACACACACACACACACACACACACACATAACTAAATAAACAGAAGTAAAATAATAAATAAATAATCTTTTTAAAAATATTTTTGAGAGTCTATTTTATCCCAGTCAGAATGGACATTATCAAGAAAACCACAAGAAATACTGGTGAGGAAAGAGGAACCCTCATTCATTGTTGATAGAAGAGTGAACAGGTGCAGCCACTGTGGTAATTAGTGTAGAGATTCCTCAAAAACCTAAACACAGAATCACCATATGGCTCCTCTGTGTCACTCCTGGGCACAAGCTAAGGGACTCTGTAACTCTAGCCCAGTTGTATGTACACACATTCATGCTTATTGTGGCTGTATGACAAGGTCGTGGAAATGGAACCAATGGAAAAATGGTTAATGAAAAGGTGATGCACACATGAAATGGAATTTTATTCAGCTGCTTAAAAATAAAATTTTAATAAAAAAGATGGAACTGGAAAATATTATATTAAGTGAATTAACTCAGGTTCCAAAAGATAAACTACATATCTTCTCCTACATATGTTGATCATAATAGGTACTATCTTGTATATGTACATTTATGTTTGAATTAATGTGTGTAGAATCTAGGAAAGTAAAATGAGCAATGAATTTTGGAAAGAATTTTTTGAGAAAGGGGTTTTATATAACACATGTGATACAAACATTAAGAGAACATTGGTAGTGGGCAGGGTTAGAAGATGGGTTCAGACAGATGGGAGAGAGGAAAAGGGAGGGAAGGGTCAACCAAAATGAATTATGTGTGAAAACTCATAAGGACATCTAATGCTTGGTAAGTTAATCAAAAAATAAAAATGAGGGGCTGGAGAGATGGCTCAGTGGTTAAGAGCACTGACTGTTCTTCCAGAGGTCCTGAATTAAATTCCTAGCAACCACGTGGTGGCTCACAACCACCTGTAATGGGATCTGATGCCCTTTTCTGGTGTCTCTGAAGACAGCTATAGTGTCCTCATATATATTAAATAAGTAATATTTTTAAAAAATTAAAAATAAAAGTAGTTTGGAGGCATATGGATAAAGCTGCTCCCAGAAGCCAAAGATTATAAATTAAAAATACTAATGCCAGGGATGAATTTATTGGTCCCAATGTCAGGGTGGCTTATTGATCAATGATGCTCAAGGCCCCAACACAGACAAAGCCAACAAAACAAACGAATGTTGGTTGTTCACTATAACTAAGTACTAAGACCTTATTGCTGAAGACCACACTCCTTGGACTCAGGACACAGAAAAATCAAGCTAGAAATAATCTGGAAGGTTCTTCCTTACTGGCTAGGCATCATAGTGCCAAAAGGTTAAATACGGACTGTTGGGGAAGAATTGTCTTCTATAGTCGTGCTCAGCTGGAGACCTTCTGTGCAACAATAACCACCAGCCAAGCAAGATATGTCACTGTTACTGTAAGACTCTGGTGAGCCTTCGCATACCAGGGACCTCCTGAGTGAACAATGCAGAGTTGGGAATCTATGCAAAAAGCAAGAGGAATTTCTTGTTCTAACATGTTGGGGTCACCCTGCACATGGATAGAGAGAACGACCCCGCCCAGCAAATCTTTACACAGTTTTCAAGGCATCAGTCATGAGGCACACTGTGATTGGCAGAGCAGTGTGACTTTTAAAACTGATTGGTCTTTAGGGAATGTCCAACAGTTGCGGAATGTCTATGAGCTCTAGGCCTCCCCTACCTACAGGTATCCAGTGGTCAATCCCTCCTCTCTATGGTCTGAGGAATGTAATTAAAAGGGGTGCCTATGTTCTTTATAACTTTTTTCTTTCAGGAGGGGAAAGGTCTGGTGGAATTTTCCAAAGTTTCTAAGCTGACCTCTTCAAGACAATAGTGGTGGGTCTATTTGAGGTTAACTAACTGCTTTCTGAGAGGATTTGATTCTCTGCTCTCTTCACAGGAGGGAATTCACACCTGGTACTGTCAACCTAGTCAAAGCCCATGGCTGGAAAGGACATAGGCCCTAGTGGGGAAGTTACTGCTATTGTTTGCTAAGTGGACATAATCTGTCTATCAAATTGTCTTTAAATAACTATGTTTATGCCCTTACAATAGGCTGCTGTCATCTTTGATTGAATAAGATTCCTTTTGCTATGGTCAGTGGTAACTGAAGAGACCTATAATGGTCAAAATACAGAGGGAAAAAAAGGATTGTTGAACACCCAGCCCTAAACAGAACATCTATATTATCCACTCCAAGGATTGGAGAACATTAAAGAAGAAAGATGGAAAAATATAAGAGCTAAAGAAAGGTGGGAGAGGTAAGGAATGCTGACTTCTAGGCATGGCGTGGATGGTACGTTCTTGATCTCTCAGCAGCTAGGGTGACCTGCATAAAATCTCCACAAAATTAGTACCATTAAAGCTTTGTAACGGAAGGGGGAGGGGAAAGGGTCATGGAACCTCACCTCTCCCTGAATACTACACATAGGTAACAGGTGATGGGGGTAGAAGGAAGAGCTTCTTCAGTGGTATAGACAGTAGTAAGATATATATGCTCCTGTAAACAGCCTTTTTGAGAATTACTGGTAAGGAAAGAAAGGAAGAGAGAGAAAGCCGGGTGTGGTGGCGCACGCCTGTAATCCCAGCACTTGGGAGGCAGAGGCAGGCAGATTTCTGAGTTCAAGCCCAGCCTGGTCTACAGAGTGAGTTCCAGGACAGCCAGGACTACACAGAGAAACCCTGTCTCAAAAACAAACAAAAAAAAAGAGAGAGAGAGAGAAAGAGAGAGGAGAGAGAGAGAGAGAGAGAGAGAGAGAGAGAGAGAGAGAGAGGGAGGGAGGGAGGGAGGGAGGGAGGGAGGGAGGGAGGGAGGAAGGGAATAAGAAAGGGAGGAAGAGAAATAGAGAAATGAGGTGGGGAAAGAAGAAAGGAAAAGAAAGAAGAAGGAAGAGGAAAGGAGGTTAGTTCAGAAGACTTACAGAAATGGGAGGGGTACAAAATAGTGAAATTGGAGAGAATATCAAAATACATTAAATATTGGCTAAGATTAAAAACTCAGGAAACAGCAGGTGAGGATGTTGGAGAAAGAGGAACACTCCTCCACTGCTGGTGGGACTGCAAGCTGGTACAACCACTCTGGAAATCAGTCTGGCGGTTCCTCAGAAAACTGGACATGATACTTCCAGAGGACCAAGCCATTCCACTCCTGGGCATATACCCAGAAGATTCACCAGCATGCAATAAGGATACATGCTCCACTATGTTCATAGCAGCCTTATATATAATAGCCAGAAGCTGGAAAGAACCCAGATGTCCCTCAACAGAGGAATGGATACAGAAAATGTGGTATATATACACAATGGAGTACTATTCAGCCATTAGAAACAATGAATTCATGAAATTCTTAGAGAAATGGATGGAGCTGGAGAACGTCATACTAAGTGAGATGACCCAGTCTCAAAAGAATACCCATGGTATACAGTCACTGATAAGTGGATATTAGCCTAGAATCCTGGGATACCAAAGACACAATCCACATACCAAATGATGTCCAACAAGAAGGAAGGAGTGGACCCTGGTTCTGGAAAGGCTCAAAGCATCAGTGTAGGGGAATACCAGAAGAGGGAAGTGGGAAGGGGTGAATGGGGGAACACAGGGAGGGAAAAGGGCATGTGGGACCTTTGGGGGGGCAGGGAACCAGAAAAAGGGAAATGAAATGTAAATACAGAATATATCCAATAAAAAATTTTTAAAAGAAAAGAAAAAATACATTAAGTACATGAAATTTATGTATAATTAATGCATGTGCTAAAAACAATTTTAAAGGAAAGAAACTCCCTCACAAAGATGAATCGATTAAGGTTGATCCTGCTTTCCAGAAGAACATACTCTTTGTCAAGAAACACAAAACTGTCCTGAAGAAGATGCAGACCAAAATGTCCAGGCCATAGGGGTATGTGTCAAGTCTACCAAGTTCTTCATAAATGCCCAAAAAAGGTTTATCTTGAGATTCCCAAGGGCACCATCTTGATTGTCTTGCCCACCTCACTTGTCCCAAGCTTAGGAGTTATGTTCATACCAACATTGCCAAGAATCTTGGGCTCTGCCCACCAAAAACCAAAGCCAAGGCTCAGGCTCAGGCTGAAGCATCTGTGGCTCAGGTTCCCAGGTGTGCAGGACCTGTGAAGAGGCCAAAGCAAAGGCCTCTGTCTGCCAAGGAGGCAGTGAAAGCCTAGGAGGATCCCTGGGCTGTCTTCTGAAGGACCTTGTGTGCTCCTATACTGCTTGTGCAGGTAAACTTAATCCAGGGTTTGGGTTTTTTTATTGATTGATTGATTGATTGATTGATTGATTGATTGATTTTGTTTAATTAAAAGCAAACCATCCTCATAGGCTTTTCCTGTGACTTAGCAAGACTGGCTAGCTGGAACCCTGGTGAGGTCAGCAGCCTTGGGGGCTGTGCAGAGCGCTGTCACCAGCTTTCAGGAGTCATTCCTCCCAGATGTGAGGGGACAGAACAGAAAGAGCAGCTTCTGTTTCCTACAGCTTAGAGCCCTAATGGCCTTCTACATGTGTGACGGACGTGCGTACAGGCTCATAACCTTCCCCAACCAAACGCTGAAGCACGGCTAACGATGACTTTATACCATTTTAACAGTCATTCATACACCAAAATACTGGCATTTCCGACTTCTATTTACTTTCTGTGTGACTATAAAAACAAGAATAGTTAAAATAGAATAACCTCAGAAAATACTGAGCATATGCTTTCTATAATCTTGTATTGGGTAAATTAGATCCTGGAAAGATAAGGTTTTTGAAAACTTCTAAAAAAAAATGAGACCATAAGAGTTGAAAAGGTAACTAACTTTGTCATTTTTACAAATGTCATCAGAAAGAGTTCTTCAGACAGTGGGCTGGGTTACGTCTGTTCTACTCTGAGCTGTCTTTCCCGCATTATTTTTAACCCCTATTTCATCACTACAGAATGAAATAAGCATCAGCCTCTAGCCTTTAATTTGTTTTTGTTTTTGTTGTTATTGTTGTTGTTGTTATGTTCGTGAGCACTTTGCCTGCATGTATCTCTGTGCACCTTGTGTGTACCTGGTGTCCATGGAGGCCAGCGGAACTGGAGTTACAGATGATTGTGAGGCACCCTGCGGGTGCTCGGAACTAAACCCAAGCCCTCTGGAAGAGCAGCCAGTACTCTATAACTGCTGAGCCATCTCGCCAACCTCTAGTCTTATATACAACCAATGTACAGAAAATTGCTCTGAATAAGGAAAGAAGAGACAAGAAATAAAGAAGTTTCCAAAGATAAAAATTTTAAAACATATTATTATATTTGTAGATGAAAACGTCTACAAAATAATACTAGAAAAAAATCAAACCCATAATTGCAAACATAAAGATGCACTAAGCATTAAATGTTCTTAGGTTTATTTTAGTAAAGGGTACCAATAAATCCTAATGGATGGCCCCGCTGGGTGGACGACGTGGAAGCTGCAGGCTGACCAGGCTTGGGGGAGTCCAGGAGCAGCGGAAGTGGCGGTTCCCAGGCTCGATTAGGAGTCACTGCCACGTCCCAGCCTGCCTCGGCGGCAAGGGCGCAGTTCATCATGGGTGGCTTTTTCTCAAGTATTTTTTCCAGTCTCTTTGGAACCAGGGAAATGAGGATTTTAATTGTGAGATTAGATGGTGCTGAGGAAATGACAATTTTGTACAGATTACAGGTTGGAGACGTTGTTACTACTGTTCCCACTTTTGGATTTAATGTAGAGATGGTGATAAACAAAAATCTCAAATTCCAAATTTGGGACACACACCTGTAATCCTAGAACTCAAGAGACAGAGACAGGAAGACCAAGAGTTCAGCTTTGTGTGTGTTGAGTCTGAGTCTGAGCTGCTTGAGACTATGTCTCAAAAAACAAACAAACAAAAACAAACAAAAAATGAAGCTCAAGTAGTTATGGATATTCAACGTAATGTTAATATAAATTCTTGTCTATGATAGTAAGGGAAACAGTCAGAACGATCCCAAATGACTGTTTGATGAATTCACAACAAGATATAAAAACTTCACATGTATTAAAAAGCAATTTTAATAAGCAAAAACAAATCCTAACGGATGCTATCAGGAAAGCCCTGCGAGCCCAGTCCACGTGGCCTCCTCTCCCACATCTCCAGGGAGCCCCACTGCCCTGCTTTCCAGATCTCAAACACCACCTGTGTGGTGAACCACAGGGATAAGTAATCGTTTCCTCTCTGCTGCCTGTCAGACTCAATTCAGCAGTGTCAAACACTACCAGCGTCCGAATCTTCACAGCCAGCATATCCCAGACAATTACACTAGACATTAGTAGTCCATTCTGGGTAACAGTGCTTTTTTAAAGTCCCTCAGTGTGACTCTGGAACATTGCCAGAGGTGAAAATTATTGGAAGGACTAGCATAGTCTATGCTCTCTATAACCATTAGGGACTGGCCAAACATGGTGATACAGGAGAATCGAGAGCTTGAGGCCACCCTATGCTACATAATAAGCACTAACAAATGAGCAGATAATAAAATGAACAAAAGTCTTAGATGTTTGGCAAGATGGCATACATCATTAGTTCTAACTGCTTGGAGTATTTTTCCTTGGGCCAAGTAATTCAAAGTCAGCATGGGTGACCTAAGGGACTTCACCTCGAAATCATAAATAAGCAAAAAACCAACACCTCAGCTTTCTATTTCAAGGGACACTTTTCCTGTGTATTTTTATGCCAAAAAAGACATTCAAAATAGCATGGCCCATCTTTTTCCCCCCTTTGAGCTATGAAACACATATATGCAAAGACAGCACATACAAGGTGAAGACCAACATGCTTAAAAGAGAAGGGCCTTTCCAATTCCATGGCCTGCTCTCAACAGAAAGCTCTTGATTTGTTTAAAAGCTTTATTCGTTTATTTAGAATTTCCAAATTGCGTCTGGAAGTGTGTTTGGTGCAAGGGACAGTCCTCTCACGAGCAATAGTAAAGAGCCCCAGGATGGCAGCAAGCACCCTGGTGCCTGCAGCTCTCCCAGCTCACGTGGGAAACTGGCTCAGTGCAGCCGTGAAGTCCAGGCCACTAACCTTTATGCCAGTGAAGTGAGCAGTTTCTCCAAATACAATGGAACCTCTGTCACTTTGAAGATAAGCTCTCACAAGCTGCTTAAAACAATCATTCTGTACTTTCTTTCCTGTTTCTAGATTTATTTTAAGTATTAGTATAAAATGTCAAAGTAGCTGATAGTGGCCAGATCAGTTTGTATAAAGCTCAAATGCCTGTTTGCAGCATATTACAGCTATATTTGACACAGGAAAGCACTTAATCATGCTTGCTATCAGCACACCACACCCACCTTTGTGAGGACCCTTAGAGGCTGCGAGATTTATCACTGTTAAGTAGAGCTGGATGGACAGCCCTAATGGACAATGCAGACTACTTCTGAGAAGTTCGGGCTAAAAGAGTTCCATCTACAACCCAAATGTCAAGAACAAGTTCAGAAAAGCAGAGCATCTCCCAGGAACAGCCTCAGTGGGGCCCCTGTGCCCTTCATCAGAAGGTCTTAGGATCTAATAAGATGATGTCTGACAACATGGCCAAAGAAATAAATCAATCAATAAAAATAAAATAGATTTCATTTGTGTGCATGTTCATGTTCGTGTGTGTGCGCGCGCGCGCGTGTGTGTGTGTGTGTGTGTGTGTGTGTGTGTGTGTGTGTGTGTGTGTTGTGTGACATGTGCATGAGTACCCACAGAAGCCAGAAGAGGGTCTTGAATACCTGGAGTGGGAAGGAGAGGTGGTTGAGAGTTTCCTGAGGTAGGTGTCAGGAACTGAAGTTGGCTTATCTCTAGGTCCTCAACTGAAACTTCAAGCTCTATTACAGCCGAGCCATCTCAACCGCACCCCCAAAACAGACTCTCCTGAAATCTGTTTAGTTCCATTGCCCTTCGGCAGTCCTGCTGCTGCTGTTGCTGCTGCTGCTGACATAGATGGGCATGTAGCCCTGCAGTGGCATTTTTGCACTTGACCAACTTCTTTGCCCAATACTTGGTTCCCCTGGACCACAAGGTGCCCCACCCAGCACCCAGGGCCAGGCCACCTACTTTATGCAGTGAATATCTACAGCCCATTGAGGTAAATGAGTTGAGAGGACACAGGGGACCCCTATGCAGAAGTTCATCCCTACTTCCTTCTTCAACATGATGCCTATTGGCTGTGGAACCTGTTGGGTTTCTTTGGTTTTTAGCTACAAGACAATATACCTGAATGTTTCTAGCCTGAGGATTCCCTTCCTCTGAAAGGATCAACACCAGAACTCCAGGTTTCTTCTCATATCTAAGGCTCAGACTTCTGCAAGGAAAACAGCAACAAGATGCATTGAAAATGACAACAAATGGTTCCGCTACGTTATTACTATGCCCAAAATTAACATAAAAAAATCTTTCAGAGTCTCAGTGAGATGGCTTAGTGGGTGACATCACAGGTCTCACAACCCTTGGGCTATAAAGTGCAGCACCCTCTCCATGCATGAACCACAGCATGGCATTCTGCTCCCAGCACTACCCATTCCGGTTTTCCCAGCAGGCCATAGGGCATTGTGCTAAGTCGCCAGACAGGTGAGGAAAGACTGAGCAGAGGATCATGAGAAAGAGAAAGGGCCAAGACTGATGGATGTGGAGACAGAATCAGTCAGGGTGTGCCAACGAAAGCTGTCCTGAAGATATCTGCCTATCCTGTGCAGAGGAGACAGCCACCTGGGAACCATGACACAAGAGCTTCCTGTGCACTTCCAGCAGTGAAGACCGGTGAGACAGCAGAAGACGGCCACCTGACACTTGATGGAAAGCCGTAGTCCTCTTTCCTGACTTTTCCTGTCCAAAATAAGTCTCTAGTTGCACAACTGTACCGAGGCCTGGAGGAAAACTGAATGTAGATCATGGGGAGGCAGAAGTCCTGGGAGAACACAGGCCTTCACAGCACTGAGTGCAGGAAAAATGAGAGTCCATTTCAGAGCATTAGAACTAGTGCAGAAAGTGCAGCAAAAGTCTAGGTAGGCCCCTAGCACGTCACACTGCCACTGCCTACCTCACAGGTACCAGGAAGACAACACAGAAGGGCCAGAACTCTCTAGCAATTGGGAGTGGAATGGCCCTGTAGGCCAGGAGATGTGTCTATAGGGCTGAAAATTTGCCCAATCTCTACAGCCCTGCATTAATCTGTCCTTACCTGCTACCAGGCCACCCTCCGACCTTAGTCTAAACTCCCTCCTGAAAAGTCACTCTCTCCTGTTAAAAGCAATCATATGGTCCTTTCCTGTCTCTGGACAATTTCATTTGAGAGAGAATGTAAGCTTCCTTCACCTAGAATCTGCTTATTCTGAATAAGCTCAAAAGCCAAGATGATATGATAAGAACTTGGCAACCTTGAACATAGACATATAAAAAACTGGAGAAAGAAGCAATGATAGCATTGACTGCTAAACCAGTGTCTCCAGGAGGAGCACTGCACGCTACACAGAATAGAAGACATAATCCAGCCAAGCATAATCATCTCCATGCCTTCCTACCCAACCGGCCCTCCATCTTATCATCCTGTGGTAGAGGCCTCATTAGAATCCTTTACCTTCACAGGGAGTAATTTTACTTCCTCATTTACTTATAATCAATGTATTACCATTTCCTATGTGCACTAAAAAAGAAATGAAATGAAAACAAAACCAAACAAACAAAAACTCAAATCTTGCCAGTTGGTGATGGCAGATGCCTTTAATTCCAGCACTTGGGAGGCAGAGGCAAGCAGATCTCCATGAGTTTGAGGCCAGTCTGGTCTACATAGTAAGAGGATCCAGGGCTACACAGAAAAACCCTGTCTCAAAAAACAAAATAACAAGTGTCCTACGTGCATGATACTGAGGCAGGTGGTGGGAGACTGAACAAGATTGAAAGGTCTCCAAGATCTTTTCAAGAAGGCAGAATTTAAAAGGAATATAAGACATACATAAATAATATAAAATGATTGATTACTTATATTGCATATCATGTAGGATATGCACGATGTCATCATGCATCCCTGTTCTCGCTGTCACCATCCTCTGTCATCTGTTATGCTGACTTGGTCCTTGGACTTATCACCTCATGGGCACTGGAGAGCTACAGGTCCACATGCAGGGAGCAATGCCAGGTGGAAGGGCAGGGTCTTGCTCGCTTTCCTTTCATTTTTATAGGCAAGAAACCCTTAGAACTGCGCCTCCTCTCACTTCCTCTGTGTCTCATGAATCAAAAGTATGCCACGTGGCTGTTTTCATAAGACATTCTGGGAAGGCAAACTATTAACCTTATGGCTTTGACCAATGACAATTCAATACTTCAGACCTTAAGAAAGTGCCCTGGATATCAAACAAAATCTGTATTCTGTTATCAAAAAAAAAAAAGTGGGGATAGCTTACATTGATGACCAAAACTACTAAAATGTACTATTGTATCTAGCATATTTCCTTGAAGCTGTTTAGTCCCATCTAAGAGATGCAGTGTCTAAGATTCTTCCAGTGCTTTGTAAGGGGAATGGGGTACCAATTCTCCTAGACTGAGAGAGCTCTTGCATAAATACATCTATTGTTTTCCAAGGCCAGAGACTAAGTGTCTCACATTGCACTGTGCTGAGCATTCAGTACCCATTAGCTCATTTGGTTCTTGCAACAATCCTATAAAATGGAGGCCATTGCCTCCTTATATACAGATTAAAAGGGCAAAAATAGAAAATTTGTACCAAGGAAGTCAAGTAGCTTCTCAAAGTCACTTAGAGTGACAGAGTAGAACCCTCACCTATCAAAGCCCCTTTGTCCTCTAAGTCACATCTTGCCTGCCTAGTACCAAGACAGGATTGTGGGGAGCAGAGCATGTGTAGCACAGCACAGAAGGCAAAAGACAGCTCTGGGCCCCCTGGAGGTGTTCCATGCCTTTACTCCTGGAAGTGGAAGCAAAGAAGCCCAGAGAATTTGGCCCAAGAGGAGCAGCTCCAAAGCAAAGGACAAGGTTTCAGGCTGAGGATGAGAAGGAGGGGATGGGATTATTAGCCCTGTTGACTATACCTTAAAAACCATTAGGAAGAGTCACTGAATATCAACACCAACACCTGGATAGTAAAGGTGTTGGTACCGGGGACCTCTGAAACCTGTGACATCACATAGATGATGCGACACCTGTCGCCAAGGCAACGGCCACCGTTCCCAGAATCCATTGGGCTCACCTTTAGCTGTGACCATGTCACCATGTGTGTATATATAAGAGGACCGCCCTCCTCCCTCTCTCTCCCCCTCTTCTCTTTCCGCTGCCACCTTTGCCCTTTCCCCTCTCAATAAACCTCACGTGGAACTGTGTTGGCCTGGTGTGGCCCTTCTGAAGTCGAGAGACGTTCAAGATCATAATAGAAGGAGGCAAGAGAAACAAAAGTTCCAAGCCAGGTTTGCTGCCTGTTGAAACCTTGACACAAGAAAACAGGCTTTAAAAGAAAGACGCAGAAGCAGGGCTGGTGGGCCTGAGGGCCCAGGAGGACCAGCAGAATCCCATCATGCCTAGAATGCCTGGAAATACATGTTCAGTCATACTATTTCACAAAACCTTTCCTTGGGGAACCTGGACCACACCCTGCATCTATGCAGATGCAAGTCAAGACTTATAATAAGGCATGGGGAGCAGTTTACAGTATACAGAGCAACTCCAACATCTCCCCATCTCAGATGACAAAACAGAGATGAAGAGAAGCCCACATGCTACATGCACACAGGATGCAGCTACCAAGCCCTTGAAATGTATGGAACAGCTGAGAATCTGACTTTCTAATTTTAACTCAGTTTACATTCCTGAAGCCACATGTGAGCTGTGAGCGGTAATTACTGTACTAGGTGGTGCCTTTTGGCACAATAAATGACGTGTCCACGTGCTTTACTTCAGTAAGGTGCAATGGCCTGACGCCTGTGCTTGTAGTAACAGATTTCAACAGCAATCCTTCCTGAATTCCTTGAGTTAATCAATAGCCTGATTTAAATACTGGAAACTTATTTATGTTGTGAAGATTTCTTAGCTCATGAATGTGATAAGGGGAAGGGACCAAAAATAGTTGAGGTAAATTTTCCCTTCTGTCAGTAAGGACAGAACTTGAGCAATGGAAATATAATGTATATTCTGGAAATCTAGGATACACATGAAGTCATGACCTGTGGAGCCCAACAACATAGACCATTGCCTAAAATGGTCCACGTGATGAGGGCTTCAGTCAGAACTGTCTGTGTCTGGTAGAAAGCACAGAATCAAAGATTCTCGTGAGGTTCTTTAATAATCCTAAGTTCCAGAAAGTTTCAGGCACCCAACACTTGCTGAACTTCAACACAGGTAAGCTGACTAAGGGGACATGGGGAAAGACATGGGAGAGCAGAGGAAAGGATGTGGGAGAAATTAGCAGTCAGCAGTGAATCTCACGCATGACTCTCTTGCCTTTCAAAAAGGTGCCAGAGTATGACAAGTGAAGATAAGTAAAGACATGTCATCCATTTTGATGGGGAAAGAGTAGCCCTGTGCTCATCTAGACAAGAACGTCTTCCTGGACTGTAAGAAGACTGTCCCTTCTCTTCTCATAAGACCACCACTCATGGTTTGTATAACTGTTGGTTTGTTTCTTCTAATCTACGCTGCCTACTAGAAAATTTTGAAGTTGGATGGAAAAATATGCCAGCAACAACATCCACGCCTCCCACCCCACAGTGACCTCCAGGAGGTTTGGGTTGTCCTGTCGTGTGAAGCTAAGGGATTCGAAGCTGGCTGCTCATTCCTGTCTCCCGAAGCCGACTACAGATAGGGCCTTTCCTTCCTGGATAGATAGAGGTGTGGGTTAGCCAGGCAGGTGACCCCCACCTCCACCCCGGATTTGCTCGGAAACTTCATTTCACCATCATTATTAATGGCTGGGTGTGCTGGCATTTCCTGACTAGCACGATAAGACCCACACGGAATCAGAAGGAAACAAATCTGTGACTCAGCATTTTTCTCTCCAACTGGACAGCTACGGAAAGTTCCTCATTGACCTAAGGATATCTGTGGGCCTGGGACTCTTGCCCAATGTCTGCTTGAAAGATCTAATCATGGGGTAGGAGCATGCAGCCACTGAAATGCAGAATAGCAATTTCTATGTATGCCTCTCTCTAGCCCTCCATACACATGAGGTCCAGGAACACAGCTGAGTGAACCTAACTACAAGTGTCAACTTATTCTCTCTCTCTCTCTCTCTCTCTCTCTCTCTCTCTCTCTCTCTCTCTCTCTCCTTCCTTTCTTCTCCTTCTCTTCTCCCTCCTCCTCTCTTTCTCATTTTCATTTGTGGCAGAGGGACTCCATGGCTTTGCGCAATGACTGTGAAGATTCCACCACTGAGCTGTACTTCTGTCCCATGTCATGCCTATCTCTGTCTTCCAAATCCCATTTGTTTACCAAAAGTACCTTGATCTTTACTGAAAATTGTCTTTGGTTGTCTAAAATCTTTACTTCAGAGTTGTTACACACATCTGAGAGCAGTCCCTTCAACTCCATGTGAGCTTAATAACATTAACTGACTCCATAGGAGAAGCCAGTGTTCAGAGAGGACAGCTGATTACTTCATGAACACACAGCTGATTCAAAAGAGAGACTCCCAAGATTCAACTCTGTTTCATAATGCTCCCATACAGTTACCTGTCTCAGGTCACAGGACCTACCATTGTGGGCTAAATTGTGTCTACCCAAGAAAACTTGGATGTTGAAACTCGAACCCTCAGTATGACTGTATTTAAGAATGTCTTTGTGGCGGTAACTAAGGTTAATTGAGACCACATGTGAGAGAACTGTTACCCTTAAAAGATGCTAGAGCTGTCCCTCAGTACGCACAAGATAGCCACAGGAGGAAGCTGGAAGGAGCCAGCTTCAAGCGAGGAAAAGAGGCCTCAACCAAAATCCAGCTGTGCAAGCACCTTGACCTTGGATTTCTAGCTTCTAATCTATGAGAAAATGGGTGCTTTTACGCCACCCAAACTGAAGCATTTAGTTATGGCAGCCCAGGTAAACTGAAGTCTTTAAGCCATAAGACCTTCCTCTTTAAAGTCTTTCATGTACCAATCAGAAAACATGACACCCTAAACCTACAACCTCACAACAACTTGCTTGTCACCCACATCCCCTGCAGTAATGCCAGGCCTAGGACCAGGATCCCAGCTATTTTCCCAGGACACCAAAATTATTGAGCGCAAAGCTCAATAATTAAGACAAATATCATAATTAAGACAAAAAATAATGCAAAAAAAAATCTCATGAGGAATTGACTATTCTCAGAGATTTGCTCCCAGCAAGTCACATTGGTGCTAGCCAGCTTTCTGTCACCATGACAAAATATCTGAGAAGAAAAACAACACAAAGAGGAAGTATTTCTTTTTGTTTTGTAGTTTCAGAGGCCTCACTCCAAGGCAGTTTGGTTTCACAGCTTTGGCCTGAGACAAGGCTGAATATCACAGAAATAGTGATGGTACAAAGCCACCCACTGCATTGAGCTGGGAAGCAGAATGACCAAGAAATGGGTTCAGTACAGGATATACACCTCTACATTTCTAGAACAAGCACTCAGTGACCAGCTGCTTCCAGCTAGGACCCACTCTGATTGAACCAGATCCTCATAGCTAACAATACCACAACACCAGTACACTGACCATGAAGCCCCTAACATAAGCTTTTGTCAGGCTTTTCAAAGTCAAATCCTGAAAGTTAAAACCAATTTTCCCTTGGCTTTTTGATAGACATGGCTCCCAGCGAGTGGACCCCACGCTTTATTTGAGATCAGGGAATTCCCTTTGTCACCATTATAGATTATGAAGATACTGTAGCTGAACACTGGATGAATTAGAGTGCAGTGCTCAACAATGAACAGGGCAGATGAGACCACAATGATGGAATGAAAAGCCAGCAGGATAGTAAGGAGAATCTGCATTGGAACAGCAAGTAATACCTGCCAGGACAGTGGACACTGGAGCACCAAGAAGACACTGAAGCTTGGCTCAGGGTATCAGAAGGAAATCCTCTAGACACTACTGCTTCAGAGCACCAAACTGCCCTAAAAACCACGGCACAGGAAGCTTCCGATAGCCTGTAAAGCAATGAAACCTCTTTCTCACACCATCTAATTCACTGACAAATTCCAATGGCTCCATATTTTTTTTTGCTTGTTTGTTTGTTTGTTTTTTCGAGACAGGGTTTCCCGTGCCGGGCGTGGTGGCGCACGCCTGTAATCCCAGCACTTGGGAGGCAGAGGCAGGTGGATTTCTGAGTTCGAGGCCAGCCTGGTCTACAGAGTGAGTTCCAGGACAGCCAGGACTACACAGAGAAACCCTGTCTCGAAAAACCAAAAAAAAAAAAAAAAAGAGAGAGAGACAGGGTTTCCCTGTGTAGCCTTGGCTGTCCTGGAATTCATTCTGTAGACCAGGCTGGCCTCGAACTCAGGAATCCGCCTGTCTCTGCCTCCCAAGTGCTGGGATTAAAGGCGTGCGCCACCAACGCCCGGCTCAAATGACTCCATATTTTAAATAGATAGTAGATTCCAACCACTTCTTGCCAAGATCATTCCTATCTCCTCACTTTAGGTCCCTGGATTTCACCTTCTCTGTCTGATATCAGTTCTCTATTCTGATAAATAGTATGGTTGATCATGCCTCCTCTCCAGTCAGACCTGCTTCTGCCTCCCCCCCATTATAGAAGTCAAAAATCTACCCTGCAGCATTGCTTCTCCCTAAGCTCTCTTCTCTTCAATACAACTCTGTGATTTGTTTATCTTGTTTATCTATTTCAACCCTAACAGTTCCTCAAGGTGAAATAAGTCACACATAAAATGACAAATACTGGTTAATTCCATTTATGTAAGGGTACTAGAGTAGTCAAACTCATAAAGACTGGGTGGGGAGGGGGTTATTTTTATAGAGTTTAAATTTGCAAGTTGAAAAAACTTCCCTAGATGCGTGGTTGCAGAGATTCACAGCAGTCTGACTATATTTAATACCACTGAGCTAGACATATTCAAATGGTTATAGAATGAATTATATGTTAAGAATACAGCACTCTCTCCAAAACTATTCCAAGTCAGCCATGGTAGCACAGATTTGTAATCTCAAGATTTAAGAGATTGTGGTAGGAAGATCAGGCCATTGTAGATTACATAGGCAAACCACAAAAACAAACCATGGTGGAAAGTTGTAAAACTAAATAATGTTAATGAGACAAACACATTTCTAAATGCAAGCAGCCTACCAGAATTGATAACCAATTAGAAAATTTTAGTGGACTGATAGCCACTGTGGACACTGAGGGCCAATTAAAACCTTCCCCAAAGCAGCATAGCTGCAGACCCAAGGGCCTTACTGGGGAACTATAGCAAATAGTAAAGAAAAATTAAGTCTAACCTTTCTGAAACTATTTTGAAAACTTGACAAGGAAGATACATTTAAACCATTCTATGAGACCAGAATTACTCTCATAAAGAAGGCAAAAGAAGACAAAATTGATAGACTGAGTGTTAGGTTGATCTATACCTTATAAATTATAAAATGGTAGTAGTTGTGCTCTATATTGAGAGAAAGGTTTTGTTTTTTATTAGTACAGAAAGGGGGAAGTGTTGTGGATGGGCCTGGTGCTCTTCTTGTGAACCAATCCCCTAGTGAATAAAGGAGCCAATCACTGGGAGAGTAGGTGGAGCTTCCGGGTTGGACAGAGGAAGAGAGGAAGCAGGAGAGAGTGACCTTCTTTTGGAACCAGGACAGCAGAGGGTTAAGATGAAGCTAATAGGATAGAAGACAAAAAATTAAAATCAACTCTTGTGATCCTGAGTGTGTATGGTAGTACACATCTTTAACCTCAGAACCTAGAAAGCTGAAGCAAGAGGATGGTAAGTTTGAAACCAGCCTGGACCCCATATCCAGACCACCTCTCAAAGAACAAACCGAAAAGTTCAATTAATGCATAATTTTTTAAATCAAAATATGACAAATTTTTATGATCAAAAACAACTCAATCAGCATAATTACACATGTTTTTAATCCCAACACTCTAACAGGCAAGGGCCAGAAGATCTCTGTGAGTTCAAAGGCAACCTGGTCAACATATCAAGTTCCAGGACGGCCAGGATTACATATAGAGAGCCTGTCTTGAAACAAAGGCAAAAACATTCAGATCTTGGTGAGAACTCTTCTCACCAAGCATGAGTGAGCCATAGATGCAAACCCACCAATGGCATGTACTCTATAATACTTGATCAGGCAATCATGAATAAGGGAATAAGGGAAAAAGATTATTTGCTGTAAAAAGCAGTTTTTCCCTGAGATCATTAACAAGGCAAGAAAGCCCACTTTCACTATTTGTCACAAGAAAAGGGAGAAAGGGGTGTCCAAAGGAAGAAATAAAATGATTGTTCATAATTATCAAGATTTTTAATATTAAAAACTAAAGATCACTAACAAAAAGCTGAGATAACTGTAAATGTAGCATAGTAGCAGATACAAATCAACACACAAAAGTCAGTTCTATTCTTGTATACTAGAAATGAACAATCTGACAAAAAATTAAGATTTCATTATATAATATCAAAAAGAATACAATCTATAGGAATAGACTTGTTCAAGAAGTAGAAGGACTTGTTCTTTAAAAGCTACAAAAGCTGCTGGAAGGAATTTTAAAGATAAAAACAAATGGAGATACATGTTTGTTTCTATTCCACAAGACGTCAACCCCCAACGCTGCCAGTCTCCTGACAGACAGCAACGCTGCAGAACTCCTCCAGCACTGTTTGATGTGACTGACCTGATCCAGTCTATCAGGCCTGATCCGACTGACATCACAGTGGTGACATGGTGCATTGTTCACAGGTGGGAGCAGTTTCATTCAAGATGGTATCAGGTGTGCAGAGGCCGTGGTGATAGCCCTAGATAAGACTGTCTGAGCACCATCTTTAAGCAGGAGACCTCAGATCAAGGAGCCGAGCTTTCAGCTCTCACTCATGCACTCCAGGGGCTATCACCGTATATACAGGCAGACAATGTGCTTTTCCACAGCCCACGTCCATGGGGACCTACACAGGCGAAGAGGACTGCTAAGCCCATCAGAAAAAATAAATTAAAACAAAAAAGTAGAAATCTTAGCCCCCATTGGAAGCTATCTGGTTAACCAAGAGGAGAGCCGTTATCCATTTCAAAGGGGATACCACAACAGGAATTCCCCAGAAGCCAGAGGCAAGAAATCAGCTAATTCATCCACTATAGAAGTGGCCCTAGAACCAATGGGGCCTCTCCAACTTTTGGCAGCCCTGTCAGAGTCCAACTTACCAGACCACCTGGAATACAGCCGGGTGAGACTGAGTAGATAAACAAGAACTGGTCACACAGGATGAACAAGAACGGCAGATGCTGCCGATGGCAGGCCCATGCTTCCCAAAAGACCGAGGAGGCAACTGGTCACCGATTTCCACCAAGCCACCTACCGAGGGGCCAGAAAACCTGCTCAACTTCTCAGACCCAGGTATGGTATTTCAAGTGTGAAAAGCCTGATAATGACGTCACTTTTAGACGTGTTCAGGTGCACCTCAAAGGGAGAAGGAATACCCCACAAGGGATCTGGGCTCAAGGAAATGGGTCTAGGGAGTGGGGGTGGGGCTTTTCAAAAATCAGCCCTTGCACTTCCATGACACTTATAGGCACACCGAGTGGCCTGAAATCCGGTGAGTAGCAGAGAGTCTCAACTTTGCACAGCCTCTGAGCAGCTTCCTCTCTTTTGTCCTGACCACTGCGCAGGAAACATCAAAGGAAAGACACTTCTAGGGCTGGGGCAGAGAAAAGGATGAAAACAGTAGAGTGAGAAATGTGTGTTCCAGGGCTAGAGAGATGGCCCATTGGTTGAGAGCATGGGCTACCCCTGCAGAGCACTGGGTGTTCACACCATCTGTAACTCCACTTCCGAGGGATCCAAGACTCTCTTCTGATCTCGATACCAGACACACATGTGGTTCATGTGCTACATGAAGGAAAACCACCCATGCACATAAAATAGAAATAAATAATCTAAAACAAGTTTAATTTTGAGAGGTCTGTGAATTGTGGGGAGAATTAAAGCTCTGTCAGCTGGCTTGATTGACTGTCAGAGAGAGAGAGAGAAAGAGAGAGAGAGAGAGAGAGAGAGAGAGAGAGAGAGAAGGCTCTCATTGTCTCAACACAAATAATAAGAAAGAAAGAAAGAAAGAAAGAAAGAAAGAGAGAGAGAGAGAGAGAGAGAGAGAGAGAGAAGGAAGGAAGGAAGGAAGGAAGGAAGGAAGGAAGGAAGGAAGGAAGGAAGGAAAAAAGAAAGAAACCTGGATTTGTGATTTCATAGAGCACAATAGAACTGGTGCCTCTCCTAGTTGGCCAATCAGACTAGGACCTAGAAAATGCCAACAAGGAGAGGCCCCAGTTCCCAGCAGGTCAAGGGTGCAGCACAATGCATGCCAGAGTTAACTGAGGGTGCTATCTTCTGAAATCTGGTCAGAGGGCAGGAAGGGCAGATAGCTGGGGACATGTGACATTAGTGTTTCATCCATGCTGAGGGAGTTCCAGGGCAAAAGCAACCCACCCCAGGGTATCCCCGGATCAAGATGGGAATCTGCTGCGCAAAGGCAGTTCCTGGAACACACCAGGAAGAGTGTGTTCTTGTCTTGACTGATCTCAGAGTCTACCAGCAAAAAGTACAAGC